>JAWDJE010000002.1:117271000-118554000 GCA_035047345.1 Bradypodion ventrale
CTACCATCATGAAACTATCAAGAGCTCAGTTGCAAAAAAAGGATAACATTAAAAGGAGGGGGAAATAATGTTGCATAGCAGTTAGACTCCTGAGGAGAGAGGAGTTCAAATCCTCAGGTAACCATGAAGATGACCTCTCAGACTCAATTACCTCACAGCATGGTTGTGTGAAAAATAAATGTGGTGGAGGACCACTTCCTTGAGGGAAACAGCAATATAAATACAATTAATGAAGAAAAATAACAAAATAAGCACTGCTGTAGCTTAGAAAATTATTACTTGTGTTGTAGTTGTGGCTGCTCTGTCTTCCCATGAAAGAATTGTGCTCACAACTGCTAGAACAAATCAAACCATTAAAATCATCACACAAAAAAGGCTCAAAAACGTTTCAAAGGCCAGAATGAAGAGATATATCTTTATCCACTTTCTAAAAGCACAAAACTAAGGGAGCTGATGGCAACTCAGAGGGGAGTGCATTTCACAAAGAACCGCTTATTCACAGAAATCACAGCCGCTGTAAATACAGCTCCCATGGTAGGTAATATAACAGACATCATTGTCATATACAGATCATAGCTCCCACACCCTCCTTATGTTCTCATATGAACATGAGCACTTTTTTCAGTGACAAGGATGGGATATTCACAAATTTTCCATGAACTAGGGTATCTTGACATATTAAGACACCCCCATCCACAAAATGGGCACCACTATAATTTTTTTCCAGAAGAGCAAAGAAAGCTAGCAGTTCTTTTTATCAGCATTAGCATTCTCAAATCAAAACAAAACCTCCATGGTGTGTGTGGGTTTGTTTGTTTTTGGGGTTTTTTCTTTGCATGAAAAGTGATTTTGTGTTTTTTAAAAACTTGAATTCTGTTTAAAAGGGACGCACGGCGGCGCGAATCAGCTGCTGTGCGCTTTGCCGCCACCTCCCCCAGGAGAGACTGCGTGAGGCGGAAGAGGCAGGGCTGGCTTCCTTACAGGAGGGGCCCAGGCTGCCCTTCCGCATTCTTGCCGACTGGGCCGGCAGCGTTTGCCCTCCACCCCTGCCCTGGGTTGCAGTGTGATTATTTTGGTCGCTTCGGGGCCGGATGGGAATTTTTGCTTGAACCTAGATTGGCTGTTTGGTTCTTGGCATTTTTGCCCATCCTACACTGTCACTCTTGGGCTAGTTACGGGGTTGTTTTGGTCCCTTTTTTCCTGGTCGCCTGGTGGCTAGCACTGGTAAGGAGGCACTGGGTGACCCCTACGAGTCCGGCAGGAGCACACTCGGTTGGCCACAGGAAGGATAAGATAGAGTTACAGTGGCTGGCCAATCGTGTGTGCTCAGGACCAAGGTGATGCTATGCTAGATACAGCTTGCAAATCCTTCCGGTTCACTGGACACGTGTCAGAAGCAGAGGTTCGGTCATTTGCACTTCTGTTTGGGGTCGATATGATTGGTTATAGCCATTCCTCCTTACCAGTGCTATGGCGGCCCGCTTGCATTGTTGAAGTACAAATAATAAAGTGGCCCAGTTTTAATCCCAACACTGTTGTCCGTCTCTTTATTGGGGGAGTGGGTCCGGCAATGCAAAACTTTCTCCAACGAAGATTGGGTTTTTGCTCAAAGCACCCTTCCAAAAATAATTCCTAAAAACTGATGGAAATGTGAAAAAAATGCACTTAAACTCTTTTAATTGTTTCCAACTGGAGGAAATCCTTTGAAAGCTTTTATTCTTACTTGTGAAAAATGGAATAAGCCTATGCAAAGACAGACAAAACACTGCTATTTTATGAAAGAACCACATAGTATTCTTGATCACTATTATATGATGTTCACTCCACTGTTATAAATGTCTGGAATTTAAGTTAGTCATTGAAGAAAGGAAAATGTTCCACTAACTGAATTGCTATTAGATCTAAAGGTACCTGACTGTTGAACATAAGTAGGGCACAGAACAGGTTTTTACTCCATCCCAACCCCCCATGGCTGATGCACATGGAGCTCTGTTGGTGTCATCTAAAATTTTATTATGTGCTGCTTATATGCTATTGCCTAAAGCAACCCTGAAGTGGTGAAGTAAATACAGCCACTTAGAAGTTTATCAACCTGCAGATTCCTGTCAGTCTGCCATCAGGAAATTGGTCTGCTCTGTGCAGAATACATAGGAAAACTTACACATGGTATCTGGCTGCTTACAATGCTTCTGTGTTATGCAACATATTATAATCAAATATTAAGTTGTTTTCAAGGTATTATTCATTATTTATATTTTACTCACAGACTTGGTGATGCAATGTTGTAGCAGGCAAATGATCGATCTCCGACGATTCACAATTAGCTGAAGTATGAACACAAGAATTAGGGGGAGAAGTTGTTACTAGTGGGATGTGAGTGGCTAAATGCATGCTGAAGCACATGTCAAGAACATAATTCCAAAAGGTATTCCTTATGATGTGTTAGTTTAATAAGTGGGAATGAAAGATTTCTGTAAGCTAAAACTATACAACTTTCCCCCATTAAATTTTACGTATATAGTTGACTTTTGAACAGTTGAAATCCAATTTATTCTGGGGCAGTGGTCTATTTCTCCCCACAGCCATGTGGCTAGTGTGCTGCATCTGAAGCATACCTGTCAAGTATCCCGGATTGGCTGGAATTTCCTGTAATTCAGTGCCGCAAACTCTACTTTCCCGCTGCCATCCACTGCTATCCCATAATTTGACGGCAGGGGAAAGTAGTTACTGCACATCCCCTTCTGCTCAGAACCCTTCTACACATGCGCGGAAGCCTTCTACGCATGCGTAGAAGGCTTCTGTGCATGCATAGAAGGCTTCTGTGCAGAAGGTTACTGCACAAGTCCCGTATTTTCCGGAGCCACACTTGACAGGTGTGATCTGGAGTCTGCTGCCACTGGTGCTCCTCTTGTTCATGCCATGGCTGTATCACAAGAGCTGTGGGCTGTGGTGGCTCAGTGATTAAGAAGCTCACCTTGTTAGCTGGAAGGCCAACAAGTCAGCAGTTTAAGACTCAGGCATTGAATGATGGATTGAGCACCCATCTCTGTCCCAGCTCCTGCCAACCTAGCAGTTTGAAAGCAAGAAATTGCAAACAGATAGCAACCACTTTGATGGGAAAAGATCTTGGGAACATGAAAGGAGCCTCATTTGGGCATCCACTGAGCGGGGTTTCTCCAAAAAAATAATTCTGACACAAAATTATTATCACAAGAGCTTGGCCACCTCAGGAACTGCCGCTCCAGCGGCCAGCTGGGGCTCTCGGAGCCACCTATTGACAACCACAGTACTGGTTGTAGACAAGGGAAATGTTTACATCCCCTCCCCCCTGAAGGCATTAAGATGATCACTGAAGGGGAACAGTGATCATTGAGGAACGTGGGGTGTGGGGTGGGATCCTTGTATAAGTAGACAAGGGCAATAAAAATCCACAATGTTCACAGATCTACTTGTACATTTTAATATTTATATACTTCCAGAAAGCTATATGATGTCTATCACGACCACCATTCTCAATGCTACTACAGTAAATCTGAGGGCAGAAATCTTTGTATTCAACAATTTATAGAAGACTGAGTTATACGAAAAGTTGTTTCTACTGGCATATGGTTTCATAGCATCCCTTTTCCAGGATTTTTTTTTGTTGGGGAGTAAGAGTGGCAAGGGAGTTAAAAGGACGTCAGAGCTGCCGCCGCCAAGGAGCCCCACCACATCTCTCCCAGGCCCATGCCACTGGCCCGGGATGGGAGACCTGGGACAGCTGCACCTTCCGGCATCGCCCTCCCTGACGCCACCCTGCCAGGGAGTTAAAAGGACCTCGGAGCTGCCGCCACTGAGGAGCCCCACCGCATCTCTCCTGGGCCCACGCCATCAGTCTGGGATGGGAGAACCAGGACAGCTGCACCTGCCGGCATCGCCTGGCCACACCCAGCCAGGAAGTTAAAAGGACATCAGAGCCACTGCTGCTGCCAAGGAGCCCCACCGTGTATCTCCCAGGCCCACGCCACTGGCCCAGGATGGGAGACCTGGGACAGCTGCACCTGCCAGCATCGCTCTCCCTGGCCCTGCCCAGCCAGGGAGTTAAAAGGACATCGGAGCCACCACCACCGAGGAGCCCCACTGCGTCTCTCCTGGGCCCATGCCACTGACCTGGGAGGGAGACCCGGGACAGCTGCACCTGCCCTCGGTGAGAGCGAGGATGGGGAGAGACTGGCCCCAGCTGTGGGGTGGCCAGTGTGACCATAATAGACTGTGTTTCCGAGGCCACTGGACGCTCATGCCCTCCTCCCAGTCAGACCGGCGGGAGGAGAACGAATTCAGCTGAGGGGAGTTTGGGGCTGGTGGGGAGTTTGGGGATGGCCCGTCTTCCTTTGGCTGGACCGCCGGAGGAGGAGAAGAGCCTCAGCGGTAAAGTTGGGGATTCTGTAATGTATTCTGTTTTTTGTTCCCCTGGTATTTTACTTTGAAATGTATATTTCTGAAATATGTACTGTACTGCTTTTGAAATAATTCTGTATATTATGTCATGATATTTATAATTGTAAATTGGGATTTGATATTGTTTGAAATGTGTACTGTAATGCTTTTGTATATTGTGTCATGATATTTTGTAATTGTAAATTGGGATTTGATATTGTTTGAAATGTGTACTGTAATGCTTTTGTATATTGTGTCATGATATTTTGTAATTGTAAATTGGGATTTGATATTGTTTGAAATGTGTACTGTAATGCTTTTGTATATTGTGTCATGATATTTTGTAACTGTAAATTGGGATTTGGTACTGTTATTTGACTTGCTGTGAGCTGCCCTGAGTCAGCATATGCTGAGTAGGGCAGCATACAAATCAAATAAACTAAACTAAACTAAACTAACTAAAACTAACTAAACATGAAGCTGCCTCACACCAGGTCTAAATCTCTAATCCCTGAGTTCTGTATTTTCTACTATGTCTAGAAACAGATTTCCAGGAGCTCAAGCAAAGTAGAGTTTTTCTCATGTAACCACTAACTCAGCACTGTTAAAAGAACAATAATAACGAGATTGTCCAGTCTAAACCTCTTTCATTCCTTGAAGACTGTTTAATATGGCACAGAGTAAATTAGAGCACAAAACACAAACAAAATCACACAAACACACAAATACTTTTCTACTAGTCTAACTATAGTTATACCCAAATGGGTGTTCTAAAGAATGATTGTTTTACTGCCAAAGATAGTCTAGAATAGCCCTATAGCCAACTGTTTTAGACAGTGTCAACTATAGTAAGAAAAAGAATGTAACAGTTCATTTCATCACACTGAGGAAAGATGATATGTATTTTTGTTGTCAGAGTATTTACTTTTTTCATGCTAGCTTGAAATCATTTTTGCAAATGGTTCAACTAAGGTGACATTTCCCTTGTTTGTGCCTTTTTTCTTCTTGCCTTAGTCATGTGGGGAATCCTAAGCAATCAGCCAATGAATAGGATTATAACACCACCAGTTATGCCAGTGAAAGTGGCCGGACCAAAAGAATGATCTCGCAAAATCATGAACCCAAGGAAACTCCTTTTGGAAAATGCAGTCCTTGAGATAACATGGATGAATGTTTGGCTTTATAGGTCAGTACCAGCACTTTTAGTCATATCTGGAAAAGGACCAGTAGCCAATAAAACTGTTATAAAAAGGCATTTCAGTTTTCCATATGGGCTGCTCTGGTCAGCAGTCTAACTGAAGCTTCCAGGAACCTCTGAACTCTCTAAATGTTTCCCAAAGACAAAATGAACCCATGGCATGCTGCAGTGGTGCAAATGGGATGCAACTATATGTTGTCTAATTCTGTGGGAGAAATAGTACTTCTGTGCAAAACCAGATAATTTTATGCAAAAATGGGGACGTCTTTGTGCAAAACTTCTTTCTTGCCAATGTGAAAAGAGTGTGAGGAGAAGAATGTTATTTGTTCTGTCTGTACTGAAAACTGAAGGGGCTGAAAGTTGATGGAGAAGCATGGATTATGCTAGCTCTTAAGTGTCGTCCACACTGAATCCCACAGCTCAGGCTCTGAGTAATTTACAAATGTAAGGACTCCCCATGGGTTGGCTAAAGCCGAAAGAGTTGCTACACATTTTTGTATTATTAACCTTTGTGTTTAGTGCAGATTGCTATTTGAGTTGAGTGAGTAGTATATAATATTCCTGCAGTTAGTTCACATTTGCACCCATATTGCAAAACGTGGTGCTGTGTTAAGAAAGAGTAGCTAACTTATCACAGCTATGCAATGTCATAGTAGTAGTTAACAATTCTAGTCATTGCTCCTGTTCTTATATGGTATATCAAGTACAATGCTTGTTGGAGCACTCCTGACTTTAATGGTAACATCTACTCTTTCAGCTTTACAAGCAGCTACAGGTTTTAATAAGCAATGCACATTGATTACACACTGCAACATAGAATTAATTGTGCAGGTTAGTTGGCCAAGGCCTTAGTATCGATTGTATACTTTGAATGAATGTTGTAGACCAACTTAAGAAAGATGCACCTTTTACTGGGATAATAGTAATTTTGCATACCATAACACTGGCTATCAGTGGGTGGGTGATTTGCAGCCTAACTTGGTTGGTAGAGTTCTTTTTCAGCCTGCGATAACTGTTTCCATTGTCTTTGTTGTTGATAGCTTACTTCTCTCTCCAACCTCAGACCAAGTAATAAACATGCATGTTATCTCCACATGCTGAAGATTCCATTCTCCCTATTTTTTCCTACTATCACTGCAAATGTTATCTGAAAGGAAAGATACCTTTTTCTACTTTAAATACTTGTTGAATGATTTTATCTTATAAAATGCTAGATTGTGTGAGGAAAACTAAGCAGGGGCAGTAATGAGACTCGGTTAATCTCCACATTTTCTGTGCTGTGGGGTTTCTAACACATACTTTACTAAGAGGAATGGCCAACATTCCCCAGTACCTTCTGCTGATCAGAAGGTCAATTCCTAGATAGACATATTATATCCACAAGTATTGTGGATTCCTTGACCATTTTCTAGTAATCCTTGGATACCCAGTGTGGTGTAATGTCAGAGATGACTAGGATTTGGGAAGCCTGGCTTCAAATCCACTCGTGATGCAGAACTTGTAAAACCAATCTTAAATATTATATATCAGTTACCTTGAAAGCCCAATTAGTGCTGCTGCAAGTCAGTTCCAACTTGACGGCGCATGATAACATTAATCTTTACCCAAAGTATATGAGATACTTTCTTTTCTCCACATGATGGGGAGCTAAAACAGAGATAATGAGTTGCAAGGTCAGATCACGAATAACAGAGGGTGCACTAGTGACTTCCCAGTTCATAATGACGGGGACATGAAATATTCGGCTGTCCAAATATCTTGGCCTATAACTACCATTAGCCCTGTACTAGTGCCAAGTGTGAGGGATCATGAAGAATTATAGACCAAAACTCTTGGATGTTCAAAGGTTTCCCATTGCTACCATTTTGAACTGGGAAGTCATTCTTCTTATTCTTATTCTTCATTTTCTTCGTCATCTTCGTCTATGTCTAGCCCTGAGATGAAACTGCCAAAATGAAGCCACCTTTTGGTGAATTCATTCTGTAGTTCTTTTCATCTGAACTAGTGTGAGAAAGATTAGCCAGCACAACAAGGTATTGCCTGGCCTATGTCCAATTGGGGTTCAGAAATACCACAATCTACGGGGAGGATCTTTCTGTGTACCCCACTGAGAAGTCATTGATTCAATCTCATCTCAATCAAGATTACAACAGAAGGCATCCTGTTAGAATAGATTTTTTAAACAATAGCTATCCACCATTATTATTTTATTAAGCTCTCCATAGAAAACTATGTGGAGCTGAATCATGGTGAAAATCCATTATTATTATTATTATTATTATTATTATTATTATTATTATTATTATTATTATTATTATTATTATTATTATTATTATTATTATTATTATTATTATTATTATTTGCACAGAGGTGTGTCACAGGCTATTATGAGTTCAGCATAGCACTTTAGCTATACATTAAATGAATGACATTGCATTTTCAGGGGGAAGCTTTTGTAGAATTAAGAATGTGGGTTGCTTAGTTGTTAATATTTTTTAATACTCTTATCTTTATTTAAACTTCACCAAGCCACCCCCAAACATCATCTCAAAAATCCCTAGCATTATTCCAGGTGTTATGCAATGCAATTTAATATTCAAGACTGCAGTCATATACCAATTCATGTGGGTATAAAACCACTGAACTGAAAGGGACTTGCTTCTGAACGGATGTACATAGTATGGTATTCCTTTTTACCTGTTCAGTCTCTTCTCCATGACCTACATAGCGTGTAGTACTTTTACCATTCTGTCAGCTAAATTAAAGCTAAGGAAACCATGTACAGGCTCAGAACAGCCTTTCTTCCAAAGATATTAATAACTCGGGCTATAGGGAATGGAAGACTAGGAAACAAAGTTCATTTATTCCCAGCTACATTGTGAGACCCTGTTAAAATTGAAATGTAAAAACTTTTTCCCCATTTAAAACAAAAACTGATACAACATTTGAAAGGAAATAATGACAGAGATAAGAGTGATTATGGAATACTATACTTGTACTTTGTTAGAGAAGAGATGCAAATTAAGTTTTCTGATATGAAATACAGGAATCCATTCATCACTGATATGCAGGTGATTCGGGAGGAATAAATATCTTACTTTTTCTCTGAAATACAGGTTCTACTTGACATTTAAAGAAAAGAGGATATAGGAGTGAGAGAAAAAACTCCATTATCTCCACCTTGGACATTTGGAAGTGAAGATATAACAAATATAAGCACAAGAAAGAAAAGTCAGAGTCACCACAAAGAATTAGAATCACATCTACATTTGATGGTGATTTACCCAAAATAATTTCTGACAATAAATTATTATTATTATTATTATTATTATTATTATTATTATTATTATTATTATTATTATTATTATTATTATTATTATTATTATTATTATTATTATTATTATTATCTATTAACGTGAACTTCCTTAAATTTGACTAATAGAAAGCAGAGTAAGAACCATCTTATGTAGAGAGGATTGCTGCTGCTTTTTGTTTACCCCTTAGTCTATTATTTGTTCTCATTACAGGGTCTATGGCAGTACAATGACAGTTAGAACACATTACAGTTAATGCAAATACAACTGAGCCACATCTAGAAATGATTCTACAAGAATGTAAAGTGTAGGGAACAGATCCACAACACAGACATCTGTGGCTTGAGTGAAAGTCTGAATGGGGAACCAGTACAAGTTTGACTGAATGTGCACAGGCCCCTCCACATTAACCGGGAGCCATATGCAATTGGGGTTGCCATTTGCATGGAGGAACTTGTACATATTCATCAGAATTCCTCTCTTCAGACCATATGCCCAACACATGATGGTCTGGAAGTACAGACAGTAGAGATGGTGAAGCTGTTGCAAAACCAACAAATGCAGCCTCATTCTCTCCTTCATGTGTTCTTGGAGTGCATGAATGTCATTTATGCAAAGGATTGTTTTGTAAGCAGTGAAAATACTTGTTGATCTGTGTAATGTATATATGTACACTAGCAGAGGTTGCCCGGCGTTGCCGGGCTGTTTTAAAGGGTGTTGGAAAGTTTTTGTTGTTATTGTTAATGTTTGTAAAGAAGAGATTAGTCTATAATTGAAATTTTTAAAATTTTTATTTATACAATTTTTTTTGGTGGCCTGTTATAAACTGTGATGAGTTTTGTTTGGTGTTTTGGTTTTGTGGATGAAAAAAAGAATAAAGGATGATATACTTTTTCCAAAAAAATTATTTAACCCAATAATTTTTAGTATGTATTTTTTTAAATTGTTGTACCGTAGGTAATAATTTAAAAAATGTGAAAGTACATGTTTTTCACAATAAATGTTTTTAAACTGTGTATTGATGTTTTTGTTTTTTATTTGAGCAAAAATTCAGCACAGGATTTTTGAATAGTTTTTATTTTATTTTATTGACATCTGTTTTTGATTTGTGTAAAATTGTGATTTGGTGTTATTTGTTTTTACTTGTTTTTACTCTTGGGGCCTTTTGTGTGGGGCTATTGTGTCTTTTTGAATTTTTTTTACTATTGTGGGCAGCAAGTGGTGCTGGTAGGGGTTATCTTGTATTTTGACTGTTTTTTCTCTCGTGGCCTCTTTCTTTATTCATTTATTTTCCAGTCTTTGTGGGGTGAGGTCGTGTGGTGGTGAGTTGGCTCTTTATTTGGGGTGGTGGTGGTGGTTGGATTTTGTGGTGTTTGGCTGGGTGCTGGGTGTATTTGGAAATGTTTGTTGTTGTTTACTTTGTATTTTTTGGTGTTATTTTTGTTTGTTTTTGTGTATTTTTGAATGTTTTTGATTGTTTGTTTTTGTGTTTTTTGGTGTCCTACGGGGGGATCCCCTCTCTGCCATCTCCCCTGGCTCTGGAAGGCTTGGGGGCACAGACCCCTTTTGTCCCCCCAAACCTTCCACACTCATGGGACCCAGGAGAGGGGATCGAATCCAGGCCACCCTCTGATATTAAAAGGGAAATCTCAATTGTGGTTTCCCCTTTAATATCAGTGGGGGGGGGGGGTGTGATCCCCCTCTCCGCTGGCTTCCTTGGGTTTGGGAGGGTTGGGTGGACAAAAGGGATATGTATCCCCAACCCTTCCGGACCCAGGAGAGCCATCGGAGAGGGGGATCCCCCCCCCCAACTCCATTTTTAAAGAGAAGTAACTGCTTGGTTTCTTCTCTTTAATATGGTGTGTCTGTGTGTGTGTGTGTGTGTGTGTGTGTGTGTGTGTGTGTGTGTGTGTGGAGGGGAATCCCCTCTCTGCCAGGTCCCCTGGGGTCAGGAGGGTTGGGGAGACAGACCCCTTTTGTCCCCCAAACCTTCCAGACTCATGGGACCCAGGAGAGTGGATCAAATCCAGGCTACCCTCTGATATTAAAAGGGAAATCTCAATTGTGGTTTCCCCTTTAATATCAGTGTGTGTGGGGGTTGTAATCCCCCTCTCCGCTGGCTTCCTTGGGTTTGGGAGGGGTGGGTGGACAAAAGGGGTCTGTCTCCCCAACCCTTCCGGACCCAGGACAGCCATTGGAGAGGGGGATTCCCCCCCCAAACTCCATTTTTAAAGAGAAGTAACTGCTTGGTTTCTTCTCTTTAATATGGTGTGTGTGTGTGTGTGTAGGGGAATCCCCTCTCTGCCAGGTCCCCTGGGGTCAGGAGGGTTGGGGAGACAGACCCCTTTTGTCCCCCAAACCTTCCAGACTCATGGGACCCAGGAGAGTGGATCGAATCCAGGCTACCCTCTGATATTAAAAGGGAAATCTCAATTGTGGTTTCCCCTTTAATATCAGTGTGTGTGGGGGTTGTAATCCCCCTCTCCGCTGGCTTCCTTGGGTTTGGGAGGGGTGGGTGGACAAAAGGGGTCTGTCTCCCCAACCCTTCCGGACCCAGGACAGCCATAGGAGAGGGGGATTCCCCCCAAAAAAAACTAAATTTTTAAAGAGAAGTAACCGCTTGGTTTCTTCTCTTTAATATGGGGCATGTGTGTGTGTGGAGGGGAATCTCCTCTCTGCCAGGTCCCCTGGGGTCAGGAGGGTTGGGGAGACAGACTCCTTTGGTCCCCCCAACCCTCCCAACCTCAGGGGAGCCAGTAGAGAGGGGGAGCACAGCACCCCCCAGTGATATTAAAGGGGAAACTCTGATTAGGAGCTTCAGGTGCCATTGGGGAGGGGGGCTTTGGTTCCCACGGCTTGGCGGACTTGCTCTCCTGGTGTTTTGTTTTTTAGTTTTTGCATGCCAGCTTCCTCAGCATTCTGCACCCTCATGGCATGCAGGACGCTGGGGCTTGTAGTTATGGGTTTGTGCTTTGTGTTTGTGCTGCGTTTTTTAAAAACGGTTTTCTTTTGATTGGCTGCGGCGCCTTTCCAAACGTTCCTTGCGCCGCGCCGTGCGAGAGCCTCTCAGCCTGATTGGCTCTGGCGCGGCGCAAGGAATGTTGGGAAATGAAGTTGTTTCCCTTTTTTCGCATTTGTGGGGCTGTTGCCCCACTGCCTGTTTTTTCAATCCTTTGTTGACCTGTGGACCCAGATCGGCCATGTGCACGAAGGGTGAGTGCAGGCAAGTAGGGCGAGGCATAGCAACCTATAGCAAGTTCCAACGGTTAACCCTTGGTTTTATAGGTTAAGATATATTCTTATAAGAACTTTTAAATCCTTTACTGTGCTCGAATTCTTGATCCATTATCTACATAAGGTGTGATACAGCACTATAACACCAACATTGTGCTGAGGTATTAATGTTTTTTAAATACTTGTAAAGCATTTTTAAGACTTAGAGTAAATGGGTTTTATATTGAAAAGTCCAACAATATCACTCAAATCATAGTTTTTTACATTCAACACTATAGCCAAGTACTGGTTCATTCAGAAATAAACATACAGTACGTATATTCTGTAGAGTAACCAAGTGTCACAACCGATGTATGAATTTTCATGAGTGACTAGGGCAGTGATGGCTAACCTTGCACTCCCAGTGTTCTTGGACTTCAATTCCCAAAAGCCCAAGTCAGCACTCCTGCTGATCAGGGCTTCTGGGAATTGAAGTCCAAGAACACCGGGAGTGCCAAGGTTAGCCATCAATGGACTAGGGATTTAGACCGAAACCTTCTGAGTCCTAGTCTATGACTCTACCCACTACAACACCCTAAGAATCTACTAATTTATTTCTCAGACATTATAAATGCAAGGGAATGTATCTTGTATAAATTATCAAGCTACTGATAACATGTTCCTACAACTTTGAAAAGGAGACTAAAAATCTTAGAACAAATGTTCGCAGCTGTATATTTACTTTAAAACCATGGGGTAAAGAGTAAAAAAATACTAGCTGGGCAACTCAGATCAATAATTTAGGTATCTGGTTGTGGATCCAGATACCCAAATTAAACTTTCATTATTTCATTTTTTTCACTGACAACAATAAAGTTCTGTTGTTCTTCTGAAGTCATAATTTATGTCGTCTTAATGTTCAACTGCAGTCCAGCTTTGACCTTTTCTTCTTTCACTTTTAAGTCATTGCTGCTTTTTGCCAGAAAGATAGCATTATCTGTTACTGATGTTCCTTACATCAATTTTCTTCTCTCCTTCATCTGAATCTAATCTGCCTTTCTGTGCAATATATTTAGCTTGACCATCAGGCATTTATCACTCTGTATAAGATAAAATTCTTTGTTGCAACACTTTTAGCATCACTTTGTTTGCACTAGAGCAAGTGTTCCCAACCTAAGGCCTGTGGGCCAGATCCGGCCCATGGCACCATTTTATGTGGGCCCCACCCTTCCAAAGACATTCGAGAAACAAAATGGCCACCCCCTTTAAAGCTGTTGGGAGAAAATGGCCACCTGGCCCTCAAAGCTGACTGAGAGAGCGTAACCTGGCCCCCAGCTTGAAAAGGTTGAGAACTCCAGCACTAGAGATTAGAGCAATGGTTCTATAAATAGTACACTCCTTGGCATCTCTTTTCTTGGAGATTAGAATGTATATTGAACATTGCATTGATTTGTTTTCCATATTTGTTTCATATTCTTGTTAGGATTTTTGACGGGTTAAGTTTCTGTGACATGGAATATTTCTATCCATATCTTGTCTACTGCTGGTAATTTATTCTTTCCTAGAGATTTCAGTGCACCTTTCACTTCACTTTCTAGAACTGTAGATTATTCACAATAGGATTCCTCTTCAAAGGAGTCTGTCATTCTCCTGTCTCTTCTGTATAAGTCTTTGGCATTTAATCATGATATTTATATCAAGGAATGATATTGAAGAAGGTAGAAACATCTTGGACCTTATAGTATGGAAGTAGTGGAAGAGGCCTTCAAGTGTTAAATAATGTAGCCATAATGCTGCTAGTTTTTGATGAGCAATTCCTGCATAGCTGAAATAATGATTAATGTTTAAAAATGTGGCAGGTGATCCTCTATAGACTTCAGCATATTTGGAGGAAAAGAACTTGAAGGCTAGGAAAGAAGCACAAATGGGTATGAATTATTCACTCCTGCTTCATATTATATGAACACAGCCTGAGAAATAGCCCTAGAATTAAAAGGTTGCCATAGTATATAGTGTCCTGTCTCAGCACTCCTCAGTTAGTTTCAGTGGTTACAGTATGGATTAGGGAAACTAATGGAAGATTTAAGAATGAGCCAGCTGACTGGAATTGTTATTATGTTGTTATAAAAACCTGAAGCTCTCTGGAGACAAGTAAATTCTCTGAAAGGCAGCCTGAATTTTTCAAATGGAGTAACAAGTTGTCATATAGCTGGAAGCCATTGCAAGAACAAAATTTTATTCTCCTAAGTATCACATCATGAATTATTAAAAAGTATGACAATTCACATGTTTTAGGTTTTTCCACCCACTCTGAATGGAATGAGACTATGTTACTTGATTGTAATGGGCATATTTTTCTTTTTAGTACAACTATTTCCAGATATTCTTGGGCTACACAATAGCTCTGCTTCAGCAAAGCTATGTGTATTGCTCCCACTCGATCAGATGCTCTAGTTAAGGTAGAAAAAAAGAATAAATGTTGCTTTATTAGTTATTATTATGGTTATTCTATGCTTCAGATGAAATTCTTCCTTTCTTCTCCTCTGCTTCAAACCTCATGTATTTCAATTAGTATAAAACCTGTACAATCACAAGTAGCAAATCCCCTAAGGCAATTTATTCTATGACAGCAAGATCTATTAGTCTAAGATCAGGTAGACTGGTAATGCAAGTAGAGCCTGAAATGTTATTGTGCAGTTCCTTTTTGCAGGCGCACCCCCCCCAATAATGGACTCAGACACAAATGAAAGTGGATAACGGCATTGGGCCACATTTATTGATTCATGCCCTAGTCCGAATTATAAATTTCTATTGGTAAAACGACCAATCATAATTCTTAAGGCAAGCAGGCTGAAGTAACACTGGTAAGGTACCACCCAAAATTGCCAACGGCAATTGTTACAATGTATCTATTTGTATCAATTTGTTTGTTGACAACAAACAAATTGTTGACCGTAGTCAATATCTAACTAATGACCCCACCCTCTGACGTGTATCCGTAAAATCAGGGGGTGATTCCAGCTGTCTAGTGGTAACCATCACCCCCTCGCCTGGTTCGTCGTTGACCGGACAACGTTTAAACAACTTATGCCTATCTAGTGTTGTCCAGTCAATTGCGAACCTGCCGGATACCTGTGGGTCATAAATGTTTACCTTACCAGTGCTACCCGCCCATGTGACCAAAGTCAACAGCAGCACAAAACAAACCCCTATATCAAACCATAGCAACAGTGTGGGATGGGCAAAAAAGCCAGGACTCAAGGGCCAATTGCGAGTCCCAGCCAAAAATTCCCACCCGGCCCCGAAGCGACCAAGAAATCACACTGTTAACTAGGGAGGGGGTGGAGGGGAAAAACTTCTCCGCTCCGTCGCTTCACCAAAATGGCAGCACGGCTGCCTCGTGGCCAGCCCTTTTATTAGGGTGCTGGCCACGCCCCTAACTACCCGGATGGCTTCGTCCGGTGGGGGGGCCCGCAAAGAGCGCGGCGGCCATTTTGGCGCCACGCTTCCATTGCAGGCGCACCCCCCCAATAATGGACTCAGACACAAATGAAAGTGGATAACGGCATTGGGCCACATTTATTGATTCATGCCCTAGTCCGAATTATAAATTTCTATTGGTAAAACGACCAATCATAATTCTTAAGGCAAGCAGGCTGAAGTAACACTGGTAAGGTACCACCCAAAATTGCCAACGGCAATTGTTACAATGTATCTATTTGTATCAATTTGTTTGTTGACAACAAACAAATTGTTGACCGTAGTAAATATCTAACTAATGTCCCCACCCTCTGACGTGTATCTGTAAAATCAGGGGGTGATTCCAGCTGTCTAGTGGTAACCATCACCCCCTCGCCTGGTTCGTCGTTGACCGGACAACGTTTAAACAACTTATGCCTATCTAGTGTTGTCCAGTCAATTGCGAACCTGCCGGATACCTGTGGGTCATAAATGTTTACCTTACCAGTGCTACCCGCCACACGGGGAGGCTTCCCAAAAGGCTCACCGCCCCCCCCCCCCCCCCAGACCGTCAGCTCGGTCAACAGGCCTGCTCGCCAGTCTACTAACGAGGTCCATACCTCCCTGCGACAGATGGGCCCCCTCCCCTGACTAAAGCTCATAATTTTGCAGACTGATGGCGGGGAGGCGAATGACGCGCCCCCAACCCTTGTCAAAAAGGAACCGGGCAATAGCCCTGGAGCGACAAGCCCGGTCAAGCGCCTGGAGCCCAAACGCTCCCCTGTAAGCATACTGCGGTATAATGTCCGACCAAATGAGGGTTGTGGGAGGCCATACATAATGTGAGTAGGCCAGGTGACTGCAAATCGCAAGCTTCCGCGATAGGCCAGTGACCTGTCCGAAACCATTGCCCCCAAGGTGAATAACCAGGACATCAGGCGAGTCAGCATCCCTGATGTAGAAAAGGAATGGCAACAGTTCCCGCCATAACATGCCGCGCTTACCACACCACCTGAGATGTGCGGGTGCATCCAGTCCCAGTCGGGGTCCCACTCTGTCGCCGCAGCGTAACGTGCTGCCCTGTGCAGCGTAACGCGCTGCCCTGTGCAGCGTAACGCGCTGCCCTGTGCACGTGGCAACGGCCCACCAGCCATACTGTCACCGGTGTAAAACGACACCCAGGGTCTGTCAAGGAAAAAAGGGGGGGTGAGAAACATTGCAGTGACTAAACTGGCACTCACGGTTGAAGAGGGTGAACACAAAATTGAAAACAATGTGATCCCCACCTTCCCATGCGGCACATTTCAGCCCCAGAGTACCCAAAAGCAGCTGCAGTAGAAACCGCCCCCATCCTGTAGGAACGGTTGAGTAAGGGGAGACCCACCCTGGTGACAGAAAAACAGGGCATGGTGCGTGCCACACAGTGCAAGAAACTCCTGTAGGGCACCAACCGGACAGATGTCTTCCAAGGAACATTGTAGCAGTATTACTCAACTGCCTACGCCGTGCTGATCTGTTTTAGAGGAGCGTATCCTCAACTGAGCCCAATCATTGTGAACATAGACATCTTCGAGTTCCAGTGCCCTACGACTTGCATCCGCCTTAGTCAGCATCACAAGCTCGCTGATGCGGAGCGCTCCAAAAAAGGCCACCGTTGTAGCCACATGAAACAGGGGTGCATCATACCTATCGAAACGTAGGTCATGCCAGCCCCGTGCCAGTTGGGTAAGAACCCCAGGGGAAATTGGGTGGCGGTCGTCCAGGCTACGCCCACGTTCCCACACCCACCCCTCCAAAAAGTGTCACACACGGAAATCAGCGGTACTATCCGCATGACCTCCCACCTTGGCCATAAAAGCCAGCGCTGACAGCCTGGATGCTATGGTGCGGGGTGCAAGGCCCTGGGCATGCAGGTAAACCATAAAACGGAGGATGTGGGCCACCGGGATCGGCCAGGTATCTGGCAGCTGAAATTGTGTACAACATGTCTGACAAGAAACTAATGCATGGTGATACGCCTTACGCGTACGTGGCGCCAGCGACATGCCGATCGCCCGGTTCACCTCTCCTTGCTAAAGGTCCATATCTCTTCCGGGAGTGGCGAGGGAAATTACTCCGCATCCGGGGCCAAGGCACGGAACCGGGAGATCTGCAGGCGGGACAAAGCGTCAGCAATATCATTATTCACCCCCAGGACATGCCTGGCCCTGAACAGTACATTGAGGGGCAGGCTGCGCAATACAAACTGGCGCACGAGGACCATGACCCTGGGAGATATAGAGGTCTGTGAGTTGACAATGTGGACAACGGCCGCATTGTCACACCAGAAATGCACCACAGAGTTGGCCCACTCCTCACCCCATAGCATCAAAGCCCCCGGTATGGGAAAAATTCCAAATATGTGAGATCCCTCAGGCGACCCGTGCCTGACCAGGCTGGTGGCCATCCACCATAAGCCCACTTCCCATTGAAGTACATCCCATAACCAAGGGATCCCGAGGCATCAGACAGAATCTGAAATTGAGGTGAAGCCAGGAGGCCGGACCTCCAAAATGAGACCCCATTGAACTCCCTCAGGAACTGGAGCCATATGTGCATATCTGCCCTGATGCCCCGTGTCAATCTCGCCCTATGATGGGGCCTGGATAAGCCTGCCATGGCGTCGCACAAGCGCCGAGCAAATGCCCTGCCAGGTGCGACCACCCTGCAAGCGAAATTAAGGTGTCCATGTAGCACCTGCAGTTCCCGAAGGGATGCCTTGTGCTTAGCCAGCAAGTCCGATATAAGGGCCACTATCCTTGACACCTTGTCTCCCGGCAACCTAGACGCCTACGCTACCGTGTCAATCTCCACCCCCAGGAATACTAACTTATTAGACGGGCCTTCGGTCTTTTCGGGCGCAAAAGGGACACCAAGTTCCTCCATTAGCATCTGAAATGTGTTGAGGAGACGTGTGCACGTGTCCCAGCCCCGTTCATCCCCGAACAAAAAGTCATCCAGGTAATGGGCTACAGACCGAGACCCTGACCTACTGACGAATGCCCACTGCAGAAATGTACTGAAACGCTCGAAAGCCGAGCAGGATATGGAACAGCCAAATGGCATGGCTTTGTCAAAATAATATTCACCCCGGAATTTGGAACCCAGCCACTCAAAGTCACCCGGGTGCACTGGCAGGAGACGAAAAGCCGACTTAATGTCACACTTAGCTAACAGTGCACCCGGGCCACATGAGCGCACCATGCGCAATGCCTGGTCAAAGGATGTACACCTGACAGAACAAAGGTCATCAGGTATAGCATCATTTACCGAATGACCGGCTGGGTAGGACAAGTGATGAATCAGGCGGAATTCGCCCGGGGACTTCTTGGGCACTAGCCCTAGAGGAGAGACCTTAAGATTTGGGAAAGGGGGCGCGGGGAAAGGGCCAGCGACCCTGCCCGCAGCAATCTCCTTATTAGGAGCAGCAGCCACCTCCTCCCTTCCCCTAAGTGACAACAGGTTGGGTGCATCCTGCGGTGACCTATCCCCCGTGAAAGGAATACGAAAACCCAGCTGAAAACCCTGAAGGAGGTATGCAGCGTCTGCCCTCTTTGGGTACAATGCGAGCCAATGCTCCAGCATGTTGACATTAATTGGGGAGGGGGCCTTTCGGTGAACCCGCCCCCTCCGTGGCAGTCCTACCTGCCCCTTGTCCGCCCCTACCCCTGCCCCTGTATCCTCCCGGCCTGGGACAGGCGGAGGCAGCATGGGGGCCACCACAAGAGGGGCACTCGTGCTTGTACTTGCAATTTTTCTTGTTGCAAGAACCATTGGACGAGAAGGTCCAGCACAGCAGGCGGGCTGGAACCCCCTGCCCCGCCACTTGGCGGGGAACCTGTACCGGGGCCGCTCGTTGGACCGCATGCCCACAATGATATCTCTCCCCGGGCGCCGGGCGCGTGGGGGTCATATACAGAAGCCACAGCTTCTGGCAGGGCTCATCCCACCTCATCTCTGGGTGCAGTGGAATCCTCATGTGGAATTCTTCATCATAAGCCAGCCACGACGGACCCGGGAAGTCCACCATAGCCCGGTAAATGTTGTCCAGATACTGGACCATAGGGATGGCCAAATCCGGCCTAGCCCTGAGGTAAACAGCCATGTAAATTAGGTACGCTGGCAACCAATTTGCCCACGTGCGTGGCGGCTTACGACGACGTGCCTGCTCCTTATCCTTCTCGTCCAGCCCTTCCCTCTCCTCCTTGGTCGGCTCACTATTAAGCAGGGAGAAGATATCTACATACTCGCCCCTCCAGATCATTTCCTTGGTGGATTGGGCCAGATAGTCCCCCAGGGGCAAGGAATACCCTGCCATTGGCAATGCCGACACCGTCACAGAGGGAACTGCGGGCAAAGCAAAGGGGGCCTGTACCAGCCCGGGGATCCCCAACTCATTCCCCACCACATAGGGGGCGCCACCTGGACCCGGGCCTTGTGTCAGGGATGAAGTCGCCAGGTGGGCCGAGGGCAATTGGACCGCCGGGCCACCCGTGCGAGGCCATGGCCGTTGGAAAGCCCCCCCATGGAAGTCAGTTGTGTGGGTGCGCTAGCTTGAACTGCATACTCACCCGATGCACCCCCACGGGCCGCCCCCACCGGGGGTTCTGGCCCGCTGGGGGCGTCGGAGCTCACGACCGAAGCTGAGCTCGTCGACGGGGCCAGACCAGCACCAGACTGCTGCACCTGTTGAGTGGGGAGCTGCGAGGCAGTGGCCGCCACCGGCCTGTGCGCCACAGGCGGCTCAACCCGACCCGTCGCCATCCGCTGTTCGGCAGCCAAAGGGGGCGCCTGGAATCCCAGAGGCACCCCTGTCTGATTGGCCCTCGCCAAGGACGCTTCAAGGGCCGCTACACGGGCCAGAAGGGCCTCTACGTTGACAGAGACCCAAGCCCCAACAGGGGGCAAATGGGCAGCCGGCCCATAGATCCCGGGTACCTGTCCAGGCCCCTGAGTCTCAGGGGCCAGATAAGGCCAAGAGCCCATGCTCTGCCCTTGAGGAGCCGTGGGCACGCCCTGCAAAGGCAGGGAACCCAACCACCCCCCGTGGCCCGCTCCCCCCATGGGAAACTGCGCACCTGGGCAAGCGGGCCCAGCCATGCCAAGGGCCGAGGCCCCGTCCGGGGCAGCCTGCGCGCACCGCGCATCGGGCCAAGGAGCCACGGATCCCATCCCACCGGTCCCGGTGGGCTCCGTTAAAGGTGGCTGTTGCGCGGGCGCAGTCGCGGTCCTCCGACCCGGCTGGCGTCTCCGCGTCGATCGAGCCACGTTAGCAGCTGCCTTCTTCTTGGAGGGCATAGCTGAGTTAGCTAGGAAGCCTACGGAGAGAAAAAGCTGCCCAAAAAGGCTTCCCCTGAAAGGACTCGAGCGACGGAGGTAAGAGGGAAAAACTTCTCCGCTCCGTCGCTTCGCCAAAATGGCAGCACGGCTGCCTCGTGGCCAGCCCTTTTATTAGGGTGCTGGCCACGCCCCTAATTACCCGGATGGCTTCGTCCGGTGGGGGGGGGCCCGCAAAGAGCGCGGCGGCCATTTTGGCACCACGCTTCCATTATCAACATAAGGTAGGTTAAGATTTATTGCAGTGGTTCCCAACTTGGGGCCCACACCTCCAGGGGGACTTCATTTCCCTGAAGCCTGAGTCAGTACATTGGCTGATCAGTACTTTGGGGAATTGACTTAGGCTTCTGGGAATTGATGTCCAAAAACCAAAGGTTGGGAAACACTGGGTTATTGTAAGATTATTCATACATTTTACAGAATTGTGTTCATACTGCATTGGCCCACATGTTTGTATGGTTGTAAGAAACTAGTACGTTGTATGCCTTGTTCACTTTAAAGGTAATATCGATAGAAAGAGGAGAACCTCCACTAACAGTAAGGACTTTCCATGCAAGTCAGACCCAGTGGTGTACTGCTCCAAGTTCCCATCAGATCCCGGGAACCGGTAGCGGAAATTCCCCCAGACCATGCCCACTTGGCTGGCCATGCCCACCTCCCTACCCCAGGCCATGGTGTGACCGGCCAAGTGAGTGTGGCCCACAGAGTTAGCAACACCCACAGAGTTAGCCACACCCAGGCATACCTGTCAAGTTTTGGGAAATTTCTGTCAAATAAGGGAAATTTCCCACCCAAAACGGGAAACTGGACAGTTATGCTTGTCCTGTGCTGGCCTCCAGTCTAACTCCAGTCTAATTGCAGTCTAACTAATACGGGAGGACAGTGGGAAAGAGTGTAAAATATGGGGGGCTGAAAGAAATTTCCCGAAACTTGACAGGTATGCACCCAGGGTGGGGGTAGTAATTTTTTTTGCAGTGCATCACTAGTCAGACCCCTTTGTCACAATAGATGGAGAGCCTTAGCACATAGCAAAATGTGTCTTTTTCAAACTCATTATTTCCTAAGAGATGGGCAAGGCTAGAGTACTTCCTTCACTATGTGATAAGCCAGGAGTTTTCAATGTTTTAAAGACAGGGCCCTTCCTATATCACATGGCACATTCTGGTGTGGTGGAGGCAGTTTGGGGGGGGGGGGGCATTTGGCTCACAGGTTGAGAATCCCTGTGATAAGCAGACATCATTTTCTATTGACTAAAAAAGGAAAGAGCTCCAGAATTCATGGAGAAGTACCTAAATAGAAGATGGTCCATGTAGTTTCGGTAGTTCATAACTAAAGGTGGAGACACTCTCCCAAACCTCTGAGGTGATACCCCTGTGAAGTCCAGGAGCTAGAGGTTTCTTTGCATCCGATGTCCATAATGATGTACAGCACCATATATGTGGTCCAGATCTGTCTTATTCTGTTCATGCTATTGATAATGTGTAGTAGGACTTTTTGTCTGTATTTCTGAATGCCTGGTTAATATGCTTACAGTAGACCCATATTTAATCCAAGGTACATTGGCTCAAGTGGCTAAGATGCTGACTGGAAGTCAGGAAGTCAGCAGTTTGATTCCTGAGTACTGAAGGACTGAATGAGCTCACATCTTTGTCCCAGCTCCTGCTAACCTAGCAGTTCGAAAGCAAGAAATTGCAACTAGATAAATAGGGACCACTTCGGTGGGAAGGTAAATAGTGCACTCCAGTGTCTAGTCATGCCTGCCACATGACCATGGAAATTTCCACAGAAGCAGACAGTGCTGGCTCTTCAGCTTTGAAACAGAGATGAGCACTGAACCCTAGAGTTGGATATGACTGGCTTTCAAACAAGGTAAACCTTTACAGATCACTGTTTTCATTGGAGCCTGCCCCTAGAAAAAGTAGCTTTAGGACTGCATCCTCAATCTCAAAACTATTTTGCAAAACAACTAGTCCCACTCAAAAGTCTTAGTCTAACTGTGTGATAAAATGTCACTCAACAGGGGGAAAATCTGTCCCTTGCACCTTTCAAAATCGCCAGTAATTGCATCCTAATCTTCAGTTTCTAGATCCATGGCTGCCATGAATGACTTTAATAGCAAGTTAACATTATCTCTAAGAGCTTTCATTCCCTTTTCTATTACAGAGTTTATTATAATTAAACTGTGATCCTGGGTAATTTACTTTTAAGAAAGAAAGCTGGCAAATTTAAATTTTGATACTTCTGAATAGGATAAAGTCCATTTCTGTAACTACAATGTATGCAAAGCTAGGTATAACCTACATAGAAATTGCTCTTTTCTTTACTTTAGATGTTTTTAATTTTGAAAATAAATGTACCATGTCCTGTACTAGTGAAGGCTCATTTTACCTAGATAAAAGATGGAAAGGTCTTCCATTTCTTCTTCTTCTTCCCCCAATTCCTTTTCTCTTCATTCCACTCTCAAAATTTAATTTGTAGGAAGCTTTTTTTTGTAAAAGGACCATAATAATTAAAACTAAAACAATAGAGAGCTAATGTAAGCAAACCAGGGCTTTGGCCATTTGAGAAACTGCTTTTTAATGGTTAATAGACTTTGTTTTGCTTGTCATTTTTAAGGGTTTAAAAGTTGTGCTATTTTGTTCAGTTTGAAGTTATTTAATATTGTTTTGATTAATGTGGTAAAGAATTGGGCCCTGCAAGGAAGAAGGTGAAATATTTTAAAATGGCATCGATAAATAGTGTGATGTGGTTACAGTGTTGGACTACAGCAGATAAGGTCTAGTCATGACTAAATGAGGAAGACTTACAGGTATATGACTTATATGGCTCAGTCATTATCTTTTCACCTGACCTATGTCTTAGGGTTGTTGTGAGGATAATGTGGTGTTGAGTTGTATTATGCAGACTGCCTTAAAGCTTGTATGAGGAAAGATAGGATCTAAATGCAAAAGAGTAGGAGGAAATGTGAACTGCAACATATGCATGGCCCATCTCACAAAGTGAAAAAGAAAGTATAACATTAAGTGATCATGAGAAACACACCACTCTTGGGTGAAACGTAGCTCATCATTAGGCCATTCATTATTTGATTTGCTCTTTGCACATCAACCTCTAGAATTCTACAAGAATTTCCCAAACAGAATATTCTCTGATACAACCAACAGACCAACCAACCTGAAGCTAACTCCATTTTACTGCCCTGGAAAAAGGCCTTGTTCACCAAAGCTCCATTGATTTCTAGGCCTTCATTTTATGGCATGCCAAGGAAATATTACACCAGAAAACCAAAGCCTAGAATCTGATGCAGCCTTGGAAGATTAGGCCAATTTTAAGGTGAATGAGATGAAGGTACAGTATCTGCAAGTATGAGTAATTCCTTGACTTCTGTAAAGTTCTTAAGACTGGGAGTTGGGATCAAAAGAAAGTAAGTCACATCACTGTTCATCATATTAATCATCACTTATTTCCAAAATTATCCCCTTTTAACATGGCATTTCTGTATAGCATGCAGAATGTATCCTTCTCCATTTTCCTATCCAATTCTTGTCCTCTATTATATCCATATTTTCACCCCACAGTAAAGATTTTACTGACTACCTTGCGGATTTTGTGTGCATATGACTTACTTTCTTAATAAGATGATACTAAGTGTTCATGGGTAGAAGAGTCTTAAATATTTTGATGCGGAAGAAAATGGAGGACAGAAAGAGTGGGCATGATAATCCATAACTGTATTGATAATAAAGAAAGGAATTGCTGCAGTTCTGAACACTAAAAGTTTCTGGCTTATGTATGAGGATGCCTCATACACACCCTGCTTTGTTTACAGACCACTGTTGTGGGGGGAAATATCCAACCATGTATGGTTCTGCTTCAGTGGAACCAAAGTATGTTTTTTTAAAAAAACCTTTATTCAAAGTTTGTATAGCATAGACAGACATCAAGAGAGAGAGAAAGCAGAAGCAAAACATAGAGAGGGATGGGGGGCTTTCTTTCTGTTACAATATGTTATACCCAAAATCCACAAGCACATCCAGTTTGATTATTTTCAATCATATTTTGGACAAGCCCTCTCAGGTACCAGATATAAGCCATATTAGGATTTGCTGTTGATACTTCTTGTTGTTGTTCAGTCCTACAGTTGAGTCAGACACTTTGCAACTCCATGGACCACATGGGCTCCTCTGTCATCCACCATCCTCCGGAGTCTGCCCTGATCCACGCACACCACATCAAGGATACTGTCTAGTCATCTCATTCTCTGTTGCCCCCTTCTTCTTTTGCCTTCGATCTTCCCCAGAATCAGGGGCTTCTCCAGTGAGTCCTCTCTTCTTATTTCATGGTCAAAGTATTTGAGCTTCAGCTTCAGTATCTGTCATTCAAAGGAGAAGCCAGGGTTGATTTCCTTTAAGATTGACTGATTTAATCTCCTTGTATTCCAGGAGACTCTCAAAAGACTTCTTCAGTACCATAGTTCAAAGGTGTCTATTCTTCTGTACTCAGCCTTCCTTATCATCCCATCAGAACAGTCCCAAAATACAGCAGTGAGATGGATCGTACCAGCATATAAATTCTAGCTGTTTATGGTTTCTACCAGGAGGTCTTTTATAAAGCTCAGGGCTCTGAATTGCATTTTAAGGTAAGCCCAACTGCAAATACCTATTATAGAAGTGATACCTTGCACCAATATAATATTCCTTGAAAAATCAATTTCTCCTTTGGCTACCATCACCTCTCACCCTGATCAGTCATCTTTGGAAGGAGAAGAGAACTTATTGAACTTGGAAGGGGGTTGAGTGAACAAGATGAACTTAGTGGCCCTACTGACAGCACACTTGGAGAAGCCTTGGGCTGAAGTATCAGATGATGCTGAGAGTCTGGCAGATGTGATGTCACTTGCCCAAGAGAAAGATGATGGATTAAGCAATTTTAGAAACATAGCATTAGTATACCGCTCTCTTGATAAGTAAATAGAAATAACTGAATGCCAAGGAGTTGCTATAACTTATCTGAGCTATGTCAGTTAGTTTGTGGGCAACACCTTATTAACAACCTCTTGTAAGTGCTTCTGGATACAAAACAATTTATGACCTGAACTGGCTAGGGAACTTCTTTTATCTGCTCCCTGAAATTTAAGGTGATGAATTGCTCTCATTGGCCTTTCCTGCTTGATCCATGGTTACCAACCAGTATTTTGAAAACAGGCTTTGAGGTTGCAGCCCATCACTTGCTGGCCACAAACATAACAGCTACTGTGAGGAGTGTTGATAAACACAAGGAAAAGCAAGGCCTAAGTGGAAAAGACAACAAATGAGTCCACAGTCCTTATTAATCAGAAAACCACAAGGCTATGACCCTGAAAGCCTTGAGTTCAACATACCTCAGAGGGAGGATGTTACCAGTTATGCTTTGCTTTATTTTTAAGTTGAATTCTAATTTCAAATTACCATCATGTAGCAATAAATGTCTAGTCCAGAAACATTACAAGTCTGTAGCTCATAAAAAACTATTTGGTCATTCTAAATGCAGTATTGTCAGTACAGATGGAGTAGGGCCCATGACCCTGCTCCTTCCTTGTTGTGGAACCAATAAATCTGAAAAGGAGATGTTTCTGTGTAGGTACTACATAAGAGCAAGAAACTTGGAAAATCTGGATTCTTACATATATATGAACAGGATCTTCTCTTCTTCAAACATATTGCTGGATCATTGAACAAAACAAAGAATGGTGAGACTAACATCTGAGTTGTAGGAGAAACATTTCTGGTTTGCGCAAGGACTGAACAAGGCTAAAGACAGCTAATTCTGGTGCTATATGTACAATACAACAAGACTAAATATCCAGTACCCACTCAGCTATGAAGCTCACTGGCGTGTCTTGGATAGGTCACTCTCTTTCAGACTAATCGACTTGCCAGGACCATTGTGACCATTGAGTTATCTAAACCAATGAGCTATCCAGCCAGTACAAATTTAACAATGCAAGAATATAAAGGACTAGCATAGGTTGCCTGGCATTGCCGGGTTGTTATAAAATGTAATCAGCTTTTTTGGTGTTTTTTTTTTGTGGGTTAAAAAACACCAAAGGATAATATAATTGTTTCAAATTGTTTTATTTAACCAAATAATGTTTTAGTTTGTGGGCTTTTTTTTTTTTTAATAGTTGTACCGTAGGTAATATTTTTAAAAATGTGAAAGTACATGTTTTTTACATTCAATATTTTTAAACTGTGTTTAGATGTTTTGGGTTTTTATTTGAGTTAAAACTCAACACAGGATGTTATAAATATTTTTATTTTATTTTTTTGACATTGGTTTGTGATTTGTGTAAACTTTTGATTTATTGTTATGTTTTTAACTTGTTTTTACTCTTGTGGCCTCTAGGTGGGGCTGTTGTGTCTTTTTAAGTTGTTTTTATTTTTCTGCGCTGCAGGTGGGGCTGCTAGTGGGTTTTTTTAAAGTTTCACTGTTTTTTCTCTCCTGGCCTCTGGGTGGGGCTTCTTCCGGTAAGTCGTCTTTGTTTCTTCATTTCTGTGGAGGGAGGACATGCTGGTGAGTTGTCTCATTTTCTATCTTCTGGGGTTTTTCTTTGTTTTGTTATTGTGTTGGTGGGCTAGGAGGTGTTTCTGTTTGTTGTTTTTTGTCTTGGTTGGGTTTTAGGTTTGTGTAATTGGTTTGGTTATTTCTGGTTTAGTTTAATTTTTCTTATTTCATTTTTATTTATTTTTGTAATTAGTAGTTGTTTGTTTGTGTAATTTGTGGTTTTTTCATGTTGTAGTTAGGTATTTTGTATGTGGTTTTGTGGTATTGTGGAAGTTTTTGTTTGTGTATTTTGTGCTTTACTTTTTGTTTATTAATCGTTTTTCTTAATTATTGATTTATTTTTGTTTTATTATTTTTTATTAATTTTGGTGTTGGCTTTTGGTGTTTACTTTTGCTTGAAGAACAGGCTGCCTGTCAGTTCCTCTTTTCCCCATTGCTGCTTTGAATTTTGGTTTAGATGCAGCAATGGGGGAAAGGAGGAGTAGTAGTAGGAGGAGGAGGCCCATTCTTCTCCCGTGAAGGTTCGTTAGGTAGGTCGGGGAGGAAGGAGGAGGCAGAAAAGAGCTTTCACTGCCTGACGATGGTTCTCTCCTCTCTGTCTCCTTTTTCTCCTGGCTTACCTAACCGGAGATCAGCAAGCAGCGATCCATAAGGGGTGGGGCTGTTCCTTGCGGATTGCTGGCTGCTGCTTTTGTATTCGGAAGTACCAAGGCATCAGCCAGTCATCCGCCAGGGAGGGTGCTTCCCCTGACAAACTGCTGCCTGTTTTGGGTTTTTTCCCACCCCGGCTCAACTTTTCTTGAGGCTGGTGGTGGTCTCACCGTGTCTTCGGTGGGGTAGCGTGGAGGAGAGGGAGTCCCTATTCTCCCTGTTGCTCCAGGAAAGAAGGACAGCGGGTGTTTTGTGGTGGAATTTTGTGGCTTTTTGTTTTGTGTGGCTGTGAGGCACTGAATCTGCCTGCTGGGGACTTGCGTTCCCATTGCGTTTTGTAAGTTTATTTTTCGCACGCCGGCTTTCTCTGTGTTCTGTGCGCTCACGGCATGCAGGATGCTGGGACTTGTAGTTTTGCATTTGTGGTTTGCTTTTGTGCGGCAGTTTTTTTTCTGCAGCTCAATTTCAATTGGCCATGCCGCATTTCCCAAAGTTCTTTTTGCTCTCAGCTCTCGGCCTGATTGGCTGTGGCGCGGTGCGGGGCAGAGAACGTTGGGAATTGAAGTTGTTTCCCTTTGTTCGTGTTCGTGGGGCTCTTGCCCCACTGGTGCATTTCTCAAACATTTAGTGACCTCCGTACCGGGTTCGGGCGAGTGCAGGAGGCTCGGTACAGGATAGTGTGGATGGGTGCAGGAGCTTTTGTCACATTCCAGCGGTTAACGCTTGGATTTATAGGTATAGATAAGAGACAAGCAGACAAAATTGTTTCTATGAAGGAGTGTGACAGGTTTTTAAAAATGCATTTAAAGCACCTAATATATGACCTTTCCTTTCCTTGAAGCACTTTATGCAATTAAAAAAACCCACAAAGATAAAAATGTAAAACACACCTTGTTGTAATTGATGTGTTTGTGTTTCCTTGTGAGATGGAAATAAATATACAGCCCTTTCTGGGATCTCTTGCCTGGGTCTAAAATGCATTTGCTTTTGTTGGGAAATATAAAGGAGAAAAATTTGCAATCAGATTGCATACGATGAATCATGAAAGACATCCTTATTCGAGATGTAAAACAATTCTCTCTTTATTGCTGGCATCAGTGTAATCAATAAATAACAACTCTGGTGACAAGTAGACAGACAGCATTGGAACAATGGAAAGAATTCTGATCAGCAAAAATGCAGAAAGGGCAAAATCCTTTGGGAACATTTCCTGTGCAAGTCCTATCATGGAACAAATCATTCTGTATGGGGCTGCATGGGAAACAGTCCCTAGGCATTTTGCCTAAAAAAAAGTGCTGTAAACCTGTTGAGTCTGGAACAAGATGTATTCTAACCAGCGGGATCGGGTTAAACTCAGTGATTCTTTATTCAGCTCATACTTCGGACTGGGGACTATGTACAGGGGTGGCCTCTATATATACAGTGATTTGACCATTACAGAATTTGATACATTTAGGTGGGCTTCCAGAGGACAAACAAAGTTCGACATTTACCATGCTGACATGTATTTGAATTTCGCGCCTTTTACAATGGCACGCTTCTGTGCTTTATTTTCGGCACGGTTTTACTTTTGAAAAGGAATTAAGCTTTGGACACAACAAAACCTTAGTTCTCCCCTTAGCTACATCCATCATCAGCTGGTAAAGCTGTGTCATGGGCAGCAGGTTTGTGGCCCGCCACAGATGTAACATGGATTCAATGCAAGGATGTGATATAAAGAGGCTGAAAAAGTTCTGTGTGCAAATTCCACCAATTCTCTCCATATGAATTGAAGAGGTCTTTTTCCTATCCAGATGGACAGGAGGTATAGAAACATTTTGTGGACCACCCAGAGACTGCTCAAAAAGCTATGGGGAAATAATATAAATAGCATTCCTCATTGATTTAACAATTACTATTTCAAGCAGAGGAAAATTCTGTTTACAGTCCTTTTATAAAATATCATGGTTCTTTTTAAACGAATCAGTGTTCTTACATTCCTTGAGTGGGAGAAGGCCCTTTTTCTGCTTAAACAAATTCATATTTTCTTGCTCAGAATTTTATATAGAATTTATTTATTCATTCATTTACTTTTTGAATTCATTTTCTTATTTCCCCTTCAAAGGAGAGTCAAGAGAGGTTTATAGTAGTGTTGAATCAAAAGTATATTAAAATACAAAACAAGATCAAAGATTAAAACTGAAATAAATTAAAGGCAAAATTAAAAATGTAATTTAAAAACACATCATTAAGGAAAATGAATTGCCCTATCAGTAGCAAGTTCTTTCCTCTGCAATTGAGCAATTGGGAAAATGCTGGCAGAATTTTAAAAAGCAAAACAGGTTTTGCATGCTAGTAGAACAACAGAACTGTAATTCTATATCAGGGGTTCTCAACCTATAGCCCGTGGGTCAGATCCGGTCTGCCACCAAATAATCAGGCCAGCCACCACCGCTGCTGCCAGAATCAGCTACAGACTCATTTACAGCAGCCATAAATGGCAGGAGGGGACAACCAGTCCAGCCCCCTCAACTGTTTGAGGAAACATGACCTGGCCCCTGGATTTAAAAGGTTGAGAATCCCTGGCCTATATGGTCCTCCAGACAATCTGGAAATTGAATTCTACATTGCATATGAGAAAGCAATCATTCTCATTGTGAATCTTTAATTGGATCTTTCATTCTCATTGTGGACCTTTTCCACTTAAGTGTGAGAACCTTTGATGACATTCTACATTATAGTTGAAAATTTTCTTTGCTTCCCTTTCTTTGCCTGTTTTCACAAGAAGTTCATGAAATGTGCACTTTTCTTCTAACATTAATTTCAAACAACTTACGTTTTATCAAATACAGTGATACCTCATACAACGTCCAAACTTGGTTCCACAATTTGGACTTTATACGGATTTGGACTTTGTATGAGGCATGCAAAATCCTAGCCATGATGCCTCATACAACGTCCAGCTCCTTGCCGCGATGCCTCGTACAATGTCGTTTCCATAGAGATACATTGTACTGTAACAGCACAGACTTCAGGGCAAAGTCAAGGAAACAGACAGGAAGCTGACAGAACTTTAAGAAATCATTGTCTAAAGGCTAAAAAACATTACAAAAACATGTCAAACAACCCTGATTGTCCAAGAACCTGAAGAATGCTGCAAAAATCCCAGGAATGCTTCTAAAAATTCTGGCGAAAAAAATCCAAAAAAATCCAAAATCACGCTCAAAACCACTCCTAAACACTCTTCACCTCATGCAAAACCCACAAGAGCAATGCACGCATGTGTCCTGCCTTTTATCCTGCCCAGGCACATTGCAACCTGGGAAAAACCCCAATGCCTCATACAAAGTCGCACGACTTTGTATGAGGCAACTTTTTTCAAGGAATTAGGTGATGTTGTATGAATCTGATGTTGTTTGAAGCAGACTTTGTATGAGGTATTACTGTACTGAAATGTGACGGAAAAATTATTTGAGCACAGTGAAACAAAATTTGACAATTCAGAGGGATAGGTTTTTGAGTGCTTAGTGCTTTGGTTTTTTCAGCCAGTATATTCACTATATACCCAGTGTGGTGTAGTAGGTAGAGTTGCAGACTAGGACTCCGGAGACCTAGATTAAAATCCCTGCTCAGCCATGAAAATTCACTGGGGATGTGGAACTGGTAACATTAATCCTTATACATTTCATGTATCTAAAGCCTTGTTCGGGTAACTATAAGTCAATTCTGACTTGACTGCACAGAATAGCAACATGTATGGTATATTGTATTTAGACTGAACTTAGCTTACTACATGATTTTTGTCACTGTAATAAGAGCAACTGTCTTGTTTTTAAAGTAAAAAGGGAAAATACACTGGCAGATAGTTGTATCTTGCCCTTCCTAGCCTTTGCCATCGATTACTTCTTCCACCACCTTTTCAATGAAATAATTCTCTTTCTTCTGCATTTGCTGGCTAGCTGTGAGATTGTTGGCTTTCAGCATACTTGCACATGCAGTTCTAATGGCCTTTGTGTTCAAGTCTAGGTTTTAGCCAAAACGGGTTTCTTGCAAAAAATGATGTATTTTTCCTAAACCCTACTCTAAGCATTAAAAATGATTAGTCCTAATTCAAAGCCCCCAGGTCACCTTACTTGGCTGCTGCCCTCTGCTAGGATAATTACCATCATTTCCTACATTTCTGATAAGGGTTCTCATCTATAATAGCTGTGTAATAGCCAAGTACAGCTGGAACCTAATTTAATTTTGCCAATGCAGGTAGTTGAGAGTTTTGTTCATTCCATGTTTTATAACAACATGCAAAATGTTCACATTTGAATAAAGATAGAAATTCCAGTGGAAAGAACATCTGTTTTTTTATTTTAAATCCAAGTAGGGAAAAGCAGAACTAATACATCCTACTGATATTTAGCAACAGCTACTTTGACTGGTCCTTATCTCTATGTTATAGCAGTCTGTGTGCTGAAGTTGTCACCAGTTTTAAAAAAGGAAGAGGGGAGAACTAATCATCTACTCACCAAGGTATCCTTAGTATCTTTACACCATTACTAAGCAAGGTTTGGAACACACGACAAAAGAGACTGTCTACGAGCACTAGAAAACAATGCAATGGTTACTGAAACCCAGTCATGCTAGACTACCCTTGCTCTTTTTATCCTTTTTTATTTTACAAAATTACCAGTTTGGTAGAGATGAGGGGAATGTTGTGGATGTATTGTATCTTGATTGCCAACAACTCATTCAGCAAGATACTTTATGATGTTCTTGTAGCCAATCTAGTAAAACATGAGCTACAGGATGCCACTCTAAAAGGGATCTGCAGCTTTTCATGAGCTGTAGTCAAAGAGTGCTTACCAACTGTTCCTAATGAATCTGCCAAAATGAAGGCACCATTTGGTGAGTTCATTCTGCTGTTCCTTTTGCCTGACCTAGTGTAACCCCATGGTACTCTAATGATTTCCCCATATTGCCATGTGTTTTGTAAATCTATTATTTGCTAATTAAATTCTAATCTGATTGGTTGTTTCTGCATGGTTTTACAACTGAATGAGCAAGTGAGGGAGTAATTAGAAGCATTTTTGTGTTCATTATTATTATTAATTTGAACCATGTGCAAATTAAATTGAGGATTAATGAATCATACAGAATGTTGTACTGGCACAGAATGGACAGTAACAGAGAAAATAATGATTTTTAAGAAGTACACAGGCAAAATAAACATTGCAATAGCTTTCAAGCATGATTATCCAAGTGTCCTGTTTTTTTCATGCATTTGTTCAGTAAAGAATGGCATTGTTAGTGTTTGCCAATCTGATGAGACTTGTGGTTTCTGTGATATGAGCAGACTTGTGCTCCAAAGTGAGTTTCATGAGTGTATAATGTGATAGAGATGATCTTTGATTGAGTAGAAGAACATAATTCAATTGGAGAGTTCTGCTGTCATAAGAGCAGACTTCAAGTGATTTATAAAGAGGAAGCGAAATCTTGCAATTGAATTACTGGCTTGGTATTCTGCTCAGGACCAGGTATGCAATATGCATGATTATTCTGAAGGGAAAAATCAATTTAGAGTGGGGGAAATTCATTCCAGAAAACAAGAGAGGCAGGTAGGCTGTATTCATTCCTAACTACCCTTGATGGGCCAGATGACATCTGTGGGTACTTCCACACCATGGAACAAGGCTGCACTCCCCTAGTTTCATTGATTCCCACAGGCCTTTCCCCCTGGGTTGGGATACTAGAGAGCTATTGCCATTCAGGGTAGATAATGATGGGCTACATATACCTGTGCCTTGACTCAGAATTCATTTGCTCAAAGTGTATCTATAATGTTTTCAGAATAATTCTGCTTCCTTTTTTGGCTCATCTACGGTGCTAAGTGAATAACAAAATGTCTGGCCAGGTTATCCTTCTATGGTAATAGAGTAGCCCATATTGCCAGGGAAGAAGAAGAGGAAAAGGAAAAGAAGGAGGAGGAGGAGGAAGAAATATGTGAAGGTCTAGTTTTCCCATATTTGTTCTGGAAAGTGAAGATATTTGGGAAGGCATCAGTGTAAGTGGTAAGTGTTTGAACAATAAAATAACTTGCCCTTATGAAACCCAAAGACAGGGTTTGTAAAGGCTTGAATCAAACTAATCAGTTTGGCTATATTCAGCAAGAAGATTTATTATGTGGATTTGTAAAGAGATCAAGAACTCAGCAAAAATCATGGTTTTAGTTTGAGTTTGCAATGGATAATTAGACTACATGGTTTTTATCTTGTTTAAGCTATATCAGAGTAAACTTCTAATCTTATATTTCTAGGTTCTCTAAATTCAATACCATTAAATAAAATGGGTGAAGTCAGTACAGTAATTACATTTTTCAAAGTGTACCTAGTAGTCATATGTTGTATGGATTTCTAAATTTCTTGTTCTTAGCAATAAAATGGGATGCAGAGTTCAAAATCCCAATGGAACTGCATCAAACTGAGGAATGAAAAAAAATGTTTTAATAGCTTTGTACTAATAAGATTTTACTTACTTGGTTTACTTTCAATCTTAATTAAAGGGAAAAAATTGTGTCAGTTCTGTTTGGGTACTAAAAATAATTTCTTAGACTTTGTTGTTCTTTTTCCCCCAGTCACACAGCTGAATCCAACTCTTTGAAGCCTCATGGGCCACCACACACCAAGCTCCTCTGCCATCCTCCATCCTCCATTGTCCACCCAGATCTACGCCCACTGTGTCAGTTGTTCCATATCTGGTCGTAACTGTTGCTTCCTAATTCACATACAAGGTTCGCAGAAGACAAGTGAGGTGGTCTGGTACTCCCATCTCTGTGAGGACTTGCCACAGTTTATTGTAATCCATACAATCAAAGGCTTTGGTGTAGTAAATGAAACAAAGATAGACATTTTTCTGGTACTCCCTTACTTTCTGCTGTCAATATTTCATAGCCAGGAAAGAATAACATTAAATTCTTTATTCTGTTTGCTTAATGCTCATGATTTTAATCTGTTTTAATTCTGTCAAGATGTTTTAACTTTATTTAGCCTAAACGGGTCCATTTTGGAAGGCTATAGTATGCAGAAGCTAACATCTGCCCAATTAAAAGTGGCAGGTCGGCCTGACCTCCATTCACAGATAGCAAATCTGTGAAAGTGTCTGTTCTCAGACCAATTACCTGAGAGCAGCACGATTATCAGATGAGCCACCTGTTGGTAAGACATGCACATCTTTCAGATGGGAACACTGATTAAATGTCCTGTCCCACACTGGACATCAAAAAGTAGGTGTCTGTCAATCAGAACACCACAAGCTTTCCCACCAAGAACTGTATAAAAAGTGTGGCAATCAAGCCAAGATATAGAGGGCTAGGGCCGTAATCTCAGATTGTCTAGAGATGCTGGATCCAACCTGTATTCTGAATGGGCAGCTTGCAAGCCAAACTCTTTTTATATAAGTACTAGCATATGTTGCCCGGCGGTGCCGGGCTTTTTAAAATTGTGTTGGATAGTAAAAGGTTTTTTTTTTCTTGAACCAATGGTGCTGGGCTGCTTTAAATGGTATTGTAAGGTTTTGTGATTTTGTGGCTTCGAGGCGCTGTGTCCGCCTGCGGCGGACGTGCGCTCCCAGCCGTTGTTGTTTTTTTTGGGGGGGGTTGGGGTTTTTTTTTTTGCGTGCTGGCTTCCTCAGTGCCGGGCTCTTTAAATTGGTTTTTGAAGGTTTTTGTTTTATGTTTATGCAAATTTTATTTTAATTTAATTTATTTAATTTAATTTAATATTATTTAGTTTAAAATTTAATTTTGGTTTTCAAAATGTTTATTTTTACGCATTTTTATTTTTGGTTTTTTGGAGTGAAAAGTGATTTCTGGTTTTTTTGGTATTTTTTGAGATTAGTGTGATTATTTTTGAATGTTTTTATAACTAGAATTTGGAATTAATCTTATTAGTTTTAATATTTTAGAATGTTTTTTCTCTTTTGGCCTCCGGGTGGGGGTTGTGAGCTTTTCTGCCTCTCTACAATTTTTCTCTTCTGTCCTATGGGTGTTGCTTCCGGTAAGTTTTTTCTTTCTTTTATCATTTGAGTTCCGGTCTTTATGGATAGAAGACGTCTTTTGGTAAGCTCTCTGGGTGTTGGGGTTTTTTTTGGGGGGTGGGGGTGGGATTTTTTTCTGGGGGGGTCTGTGTGTTTTTCTTGTTTGTTTTTGTTTTCATTTTTGTATTTTTGATTGTTTTTGGTTTGTGTTTTTGTGTTTATTTTTTCGGGGTGGTGGTGGCTTTCTTTCCCTTGGGCCATGCTGGCTGGCCCGTGGGAAGGAAGGGCAGCGGTGGCGGGGAGTTTCATTTTTTCCCCACGGGCCATGCTGGCTGGCCGGTGGGGAAGAAGGGCAGTGGCACGGGGGTATTTTTTTTTACTTTAATTTTCACGTGCCGGCTGGCCCATCGAACGGAAGGGCAGCGGCGGTGGGGGGGTTTCTTTTTTTCCCCACAGGCCATGCTGGCTGGCCTGTGGGGAAGAAGGGCAGCGGCGGCGGCGGCGGGGGGGTTCTTTTATTTTTCGCACGCTGGCTGGCCCATCGAACGGAAGGGCAGCAGTGGCGGGTGGGTTTCTTTTATTTTTCACATGCCGGCTGGCCCACCGAACGGAAGGGGAGCGGCAGCGAGGGAGGTGTTGTTCTCCCCCCCCACAGGCCATGCTGGCTGGCCCGTGGGGAACAAGGGCAGTGGCGGCGGGCGTTTTTTTACTTTTATTTTTTGCGCACCGGCCGCCTCAGCGTTCTGCGCGCTAATGGCGTGCAAGACACTGGGGCTTGTAGTTTTGGCTGCGCGTGTTTGCTTACTGCAGAGGTTTTTCCCCTGCAGCTTTTTTTTAATTGGCGGCGTCGCGTTTCTGAACGTTCCTTTTGCCGCGCCGCTCAGCCTGATTGGCTCTGGTGCGGCACGGCACCAGGAACGTTGGGAATTGAAGTTCCCTTTTTTTGTTTGCGACTGGGGGGCTCCTGCCCCTGGGTCAAAAATTTCAACCCGACAGTTACCTGCGAACCAGGTTTGGGCGAGTGAACGGAGGCCCATTACGGGCTAGTGGGGCCTGGTGCAACATCCTTTGTCACATTCCAACGGTTAACGCACCATTTTATAGGTATAGATTTCTTTCTGAAACTCTGATTTATTTTCTTAGAAAATGTATTTTTCATAGTGTAGTTTAGAGAGGATTTTTATATTGCCTATTGGAATATTCTTTCTTTTGTTCCAATAAACTTTCAAAAGGATTTCTTTCATCAAGAGTGGTTATTCTGCCTCTTTCTAGCCTGGAAGGAGCAGAAGGGGAATTTTTCAGATAAGGCCGTGCTACTTTACAACACGGACTCTTTGTTGAATCGGCTAGTGCAGCTGGGCTGATAATCAAGGGAGCTAGAGAGGGGAAAGATTTCAGGAGTCTTGTTTTCCCAGGACAGTGCTCGCCTCCCCCTCACCTAGCTTGTAACATCAAAGGCCAAATTCCCATAAGAAAGCCATGATAAGGGTGTAAAGATCTAATGAAAGAGGCTGCTACCAGTCCCAGAATGCCTTGCAGAGTTTTTCAATCTGCGACACTTTTTAAAGCACCGCCATTACCCATTAGATCCCCATCTCCTTTGCCGGGTTTCCCAGTTTGGGTTAACTGCGTCAAGGCACCCTTTTTCAATGCTACCAAAAGTTTGCTTTGCTTTCTCTCACTGAAGTGGCCAACAGTTCCAATAATCCGGGAATGAGGTGACCAGCCCGAGCCATTCAAGGAGAGCAGGTGGAGTGGAGCTTGGAGCGAGGCCTGGTCTTGAAGTGGCGGAACTGGGACAAGGCGAGACTAGGTCGGTGCATACTGACATCTCCATGATTCGGTGAATGTTGGCAATTTGGTCTCTAGTTCCCCTGCTTCTTCGGAACCCAGCTTGTACTTCTGGAAGTTCTCAATCCATGTACTGCTGAAGTCTAGCTTGTAGGGTCTTCAGCATGATGTTTCTAATGTGTGACATGAGCACAATTGTACAATAGTTTGAACATTTTTTGGGATTGCCTTTCTCTAGAATTGGACTGTAGACTGACCTTTTCCAATCCTGTGACCACTGCTGCATTTTCCAAATTTGCTGGCATTTTGAATGCAACACTTTAACAACATCATCTTTTAGGGCTTTAAATAGGTCAACTGGAATACCAACATCACCACTGACTTTCTTGTTAGCAATACAGTACTTCCTAGGGCCTGCTTGACTTCACACTCTAAGATGTCTGGCTAGAGGTCAGAGATCACACCATTGTGACTGTATATTCTTGACCAGTTAGGTCCCTGCCATTTTATTCCAGTATCACGGCCATTTTTACTTGATGCATTCCCTTATTTTCCCCAATTTTCTTGAAGTGATCTCTAATCCTTCCCCTTCTGTTGTTTGCACTTTAAATTTAAGAAGGCCTCCTTATCTTTCCTTGCTGTTACCTGAAAATTGGCTTTCAGTTGGGTGAATCTTTCTCTTTTACCTATGCTTTTTGCTTTCCTTCTTTCTTCAGCTATTGCTAGAGCCTCATCAGACAACCACTTCACTTTCTTGCATTTCTTTTTCTTTGGGATGGTTCTAATTGCTGCCTCTTGTACGATGTTATGAACCTCAGTCTATAATTCTTCAGGCACTGCCTGTCAAGTCTAATCCCTTAAATCTATTCTTCACTTCTACTGTATATTCATGAGGAATGTCATCTACCTGAGTGGTCTAATAGTTTTCCCTACTTTCTTCATTCTAAGCCTGATTTTGGCAATCAGTAGCTCATGATCTGAGCCACAGTCCACTCCAGGTCTTGTTTTTTGCTGACAGTATAGAGCTTCTCCATCTTTGACTGCAGAGTATGTAATCAATCAATTTAGTGTTGACCATCTGATGATGTTCATGTGTAGAGTCGCCTCTTAGATTGATGGAAGAGGGTGTTTGCTATGACCAGTGCATTATCTTGACAAAACTCTGTTAGTCTTTGCCTTGTTTCAAATTGTACCCCAAGGCCAATGTTGCCTGTTATTTACCTTTTGACTTCCTACTTTGGCATTCCAATATCCTATGTTGATAAGCACATATTTTTGTGTGTGTCAGTTCTAGAAGATGTTTTAGGTTTTTGCAGAACTGGTTGACTTTGGTCTCTTCTGCATAAGTGATTGGGGAATAGACTTAGATTACTGTGATGTTGACTGGTTTGCCTTGAATTAGGACTGAGATCATTCCGTCACTTTCAAGATTGTATCCCATTAATGCTTTCCTTACTCTTTTATTGACTACTAGCAGGGGTACCTGGCATTGCCCAGGTGGGGCCCAACCCAGGCCGAGGAGAGACCCGGGCCCAATCCCCCTGGCCTGCACCCCTGCTGCCTTACCTTTTTGTCCGCTGTCATCGGCCTCATGATGGTGACGGTGCCAGCAGCCTAGGCCTCGCTGCTACTGCTAGTAGTTTTCTCAACGTTTGATATGGTCTCACTGAACTAAGATTACTTTTTGCCAAGTAAACATATACAGTACAGGGCATCACTGTAAATCTTTAAATAGATAGAGAAATTTCACTGAATGAAAGAACTGACCTTTCAGGTATGAAAAGAGGAATTTTACACGTAAGATTTCAGCCAACAGAACTCACAATACTTTTTCAAAGTCTTTGTCACATACCATTTTCCCTGGAGGTGGTCCCTTTGTCTGAAGAATGAGGAACCATAATTTTTATATGTAATCTGATGTTTTACTACACTGACCTTTCCACGTTTTATTCTTTGACTGGCAAACATGCCATCCCCATTTCTCAATGACTCAGTGAGCAGTAAATAGAGACAGGGACAAAATGGACAACATACCAGAAAGAAATTGTTGAAAGGTCACAGCAGAGAAAGATGGGGTATATTCCTGCTTTAATAGATGAGCAATTCAACATGTAGCAATTCATTCCAATGAAAACTATCATCAATTTTAGACAGAAAAATGTTAACAAGTTGTCAAAAAAATTAAACAGGCTATGACTTCATGGTCTGAACCCTAATGAGCTGTGTAGCAGCTTTATTTGGTAGCCAACAAAAGGTTTTTAAAACTTTCTGGGTTTGCTATTGGATGATTATAGATTACAGCTGGTCGAGGTTTGGGTCTAGCTGCAGTCCTGGACATGAAAATTTAATTATTATAAAACTGGGGGTAGACATCAGGAGGAACAGGAAGCTCTCTGTTGTTTTTCTATCCTTTTTTCCTCAAAGAAGCCCCTGATTTGCATCAGAGGAATACTTGCCCAAACCTTCATGTTGTCCCTATATGTTTTTGTTGTTCAGTCACATAGTCGAGTCCGACCCTTTGCAACCCCATATACCATCGCATGCCAGGTACACCTATCCTCCACCATCCTCCTCAGCCCACCCAGCTCTGTTCCCATTGTGTCAAAAATATCATTTAGCCATCTCATTCTCTGCCGCCCCCTTCTTCTTTTGCCCTTTATCTTTCCCAGCATCAAGGCTTTCTCAAGTGAATTCTCTCTTCTCATTTGATGTCCAAAGTACTTTAACTTCATCTTCAATATTTGACCTTCCAAAGAGCAGTCAGGATTGATTTCTTTTAAGATTGACCTATTTGTTCTCTTTGCTGTCCGGGGTACTCTCAAAATTCTCCTCCAGCACCATATTACAAAGCTGTCTATTCTTCTGTGCTCAGATTTCCTTATGGTCCAGGTCTCACTACCATACATTACTACTGGAAATATCATTGCTTTGACTATGTGAACTTTTTTTTGCAAGGTGATGTCTCTACTTTTAATTATGTTCCCCAAGTTTCTCATAGCTTGTCTCCCAAGAATTAACTGCCTTTTTATTTCATGGCTGCTATCACCATCTGCAGTCATCTTGGATCCTAAGAATGTAAAGTCTGTCACTGCTTCTACTTCTTCCCCATCTATTTTCCAGGGACTGATAGGACATGTTGCCATTATCTTGGTTTTCTTGATGTTTAGTCTCAAGTCAGCTTTTGCACTCTCTTCTTTCAGCCTAAGGAAGAGCTTCTCTGGGTAATCTTCACTTTCTGTCATTAGGGTTGTATCATCTGAATATCTCAGGTTGCAATTTTAATTTCAACTTGTGATTCATCCAGTCCTGCATTGAGCATTATGTGCTCTGTGTATAAGTTGAATAAGCAGGGTGACAAAATGCAGCCTTGTCTTACTCCTTTTCCTATTCCAAACCACTCTGTCATTCCGTATTCTGTCCTAACTGTTGTTTCTTGACTCATGTACAGATTTCTCATCAGATATATAAGTTGTTCTGGTATTCCCATTTCTTAAATTACTTGCCACATTTTATTGTGGTCCACACAGTCAAAGGCCTTGGTGTAGTAAATGAAACAGAAGAAGACTTGTTTCTGGTATTCCTTTATTTTCTCCATGATCCAACAGATGTTGGCAATTTGGTCTCTAGTTCCCCTGCCTCTTCGGAACCCAGCCTGCACCTCTGGTAGGTCTCTATCCACTGTTGAAACCTAGCCTATATTACCTTGCTAGCATGTGAGATGAGCACAATTGTTCAATAATTTGAGCATTATTTGGCAGTGCACTTTTTTGGGATGGGAACTATACTGACCTTTCCCAATCCTGTGGCCATTGTTGTGTTTTCCAAATCTGCAGGCATATAGAATGCAATACTTTAATTGCATCATCTTCTAGGGCCATCATGGATATATTGTCAGACAACTGGGATACCATCATCTCCACTCCATCATTACTGTGATTGTCAGGGGTGTTGAGGTCATTTTTGTACAGTTCTTCTGTGTACTCTTGCAATCTTTTCTTAATCTATTCTGCATCAGCTAAATCCCTGCCATTTTTGTCTCTTATTGTGGTCTTTTTTGCTTTAAACATTCTCTTGATTTTCCCAAATTTTTTTTGAAAAGATCTCTAGTCCTTTCCCTTCTGTTGTTTTCCAATATTGCCTTGCACTGTTCATTAAAGAATGTTTCCTTATCTCTCCTTGCTTTTCTTTGAAAATATGTATTCAATTGATTGAATTTTTCTCTTTCGCCTTTGCCTTTTGTGTTCCTTCATTCCTCCACTATTTTAAGAGCCTCATCAGACAGCCCCTTTGCAGCCCCTTTGCTTTCTTACACCTCTTTTCTTTTGGTATGGTTTTACTTGCTGCGTCTTGTATGATGTCCCGAACCACCATCCATAATTCTTCTCATACTCTGTCTATCAAGTCTAAGCCATTAAATCTGTTCCATACCTCCACCATGTATTCCATAGAGATGTTGTCTAGGTCATACCTGTGTGTCCTAATTGTTTCCCCTATTTTCTTTAATCTAAGGCTGAATTTGACAATCAGTAGATTATGAACTGAGCCACAGTCTGTTCCAGGGCTCATCTTTGCTGACTGTATGGAGCGTCTCCATCTTTGGCTGAAGTGTATGTAGTCAATCGGGTTTTGATGTTGGCCGTCTGGTGATGTCCATGTGTAAAGTCGCCTCTTGTGTTGTTGAAAGAGGGTGTTTGCTATGACCAGTGTGTTCTCTTGGCAAAACTCTATCAGACTTTGCCCTGCTTCATTCTGTGTTCCAAGACCAAACTTGCCTGTTATTCTACTTACTTTTTGACTTCCCACTTTGGCATTCCAATCTCTCAAAATAACACGGACATCATTTTTTGGTGTCAGTTCTATGAAGTGCTGTAATTCCTCATAGAAATGGTCAACTGTGGCCTCATCTGCACCAGTGGTTGGTGCATAGACTTGGATTACAGTGATATTGAATGGTTTACCTTGGATCCGAACTGAAATCATTCTGTCATTTTTAAAGATTATATCCCATTATTGCTTTTCTCACTCTTTTATTATGGCCACTCCATTTTTTCTAAGGGTTTCTTGGCCACAGTAGTAGATATGATGGTCTCCAGAGTTGAATTCACCCATCCCTGTCCATTTTAGTTCACTGATCTCCAAAATGTCAATGCTTATTCTTTCCATCTCATTTTTACCACTTCTAGCTTGCCTTAACTCATATATCTTACATTCCACGTCCCTATGCAATATTGTTCTTTGCAGCATCGTATTTCTCCTCCTGCTCTTATTTACCCCCATCTTCAGACCTGAGAGGCTTGACATCCTTTTCCATCTACTTTGCCTTTTTGTTTTGCCTTTTGTTGCTGTCAATGGGGTTATCTTGGCAACATTCCTGAAATGGTTTGCTGGTCCCTATGCCAGTATTTTACCACCACGATTTAGTATCACAATTTAGCACAATGTAACATACTAAACAAAGTAAGTGTACTATTCATTGCTACTTAGTATAATTCTAGCTTTGGTTTTGTTAGTACTGTACTGGACATATGTAGAGAGTGGTTAAAGAAGTGTCTCAGTAGTTAATTCAAAACTTAGCATCAACTTTGGTATGCAAAGGAAAATTCACTATATCAGGTTCCAGTCTTTTAAAAAATATTTTTATTAAATTTTTAAAGAATACAATTACATCTTAACCTATAAAATTGAGGGTTAACCGTTGGAACTTTGCATAGGCTTCTTAGCCAGGCCCTACTAGCCTGCACTCACCATTCGTGCACACGCCCGAACTGGGTACCCAGGTAAACGCAAGATTAAGAAATGCACCAGTGGGGCAAAAGCCCCACAAACGCGAAAAATGGGAAACAACTTCCTTTCCCAATGTTCTTTGCGCTGCGCCGCACCACAGCCAATCAGGCTGAGAGGCGCGACCACAAAGAACATTGAAAAATGCACCGCGACCAATCAAAATCGAGCCACATAAAAAAAACGCACCACAACCACAAATCACAAACCCATAACTGACATGAGCACGCAGGATGCTGAGGAAACTGGTGCCTGAAAAATTAAAAAGAAAAACAACTCACCACCTCACAGCCAAGCAAACACCAGCCGGCTTTCTTTCCCTCACCCACGGCGCCTGAAGGTCCCGACTGGAGTTTCCCCTTTAATATCAGTGGGTGGGGGGTTGCGAGCCCCCTCTCCCCTGGCTCCCCTAGGGTTGGGAGGTTTGTGGGGACAAAAGGGGTATGTCCCCCCAACCCTTCTGGACCCAGGAGACCAGGGAAAGGAGTTCGATTCCCCCCTCCTAAAAAAACCTCCGTCTTTAAAGAGAAGAAACCAAGCGGTTTCTTCTCTTTAAAAACGGAGGTGTTTTAAGGTGGGGGAATCAATCCACTCTCCCTGGTCTCCTGGCTCCAGAAGGGTTGGGGGGGGGGGGACATACCCCTTTTGTCCCCCCAAACCTCCCAACCCCAGGGGAGCCAGCGGAGAGGGGGGTCACAACCCCCCACCCACTGATATTAAAGGGGAAACCCCATCTACTTTCACGACTCCACACAATCAAAGCACCATAACACAATAAAGCCCCCTCCCCACCACCTAGCCCACCCTTCCTATCCCCCACCGACCACGTTCCCTCACCACAACCTAGCCCACCCTTCCTATCCTGCAACGACCATGCCCCCTCCCCACCAGCTAGCCCACCCTTCCTATCCTGCAACGACCACGCCCCCTCCCCACCACCTAGCCCACCCTTCCTATCCCCCAATGACCATACCCCCTCCCCACCACCTAGCCCACCCTTCCTAAACCCCAATGACCATGCCCCCTCCCCACCACCTAGCCCACCCTTCCTAACCCCCAATGACCATGCCCCCCTCCCCACCACCTAGCCCACCCTTCCTAACCCCCAACGACCATGCCTCCTCCCCACCACCTAGCCCACCCTTCCTAACCCCCAACGAGCACGCCCCCTCCCCACCACCAAATAAAGAAATAATTTTTAAAAAAATTACTAAAAACAGTCAAAAACATCCAAAAATACACAAAAACAAACAAAAACACCAAAAAACAATACAAAGTAAACAAAAATACAATCAAAAACAAAACAAACAGACAAAAATACAAATTCCAATACACACACACACACACACACACACACAAAAGAAAGAAAACAAGCAAACTTACCAAAAGATGTCCTACCTCCACGAGGACCGGAAAAGAAATGAATAAAGAAAGAGACTACTTACCAGAAGAAGCTCCACCCAGAGGCCAGGAGAGAAAAAACAGTCAAAATACAGTAACCCCTACCAGCACCACCTGCTGGCCACAATAGTAAAAACAATTCAAAAACACCAAACAGCCCCAAACAAAAGGCCACAAGAGTAAAAACAAATCAAAAACATAACACAAATTCACAATTTTACACAAAAGGTCACACCAATAAAAACAAGTCAAAAAAATTACACTTAAACACACTTTAACACAAATCACAAACATATGTCAATAAAATACAATAGAAACTTTTAAAAATCCTGTGCTGAGTTTTAACTCAAATTAAAACACAAAACATCTAAACACATTTTAAAAACATTGAATGTAAAAAACATTTACTTCTACATTATTAAAATTATTACCTACGGTACAACTAATTTAAAAAAATTAAAAAAACTAAAACATTATTCGCTTACATAAAACACTTTAAAAAAATTATATCATACTTTGTTCTTTTATTAATCCTCAAAAAAAGCAGATCACAGTTAATAACAGCCAAGCCAAAAAATTTTTACATAAATAAACATTTTAAAAATTAAAATTACAGACTAAGCAATTTTTAAAAAACATTAGCACAATTTAACCTTCCAACACAATTTAAAACAGCCCGGCAATGCTGGACAACCTCTGCTAGTAACATATAGAACTTACAAAACAAGACAAAGAAAAGAAAAAACGTAGAAAACATCATAGATTCCTCTTACTACTTGTATGGAATACCCTTATTATCAAGATTTACATAATTTTAAACATAGTGTGCTGCACCCGTGCTATACATTAGGATCTGTAAATAGTGATTGTATTCTCCCTATCTTCTTATTTTCCCAAAATTTGTGCGTTTCTGGGTCTGGGCCGACATCATTTTCTTTGTGCAAGGCATATGATACAAATGGATTCCATATCTCCCAAAAGCTTCTTTTGTTTATAATACCTCTTTTTAAGTTCACTTCCATGGTCAGCTTTTCATTTAAGGCCAGCTGCCATATTTCAGTATACCATCTACATTTATTGAACTTAAGCTTTTCTTTCAATTCTTTGGCAATAGCAGGGTGATCAATAATTCTTTTCTATTTTTATCCATGCTTAAATTATCAATCTCACCTAGTAAAACTATTTTTGGTTTCAATTGAATTGTCGTGTTCATTATTTTTGCCAATTCTTCCTCTATTTATTTCCAAAAAGTTCTAGCATATCAGCATCCCCATCACATGTGCAAAAAAGTTCCTGTTTCCTGTCTGCATATCTAGCACTGATTCAAGTTGTTGTTGTTTTTTTCATTTGATGTACCCTAACTGGAGTCATATACCACCTCCATAAAATTTTGCTATTATGTTCTTTTTCTCTTATTGATAGAGATCTCATGATCCTTTGAGTCCATTTGCCTTTCCACTTTCTTTCATCAATGGGGTTCCAGTCTTATTATCTACTTGTTATTAGTAACTAACAGGTTATCGATTATCTAATTACTTATCATATAATTACCTGAATTTTGAAACTAAGCAAAAAATCAACTAAATAGTGATGAAGAAACTCAAAAACTTATCAAATGCATGAATCAAGGAGTCTGTGATAAAAGCAACAGAAGTCTGTTGTTTTATTCCACTCAGCAATGTTGCTGCCTGGGTCTCCTTCCTCCTCCTGTGTGTGGTGGTCAATGGGGCGGGCAGGATGCTCGGCGGTCTTGATGCCTAGGTCTCCTTCCTCCTCTCCTGGCGGGCAGTGGATTTCCAATAGCTATTGGATGAGCTTCAGGAATGGATATAGGAGAACATGAAATTCCATCAAGCATGCAATCTCTGGTTTGTCCCTTTCATTTATTTCTTGGTGGTTCAGATCTGTTGAAGACTTGCTTGTTTTTGAACTACAGTTCCCAGAATCCTCCAGCTAGATCAGCTCTGCCTATGTTGGATGGGTTCCTCTGGGAATTTTTCTGCCCCAAAAGTAATTTTCAAAGCTCTGACAATTGCTCCCATGATTTACTTAACTTTAAGAAAGCAGCTGCTGAACATGGCTATTATGGCAGCTCTCTTTCTCAGACCATAAAACACAAATGGAAGCAGGGTAGCACCAACTGGGTAAATTAAATTAAGATGCAAAATATAACCAGTCCTCTTATGGTAGAAGCTGAAGTTAATGTTGCCCTCAGGCAGTTTTGCTTTGTGGGACCAGCAATTACATTGATGATAAGACAAGCAAGCTGCCAGCCCTTGACAGCATTATGTGGGCAATTCTTTTCCCTAAAAGAGTAAGCAATTCTTGCAGCACAGTATTGTGTCAATGTGTTAAACACATAGATTTAATAGGGGCAATAAAAACAACAAAACACTGTCTCTGTCTCCTCATTTGTCATGTGAATGAACTGATACTTCAGACTGCACATAAAGTGATGCAGTTCTTTCTTTCTGACCCCTACCACATTTTAATTCAGTTCCCATAAATGAAGTAAAAACTGCCCATTATCCTTGTCCTTGAAGTATTTTCTGTCATATACTGGTCTACCAATGCATTTGAGCTAACTTAAGCTATATGTTCTCTTTCTCATTGGGAAGTAAACCACATTGAATGTGGTGGGATATTCGTGGTATTCTGGCATTCAAAAAAGAGTCAATTTGAAAATTTGAGCAGGGAAGGAGTCCAAATATTTCCTCCAGCAAGTAATTGTCTCAACCTGAAGAAGGTCAATTGGAAGAGGAGAAAGGTCACTACATGTGTGGTTGGTATTTTCTTTTTACAGCCTTGCATGCTGCCTGTAGTGGGACTGACTAGGAGGGATTTTTCTGGTCTTGGGTGACTATCCTGCACTAACTAATCATTGCTTCCTGCCTCTGAGTTCAAAGAGAGCCCTGCCTCTTGCTACCCTGTGTTCTTTCCCTGTTTGTTGGCTGGTGAAAGTTTGTTCCATTGCTGTTGATGTGCTTGGTTAGCTGCTAACATGCATGCGAGGGGGGGGGGGGACAGAACAAACACATGTATAATTTCAAGTAACTGTAAGTAATGTGATTTCTGTAATTCTTTTTCCTACAAATATCTCAGAATGACTTACTGAGACAGTGAGTGCCAGTTAATGAGGGAGAGGGGCACTCTGGAAGACTTGTGGCTATTCTCTTCTGTTGGTCTCTGTACTTCTACTGCACAGCCAAGGTAAACTTTACAAGAATAAAAAACTCTGCAATATGTGAGACTTCTCCAGTTGACTGAGAATCTTGATATATATTTTTTCAGGAGACCCAATGGCATGGAGAGATTCCATATGTACCAAAAGCTTTCCTCTTCAGAAAATCTGCAGAGAAAATAATAAGAGGCCATGACCATGAGGCTAGAATTCTGTCTTTGGTCATGGCTTTTAAATTAATCTGCCTGAATAAAGTGTTACTTCCAATGTGATGGCTTAGTGGTTAAGATGCTGAACTTGATGACTGGAAGGTTGGTAGGTCAGCAGTTCGAGACTTGAGTGCTGCATGATGGCTTGAGCTTCCATCTCTGTCCCAGCTCCTGCCAACCTAGCAGTTCAAAAGCAAGACATTGCAAGTAGACAAACAGGGACTACTTTGGTGGGAAGGTAAATAGCATGCCTGTCACATGTCCACAGAAACATCTGCAAATGCAGACAGCACTGGCTCTTTGGTTATAAACAGAGATGAGCACTGAATCCTAGAGCTGGCTTTTGAGCAAGGGTGATCTTTAGCTTCACCTAAGGTTGCACTGCACTACACTTCTCAATTTTTGCAGTGTTGGATCCAGCCACACAGACTTCCAAGAACGTCTTGTAACAGTGTGGTGTTCTCCCAAAGAATGACTTTCTAATATCTTGATTTATCATGCTTCACAATTTACAATGTTCTTACTTCTTCTTGAAATGTGTCCAACCTTAAAGGAACAATTGTGATAAAAGGTACCACACAGGATTAATGTTATATTACAGGATACTCCTCTTCCTCTAAAATTAGTAAGATGTTGCTAATCAATACCCTGAAGCTCTCTGGTTCATGCAACAGGCACATCATTCTAGCAGTAAGGGTACGCGTAAGGTCAACTTTGCTCAAAAACCAGTTGTATCTGACTGGTTTTTTCGTGGACATGTGGCTGGCATGACTAGATACCAGAGCACGTGGAATGCTGTTTACCTTCCCACTGAAGTGGTACCTATTTATCTACTTGTAATTTCTTGCTTTCGATCTGCTAGGTTGGCAGGAACTGGGAGAGAGATGGGAGCTCACTCCATTGTGCAGCACTCAGGTTTTGAACTGCTGACCTGCTGACCTTCCAGTCATTAATTTCAGCATCTTAACTACTAAGCCACTGCAGTTCTTCATTCTAGTAGTAGTAGCAACTGAAGTGGTAACAGTACTAATAGTAACATCAACAGCCACTGTCTAACTATAAACAAAATACACGAGAATAAAGAGCCATTTGCATTAAATTTACGACATTTAAATCTAGAAGAGACAGATGGACATGGGGAAAATATATATATATAGTCTTTAATATGAAACATATAGAGACAAATCAATTTCATTTCTTTCCTCCCTATCTTATTCTGTCATTTTGCCTTATAAGGATTTTATTTATTTATTTGGATCATTTATATCCCGCCCTTCTGGCCCAAGCGCCACCCAGAGCGGCAAACAAATCATTAAAGAATGTTCCCTGCAACTAGGAGAACAACCTTAACACAATACAAAGTATTAAAACCTTAAAAAAACATCTAAAAGACCCTCCTATAACCTCCCTAACCCCTTAAGAGAATAAAACAAGACAAAATAAAACATTCAGGCAACAAGCATAAAAACATACATTATTTCAAATACCAACATATCACATTAGGCAAACATATCACATATCATAGGAGGCAGGCTTAGGCGGCTACACTAACCAACGGGCCTGGGGGGCTCCACATGATGGATCCCAGACCTGCTAGCACAACCAAGTCTTAAGTGCCTTTCTGAAGGGGAGTAGCTCCATCTGGAGGCACAATTCTGGGGGCAAGAGGTTCCATAAGGCCGAGGCAGACACAGAGAAGCATAACTGTCAACTTTTGGATTTGAAAATAAGGGAAAATTTAGCCACACCCCTCTGTGGGTGTGGCCAAATCCATGGGCATGGCCACATTTAGCCATGCGACTTGCTGGGCTCTAGTCATGCCTGCCACATGGCCATGAAAATGTCTGCAAACACAGACAGCACTGGCTCTTTGGCTGTAAATGGAGATGAGCACTGCACCCTAGAGTTGGATACGACCTGCAGATTTTACTTTCTTAGGATAAAAGATCTGATGCTTGAGAAACAAGCTATGAGAAACCTGGGGAACATAGTTAAAAGTAGAGGCATCATCTTGCAAACAAAAAATTGCATAGTCAAAGCAATGGTATTCCCGGTGGTAATGTATGGGTGTGAGAGCTGGACCATTAGGAAAGCTGAGCGCAGAAAAATAGATGCCTTTGAAATGTGGTGTTAGAAATAGGTCGATCCTAGAAGAAATCAACCTGACTGCTCATTAAAGGTCAAATAGTAAAAATGACGCTAAGGTACTTTGGACATCGAATGAGAAGAGAGGATTCACTTGAGAAAGCCTTGATGCTGGGAAAGGTGGAGGACAAAAGAAGGGGGCACAAAGATGCAATGGGCACAAAGCTGTGTGGGCCAAAGAACCCTTTCCCCATTTTCTTGGGGGACTTTTGTTTTGTTTTCTTTCTTGTTTGCTCAGTGGCTTAAGTGACTAAGATACTGACTGGGAGGCAGAAGGTCAGCAGTTTGATTCCCGAGTACTGCAGGATGGAATGAGCTCCCTCTTTGTCCCAGCTCCTGCCATCCTAGCAGTTCGAAAGCAAGAAATTGCAAGTAGATAAATAGGGACCACTTTGGTGGAAAGGTAACAGCATTCCGTGCACTCTGGTGTCAAGTCATGCCTGCCACATGACCACAGAACTGTCTGCAGACGCAGACAATGCTGGCTCTTTGGCTTTGAAACAGAGATGAGCACTGAACCCTAGAGTCGGATACGATTGGCTTTTGAGCAAGACCCTTTACCTAACTCAGATCCCCTTACACAACCGTGCAAGCACACACACCCCACCCCTCCCAAGTTAACTCTAGAACAGAAATGGAACACACACACCCTCTCTCTCTCATATAGTGTAGGAATCTCTGACTGTGATGGCGAACCTTGGCACTCCAGAAACGACTGTCTTTTGAGCAAGGGAAACATTTACCTTTAGCATATAGTGAGCAAGCACTTCCCCTCCCCCCTCCCAAGTTAACTCTAGAACAGAAACGGAACACACACACCCTCTCTCTCCCATATAGTGTAGGAATCTCTGGCTGTGATGGTGAACCTTGGCACTCTAGAAATGACTGTCTTTCGAGCAAGGGAAACCTTTACCTTTAGCAAATAGTGAGCAAGCACTTCCCCCCCCATCCCAAGTTAACTCTAGAACAGAAACGGAATACACACACCCTCTCTCTCTCATATAGTATTGTAAATGCAATGGGCACAAAGTTGTGATGGCTAACCTTGGCACTCCAGAAACGACTGTCTTTCGAGCAAGGGAAACCTTTACCTTTAGCATATAGTGAGCAAGCACTCCCCCCTCCCAAGTTAACTCTAGAACAGAAACGGAAGGCAGGGCAGAAACAGCTCAATAAAGCATGAGAGTGAGAGAGAAGTCTCTGCCCCCAGACCTAGAGCTGATTTGCCTTAAACGGGAGGGGGGTGGGAAGAGGGGTAAAAATAAGGGGTTTCCCTGGGCAAAATGGGATGGTTGACAGGTATGCAGAGAAGTCTCTTCTCCTGGTCCCCATCAAGTGTGCCTCTTTCGTCAAGGGGACCACCACCAAGCCTCTCCGGTCCGCCCTCATCAGACGAGTAGAATGCCTTGGGGTGACGCGGTCCTGTAGGATATCCTTTAGATGTTGTGCTAGTCTGCCCTATTTTAGAGTTGGACTCACTTCCTAGGGTTCCCAGAAATGTTAGAAAGGGGGAGAATGGGGAATCCCTATAAGATAAATATCATTGCATACTAAGGCACCAAGGGGCCATTCAACAATTACGTGATCCTCAAAGGGGGGAGGGGGTCTGCCATACAAATTACAGAAAAAAATATGTGGAGTCGGGGGGAGGGGTTGTGTCAGATCAAAATTATGTAATCCATTTGGAGCGGTTTCTAACCGACAGTGGGAAACCAAACCTGTGCATAAAAAAGAAAGGGCTTGTTGTGTTCTAAAGCATGTGCCTTTAAACAATGTATCTATCCATGTGTATCCAATGTAACCTTTTCCATGTGTAACATTGTAACCTCAGCTGCATCACTGTAACCCTAATAGGACGCGAGCTAGTGACCACTAGATGGCAATAGCGAGCGTCCAAGCTCATTGGTCCAAGACTCACCTAAGAGCAACAGCGCGGGAAGATTCCCGCCACCACCTTCACCTGGACAAGAAGGGCGTGACCTGAAATGATGTCACGCGGACAGTAGCCAATAGACTGTCAAGGAGCCACATTCAAATGTATAGCCACTGTATATATTGAGCTGTTCGTCCGCCATTACCACATGTTCCCTCTGACCAGCATGTAATAAAGTTGTGTTAAGCCAGCTCTTTGGCTGCCCTGGTGTCTTTGGTCCCATACACTAAATTGGCGACGAAGATGGGATCATGGCTGCCCACGGGACCAAGACATATGCCGGTTTCGACATCAAGAAACCGCAAGATTGGGAACTCTTCGAAATGGACTTCCAAGGCGCGCTGGTGGAGTTCGAGGTTGAGGACGAGGCGAAGAAAAGAGCCATCCTCACCAGAATGCTTGGGCACGACGGCAAGAGGGTATTGATTGACCTCATTGCACCCAAAAAGGCGGCTGAATTCAAGGCAGAAGAGCTCCTGAAGGTGTTGCGAGACCATTTTCGGCCCTCGGTGGCGATGTTTCCCGCTCGGAGCGCGTTTTGGAGGCAAGTCCAAGTGCCTGGAGAGTCGGTCGCCGCCTTCGTAGCGGCCCTGCGCCTGGCTGCCGGCCCATGCAAATGGGAGAACGTGGAAGTCACCCTCAGGGACTGCGTGCTATGCGGCCTGAAGGACGCCGAGATTCAGCGCACACTGATGAATCAGGAGCGGCCCCCACATTGCAGGAGGTCCTGAAAGCGGCACAGGCCGCGGAAGCCACGAAGGCCGGGGTGCAAGAGCTCCAGGACTGGCGGCCGAAGGCCGACAAAACAGAGAGTTCGGTGCACGCAGCCCGGCGAATTTCAAAATCGTCCGCCGAAAGCAGCGACGACAAGGACGTCCGGAGGGTCCGGAAGGAGGGCCGGCGTTGCGACGGCTGCAGGGCGGCTCACGACCGTACCAGGTGTCCGTTCAGAAAAGCCGAGTGCCACAACTGCGGGCGACGCGGGCACATCGCCAAAGTCTGCAGACAACGGCGCAAGGACCGGAGGAGCTCACCCGACCGCTCAGCGAGGCCAGACCGCTCGAAGAGACTAAAGGATGGCGCCCGGTCCACGAGGAAGCAGGACGGCGTGGGCCGCATCTCCGACGACAGCGACGACGCCCCCCCAGTTTTCAGCGTGTCCATGGGACACCCCCGTTACTTTGTTGAGGTACTGGTGCAAGGGGCCCCTGTTAGGATGGAGATTGACTCTGGCTCCTCATATTCCATCATTTCCCAGAGGGAGTTTTTGAGAATTGCCCCCCGCGTACGGCCCAAGCTCAAAGCGTTGAGGTCCACGCTTCGGGACGTGCAAGGGAACAGTATCCCGGTGTTGGGGGTTGGGAAATTCCAGGTCCAGTATAAGCGGCACGCCGCGGAACTCCCCCTAGTCGTTCTTAAGAGGGGTAATTGCAGCCTCCTCGGGACTCAATGGTTTCAGCCCCTGGGTCTGTTCATTGGGGGGGTGCACGCTGTTGGGTCTGACCCAATACAGGAGGTGTGCGACGTGCACCCCGAAGTCTTCAAAAAGGGACTTGGGAAATTCAATGGACCCCCAGTAACTTTCGACCTGGACCCGGAGGTCCGCCCAATAAGACTCAAGCCGCGCAGAGTGCCTTTTGCACTAAAGGACAAAATAGAGGCGGAACTGGACAAATTAGTGGGCCAGGGGATTCTTGTTCCTGTTGATTCTGCGGAGTGGGAAACTCCAATTGTCACGGCATTGAAGGCCAATGGGGAGGTTTGCATTTGCGCCGATTATAAGTGCACCATTAATAAGGCAATCCACCCTAATGCGTATCCGGTGCCGGTGGTCAGCCATTTGCTAGCCAGGTTACATGGGGGAAAGTGTTTCGCTAAGCTCGATCTGGCACAGGCCTATCAGCAACTCATAGTAACCCCTGCCGCAGCTGCTGCACAAACCATAGTCACGCATAAGGGGGCGTTCCAGGTGACGCGCCTCCAATTCGGTGTGAACTCGGCGCCTGGGATTTTCCAGTCGCTCGTGGAACGCCTCCTCAAAGGGCTGGATGGCGTTTTACCATATTTTGATGATGTATTGATAACGGGGGGGAGTGAGGTTGAGTTGGCTGAAAGGCTAAACAAGGTTCTGGCGGCATTCGAACAGGCGGGGTTGAGGTTGCGAAAAGACAAATGCGTCTTCTTCGCGAAGGAGGTTGAGTTCTTAGGGTTCCGAGTAACACCCGAGGGGATCAAACCGTCCAAATCCAAGGTGGCCGCGATCAAGAAAGCCCCTCGCCCCACATCCAAGCCCGAGTTGCAGTCGTTCCTAGGGCTCTTAAATTTCTACCACTCCTTCCTTCCACGGAAGGCTGCGCTGGCTGAGCCGCTTCACAAGTTGCTAAAGAAAGATGCGGCATGGAAGTGGGGCGATGACCAGGAGAGGGCATTCACGGAACTGAAACAACTCCTGGCGTCTGACGCCATTCTGACCCATTTCGACCCCAAACGGCCGGTGGTACAGATCTGTGATGCATCCCCGGTGGGGGTGGGGGCAGTGTTATGCCACGTGTTGGAAAATGGGAGGGAGGCCCCAATAGCATTTTACTCCAGGTCCCTGTCCCAAGCGGAGAGGAATTATGCCCAGACAGACAGGGAAGCGCTGGCGATAATTGCAGGGACCAAAAAATTTCACGATTTTCTTTATGGCCGCCCCTTCACCATCGTGACCGACCACAAGCCCCTACTAGGCATTTTCACCGCAGATAAGCCCACGCCACAGATCCTGTCCCCGAGGATGCTTAGGTGGGCCATTTTTCTCAACGCCTACCAGCACGCGTTGGTGTACCGGCCCGGGAAAGAGATTAGCCATGCGGACGCTCTGTCGAGGTCCCCCCTTCCTCAGACGCACAGCCACGTGGGCGAGGAGGGGCGGGACCGCCAGGTGCTCATGATAGAGGTCTTGGATTCGCCCCCCATAGTACCCGCCGACATCGCTAAAGCGACAGGCAAGGACAAGACGTTGGTGGCGGTTAGCTCCTGGGTGCAGAAAGGGTGGCCAGCGTCGTCCCCAGCGGAGGAATTCGCCCCATTTTTCAGAAAGAAGCTGGAACTGTCCCTAGAGAGGGGGTGTCTCTTGTGGGGGCAGCGGGTAGTGATCCCTACATCCCTTCGGCCGCGGGTGCTTAAACTGCTGCACGTCAGCCACCCCGGAATTGTGCGCTCCAAAGCGCTGGCCCGGAGCTACTTTTGGTGGCCCCAGTTAGACGCCGACATCGAGCACATGGTCGGCACTTGTGAGAGTTGCCAATGCTCCAGACCGGAGGAGGCCCGTCTTCCCCACAGGGAGTGGGACGCGGCTAAGGGGCCGTGGTCCCGGATACACATAGATTTTGCGGGCCCGTTCCGAGGAACTCTGTTTCTCCTTGTTGTGGATGCTTTCTCTAAGTGGTTGGAGGTCATCCCAGTCACGAGCACCTCCTCGGCCGCGACAATTAAGCATTTGCGGAGAATTTTTTCTACATTCGGCATACCCGACACTCTAATTAGTGATAACGCTAGTTGCTTCACGTCCGCTGAGTTCAGGGCATTCACAGAGATTAACGCCATCCGGCACATCACCTCCACCCCTTTCCATCCGGCCACCAATGGCCAAGTGGAGCGCCTCGTACGCACCATGAAGGACGCGCTGCGGCGCATGGGCCCCGGGGACCTCAACCTGCAAGTGTGTCAGTTTCTGCTAGGGTACAGGGTGACCCCGTTGGCGTCAGGATACTCCCCCGCGGAGCTCTTAATGCGCAGGAAACTGGCCACCATTCTCACTAGGCTAGATCCCACGAGAGTTGAAGACAAGGGGAGGAACATCGGGATAGAAGCCACAAAGAGTTTTAGTGTGGGTGCCCCGATGCATTGCAGGAACTACGCCAGCGCGGGGCCAGCCTGGGTACCGGGGGTGGTCGTGGAACAGACCAGCCCCGTATCGTACCGCGTGGAAACCAACACAGGTCTCCTTTGGCGGCGGCACGCGGACCAGCTCCGGAGCCGGGTCCCGGGAAGTCAGGGCACCGACAGCACCAACACAAATTCAGCGTTAGGGTTCTCCCCCACCCGTTTAGCCCAAGGGGGAGGAGAGGGGGGTGGAGAGTCCCCACCAAGGGGGGAGGAGAAGGAATTTGTCCTCGTAGATATCCCGCGGGATCCCCCAGCAGAGTTTAATTTTGAGTTACAGAACCGGGGGGGGGTTTCGGAGTGGTCCCCCACCCATCCAAGCAAGAAGAGGGGTTTTACGTTAGCCCCTGGTGCCCCCGGTTCGCCCACAACGGAATCTACCCTTTCCCCTAAAGCTGCAAAACCGCAGCAAGCCACTAACAAGTCTCCCTCTCCCATTACAGGACAAGGGTCCAGGGAACAAGGAAGCGGGAGCGGCCCCCGGGGGGGCCAACCCACATCGCGTCCCAAACGCGAGTGCAAGAAACCATCTTGGTTAAGAGACTTCGTCTCATCCTAGGGGGGAGGGATGTTGTGTTCTAAAGCATGTGCCTTTAAACAATGTATCTATCCATGTGTATCCAATGTAACCTTTTCCATGTGTAACATTGTAACCTCAGCTGCATCACTGTAACCCTAATAGGACGCGAGCTAGTGACCACTTGATGGCAATAGCGAGCGTCCAAGCTCATTGGTCCAAGACTCACCTAAGAGCAACAGCGCGGGAAGATTCCCGCCACCACCTTCACCTGGACAAGAAGGGCGTGACCTGAAATGACGTCACGCGGACAGTAGCCAATAGACTGTCAAGGAGCCACATTCAAATGTATAGCCACTGTATATATTGAGCTGTTCGTCCGCCATTACCACATGTTCCCTCTGACCAGCATGTAATAAAGTTGTGTTAAGCCAGCTCTTCGGCTGTCCTGGTGTCTTTGGTCCCATACACTAAAGGGCTTTATTTACCTTTGTGCCTTACTCCATGCAGTGAAAATGGAGGCGGGAAGCCATGCTTCCTGGTTGCAGGGAGAGCAAAAGGCTAGGCTAGAGCATGGCTCCCTGCTTCAGTGCAATTTGCCTGCCCACCCATTTCCCCTGCAGTACCACCACTGGTTGGTGGTGTAAAATACAGTACTATTTGGTTCAGATCACGTAATTTTAAGGGGGGAGGGGGTCAAAGCAAAAATTATGGTTGGATTACATGTGTGTGTCATTTTCCCCCAGAAAAAGGATCACATAATTGTTGAATGGCCCCCAAGCACTGAACAGTCTGCTACTGCACAGAAGACACTGAAAAATGGCATTTGGTCATGATGTCCCAGTGGGCCATTCTGCAGTCAGTGAGGCTGCCATTTGTTCATGGGGGGGAGCATCAGCCTCAGATCCTTTCTTCTTGCCCCTGCAGAAAGATCTGCTCCTCTAAATATTCAAGGCCAAACTCACAGGAGCTACCAGCTTCACAATGTAAAGGTCAGCTTTGCTGGAAAGCCAGTCATATCTGACTATAGGGTTCAGTGCTCATCTCCATTTCCAGCCAAAGAGCCAGCACTGTCTGTGTCTGCAGACATTTCCGTGGACATGTGGCAGGCATGACTAAACACTGGAGTGCTTGGAAAGTTGTTTACCTTCCCACTGAAGTGGTACCTATTTACTTGCAATGTCTTGCTTTCCAATTGCTAGGTTGGCTGGGACAGAGACGGGAGCTCACTTCTTCATGCAGCACTCAAGTCTTGAACTGCTGACCTGCTGACCTTCCAGTCATCATGTTCAGCTTCTTAACCACCACAGTCCCTGCTTCACAATTAGAAGGTGATAAAATGTAATCCTTCCATTGAGGGGTTTATTTAAAGCTGATGTGTATGAAGAATCCACTTACCAATGAAGTCTAAAATTTACCCCCATTTGATGTCTGGCCACCAAACACAAGGAAATGAATTTGCAACATGCAGAGCTATGAAAGCCTTGGATTAAGGCAATGAAATATCATTTGCCTCTTAAAGAAGCTTGCCTTTAATTGCAATGCTGTGGTCTTGTACAGTCTCACCATTACATGTCAGGAGATAATAGCACAGGATCAGGGATGTGACATTGATATAAAGAAGAAAGTTCTAGATCCAAAAGATTCAAAATCCTCCCAGCCACTCCCTAAACCCATAAAGAAAACACTTAAACCAATCCTGATGCTGGTCTAAATGATTAGTCTCCCATTGCTCACAGTAAGAGGGAATTGGTTTGAAGATGAAGGGGGAAATAGCCCAGCAGGGCTTTGAAGTGCTCAAGCACTACTGCCTCAGAGAGCTCTCAGTGAACTGTAGGGTGATTACCTTGTTAAATAAATGATCTGTCAAAAATTTTTAATGCAAAAACAAAACACTTAGGAGAAAACAGTCATTAATGGCTAGTGTTGTCTCACATGGGAAGGAGAATAAAATGCATAGCAATCCACCTACGAAGAAATTCCTGGTGAGAATAAATGCATGGAAAGATAAGTAGGAGAATTATAATGCAATGCCTGAAAAACCAAGAGAGCAATTTAATAGTCAATAATTTGCTTAATAGGATGTTATTTCAGGTTAGGGAAAACCATACAATAATCCAAGCTTCATGAATCACTGACAGCAGAACATCACCAGGAGAAAAGGGAAACACATGCTAAGGCCATAATGGCGAACCTTGGCACGCCAGACATTCTTGAACTTCAATTCCCAGAAGCCCAAGCACCCTGTGAATCCACACAAATGGGTTTACTGTGATTCATCTGGCCCACGCTGCCCTCATCACTCCCAGAAGTGGAAGTAAAATGTGCTGTGTCAACTTCCATGGTTGCTCCTGCGGGGTCATCCATATTCCACAGGATTCTGGCCAATACATTTATCCCAAGACAATAAGACTGAAATAAATGAGTTCTTGAAATAATGTTTGGTGATTACGATAGTACCATTGTGTTGCTTTTTCAGTGGTTGCTGTAACATTTTCTTCTTTTTGTTCTTACCAATGTTTCAGAGCTGATACAGCTTAGTGGGCTGGAGTGCCTGGCTGTAAATCCAGGAACTGGGAGTTTGAATCCCTCCTCCATGGTTTCCAGGTGAGGAGCTAGCCAATATCGCACAGGGAAGTGTACATAGGATTGTAGAGTAAAATCCCACTATTATCATTGCATTTAACAAACTGAGTAAAATTGCCGAACAATTATATAAAGGAGAAGAATCTGCATTTCCTTGAAACAGATTGGCAATATTAAATTTGGGGCAGAAACCTGGAAAATCAGCCACTATAAGAGAATCTTGGTCTGCAGGGTTCTATTTGTTTCTTTGTTAATAATATTTTTGTTAGGATTTTCCCCCTCCCATATGGCTGTGTACTTTTTTCATCCCCTAACATAACCTCATCCTCCAATTTCCTTTTGTCAAGGTGTCATCAGTAATGGTTTCAGTTTTCTTTGCTTTCACATTATCTGTATTTCTCTTTTTGGCCTGTATATATTACCGAGATGACCCGGAGATTTTTATGCTGATTAATGGATTTCTTGTGCACTGACAGATTTCTCCCCCCTTCAGATCAATAGTTGGCGATTGTGTGACTCGTATCTATTGAACTAGATAGAGGGGCACTGTTCTCCATTGCTCTCTAATTGCCTTGCATGATTCTGATGGTGCAAAATGATCAGGCTGATACACGATGGAATTCCTATCTGGCAGGGAAGTGGCATTTAAATGACAAATAGGTCAACTCACATATTTATTATGCTGCCTGCATCTTGGAATTTCCAAGCAAATTTAACAGTGTGATTGCCATTATCAAAATTGCATTTCTGCTAACAATTAATTGCTTGGAAATAATAGAAAGAAGGAACATATCTCATTGTTCAAATCATGCCAGATTAAGAGACTTAAAGGACTTCATTACTCCTCGTTTTCTCCTTCTGTGGAGTGGGATGTGCCATTAAAATGACTAGGACAAAATTAGTTGGGCAGGTGGAATTATCCTAAATTGAGAAATATGAAGATAATGCTTGCGCAGAAATCGGGATCATCTCCTTTAGTCACCTGATCCTTAGCTAAGAGCATTTCCTATTGTCCTATAGCATCTCTTAGCAGGGATAGCAGCAAATGCTTATAGGGGTTTGGGGCACTTTGCTGCACCCCTTGCTGTCAGAAAATGGTGCCAGCCCCACCCACCTCCATTTCTAGTTGGACTACTACTCAACTTGGTTTCGTCTATAGTCTAACCCTATTTATCCAGATTCATTTCCTGCTTGCCTCTACAGTCAGCCATTACAGAAGCTTTCCTGCCCTTTTCAGAATTATCTGTCTGCCCCTGCGAACCCACTCTTGTGACCTCAACAGAATATGTTCCCTGGGTATGAGATGCTCCCAGCTTGACAATCATTCAGAATATCTAACCTCTGATTTTAATAGGAAATGGCGGGATTTGAACAACAAGTGAGTAGGAAAGAAGCAGCTCAGGTGAATATTAAGTACTGTACTGGGATCAGCTTGTGATACCTATTGAAATCCTGCTCTAATTGTCTACTTAGATTTCAAACACTGATGTAAAGCACTGAGCTCTAACTTACAGTGCCCAGCAGTTTGTGCTGTTTCATATGTTTCATTAGGCTATTAAGTGTGTATGTGTGTTTACTAAAAACATTCCCATTTCATTAATGTCTTTATTTTATTTGTTATTCCAAGCACAGTAATTGTTTATAGCTATGCTGTCCCTTCTAAAGCAAAATGTAACATGAAGAGCACAAGGCTATGGGCAATGTTAACGCTATTACAGAAAAATACTTTACTCCTCTAGTGATGGGGAAAGGAGCATAAAAAAGCCAGCTTGCTATAGACACTCTTTAATTCTAAAGGATTGGCTGTGACATGGGAACCCCTGTGGGAAAATGTACCTGTTAGGAAAGCTAAGAACAACATATGGTGTTCGGAAATGCTGATGCCTTACACTGACCTTTCTTTTGTTAACTGTGTATTTTGGATACACAGAAGCTTTGATAACTGGGGTTAGTCAACTTAGAAGGAGGAACCCATCTCAAGTACACAATACAAACTTGCACCTTCTTCAGCATCCCAGTATGTCTCAACAAAGTACTAAACTTGCTATGTGTATCTATGAAACTTAACACTGCACAGGGGAAGTGGTTGAACACAATTTTAAGTGCTACAACTCCACTCTATGCAATTCGTAGTTTGTTAAGAGCTTTAAAACATTTAGCAAGAGAGCTCCAGTGAAATTCTAACTACCTCCCAAAACTATAAATCCCAAGGTTCTTTAGGATGGAGCCATGGCAGTTAAGGTAGTATTGCAAGTGGTGTAATTGTGCAGTACAGTTGCATTCTCAGAATGAGCTGCAGGAGTGTGAGAAGCCCTACAAGCACAGGAAGGCTGCAGTGTTTTGCAATGTTCCAGGCATTGGAGGTGCAGGGAGGAACTTCTGCAACTGTTGTGTTCTCAAACACTGTACCTTTATACAATGTACCTATTCATGTGTAACCAATGTATCCTTTTACTTGTAACATGATAACCCTCAGCTGCATCACTGTAACCCTAATAGGACGCGAGCTAGTGACCACCAGATGGCAATAGCGAGCGTCCAAGCTCATTGGTCTAGACTCACCTAAGAACAACAGCGCGGGAAGATTCCCGCCATCACCTTCACCTGGACAAGAAGGGCGTGACCTGCAATGACGTCACGCGGACAGTAGCCAATAGACTGTCAAGGAGCCACATTCAAATGTATAGCCACTGTATATATTGAGCTGTTCGTCCGCCATTAACACATGTTCCCTCTGACCTGCATGTAATAAAGTTGTGTTAAGCCAGCTCTTCGGCTGTCCTGGTGTCTTTGGTCCCATACACTAAATTGGCGACGAAGGTGGGATCATGGCTGCCCACGGGACCAAGACATACGCCGGTTTCGACATCAAGAAACCGCAAGATTGGGAACTCTTCAAGATGGACTTCCAAGGCGCGCTGGTGGAGTTCGAGGTTACGGACGAGGCGAAGAAAAGAGCCATCCTCACCAGAATGCTCGGGCATGACGGCAAGAGGGTATTGATTGACCTCATCGCACCCAAAAAGGCGGCTGAATTCAAGGCCAAAGAGCTCCTGATGGTATTGCGAGACCATTTCCGGCCCTCGGTGGCGATGTTTCCCACTCGGAGCGCGTTTTGGAGGCGAGTCCAAGCGCCTGGAGAGTCGGTCGCCGCCTTCGTAGCGGCCCTGCGCCTGGCTGCCGGCCCATGCAAATGGGAGAACTTGGAAGTCACCCTCAGGGACTGCGTGCTATGCGGCCTGAAGGACGCCGAGATTCAGCGCACGCTGATGAATCAGGAGCTGCCCCCACGTTGCAGGAGGTCCTGAAAGCGGCACAGGCCGCGGAAGCCACGAAGGCCGGGGTGCAAGAGCTCCAGGACTGGCGGCCGAAGGCCGACAAAACAGAGAGTTCGGTGCGCGCAGCCCGGCGAATTTCGAAATCGTCCACTGAAAGCAGCGACGACGAGGACGTCCGGAGGGTCCAGAAGGAGGGCCGGCGTTGTGACAGCTGCGGGGCGGCCCACGACCGTGCCAGGTGTCCGTTCAGAAAAGCCGAGTGCCACAACTGCGGGCGACGCGGGCACATCGCCAAAGTCTGCAGACAACGGCGCAAGGACCGGAGGAGCTCGCCCGACCGCTCAGCGAGGCCAGACCGCTCGACGAGACCAAAGGATGGCGCTCGGCCCACGAGGAAGCAGGACGGCGTGGGCCGCATCTCTGACGACAGCGACGACGACGCCCCAGTTTTCATCGTGTCCATGGGACACCCCCGTTACTTTGTTGAGGTACTGGTGCAAGGGGCCCCTGTTAGGATGGAGATTGACTCTGGCTCCTCATATTCCATCATTTCCCAGAGGGAGTTTTTGAGAATTGCCCCCCGCGTACGGCCCAAGCTCAAAGCGTTGAGGTCCACGCTTCGGGACGTGCAAGGGAACAGTATCCCGGTGTTGGGGGTTGGGAAATTCCAGGTCCAGTATAAGCGGCACGCCGCGGAACTACCCCTAGTCGTTCTTAAGGGGGGAACTTGCAGCCTCCTCGGGACTCAATGGTTTCAGCCCCTGGGTTTATTCATTGGGGGGGTGCACGCCGTTGGGACTGACCCAATACGGAGGGTGTGCGACGCGCACCCTGAAGTCTTCAAAAAGGGACTTGGGAAATTCAATGGACCCCCAGTAACTTTCGACCTGGACCCGGAGGTCCACCCAATAAGACTCAAACCGCGCAGAGTGCCTTTTGCACTAAAGGACAAAATAGAGGCGGAACTGGACAAATTAGTGGGCCAGGGGATTCTTGCTCCTGTTGATTCTGCGGAGTGGGAAACTCCAATTGTCACGGCATTGAAGGCCAATGGGGAGGTTCGCATTTGCGCCGATTATAAGTGCACCATTAATAAGGCAATCCGCCCTAATGCGTATCCGGTGCCGGTGGTCAGCCATTTGCTAGCCAGGTTACATGGGGGAAAGTGTTTCGCTAAGCTCGACCTGGCACAGGCCTATCAGCAACTCCTGACTTATGGGTATGTGAGATTTTTTTAAAAAAAAATTGGTTCAACATTGCTACCCACTGTGAATTTCCATGTAGCCTAGCTGGGATCTGCAGCCAGGTGTGGTGTATTCTAATCCAGTGCTGTTCACTGAGACAACAAGTCTTCCCCTAGGCCCTAGACTGTATTCTTTTTAGAATTTACATCTAAAATTCTAACACTGGGATTCTCTAATACTATCCATACTGTATTGTTAGCACTAGACTCTTTTATTCCCCTCCCACCCCAATATTTTTGAAGACAGAAGTGGTTAAAGATCAGAAGTAGTGAAAGCTTCATACATTCTTTTGACACCCCTCATTGATCTGAAAACAACATGATTTGTAATTGCCTCTAATACAGGTTAATCCAGTTGGGACTGATTAATAGCATGGCTAGAAAGCAGCAGCCTTGAGCATGAAATCACACAAGACTCCTTTCACAATTACCTCCCACACATGCAAATACACATCTCAGAAACTGGTGAAATTGTTCATGCCATTTTACTTTTACAGGAAATGAATAATACATTTCCTCATAGTGCCTTTCAATTTAAGGCTGAAACAAGGCCCAGCTAACCCACTTAGCCTAACTACGAAACATAAGGTAACCCAAATCCTTCATTGTTCCTTTTTTTAAAATCCCCCCATTTAATGGCTCTACTTGCTGTAGGTGTAATTCCTTGGCTTTTTTTTTTACACCAGAGTAAGGACTGGTGTGCACTTTAAAACCAACCTTTGAATCAATTATTCAGAACACTGTAACTGGCTTTCTAATTCAGACTGCACTTTCACCACAGCTATATTGATCATCATGTGGTGGACACACCCATAGACGAAAGGCTTTTAGTATCATCTGCAGCACATTTGAATCTTTTTGTAAAAGACATATAAGTTCTTCACTGCCAGCAAGCACTATGATGATGATGATGATGATGATGATAACAGTTATGATTAGGATAACTATGATTAAAATTATTATTTATTAATCATTGTTAATTACTCACATTTATGATGGAGCAGAGCTTTATGGACGCCATAGCATAGGTGAACCTTTTAGAGACTGAGTGTCCAAGGTTGAGGCAAGCAGTAGGCATGCCCATGAATCCATGTGACATTGCCAGTGTGCAGGTGTGCACACACCCCTGTGGGTGTGCTACCTCCACCTCCTTTGGCTCCTAGAGGGGTGGGTGGGTGGTGTCTGGTCACCTCACCTTGTCCTTGCCACTCACTCCCAGGCGAAATTTCAGCCTCCCCTCTCCCCTCCCCATTGGCAGAGAGAGGGGTGGGTGGGGAAGCAAGGCTGCTTTTCGAGCTGGCAGCATGGGGTGGGGCTTCCCCAAGATGGCATGTGTGCTCACAGGGAGGGCTGTGTATGCCACCTCTGCATACCTGTCAAGTTTCGGGAAATTTATGTCAAACCCCCATATTTTATACTCTTTCCCGCCGTCATCCTGTATTAGTTAGACTGCAATTAGACTGGAGTTAGACTGGAGGCCAGCACAGGATAAGCATAGCTGTCCAGTTTCCTGTTTTGGCCGGGAAATTTCCCTTATTTGACAGAAATTTCCCGAAACTTGACAGGTATGCACCTCTGGCACACATGTCACAGGTTCGCCTACAGTGGCATAGGCTAGCCAAAAGACAAATCAGTACATATTACATCAAGTCAAAACTTAATTATCTCCAGAGGTAAAAGTGGTTGAACTGAAGCTGATGTACTTTGGGACTATCAGAAGAAAACAAAACCTATTGAAAAAGACAATAATGTAGCTGCAGGCAATAAGGAATTGAACTCAGGAATTGAAAGCTATTTCTGCAGGTCATTAATTTATAGGGTAACCCTAAGTCAGAAGTAGAGATTTGAAGGGGGAGGCAGCTAGAAAAATTCAGGAAAAATTAGGCTCCAGCACCAGATCAATTGAGATTTTGGATATAATATGAGAAGGCTGAGAAGGACCGCAATCATCAAGGCATTGTATATATCACAGGGTTTTTTATTTTAAACTAGTAGGGGTGCCCAGCTTCACCCGGGTGATTTCAACCTGACTAGCTGAGTGCCAATGTTGCCAGGGAAACCCACTGTCCAGGGGTGGGCCTGTGATATGAGCTTGGTGATGACATCAAAATCCCCCCTGGTTGGCCTAGCAATAGGGCAGACACAAACCCTCCTGTCAAATATACCCCCCCCCCCCTTTGAAGATCAATTTAGGGCACAACACACACACACGGGCTTCGGGGCCCCAACAGTGACCTGCTCACATGCACAAGGTACGTGTGTGCCGAATTTCACGGGGTTTGGTCAAGGGGCGCGGCAGCCCATTCCATATATGATACCCACACCTCTGCTTTTAGGTATAGATTAAGTTTGTTTGTGTTTAAAATAGTATTGAAATAGTATGAAAAGAATATTAACTTAATAGACTATATATGGTGTAGTTTATAGATAATAGAAAGATTGTTATAAACAGAATAATTAAGAACTGAAATGCATATACAAATGAGATTTTGATATGTATGATATTTTATGAAGTTTAAATTGGAGGTCTGAGTTAGGAAAATGAGAACATAATGGACATATGTTAGTATTGTTATTATTGTTGTTATTAGTACTGTTTTATTTTTAATTTTTTTAGTATTGTATGTTTAATTTTTTTATTATTATTTCATCTTTTTCCATACCTGTCAAGTTTTGAGAAATTTCTGTCAAACCACCTTATTTTACACTCTTTCCTTCCATCATCCCGTATTAGTTAGAACTGGAGTTAGACTGGAAGCCAGCACAGGATAAGCATAGCTGTCCAGTTTCTTGTTTTGGCCTGGAAATTTCCCTTATTTGACAGAAATTTCCCGAAACATGACAGGTATGTCTTTTTCTTTCTTTTTTCTTTTATTATTACCTTTTCCTTATTGTAAAATTAATAAAAATTAATAAAAAATAGGCTTTTGTCCTATGGCCCTTTTTTTTGCTTTTTGCTTTAAAAAAGGGAAAAAGGAAGAAAACCAATTATTGAATGTTTTATTTTAGCACAATGAATAAAATACTTAAGATAATGTGTTCATATATTCTCCAAATAATTTCTAAAAACTATGTACAGCAGGGGTTCACAACCTACGGCCCACAGGCCAGACCTGGCCCACAGTACCATTTCATGTGGCCTGCCGCTGCCACCAGAAGCAAAAGCACACATGTTTACAACAGTCGTAAAAACACCCATGGCTGTCATAAACACACCATAAATGTGCCTGTGACAGCTGCAGACATGTTTTATCATAGTGTTTACGGCAGGGGGAACCATCAGTCCAGCCCACTCAGCTTGTTGAGAACCCCTGATGTGCAGTATCAGATTATTCTAATTTCTATGCACTGGGGACAAGCAAGTACTAGGTCAGTGGTGGCAAATCTATGGCACATGTGCCAGAGGTGGCACTTTGAGCCCGCTCTGTGGGCACCCATGCAGTCACCCCAGCACAGAGTTTGCCCTGCCCCTCTGCCCAGCATCCCAATTGGAGTGCTTCCTTGCTCCCCCAGCACAGAGTTCACCCCACCCCTCTGCCCAGCAGCCCAATGGGATCATTTCTTTCCTCCCTTTTTGCTCATTTGGCACTTTGGATTATTGTAATGTGCTCTACATGGGGCTGCCCTTGGCGACCATTCGGAGACTTCAGCTGGTCCAGAATGTGGCTGCCTGTGTAGTGATGGGGTGCGGGCATTATGCCCATGCCTCACCACTGCTCTGGGAGCTGCACTGGTTGCCGGTGTGTCCGCGGGTGCAATTCAAGGTGCTGGTTTTGACCTTTAAAGCCATTCATGGTATTGGACCAGGCTACTTAAGAGACCGCATTGTCACAAGAAATTCAGCCCATCCTACCAGGGCAGACAGGAGGGGCTCAGTGGTGGTCCCATCAATGAGAGAGGTACATCTGATTGGGTCCAGAAAGAGAGCCTTCTCCGTGTCTGCCCCAGCCCTGTGGAACCTTCTTCCACCTGAGGTGCACCTCCAGATGGAACTGCTCCCCTTTAGGAAGATGCTGAAGACATGGTTGTTTCAGCATGGGTGGGGCATGAGTGCCCCCAACTCTCAGGCCTGCTGGCTTGTCTAGCCGAGGAGACGGACCTGTCCTGTCTTGGATCTCAGTTCTAACTGTGGGTGGTGGGTGGTGAGGGTTGTTTTTTGAATGTTTACATAGGTTTTATGTGGATTTTAGCTGGGTTTTTTAGCTGTGAATGTTTTAAATTGTTTTATATTGTATTCTATTTTTATTTTTGTTTTCCCTTTTTCCTCTTTCCTCTGTTGTTGTTAGCCGCCCTGAGTGGTGTTTCCCACCAGGAGGGCGGGATATAAATTACATAAATAAATAAATAAATAAGTGGGTTTTGGGCTGCAGTTTTGGCACTCGGTCTCTAAAAGGTACACCATCACTCTTCTAGGTTACAAACTGAACTCTCCAATCAAGAGCAAGATGCTCCCTCCCTTTTAGGGCACTGCAAATGGAAGGTTACTGCATTATATTGTCTCTAGGACAATCTTCATGGCTGATCACCATAATGATAACCAATATTCAGAATCAGATAGGTCACAAGAAGAAGTCAGAACTAACTTAGCCGCTCAGAACAGATACAACAGGATTGTGTGTACCATAATCTGTAGGCAGTAATTTCCCCCTGTAATTTCTTCCTACAAAGGATATTACGAAATACTGTCAGTAGGTATGGATAACCCAGTATGGAGAAGTGGCCATCTAGGACTTCAAATGCCTGGGTTTGAATCCCTGCTTAGCTTTGGAGGTGTGGAAGAGGCAACACCAGTCCTTAAACATCTCACTTACTTTGAAGGGCCTACTAAGATCACTATATCAGTTCCAACTTGATGACACACAACAACAACAAGTATGAGAAAGAATGCCACTGGATTCAGTTTTCACTAGAAACGTAGGGTTTTGTGCATGCTGAAATTTATGTTGAAAAGAAGCTCATCTTGCTGTGAGAAATCACACATTGGGGAGGCTTCTAGGACATTTTGGAGGAATGAAGTACCCACAAACCTATGCCAGCATTGAAAATGTGAATGCCCAGAATGCCTATTAAACAGAGCTGGTAATGAGAGGCGGTTTGGTGGCTATTAGTTCATGGGGTTATCTTAATTCTGAAGGACTTTAAGGCACATCACAGCAACAAAAGGTACACAAGTGAAAAATGGTACAAACTTTCATCGCTGGGAGAAATTCCTAAACTAGGCAAATAGGTAACAAATGCCTTTGTCAGATAGATACATTAATATGTGTGCACATTCAGAAAAATGGACAAAGTTATACAGTATTTGCATTTCAATGCAGTAAGGGAAAGAAAGCCTCAAAACCTCTTACTAGGTAAGGTAAAAGTCACCCTTGCTTGAAAGCCAGTCATATCCGAGTGCACATCTCTGTTTATAGACAGCTAGTGCTGTCTGTGTCCACAGAGATTTCTGTGCACATATGGTAGGCATGACGAGATACTAGAGTGCATGTAGCACTGTTTACCTTCCCAGTGAAGTGGTATTTATTTATCTACTTGCAATTTCTTGCTTTCAAACTGATAGGTTGGTAGGAGCTGAGATAGAGATGGAAACTCACTCCATCATGCACCACTCGGGTCTCGAACTGTCGACCTTCCGGTCATGAAGTTCAGCATCTTAACCACTAAGCCATCGAAGTCCCTTCTAACCTTTTACAAAGCAAGAGCTAAAATCAAATGCATGTGGGATTCAGACAAAAGCAAAATGGAGACTTTCCCTTCTTGAAGCATAGACACTCAGGGCCCTAAGTATCTCACCTTAATAATTGCAAACACCAGAGACTCAAGATTAATCTATTTATTACCTGTGTTATTTATGGACTAATTGCTGAGAACCTGTGTAAAACAAGGTTTCACTTTATCATATGTTGTCCTTTAGCAGAATAAATTATGATGTCTTGTCCTAATACTTCATAGGTGTTCCACAACTATGCTGTGTGGCAGAGTGGCCAACAGAGACACACCATCTCTTGTGAGTGCAGAATAAATAATTTTTTTTTAAAAAAAAAATCTCTAACTTCATGCCAGCATTTTGTACTAATTAGATAAATCACCATCTCAAAACAGTAAGTGCTAAGTGCATACAGTAAGAGTGTGTTGTGCTGCCCCCTACTGCATGGCTCCCTGAACTGCTCCACAGTGTTGCTAATTGGCCTTAACAACAGTACAGAGATTAAACGTTATGTAATGTTCCACGGTTAATTAACTCCATCCTTTAACTCCATTAAATGTCTGAACATTTAATAATACTCGCATATTTTAGTATTGATTATTAAATACAATTTTACCTTGTATAATTCATGTCAAATGCTCAATTATAGGGAAAATATTGGTAGTAAAATATACTGTGTATGTCGTTTTCCCGTTCATACAACCATCCTAAAATTAAGCTTTTTCTCCCCTGTGAGGAAAGAGAAATGTATTGGGATGTTACCTGAAGATTGCTTAATTTGCACTTTGCTGAATTCAAAGCAAACCTGAACACAATTTATTCTCAGACACCCATAGATGTCCAAGCTTCCAGTGGCATTTGTAAAATAATCAATTCATTTGAAAAAATACACACACATGCAATATTTATTTATTTATTTATTTATTTATTAGTCAAATTTGTATATGCCGCCCGCTCAGGCAGAACCCGACTCAGGGCGGCATCACAACAATTCATAAAAGACATAAAAACAATTATAAAAAATAATTATAAAAAAACCCCCCAACCCCCCCAACCCACCCCCTTTAAAAACCCCCATGTCCCACCCACCCATCCCATCCACTGTACAAAGGAGGAAGAGAAAGTTCTTATACAAGCCAGCAGGCGGGCACCATAGTCCCATTCGGGCCCCACACCTGCCCTATGGACATGAAAACTGCATGAAAAATATGTATGCTTGAAGTAAGCCTACAAATTGAATTTAGTCAGTAGGAAATTAAATATAAAGTGAATCCATGTGAAATTTGTATACAAAAATGTGTTTATCATGTGCAAGGAAATATTATTATTATTATTATTATTATTATTATTATTATTATTATTATTATTATTATTATTATTATTATTATTATTATTATTATTATTATTATTATTATTATTATTATTATTATTATTATTATTAATAATAATAATAATAATAATAATAATAATAATAATAATAAATTTATATCCCGCCTCACTCGACACCACATGCGACTCGAGGTGGCGTACAACATAAGTTTATAATACAATACATAAATCAATACAATTCACAATGCAGTACAATTACAAGGGAGTTAACAGAAAGTACCAAAAATATACAATTTATGGCCTTACAAAATTTATAGCATTAATACAAATTATAAAATAAATACCATATAAACAGTGAAATAACAAAACTGATTGCACAATATCCCTAGGTACCCAACATCCACGACAGAGGCCCATGGCTCAAACGTCCACGACAGAGCCAGGTAAGAACTGGCCTCGACCCAGCTGAGGCAAGAAAGTGTCCCAGCAGCTCCAGTGATGGTGGCTTTTTCACAGCCCCACTGTGGGGAAAATGAGGCTCAGCTGTGCTCCCACGTCCCCTGACTGGATGGGCCAGGGGAGGAGGGAGCCAGTGGTGGTCTGGCAGCTTGGCAGCAGCGGCTTTTCATGGCCATGCCATGGGCAATCATGTCTCAGCTGTGCTCCCACCTCCCCTGACCAGATGGGCCAGGGGAGGGAGCTGGAGGTGGTTCGGCGGCTCGGCAGCGGTGGCTTTTCATGGCCATGCTGTGGGGAAACACATCTCAGCTGTGCTCCCACCTCCCCTGACTGGACGGGCCAGGGGAGGGAGCTGGAGGAGGTCTGGCAGCGGCAGCTTTTCACGGCCCCTCCATGGGCAAACACGTCTCAGCTATGGTCCCACCACCCCTGACCAGACGGGCCAGGGGAGGGAGCCGGAGGTGGTCTGGTGGCTTGGCGGTGGTGGCTTTTCACAGCCGTGCCATGGGCAAATGTGGCTCAGCTGTGCTCCCACCTCCCCTGTCCTGACAGGCAAGAGGAGGGAGCCGGAGGTGGCCTAGCGGCTCAGCAGCGGTGGCTTTTCACAGCCCCACCACAGGCAAACACATCTCAGCTGTGATCCCACGTCCCCTGACTGGACGGGCCAGGGGAGGGAGCTGGAGGTGGTCTGGTGTCTTGGCGGTGGCAGCTTTTCACGGCCCTGCCATGGGCAAATATGGCTCAGCTGTGCTGCCACCTCCCCTGACTGGTCCAGGGGAGGGAGCTGGAGGTGGTCTGGAATTTCTGCATTTGTGTACAAAGAGGGGGAAAAGGACTCATTATTGAATGTGGAACCAACAATCAGAACAGTCTTAGCCTTGGAAAAATTAGAACTTTCATGAACTTGAGTGTGACAGGTTTACACAACCTCATCATTCCCACATTATAATCTCAACTATTCCCCTTCTCATGTAGAAGAAAAAACACCTGCACATTTCTATGATAGAACAATAGGAGTGCATCCGGAGAGACACATATCTCTGAAGGGCAAGACAGTCTGCATTCTAAATACATTAATACTTATCAGATGAGAAAATCAGAACAAAAACAACCAAAACAGACAATAGCTGCTAAAAACAAATAACACATATAATAGACAAGATCCAGACACAAAAATTATTTTAATAAATTTTTATTGAACACAATTATCATACACTCATTATTTCAACATTCAAAGAGAGAGAGAGAGAGAGAAGAAAAAAGAAAAGTAAAAAGTCAACACTTACCCAAAGAGAAGCATGACAAGTTAGAAGAACATAAGCATGTTCTCTGATTTTTAAGGATGATAATAATGTCTTAAACCTTTCCTATTGCCTTGCTTTGTTGGGACAGTTTTCCCATTAATTGCAAGTCTGGCTGGACATCACACTATTGTAATGGAGTAGACCAATCAGCCAGCGACTCAACGCCAAGTATTGGACAGTGGTAAATAACCTGACTCCCTAAGGCAGGCATTCGCAACCTGTGGCCCATGGGTCAGACCCGGCCCCCAATGGCAAGTCATCCGGCCCCTGATGCCCTCCCCCCTCCCCAAAGCAGAAGTAAAACATGTGCCACGCATGCGCAGAATGCTGCTAAATGTGTTCTGTGCATGTGGGGCACATGTTTTACTTCCGCTTCCAGGTGTTAGGAACACGTGACCGGCCCGATCAGCTGTCCAGGAGGCATGGTCAGGCCTATGACCTAAAAACATTGAGGAACACTGCCCTAAAGGGACCAACAGCTACAGGCAAATGAGCCCCTTTAAGTGTAGAAAAAAGTAGTGCCTTGCACTGGAGTTGACTTTTGACTGTCAAAGCAAGAGATAATGGGCAGTGTCATTCTGAGTATTTCTATAATGTGAGTGACATCACTTGACTTTGGAAAATGACTTAATTGGAGATTTTTTTGTTGTTATTTGCCAACAAGCTGGCTCTGATTTGTGATGACCCCATGAATGAGCAATCTCCAAAATTTCCTGACTTCTTGTCCACCATATAGATTATGCATCAGAATAGTCAAGTGCTGACTCAAAATGGATGATCCACACAAAGGCTATAATGCATAGCCTGATCTTTTGAAATTTTTTCCTGCACTCAAATAGCCTGCACATATTTGCAATATGATCTCAAGTGTCTCGTCCTTTTGGAATCCATCATAAACATCAGACATTTCTTGCTCAATATAAGGCAAGAGCTTTTGTTGTAACACTTTGATGAATGCTTGTGGATTGAAATGGGTATTGAACATTGCCTGTTTGTGGATTATTGTTTTGTTTTCTATATTTCCTTGCATGTTCTCGTTAAACTTTTGACAGATTTAGTATCTGTGGTTTAAAATACTTCTATCCCTACACCATCTGAGATTTAAGGAGAAGTAATTAAGATGGGGAAATCTTAGCAAGTTACTCTGGAAAGCTTACAAATGGAGCTCGGAACTGATCTTTCCTTGTCTTGCCTTTGCACAGTGTTGCTTTGTAGAACCCCACAAAGACTTTTCCTTGTTGTCTTTACAAATTGGGAAGTCATATGTTTGAAAAAGACACAATACTGTGCCAAGATATCTCTCTGACTAAATGTTGTTTGTAGTCTTGGGCAAGTCTCCAGGGACAGGAAAAACTCCCAGACTCAGATATGTTGTGTTTCTTATCTTCAGTTTCTTCACTTGTCATGTACATTTTTGTCCCATCCTGTGTTCATACTTTGCATTCTGGCTGGGAATATCAGGGCTGGAGTCCCCCTAGTGACTTTGCTGATTTCGTAAGACATTCATAAAGACAGCCAAATGTCTCAGTGTGTTTGATTTTATTTATTTTTAAATGTGAGGGGTAAAAACTAATCCATTACTGCACTGATGGTGTGAACTACTCTTTCTAGGGTAGTGGTAATGGTAAAGCTCGCCCTTGCTCGAAAGCCAGTCATATCCCATATCTCCATTTACAGCCAAAGAGCCAGTGCTATCTGCATCTGCAGACATTTCCATACTCATGTAGACACTGGAGTGCATGGAACACTGTTAACTTCCCACTGAAGTGGTACCTATTTTTCTGCTTGCAATTTCTTGCTTTCGAACTGCTAGCTTGGCAGGAGCTGGGGCAGAGATGGGAGCTCACTCCATCATGCAGCACTTAGGTCTCAAACTGCTGACCTGCTGATCTTCCAGTCATCAGGTTTAGCATCTTAACCACTAAGCAACTGCAGTCCCAGGGCTGTTTTAGCCAAACTCTATGGGCAAGAATCCATGGTCAAAGTTCCAGATTAAAAGCATGAGCCATTAGCGTACAGACTGTTGTAATAAAATGTGTAATACCGGGTTAAGTATTAACAGAGGTTCATCTAAGAAGAGAACAATTACAAGATAGTTCCCATTCATGCGGGTGAATTCTATGGCAGCAACAGGTGCTGTGAGATAGTTTGTCATCTAGAGGGACTTCCTTGCAGTGCTTGTCCTCCAGGCTTAACATGTGGCCATCTTCTTCCATGTTATCTGGTGTATGGCTCTAAGCACCTAACTCTTGTTTCCTAACACACCTTCAATTAAGCCACCATATGCTCTATCGTTATATTCTAAGTGTAAATATATTTCAGTTTAGCTATTTGTTCCCATGGGGTGGGGTATCATCAGTATGCTGATGATATCCAGTTGTACATCTCGGCCCATGGGGACTCGAGTGATGCAGTCAAAGTCCTAACCAGGTGTCTGGAGGCTGATCGGGTCTGGATGGTGGACAATGGGCTTCAGCTGAATCCTGGCAAGACTGAATGGCTGTGGGTTCGGGGGCCCGTGCTTTCTTGGGAGCTACCAACTTTGGTTCTGGATGGGGCACTGTTGCCCCAGACAGATCCGGTGCGTATCTTGGGGGTCCTCCTGGATTTGCAGCTGCTGCTCGAAGAGCAGGTGACAGCCATGGCTAAGAGGGCCTTTCACAGCTTCGTGTTATTTACCAGTTACACCCGCTTCTGGACTGGGACTCCTTGCTCACGGTCACTTATACTCTGGTCACCTCCAGATTGGATTATTGTAATGCGCTCTACATGGGGCTGCCCTTGGCGACCATTTGGAGGCTTCAACTAGTCCAGAATGCTGCTGCCCAGGTGGTGATGGGGTGCAGGTGTTATGCCTGTGCCTCACCACTACTTCGGGAGCACTGACCCCCATTATGCCTCCGGGTGCAATTCAAGGTGCTGGTTTTGACCTTTAAAGCCCGCCATGGCATTGGTCCAGGGCACATATTTTATTGGGGGGGGAGGGGGGTACTTTTTAATGATAAATTGACTAGTTATATGTGTTTTAATTGTTTTTAGTGGGGGGGGGGGGGGAATTAGGTACTGTTTTTAGCTGTTGTTGTTTTAGGTGTGGTTGTATTGTATTTTTTCTGTATGCTGTTAGCCGCTCTGAGTGGTGTTCCCCAACAGGAGTGCGGGATACAAATCTATAAAATAAATAAATGTAAAGCCCTAAAAGATGGTGCCATTAAAGTGATGCATACAATATGCCCAAAAATTGGAAAAATGCCACAGGGACAACAGGATTGGAAATGATCAGTTTACATTCTGATTGCAAAGAAGAGCAATGAATGTTCAATTTGTCATACAATTGCACTCATCTCACTCGCTAGCAAGGTCATGCTCAAGATCATACAAGCTAGACTTAAACAGTATGTGGATCAAGAACTACCAGAAGTACAAACTGGGTTCCAAAGAGACAGGGGATCTAAAGATCAAATTGCCAACATTCAGTGCATCATGGAGAAAGCAAGGGAGTACCAGGAAAAAAATCTACTTGTTTCATTGACTACACCAAAGCCTTTGTTTTTGTGGATCACATTAAACTGTGGCAAGTCCTCAAAGAGATGGAGTACCAGACCACCTCACCTGTCTTCTGAGAAACCTGTTTGTGGGTCAAGAAGTGGAGTTATGACTGGATACAGAACATGTGATTGGTTGAGAATAGGAAAAGGAGTATGACATGGCTGTATATTGTTACCCTGCTTATTTAATCTGTTTGCAGAGCACATCATGTGTGATTCAGGGCTTGGTGAATCACAAACTGGAATTAAGATTGCCGAAGAAAATATCAGCAACCTCAGGTATGCAAAAGATACCACCCTAATGGCAGAAAGTGAAGATCTAAAGAGTCTCTTGATGAGGGTGAAAGAGGAAAGCATAAAAATTGGCTTAAAACTCAACATTTAAATAATCCCAAGATCATGGCATCTATCCCTTGTGACAGATAGGCTTTGACCTGGCCCTTGCTCTTAGGGCTCTCCCGTTCCTGCTAAGTGACTTTTACCAGCCTGCCCTATGGAACTTCCCCAAAGACTCCAAGCTCAGGAGGCCTAAATGCCGTCCTTCATATCCTGCAGCAACCTCGGGCTTACCTGTGTTAGCAGAGCCCAGCAAGTATTATGGAGAGTATTGTATTAAATGTGGTAGCCCCTCTTTCAAAGAACAGGCATTGTTGATGAAGTAAAGATGTTTATTGTCTCAAAGCATATTGAAGAAATAACAGTTCATTCGTAGGTTCAGGATACAGAATTACAGCATACAAAAATACTAATCAAAAAGGACAGTTAGGGAAAACCACACTCAGGCCTTCCCCCAGAAACAATAGGAAAACCTGACTACTTCTAAGTTATCATGTTGGGCAGGACTAGGGACTTTGGTGTAGCCCCCAGAAACCCCAAACTCGAACTCCACTAGAACTCAAATGAGAACTAGGACTAACTCCCAAAACCATGTGCCTAATAGAGAGACATGAGCTTGGCCCTCCTATTTAGCATACAGCCAATTAGAGCCCAGGGACTATATAAACATGCCCTGGTTCCCATAAAAATTGTCTGGTGTTCCCAGGCTCGGGATGTTGATGTAAACGGACATTCCAGACCTGGGGAAGAAGACAAAACATAGGCCTGAAGCTATGAGAAGCCTCTTCTAAGCCCACCTGCTTGATAAGTGTAGCAGAAAGAATTATGAGGCCTTTGCAAAGAAGCAAAGCTACATTCTAAAACAGTATAAAAACCAAAGAAACTCTATGTTGAATAACTTGTGTCATGGAAAATAGAAGGGGAGGAAATAGAAGCAGTGACAGACTTAACTTTTTTGGGATCTAAGATCACTGCAGATGATGACTGCAGCCATGAAATAAAAAGATGCTTACTTCTTGGGAGTAAGCTATGACAAAACTAGGCAGCATAATAAAAAGTAGGGACATTACCCTTCCAACAAAACTCCACATAGTTAAAGCGAAGTTCTTCCCAAAAGTAATGTATGGCTGTAAGAGCTGGACCATAAGGAAGGCTGAGCACAGAATAGAAACCTTTGAACTCCCATGGACTGCAAGGAAATCAAATCAGTCAATCCTAAAGGAAATCAACCCTGACTACTCCTTAAAAGGTGAGATACTGAAACTCAGATTATTTGGCCACCAAATGAGATAAGAGGATTCACTGGACCAGGTCCTGATACTAGGAAAGATCAAAGGCAAAAGAAGAAGGGTGCGGCAGAGGATGAGATGGCTAGACAGTATTGTTGATGCTGGGCCTGGATCTGAGCAGATTCTGAAGGATGGCAGATTACAGAGGAGCCCGGTGTGCTGTGGTCCACGGAGTTGTGAAGTGCCAGATTCAACTGCGTGACTAAAGAACACAAAATACTTTGTCACAGACAAAATACTAGTTTGCTAGACTGCACGAATACCAAGAAAAACTGAAATCCCCAAGGCAGATGAAACATGTATATCCGATATAGGCTAATGATTGGCTTACTTCAGCCTTAGCAATGATTTGCCATTTAACCCAAGAATCAGGCTATAGTTTATGGTTAAACATTTTTGAGTAGCAGCATCTAGTAATTGTGATCAACTATCATGGTTGGAGAGGATCTTAAAGCTGGTCTTAGAAATATTACTGTGACGTGGGAATTCTTTCGCCCTATCTTCATTGTAATTGTTTTCTAATCCTAATAATGGGAAAACAATGCAGCTAAACTGAGAAGATAATTCCCCCACCAACTCAAAAGGCAAGTATGATCTCAGACTTTATTTTCTCAGTCTATATGTTTAACAAAATTCTTGTCAGTTGGACTCCAATATTTCGATACAATCTCAGAACATCTGCAAGCTTTGAGAATGTGCTACAATACATTTTACGATGCTTCTCATGACAATTTGTGTTGTAGGCATACAACTACATTTCAGAAAACATATTGGAACAATATTTGTGTACAGTGGAAACATTTTGAATTTGTATTTATGGTGGCAATATAAACAACAGCAGCCAATTCAAGTTTAGGCTCCATCAGGGATGGGCACAGGGAACAGAATTTCAGGGTTTACACAAGCAGCTTAATTAAATGCAGAAGACAAAGGTGTCTGGTAAATAAATTTAACTCACTGCACTTGCAGTTCAGCCCCAAAGAGAAAGCAGAGATGTTGTTTGAAAGCAGATGCTAGAAGTATCTGTCAATAGGGAAAGTAAAGCAACCACACATCTGTACCACCCCATAGTGATTAATGCACTCTCTGGGTGGTTCACAAATTAATTAGTATTTTGCCCCCAACAGGCTGTGAACTCATTTTACTGACCTCAGAAGGATGGAAGGCTGAGTCAACTTGCATTGCCGAGTCAACTTTGATTCATGATCGAACTCGCAACCTTTTTGTTGCAGTACAGCAGTTAAATCACTAGACTACCAGGGTTCCTAATGGTTGCCCAGTATTTGGCTAAGGGGCCATGGTGGCTTAGTAGTTAACACAAAGAGTTTGATGACTAAAAGGTTGGCAGGATGGTAGTTTGAGACCTCAGTGTTGCACTATAGACTGAGCTCCCATTGTCTATCCCAGCTCCTGCCAATCTAGCAGTTCAAAAGCAGAACATTGCAAATAGATAAATAGGTACCACTTTGGTGAGAAAGGTAACAGCATTCCATGCACTTCAGCATCAGTTCTTGCATGCCACATAAGCACAGAAACATCTGCAGACACAGACAGTGCTAGCTCTTTGGCTGTAAATGGAGCTGAGCAGACACAACTGGCTTTCGAGCAAGGGAGACTTTTACCTTTACTACAAATCCTATGTTTCACCTTTCTTGAAGTTTCACCTGGCAGACAGGCATCTAAAAGTGGCTCAACTGGGAGAAAGGCCTAAATTAGAAGGCTTTGTAGCCTAGCTAGGCCTAGCTACCCCCATTTTCCTATTCAGAAAAGAAAATGCTTCATTGCTTGGAGGGAGCTTCCTTGTTGAATAGAAAGAAAAGGTGCAACTAGGCAATGCAAAGGAATGATAATTTTAATGTATGTCTTTCTCCTAGATGAGCCACATTTAGATGTCTGTCTATGTTGTGTCCAAACATTTATTAACGTATATTGCTTTAAGTTGCATTCATCATTAAGTATTTGCTGTAGTCACACCCTTTCTATAAGGCGCCTGTTCATATGTTTTCAATGTACACTGATTGGTTTACACAAGTTTCCCGCGTTAAGTCCAGGCAAATGTATCACTGTAACTGCCGTTCTGGCTATATGTAAGTTGCTACCTCATCCTGTTTTCCCCAGTCCAAATTAGTCCAAACTGAGCTATAATAAATGACTTGTTGGTTAACCCCCGATCTGCTGTCACGTTGCAATTAATACTTGGACTCAACAGTCTATCAGATGAAGCTCCCTGAAAGGAGAATTTATAGTCCAAAATCACAGAAGTCTCAAAACATTACAATGCACTCCCACCTGATACTACAAGAGATAATATACTGCAGTGTGTTTTCACTTGCCCTCTACTATCTCTTAGCATAAACAAATCTACAAGTTTGTAGCTCTAACTTAAAAATGGTATTTTTGCATCAGCAAACATCCTTTCAAAATTCAAGGAAATACAGAACTCAACAGTTGTTGAAATGTTCATTTGCCTTTGAATTAACTATAATTAATCACCAATGGCTATGGATCCCTTATTATTTTATAACCATTTTTTTGTAAATATCCTCACCACACACCCATGTGAATCCAGTTACTGATGGCCTTTATTCCAGAGGTAGATTGTAACTGAAAATCTACAGCAGATTTTGAGAATGTGGAGCTAGACATTAAGAGACCTAGGCTATATATTCTGTTTGCTGGCTGTCTCACATAAATGCCCAATATTGTGTTAGAACTGGTGCAAGGATTGCCAGAGTAGAAAAGGACATGGTTCCATTACCCCACAGTCACTCTAGGCTCACAAAATCATAATGATGGTTGTTTTATTAGCCATAACAGGAATTTGAAAGCAAGGAGTTCCACAAGCCAAGCTATCTTCTCTACTGGGAAGCATTATTAGGCTGCCACAGCAAGTGAAAACAATGACTTGAAGAGTAAATCCCATGTGCCTTTTCCCCCTACAAAAGCAAATAGATCTGTCACATTTATAAAGGTGGAAATAATTTGTTACTTTTATCTTTTATGCGTTCATATTTCTGCAAAGAATGCTTAGAGCTTTGCAAACAACCATTTAATTAGTAGAGGCTCTAATTAAGTTACAACATTTTTCCACTGTGCTAAACTGGTAGGATTTTCAGACACTATAATTTTTACAGTGCTCCTGAGTCTATATTCACAAGGCAGATTGAAAGGGTAGAACTTTTTTTTTTTTACTATTGTTCATCAGTTGAATTCTGGAACCCTGAAGGTAGCAGTTATTATGAGAGAAAAGTCATAAGGACTTTGTATGTCAAAGAAAAATGGCAAGACAATAGGCAGTTGTTACAGTACAGCTGACATGAAAGTGTTTCATTATAGATCATCCAACTTCAGAGAAATTATTTTAAATTATTTTATAGTTTCTGCATTGAAATTAGAATACAGTATTGAAAGGAATTTAATGGGTGCCAGAAAATCTATAACAACATTCATCATTCTGTCATGTCTAGACAAATAAAAAAGTTTTTTTTTAAAAAAACTACCAAAATGACACTAACTTATTTCCAGTGTAATCATTACGGCTTTGTTTATGTAAAGGGGTGGAGGATTACAGGCATCGAAAGCCTTCAGACTTTGCAACTGTAGTTGGCATGAGTCCTTTCATTATGAAGAATGAGGCTTGGCCATTATCTCAATGAAAGTCTGAGCAAAAAGCCCATCAAGAGAGATCTCAAGACGCCAACCATGGCTTGGAATCGGTTGCAATGGAAACATGAGAAATGGAGCTAACACACAACATCTTGTACCCTTATGCAGAATGGTGCGCTCCCATGCCATGCCACCTCTAGATGACAACCTATACACTCAATCTACTGCACCTGAAGGCAGAAGGTAGGCTGCATTGAAACAGAGAATAAAAGGAGAAAAAAAGCTGTGCCAGATGCAGGTCACCAAAAGCCAAGGCCATGTTCTCAGTGCCAACTTTTCCTGATAACCTACCACACTAGAGAGCTTTTTCAAATTTTGAGGAAACCTGCAGTAGTTTGGAGGCAGACTGAGTCTTGATACTCAGAATAGTCTGCTTGAAATCAATGACATTTACAATAATCAACACAAACTTAAGACACACTGATTTTTATGGGCTAGTCTGTGTAGGACTAGGTCTGGACCCAGTCCAGTGTGTCAATATTACAGCTTATAGTAAAGAATCTATGACATTATTGCATGACCACCATGGCTGATGTGACATGTAACCTCAATCTTTTTATTAGCTTGTCCTAATGATTTAAGATAAACATAACCTTTCTCTTGCTTAAGAGGTCATGGAAATGGGTTTTTCTTTGCCTAGAGTTTAAGCATTCCCATCAACTGTGCCTGGTTTTAGCTGCCAGTACTGGCTGATCTGGTCTATATTTACTCCTTCAGCTGTTGTTTACTGAGTTTGAGATTCTTGACCAACATAATAAATAGGGAGCAGATGTGTCATAAGCATAGAAATGTGTACAGTTATGACAAAATGAAAACAAAAGTACATCTGGGATTTTTTTTTAATCAGCTAGCATTCCATTACAGTGTGTTTAAAGCGTTGTTTACAGAAACCTTGCTGAACAGTTTGTTTCTATATCTTTCTTGCCTCTGTAGGGGATCAGTGAATAAATCCTTTTAGTGATTACCTTTCTAGACATTTCAAGAAAAGTCTTGAAATTGAAATTCAAGAAGTAGACTTGTAAATTGCTTAACTGCAAGCTCATAATTGGGGGAAAGCAAACTAGTAATGAAAAGATAAAAATAAAAGAGAAAAAGAATAAAATAATTGTATCCTAGCTAACAATTCCTACTGATGGTCTGTCATCCATCAGTCAAATGGATTCCATTCCTCCCAATGTATTCTGTAGGGCTGTTGTTGTTATGTGCCATCAAACTGGAACTGCCTTATAGTGACTCTAATAGGGTTTTCAAGATAAGAGATATGTAAGGAATGACTTTACCAGTTCTACACCCCTGGGGAAATTCTATGGCTGAGAAGAGATTCAAACCAAGAGCTCCTGAGTCCTAGTCCATCACTATATCTACTACACCATGCTGAGTATCATTCTGTAGAGTATGGCCATCCCTGTACATACTCCCCAGTCTGGAACCTAAACTTAATAAAGATCACTGATTTTAACCCAACCTTGCTGGTTAGAATACTTCTTTGTCCAGACTCAACAACTATGCACCACATGACTGTGGTGGCTTATTGGTTAAGATGCTGAACCTGATTACTGGAAGGTTGGAAGGTCAGCAGGTTCAAGTGGCTTTTGGGCAAGGGAGACCTTACCTTTACCATGTACCACAAAGCTATATTCTAGCAATCCTAGGAACTAGCAAAATCATTTTGGATGGAACTACAAGTCCCCAAATGCCCCAGTAGCATGGCCACTTCTGAGATTCTTAGAACTGTAGTAAAAACTTTGGTTTTCTAAATTTTGGACAAAACACAGCTTTCCTGAGCAATTTCTACTAAACTTATTGATATCCAAACTTGTAGACACATAAATGTAATGAAATATTAGTACCAGTGGGACACAAGTCAGTCACGTTACACACACACATTGATTTCCATGATTCTTTATATGTAAATTTGAATAAATCCAATCCAGAATAGCAACAACATCTAAAAGCAAGTCCAGGTTACTGGCATCTGCTGACAAAATGTTGAAATCCAGTAGAATTGGTAAAGAAGATTTCTTCCTCCAAAAATACAGCCCCCAGACTCACCTCCAAAATCAGCTGTGGAATGCAGGGAAACATTCCAGAGGTCTAGAAAATCTTCCACAGCCTGATTTGAGGAGGTGTGGTAAGCTGCAGCAGAACAGTGGATTTAGGCCAAAGATTTCTAAAGTACAAAAACATTTGTAAAAATAAAAACAGTTGAGTACAGGAGAAAATCACCATAATAAAACCACTCCAGTAATTGAACTAGCATTTCATAGCACATGATGATAAATTCATTCCAGCTATGAAATCCACTACAAGCATCTCTTCAGCAGAGTATGCTGTTCCAGTATGGTGTGCATCCACACATGCAAAAGAAGTTGACATCGCTGTTAATGAAACCATGTGTAAAGTGACAGAATGCCTCAAACCTACACCAGTTGAGAAAATCTACCCTCTTGTTGGTATCACTACACCTAAGATAAAGAGAGAAGAAGCAGCAGATGCTGAGAGAATTAAACAAGAGAATGACCCTCAACATCCTCTGAATGGAAATGAGCCTAAAGTCTGCCAACTTAGATCCAGGAAGAGCTTTATGGCAAGAACAAATATTCATGAGTGAATGAAAGAGCAAAACCAAATTAGATGGAAGAAGGAGCTCACTGGACAAGGAATAACATTAAAAGAGGATATAGCTGAGGAACTCAACCTGCCCAACATCACTTGGAAGACCTGAATAAGCTGAGGATTGGAGTCCCTAAAAGCAAGAGCAACATGTCAACTGATGGCTGCTGGTTGACAACAATGCACTGTGTGAATGTGGAAAGATACAGAACCTGGCTCATTTACTGATCTGCCAATTACTGCCAGAAACCATTGAGGAACTAAGTTTGACTAACAAAAAAGCAAAGAAAGTAGCTTCATGTTGGCAGTCCAAAGTTTGATCTGGATATGAAAGGGAGAAAATAGCACCTGTATTGTGAGGTGTCAGTATGTTATTTTTATCAAAAGACAGGAGTAAATAATGTAATAAAATTTATCTTCTAAGGCAGGGGTTCACAACCTACAGCCCCCAGGCCAGATTTGGGCCCCAGGTCAAATTCATCCGGCCCCTGGGTTGAATTACTGCTGAATCTGGAAGTGCCCCAACATCAATGGAAGTGCTGAAATCAATGCGTTTTTGCACCGAAATGCTGCAAAAACGTAGCAAAAAATTCAAAAATGGCTCAAAAATGTTCCTCCCTTGCTCCCCTCTCCAAAGGAAGTGAGAAAATGCCCAGAAATGTGGTGCAAATGCATGTGCCACTGTCTCTGTCTCCACCAGGAAGAACCACGTGACTGGCCCCTGGCAGGAAAAGGTTGGGAACCCCTGTTCTAAGGACAAAATCTTTGGGAATAAATGACTGTCCTCACTGTGCCATCACAGCTAAGGTCTTATCTCCTGACTTCACTCACAAAAACTTTGAGGGCAGTGACAAAACTTTAGACTATCAGTTCAGGTAGCTTCCTGGTGAACTCAGGTTGTCTTTTAGGCATGTAGCCTTTGCAGGCGCACCCCCCCCCAAAAAAAAAAAAAAAGACTCAGACACTGGTATTGGATTAAAGGCATTGGGCCACTTTTATTGAATAATGCCCTAGTCCGAATTATAACTTTCAATTGGTGTATCATCCAATTGTAATTCTTTAAGGCAAGTAGGCTGCAGTAGCACTGGTAAGGTTCCACCCAAAATACCAATGGCAATTGGCTATTATGCATCAATTTGTATCAATTTGCATCAATTTGTTTGTCACAAACAAATTGTTGACCGAAGTCAATATACTATCTATTGACCCCACCCTCTGACGTGTATCTGTCTAAATATCAAGGTGATGCAGGCTGTGAAGCTCCTAGCATCACCCCGTTCATGGTTCGCCCTTGACCGGCCAATCCTGTTTCCCCTGTACCTATCTACGTGTTGGCCAGTCAATTGCGAACCTGCCAGATACCTATGGGTCATAAATTTTTACCTTACCAGTGCTACCCGCCACACGGGGAGGCGTCCATGATGACTCACCGCCCCCCCCCAGACTGACAGCTCGGTTGCCAGGCCCGCTTGCACATCCTCCAGGAAGAGGTGCATACCTCTGGCCGACGGGTGGACCCCATCTCCTGCATACAGGCTAAAATCCTGCAACCCTATCCCCGGGTGTCGAATGTCTGTTCCCAAGCCATTCTCAACAAGAAACCGGGCAACAGCCCTGTTCACTGACCGCCGGGCACGGTCCAAACCACAGAGATCAATGCCTCCTCTATAACAGTGTCTTGGCACGATGTCAGACCATAGCAACCGTGTGAATGGCCATAAATGATGTAGAAACGCCAGGTCACTGCACACCGAAATTTTAAAGGAAAGGCCAGTGATCTGTGCGAGATCTTTGCCACCGAGGTGCAGAATCAAAACATCTGGCGGTCCAGCATCCCTGATGGACATCAGGAATGGCAACAGTTCCCGCCGCCTCATGCAGCGCACACCATACCACCGCATACATGTGGATGCACGCAGCCCGAGATGGGGTCCCCACTCTGACGATGCAGCATAATGTGCCACCCAGTGCACATAACTGTGGCCCACCAGCCACACTGCCACCGGTGTGCATGAACACACAGGGTCTGTAAAAGAAGGAGAGAGAATTAAGGACATAACTAGGTACTCATGCAGTGAGGGGACGTACATATAAAGAAAAATGCGCGGATCCCCACCTGCCCATCCGACGTATATCGGTCTCCGAGTACCCAAATGCAGCCGCGGTAGACGCAGTGCCTATCCTAAATGAATGGGTGCCGTAACGAGCCCCGGGGATGCCCACACTGTGAAGTGCGGTCCCGGTCACCCTCCAGAATTGAAATTTGGTAAGGGGAGACCCATCCTGGTGGCAGAACAACAGGCCAGGGCGTGTGCCATGCACTGCCAGAAAAGCATGTAGGGCACCAACCGGACAGATGTCAGCAAACGTGCATCATAGCAGTCTAACACCACTGCCTTCTCCGTGCTGATCGGCCTTTGAGGAACGAATCCTCAACTGAGCCCACTCCTGGTTGATAGACACATCTTCCAGTTCCAGTGCCCTATGAGACACGTCCCCCTTTGACAATGGGACCAGCTCGCTGATTCTCAGAGCTCCAAAGAAAGCTACGGTGGTAGCTGCATGAAAAAGAGACTCCTCATACCTATCGTAACACAGTCTATGCAAACCTCGAGCAAGGCGGGACAGAATACACGCCTAGTGGCGATGGTGCGTGGGGACAATCTCTGACCATGCATGTACACCATGAACTGTAAAACCTGGTCAACCGGTATCGGCCACCTTTCAGGCAACTGCATTTCCCTGCAAAAGGCCCTAAATTGAAGGAGTGTATGCTGATACGCCTTACGTGTGCGAGGTGCCAACGACATGCTGATCGCCCGGTTCACCTCTCCTCGCCAAGGGTCCACATCTTGGCTGGGAATGGAGAGGGAAGTTCCTCTGCGTCTGGAGCCAAGATGCGGAACCAGGAGATCTGCAGGCGAGATAAAGCATCAGCAATATCGTTATTAATGCCTGGCACATGTCTGGCCCTGAATAGCACATTAAGGCGCAAGGACCTAAGAACAAATTGGCGAACTAAAGCCATGACTCTGGGGGACTTAGACGTTTGGGCGTTGACAATGTGCACCACAGCCGCATTGTCACACCAAAAGTGAACCACAGAATTAGCCCACATGTCCACCCAGAGCATGAGGGCACCCAAAATCGGAAAAAAATATTCCAGGAATGTAAGATCGCATAAGCGATCCGTGCCCTGCCATTCTTGGGGCCATTGACCATAGGCCCACCTTCGTTCAAAATAAATCCCATACCCGAGGGAGCCAACTGTACTTGGAACTGAGGGCTGACCATAAGCTCAGATCTCCAAAAGGAGACACCATTAAATTCCTGTAGGAAAGTGAGCCAAACCGACAGGTCTGCTCGTAAACCCCTAGTCAGCTAAACCCTGTGGTGTCTTTTTGAAAGGCCCACCATAGCATCACAAAGACACCTGGCGAAGGCCCTACCTGGTGTCACCACCCTGCAGGCGAAGTTGAGGTGACCGTGAAGCACCTGCAACTCCCGGAGAGACACCTTATGCTTTGCAAGCATTGCCAAAATCGCGTCAGAGATCCGAGTCACCTTTTCCATAGGTAATCTGGATGTCTGGGCGACGGTGTCGATATCAATACCCAGGAATGTAAGGGTGGTGGCTGGGCCCTCTGTCTTTTCAGGTGCTAGGGGTACACCCAGTTCCCCCATAAGCACCTGAAATGTGGTGAGCAGGCGTCCACATGTGCCCGAGTCGTGTCCACCCCCGAACAAAAAATCGTTGAGGTAGTGGGCTACAGACCGGGACCCCGACCTACGAATGAAAGCCCAATGGAGGAAGGTGCTAAATCGTTCGAAGGCCGAACACGAAATGGAACAGCCAAAAGGCATGGCCTTGTCCACATAAAACTTGCCCTGGAAACAAAAAACCTAACAGCTCAAAGTCGTCCGGGTGTACCGGCAACAATCGGAATGCCGATTTGATATCACACTTTGCCATGAGCGCCCCGGGACCACATGAGCGTACCATCTGTAAGGCCTGGTCAAAGGACGCACACCGGACAGAGCAAAGGTCATCCGGTATAGCGTCATTGACCAAGGAACCCGCAGGGTAAGAAAGGTGGTGAATCAGACGAAATTCACCTGGGGACTTCTTAGGAACTAAACCCAGAGGGGATACCTTTAAGTTAGGGTATGGGGGGTTGTTGAATGGCCCCGCCACCCTCTGTTCTCTAACCTCTTTGGCTATCTTCTCCACAGCAATGTCCTCATTACCCCTGAGAGACAGTAGGTTCGGGGCATCCTGAGGCCCACGAACACCCCTGAACAGGATGCGGAAGCCAAACTGAAAACCTTCACGTAGGTAGATCACATAATCCTGTCTAGGATATGTGCGCAGCCACTGTTCAAGCACCGGGAAATTAATTGGGGAGGGGGCCTTTAGTATGGGTAGGGGCATCAGAGGGAGCTCTGGCCATCCCTTGAAATCCCCTTCCCCTTCCCCTGCCCCGTGACCCACTGGCCCGCGGGCACGCAGAGGCAGCGTGAGGGCCGGAACAAGTAGGGTACTCGTGCCTGAATCTACATTGGCGCTTGTTGCACACTCCATTAGCGGAGAAACTCCAACACAGCAGGCAGGCTGGAACCCCCTGCCCCGCCGGTTGGCAGGGAGTCTGTGTAGTAGCCGCCCGCTGTACGGCATGGCCACAGTGGTACCGGTCACCTGTCGCTGGCTGCGTAGGGGTCATATACAGCAGCCACAACTGCTGGCAGGGCTCGTCCCACCGCATATCAGGGTGAAGGGCCGCCCTCATCCTAAATTCTTTGTCATAGGCCAACCATGACGTGCCAGGAAAATCAACAACAGCCCGGTAAATATTGTCCAGGTACTGGACCATTGGTATGGCCAAATCAGGATGGGCCCTGAGATATACCGCCATGTATATCAAATAGGCTGGTAACCAGTTGGCCCAAGTGCGAGGCGGCTTACGACGATGGGACTATTCCTTGTCCCTGTCGTCCTGCCCCTCCCTCTCCTCCTTAGTGGGTTCATGGTTAAGGAGGGTGAATATGTCAATATATTCCCCCCGCCAAATGTTCTCCCTAATAGCCTGGGACAAATGGTCGCCTAGGGGTAAGGAGTAACTGGCCGTCGGCAGGGTCGCCGTTGGTATGGGGTGCAGTGGGGGAACATGTGATGGGCCCTGTCGCACCCCAGAGAAGTTGGCCAGAACAGTTTGGACGGTCGCCCCTATAAGAACCTGGGGGTAATTAGGGGCCCAGGAGGTAACAGGGCAGTATGGAGTGAACTGCCCTCCCACATTAGCCTGTTGCGGCCATGGCCATTGGACCCCTACAGTGTTGTGTGTCAGTGGCAGCGGTGTGCTGACGTGACCAGGATACTCACTTAGTGCACTCCCAAGGGCCGCCCCCACTGGGAGTTCCGGCCCGTGGTGGGCGTTGGAGCTTGCCATGGGGATCGAGCTCTGAGCCTCCGTGCGTCCATGCCAAGCAGGACCGGTCCCCGGTGGAATGCCCTGCTGGGACGGCCGGATGGGGAGCTGCGAGGCTCCAGCCTGCGCTGGAATGATGGCCTCAAGTAGCTCAACCCTGTTGATGGCCCGCTGAGCTGCACTGGCAGGCACATGGGCCGCAGCCGAGGAGCTGCCAAACCCACCCTCCCTTGAAGGTGGTGCCATCCCCATGGATGCCTCGAGTGCCGTTATACAGGCAAGGAGAGCATCCATGGTGGCAGATCCAACAGAATAAGGTGGGCCGGGTGGGCCGGATGGCCCACCGGATAAGCGGTGAGAAATCGGAGAAGGAAAACCCTGCGGCAATCCCTGGCCAGAATAGGCCTAATAATTCGACCCATGGGGGGCCGGTGGAACGGCGGGGTGCAGTCTCGTGCCGCACCTGCATGGGCCGCTGTGACCCATGCCAAGCAAAGGGGCACTAGGGGCAGGAACCCCAGGGGAGCAGGCCCGCCCAGCCCCTGCCCAAGTCCTACGACTGGGCAGGTAGGCAGGGACCTGGTCACCCGCATTGGTGGCAGATGGAGTCATAATGCTGCCACCCCCCGTGGGGCGGACGGCCAAGCCCTCCGGCTCGATGGCGGCCCCCTGGAAGAGGTCAAGGGGGTAGGCCGAGCCCTCCCCCTTGGATGTGGCCTCGAGGCCGCGGGAGCCTTTCTCTTGGGTGCCATCGCAACCCAAGCGCTATGTTGGTGATTGGAGGAATGCTATCCTCTGCTCCAGAAAGCAGAGACTGAAGCCTTCAGTCGGCTAAGAAACAACAGCATCGGAGCGAACTTCTCCACTCCGTCGCTGTTCTAAAATGGCAGCGAAGCTTCCTCGTGGCCACCCCTTTTATAGAGGGGTGGCCACGCCCCCTAACTAGCCCGGATGTCTTTGTCCGGAATAGGTGGGGGCCCGCAAAGAGCACGGCGGCCATTTTGGCGCCGCGCTTGCATTCTAATTGCAAATGAGGACTGAGTTTGCTGCCTTACTTAATATCCCAATCAAGGACTTACAGTTTTCTGCTGTATTGCCTTAACTTCATGAGCATCTTTTACATTCCTTAATTCCTAAGCACTGTCTATGGATCTTTCAAAACATTTCCTTTGGGTATCAAAACTGGACTGCTGTTGATCTATATTTAAGCTCTGTTCAGGCATTTGCGAATCATTTTGTTTAAACATGTGAGTCCTGCTGCTTTGATTGTTTCTACTCTCGGAGGATCTACATTCATGCAAAAAAATGTGAGGTGATCTCATCTCTTGCTCACCTGCAATATCTTCCATGAGTGGAAGGATATCTTGCTCTCTTCTGTATCTGTATTAAGCGATATGCTTCATGAATATCTGAACAGGACTAAACATATCCTAGTGGTGTGTTTAAACTGCTGTACTGAAAACAAAAGGTTGTCAGTTTGATCTTGACCAGGACTCAAGGATGACTCAGCCTTCCATCCTTCCAAGGTTGGTAAAATGAGTACCCAGCATGTTGGGGGCAAAATACTAATTACCTATAAGCTGCCCAGAGAGTGCACTAAGTGCTATGGGATGGTATATAAGTGAGATTGCTTTGTTTTTGCTTTTTATATAAATACACACATTAAATACTGACAGGGCATGCCCATCAGTCTCAAGTGACATGGACCTCAATACTTTATTCCAAGGGATGTACTTATGAGTAAACATGTATTGGGTTGTACTCATTGACAAAGATCAGTTCTGCCTTTGTCCTCTGGGAGCCCTGAATTCTCATCCAATCTTTTGCCTTTGATTTGCTGGCTTCTTTCATCTGCTGATGAGGGTGGTTTGACAAGATTTTACAAGCTGACATGTCAAGTTTGGGCATTCAGTGGTTAGTGGCGTTTTTCTGAAGCAGGCATTATAGCTCTAGAAATGGCAACTACAGTAAACATAAATTTATCCAGCTTAAAGTTTCCATCAAAACGTTTCTTTTTTAAAAATGGTCTTTTATTTCTTTCCTTTTTTCCCCCCAGGTAGTTGACCAAGCAATGCGTTGAGGGGTTTCCTGTCTATTTCCACCTCAGCTTCAGATATACTGAGGAAAGCAATCATCAGCCAAGAAGATTCCCAACAACTCTCTCAATTTGTGTATATCTTCTGTCTGCATCAGTCATAGACTTAGACACCTGTGCCAGCAATTCATTGTGTTTCTACAGAATTACTGCTCCTAACAGAAGCTGTGATGCATCAGCTGAAATTTTGATGAGTGTACCTGAAGCATAAAAGTCTAATACTGGTTCTTCAGTTGTTGGCTGACAGTAGTTCATGATTCCTCTTGTCACACACCCTAACACCGTTTGTTTTATTTTCAATACATTTCTCCAGCATGGGAGCTTTTTTTATATATAATAAATTTTTTATTAGCTTTTTCAAAAATATACAAACATACATACAAAAAGAGAAAAAAACATATATTTCATAAAACATAGTCTCATACATAGTACTTTCCCTTGAGTTCCACCCAGTGTTTATTTACATTGCCCTGGAAAGCTCATTCCCAATATTTACCTCCAGAAACTACTTTGAGATGGTACAGGTCTACTACTTTCTGCACCCGTGAGGGAATAATCTACAAAAGGCTTCCAAATACTCCAGAATCTATTTTCTTTCAATTTATCCCTTTTTACTTTTATCTCCCATGTCAGTTTATCGTTCAATGCTAAATTCCACATTTTTTTATACCATTTGCTCGTCTGTATAATTACACCATTTTTCCAATGTCTAGCAATGCATTGTCTACCCGTTGTTAACATTATTTCTAGTAATTCTTTTTCTTCCTTGTTTAAACTCATACCAGCCACATCTGTTAACATAATAGTACTTGATTCCAAGTTAATTTTTTTACCCATTATTTCCCCAGCCTCTTTTTCTATTCTTCTCCAGAAATCATTTATTATTTTACAACTCCACCACATATGTTCATAAGTTCCAATAGTGTCTTTACATCTCCAACATAAATTATCCTTTTTATTGTCAATCTGATGGTGGTGTCAGGTACCATTGCCACAGCATTTTATAATTGTGCTCCTTAATTCTTACTGACATAGTTCTCATTATCCTCTTTTTCCACTTATTTCTCCATCATCTTTTCCTATCTTTACGTTCAAATCATGTTCCCGCTTGGATTTCAGAACTTCCTGTGGTTCACCCCCTCTGTTTAGTATGACATAAAGTTTGCTTACTAGGCCCTTAATACTTCTGTCTCCTTTTTGAATCTTTGAAACCAATTCTTCAAATTCCGTCTTTTCTCTATCTATATCTAATTCTCTCCTATATTTGCTATTCCAATTATTAACCTTTATTATCTGAAACCAGTCCAATGTTAACTGTTCAAACAACTTTTTCTTCTTATCTTCGACCCTACAGATCCACAACCAATCTTTCACCAGGAAAACTTCATTTCTATCCAATGTTTCCATTGTTTCTTTGTCTATTTTTATCGGAAAGGATGCCATATCTGCTAATTCCAAAATTGGAGAGAACCTGGAGCCAAGTCCTCCTTTAATCTTTTCCACACGTTCACGAGTCCCTTCATCATTGTGTTACTAGTAACCACCGTTTTAACATTACTTCCCCAAAAAATCATTTTGCCTATATTCCTATAATCTTTCATCTCGATCTCCTCCCAAATTACTTTTTCCCTTGCCAAAATCTTCACAACATTCTTAATTTGAAAAGCACGATAATAAGCTAATAAATTTGGCATTCCTAAACCCCCATCTTTCTGAGGCAGATACCATAATTTCTTCAATAATCTAGGTTTTTTACCTCCATTGCAAAAATTGTTAAACATCTTTTGGAACTCATTAATTTCTTTTTCATTCATTTGAATTGCAAGTGCACCGAATAAAAAATTAATTCTCGGTAACAACATCATTTTGCAAATTGCAATCCTCCCGAACCATGACAACTTCAGAAGACTTTGTATTCTAGCCTTAAATTCCATTTTCAGGCTATCATAATTTAATCTTTTAAATTCTTCTAATCTATTTTATATAATTATCCCCAAATATTTCAATTTATCTTTAATTTGTATATTGGTTAATCCCGCAATCTTTTCCCTCTCCCCTTCTCCCATGTTACACAGCATCATTTCCGATTTATCCCAATTTATCATCAAGCCCGTGATATCCTCAAAATCCTCAAGTTGTATTTTAATCCTATCCATAACCCTCTCAGGGTGCTTGGCCATTATCAATGTATCATCTGCATACATACATCTTATTACCCAATATCCCTTCTATTTTTGCATCTTCTCTTATACTCTTGGCCAGAATTTCCATCGCCATAATAAACAAAATAGGGGACAAAGGACAACCCTGCCTGGTACCTGCCTCAAGCTTTACCTCATCTGTAACTTTATCATTTACTCTGATCTTTGCAATCCCTTTCTGATATAGCAAATCAATTACCCTTCTAAATCTATCCCCAAATCCGTAGCTTTTAACTATTTCCTTAACCGAGGACCATTGTAAAGAGTCAAATGCCTTAAAAATGTCCAAAGAAATTAAGCCCACCTTTTCATTCGTTCGATTTACATTATCAATTAAATCTAACACTCTCCTAGTCAAATCAGCCATATGTCTCCCTTTTAAAAATCCTGCCTGATCTGCATTTATATATTCACCCATAAATTTATTTAACCGATTAGCCAATATTGCTGTGAAGATCTTAGCATCTTGATTTATAAGAGAAATTGGCCTATAAGATTCCACTTTTTCCAAATTCTTTCCCAATTTTGGCAGCAGAACGATCGTGGTCCTATACCATGAAGTCGGAATTTGTCCACCATCTAATATGTAGTTATATAACTTTACCATCTTTGGTACCACAACATCTTTAAATTCCTTATAAAAATCAGTCGGTAATCCATCCTCTCCCGGGGCTTTCCCCAACTTCAAATCAGTAATTATCTCCTTTACCTCCTTCTCCAAAACTTGTTCTTCCATTTTATCCCTATGTTCCTGTTTTATTCCATTCGTTATTTGCCTCTCCAAGATCATTTTAAGCTTCCCCACATCTATCTCTTTTTTTGCATATAAGGCTTGGTAAAATTCCTTCACAATTTTGCATTTATCACTAATTTTATTACACCTTACCCCTTGATTATTAACCAAAACTTCAATTTCCCTTTTTTTTCCTTTTAGCTTTTGCAGCTCTTGCCAATAATTTTGAGTTTTTATTGCTGAATTCGAAATATTCTCTATTTAAATATATCAAGTCTCTTTTTACCTTTTCTATATCCTTGCCCATCAATTCTGCCTTCAATCCTTGTAGTTTAGCGAAGATTTTTTATCCTTCTTTTTTGAATGTTCTTCCTGTAGTTGTTTTATTTCCTTTTCTTTTTCATCCTGTGCTAACTTATACTTTTTATACCTGTTACTTGCCAACTTTATACTTTCACCTCTAAAAACCGACTTCATGGTATCCCAAACCACATTAAAATTTACCTCATCATTATCGTTCCAATGCCAACTTTCCATCCAACTTGCTGTAATTTGTTCTTTACATTTTTGATCTTTAAATAAATTAGGATCGTATCTCCAATTTCTTCCTCTTCTATAATCCTTTTGTAGCCTCAAATCCAAAATTACTTTAGCGTGGTCCGATTCCTTAAAAGTTCCTATTTCAATCTCCTCAATATTTTTAACCATGTTTTCCGTTAAAAACACATAATCTATTCTAGAATAGGATCCGTGAACGTGTGAAAAATAAGAATACGCCCTTTCCGATCCCTTAATCTTTCTCCAAGAGTCTTTCAATCCTAGTGCAACCATCCAATCGTCCAAAATATTACCCTTAATACCTGCTCCACACCTTGTTAAATGTGTGCAATCCAAATTTGATTTTACCATATTAAAATCACCGGCCACTATCATCTTTACCGCTTTTTCTGATACCATAATTTTACAAACTTTTTCTAAAAATTCAGCTTGATGTTCATTTGGAGCATAAATATTCACCAGAGTTATTTCCTCATCATCTATTTTCCCTTTCATTATCAAATATCTGCCTTCGGGATCCGAGATACTTTTTATTATCTCAAATCCTAATCTAGTGGAGATCATAGTTGCAACTCCTCTTGCTTTTGAAGTACCAAATGCCATTTCATAGTGTTGCATCCAACCTAAAAAAAGTTTGTTTGTATCTTGTGCATAGGAGCTTTTGTGAATATAGTTCATCATTGCTGAAAAGCAACAAACGTTTCTTTAATTGGCACTGTGGCATGTCTGAGTTTTCCTCTTTTCAGGTTTAACCATTTTAGCAATGCTATCCCCCAAAGTTTTAACTCATGTTCCGGGGATGTGTCTAGTCGCTGGGAGGCTCCACAAACAATACAGAAGTGCCATTTTTATAAGACAAGGTATTAAAGATCTCTCAACGGATCCTACTTAAGAGGACAACACAGAATTCAGGATGGCTGAACTCGCTGCATGCATCGTAAGTAACCACCCACCCAATATACTATTCTGCATTAAGAAGTCATCTAATATGGAAAACCAAAACAGTCTATTTCTAGTTGAACATTTCAACATTTAGATCTATGAACATGTAACAAAAATGAAAAAGCCATTTTAAGATGGCAGAGACTCATTCAATGTGCCTTATGACCAATTCATTTAAGAGTGGTGGGTAGCGGAGAAGGTACAATTCACATCTATGGTTTTTAGTAAGTCTACATCACAAAAGTACATTAACAACATATGTTATCCATCCAATCCCAAACACTCAACACAGGAGCACTCTATGTTAGAAATCCTCATCTTAAGTCATGCATGTGAACTCCACGACTGAGATACAGTACAGGAAATCATAATCAAGTCACAGTAGCTAGAGAAAATAGAGAGGTTTACTTACTTAGGCAGTGTGATCTCTCAAAATGGAGATGCAGAGGTGCATGTCAAATGCCATCTTGGAAAAGCAACAGCTTTCTTTCACGGAATTAATAAAATCTGGTCCTTGCCATCTATATAGCTGAAAATTAAACTCCATTTGTTGGCCTCCATAGTAATCCCAACAGCCATCTGTGCCTGCAAGACATGGAAGGCATCAGCAAATATCAACAAGACTTGATGTCTCCAGGCAGAGGTTTCTCCGCTGAATTTTAAAGATTTGCTATTTTGACCACATTACCAAACAGGAAGTGCTTCGAAGGAGTAGCTTCTGCAAATTACATAACATTGTTGCATGAAGAAGACTCCAAATGGCAGTCAATGTTTTTCTAATGGATAAAAACAGGATCCCTAAGGTGGCAATAAGTTAGACCCCTCGTAATGGCAAATGACAATTAGGACGCCCTGAAAATACATGGTGAAGAACTTTCATGTGAGAATTAAAGACCTTGGAAATTATATTGGAGGATTGCCAAAGTACTCGCCCAAGACTGAAAACATTGGAGATCCCTTGCTACCCAATATGCAAGATAGCATGAGAAGATCTAAGTCAAAGTCTAAATAAGTCTGCTTCCGGCCCACTTTTATGTACCACAAGTAAACCAAGATAGGAGGAAAGCTACTGAGCCAGCACTAAACTTAGCCATGCCACTTTTCTCCCCAGATCCTGTTCCTTTAAAATATATATCTCAAGGCTGCCTCAGAGTTTTGGCTAATTCTTTGCCATATTTCTGGACAACTGCAAAGCTAAACAGATACTGCAAAATACTGTCCACACATGTTCACAGGACTGATAAGGACATGACTTGAGATATGGAAACATTTGTGTCCAGTCATGCAATGAGAGTAGCAAAATCATTTCTATTAATGTAACATGGAATATCCAATGCTCTCCATCTTTTAATACTTAACCCAGACCTCCAAGCTGTAATTAAAACTGTTCTGCATGGTTTTTGCAGCGTGGACAGCTAACATAAATACACTAAAACCCCAGGTTACAATGGAGGTCCGTTCTAACAGTCTCCCTTGTAACCCGAAGAAATTGTAACCCGAAACATCCATAGGGATGCATTGAAAAATAAATGGTCCTGAATTGTGTCACAGAATGAAGTGTGCTCCATTCTGTGTTCTCAAAATGGCAATTTCAAATCAGGGGAAGAGAGAAAGTATGTAAACATCCTTGCCTCATGGTTTAGAAGAAATTAAACTTATTCTGTGATTGACATGTCTTACTGTAAAATCATTGTTAGAAAGATAATTGGTTGGATTCCCTAAGGGGGTGGGCCAAAGGTGGACCCTGTGGGAGGTGATATATCGCTGAAACGCAGACACACACACACACACACAGAGACACTCTCTGGAATGCTGTGCTTTGCAAGCAGCCAAAATGTAGAGGCTTGAGAGGAGGAGGGGGGCTTTAGGCCTGTAGGCTTTCCGTTAGGGAACCAGTTTGGTTCATATTCTTGCTTTGAAATGTATCTTGCTATGCTATGCTTTTAATACACTTATAAAATGCCTGAAGAGGCTTGGAATGATTTCTTGGTTGTAACCCGGGGTTTACTGTAGCTGCAATCATTAAGTGGAATTAGGCAAAATTCTGTGCCAACCTGTTGATCAAGTGAAAATTCTTACGACTGTGAACATTAACTACAGCACAAACTTTACATCTTCTCCTAAAAGTCGACCTCCAACAACAGTTGCTGTTGCTGCTTCTCCAGAACTTCAGATGCTGTGTCATTTTACTGCTGTGTAAATAAGGGGCAAACAGATTAATGGCAAAGAGATGAACTTATAAAGAAAAAGGTACCAACTCACACAACTGCTGTTGGCTCAGCTATGCTAAGTTTCTGTATAATTCATTGCTCCCCACCACAACATTCTATAGGTTTGTGTTTTCTTTTCTGTGCTCTGTGTGTTCCTTTGAATATTATTTTTGTGGGAAAGTGGCTTATAAATAATGGAAATAAATAAATCCATGAATCATTTGTTCTTGATATAATAACACGGCATCTCTTCTAGCTGTTTCTGTACATATCAACACAGTGATAACGTATCCTTTTTATTCCTCCTTAAATATAATGTTCAAGCCTTGAAGAGAATAGGACAAACCACACAGAGGCATATACCAGATGCAGAAAGGCACCTCAGGGATGCATAAGATCTATAGATAGACCTTTGAGAACATCCTTCACATCACTACTTTAATTTGCTTATTCAGTTTACACCTGCATCTTGTTGGCAGAACATTCAGTTACGATGACAATGTGAAAAACTTTCCTACTGCAAAGCAAGCTTTGCAGCTTGAGTCAGCAGCAGGAGCACCTCTCAGGTCGGTTCCTTGAAATAGATCATCTGCACTCTCATTGCTATAACGTTTGCAAGCATTTGAGGTCAGGAGGATGCTTGCACCATGAAAGCATGGGTCATCATGTCACACTCTTGTGGAGAGCAAGGAATCGAAGTCAGAGTGTCATGAGCAAGACTAGAAGCAAACCAGCTGCAGATTGTCTCAGCCACATTCTAGGCATTGAGAAAGTAGTTTATAGATTCTAGAACCTGCGGAGGGTCTACACTGGCTCAGTGGTTTGGGAAGCAGTAGCTTCTCTGAGAGTAATGTTTCCAAGCTCTCCTTGTAGACATAGTTGAATGTTCTTTATTGCATTACAACTATTTTTAAAATTAAATTAAAGCTAGCAAGACAGAGACACCCCAATTGCAATCCACTGAGTAACTGTGTAGTGATACCAGCACAAAATGCCATTTCTTTGCCTCTGTAGTTAATCTTGGGGCCTTCCCAGTTAATCAATAGGTCAATCAGCAGCAATGTATCATTTCAAATGTTACTGATCATGGACAGAGTGAAAAAGATTTTTTTAATCCCACTATTATTCCTCTTTCGCATAGCCAGGGCTTAGGGCACCACAAGGTCTCAGTGAATCCTAGAATAACTATGTTATTCTGTACATTTATTACAGAAGGCAATTATGATCTCAGGGAGTTCCTTTTATCTTTTATTTAACTACATGAATAAAAACGCATATGTTTCATTCCAACCCCCTGCTCCAAGTCAAAGCAGATTAGACAGACAGTTGTCCAATTTTCTCTTGCCACCTCTCAATGCAACTTTAGGCTGAAGCACAGGAAATCCAGATAGCCTGTCTTACTCTCCCATGTGCACTCAAACAATTTTGTAGATTTCATTCATGGACCTATCCGTCCATTTTTATTTTTTTACATCACAGGGGTCAGTTCCTGGTATCAGAAAAGTCTGGAAATAGGAAGAGGCTGACTTGGCAACTCAACCCCTCCTGTTTGAACTGAGGAGGAGTACATCTAATTAATTAATGCAATGTAGACAAGCTCCCCACCAGTAGACAGACAGACAGATAGTTTAGCCACATTGTTGATAGATTGACATAGTTACACATAGCCTCAACAGTCCAGAAAAGTTAAGAAATTTATCTTCCTGACAGCACCACAGGATGGAAAGTAGTAGTCCTGTTTTCCTTGGGGAGGAACTGATGCAGAGAGATAAATTGTATTGCCAGAGGGTACTCAGAAAGTCTCTGATAGAGTCCTTACTCAATGGCATAAACTCTTTGTCAAGTGATGAAACAAAAAGTATCCTTGAACTAATCCAGAGCATTTGGTATGTTCCTTTGTGTCCTTCTATTACAGTGGGGAGTAGCAGAGTCAGACCTTGTTCTTCATTCTCTTTTTCCTATTTTGAAAGAGCAGGGGAACAATTCCTAATGGTAAATAGACTAGATTGCTCTATAATATATTTCTCATGTGAGCTACATAGCCATTTATGTAAGTGATTTGTTACCAATGTGTGTGGATTCCCCATGCCCCAATGGCATGGAACGGCACGCGCAGAGGCCACTTCGGTGAGAACGCTCCTGGCCCGTGGGCTCTGCGGGCAGAGAAATTAAGGGGGGTGGATTAATAATAGGGTTTGATTCACCCAATTAATGACCTGACCAACGGTTCCGCTGAGAAGGCATTTCTCCAGACTCTGTTACCCATTAAGGTAATCACTCATCTCCGAGTTTATCCTAATCCTTGGCGCAAATAGTGGCCATATTTACCCCGGTCTAAGCTCTAGACAATGGTGTTTCCCCTGTCAATGTTTGCCCACGTTAATTAACTTCCCCAAGAGAAATTCCCAATTATCCCGAGTAAACAGGTGATGTGATTTTCTGTCAGATGACGGTTTTTTCCTGCCTTGCCTTCTGATCTATAAATGTAGATACTTTTCCCTCAATAAACCACTGATCTGATCTCGCTCCATACTGCCTCATATCGTTTCTTGATCAGTCTCCTCCGGGACCTACGGCCGTCCTAGCGGCCCCGATTCCTACATCTGGTGACCCCGAGACGTGATCTTACCCGTGAGTAAGCGATCACACGGTCCGGTTCTGTGCTTGAACCGCGTCCGATCGTCCCGGAGGACAGCGCGGCAGCCCGGCCGGTAAACCAGCCAGTCGGGAAGACGGCCTAAGCGGCGAGGCATTACCGAGAGGTTTCCTACAGTTTGCTCCTGACTTTCACGGCGGCTTGCAGGTTACGGAAAAACGCGTTCCGCTCAGGGTCAGCTGTGAACCCCTGACAGCGCAGAGGCCACCGAGGGCCCGTGGTAGGGGACCACACTCCGAGCTCTACCCAGAGAATCATCGCCAGAGCCTATTACCTTGCCCAAAGACGCGTCGACTCGTCCCGAGGAGGAAACTTCAGAGGACACACGCAGGTAATATGGGGACTTGTCCTCAGCGACAAGGTCCATCAGCTAGTCAAAGAACTCGTGAAGAAGAGTTCAGAATCCTGGCCAGGGTGTTTCAGTTAAGGTTTCACAGCCGAGATCTACCGAGACTTTTGGCGCACCTAAGGGAACACTGCCTGCTTTACCCAGAAGTAGGTACGTTAACCCTTAAGCTTTGGGATCAGATAGGAGACTGCATTCAGCAACCCCCGAAAGCTCCAGGAGGCGTAATTCGCACTTGGAACAAATGTAGGAAACTCTTAGCGGAGATAGAACCAGTCCGGGTAGAGGCCAAAGAACCCCCAGCGCCAGCCGAACCATCGGCGCCCACGGCGCTCTATCCGTCATTACAGTTTAGGCAGAGTAGTGTAGGGAGCTTTCCCTCGGTGACAGCTGCAGACGTCACCGACGGAATGCAAGGAATGGGGAGTGCAGGCGCTTCTCTGACAGCCCCAGGTTCCCTAGCTACCAAGAGTGCCCTTCAGCGCACAGTTGAGGAAGAACTTAAGAAGGGGGAATTGCCAGCAGAAGAATTAGCTGAGCTTAGTCAGATTTGTCCAATTCGCATGGAAATGGATGCCCTCACAGGGGCCCAGCAGATAGTCCACTCACCAGTCCCGTATAAGCTTCTCATGGCTATACGGAAGGCCATTTCAGAGCAGGGCTTCAGAGTCGCTTTACTAGGGGCACGCTTCAGCAAGTGTGCGAAAACACCATGTTCATCCCGCACGACTGGAAAGCCGTCATGCGGATGATGCTCAACCCTAGCCAGTATTTGATTTGGGACAGCGAGTTTCGCCTTGAGGCTCAGACTAGGGCTGTCAGGATGGGAGGCGCAGTACTTCCTGACCAGTTATATGGTTCAGGTGCCTTCGAATCCATTGATGCGCAGATCAACTTGCCACTCGCCACTCTTCAGATGTCAGCCGAGGCTGCCTTTAGGGCTTTCTTCAAGGTTCCAGCAACTGGCAAGGCGGCTAAGAATTACACCGCAATTAAGCAGGGAGCCCAGGAGCCCTACATGGACTTCATCAATCGCTTGGAGGAAGCGATCAGTAGGCAGATAGACAATGAGCAAGCCCAACAAGAGCTCATGATGAAGTTAGCCAAGGACAATGCCAATTTAGACTGCCGTAAAATCCTGCAGTCATTGGGCAATCGTCCCGACTTGACTCTCACGGACATGATTAGAGCTTGCGCCGACGTTGGCACAGAATCCTATAAGATGGGTTTGCTAGCGGCAGCGGTGCAAGGGGGTAAGAGACCCAAAAGTAAAAATCAAGGGGCATATCACAATTGTGGCAAGGTCGGTCACTTCGCTAGGGAGTGCCGATCCAAGGGAGGTGGACAAAATTCCGGCCGTTCCAAGGCTCCAAACACCCCGTGTCCGAAGTGCAAGAAAGGCTACCATTGGGCCAGAAACTGTCCGAGTTCGGGAAACAGAGGCTCCTTTCGCTCAGAGCTCGCCAGAGCTAGACTAGATTCCGATCACCTTCCAGGCATTGCGAGGGCACAGGCCAGCCCCAAGGGTAGTTCAGGGCTAGAATTGACTTGTCAGGCAGACTTTACATGTGACCTGCCAGGCACAGTCTATCTGGTGGACTCCCAGTACATGGGTCCACTGCCCAAGGGCTTTATAGGTTTAGTTTTGCCCCGCAGTGTAGCAGGAGCACGAGGAATTCTTGTAATTCCAGGAGTCATTGACTCCAATTTTTCAGGCGTTCTCCAAGTTCAGCTTTGGACGCACTTACCCCAGACAATTCACAAGGGAGACACATTAGCGCAACTGATCGTGGTTCCTTGTCACTCGCCAGCAGATAGCCAGGGAAGGCTCAGGGACAGCTCAGAGTCCCGGTCAGAGGACCGCTCGAGCGCCAGTGAGGCAGTACAAGGATACCAGGTCTTAGCGGCAATGGAGACCAACATTGAGTGGAAACAGCGCCCGGTTATTGAGGTATTTCTGAATAATAGATCATTCTCAGGATTGCTAGATACCGGAGCTGATGTGAGCGTGATAAGCAGAAGCCAGTGGCCAAGGGAGTGGGCTATTGAGCCGGTCTCCGATGTGTGGGAGGGTAGGCGGCATTCAGGAAGCGTTTAGGAGCCGGGAGTGGGTGACAGTCACAATCCCAAGGGCTGACGGCACAGCGGTAATTCGGCCGCACATTCTTGACGTGCACATCAACTTTTGGGGGCGAGACATTTTACAGCAGTACGGTGCTACGCTTACCTTTGGGTAATGGCGTTGCCACTTAAATGGCTCACCGATACGCCGGTCTGGGTGGAACAATGGCTGGTAGTGGGAGAGAAATTAGTCGCCCTAAAACAACTGGTTAAAGAGCAGCTAGACGCAGGACATATAGAGCAGTCCACTAGTCCTTGGAATTCGCCAATTTTTGTCATCAAAAAGAAGTCGGGGAAGTGGCGACTCCTCCACGATCTCAGAGAGATCAATAAGTGTATACAGCCAATGGGTCCGCTTCAATGCGGCATCCCAAATCCTAATATGATTCCCGAGGGGTGGGAGATCCTAGTTGTAGATCTCAAGGATTGTTTTTACACGATTCCCTTAGACCCCAGGGACCGGGAAAGGTTTGCCTTTACGGTGCCGGTTGTGAACCACAGTGAGCCCACGCAGCGTTACGCGTGGAAATTTTTGCCACAGGGCATGCTCAATTCGCCCACCCTGTGCCAAATTTATGTTCACAACGCACTGGCAAAGTTTCGAAACCTTCACCCCAAAGCCTTAGTTTGCCATTTCATGGACGACATCTTGGTCGCGGTGCCGCAACTCGGCAGCGAAATGTTTTCAGAACTCCAGGCCAGCCTGGGGGAGAAAGGGTTACTCATTGCCCCGGAGAAAGTGCAGAGAACCGAGCCCTTCTCATACTTGGGTCATCGGCTTCTCCGCTCTTTCGCAGCGCCAGTTTTGCCCCAAATCAACTTAAAGGATTCAGTCACCTTGGTGGAATTGCAGCAGGTTTTAGGGAACATTAATTGGGCCAGACCGTATTTCCGATTGGATACGGATCTCTTGAAACCGCTCTTCTCGCTGCTCACATTAGGTAAGCAGCCAGCAGACCGGATACAAATTTCTCGAGAAGCGCGCTTGGCTCTCGAGAAAGTCAACCAAATTCGCAGCCAAAGATGGGTGGACAGGATTGCTCAGGGGCCATATGCTCCGATCCTGAACTTGTACATCGTTCGGGCAGGATCCATGTTCACCGGAGCTCTAGGAGTAGACTCCGAGAAAGGGGCGAGTATCGTGGAATGGGTGTGCTTGCCGAACACCTCTTCCCGAAACATCGTTCCCCCCTAAGAATTGGTCTCCGCGCTGGTCTACCGCGGAAGGCTGAGAGCTAGGGACATTTCAGGGCACGACTTAGCAAAAATTGTAGTCCCGTTCACCAAAGAACAGATTCAGCAGTTGATGCAGCTCGGTGACTCGCTTCCAATTGCTTTGGAAGGATTCACCGGATGCTTGGCATACCACTTGCCAAAAGACCCCAGACTTGTCTCGTTTCAAACGCAGACAGTCAGCTTGTTCGAATTGCTCTCGCTGGTTCCGCTTCAGGGGGCCAGGACAGTTTTTACTGATGGGGGTCGCACATATGGTGTCTTGACTTGGCAGGAGGGCCAAGCTTGGCGCACGCTGCTAACTCTTCCACAGAAGTCCGCACAGCGGGCGGAGTTGGCAGCGGTGAACCTCGCTTTGCGCACCTTCACCAAAGAGCGCCTAAACATCATTACTGACAGTCAGTATGTCAGGAATTTGCTTCACAGTCTACCGGGAGCATACATCACTCCCGCGATAGACAAGAATTTACTTAGTCTGTTTCTCACTGCTCAATTTCATTTGCGAAACCGCACGGAGCCACTCTATATTGCCCACATACGAAGTCACCAAGACCTACCGGGTCCGATTTCCGCGGGCAATAGCAGAGCGGATGCGGCGGCAAAGGAAATTCAGCAATGTTCAGTGTTAGGTGTTTTTACTACGCCAATTCAGAGTCATGCATTCTTTCACCAAAATGCCAAAGCGCTCACCAGACAGTTCAATCTGCCACTTTCTCAAGCCCAAGGCATAGTTTGCTCTTGCCAGCATTGTGCAGGGGTACTGGGGGGGCCCTCGTGGGGGGTCAACCCACGAGGGACAGAGGCTAACCAGGTGTGGCAGATGGATGTCACGCACGTTCCGCAGTTTGGCAGATGGCAGTACATGCACGTTTGCATTGATACCTTTTCTCAATTCGTTTGGGCAATGGCGCAGAAAGGGGAGACTGCTTCCCACGTGGAGCAGCATCTCCTTTCCTGCATCGCGGCAATGGGCAAGCCGCGGCACGTTAAAACCGATAACGCCCCGTCCTACAGCTCCAGGCAGCTGGCGGCCTTCATGGCCACCTGGGATATTCAGCATACTTTTGGCGTTCCTTACAATCCGCAGGGGCAAGCGATTGTGGAACAAGTCAATCGGACGCTCAAGTCCTATATTGACAAACAAAAGAAAGGGGGGAGCCACCAACCCTCCCCAAGTCACAGGCTCAGGCACAGCATTGTCTGAATAAGGTATTGTTCACATACAATCACCTTAATGTTTTTTCGGATTGCACGCCGCAGGAGAAGCACTTCCGCCGTTCGGAGGCTCTCCCGCGACCGATGGTCCGATACCGGGTGCCACCGGACCCTTCATGGAGGGGCCCGGCGCCACTCGTAACCTGGGGAAGAGGGTATGCTGCAGTTATGTCTCCTACAGGTGTCGTTTGGATTCCAGCTCGGTGTGTCAAGCCTCATTTGGAACCACATGGCGTGGACCCAGGCCCACCCGAGTCCGATCCCGGAGATGGAGGACCTCACTCTGACCGAGTGAACCCGTCGGAAGAAACGGCGACAGATGACAGCACCGAAGATCACCTGGGGGATGGTCAAGGTCCTTTGCAGTGAGGCCGAGGACGTCATCCGGCGCGAGGAGAAGGAGCCAACGCCGGAGAACCTCACGGCAGCAATCTTTGCCCGAATTCATGCCAACACCATGGCAATCACCATCATCCTGACCCTCTTCCTACTTGCGGGGGGAGGCGTTCAGGCTGCCTCATTGAAGGCCGACGATTTGGTGCCAGGCGGAGACCTCTCTGCCAGGATGCATTACAACATATGGGAAAGGTTGGCGGGTCTCGTCAACCAGTCCGATTTTTGCCTGAGACAGGACATTGGTTCTGCCTCAATCCTGAGCACCTGCCTCATCCCAGTGTGCCACTCTCCAGGCGCACACCCCAGGGATGGGGACTGGCTTGTGAAACGGATTTTCAGCCCGTACAACCCAGCGGCTTCTTCAGAATACGCCCGTTGGGAGATGCGGCTCACCATGACTTTGCTGGCTGATGCAGCCACTCTCCACACTCCTCGAGTGGCAGTCAGCCCGAACTCTACTTGTGCTCGAATGACCGGCTGCTCCGCTGTCAGCCGAACCCGGCGCCGCTGCCTCAACGTTGGCAGTGGCAATTGGACTTGTGATAACCCAGTGACACTTGGTTCAATGTATGCTCATGTTACCCTACCATCTGGTTGGTTCTTTACGTGTAATCAGTACACTTGGAACTACATTCCTGCAAACGTATCAGATGCTATATGCTGTATCAGTCGTTTGACACTGTTACTCCCTACTAAGGATATGGTCACCCCAAGCACAAATGTTACAAAGGTTTCAGCACCCATACGACACACTCGCACCACCCAGTTAGACAGCTCATGTGAGAGCAGCTTTAGAGTGATGAGTTCAGCCGAATATCTCTCGTTGGCGGTCAGTGTTTTTGGCATGCCAGGCTTAGCCGTCGGCAACGCTCGGAGGATTGGTCGACTGGCCTGCGGACTAGCTAAAGCCATTAACCATACCTCCTCGGCGATAGCGCTGCTCAACCAAGAGCAGGCAGAGCTTCGCCATGCCATACTTGACAATAGAGCGGCTATTGACTATCTCTTATTGCTACATCATCTGGGTTGCGAATCTTTTCATGGTATGTGTTGTTTTAATCTCACTGATAACTCCCGTAAGGTTCAGAGTCAGCTCACAGACCTCCACACCATAGTCGAAGGCATCAGGGAGGGTTCTGCATGGGGAACCTGGCTGAGTTCATTGTGGAACTGGATGTGGTTGTGGATTCCGTGGGGGTGGCTTCAGACGGTGCTCAAAGTGATTGTGGGGGTAATTGTACTAGGCATAGCAGTATGCTGCTTCGCAAAATGTATTCCCTCGCTGATATCAAGGTGCCGCTCCCGGAGGGAACCCCGAAGCACCATTCCCGCTCATCAGCTAGTGCCCCTCTTGCGCAGAGTCGCCGGTCAGGCTCTTAAGTAAAACGAAAAGGGGAGATGTGGATTCCCCATGCCCCAATGGCATGGAAAGGCCCGCGCAGAGGCCACTTCAGTGAGAACACTCCTGGCCCGTGGGCTCTGCGGGCAGAGAAATTAAGGGGGGTGGATTAATAATAGGGTTTGATTCACCCAATTAATGACCTGACCGACGGTTCCGCTGAGAAGGCATTTCTCCAGACTCTGTTACCCATTAAGGTAATCACTCATCTCCGAGTTTATCCTAATCCTTGGCGCAAATAGTGGCCATATTTACCCTGGTCTAAGCTCTAGACAATGGTGTTTCCCCTGTCAATGTGTGCCCACGTTAATTAACTTCCCCAAGAGAAATTCCCAATTAACCCGAGTAAACAGGTGATGTGATTTTCTGTCAGATGACGGTTTTTTCCTGCCTTGCCTTCTGATCTATAAATGTAGATACTTTTCCCTCAATAAACCACTGATCTGATCTCGCTCCATACTGCCTCGTATCGTTTCTTGATCAGTCTCCTCTGGGACCTACGGCCATCCTAGCGGCCCCGATTCCTACAAATGTGCAATGCTTTATTCTGTTTTAATAAAAAATAATTTACTTTAATGGATTTGGAAGAAATTCTTTTGGGCAGACAAATCAAGGAACAGTTTTTGTTTTTTAAAAAAGCTGATTTACATCACACTTTGAACCTCAGATTTTTTTCCCCACTGGCACTTCATGTACAGAGGTAATTGTGCAATTAATAATACATTTTGTCTCTCTTGCTTGGGAGAGAGAAAGAACAGAAGTTTTATTGTAAAACAGCATGTTCTATGTAAATATTTTGCAAGAAGCTTCAGTGTTAAAAATGCTGGCCAGTACTCATTGTTAATAAAACACAAAAGCTAGTAGGCTTTGCTCCAAAATCACGCTGCTTGCTTACTGTATAGTAGTTCACATCAGGGAAACAAGTAGTGTTAAGTGGTTTAACACAAGATGAAGGAAGCTATGATATTCTACTGATTATGAAGGCTCTTCCATTAAGAAGCATGAGGGTGTATAAACCTAGTAAGATTTCAAGACCAAAACTTGAGTGTAGAGGGAGGTAATTGAGATGTTACAGGGGATTGGCCCTTTTGCAAAGTAGCATGTGTCTATGATCATAAGTGAGTGAAGGAACCTTTAAAGATCCCCTGCCCTACCTCCTGAACAAGGTGCAATCCACCTTGCAACCCACGTATAAACATCTTTGCACCAACCTAGTGACACTTGGAACAGTTAAGAATGGGGAGAAGGATGGTCATCATACACAATGAAATGATACTTTTTTCTTCATCTAACACTCCTTGCCCTCGGGTTTGAGTCTGCATGGAGAACTGAAGAAGCTTGGCAAATTCCCTGAGGTTTCAGCCAGTGCCTTGAGATCTCACACTGTTAAGTCAGGCCATCACTGCACATGGCAAATTTGGGAGACACTGCTGTTTCCTCTGGATTTCCTAAGGCAGTCTATCCTGTGACACCAAAGCTAGCCAAACCTGCCCCCAAGTTTGGTGGAGAAGGTGGTTCTGTGCTGAAGAAGATTGAAACACTCATCAATTTGAATGGCAGCCATGTTAGTCTGTGAAGATATATCAGATAAGAAAAATAAAATAAATTTTAAAACAAAAAAAATTAAGACAGAAACATTGTGGCATTGTAGCAATATAAGCTATAGAATAATAAGAGTAATTGTTTTTAAATAGCTGTTTCTGTTCTCAGTGAAATATCTTTATTGGTGGGTTGCCCGCGGGAATAATTGGCCAAACCTTTCCACAGGGGTTCGCTCGGCTTTTGACAGATCCGGGGACCAACCGGGCTTGGCAGGAAAAGAAATTGGAGTGCAGGCTAGTTAGCTAGTTTGGGGGTGAATCATAAGGCCTTGGCTGATGGCTACAGTAGAAACAGGGTAAAATTAGGATTAGGGCTCTAGTGGAGCCACAAGATTCCTGGCTGCAATTAAGCTGGGCAAACAAGCCAAGCCAGACAGTGGACAAAGTTAGTTACCCAGAGTCAATACACATAAAAACCTGAGATTAGGGCAGGAACAATGGGTTTCGCCAGCCCAAACCTTAATTAACTTCGAGCTGTCCACTAACCACAGGGCAATGTCCAAGAGCAGGTATTGTCTCTGACCACCGGAAAATGCCAAGTATGCAAGCCTTCTGTATTAGGGGGTCATGCGCATCATAGGCACGTATCACCCCAAGGCAGAGTAATAAATACATACCTAACCCCCCCCCCCTCCGACTCTGGTCAGGGCTAGACTTTACCGCATGGCTGCCTCCACGTGTCTTCCTTCCAAGCCAGCCATTCCAACATTTATCTACAGAGGTAAAAAAATATATATAAACAATACAGCCCAGACATGGCACATACATTATGCTTGTAGATTGTCTCGTGACCTGCTTTTGTTGGTCTTTGAGCATGGCCTCTGCAGCTTGTGCTGCCTGACTTTGGAAAAGGAGTGTGAGAGTTTGGAGATTTGCCAAAGCTGAAAAAGCTTGGGATGGGTCAAAAGCACTCTATGTAAAGCACACAGCTGACTTTAGTTCTCTAACTCAAAGAAGATTCTAAGTTCTTTTTGCCAAAATTCCAAGAGTTTCCCCAAGAAAATTTATGACCCAACATCATGCTATGATTTATTCTTATAGATCATTAGTTCTCAACTTTTTAAAGCCAGGGGCCAGGTCACGCTTCCTCAGACAGTTTTAGGTGCTGGACAACCATTTTGGCCTTCCTCCACCACATGGCACTGCCGGGTGTGGTGGAGGCTGTGTGGGGCCACATGAAATGGCACCATGGGCCACAAGTTGAGAATCCCTTTTATAGATCTACACCCTGTACATTTATTACAGAAGGCAATTATGATCTCAGGGAGTTCCTTTTATCTTTTATTTAACTACATGAATAAAAATGCATATGTTTCATTCCAAGAAAATAAAAGGATATATCTTATATGGATAGTGAGACATCTTCAAAAGAGCATTTGTAACTTACACAGCATTTACCTGAATAATCAGATATAACTATGTAGCTATTAATTTTATTTTATTTACTCCACTTGTACTCCACCCATCTGAGAGGTTTTCCTGAGGGTGGCCAACAAATGAACAAATGAGCACACACATATTAAAAAACATATTAAAATCACATAATAGCAATACAAAACCTTATTGACAGCAGAAGAAGGTCAGATGATTTAGTGTATGGGAACCAAGACACCGGGACAGCCGAAGAGCTGGCTTAACACAACTTTATTACATGCTGGTCAGAGGGAACATGTGGTAATGGCGGACGAACAGCTCAATATATACAGTGGCTATACATTTGAATGTGGCTCCTTGACAGTCTATTGGTTGCTGCCCGCGTGACGTCATTGTGGGTCACGCCCTTCTTGTCCAGGTGAAGGTGGTGGCGGGAATCTTCCCGCGCTGTTGTTCTTAGGTGAGTCTGGGCTAATGAGCTGGACGCTCGCTACTGCCATCTAGTGGTCACTAGCTTGCGTCCTATTAGGGTTACAGTGATGCAGCTGAGGGTTATCATGTTACTAGTAGAAAGGATACATTGGTTACACATGAATAGGTACATTGTATAAAGGTACAGTGTTTGAGAACACAACAGATGAGAAACCTAATGCTAGGCAATTATTGACCCCTTCTCAAAGGCCTCTCTGAACAGAAGCGATTTGAGCTGCTTTCTGAATGTAAACAGTGATGAAGTCTGGCACAATTCAACTGGAAGGGAATTCCATAAAGTTGGTGTTGCCACCAAAAAGGCTCTTCTCTGGGTCATGACTTACCTTGTCAGTTTCAGTGTTGCCACTTGAAGCAGCGTCGTTTGGGAGGATCAGGTGATGCAGGTTGATATCCTAAGAGGGAGATGCTCTGCCATGTAAGAGGGAGACACTCCTTCATGTACTTCAGAGTTAGATTATAACATGACAAGTAAATGTATTCAGAAGAAATCTTTCAGCATTCAAGAGCAATGCAGTTTAGACTTAAATGCTATAGAAAGAAAATACAATGTAACTTAATACTTAATATTTCTATGATAGTTTAATTGTTTGGCTACATGATTAAATGTATGAGCATAAAGCAAATAATATGCTTTGCAGGCGCACCCCCCAAAGAAAGACTCAGACACTGGTATATGTATAAAGGCATTGGGCCACATTTATTGAATGATGCCCTAGTCCGAATTAAAAATTTCAATTGGTACTCAACCAATTATAATTCTTAAGGCAAGCAGGCCGCAGTAACACTGGTAAGGTTCCTCCCAAAATTGCCAATGGCAATTGGCTACAATGTATCCATTTGTATCAATTTGTTTGTTACTACAAACAAATTGTTGACCGTAGTCAATAAACTATCTACTGATCCCACCCTCTGACGTGTATCCGTCAAATCACGGGGTGATGCATGCTGAAGAGCTCCTGCCATCACCCCATTGCCTGGTTCATCGTTGACCAGTCAACGTTATTAAACTTGTATCTGTCTAAGTGTTGGCCAGTCAATTGCGAACCTGCCGGATACCTATGGGTCATAAATATTTACCTTACCAGTGCTACCCGCCTAAGTGACCAAAGTCAAGAGCAAAACCCCTGTATCAAACCTCAGCAACAGTGTGGGATGGGCAAAAAAGCCAGAACCAAGAGGCCAATTGTAGGTTCAAGCCAAAAATTCCCACCCGGCCCCGAAGCGACCAAAATATCACACTGTTCACTAGAGAGGGGGTGGAGGGAAAAACTTCTCCTCTCCGTCGCTTCTTCTAAAATGGCAGCTCGTCTGCCTCGTGGCCACCCCTTTTATAGAGGGGTGGCCACGCCCCCTAACTCACCCGGATGTCTGCGTCCGGGTGGGGGGGCCCGCAAAGAGCGCGGCGGCCATTTTGGCACCGCACTTTCATTGCAGGCGCACCCCCCAAAGAAAGACTCAGACACCGGTATATGGATAAAGGCATTGGACCACATTTATTGAATCATGCCCTAGTCCGAATTATAAATTTCAATTGGTACTCAACCAATTATAATTCTTAAGGCAAGCAGGCCGCAGTAACACTGGTAAGGTTCCTCCCAAAATTGCCAACGGCAATTGGCTACAATGTATCCATTTGTATCAATTTGTTTGTTACTACAAACAAATTGTTGACCGTAGTCAATAAACTATCTACTGACCCCACCCTCTGACGTGTATCCGTCAAATCACGGGGTGATGCATGCTGAAGAACTCCTGCCATCACCCCATTGCCTGGTTCATCATTGACCGGTCAACGTTATTAAACTTGTACCTGTCTAAGTGTTGGCCAGTCAATTGCGAACCTGCCAGATACCTATGGGTCATAAATATTTACCTTAACAGTGCTACCCGCCACACGGGGAGGCTTCAATAAAGACTCACCGCCCCCCCCAGACTGTCAGCTCGGTCAACAGGCCTGCTTGCACCACACCCAGAATGAGGTACATACCTCTAGCCGACAGATGGACCCCATCCCCTGTATAAAGATCATAATTTTGTAAACTAATGGTGGGGTGTCGGATGACCCGCCCCAAACCCTTGTCTGCAAAGAACCGGGCCACTGCCCTGTTCACCGAGCGGCGAGCACGCTCAAGGGCATGGAGGTTAATACCCCCTCTGTAAGCGTGACGCGGTATGATGTCCGACCATAGCAGCGTTGTGGAAGGCCACACATAATGCAAATAAGCTAGGTCGCTGCAAATCGCATATTTTAAAGAAAGGCCAGTGACCTGGCCTAGGTCATTGCCCCCGAGGTGCAGCACCAGGACATCAGGCGGTTCAGCATCCCTGATGGAGAAAAGGAATGGCAACAGTTCCCGCCATAACATTCCACGCTTACCATACCACCTGATACATGCGGAGGCACGCAGTCCAAGCTGGGGTCCCCACTCTGTCGCCGCAGCGTACTGCGCTGCCCAGTGCACATAGCTATGGCCCACCAGCCATACTGCCACCGGTGTGCGGGGACACACAGGGTCTGTAAGAGAAAAAGAGAACAGTGACTTAACTGGTACTCATGCCTGAAGAGGGCGAACATATAATGCAAAACACTTAGATCCCCATCTCCCCATACGGCGTATATCAGCCTCAGAGTACCCAAAAGCAGCCGCAGTAGAAGCAGCCCCTATTCTAAAAGAATGGGTGCCGTAACGAGCCCCGGGGAGGCCAACACTGGACAGTGCCTTACCGGTCACCTTCCAAAATTGAAATTTAGTCAGGGGAGACCCATCCTGGTGGCAGAAAAACAGGCCAGGGTGCGTGCCACGCACTGCAAGGAACTCCTGTAGGGCACCAACCAGACAGATGTCTGCAATGGAACATCGTAGCAGTCTAACACCACTGCCTACACCGTGCTGATCAACTTTTGAGGACCGTATCCTCAACTGAGCCCACTCATTAGAGACATAGACATCTTTGAGTTCCAGTGCCCTACGAGCCGCATCCGCCTTAGACAGTAGTACCAACTCACTGATGCGGAGCGCTCCAAAGAAGGCCACCATGGTAGCCGCATGAAAAAGAGCTGCCTCATACCTGTCAAAACATAGGTTAGGCCAGACTCATGCAAGGTGTGTAAGCACCCCTGGGGAAATTGGGTGGCGAGTGTCCAGGCGGCGTCCACGTTCCCGTGTCCACCCCTCCAAAACATGTCATATACAAAAATCAGTCAAGTTGTCAGCAAAACCCCCCACCTTGGCCATGAATGCCAGTGCTGACAGCCTGGATGCTATGGTGCGGGGAGCTAGGCCAGACTGTGTAGGTAAAGCATAAATTGAAGAACGTGTTCAACCGGAATGGGCCACACTTCGGGCAACCGGAGTTGCACACAAAATTGTTTAAATTGATTAAATGCGTGTTGATACGCCTTACGCGTGCGGGGCGCGAGTGACATGCCGATCGCCCAGTTCACCTCTCCTTGCCAAATGTCCAAATCTCGTCAGGGAGTTGCGAGGGGAATTCCTCCGCGTCCGGAGCCAAGGCGTGGAACCGGGGGATCTGCAGGCGGGATAAAGCATCAGCAATATCGTTATTAATGCCTGGTACATGTCTGGCCCTAAAGAGCACATTGAGGCGCAAACTGCGTAACACAAACTGGCAAACTAACCCCATGACCCTGGGTGATTTAGATGTCTGAGAATTGACAATGTGGACCACCGCAGCATTGTCACACCAAAAATGGACTACTGAATTGGCCCACTCCTCACCCCATAGCATCAAAGCTCCCAGTATCGGGAAGAACTCGAGGAATGTGAGATCGCGTAGACGATCCGTGCCCCGCCATGCTGGAGGCCATTGGCCGTAGGCCCACCTCCCCTCAAAATAAATCCCGTATCCGAGGGACCCAGAGGCATCCGACTGAACCTGAAACCTAGGGGAGACCAAGAGGTCAGACCTCCAAAATGATACCCCATTGAATTCCCGCAGGAACTTAAGCCAAACCAACAGGTCAGCCCTCATGCCCCTGGTCAGTCGGACCCTGTGGTGGCACCTCGATAGCCCAATCATGGCGTCACATATGCATCGAGCAAAAGATCTGCCAGGTGTGACCACCCTGCAGGCAAAATTAAGATGACCATGTAGACCTTGGAGCTCACGAAGTGACACCTTACGTTTGGCCAGCAAGGCCAACACCATCGCAGAGATCCGTGTGACCTTGTCCATAGTTAACCTGGATGTCTGCGCGACCGTGTCAATTTCAATACCCAGAAATGTGAGCGTAGTTGATGGGCCCTCGGGCTTTTTGGGCGCTAAAGGGACACCAAGTTCCTGCATTAGCGTCTGAAATGTAGTGAGGAGACGCGTGCACGTGTCCAAGCCCCGTTCACCCCCGAACAAAAAATCATCGAGGTAATGGGCTACAGACTGGGACCCAGACCTTCGAACAAAGGCCCACTGGAGGAAAGTGCTAAAGCATTCAAATGCTGAACAGGAAATAGAGCAGCCAAAAGGCATGGCTTTATCTACATAAAATTTCCCTTGAAATTTAAAACCGAATAACTCAAAGTCACCCGGGTGCACTGGAACAACCGGAATGCCGATTTAATGTCACATTTTGCCAGAAGTGCACCCGGGCCACAAGCGCACACCATGCGCAGGGCCTGGTCAAATGATGTATACCTGACTGAACAAAGGTCATCAGGAATGGTGTCATTGACCGAATGACCCGCCGGGTATGATAAATGGTGAATTAGACGAAATTCACCAGGTACCTTTTTGGGAACCAAACCTAAAGGGGAAACCTTAAGATTGGGAAAGGGAGGCCTAGAAAAGGGGCCAGCTACCCTCCCTGCATTTACCTCCTTGGCAATACTTAGGGCGGCCACCTCCTCCCTACCCTTCAGGGAAAGCAAATTAGGAGCATCTTGGGGTCCCCACACCCCCCTTGAATGGGATATGAAAACCGTACTGGAAACCTTCGAGTAGGTACCTCGCCTCGTCCCTCCTCGGGTAAGTCGAGAGCCACCTCTCTAACATAAATATGTTAACCGGGGAGGGGGCCTTTTGACTGACCAGCTCCTTCAGCGGCAGTTCTGCCCGCTCCCTGTCCACCTCTACCTCTGCCCCGTGACCCACCGGCTCGCTGACAAGCAGCGGCGGCGTGGGGGCCAGCGCAAGAGGGACACTCGTGTTTGTATCGGCACTGTTTTCTATTGCATGCACCATTGGCCGAGAAACTCCAACACAGCAAGCGGGCTGGAACCCCCTGCCCCGCCACTTGGCGGGGAGCCTGCGTTGGAGTAGCTCGCTGGACGGCATGGCTGCAATGGTACCTCTCCCCAGGCACCGGGCGCATGGGGGTCATGTATAAAAGCCACAACTTCTGGCATGGCTCATCCCATCTCATCTCCGGGTGTAAGGGCACCCTCATTCTGAATTCCTCATCGTAAGCTAACCACGATGTGCCAGGAAAATCCACCATCACCCTGTAAATATTGTCCAAATATTGGACCATAGGGATGGCCAAATCGGGCCGGGCCCTGAGGTACACCGCCATATAAATGAGATATGCAGGTAACCAGTTAGCCCAAGTGCGAGGTGGCTTGCGACAACGAGACAGCTCTTTGTCTCTGTCATCCTGCCCCTCCTTCTCTTCCTTGGTGGGCTCACGGTTCAATAGGGAGAAAATATCAACATATTCCCCCCGCCAAATCTTTTCCCTCGTGGCCTGGGACAAATGATCCCCAAGGGGCAAGGAATACCCTGCCGTCGGCAATGCCGACACCGGCACTGTATTCACCCGGGGCATTGGCAGCAGTGCCTGTACAGTGCCTGCGATACCCGGTACAGTCCTGGGGGCGGAAACCCCCCCACCCAATGTTGTGCCAGTATTGGACCCATTGGCACCAGGGTAAGCTGGGAACTGATACCCACCTGCCTCGACATAACGAGGCCATGGCCACTGAAAACTAACACCTGAAGTGGACTGTGGTGTGGGGACATTAGCTTGAACCTGATACTCACTGGGTGCACCCCCATGAGCCGCCCCCACTGGGGGTTCCGGCCCACGGCGGGCGTCGTAGCCCGCGACCGCAATCGAGCTCTGGGGCCACATCTGGCCACTCCCCGGCTGGAGTTCAGGACGAACGGGGAGCTGCGAGATCGCAGCCGGTGCAGGCCGGAGCGTCTCCAGCAGCTCAACCCTACTGGCCGCCTGCTGCAGAGTGGCGGCTGTCGAGGTGGAAGGCGGGCAAAAAGGAGCCCCAGTCGGCAGTGCAGTCCCCCCTCCCGAGGGGTTGTTAATGACCCCCAAGGATGCTTCCAGCACGGCTAAACGTGCCAGCAATGCATCCACAGTCGCAGAACCCCCGGCATAAGGCGGGCAAGGTGGGCCGCACGGCCCACTTGGTGGTACACTGGGGACCCCCATCTGGGCGCCAGGTCCTGAATAGGGCCATGCCCAAAACTCCGGCCCATGAGGGGCCGGAGGCAAGCCCTGCTGGGTGACCGGACCAGGCCCTCCCCCATTGTCTGGACCCATGGCCAGCAATTGCGGGCCGGGGGCCGAAGCCCCTGCAGGGCCATCCTGAGGCTGGAGAGCCGAGGGCCATGCCCTAATCTGCCCCATCCCACCGGTAACGGTGGGTGCCACTGATGCGGGGGCCTGTTGCGGGGGCGCAGTCGCGGTCCTCCGACCCGATTGCTGCCCCCTAGTAAGCACAGAGCCAGGCAAGTGCCTCCTTCTTGGCCGCGGCTTGGTCGCCGGGGCCTTCCTTTTGGGAGGCATGGCTGCCGAAGACAATCCCTTTCCGGGGATCAGAAGCGCTAAAATGGCTGAACAGCCGAAGACTGGGCTGAAGAGCCGAAGCGAAACGAAGAGCGACGGAGAAAACTTCTCCTCTCCGTCGCTTCTTCTAAAATGGCAGCTCATTTGGGGCGGGTCATGACGGGATGTCTGCGTCCAGGTGGGGGGCCCCCGCAAAGAGCATGGCGGCCATTTTGGCGCCGCGCTTTCAATGTCATATAAATAAACAGCAGGTAGAAATAAAGCTAACTGTAGCAATTCTTCTAACAGTAAGAGACTCATAGTGATAAGGTATGTATAGTCAAAGGACTTTAAACATATATGATGCATAAATGTAGCATTTGATTTTATAGTGTAAATTTTTAGGGGCAACTGTAGCTATGAATAGTATTTCAGCTGTGTCCATGGTGAAAAATAAAACTTTGAAAATGATCTCCCTTTTACAGCATAATTCCTGGTTGACTCATATCGCCCAAGTGGCTTATGCAGAAGTAGTTTACTCATTCCAAGCTGTCTCCCAATCCCTTTCTCAACACCTTTATGTCAATAAATCTGACTGGATAGATGTCACCAGGTGGGAACATTTCTGCAACTAGCACAGGAGGAAGAAAAAGCAATGACCAGAAAGGAAAACAGTGTCAACAGAGAAACAAGCAGAAGGGGAAATGGCCTCCAGGCACTTTCAATATCGTTGGATTCATTGTTGATTGAATAATCCAAACAAATTAACAGAGTAAGTATATTTGCTGCTGTCTTTGACAGAAATGCTCACATTGCCTCCTTGTCTAAATTTACCTATTGCAACCCCCCCAAAAATATATAATAATAATAATAATAATAATAATAATAATAATAATAATAATAATAATAATAATAATAATAATAATAATAATAATAATAATAATAATCATCATCATCATCATCATCATCATCATCATCATCATCACCATCATCATCATCATCATCATCAGATTAGGTAACCCATTTGCAGTATTTGAGTCTCACAGCCATATGAACTTTAACTTTGCAGTTGGATGTAGGCACAGGTCAGAGTAATCTGAGGTGCGTGTTATCACCCCCATGAGCTAAGAGAACTTCTTCTCACGTACCTCATGAACCAAGACAAAGTGACCATAATCTCACACATAAAGGAAGCAACCAAACAGCTGTGAACACACTTCAGCTGACAAACCTTTGAAAGACTATACTGTAATTATAATAAAGCTATTAAATTCAACATAGGAAAAAACAATGCTGAACAAAAGTGACTGAACAACTCACCACAGATAGAAAGTTAACTTAAGAAAAATTAAGAAAATTTGACACTGATAACTACTTGAAGAAGAAGTCATAGATCAGATTCAAGAGCTAAATTGGTTTTCAGCAGTGACTTTAATTTCTGATGACTGTTTAAAGGACAAAGGGTTATTCAAATTTGCAAAATATATTCTGATTCTTTCAGGCCTATCTAAAGGGCCTTGGGAGAACCAGACTGAAATCCTCATTCAACATCTCAATCTGTCAACCTAACCTACTATGTAGGAGTGCTTCAAAACTTAACAAAGATGCCAACATTCTTGAAGAACTATATTTTAAATGGTAACAAAACAATTCTTTATGTATTTGAGCTGAAATCATCAAACATGGTGCTACCATTCCACTTCACCTTCACAAAAACACTGTGTCAGGCTGAGCGACTGAAACTAGCCAGAGGGTCCCATGAGTTTCATGTTCAGCATAGTCTTGACCTCTTAAACTCCAGCACAACATGGTCACAATGTTTGTTACAGAAGGAAAGTGAGTGAAAGAGACTTTCTTCAGTTATCACTCTACTCACCTGAAAGGACAGGTCTGAAGATGGGACAGTCTACATCAGTGGTTCCCAATGTGGGGGCCATGCCCTACAGGGGGACTTCAATTTCCAGAAGCCTAAGTCAGGATGGTTTCCCGCCATTCAAATTAGGAGCCAAAGTTGGCGCAGACACCCCCCCCCCCCCGGTCCAGGGCATGCTCATCATGCTGATCCAAGCCCTGCGATTCATTAGTTTTGGATCCTGTTCCTCATTGGTTAATTACATATATACCCTGTTATGATTGGTTAGTTATGGTTGTCTGGTGGGTCGCTACTTTGTATCAAGGAGCCACCACCGGGGAGATACTATATAAGCCCCGTGAGTAAACAAGGGTGGGGCTGGACCAGATCTATACTATCCATTCCGCACAGGTAGCCAGCAAATGCTCAGTCTGGGTCTCCTTCACATGTTACCGCTTCTAATGTAGCTCAGCCCTTTAATTCTTACAGACATTGTTCTCATAATCCTCTTTTCCATTTATTTTTCCATTCAATCTCCCCGATTTTTATATTCAAATTTTGTTCCCACTTCCGTTTCAAGTCCTCCTGTGGATCTGCACCTCTATTCAGTATATTATAAAGCTTGCTTACAAGACCTTTAATACTGCTTTCCCCTTTTCTAATCTTCCTTACCAATTCCTCAAATTCCGTATGTATTCTATCTATCCCTATTTCTCTTTTATATTTTTTATTCCAATTGTCCACCTTTAACTTCTGAAACCAATTCAAATTTAATATCTCAAACATTTTTTTCCGCTCGGCATCAACATCACACGCTTTTAACCAATCCTTCAATAACAGCGTCCCATTTTTATCCAATATTTCCATTTTTCTTTGTCTAATTTTATTGGGAAACACATCATATCAGTCAATTCCAAAATTGGAGAGAGATTCGGAACCATATCTTTTTTTACCTTCTTCCACACCTCCATGAGACCTTTCATCATAAAATTATTTGGCCTTTTCACCTTATCCTTCATTCCCAAAAAAATCAAGTTTCCAATATTTCTATACTCTTTCATTTCCAATTGTTCCCAAATTACCTTTTCTCTTGCCAAGATCTTCACAACATTCTTGACTTGAAATGCTCGATAATATAATAACAAATTTGGCATACCCAAACCCCCTTTTTTCTGAGACCAATACCATAATTTCTTTGGAAGCCTAGATTTTTTACCTCCGTTACAAAAACCATTAAACATTTTTTGAAACTCATTAATTTCTTTCTCTTTTAAATGGATCGCTAGTGTATCGAATAAAAAGTTAATCTTTGGTAACAATATCAATGGCAATGGTACCTGACACCATTAAGACTTTACCAGATGGATAATAAAAGAGATAAGTTATGTTGGAGATGTAAAGAATTTGATGGAACATACGAACATATGTGGTGGAGCTGTAAAAAAATAAGGGATTTTTGGGGAAGAATAGAAAATGAGTTTGGTGAAATATTGGGTAAAAGTGTTAAGTTGGTGTCGGGTACTATTCTTTTAATGAATGTGGAAGGCTTGGGTTTAAACAAGGAGGAAAAAGAATTATTGGAAATCGTACTGACAACGGGTAGACAATGTATAGCTAGAAATTGGAAAAACGATGTAGATATACAGATTGGAGAATGGTATAAAGAAATGTGGAGTTTAACACTGAATGATAAATTGACATGGGAGATTAAAGTCAAAAGAGATAATTTAAAAGAGAATAGATTTTGGAATATATGGAAACCGTTCGTGGATCACTCTATTATGGCAAGTGATAGTTCAGTACCAGTACCATTTCAAAGAAGTTTTTGGAGTTGAGTAGAAAATAAACTCTCCGGGCATTGTACATATTCACAGGGTGATTATTATTTGTTAAAAAGATTTGTGGTAGTACAGAAAAAAAAATTTTTTTTCCGTATCATTTTGGACTTTGAAATAATGGCTCTTAATATTTGGTAGTTAAATAGTAATTAATGAGTATAGATATTGTTATGTGCTAGCATACAGCAATGTTTGTTAGTATGATACTATGGATTTGTTAGTGTATTGTATTGTTAACGTATTGTTAATGTTTTCTTTTCTTTTTTGTATGTTTATTAAAAACTCAAAAAAAATGTAGTTCAGCCCTTGCCTATTCTACGGCATACTCTGGAGGGACTGATTTAATGGGATATCCTGAAAAGACTGTTGAAAAAAGTCTAGTTACTGTTCTGTTCATCGTTGCCTCGACTATTGCTTATAAGGACCGGATGTGACATTGGTGATGAGGATGGGATTAAAGAACGATGAGATGGCTGACCATATCCCCCTATGGCTGCAACCGTTTGACATGTGCAAGCCTCCCTGTGGCCGTACTATGAAGTTCAGCTGGAGAGCTACTTCACAGTAAGAAATCTCAACCCGTCACTGTGGAAGGCAACATTTTTGGACCATTGTGGTTAGAGACTCTCGACATTGTTTCAAAACTTCTATTGCCCGACGTGCTCCAACAAATTTCTCTGCTGGCCTTGCTCTACACTATGTGCAAGCATTTCAAGAGCAACTCGGCCCTCAAAGGTAAAGAACCGCTGGGTTGAGCAATGACTGCGACCACTCCTTCACAAGCCTCCGGCCACATCCACCGAAGCCTTGCTAGCTCTCTGCAGGGAACACGGGCACCAACGCCAATGCCTGGGTCAGTTGTGCCATGCCAAGGTTGTGGGAGATGGCACTTCCATGCCGAATGTCCATTTAGGAGTGCACAGTGCCATTGGTGTGGGAAGAAGGATCACATCTCCAGAGTGTGTAAGCAGTGCAGCGAAGGTTCGCCGACAGTACAGATCTGCATATCCAAGGTCTTCACGAGCTTTGGGTCCGACGACGAGAGACAAGACCTAAAGGATGGGTTGTTCATGGACATCCACATCAAAGGGGTCCCCTTTCATCTCGAGGTAGATTCGGGTTCCTACCTCTCTGTCATGACCGAAGACGAGTTTCCCCACATCCCTCAGGATCTGCAGCCCAAGCTTAAATGTCTTCCAGGCAAGTTGGTGGACTTTCAGTGTTGCAACGTTCCAGTGCAAGGAATAGGGAACTTTGAAGTCCATTACAGCTATGTCTACGTGAGCCTTCCCCTCATTATTGCAAAAACAGGTAAGGCAAACATTCTTGGGTCCCAGTGGTTCGGGGTACTAGGCATTCACTTTATGGGGATTCACTTAGGGGGAGGTGAACCAGTCCTTCACATTGAGGATGAGCCCCAAGCATTGTTACTACCTGGGGAGGGGTTGTCCCGTGGGCTCCCTGGAAGTGATTCCTCCACTGAAGAGTTAACTGCCATGTTTTCCCAACACACGCATATTGCGCACAAAGACAGTGACTTTGCCCAAAAGACTGACTCTCCTGAACTGTTTGAGTTGCAAGAACTTTTGCCCCTGGATGCTTTGAACTTTGAAAATCCTGACTCTTGGGACGATTTGGCTATCACTTCGCCCAAACTGTCCCTGAACTTTTCCGCTGCATCTAAAACTGACCCCTTGTTGTCTGATATCTTTGTGTGGGTGGACATTGGGTGGCTTCCCCCTCCATACAATGCGGAGGCAAATGTGTACTACCGGGACCACGAGAAACTGTCAGTTTTGGGAGGGTGCTTGTACAGACTCTCCAAAACAGTTGTTCCATATGGGTTGCAGGACAAACTACTGCAGCATATGTTATCGGGGTCTGAGGAGATTTTCTGCTTTCAAGCGTTCCTGTGTAGCTATTTCTGATGGCCAGGAATTGAACACGCCATTGAGATCTGGAGGCTGCAACACAGTGCCACCGGCATGCACACAACTGGGTAGTGTTTTGATTCCCCTAAAGCGGGTAAATGCTCACTGTCCCCTGGAGTTGGAGGGGGGCTACAGGTGTCGCCATTACCTATGAACATAGACTGGTATGAAAAAGAGTGCCTGGGTGGGGGCTTGCTTCCCCGGGAAGAAAAGGAGGGGTTGCGGGAGCACTCACATTCCCCAGAGTTGGAGGGGAAAGGACAGGAAATGCAGGATCTCTGAATGCTGAGGCAAAGGGAGCTTTCGTCGGGCTATTTGGGAGAGCGTGCATCACACCCTTCTTTGCAGATGGCTCTGGAAGATAATTCAGGAGTGGTTCTCATTACAGAAGCCTCAGCTGTGATGGATAATCAGCTTGGGTCCAAAGCTAAAGGTCCAGGGTTGCTCGTGGAGAAATGGACCAGAGACTTGTAGCGAGAGGGTTCATTGCACGCACACTTGGGGTTATCTACAGCTAACTTAGCTTGTGAAGGCCAGGAGTTATGCCACTTGACAGAGTGGTTTGCCTTAGGTTACACACATGCAAGACCTCCACAGATGCAAGATTCCTTGTTTCTTGGATGGTGCAGAGCGGCTTCATGACCAAAAGTTAGTTAGTTCATCAGACAGGGATCCAATCTATATTTATTTATTTATTTATTTATTTATTTATTTATTTGAACTTATATCCCATCCTCTTACCCTAGGGCAACTCAGGGCGGCACACAATCACAGAAAAATATTTTTTAAAAACCATAAAAACAGCAATAAAAGACTCTTTAAAAACCATCCCATATTTCAGTAAGAGGCACATATAACTCTAACAGAGCCAATAAGCAGGAGTTAACACCCCGTCGGCCCCCCAGATTTGCCCTGCCAGCCAGGCTTTCAATCCTTTCCTAAAAGGCAGCAATTCTGACTGTAGCCTTAATTCTGCTGGCAGGAGGTTTTACAGGGTTGGGGCGGACACGGAGAAGGCCCTCCTACTTGTGCTAGAGAGGCAAGCCCCTCTAGCTGATGGAACACTGAGGGAGCCCCTCCAGTCTGCCCTGGTAGGACAGGCAGACTCTCTTAGGGTGATGAGATCTCTTAGGTAACATGGCCAACCACCATGAAGCTTCCGAATGGTCATCAAGTGCATCATGTAAAGTGCATTACAAAAATCAAGCTGGAGGTGACCAGAGCATGTGTGACCATGAACAAGGAATCCCTATCCAGGAGTGGGTGCAACTGGCGAATTACATGGTGTTGTGCAAAGGCCCTCCTGGTCACAGCTGCCACCTGCTCTTCCAGCAGCAGTCACACATCCAGGAGGGCCCCCAAGTTGCGCACTGGGTCTGTCTGGGGCAAAGTAACCCCATGCGAGACCAAAATTGGCAGCTCCGGGGATAGTGCGGGACCCCGCACCCACAGCCACTCAGTCTTGCTAGGGTTCAGCTGTAACCCAATGGCCCCCATCCAGACCCCCACAGCCTCCAGGCACCCGGACAGGACCTTAACAGCATCACTTGGGTCCCCACGGGCTGAGATGTACAACTGTGTGTCATCCGCGTACTGATGGAACCGCACGCTGTGGGATTGGATGATCTCACCCAGCGGCTTCATGTAGATGTTGAATAGGAGAGAAGAGAGCACCAAGCCCTGAGGCATCCCATATTGGTGGACCCTAGGGCTGGACCTCTCACTCTCCAACCACACCGACTGGGTCTAGCCCTCCAGGAATGAGGAAAACCAAGACAGCACAGTGCCCTGGATACCCAACTCTCTGAGCCAAACCAGAAGAATACCATGATCAACGGTATCGAAGGTTGATGAGAGGTCCAGGAGAGCAAGGACGGACAGATGACCACCATCCCGCTCCCTCCAGAGATCATCCACAAGCGCAACCAATGCTGTCTCAGTACCATGTCCAGGCCTGAAACCAGACTGAAAGGGGTCCAGATAATCTGCTTCATCCAGGACCCCCTGCAGCTGACACGCCACCGCCCTCTCCAATACCTTCCCCAGAAAGGGAAGGTTGGAGATCGGTCTATAACTAGAGAGGACAGCTGGGTCGAGGGAAGGTTTTTTTAGGAGGGGGTGTACCAAAGCGTGTTTTAAAGGTGCAGGGACCACCCCCTCCTGTAATGATGCATTAATTATTGCCCCGACTCAGCTACCTGTCACCTCCTTAGAGGCTTTCACTAGCTAGGAAGAACAGGAGTCCAGTGGGCAAGTAGTGGTGCGTGAAGCTGTCCACTTCATCCGGGCCAACTGGGTCAAACTGATCCCAGGTGACCTTGCAAGACTGTGCTCCAGTACCCTCCAGACCCTCCCCAACCATGCCAGGATTGAGCCACGAATGAATCTGATCAATTTTCTCCACCAGATGTTCAGTAAAGTCCTCAGCTGAACCCTGCCAACCAGTCACCGGGCCCCATCCTACCAAGGGGGGACCCGGTTACCCAAAACAGGGTGGCTGGGTGATTAACAGCAGAGGCAATAAGGGTGGTGAGTTATTGATGTTTCACCACCCTCATCACCACTTGATAGGCCTTAATAGCAGCTCTAGCAAGTGTCCTGTCAGTATCCCTCTGAGTCTGCAACCAGTGGCACTCTAGGCATCTCTTGAGCTCCCATAGTTCTTCAGTGAACCACAGGGATGATCTAGCTACACGGTCTCAGAGAGGCCGTAGTAGCACGATTTCATCCAAGGTCGCAGTCGTCATCCTGTGCCACAAATCGACGAGCGCCTCGGGAGAATCATGTTCCTGATCCAGAGGAAAAAATCCCAGCTTCCTCTGGAATCCATCAAGATCCATTAGTCTTGGGGATCCATACTGAAAACCTAGGGCGGAGGAATGTTGTGTATTGAGGCATGATTGCAAGTTGCGCGGGCAGCGTCTTGCAAGAGGAAAATGGTGGTTTCCCACCATCCAAATTAGGAGCGAAAGTTGACATGGAAAACCCCCATCCAGGGTGCGCTTATTATGCTAATCCAAGCCCTGTGATTGGTTACAGTTTTGGATCCTGTTCCTCATTGGTTAATTACATATATACCCTGTTATGATTGGTTTGTTATGGTTTTCAGGTGGGTCGCTACTTTGTATCAAGGAGCCACCGCCAGGGAGACACTATATCCGTGCCATGAGTAAACAAGGGTGGGGCCAGACCGGATCTATACTACCCAGGTAGCCAGCAACGTGCGAAGCCTGGGTCTCCTCCACACGCTACCGCTTCTAGTGTAGCTCAGCCCTTGCCTCTTCTACAGCAGACTCCAGAGGGACTGATTTCATGGGATTATATAGCCATCTCTGTGTCCGGAACACCTTGTAGGCATATCCTGAAAAAACTGTTGAATAAACTCTAGTTGCTGTTCTGTTCATCGTTGCCTCGACTCTCGCTTATAAGGGCCAGACACAACACCTTCATAGATTGAGAAAACTCTCCTTTTCAGTTCTTCTGTTTCACACTAACAAAGCAAGGACAGCAGAGACAGGGCTGGTTGTCTTGCAGAGACCTAACTAGCTATTTTTTCATCCAGGACAAGTAGCATCATCTCCCAGCCCCCTTCTCTCAAGTATGATCATGAACTACCACCATGAAAAAGGAGGAAAATCTGGTACTCTTTCTGAAAAGATTGGGATGTATCAATGTGATCAGGTGAGGTATCAGTATGAGTTAAAGAATATGTTGGATATCATGCGAAGCATTTCTAGAAATAATTTCAAGTATACCTATGGCTGTATTTTTTAAAAATCCCTCTATACTTGCTGTAACAATTGAAGTAAGTATGTGTAGACTTTTTACAATTGTAATAAGAACATTCAGCATAAAATGAGATTCTGCAAGTACAAATGGCTTCACTAGAGCACTTTAAGAGATATCAAAAGGATTGCAGCAAACTCACAGAAAGATTGATACTATAGTTATGCAGTACTCCTGATACTAACTGGATGGGTATTTTAGTTATTTTCCCCCTCCTTTTCTGATAAGTGTAAAAGGGACTGTGAGCAATCAGGGACAAATAGTGTTAGGCCAACATCAATATGCCTCTTAATACACTGCAGCAAACAACTGGAAAGGAAAAACTCCCAATTGTTATAGGCTTCAATGGTCTTCCAGTGCTTTTGCACAGGGCAGGGGGAAAAAAGAAGAATTTTTTAAAAAAAGAAAATGTAGTGCTCTGAAGTAAAAGGGGGAAAGGGAATGAAAATAAATGGTTCTGGATTTGTTTGTCTGTTGTATTTTGAAGGCAGATGGATTTGGTGCTAAATGGAATGTTTGTGCTGCACATAATGGCTTAAAAAGCAATTGTATGTGACACAAAATTAGAGGTGAACAATACTGTGCTGAGGTGAATGGGAGATGAGAACAGAAGGAATATGTGTAAATGTGTATCTAATGGAAGCTTTTGCAAGGAATGGTGTAGAAGAGGGCAAGATATAAACAAATCAAAAGACTTTGAGAAGGTAAGGGAAAAGCTTTTAAAGACCTGGAAAGAGCATCCACACCAAATGTGTGGCATTTATCACTACACTTGTGTTATGTACATGATGGCAAAATATGTGACATTGTGTAAACATTATAATATCAAAAACAATTTTCTATTTTAAAATCATACCCTACAGCGCTCCAAAACAAGACGGCTCCAAATCACTTTCTTTCTTGAAAAATAGAGCCCCCCTTCCCCCCCAGGGACTGAAGCCCAACCAAGACACTTTGTCTTCTGAAAGAGAAAGTCTCACACATATATATATATATATATATATATATATATATATATATATATATATATATATATATATATATATATATATATATATATATATATATATATATATATATATATATATATATATATATATATATATATATATATATATATATATATATATATATATATATATATATATATGACCCTGTTCCCAGGTACCAAAATGCAATAGTAGTACAATAGTAGTACAATAGTAGTACTACAATAGTAGTACTACAATAGTAGTACATTAAACAATTAATCATTTGCTGTCCTTGTACAATCAAAATCTGCTCTCTGGATCAGCTACCTTATTCTCCTTCATGCTAGAACTGGCTTTGACAATATCTAAGGATGGAGTTTCACTTGGATCCATATTTGTAGGCTTAGTTCTCTCTGGGAGGAGATGGTGGAAATTCATGGAGGGTCATGAGGAGCAAGGAGCACATTTCACCACCACTAAGAATGTGTATGGTGAAATTTTTCACATTTGTAGCATGTCAGCCCCTTTTTGGCTGTGCATCTTTAGTTTTCCATATTTTTCATACACAAAAGGGAAAGTATCTTCCAAATCATTTGTTTTGAGATTTCTCCATTCATGTTTTCTGCAATTCTTGGATAAAACAGACTTCCCGGATTCATTCAAATCAGGGTTCAGGCTGCACCGTGATATGGAGACTGCATTGGCCCCACTACACAATAACCTATTAACAGAATTCAACAAGGGTAATTTATTCCTGTTGTTTCTCCTTGATACTTTCATATGAAGTCCCACAGGGCTCAGTCAATTTGCCAAATGCTGTTCAACATCTATGTAAGGCCATTGAGGAAAGTAATATAGAGGTTTGGAGGATGCTGTCATCATTATGCTGATGACACACAACTCTATATCACCTTTTCTTCTGCAGTGAATACTGCTGAAATCCTGGAGTGTTTTCAGTCCTTGGTGTCTGGAAAGACAGACATGTTACTGTTGGAGACCCTCCCCCTCCCTGCTTGGTTGAAACGTAAATCTCCACAGGCTGGGGGGGGGGGAGGATTTACATTCCCACTAGGGTTCACAGTTTAGGAGTTATGTTGGACCAGTCTCTTTCCTTGGAATTCCATATACAGTATCAGCTACGGTCATGTCTGCATAGGTGGGTTGCCCAGGAGGTCTCTCACATCACTGGTACATGCATTGGTAATCTCAAAAATCGCTTACTATATATTGGTTAGTTTGATTATTGTTATTTTCTACTTTCCAGAGTAGTGTTTGTTACTAGGTTGGTTGGAATATAAAAGACTCAAAGAACCTTCAAAAACTACTACAAAATACGAGTGAAACAAGGCAGCAGACAATAAATCTACTTGAAAAACAGACAATAGTACCTGAGAAAGAAAAAATAATCATCAGATCAACGCAGCCATATAATCACATGTATATAATCACAGCCACACAGTCTAAAGACACACTGACATAGTAACAAAGTTGACCTCTCTTCTGCACTCCACATGCCCCCAAAGAGGCAAGCAAAACTGTCCCCCCAAAATTCAGCAAAATATACACATACAGTAATAGCTCATGCAAAGTCTGCTTCGTACAACATCGAATTCATACAACAGCGCCTAATTCCTTGAAAATTTTTGCCTCATACAAAGTCGCTGCGACTTTGTATGAGGCATTGGGGGTTTTCCCAGGTTGCATTGTGCCTGGGCAGTATAAAAGGTAGGATACATGCGTGCATTGCTCTTGTGGGTTTTGCATGAGGTGAAGAGTGTTTAGGAGTGGTTTTGAGCGGGACTTTGGATTTTTCTGAATTTTTTTGTCAGAATTTTTAGAAGCATTCCTGGGATTTTTGCAGCATTCTTAAGGTTCTTTGACAATCAGCGTTGTTTGACATGTTTTTGTAATGTATTTAGCCTTTAGACAATGATTTCTTAAAGTTCTGTCAGTTTCCTGTCTGTTTCCTTGACTTTGCCCTGAAGTCTGTGCTGTTACAGTACAATGTATCTCTATGGAAAGGACGTTGTACAAGGCATCGCGGCAAGGATTTGGATGTTGTATGAAGCATCGCAGCTAGGATTTTGCATGCCTCATACAAAGTCCAAATCCGTATAAAGTCCAAACTTGTGGAACCAAGTTTGGACGTTGTATGAGTTATCACTGTACATGCTAAAAATACCAAATTATATCATATTTTGAAAAGCTGTCACAGGGAAGCATCGCACAAATATATGAGATAAAATAGCAAAATAAAAAGCACACAAAACAAACAACCCCTCTTCTAAAATGAAGAACAACAAGAAAACAAATAAGGGCTAATCAAAACTTCCCCAAAAACCAATGCACTAAGCAAGCTTTGTAGTGGCAGCAATAATAATCCAATGACTGTGGGGAGATAATTCTCTCTCCTACCATCAATGTATGCTCTTTTTTAGTCTAAAAGCAGCATCAGGCAGGTCAGGCCCAGCAAAAATAATCCAAGAAAGGAAATGACTTAAACTAAACAAATAAAAGAACAATAAAGAGGTTTAGTGTATGGGACCAAAGACAACAGAACAGCCGAAGGGTTGGCTTAACACAGGTTTATTGCATGATGATCCGGTGGAACATGAGGTAATGGCGGTGATACATCTCAATATATACAGTAGCATTATACATTTGAATCTTGTAGCACGGTAGCTCATTGGCTGCTACCGGCGTGGCCTCGCCCAGGCATGCCTCTCTTCAGTAGTTCTTTCTCCTCCTGATTAATGCGGGGAAGGTTTTCCCGCGGCTGTCCGTGATTGAGCAATGTGAACCATGTGAGACTGAACGCTCGCAGCTGCCCTCTATGGGCTGCTTGCTCGCGTTCCTTTACAGCTGAGATACATTGTATTTGGAGTGGTTACATTCTTATCTTTCCAGTACAGTGAACATGCATACATAACATCCCTCCCCCCTAGGATGGGACGAAGTCCCGCAACCATTGTGGCTTGCCGCACGTGCGCTTGGGGCGTGCATGCGCCTGACCTAGTACAGGAGAGCCTGTGATCCCTGGCTCCGTGGGTGCTTGTCCTGCAATGGAAGACGGGGATTCGTTAGTGGCTCTGTGGGGCGTCCGTGCCTGCCTTGCGCTGGGGGATGGGAATGGAATGAACAGCTGGGAAGTGAACCCCTGCCTGTTGCCTGCGGACCCTGGGGACCCTCCCATTACGAATCTCGGGACCGACGAGGATGCCCACGTGGTCCCGCTGCCTCCTGCTATCCGTTCGGGGGATCTTGAGACTGTGGTGGGCGGATTTGCCTTCGCCTCCTGTCTTGGGGGTGTTGGTCTCCGGGGAGCTGGCGCTATGTTACACTCTAACTCGCAGGGGTTGGGACTGGACGTACCAGGGGCTGAACTGAAACCCCTCTTTTTGCTAGGACGGGTGGCGGACCACTCCGCTAACTCCCCCTAGTACGGAAAATCAAAATCTAATTCGCTTGGGGGATCTGAGTCTGGGGGAAGATTCCTCGAGATATGTATGAGTTCGGGGCCCTTTCCTTCCGCCGAGAACTCCCGCATGATATCTGCAAGGACAGATTCCCTTTCCTCCCCCCTTGGTGGGGACCCATGGTCCCTTTTCCCTCCCCCTTGGGCTAAACGGGTGGGGGAGTACCCTAACGTTGAATCGTGGTTTCCTCCGTTCACATCCTCCTCTCCGGGGACCCTGCGCCTCAGCTGGTCCACGTGTCGCCTCCACAGGAGGCCTGTACTGGTCTCCACGCGGTATGAAATGGGGCCGGTTTGTTCTATTACAGTGCCCGGCACCCAGGCTGGCCCCGCGCTGGCGTAGTTCCTGCAATGCACGGGGGCACCTACGCTGAAACTCTTTGTGGGTTCCATCCCTACGTTCCGCCCTTTGTCCTCTACCCTCGTGGGGTCTAGTCTGGAGATTACCGTGGCCAGCTTCCTGCGCATTAACAGTTCCGCGGGGGAGTACCCTGACGCCAATGGGGTGACCCTGTACCCTAGCAGGAATTGGCACACTTGTAGGTCGAGATCCCCGGGACCCATGCGCCGCAGCGCGTCCTTTGTGGTGCGCACGAGGCGCTCTACTTGGCCGTTGGTGGCCGGGTGGAACGGGGCGGAGGTGATGTGCCGAATGGCGTTGAGATCCATGAATGCCCTGAACTCGGTGGACGTGAAACAGCTAGCGTTATCGCTGACGAGGGTGTCGGGTAAACCGAACGTGGAAAAGACCCTCCGTAACTGTTTAATTGTTGTGGCCGAGGAGGTGCTCGAGACTGGAATGACCTCCAACCACTTGGAGAACGCATCCACCACAAGGAGGAAAAGTGCTCCCCTGAACGGGCCAGCAAAGTCTACGTGTACCCGGGACCAGGGCCCCCTTGCTGCGTCCCACTCCCTATGTGGCAAGCGAGCCTCTTCCGGCCTGGAGCTTTGGCACGCTTCGCAAGTGCCGACCATGTGCTCGATGTCGGCGTCTAGCTGGGGCCACCAAAAGTAACTGTGGGCTAGTGCCTTTGAGCGGACGATCCCCGGGTGGCTGACGTGCAGTAGTTTAAGCACCCTCGGCCGGAGGGACGTGGGGATCACTACCCGCTGTCCCCACAAAAGGCAACCCCTCTCTAGGGACAACTCTAATTTTTTCTTGAAAAATGTGTCGAATTCCGCTGCTGGGGAAGACACGGGCCACCCTTTCTGCACCCAGGAGCTAACTGTCGCTAACGTTTTGTCCTTGCCGGTCGCTTTGGCGATGTCGGCCGGTACTACCGGGGGGGAGTCTAGGACCTCTATCATTAAGACCTGGTGGTCCCTCTCTTCCTTGCCCACGTGGCAGCAATCCCGGGGAATGGGGGACCTCGATAGGGCATCCGCGTGGCTGATCTCCTTCCCGGACCGGTACACCAACGCGTGCTGATACGCGTTGAGAAAAATGGCCCACCTGAGCATTCTCGGGGACAGGATTTGTGGTGTGGGCTTATCTGCGGTGAAAATGCCTAGTAAGGGCTTATGGTCAGTCACTATGGTGAAGGGGCGGCCATACACAAAATCATGAAATTTCTTGGTGCCCGCAATTATCGCTAACGCTTCCCTGTCTGTCTGGGCATAGTTTCTCTCCGCTTGGGACAAGGACCTGGAGTAGAACGCTATCGGGGCCTCCCTCCCGTTTTCCAGCACGTGGCATAACACCGCCCCCACCCCCACCGGGGATGCATCGCATATCAGGACCACCGGGCGTTTGGGATTGAAGTGGGTCAGTACGGCATCGGATGCCAGGAGTCGTTTCAGGTCATTGAAAGCCTTCTCATGGTCGTCGCCCCACTTCCATGCCTCGTCCTTTTTTAACAACTTGTGTAGCGGTTCTGCCACGGCTGCCTTCCGAGGAAGGAAGGAGTGGTAGAAGTTGAGCAGTCCGAGGAACGACTGCAGCTCGGGCTTGGAGGTGGGGCGAGGGGCCTTCTTGATGGCGGCCACCTTGGATTGGGACGGCCTTATTCCCTCGGGAGTAACACGGAACCCTAGGAACTCAACCTCAGTTGCGAAGAAAACGCATTTGTCTTTCCGCAACCGCAACCCCGCCTTTTCGAATATTGCCAGGACCTTTCCCAACCTTTTTGCCAATTCGGCCCGGCTCCCCCCTGTTATCAATACGTCATCAAAACAGGGTAACACCCCCTCCAACCCCTTCAGGAGGCGTTCCACGAGTGACTGGAAGATCCCGGGCGCCGAATTCACGCCGAACTGGAGGCGCGTCACCTGGAACGCCCCTTTGTGGGTGACTATGGTCTGCGCAGCAGCTGCGGCGGGGGTCACCGGGAGTTGCTGGTAGGCTTGGGCCAGGTCGAGTTTAGCGAAACACCTCCCCCCGTGTAACCTGGCCAGCAAGTGGCTGACTACCGGCACCGGATACGCATTAGGGCGAATCGCCTTATTGATGGTGCACTTGTAATCAGCGCATATGCGGACCTCCCCGTTGGCCTTGAGCGCTGTTACAATTGGAGTTTCCCACTCCGCAGAATCAACAGGAACAAGAATCCCCTGGCCCACCAATTTGTCCAGCTCCGCCTCTATCTTGTCCTTTAGTGCGAAAGGCACTCTGCGCGGTTTTAGTCTGATTGGACGTACTCCAGGGTCCAGGTCGAAAGTCACTGGGGGGCCCTTGAATTTCCCGAGTCCCCGTTTGAAAACCTCGGGGTGCGCGTCGCACACGCCCTGTATTGGATCAGTCCCGGCGGCGTGTACTCCCACGGCGTGCACCCCCCCAATAAACAACCCCAGGGGCTGGAACCATTGAGTCCCGAGGAGGCTGCATTTACCTCCCTTGAGGACGACTAGGGGAAGCGTTGCGGCGTGCTTTTTAAACTGGACCTGGAACTTCCCAACCCCCAACACCGGGATGCGGTTCCCTTGCACGTCTTTCAACGTGGACCTCAACGCTTTGAGCTTAGGCCGCACGTGGGGGGCGATTTTCAGGAACTCTCCCTGGGAAATGATAGAGTATGAAGAACCCAAGTCCACCTCGATCCTAACAGGGTCCCCTTGTATTACTACCTCAACGAAGTATCGGGGGTGTTCCGTGGACACGCTGAAAACCGGGGCGTCGTCCTCGCTGTCGCCGGAGATGCGCCCTACGCCGTCCCGCTTCCTCGTGGTCCGGGTGCCATCCTTGGGCCTCGTGGTGCGGTCCTGCCTCGCCGAGCGGTCTGGCGAACTCCTCCTGGCCTCGCGCCATTTCCGCCAGACCTTGGCGATGTGCCCGCAGTTGTGGCACTCGGCCTTGCGAAACGGGCATTTGGCGCGGGCGTGGGTGGCGCCGCAGCCGTCGCAGCGCCGGCCTTCCTTCTGGACCTTCCGGACGTCCTCGTCGTCGCCGCTCTCCGTGGACGAGTTTGAAGCTCGCCGGGCCGCGCGCACCGAGCTCTCTGCCTTGGCAGCTTTCGGGCGCCAGTCCTGGAGCTCTTGCACCCCGGCCGTCGTGGCTTCCGCGGCCTGTGCCGCGTCTAGGACTTGTTGCAGCGTGGGGGGCGGCTCCTGTTTCATCAGCGCGCGCTGAGTTTCGGTGTCCCTCAGGCCGCAGAGCAGGCAGTCCCGGAGGGTGACTTCTGGGGTCTCCCACTTGCATGGGCCGGCGGCCAGTCGCAGGGCCGCTGCAAACTCGGCGACCGATTCCCCGGGCACTTGGACTTGCCTCCAGAACACGCTCCGAGCGGGGAACATCGCTATCGCGGGCCGGAGGTGGGCGCGCAGCACCGCCAGGAGCTCCTTAGCTTTAAAGTCGCTCACCCTCCTTGGTGCGATCAGGTCCACCAAGGTCCTCTTGGTCTCGTGCCCGAGCATGCGGACGAAGATGGCCCTCTTCTTGTCCTCATCTGAAACTTCGAGCTCCACCAGCGCTCCATTGAAGTCTATCTCAAACAGCTCCAAGTCTCCCGGCTTCTTGATCTCGTAGCCGGCGCATGTCTTGGTCCCGTGGGCAGCCATGATCCCACCTTCGTCGCCAGTTTAGTGTATGGGACCAAAGACAACAGAACAGCCGAAGGGTTGGCTTAACACAGGTTTATTGCATGATGATCCGGTGGAACATGAGGTAATGGCGGTGATACATCTCAATATATACAGTAGCATTATACATTTGAATCTTGTAGCACGGTAGCTCATTGGCTGCTACCGGCGTGGCCTCGCCCAGGCACGCCTCTCTTCAGTAGTTCTTTCTCCTCCTGATTAATGCGGGGAAGGTTTTCCCGCGGCTGTCCGTGATTGAGCAATGTGAACCATGTGAGACTGAACGCTCGCAGCTGCCCTCTATGGGCTGCTTGCTCGCGTTCCTTTACAGCTGAGATACATTGTATTTGGAGTGGTTACATTCTTATCTTTCCAGTACAGTGAACATGCATACATAACAAGAGGGGAGAATCTCCAAAGAAAACAGGGAGGGGAAATTAAAAAGGGGAAAGAAGAAAGGATCAAAGAAGAAGCAACAGAGTTAGTTAGGCAGGCAGACAGGCAACATAGTCCAAGATGGATGGCACCAGGAGTTTAGCATCAGACAGCAAAGCTGTCCTCAAAAAATGACTCAAGCTCAAGGAGAGAGTACTACTGTACTGTATTTCTCTTTTTGATTCCTACCAAGCCCTTTACAGATTCAATAGGGCCACTCCCTGTAGACTTTTTGGTTGGCTGGTGAAAGCAGCCCTTGCAGTGTTATTGGATGAAACATTTCTGAGGCAATTCAACAGATAAAGGGTGATTTTTAATAAACAGTATATTAAGATGGAATATGGAAGAAGCATAACATTTTCACATACCATTCTTTCATTAATATAAATAATTTATATTTAGGAATCTTTCTATGGAAATCAACAAAAGATTGTGAGAACAAGAAAAAAAGAGAGTATCTGCCTCATGCTTGTGTCTTTTGTTAAAACACAAACGGCCCATTCTAACCACCACTTAATCTCATTGCTGAGTATATAATCTATTTTCCCCATAAAGTTGAAGTTAATTGACAGTATTGTTTAGGTGATCCCTTTGCTCACAGGATCCAGCAGCAGATCCTCGTACCATTGTGGTCTCCTATTATGATATTAATCTTTATCAACCAGCTCTTTAACAACAAGAACAACAAAATCTTGCATTGAATAATTTTTGAGATGTCTTCTGACCTTGCGGAACTTACAGGACTATGAAGATTTGCATAGCAGTAAGGATTAGGGCTAAGGACAGATATATTTTATTTTATTTTATTTATTACTCACATTTCTACACACACACACACACACACCCATCATTGAGATGACTCTGGGCGGCTTACAACAAATAAAAACTTACAAAAAACATTAAAATAGCATTAAAATTGAAGTATTTTTTAAAAATGCCCTCCCAATACTGCATACTAAAACTGACAGCCCAAGAAATAGTTAAACAAGCCAACCCTGGGTGGCTATTTCCCCAGCTGCTCCCACACCTGCTGTGCCAGCCAGAGATTAAGATTCTTGAGAAAGGATAAAAGCTCTGCCTGGAGGTCAAGATTGGTTGGCAGGAGGTTCCACAGGGCCAGAGCAGACACAGAGAAGGCCCTCCTTCTCGTGCTAAAGAGGTGAGCCTCCCTAGCAGATGTAACTATCAGGGAGCCCCTCTGGCCTAGTGGGACTGGCATCCTACAGTACTTATATCTCCTCTACCACCTGGCCACGAGCAACTATTGCCCGTGTAGAAAGCTTTAAACAGACTGTGTGCCAGGGTAGGAAGATCAAGAGCTAATCTGAGAAAGTGGGGTTTCCCTGTAGATGGTATCCTGTGTGAATGCAGAGAAGAACAATCACCCATATGATACAATACACACAATGCTCCTCAACGTGCACTGAGAAGGACCTTATGTTGGCAAGAAGGCAAATGCTGTTGATGTGGCCAGATATTGAGTAGATGTCATCTAGCCCTTTTAATTCCTTTTTGTTTTAGATATGTTAATTTTAGTTTTGTATGTTATTATATGCTGGTGGTGCCTCTGAATAAAGAAAGATCTCCTCAACTCCTGTCATCCTACTCCCTGAATGGAAGCATCCTACTAATAATCTGAATTTTCCATTCTGGTTTGCTGCACCAAAGTTTGCTGAAGAAGACATTGGGCATTCATTTTTAATCTCAATATATTATAACAGTAGGAACAACAACAACAAATCAACCATGTCCCTATTCTAAGACTTCAAAAAGAATTTTTCACTTACAATTTTGTGTGTGCAAGTTGGAGGGACCTAGTTGTGCAAAGAGGAGGAAGGTTTGGGCACTTTGTTTACAACTGTGAAGGTAACAATGTCACAGAATGTCCTCATAGTATGTCTAGTTCTGTGTTCATTCCACAACAAAGTGTGATTTTTGAGAACTGAAGCACTCCCTCCTTGGTATGTGAACATTAAGCACACTCCTTTATGTTACTTCAGATCCCAGATGTTGTAGTTCATGAAATAGTCTGAGTCAGAACTTGGAAAATCTTTTGAACATTAGTACCCAGAATCCCCCAGTCAGCATGGCTGGGGAAGAAAAGTAGAACATCAATGGACTCAAGGATTAAAAATAAATGAGAAAGCTTTTCAAAGGAAATGCTTAGCTTATTCACAAACTGCAACCTTGTATTAGCTTTAATATAATTTAATATACACCAGTAACATGTGCTGTATTAATGTATGCAGACTTCACCCTTTTTTGCTTTAATTAGCTGTCTTGGTGACTGGGCATCAGTTTCTGATTTAAAAGCATTTCCTGAAACGAGATAGGGGCTTGGAAATAAACTTGCTTTTTGAAACCTTACTACTACGTCCCTAATTTCTTCTGATGTTGATCAGATCTTTTCAATATATGTTGATGATGCTGAAGATGAAAGACATAAAAACAGGGCAGAGAGAAATAGATACAAAAACCTCCCCTACTTCTCTGATTAATTAGCATCTATTTTTACAGATCTGTTTGATACCCCCATTTAGATACTTATCCTCACTTTAAATTTATTACATCTCAGTTGTATCTCTACCAAGCTGTTAGCTAAACTGACTTAATCTTTTTGCCTAAATTTTGAGGTGAGAAATTTAAAAAATATGAGTAGTTGTTTATGAGCATGTTTTTTTTGTTTGAAGCTCAGCTCCCATATATTAACCAGGCTTAATTAAACTTGCTGCCAGAGAAAGAATCATTATTATGAAGTACAAAGGAGCAATTTTAGGTAGTCAATTAGTCTGTTTGTTATTGGGAAGATACTTGCTTTGCTGTCTATCTCTCCTTTTTATCAAAGCCTACTCCTGTGTAGTGGGCACTCAGAGGGTGAAAAATGTCCATGGTTTACCACACAATTTGCATTTTTCTATTTATAGATGAAAGTGTATAAATATATGAAAATAAAATGCAGCATATATTAGGAATTATTGCTCTGCTTAGGTCTCACATTTCAGTTCAGCAGCCAATTTGACACTTTGGAATGGATCTCAGTTTGGGTCATTGTGATCTGGCACTCACCTGATTTGATTTGTGTCTTTGGTCTAAATTGGGTTGTAACTTGAGATTGTCAGCCTCCCACTGAGATGTACTAGAAATCCAAAATGGGTATAATTTTATGTATGTCTGCCCTGATGTTCATTGAATTTTGGGATATGATAGAATTTCCTCTTCTCAAATGAAGAGGAGGAGAAAGAGGAGGGAGATGGCAGCCTTTTTCTCCTCCTCTCTGCATATCCTGATCACTCCTTTATTGGCCATGTGAATAACACCTTGGTCCCTCAGACCCTCAGGCCCAAGGAACAGCAGAGCTACATAGCTAAGTTGATTTGCCTTTTGATGTTTAGTTAGGACCATTATTACATTATTATATCTCTATAATAGCTACTATTCATGAGTCTCAACATCAGGGTGCTGTATAAAATAAAATAAAAACCTCCTTAATAGTACAATCCTATCAGTGTAAATTCATTTGTCCTGCTGATTGATTGATTCGACTTGTATGCCGCCCACTCAGCATACGCCGACTCAGGGCAGCTCACAACAAATCAAGCATTGCAATATTCAATCCAGACAATATATCTATAGGAACAATACCACGTCATATCACAAACTCATATAAGTCATAAATACATTACAAGGTATACAACATTACAAAATGTTCAGTGAGACCTACTCCCCACCAAAGTAAGTACTGTATTGAAATGGAACGTGGGTGAATGAATTGGTAATGAAAATTTCACACACAGCACAAAGAAATGCTACAAAATACTTCAGGGCAGAATTATAACAATGGAGGAGAATTTGATGGCAGAGGCTTTGCATTATGATGTTCTAATAATGCTATCCCTTGACTTTATATAATGGCAGAACTCAGAAACAATCACCCTGCTGGACCCTCAGAGACCTCAAGTGAGATCTGGATCAATGTTCCCAGATTGCTCATTGTTTAGCAAGAGGGGGTTGAGCTACTTTGATGTAAATAGATGTGAGGGGAAAGGTCATCTGTAGAATAAATTACTTCATGGAGGGTAATTCCCCCTCCTGAGCATACTAGCCCCATTCTTCTCATCATTCTTACCTTCTTTAGATCGTCACCCTCCTCACAGAGAGGTCAGTGATGCAGAAGGTGTGGTGCTAGGCTGATCAGAGCCTCTGGGAACTGAAGTTCAAGAACAGCTGGAGGGCCAAGACTACCCATCACTGTGCTAGGCTCTCCTTGTGTTCTGATTTAACCTTTCTAGTGAATGCCTGTGCAGGGCAGATGCGCTCTAGAAATTCTTACAAAACCAATGCAAACCAAAGACAAATGAGGCAGATAAGGGAACTGACTAGAAAACTCTAAGACAGAAATGTGCAGTGGGTATCTTGGGGCAAATGACTCTTTCTTCTTGGAGGCTTGTGGAATGGCTTCCCCCTGCAGTGCCGTATTTAGGATATGTGGGCCCCTAGGATGAACCTGTGGTGAGGGCCCTATCGGGGAAAGTATTTTTAAAAAATTAACCTACAAAAATGTAGAATCACATGGTGCGGGGGCCCCTTTGTGGTGCGGGCCCATAGGCTGCAGCCTAGGTAGCCTATGCTTAAATCCAGCCCTGTCCCCCTGAAGGCTCATTGAAGCCTACCTGGTTTTATTTTACACCAGAAAAATGCATTTAAGGTAAACAAGACCTTTTAATCTGTACTTGTTTTAACTTTATTTCTTTGCCACACTGCTTCATGGCTTTAATTGTATGAATTTTATCCAATTGGGGTCTTCTTGTATGCTTAATGGGATGACCAATAAATACTGCCAATCCTGAAAATATATTCAGAAGTATGTTTGTTTTACCCGAATAACCTCTGAAATTGTAATAATCAGAAACACACATTCATTTCTGCAGGTACATTAAATATTGGTTATATATTGAAATTCATTCTCCCATTTTCCCCATTGGATTTACTGATAAGTAACCTTTAGCAGCATCAGATTCTGGGCATTTGGTGGGCTCTTCTTTTAAATCTGCCATATAAGTATGATCATGAGATCTTTCCCTTTGACTATAAACTAGGTTGTTGAGCTGCTACCCACTAGGCCTCAGTTAACTCTTTATTTATTTATTTATTTATTTTTATTTATTTATTTTTCACGCTTATATACCGCCCACTCAGGTAAAACCCAACTCAGGGCGGTTTACATAGTGGACAGTAAATACATAAAAAGACACATGATAAAACAAAGTTAAAAGTTAAAAAACCCACCCCTAAAAGGTGTGCAAGTACCGAAGGGACCTTGGGGGAAGGCACACTTCTCTATACCAACCACCCAACGGTACCCTCATCCCCACCCGCACCCCAAACTTGGCCCGCCAGCCAGGTCTTTAGTTCCTTCCTAAAGGGCAACAACTCCATCTGGAGATGCAGTTCCACAGGCAGGAGGTTCCAAAGGGCCGGTGTGGACACAGAGAAGGCCCTCCTCCTTGTGCCAGAGAGGCGAGCCCCTCCGGTCCGCTCTGGTTGGACGGACAGACATCCTTAGGGTGATGCGGTCTCTTGGATACCCTGGCCCACTAAAGGTCAAAACCAGCACCTTGAATTGCACCCGGAGACAAACTGGTAACCAGTGCAGCCCCCGAAGCAGTGGTGAGGCATGGGCATAACGTCCACACCCCATCACCACCCGGGCCGCGGCATTCTGGACCAGCTGCAGCCTCCGAATGGTCATCAAGGGCAGCCCCATGTAGAGCGCATTACAGTAGTCTAGTCTGGAGGTCACCAGAGTGTGAGTTACCATGAGCAAAGAGTCCCGGTCCAGGAGCATGCGCAACTGGCGAATCACCCAAAGTTGGGCAAAGGCCCTCCTGGCCACAGCTGCCACCTGTTCTTCTAGCAGCAGCCATGAATCCAGGAGGACCCCCAAGTTGTGCACCGGTTTGGTCTGGGGCAAAACAGCCCCATCCAAAACCAAAGATGGTAGCTCCCGGGTTAACGCAGGACCCCCTATCCATAGCGACTCAGTCTTGGTAGGATTCAGCTATAGCCCATTTGCCCCCATCCAGACCCCAACAGCCTTCAGACAGCTGGAAAGGACTTTGACTGCATCACTGGGGTCCCCACGGGCCGAGATGTACAACTATGTGTCATCCGCGTACTGGTGGTACTGCACCCCATGGGAACGGATGATCTCACTCAGCGGCTTCATGTAGATGTTAAATAGGAGAGGAGAGAGTACCAAACCCTGAGGCACCCCATATTTTAGGGGCCTAGGACTCGACCTCTCACTCTCCAACCACACCGACTGCGTCCGGCCCCTCAGAAATGAGGAAAACCAGGACCACACCGTGCCTTGGATCCCCAATCCTCGGAGCCATTCCAGAAGGATACCGTGGTCAACAGTATCGAAAGCCGCTGAGAGGTCAAGAAGAGCAGGGACGGATGGATGACCGCCATCCCGCTCTCGCCAGAGATCATCCATCAGCGCGACCAATGCAGTCTCAGTACCATATCCAGGTCTGAATCCTGACTGGAATGGGTCCAGATATTCCACTTCATCCAGTACCCCCTGCAGCTGACGTGCCACTGCCTTCTCCAGAACCTTCCCCAAAAAAGGAAGGTTGGAGACAGGTCTGTAGTTGGTTAGGATTGCTGGATCGAAGGATGGCTTCTTGAGGAGGGGGTGCACCAGAGCATGTTTCAGCAGTGCAGGAAACATCCCCTCTTGAAAAGACATGTTAATTATAGCCCCGACCCAGCCACCTGTCACCGTCTTAGAGGCTTTTACCAGCCACAAGGAGCCTGTCCACTTCATCCGGGGCAACTGGATCAAACCGATCCCAGGTAACACCGCAAGACTGTGCAACTGTGACTACCAACTCTTTTGGTAATCACACAACAATTATTGTTGCAATCAATATATTTTTTAAAAAAACCTTCCATGATCACATAGTATGGTGTAATCTAATCTTATAATTACTATGCGCTGAAAATATCATTCCTAAAATAATTAGATTGATGTAACTCTTATATCCCCAAAGCCCTAATTAGACAGCTCCAGTTCTTACCTGGATGAAGCTAGATACATTTCTTAATAGCATAATAAGGTACTTCTGCTACCAGCTGGCAATCATAATGTTTGAAAGTGGTATACTGTACAAAAACAGGACTTTTATCAGCAAAGTAATGGAAGCCGGTAAAGAGCCATCTAAAGCCAATTTCAGGTAAGCAATGATAACTATGATAAGGCCAGGCAGCTGTAGGGACAAAATACTGTGCTGCTTTGAGGATTACCCTGGGTTCAGACCTCATATTCGCTGTGGGTTAGGGTCACTAAAAGCACAGATCACTCAGTGTCCCTTTCTTCTGAATTGTTTGTGCAATGTTCTGGCCTGAGGAAGTCTTGACTTTTCTGCTAGTTTTCACAATTGCAGGGCCATGTAATCCTTATCTTCCATAACAGTTTGCCTGGGAGTTTAGTTGCCCACTGTCACTTTTAGGAGAAGTGCCAGGCTGTGTGGACTTGGGCATGTTACATATTCTTAGACCACCTGTAGAAGTAGGGAATGGTAAATCACTTCTGAATACTCTTTACCTAGGGCACCCTGGAAAGACTGAATCAACTTGATAACACCAGATCAGGAAGAGGAGTACGCCAACTAAAGATGTGAAGAATACTTGAGAAACATCTTGTTCTCTATGATTTTCAAATTGTCACCATAATTAGGGGACACACAGAAAGATCCTTCTCAAAGATTGTGGTATTTTTGAATCACAATCGGGCATACCCTTGTAACGGTAAGCTTGTGTTGCTGGCTAATCTTTCTTACACTAGGTCAGGTGAAGGGAACTGCAGAATGAACCCACCAAACAATGCCTTCATTTCCCCAGTTTTATATCTGGCCTAGACACGGAAGGGGAAAAAAACATACTGTATTTTCCAGCGTATAAAACGACTTTTTAACCCCGAAAAATATGTGCCAAAGTTGGGGGTCATCTTATACGCCAGGTACTCTGGAGCCAGGGGCTGCCCGGTGGGGAAAGCCATTTGCCGCCGCTGCCGCGAGGCCTCCAAAACAAGGGGCCGCCAGGATACCACCACACCCAGCCTTGCGGCGGAGGCGGTGAATGGCTTTCCCCGCCAGTCAGCTGCTGATCCTCCTCCTCCTCACCCCCCCTGGGGTGGTGGTATCCCGGCGGCCTCTTGCTCCAGACGCCTCATGGCGGCAGCGGCTAGCTTTCCCCGCAGGTCAGTTGCTGCTCCTGCTCCTCCTCCTCCTCAACTGGGGGTGGTGGTGCGGAGGAGAAGGAGCATCAGCTGACTGGCGGGGAAAACCAGCAGCTGCCACTGCGACACCACCACCAGATACCACCACCCTCAGCCTCGCGGCTGTGGCTGGCTTCTCCCCCCCCTGCCGGTTAGCTGCTGCTCCTCCTCCTCAGCCCCCCACCCCCAGCTGGGTTGGTGGTATCCACGAGCCATGCCTCCACACCCCCTTCACCGGCAGGGAAGGTAAAAGGAGCCCCGTCAGGCTCGTTGCCGCCACGAGCCGCACCTCCCCGCCCCCTTCACTGGCGGGGAAGATAAAAGGAGCCCCGTTGGGCTCGGAGATGCCACGAGCCGCACCTCCCCGCACCTTTCACCGGCGGGGAAGGTAAAAAGAGCCCCATCGGGCTCGGAGCAGCTGCGAGCCATGCCTCCCTGCCCCCTCATAGCGCGATGCCGCTCCTTTTAACTTCCCTGCCAGTGAAGGGGGCGGGGAGGCGTGGCTCACGGTGTCTCTGAGCCCAACGGGGCTCCTTTTACCTTCCCCGCTGGTGAAAGGGGCGGGGAGGTGTGGCTCGTGGCATCTCTGAGCCCAACGGGGCTCATTTTACCTTCCCTGCCGGTGAAGGGGGTGGGGAGGCGCAGCTCGCGGTGTCTCCGAGCCCGACGGGGCTCCTTTTACCTTACCCGCCGGTGAAGGGGGCGGGGACGCACGGCTTGCAGCATATCCGAGTCCAATGGGGCTCCTTTTACCTTCCCCGCTGGTGAAGGGGGTGGGGAGGCACGGCTCGTGGCGGCTCCGAGCCCGACGGGGCTCCTTTTACCTTCCCCACCGGTGAAGGGGGGGGGGGTCGTGGCTTACGGTGGCTCCGAGCCTGACGGGGCTCCTTTTACCTTCCCTGCCAGTGAAGAGGGCGGGGAGGCGCGGCTTGCGGATACCACCACCCCAGCTGGGGGTGGGGGTGAGGAGGAGGAGCAGCAGCTGACTGGTGGGGGGAGCCAGCCGTAGCCGCGAGGCTGAGGGTGGTGGTATCCCAGCAGCCCCTTGCTCTGGAGGCCTCGCGGCTGCTGGTTTTCCCTACCAGTCAGTTGATGCTCCTTCTCCTCCGCACCACCACCCCCCGCTGGGGGGTGAGGAGGAGGAGGAGGAGCAGCAGCAGCTGAATGGTGGGAAAAAGCAGCCACCACCACCGCGAGGCCTCCAGAGCAAGGAGCCTCTGGAGCAAGGGGCCACCCAGATACCACCACCCTCAGCCTCACGGCTGCGGCTGGCTCCCCCCCGCCGGTCAGCTGCTGCTCCTCCTCCTCACCCCCACCCCCGGCTGGGGTGGTAGGTATCCACGAGCCGTGCCTCCCCACCCCCTTCACAGGCAGGGAAGGTAAAAGGAGCCCCGTCGGGCTCGGAGATACCGCGAGCCATGCCTCCCTGCCCCCTTCACCAGTGGGGAAGGTAAAAGAAGCCCCGTTGGGCTTGGAGATGCCACGAGCCACACCTCCCCACCCCCTTCACCGGCAGGGAAGGTAAAAGGAGCCCCATCGGGCTCAGAGATGCCATGAGCTGCACCTCCCCACCCCCTTCACTAGCAGGGAAGGTAAAAGGAGCCCCGTCGGGCTCAGAGACGCTGCGAGCTGTGCCTCCCCACCCCCTTCACCAGCGGGGAAGGTAAAAGGAGCCCCTTCAGGATTGGAGACACCGTGAGCCACGCCTCCCCACCCCCTTCACCAGCGGGGAAGGTAAAAGGAGCCCCATTGTGCTTGGAGATGCCGTGAGCCGCGCTTCCCTGCCCCCTTCACCGGCGGGGAAGGTAAAAGGAGCCCCGCCGGGCTCGGAGATGCCCGACGGGGCTCCTTTTACCTTCCCCGCTGGTGAAGGGGAATAGGTTATATATGTTTTAAGCCACTTTGAGTGACACTTGTGTCAGGAAAGCGGGATAGAAATAAAACTTATTATTACCAAAAGGTAATATTAAAATATTAAATATTAATATTAAAAATGATGATGATAGTACTAATGGCATCCTGATTTATGGCCACCCTTCCCAGGGTTTCCTAGGTAGGGAGTCTCCAGATTTGAGTTTCCTCCCCTAAGGCTCTTGGGATTCTTGGGCCATTTGCCCAGTCCCCGCCCCAAGCTGGCTTTCCCCGCCGGTCAGCTGCTCCTCCTCCACACCACCACCCCCAGCAGGTAAAGGGAGCTATCCCCGGCCCGGGAAGCTCCGAAGATGCTGCCGTTGGAAGAGGGGTAGTCATACGGTGAGTATATTGCAAACTCTACATTTTAAATAGAAAAATTGGGGGTCATCTTATACGCCCAGTCACCTTATGTGCTGGAAAATATGGTATTTAGGGAGGATTTTAGAGAATTTCAGAACAACAACAGTATGAATGAAAGATAATAAACTTGACCAATGATGCCCCTAACAGCCCTACTACATTTTAATTGTACATTTTAATTTTTCTTATATGTCAAGTTTTACCTATTATGTATCCAGTCTTAACATTTACCAATTTTATTGTGTCAATTTTAATTGTTGTGTGCATGTTATGTCCTTGTTTGCATTGTTTGACTTCTTGTACTTTGCCATGGTCAATTGACTGACACCATAAGCTTATTGATTAAATTGTCACCAGTGAGATTTCTTGGCTCCTCACAAAGATGACATGCTGGTCTTGTATTTTTGTTCATTTGTACAATAAACAGCCAGATTCTGTGCAATTCAGTGCACCTCCTGTGAACTTTGTACAAGAAGCTAAATCTCATTTGGAACATACATTATAATGATTTTAGGAATATTGGTGCTTCTTCAGGGGGGAAAGGTTGTAAAACATCTGAGAAACCTTGTGAGATATCTGGGAGGGGGAGAATCTTTCACACAAAAATAGGTCTGTGAGAAAGCAAAGCAATCACACTTCTATACCCCCCCCCCTCCTATAGCACTTAGTGCACTCTCTGGGTGGTACACAAGTTAATTAGCATTTTGCTTCCAACACGCTGGGTACTCATTTTACCAACCTCAGAAGGATTGAGGAACGAGTCAACCTTGAGCTCTGGTCAGGATAAAACTCACAATATATTGGTTGCAGGACAGCAGTTTAACCACTGCACCACCAGGGCTTTCCTCATTGTTGTGATTGTTGCTGTTGTTCTTATGTGCCATGAAGTTGTTTCCAAATGTCCTCTCCTCAACAATCCTGCACAGCTCTTGCAACACAAGCTTTTGGATTCCCTGCCTTGATACATCTCATGTTTCATCTTCCACTTTTCCTGTTGCCTTCCACCTTTCGCAGCATTATGGTCTTTCCCAGAGAATCTTATCTTCTCGTGAAGATAAGGGGAACAGCCTCAGATTTATCATTTTTGCCTCTAGAGACAGTTCAGGATTGATTTCCTTTAGGATCCACTTGTTTGTCATTCTGGCATAAATCATTTTTTCCCCTGTCATCTTTCTTCAATGTCCAGATTTTGCATCCATATATGTTGATCAGGAATACAAGAGTGTGGGTGATTTGGATCTTGGCCTCCACTGACACATCCTTACACTCAAGTGTCTAGTCATGCCTGCAACATGATCATGGAAACATCGGGTGACACAGACATTGCTGGTTTTTTGGCTATAACTAGAGATCAGCACCAAACTCTAGAGTCAAACATGAGTGGTTTTTGAGCAAAGGCGATCTTGACCTTGACCTTATTTTTATGGGTAGACTTATCATTGTTCTTGGGAGTGAGGGGTTAATTCCCTATTCCTTGAAGACCCTTGGAGCAGGTATTTTAACAAGGGAAAGAAATTGCTATTAGAAGGACAGAAATGCACCCATCATGCTGACAGAAGGACAGTAGTGTAGTGTTGGATTCAGGCTGATATCTGCTTTCTTTCTTTCTTTCTTTCTTTCTTTCTTTCTTACTTACTTACTTACTATCTATCTATCTATCTTTCTTAAAAAGTATTCAGAGTAGGATTCTCAGTGCACACTTACCTAAAAGCTAGGTAAAATTAGGTGCATACAAACTAATTCTCATAATTTCTCCTCTAGCTCATTAAGCCTCAGTGCAATAAAAAATTCAGCAGTACAGATGTTGATTAAACCAGTTGATAATATTATTATTATGTCATCTGTTCACACCATATGTAAACAGGTTCTCTGGCACAAAATGTTTAAAGAAAACATTTTAACTGAATAAAAATAATAAATAAGAGCTGAAGGAAAAATTGCCTAGCCAAGAATCCCCTCCCCCCCAAAAAAGCAAAAAGCCAACCTTTCCCTCCAGTGTGTTGAATGGTCTGGAGCAGGGGGTTCTCAACCTTCGCAAGCCAAGGGCTGGGTCATGTTCCCTCAGATAGCTTCAGGGGCCAGATGGCCATTTTACCCTGCCTGCCACACATGGCACTTCTGGGTGTGGTGGAGGTGGTAGGGGGCCACATGAAATGGTGTCATGGGCCACATCCAGCCCCCAGGATGTAGGTTGAGAACCCCTGGTCTAGAGAAAAGGACAGTTTTGCTAGGATTTCCCAAAATTGTTTTCCTTCAACATTAAAAGAATATGTCTAAAAACTTCAAATGGAATTGTAACAGCCTGGTGTACTCTACATGCATGCACACATGGATATTGGGTATTGGGTATTGGGTAGTGTGTGTGTGTGTGTGTGTGTGTGTGTGTGTGTGTGTGTGTGTGTGTGTGTGTGTGTGTGTGTGTGAGAGAGAGAGAGAGAGAGAGAGAGTGAGGGATGGAACCTGAACTGAGGAAGTGACCATTAAAACTAGCCATTCCTATGACACTGTGATTGTTTCTGAATTCTCCCCCCCCCCCCACTTGAGTAAGCAGTGGTGCTGGGAAAGGTTGAGGGCAAAAGAAGAGGGGTGTCAGCAGAGAATGAGATGGCTAGAAGGTATTGTTGACACAATGGGCACAGAGCTGAGTGGGTTGAGGAGGATGGTGGAGATATGGGTGCCTGGCATGTGACGGTCCATGGGGTCTCAAAGTGTCGGACTCGACTACTCGACAGAACAACAAAAATGACTAATGTCCTTCAGAAAGATCAAAAATTCTCTACAGGGTGTTGAGAAATCATTACCTTCAAACTATACATCACCATAGATACAATAATATAAGTTTGTGTCAGAAATTATTCTGGGTTGTAAAGATTTTTGCTGGAGAAGTTCCACTCAGGGGATGACCAAATGAGGCTCCTTTCATGTCCCCAAGATCTTTTGCCAACAAAGTGGTCTTTATTTATCTACTTGTAATATCTTGCTTTTGAACTGCTAGGTTGGCAAGAGCTGGGACAGAGACGGGCACAATCTGTCATGCAGTGTCCAGGTCTCGAACTGCCGACTTGCCGGCCTTCCCGCTAACAAGGTGAGCTTCTTACCCACTGAACCACTGCAGCCCCATATGGATACAATATCCCTGTATAATGTTTATTTATTGTCTGTGTTATGTGCTGTGAAATTGCAACCAAATTATAATGACCTTTGTTGTGTTTATCAGATATGTAAGATATTTCAGGAATGATTTTACCACCTCCCTATGTGAGTTTCCACAACTGAGCAGGTATTTGAGCCTCTGTCTACTTGTCCCAAGGTTTTCTGAATAAAAAGTTACAAATGCATTTCTGTGCATGTTGTCTTGGCTTTGTGCTCCAGGTCTTATCTGTCAAAGAAATAATGTGGCACCTATAACTACTATTTCACATTGATCACATTATTAAGAATCTGCTTTGCCCAGATATTTCACATATTAAATAACAATCTAAACAAACGGGCCAACACATAATTGATACAACGTTCCATCTGAAAGACATACATTTTATTTCTTTTGATATCCCACAATTTACACATGACAATCAAAGAAGTTCCGTCTCAAAGCCAAGGGACAGTGAAGAGGAATTTAGCTGTGTAATGAAACATACAGATTAGTTCATTTGGGAAGAAGCAGTCCTTTAGGAATCCTGGCCTTCTGCTGGATAACAATCTACACTACCATCTCAGGAGGATGGAACTGTTGTTTAATATGTTATGACAGCATCAATTTGGGAGAAGTTGTTCTATTGGGAGGCATAACACTTTTTTTTTGCCCACCAGGAAAACAGCTACGCTTTATCCAGCTCTAGCAGCAAAAATAACAGAACAAATATATGATTCTTGTGCTACCGCATGGTAGGGCCTAATGTCTTACCAGTGTTGCTATTTCTAGTCCCACTAGGTGAGAGCCTTGTAGAGGCATGGGGGCTTGGTCAATCTAACTAGGCAGTGTTGCCCATATCTGTCAATGACATAAGCCTGGGGCTAAAATTCACCAAAGTGTCCTTCATTGGATCCCTTGGGCAAGGTGAAGGCGGAGGGTACATGTCATGGTCCACCTAGCCAGTGGGTGATGTGATATCCAAATGGCTAAAAACTGCACTCAGATGGCCTTGATTTCTCAGGTCCATTTGCACGTCCAGAATGTCATGGAGATGTTTACCAGAGTGTAGACTCCTCGCTGAAATAATGACTCCAAGGTCCAAGGTTGCTATTTCATACTGCAGCACTGGTGCCCAGAAGTCCATGTCATGGATTTCTAATGGGGGTGGCAATTTTTGACGGGGCTGTTAATGAGGGCTTGGAGTAAGTGATGCAAACAACTAAGGCTGGTGAGAGATCTGACCAGCTGGCATTTCTGTGTCCCATAAACACACTGTCCATCCCTTCTCCCCCCCCCTTGCTTGATTTAATCTTGACTGTGAAGTGAGGGCAGGAAATACTCTATATTATGTTTCTTCCCGATGTCATTTCTCTCTCTTGATGTATTCAATTAAATTCATGGGAACCTTTGCTAAAGGTGAGCTACTTAGAGGATGATACATGCACCTTTTCCTCCCACTGCTTTCTTAAATATGAGACTGCATGGTTGTCACCTATATTTTGTAATAATCCTCCTACTCCGCCACTGCCAAATTCCAATCCAGTTTTGCAGGCCTATTTCCCATTATTCACTTTATTTAATAAAGTGTCACTTGAAAGTGGGAGTGATAAGCTCTCTTACAATGACTCAAAGGATTGTGGAGCCTTCTTCCTTCATTATGCATGCTACATTTGAAGCTAATGAAGCATAACCTCTGAGCTGATACTTTTATAGATGAAAGAGACATAGTGTTACATATTCTGTTTATTTCATCAGCTCCACCATAGCCAAGACAAAACACAATGGTTGCCATGCAGTTCAGCCCTGATAGCTGACAGGCATTCTTGCTGATGTCTTGACTATTTTTTTTTGCCCTGTGCTTGTTTTTAAGATAATATGAATGAAGTTACTGTACATGAAAAAAAAAATTTGGGTCATGGCATAATGGTACATTTAATTAAGAATTGTAGCAAGAATAATCCTGACTAATCTGTTTTGCATGGTTTGAGTACTTTTTTTAAAAAAAAAAATCCTTTTAAGCAGTTTTGGAAATAGTAATGTATAATGAGGCAGTTGGATGCCTTTTATTTTATTTTAAGTGTTGTGGTATCAGCTAATTTTTTCCCCATTGGGGTTGGATTTTCACAAACAATAAATTACAAACAAATGCTTAAAGACTTACTGGATAATCAGCTCAGGCTAGAAAATAACAACAAATTTGCTTAGTCTGAATCAGTTCATATAGCACTATGTCCAATTATTAAGAACTGATAAAGGACAAAAGTAGAAGTTTATTTATTGTTCTGACCTATCAGTCATACCTACTGGCCCCTTCTGTGGGAGACACAGTGAGGTTTCAAACTCCTGACTTAGTCCTGAAGCCAGATGGTCTGACCCACTGTCCTGTTTCAACCCAATTGACATATGGCTGCGGGTGGTGGTGGTGGTGGTGGTGGGGAGAGAGATTTGTTAGCCACAAAATTTCCCTATATGTCCTTTCTAAAAACTGTGCCATTCTAAGATTCTCTCCTTTAATGGTATACATTCTGTTTTATTCCAGTATATAAATATCAGAAAATTTTCTCAGTTCATGGAATATCTACGGTTCTTTTTTATTTATTTATTTATAATTCAAATTTCTATGCCGCCCAATCAGGCGAACCCAACTCAGGGTGGCTCACAACAGGATTAAAACATACATATTAAAAACAATTAAAACCCCAACATACCCACCCACCTATTAAAAACTAACCACATTAAAACTGCCCGCATTAAAAAGATGGGGAGGCTTCCTTTTATTAGCCAACAGGCAGGGGCCACTCTTCCATCCGGACCCCACACCTGCCCCGCCAGCCAGGTTTTTAATTCTTTTCTGAAAGGCAGCAGCTCCATCCGCACCCACAACTCTACTGGCAGGAGGTTCCACAAGGCTAGTGCGGACACGGAAAAGGCCCTCCTTCGTGTGCCAGAGAGGCGTGCCTCTTTCAAATATACCATGGTAAATCTGTACATGGCTAACATATTACCAGTTCTTACATGGCCACAGGCAAAATTACAGATACATTGCTTGATTATTAGAATTCTGCCATGTTTATACAATAAATTGTTTCCTCTTTGTATATCAAGAAGAGGAATTGCAGAATTTTTCTTCTTGCTGTTGAGAACAGCAAGAGAGAAAAAGAAATTAAATCACTAGGAGAAAGGCCTCGCCCTGTTTTGGCCTTTGTTCCTCCCATTGGATTCTGATCTCAGGTTCAAGTCCACATTAAAATACTAAATTATGGGATTACCCCTTATGCTGTGGGAACTCTTCTGCCTTGTTGGACACCTGAGTCTTATTAAGAAATCCACTTGGTGACTAAAGATACTAGGACATAGGCTAACATTTCACTGACACCTTAACATTCATTAAAGTCAATAAACACCCCAGATGGGTGAAATGAATGATTGAATAAATAATTCCCAGATCCCATGTAGAGTTAGTGCCAGGTTTCTGCTACCTGGATTCCATGTCTTTTGAATCTATGGCTCTAACAAATGAATATCCTCTTTTATTTCATGAATAACAAAGTAAAATTAGTCCTGATTTTCAATGCAAAAAAAATTCCAGTGTTTTAACAACAGCTCATTATCACTTAACATGAAAAATGATTATTTCATTGAGCTTTGCTACCACAGGGTTCTCTCTATCTCCAAACAGTATGAAATTATGAACAGTTCAAGTGCATTTTAAGATGCCTGCGGTGCTCAGTACGTGCTTGCATATTATAGGCTACTGTTTTGCGGACATTTCCTGATTCTGCCAATTGGGAAGACTCCAGAAGAAAGAGAACAGTAGAGTGTATCTTGGCATCTAATGCATATACAGTAATACCTCGCATAACGAATGCTTTGTATAATGAAAAAATAGCATAATGAAGCATTCATTAGGCAATGCTGATACCCTGTTATGCAGGGTTTTTTGTAACCGGGGTATACCCGGTCAATGGGAACCCTGGATAATGAACATTTTTTGTTCGTTATCCGGGGCATCTCCCATTAGCTTCGCATAACAATAAAAACCGCATAGCGAAGAGCTCTGTGGAATGGAGTTTTTTCGTTATGCAGGATTCTACTGTATAGCTGCAGAGGGATGGAAATGTGAAACTGATTGAAGCAAGAGCTTTCTTAGCTTCTTCAGCTTCCGCCTCAAAGCTGTTTTGCAGTTAGGACATATTGGCCAAAATCCTGTTTGCATGACATTATGCTGTGGATTCAGATTATGACATCACCTAGCACCAGTAATATTTAATTTAACTTAAACAAATCGAAAGATTCCAATCATCCTGTTCCAGGACTGGGGACCACTGGCAGTCACCAGATGCTTATTCTTGTTGAGTAAAAGCTTCATCTTCTCTGCTGAAGCTCCCAAAGGTCTTCCCAGAGAAAAAGGAGCCCCAGAGACCCTTGCAATCTAAATGGGTAGATAGGAAGCCTTCAATGAATTAAAATTATATATTAATGATGCCAGCTGATGATAGCATCAGCTTGTACCATGTAAAAACCTATGTCAGTAGGTTTTTGCTGATTGTTTATTATCTAATTTGTCAAGATCATATCATAAATCTTATCCCACATAGGAGGAAGATTATCTGAGAGATTATTTGCATTTAGTATAATTCAATTGGACATAATATCATTGCACAAGATAGACAGAAAGAAAGTTGAGAGACAGAAGGAAAACTGAGGACCATTAAAGCTGAATTAAATGGATGTCAGTTTTGGAGAAGGGGTGATAAAAATATCTGTATAAGACACATTTCTTCAAAGGTGCCATGTTTGTGCAAGTATCTGTGGTTTCTGTTTCTAAATTTTCATTTTTCTATGGGTCTAGAAATATTCTATTTAAAGTCCTTGAAATGCATATTACTGTATACATTACGTCTATGGTGCATTACCAGAGCTGATCACTAGACTTCACTGTCTACAAAATACAGGTTAAAAGGAACTGATTGTCTCAGCAGCCATTTTCCTAATTCACAAATAGAACAGCAGAAGCATTTGCACACAAATCCCACTTCTAGTGGTATACAGGCCAAGTGACTAGCACCCCCTCCCAGAGGCAGGCAGAGGTAATAGGAATGCATAGGATTTCTCCTCCCAACCCCCCCTCCCCATAGGAAGCCTATCACTTCCTGTCCACCACCCTTCCAAGGTGCCCAGCACACCTCTGCCCACTTCTATGACTGAGGTGTGCTTAAATTTGGGTTAATTCAGGATTTATCAACCATTTGTTGTTGTTCAGTCGCACAGTCGATTCCAAACCTTTGCGACCCTATGGACCATTGTCCTCCAGGCGCCTCTGTCCTCCACCATCCCCCTCAGCCTTTCCAGTTCTGTGCCCACTGTGTCTACAATACCATCTAGCCATCTCATCTTTGGCCTCCCTCTTCTTCTTTTGCCCTCCACCTTTCCCAGCATCAAGGCCTTCTCAAGTGAGTCCTCCCTTCTCATTTGATGTCCAAAGTACTTTAGCTTCATTTTTACTATTTGACCTTCCAATGAGCAGTTAGGGTTGATTTCTTCTAAGATTTACCTATTTGTTCTCCTCGCTGTCCAGGGGACTCTCAAAACTCTCCTGCAACACCACATTTCAAAGGCGTGTATTCTTCTGCATTCAGCTTTCCTGATTGTCCAGCTCTCGCATCCATACATTACCACCGGGAATACCATTGCTTTGACTATTCTAATTTTTGTTTGCAATGTGATATCTCTGCTTTTCACTATGTTTCCCAGGTTTCTCATAGCTTGTCTCCCAAGAATCAATTGCCTTTTTATTTCATGGCTGTAGTCCCCATCTGCAGTGATCTTTGCTCCTAAGAATGTGAAATCTGTTACTACTTCAACTTCTTCCCCATATATTTTCCAGGAACTGATAGGGCCTGTTGCCATTATCTTGGTTTTCTTGATATTGAGTCTCAAGCCAGCTTTTGCACTCTCCTCCTTCAAACCAATCAAAAGGTTCTTTAGGTCTTCCTCACTTTCCGCCTTTTGACTCTGCATGTGCTCTTAAGCAGAGCTGCTGCTGAGGAGAGCCAAACAAAGGAAGTGAACACTGGTAAGTTTTGCAGTTGGAGTAGAGCTGCTTTAGAGGCCTCCACTAATTTAAATTGATAATTTCAACTGCTGAGAGCCACCTCTGTTCAAACAGAGGAAGCAAACTAGTAACAAAGGAAGAATATAGTCTTACTAGGTAGAAAGGTAGTAAACGTGTACATTTTTGAGGCCCAGAATACTGCACTTGTTAAAATGGATTCTGAGGGAACAGCTGTAGTTACCTGCAACACTTGTGCCATGTTTGTGTTCTTGCCAAAGCATATGGAGAACTACACTTGCAGCAAGTGCAAGCTGGTTGCACTACTAGAAGAGAAGGTCCAGCAGCTAGAGGCCCGCATATCTAACCACCAACAAATTAAGCAGCTTGAGCTGTTCTTGGACAGAGCGGAGCAGACTATGCTGGACAAAGAAGAGACAGGGCACAGTTCTGAGGGAGAAGGCCCTTCACTAACTCAGGAGGGAGATGGTTGGAGGAATGTGACTCAAAGGAGGAGAAGAGTAGGGGATCACTCTGAGAGTCTGAAATTACAGAATAAATTTGAGGCTCTTTCCCTCATCACACCTGATGAGGAACACACAGAGGAACAACTGGTTCCACCTGATGATCTCTCTTTCATCACACTTGATGAGATCCAGGAAGATAAACAACAGGAACAAACTGAGGTTCTCTCCCTTAATATGGTTGATGAGGTGCATGTAGATGAACAGATTGCAGGAGAGAGGCTCCTTGTACTAGGCGATTCAAGAATTAGAAATACAGAGAAATGGATTTGTGATGCACATGATAACCGTATGGTGACTTGCCTGCCAGGTGCAAAAGTTGCAGACATCACAAGAAATCTAGATAGATTGTTAGAGAGAACTGGGAACAAGCCAGTTGTCATGGTACACGTTGGTACCAATGATGTTGGGAAGGCCAAGCGGTCTGTCCTGGAAGCCAAATTTAGGTTGTTAGGAAGAAGATTGAAGTCCCGGACTTCCAAGGTAGCATTTTCAGAAGTGCTGCCTGTCCCTCGCGCAGGACCTACCAGGCAGGCAGAGCTCAGAAGCCTCAATGCGTGGATGAGGCGGTGGTGTCGAGAGGAGGGCTTCAGATTTGTCAGGAACTGGAGAACATTTTGGGACAAGCCAAATCTGTTCAGGAGGGATGGGTTGCATTTGAACCATGATGGGACCAGATTGCTGGCACTCAACATCAAAAAGGCTGCAGAGCAGCTTTTAAACTGATAACTGGGGGAAAGCCGACAGGAGCTGGGCAGCATCCGGTTCGGGAAAGTGTGTACTTGAGTAGTGAGGAAGATGCAAAAATTACTGAGCAGAGCAAGGAGCTAGTCACCAGCACTCTAGCAGAAGGATGCAAGAGGCAGTCTAACAATGCAACTGGACTCAAAAGACTGTATCAGGAAAGCATATATAAATGCTTGTATACAAATGCCAGAAGCCTCCGGAACAAAATAGGGGAGCTGGAATACTTAGCAATAGATAAGAATATTGATATTATTGGTATCACTGAAACCTGGTGGACGGATGATAACCAATGGGATACAGTTATCCCAGGCTACAAACTGTTCAGGAAGGATAGGAAGGGGCAAACAGGAGGTGGTGTAGCCTTGTATGTCAAAGAAGTGATAAAATCATATGAATTGGAATATCTAGGTGATTTGGAGTCACCATTAGAAGCTCTGTGGGTAAGAGTACCAGGCCACAAGGATGGTCTAACAGTAGGCATATACTATCGGCCTCCAACCCAAACTCTTGAGGGAGACTGGCAGGGAGAATGTTGTAAAGGAGGCATCCAAGAAGGGAAGCCTGGTTATAATGGGGGACTTCAATTATCCTCACATAGACTGGGTGAACTGTTGTTCAGCACATGATAAAGAGATAAAGTTCCTAGATATGCTAAATGATTGTTCCCTGGGACAGATGGTTGAAGACCCAACTAGAGGTACAAGAATCCTTGACTTGATCCTGAGTAATACTCAGGATCTGGTGGAAGATGTTAATGTGACTGATCCAATAGGGAACAGTGACCACAACTCAATTATGTTTAACTTGATCATAGACCGCAAGTCACTGATAAAATCTAACACAGAGACCTTAAATTTTCAAAAAGGAAATTTCCCAAAGATGAAGAAACTAGTAAAAAAGAAACTGAAAGGGAAAATTGAGAGAGTCCAAACACTCCAAGAGGCATGGAGGTTGTTTACAAAAACAATAACAGAGGCCCAATTGGAATGCATACCCAAAAGGAAAAAGGGCACTGCCAGGTCCAAGACGACTCCGATGTGGCTTACAGGAGCTGTTCGGGAAGTGATCAAGAGCAAGAAAAGCTCATTTAGAAGATGGAAGGCTTGTCCAAATGAGGACAGCAGGCAGAAACATAAATTCTGGCAGAACAAATGCAAGGCAACAATCAGGAAAGCAAAGCAAGACTTTGAGGAGCGTATAGCTAAAAATACTCAGAGGAATAACAAAGACTTCTTTAAGTACATTAGAAGTAAGAACCCAACTAGGAAGGCCATTGGACCATTAGATGACAATGGAAGGCAAGGGGTTATTAAAGAGGAAGCAGAGATAGCAGAGAGACTCAATGAATTCTTTGCTTCAGTATTCACTGAAGAAGACAGAGACCACATGCCCAAAACAGAGCCTATCTTCGTAGGGAGGGAAACCAAAGAATTAAGCCAGATAGAAATAACCAGGGAGGAGGTCCTTGCATGTCTTGTTAAGCTAAACACTAACAAATCACCAGGACCAGATGGCATCCATCCACGAGTTCTCAGGGAACTTAAAGATGAAATTGCTGATCTCCTAGCCAAAATATATAATCTTTCCCTCAAATCAGGCTTTGTGCCTGATGACTGGAAGGTAGCGAATGTAACACCAATTTTCAAAAAAGGATCCAGGGGTGATCCAGGAAATTACCGACCTGTCAGTTTGACATGTGTCCCAGGTAAAGTGATGGAAACCATCCTAAAAGATAGAATTAATAGGCACATAGAAGAGAAGGCGCTGCTAAAGGAGAGCCAACATGGCTTTTACAAGGGCAAATCATGCCTCACTAATCTGTTGGAATTTTTTGAGAGTGTCAACAAGCATGTGGATAAGGGGGATCCAGTTGACATTGTTTATCTGGACTTTCAGAAGGCTTTTGACAAGGTCCCACACCAAAGGCTCTTGAATAAATTTACCAGTCATGGAATAAAGGGACAGGTCTTGTCCTGGATCAGCAACTGGCTAAGGGACAGGAAACAGAGGGTAGCACTAAATGGACACTTTTCCAAGTGGAGGGAAGTAAAGAGTGGGGTCCCCCAAGGTTCAGTACTGGGACCCCTGTTTTTCAACCTCTTCATAAATGATCTAGAGGTAGGAGTAAAAAGCAAGGTAGCCAAATTTGCTGACGACACTAAATTATACAGAGTAGTGAAAACTGTGAGAGATTGTGAGGAGCTCCAGAGGGATCTCTTGACACTGGGGGAGTGGGCAAAACAGTGGCAAATGAGTTTCAACATTAGTAAGTGCAGAGTGATGCATGTTGGGGCAAAATACCCCAATTACATTTATAAACTGATGGGGTCTGAACTCTCTGCGACAAACCAGGAAAGGGACCTTGGTGTCCTGGTGGACAGCTCAATGAAGATGTCAACCCAGTGTGCCTCAGCAGTGAAAAAAGCAAACTCAATGTTAGGGATCATTAGGAAGGGTATAGAAAATAAGTCAGCAAGCGTCATTTTGCCTCTTTATAAATCTATGGTGAGGCCCCATCTGGAATACTGTGTACAGTTCTGGTCGCCATACCTCCAGAAGGATATTATGGAGTTGGAGAAAGTACAGAGGAGGGCAACCAGAATGATTAGGGGACTGGAACACCTTCCTTACCATCTGAGGGTGCAACAGTTGGGCCTTTTCACTCTTGAACGATGGCGTCTAAGAGGTGACCTGATTGAAGTTTATAAAATCATGCACGGTGTGGACAAAGTAGATAAGGAAAAACTGTTTTCCCTATCGCACAACACTAGAACTAGGGGACACTCGATGAAACTTTTGGGTACTAGTTCTCAAACAAATAAGAGAAAGTACTTTTTCACCCAGAGGATTACTGGTCTATGGAACTCCCTGCCAGAAGAAGTGGAGACAGCTGTCAGTCTTGACAGCTTTAAGAAAGGATTAGACAAGTTCATGGAGGACAAGGGTATCAATGGCTATAATTATGGATACTTAAGGACAACCTCGGGGTTGGAGAGATAGGCAGGATATCTCTCAATGCCATTTCCAGGGAATCCTAAGCAGGTGAAGGCATCTCCTTGGGAATACCCTGAAGGAAATGGTGAGCCACTGTGTGAGACAGAATGCTGGACTGGATGGGCTGTGGCCTGTTTCAGCAAGGCTGTTCTTATGTTCTTAGGGTGGTATCGTCTGCATATCTCAGATTGTTGATGTTTCTCCCAGCAATTTTAATCCCATATTGTGATTCCTCCATCCCTGCATTGCGCATTATGTGCTCTGTGTATAAGTTGAATAAGCAGGGTGACAAAATGCAGCCCTGTCTTACTCCTTTTCCTATTCCAAACCACTCTGTCATTCCGGGTCATTCTGAGCCACAGTCTGCTCCAGGTCTTGTTTTTGCTGACTGTATGGATGTTCTCCATCTTTGGCTGCAGAGTATGTAGTCAATCTGGTTTCGGTGTTGGCCATCTGGTAATGTCCATGTGTACAAGCACCTCTTGTGTTGCTGAAAGAGAGTGTTTGCTATGACCAGTGTGTTCTCTTGGCAGAACTCTATCAGTCTTTGCCGTGCTTCATTCTGCGTTCCAAGACCAAACTTGCCTGTTATTCCTTCCACTTTTTGATTTCCTACTTTGGCATTCCAATCTCCTAATATAATTTGGACATCATTTCTTGGTGTCTGTTCTATGAGGTGTTCTAGGTCCTCATAGAACTGTTCCACTGTGGCTTCATCTGCACCAGTGGTTGGTGCGTATATTTGGATCACAGTGACATTGAAAGGTTTGCCTTAAATTCTGACTGACATCATTCTGTCATTTTTGAGGTTGTATCCCATTACTGCTTTTCTCACTCTTTTATTGACAATTATGGCTACTCTATTTCTTCTAAGGTTTTCTTGTCCACAGTAGTAGATACGGTGGTTTCCAGAGCTGAATTCGCCCATCCCTGACAATTTTAGCTCACTGATTCCCAAAATGTCAATGCTTATTCTTTCCATCTCATTTTTTACCACTTCCAGTTTACCTTGATTCATTGATCTCACATTCCATGTCCCTATGCAGTATTGTTCTTTGCAACACTGTATTTCTCCCCCCTTTCCTGTCCCTCCCCTTCCTCCACTCTGTTGTGCTAAGCATCCTGTATCATCTAGCCTGCTCCTTTGTTTTGCCTTTTGTTTTGGTCAATAGGGTTCTCTTGGCAAGCTTTGTGGCGTGGTTTGCCGGTGTCTACACCATTTTTCTCCCATCATACATATTTTAAAACAAAGTTTAAAACATTTCAAACAACAAATTATCATGCGTATTATCACCATTTACAACACACTATGTCAATTTCTATAATTAATTCAGTGTAAAGTCTCTATGTCAGTTGCTATATTAGGTCACCTACATTATTGTCTATCAGTTACTTATCCTTTGCATGGGTCTCCCGCCCCTTGGCTTTCCTCTGTTTTCCTCCCTTCTGCCGTGTGGTCTTCTTCTCCAGTGCTCGGCTGGCAGCAGGAGGTGGTGGTGTATGGAGGCTTTTCCTGTCGCCCACCTGGTCCTCCTCACCCCCGGCTGGGGTGGTCCCGTGGCCGCCTCTGGCCCCGGGCAGCCTCGCTGCTGCGGCGGCGGTAGAAGACTGCTTTTCCCGCCGCCCGCCTGGTCCTCCTCACCCTTGGCTGGGATGGTCTCGCGGCTGCCTCTGGCCCCGGGCAGCCTTGCTGCGGTGATGGTGGTAGATGGAGGCTTTTCCTGCCGCCTGCCTGGTTTCTCAACCATGGGCCCCCAGATGTTTTTGGACTTCAGTTAACAGAAGCCTGGATCAGCAAGTGTACTGACTTGGGCTTCTGTTAACTGAAGTCCACAAATATCTGGAGGCCCAAGTTGAGAAATCTTGGGTTAGCTCTTTCCACTATTGCAATTATCTATAGAGGGTCATGGAATACCCCTCATATCCCCCATATATATGATGAGCAACTTGTAAAGCTTATTTTTACCTCCTGATCATCAATCACCAGGCAATAACAGCCTCCCTGGCAACATACAGAGCTGTGACAACTGGAAGATAATGAATATAGTTTACTTTTAAAGATGGCTCTGCTTCTAACTGTAAAACTACCATCTCATTCAATCCAGCCCTCAATCTCAGACACACAACTAACATTCTGTACAGGGGGTTTCACACTACACACCAAACATGCAGATTTTGAAATACAATACAATACAATTTTAATTTATACCCCGTCTTTCTCAGCCAAGGCCAACCCAAGGCGGCAACAACATATCAATACAATACAATATAACAACATAATAATATAGAAATACAAAAGTAAAATCAGTATAAAAATCAGTACACAATAATATAATATATTCAGCAATATAAAGTATCAATTAAGAATTCAATAACATTTAACCCTCCACCAAAATGTAGTTACAAGATTACTTAATCACAAATCCATACATAATACAATAAATATAAAAATGTTACAGTATACAGGGCCAAGGCTCAACAAACCCAGCATAACAAATCAGGTGCTTCCACTCCCCCCGTCAACTCAGGGGAAGGAGCTCTGCGCCTCGGCAGCGGAGGTGGCTGTGGCAGTTCAGTTGATTCAGGGGTGGCGGCAGCTACAGAGCACCGGTGAAGGTCTTCATGCCGGCACTGGCTCCAACTCCAGCGACTTATCTCCTCTCCCGGAACAAAGAGGGGGTTGTTCCCAGGAGCAGCAACAGCAGTGGGGCACTGGTTGAAGCCCCGTTGGTCTCGGCGGTGGTGGGGAGTGGTTTTTGAGGTGGTGGAATGGCCCTCAGGTGCCGCTCGTTCCTCTCAGGTGCCGCTCGTTCCTGAAATGTTGATAAAGGAAGATATTAGCAATAGCTACTAAGTTCCCAGCATAGGAACTAGGTCAAGTACTGTCACCTTTGCCAGTGAAATAAATGTAAGGAAAAATGAGGGTTCAGTTCAGTGCAAGAATGTCTGTCCTTGTTGTGTATATTTGGAGAGAGAAGCAGAGATAAGGAATTAGACAGAAGATGTAAGGTCAAAAGTTATTGAAGGAACTAAAGGTTTTTTTCAGTCAAACTCAGATAACTCAAATGATCTGACTGAGATGGAGATTTAATTTTTCTTACTTGTATGCCAGCTTTTTCAAAGCATTTACCAAAACTAATGGATACATGAAGTTGACAAAAGAGACAGACACAGTGGTTCACAAATGAGAGGAGGGCGGGAAGGAGAAAACTGTTTGTCAAATTGTTGGCCAATTCCCTCTTTTGGACATTAAGACTGGGCACAACTGTCAGGAAAACTAATAGGCAACTGAGTCCAAATCTGTCAAGGAACTTTTGCCAAGTGCCTCAAAAATACAAAGAGTCTTGCTAAACTGAAAAAGCACTCTTCTATTTTTACAAAAATCATGTCTCCATTGACAAAATATGTGAATCTGATAGAAAGACATGCTGTAAGGAGAGCTTTGCGAGAGTGGTAGGGTGATCTTTCCACAACTGTCTAAGTGCATAAAGCTGTTGAGAAAGGAGCAATAAATATAGCTTTGGGTGATCTTTTTCTGTTATTCTGTTTTGCTTTCAGGTTTAAATGGAAGTTTCAAGGTATCTGTAGCAATTTTCAAAACTGATGCCTTCATGCTCATCTCTCCTCAGTATTTGATTTCTATGAAATGCAGTGTTTTCAAGTAAAAAATGGTGGCAAAACCTAGAAGTTGTTGTTTATAGTTATTAAATGCACTCCAAAGCAAAGTAGGTGTTTTCCCCAAGGTCCCTGAATTCATTTGCTCTAACTTTTCCTATCCTTTCAGCAACTCTTACCAAAGTTTGGGGAATTTACAGTTTTTACTTCTAGAAAGGATCAGTCAACATGGCTACTGATTTACACACCCTCTTTTTCAAGCGTATTTCTTATCTACTACTTCTTGGTGGGCATCAGGGTGGGGAAGGCTGACTCTATCCAGGGGTTAAATCCAATATCCAGTTCAAAATGGAGTAGACCAGCCAAAAGGTATAGCACTTGTTACTTCCAGGTAAGATAAGTTCCATCATTTTTAATTGGTGTCCATTAGCAGAGGCTAGCATTTGTTTTAGCCCTACAATTAAATGTACTTGTTATTTGTTCATTTTGATAGATTGTCTATAACAGGGTTCCCAATCTTTTCACACCGCACCTGACCATCTCCCCCAGACAGCTGAGCAATGTGGTTCCTCTTGCCACAAATACTTCTGTAAAACACATCCGTGGCTGTTGTGAACACATTTACGACAGCCATGGGTGCATTTACAGCAGAGCTTATGGCAGGTGCATGTGCATTTACGCATGTGTGGGTGTGTTTACAGCTGACATAAACATGCCCACTTCCGCTTCTGGTAGCAGCGAGGGCAGCAGCGAACCACATGAAATTGTGCCACAGGCTGCGTCCGACACACAGGCCATAGTTTGACCATCCCTGGTCTATAAGATTATATTTTCTGTCATTTTTGCTAAAATCTCAAAATCGGATAATTTATAATTTAGTGGCAATACTCAGAGATGTCATTGAAGGAACACTGATAAGAAGAGCCTGGAAATTCAAAAGAAATGACAAGGTATATTCAAGTGGTTGAAATACAACTTCATTACTGTCCCCCATGTCTGAGGCAGCAGGCTTCTGCACAATGCAGAGCGACATAAAAAGAGAAAGACAGAAAGACAAGGTATCTGGGGTGAAAGAGGATGTACCTTATATCATCAACTCAAAACATGTTCTTTTAATGCATAATGTTATGGGCCTCTAAGCGTAGGCCTTCCTGTCAAACCTGTCCATTTTGCGCATATCAGTTTAAGCAATCTGTCAGGTTGTCTGTCAGCTCAGAAGGCCTCTTAGAAACAGGCACCATTAGAAATGAACTCTCATCGTCTATTTAATGCCATGATCACCCACAGAGCCAACTGCATAGATTTTCAAAGGAATAACTAAGATGAAACCGAACTGATTTATAGATCAATTCTTTTTTCCCCTCTTGCATACTTTCCACCATGGTTTTTATTATTTGCGTGAAGAACGGTTCTTATATATAGAGTAAGGTTACTTGAAGAAATCTGATGTGATGCCACCACAGTTCTAAGAAACTGTACATCTGTCTCCCTGTTTTGTGAGCCATTTTGGGGGGGTATTTGTGGGAGTAGGACTCTTGGAAGGCTGATTGAGGGCTCACAGATAAAGGTAAAGGTAAAGGTCACCTTTGCTCGAAAGCCAGCCGTATCTGACTCTAGGGTTTGGTGCTCATCTGTTTATAGCCAAAGAGCCAGTGCTATCTGCGTTTGCAAATGTTTCCGTAGACATGTGGCAGATATGACTAGACACCAGAGTGCACGGAATGCTGTATACCTTCCCACCAAAGTGGTACCTATTTATCTGCTAACAATTTCTTGCTTTCAAACTGCTAGGTTAGCAGAAACTGGGACAGAGACAAGGGCTCACTCCATCGTGCACCACTTGGATATCGAACTGCTGACCTGCCAACCTTCCAGTCATCAACTTCAGCATCTTAACCACTAAGCCACCACAGACCCTAAGGCCCTGGTGGCTAACCTTGGCACTTATTTCAGATCATATGTAGTTGAGTCGGTGTGCGTGGGTGTGTATCATGACAGGTGGCCAGAGCTGAGAGGATGTGAGGTCCTTCCAGCTAGCCAAGAAGAAGAAGGGCTGCTGCAGTGGAACTGAGCTAGACACAGAACAGTTCAATGTCCCTCCTTCCTCTCCCTCCTGCCTCTAGCAGCACCAAGCAAGAGAAGAGGGGAGGAAAGGGTGTGACCCCAACAACCATCTCCTCCCCCTCATGTTGACACCTTGTCCAATGTTCCTGCTTGCTGGCTCTTCTCCTGAAAGCTGGCCCTTTACTGGCTCCACCACTGCCCCCAAGATATGCGTGCACACACCCAAATACAGCGATTCAGGAATCACTGCAAAATAAATGGGGCCCGGTGGGTGGTTTGATCATTGTAAACTTCAGGAAATGCAAATTGAACATTCAACCACTTATTATTGAAGGGAATTGTGTGGAACAGGTCTCGGTGTTTTGATTTCTGGGAATGGAGCTGAGGGATGATCTAACATGGGGAGCAAACACCAAAGATCTGATGAAGAGAGCACAGTAGAGGTTATACTTCTTGAGAATCCTCAGGAAGAACAATCTTTCAAAGGACCTGCTGTTGGCATTCTACCACTGTACCATAGAGAGGGTGTTAACCTATGGTCTGTGTGTATGGTTTGGGAGTTGTACAGCTAGGGAAAGAACAATGTTGTCAAGGGTCGTGAAGACTGCGGAGGGAATAATTGGGTGTACTCTTCCCACTCTAGATCAAATCTATGCCTCCAGGTGTTATAAGAAAGTTGTAGAGATTTTATTTATTAGTTCAATTTCTTCACCGCCCACTCGGCTGAGGCCGACTCAGGGCGGTTTACAATCATATATAAAAACAACATAGTTAAAAGACTGGATTAAGACCACCCACCCTCTAAAAAACGGTGCAGGAACCGAAGGTACCGAAGGGGGAGGCTTCACTAAACCAACCACCCAATGGAGGTCACCCTTCCACCTGCACCCAATACTTGGCCAGCCAGCCAGGTTTTGAGTTCTTTTCTGTCAATTCTGTCTGGAGACATAGCTCTGTTGGATAGTATGCATCCCGGAAATTATATCTTCCAGCTTCTGCCTTCCAGAATAAAGTATAAGGTCATAAAGTCCAGGACCAGCAGCTTGAGAAATAGTTTCTATCCAAAAGCGGTTCTGGCTTTGAACGCAGTGAAATGCAGTTTATGAGGGAGCTTCTGTATTTAGTTTTTAGACTTTTAGAGCTTTTTAGGAGTTAAATGTGTATATGTGGGATAGGAGTATGTTGATAATTTTGTATAGTTGTATTTTGTTAGGTTTTGTTAAGCCAATAAGTGGATTTTCAATCTCATTGTTCTGTACAGGACAATGACAATAAAGATTTATCGTATCATACCGAAATGGCCTGCATTTCAGCAAAATATTGTGAGCTTGAGCTGTGCACCATGTATTCTTCAATCTTGCAATCAATTTGGAACCTGGAAAAAACTGGAGCAAGTGTAGGACTTTTTACTCATCATGACACACCCTGGGAAAATTCATACACTATGTTTGAAGAATCTCTAGGCTTTCACCTAAGAAAGAGACCTACCCTGATTTTCTCCTCATGAAAAATATCCATTCACTATCATATTTGCAGACTGTTTGGAGTTGATGACTGTTTGTCTTTAATTGTTTAATTATTTGTCTAATTGCGCCATTAGGCACGGAGTTGTTATAAATATTTATTTACTCTCCAGTTTGCCCCATTTAAGTCATGTTTGTGGGAAATCCCACCACCCAACCATTCAGATTTTAAAGAACCATTTGCATTCCATTTCTTTCCTGCCTTTTTCAGTTATTGCTGCTGTTTTCACATCTTTTGTGGTTTAAATGTAAGTCAAGGGAATAAATTGAGTCATTGTTTTATGTGTTTTTGCATTGGCTATGTTCCGTGGAACACTGGTGGACTTTAATTCCCAGAAGCCTCAGTTAGTATGTTGGCTGATCAGTGCTTTGTGGAATTGACTTAGGCTTCTGGGAATTGAAGTCCAACTATCCAAGAACCAAAGATTGGGAAACCTTAGACTAAAGCATGTTTCTGCACAGTTTTGAAAGGCATGTACTATATAGAGTAAGTGCACATTTTAAAAACATACATGTTGCTCTGTGCACATTTTATTTCTACCCTGCTCTGGCACGAGGAAGTGTTAATCCATCAAATATATTTGCCAGCCCTTCTTTGGCTTTACACAAATATTCTGTTTTTTCTTATTTCATGTTGACATCACATTGGCCACTTGAAAAGTTGTAGAATCCTTTATGGTCTTTTCTTTTTTAAACAGCAAACACTATGCAGGACAATACAGGGCTGAAGGTGCTGCACAATGAGACTTTTGTCAAAATGCTAGCTTTATTTTTATTTTACTGATATTTAATTGACGAATTAAACCTCTGAAAAGATTTTATCCTTCAAAAGAAGTGAAATCATTCTGCAAGGGCCTACAACACCCCCCCCCCCAACTTATCATTTGCATCAGTAGCATCTGCATCTTTCCTGATGATCTAATAATAGGTTAAATCAAAATATGGTCCATTTGTTAGTCTGACTGAGATTGTGATTCTATTTACCAGAGAAGAGCTTCACTGAAGTCAGTGGAATTGCCTTCTGAGTAGACATGCATAGAATTGGTTTATGGGGATAATATAGAACAGATAATCACCCTGCTTCAAATACTGAGCACATTAAGATTAAACCCCTGCACAGAAATGGCTGCAAAATAGTAAAATATAGTTACTATCTGTAACACAAACATTAATCAATGGAAATGAAAAGTTATGTTTACTAGAAGTGCCATGATCGCTGAAAAGATGCAGTGTTCTGCAATATTAGTTCTTCAGGGCTGTGGTGGCTAAGAAGCTTGCCTTGTTTGCTAGAAGGCCAGCAAGTTGGCAGTTCAAAACCCAGGTACTGCATGATAGATTGATGGCCTGTCTCTGTCCTAGCTCCTGCCAACCTAGCAAATTGAAAGCAAGGAATTGCAAGTTGATAAATAGGGACCACTTTGGTGGGAAACGATCTTGGGGATATGAAAGGAGCTTCATTTGGGCATCCCGTGAGCGGAGTTTCTCCAGCAAAAATCCTCTCAACAGGGCCATAGCCAGGATTCTAGATGTGGGTGGGTGAATATCGTTTTATGGATGAGCAACAGAGTTATATAAACTGTTAACTCAGGGTGGGTGATGCCCACTCTGGCCACCCCCTGGCTATGGTCCTGCCTCTCAAACCAGAATAATTTCTGACACGAAATTATTATTGTTATAGTTCTTCTGCCTCACTGATAATAAATACTTTGGTATTATAATATTCACATAATAGCCAGAATCCTATTAGGGTTTGCATAAAGTTTGCATAATTTGTCTTGGCTACTTATAGTCAATTGACAAAGTGTTGCGATGCCTAGGTTATGTTCCTGGTCATATGGCAAACTGAATAACTGAGATGCAATAGCAATAGCAATTATACTTATATACCACAATAGCAATAACAATTAAACTTATATACCACCCCAAAACTCTCAGTGTGCTCTCTGGGAATTTCAAAAGTTAATTAACATTTCCAACCCCAACATGATGGGTACTCATTTTTCCAACCTCAGAAGGATGAAAGGCTGAGTAAAACTTGAGCCATGGTCAAGATCACACAACCTTTTGGCTGCTGCACAGCAGTTTGACCACTGCACCACCAGGGCTCTTCCAATGAGGAGCCACAATTATCTGCAGCAAATCATACAAACCACACTAAAAAAACCAATAAGCACAACCTGATATAACCTAATCTATAGCTACATTATATTTATTGTTGTTGTTCAGTCACACAGTCGATTCCGACCCTTTGCGACCCCATGGACCATTTTCCTCCAGGCGCCTCTGTCCTCCACCATTCTCCTCAGCCCACCAAGCTCTGTGCCCATTTTGTCCACAATACCATCTATCCATCTCATCTTTGGACACCCCCTTCTTCTCTTGCCCTCCACCTTTCCCAGCATCAAGGCCTTCTCAAGTGAGTCCTCCCTTCTCATTTGATGTCCAAAGTACTTTAGCTTCATCTTCACTATTTGTCCCTCCAAAGAACAGTCAGGATTGATTTCTTCCAGTATTGACCTATTTGTTCTGCGACAAACCAGGAAAGGGACCTTGGTGTCCTGGTGGACAACTCAATGAAGGTGTCAACCCAGTGTGCCTCAGCAGTGAAAAAAGCAAACTCAATGCTAGGGATCATTACGAAGGGTATAGAAAATAAGTCAGCAAGTGTCATTTTGTCTCTTTATAAATCTATGGTGAGGCCCCATCTGGAATACTGTGTACAGTTCTGGTCGCCATACCTCCAGAAGGATATTATGGAGCTGGAAAAAGTGCAGAGGAGGGCAACCAGAATGATTAGGGGACTGGAACACCTTCCTTACCATCTGAGGCTGCAATGGTTGGGCCTCTTCACTCTTGAACAACGACGTCTAAGAGGTGACCTGATTGAAGTTTATAAAATCATGCACGGTGTGGACAAAGTAGATAAGGAAAAACTGTTTTCCCTATCACATAACACTAGAACTAGGGGACACTCCATGAAACTTTTGGGTACTAGTTCTCAAACAAATAAAAGAAAGTACTTTTTCACCCAGAGGATTACTGGTCTATGGAACTCCCTGCCAGAAGAAGTGGTGACAGCTGTCAGTCTTGACAGCTTTAAGAAAGGATTAGACAAGTTCATGGAGGACAAGGGTATCAATGGCTTTAATTCTGGATACTTAAGGACAACCTCGAGGTTGGAGAGATAGGCAGGATATCTCTCAATGCCATTTCCAGGGAATCCTAAGCAGGTGAAGGCATCTCCTTGGGAGTACCCTGAAGGAAATGGTGAGCCACTGTGTGAGACAGAATGCTGGACTGGATGGGCTGTGGCCTGTTCCAGCAAGGCTGTTCTTATGTTCTTATGCATGCAAAGGATAAGTAATCAAACTGGAATAATATAGTTGACTAAACATAGATGGCTTATAGCAACTGACATAGTGACTGTACAAGAAACTGACTTACATAGAGACTTGATATAGTGGACTTTTTCTTTCTTTCTTTCTTTCTTTTCCTTTCATTAATTAGTCCAACCTCGAGGTTGTCCTTAAGTATCCAGAATTAAAGCCATTGATACCCTTGTCCTCCATGAACTTGTCTAATCCTTTCTTAAAGCTGTCAAGACTGACAGCTGTCACCACTTCTTCTGGCAGGGAGTTCCATAGACCAGTAATCCTCTGGGTGAAAAAGTACTTTCTCTTATTTGTTTGAGAACTAGTACCCAAAAGTTTCATCGAGTGTCCCCTAGTTCTAGTGTTGTGCGATAGGGAAAACAGTTTTTCCTTATCTACTTTGTCCACACCGTGCATGATTTTGTAAACTTCAATCAGGTCACCTCTTAGATGCCGTCGTTCAAGAGTGAAAAGGCCCAACCGTTGCAGCCTCAGATGGTAAGGAAGGTGTTCCAGTCCCCTAATCATTCTGGTTGCCCTCCTCTGCACTTTCTCCAACTCCATAATATCCTTCTGGAGGTATGGCCACCAGAACTGTACACAGTATTCCAGATGGGGCCTCACCATAGATTTTTAAAGAGGCAAAATGACACTTGCTGACTTATTTTCTATACCCTTCCTAATGATCCCTAGCATTGAGTTTGCTTTTTTCACTGCTGAGGCACACTGGGTTGACATCTTCATTGAGTTGTCCACCAGGACACCAAGGTCCCTTTCCTGGTTTGTCGCAGAGTTCAGACCCCATCAGTTTATAAATGTAATTGGGGTCTTTTGCCCCAACATGCATCACTCTGCACTTACTAATGTTGAAGCTCATTTGCCACTGTTTTGCCCACTCCCCCAGTGTCAAGAGATCCCTCTGGAGCTCCTCACAATCTCTCACAGTTTTCACTACCCTGTATAATTTAGTGTCGTCAGCAAATTTGGCTACCTTGCTTTTTACTCCCACCCCTAGATCATTTATGAAGAGGTTGAAAAGCAGGGGTCCCAGTACTGAACCTTGGGGGACCCCACTCTTTACTTCACTTGGAGAAGTGTCCATTTAGTGCTACCCTCTGTTTCCTGTCCCTTAGCCAGTTGCTGATCCAGGACAAGACCTGTCCCTTTATTCCATGACTGGTAAGTTTATTCAAGAGCCTTTGGTGTGGGACCTTGTCAAAAGCCTTGCAGGCGCACCCCCCAATAAAGGACTCAGACACAAATGAAAGTGGATAACGGCATTGGGCCACATTTATTGATTCATGCCCTAGTCCGAATTATAAATTTCTATTGGTAATTGACCAATCATAATTCTTAAGGCAAGCAGGCCGAAGTAACACTGGTAAGGTACCACCCAAAATTGCCAACGGCAATTGTTACAATGTATCTATTTGTATCAATTTGTTTGTTGACAACAAACAAATTGTTGACCGTAGTCAATATCTAACTAATGACCCCACCCTCTGACGTGTATCCGTAAAATCAGGGGGTGATGCATGCTGTCTAGCTGTAGCCATCACCCCATCACCTGGTTCGTCGTTGACCGGACAGCGTTTAAACAACTTATGTCTATCTAGTGTTGTCCAGTCAATTGCGAACCTGCCGGATACCTGTGGGTCATAAATGTTTACCTTACCAGTGCTACCCGCCACACGGGGAGGCTTCCCAAAAGGCTCACCGCCCCCCCCCCCAGACCGTCAGCTCGGTCAACAGGCCTGCTCGCCAGTCTACTAACAGGAGGTCCATACCTCCCTGCGACAGATGGGCCCCATCCCCTGAATAAAGCTCATAATTTTGCAGACTGGTGGTGGGGAGGCGAATGACGCGTCCCCAACCCTTGTCAAAAAAGGAACCGGGCAATAGCCCTGGAGCGACGAGCTCGGTCAAGAGCCTGGAGGCCAAACGCTCCCCTGTAAGCGTACTGCGGTATCATGTCCGACCAAATGAGGGGTGTGGCAGGCCACACATAATGTGAGTAGGCCAGGTGACTGCAAATCGCAAGCTTCCGCGATAGGCCAGTGACCTGTCCGAAACCATTGCCCCCAAGGTGAATAACCAGGACATCAGGCGAGTCAGCATCCCTGATGTAGAAAAGGAATGGCAACAGTTCCCGCCATAACATGCCGCGCTTACCACACCACCTGAGACGTGCGGTGCACCCAGTCCCAGTCGGGGTCCCACTCTGTCTTCGCAGCGTAACGCGCTGCCCTGTGCAGCGTAACGCACTGCCCTGTGCAGCGTAACGCGCTGCCCTGTGCAGCGTAACGCGCTGCCCTGTGCACGTGGCAACGGCCCACCAGCCATACTGTCACCGGTGTAAAACGACACCCAGGGTCTGTCAAGGAAAAAAGGGGGGGGTGAGAAACATTGCAGTGACTAAACTGGTACTCACGGTTGAAGAGGGTGAACACAAAAACTGAAAACAATGTGATCCCCACCTTCCCATGCGGTGTATTTCAGCCCCAGAGTACCCAAAAGCAGCTGCAGTAGAAATCGCCCCCATCCTGCAGGAATGGACGCCGAAACAAGCCCCCGGGAGGCCCCCACTGGCTAGGGCTTTCCCATTCACCTTCCAAACTGAAATTTAGTGAGGGGAGACCCACCCTGGTGACAGAAAAACGGGCCATGGTGCGTGCCACACAGTGCAAGAAACTCCTGTAGGGGACCAACCGGACAGATGTCTTCCAAGGAACATCGTAGCAGTATTACTCAACTGCCTACGCCGTGCTGATCTGTTTTAGAGGAGCGTATCCTCAACTGAGCCCAATCATTGCAAACATAGACATCTTCGAGTTCCAGTGCCCTACGACTTGCATCCGCCTTAGACAGCCTCACAAGCTCGCTGATGCGGAGCGCTCCAAAAAAGGCCACCGTTGTAGCCACATGAAACAGGGCTGCCTCATACCTATCGAAACATAGGTCATGCCAGCCCCGTGCCAGTTGGGTAAGAACCCCAGGGGAAATTGGGTGGCGGTCGTCCAGGCTACGCCCACGTTCCCGCACCCACCCCTCCAAAAAGTGTCTCACACGGAAATCAGTGGTACTATCCGCATGACCTCCCACCTTGGCCATAAAAGCCAGCGCCGACAGCCTGGATGCTATGGTGCGGGGTGCAAGGCCCTGGGCATGCAGGTAAACCATGAAACGGAGGATGTGGGCCACCAGGATTGGCCAGGTATCTGGCAGCTGAAATTGTGTACAAAATGTCTGACAAGAAACTAATGCATGTTGATACGCCTTACGCGTGCGTGGCGCCAGCGACATGCCGATCGCCCGGTTCACCTCTCCTTGCTAAAGGTCCATATCTCTTCCGGGAGTGGCGAGGGAAATTCCTCCGCATCCGGGGCCAAGGCGCGGAACCGGGAGATCTGCAGGCGGGACAAAGCGTCAGCAATATCGTTATTGACCCCGGGACATGCCTGGCCCTGAACAGTACATTGAGGCGCAGGCTGCGCAATACAAGCTGGCGCAACAGGTCCATGACCCTGGGAGATTTAGAAGTCTGTGAGTTGACAATGCGGACAACGGCCACATTGCCACACCAGAAATGCACCACCGAGTTGGCCCACTCCTCACCCCATAGCATCAAAGCCCCCAGTATGGGAAAATTTTCCAAATATGTGAGATCTCTCAGGCAACCCGTGCCTGACCAGGCTGGTGGCCACCCACCATAGGCCCACTTCCCATTGAAGTACATCCCATAACCCAGGGATCCAGAGGCATCAGACTGTATCTGAAAGCGAGGTGAAGCCAGGAGGTCAGACCTCCAAAATGAGACCCCATTGAACTCCCTCAGGAACTGGAGCCATATGTGCATATCTGCCCTGATGCCCCGTGTCAGTGTCACCCTGTGATGGGGCCTGGATAAGCCTGTCATGGCGTCGCACAAGCGCCGAGCAAATGCCCTGCCAGGTGCGACCGCCCTGCAAGCGAAGTTAAGGTGGCCATGTAGCACCTGCAATTCCCAAAGGGATGCCTTGCGCTTAGCCAGCAATCCCGAAATGAGGGCCACTATCCTGGACACCTTTTCCCCTGGCAACCTAGACGTCTGCGCTACTGTGTCAATCTCCACCCCCAGGAACACTAGCTTAGTAGATGGGCCTTCGGTCTTTTCGGGCGCCAAAGGGACACCAAGTTCCTCCATTAGCGTCTGAAATGTGTAGAGGAGACGTGTGCACGTGTCCCAGCCCCGTTCACCCCCGGACAAAAAGTCATCCAGGTAATGGGCTACAGACCGAGACCCTGACCTGCGTACAAATGCCCACTGTAGGAATGTACTGAAACGCTCGAATGCCGAGCAGGATATGGAACAGCTGAAAGGCATGGCTTTGTCAAAATAATATTCCCCCGGAATTTGAAACCCAGCAACTCGAAGTCGCCCGGGTGCACCGGCAGGAGACGGAAAGCCGACTTGATGTCGCATTTAGCTGACAGTGCACCCGGGCCACATGAGCGCACCATGCGCAATGCCTGATCAAAGGATGCATACCCGACAGAGCAAAGGTTATCAGGAATAGCATCACTGACCGACCGGCCGGCTGGGTAGGACAAGTGATGAATCAGGCGGAAATCGCCCGTGGACTTCTTGGGCACTAGTCCCAGTGGGGATACTTTAAGGTTGGGAAACGGGGGTGCAGGAAAAGGGCCAGCGACCCTGCCCGCATCAACCTCCTTATTAATGCTGGCGGCAGCCACCTCCTCCCTTCCCCTGGGTGACAAAAGGTTGGGTGCGTCTCGAGGGGACCTATCCCCCGTGAAAGGAATACGAAACCCCAGTTGAAAACCATGAAGCAGGGAATCTGCGTCTGCCCTCTTCGGGTACAATGCGAGCCAACGCTCCAGCATGTCCACATTAATTGGGGAGGGGGCCTTTCGGTGGACCTGCTCCCTCAGCGGGGTCCTACCTGCCCCCTGCCCACCGCTACCCCGCCCCGAAGTCCTCCCAGCCTGGGACAGGCGGAGGCAGCATGGGGGCCAGAACAAGAGGGACACTCGTGCTTGTACTTGCAATTTTTCCTGTTGCAGGAACCATTGGACGAGAAGGTCCAGCACAGCAGGCAGGCTGGAACCCCCTGCCCCGCCACCTGGCGGGGTACCTGTACTGGGGCCGCTCGTTGGACCGCATGTCCACAATGGTATCTCTCCCCAGGCGCTGGGCGCGTGGGGGTCATATACAGAAGCCACAGCTTCTGACAGGGCTCGTCCCACCTCATCTCTGGGTGCAGTGGAAACTTCATACGGAATTCCTCGTCGTAAGCCAGCCACGACGGACCCGGGAAGTCAACCATTGCCCGGTAAATGTTGTCCAAATACTGTACCATCAGGACGGCCAGATCCGGCCTGGCCCTGAGGTAAACAGCCATGTAAATTAGGTATGCTGGCAACCAATTTGCCCACGTACGTGGCGGCTTACGACGGCGTGCCTGCTCCTTATCCTTCTCGTCCTGCCCTTCCCTCTCCTCCTTGGTAGGCTCCCTGTTAAGAAGGGAGAAGATGTCCACATACTCACCCCTCCAAATCTTTCCCTTAGTGGACTGGGCCAGATGGTCCCCTAGGGGCAAGGAATACCCTGCTGTCGGCAATGCCGACACCGGCACAGAGGGAACTGCGGGCAATGCAAAGGGGGCCTGAACCAACCCGGACACCCCCAACACATTCCCTACCGCATAGGGGGCGACACCCCAACCCGGGCCCAGGGTCAGGGATGAAGTTGCCGGGTGGGCCGGAGGCGGCTGCACCGCTGCACCACCCGTGCGAGGCCATGGCCACTGAAATGCCCCCCCAGGGAAGTCAGTTGTGTGGGTGCACTAGCTTGAACTGCATACTCACCCGATGCACCCCCACGGGCCGCCCCCACCTGGGGTTCCGGCCCGCTGGGGGCGTCGGAGCTCACAACCGAAGCTGAGCTCGTCGACGGGGCCAGATCAGCACATGTCTGCTGCACCTGCTGAGTGGGGAGCTGCGAGGCAGTGACCGCCACCGGCCCGCGCGCCTCAAGCAGCTCGACCCGACCCGCCCCCTGCCGCTGCCCGGCAGCCAAAGGATCAACCTGGAAACCAAAAGGCGCCCCCGCTTGGTTGGCCCCTGCCAGGGATGCATCGAGGGTTGCTACGCGGGCCAGAAGGGCCTCCACATTAAGATAGCCCCCAGCCCCGACAGGGGGCAAAGGGCCAGCCGGCCCACAAGTAACGGGCACCTGTCCAGGTCCCTGGGCCCCAGGGGCCAGATACGGCCAAGAGCCCCTGCTCGGCCCTTGAGGGGCCGTGGGCATGCCCTGCCACGGCAGGGAACCCAACCACCCCCCCCAGGCTCGCTCCCCCCGTGGAGAACTGTGCATCCGGGAAAGAAGGCCCAGCCGCACGGACCATGCCCGGGGCAGTGGTCATCGTTTGTGGGCCAAGGGCCGAGGCCCCAGCCGAGTCAACCTGCGCGCGCCGCGCATCGGGCCAAGGGGCCACCGATCCCATCCCACCGGTCCCGGTGGGCTCTGCCAAAGGTGGCTGCTGCGCGGGCGCAGTCGCGGTCCTTCGACCCGGCTGACGCCTCCGCGCAGATCGAGCCACGTTCGCAGCTGCCTTCTTCTTAGAGGGCATAGCTAGCCTAGCTGGAAGCCAAAGGAAGGAAAAGTTGCACTGAAAAAGGCTTCCCCTGAAGAACACGAGCGACGGAGGTAAGAGGGAAAAACTTCTCCGCTCTGTCGCTTCGCAAAATGGCAGCTTGGCTGCCTCGTGGCCAGCCCTTTTATTAGGGTGCTGGCCACGCCCCTAACTACCCGGATGCCTTCGTCCGGTGGGGGGGGGGGGGCGCAAAGAGCACGGCGGCCATTTTGGCGCCACGCTTGCATTCTGAAAGTCCAGATAAACAATGTCAACTGGATCCCTCTTATCCACATGCTTGTTGACACTCTCCAAAAATTCCAACAGATTAGTGAGGCATGATTTGTCCTTGCAAAAGCCATGTTGGCTCTCCTTTAGCAGCGCCTTCTCTTCTATGTGCCTATTAATTCTATCTTTTAGGATGGTTTCCATCACTTTACCTGGGACACATGTCAAACTGACTGGTTGGTAATTTCCTGGATCACCCCTGGATCCTTTTTTGAAAATTGGTGTTACATTCGCTACCTTCCAGTCATCAGGCACAAAGCCTGATTTGAGGGAAATATTATATATTTTGGCTAGGAGATCAGCAATTTCATCTTTAAGTTCCCTGAGAACTCATGGATGGATGCCATCTGGTCCTGGTGATTTGTTAGTGTTTAGCTTAACAAGACATGCAAGGACCTCCTCCCTGGTTATTTCTATCTTGCTTAATTCTTTGGTTTCCCTCCCTACGAAGATAGGCTCTGTTTTGGGCATGTGGTCTCTGTCTTCTTCAGTGAATACTGAAGCAAAGAATTCATTGAATCTCTCTGCAATCTCTGTTTCCTCTTTAATAACCCCTTGCCTTCCATTGTCATCTAATGGTCCAATGGCCTTCCTAGTTGGGTTCTTACTTCTAATGTACTTAAAGAAGTCTTTGTTATTTCTCTGAGTATGTTTAGCTATACGCTCCTCAAAGTCTTGCTTTGCTTTCCTGATTGTTGCCTTGCATTTGTTCTGCCAAAATTTATGTTTCTGCCTGCTGTCCTCATTCGGACAAGCCTTCCATCTTCCAAATGAGCTTTTCTTGCTCTTGATCACTTCCCAAACAGCTCCTATAAGCCACATCGGAGTCGTCTTGGACCTGGCAGTGCCCTTTTTCCTTTTGGGTATGCATTCCAATTGGGCCTCTGTTATTGTTTTTGTAAACAGCCTCCATGCCTCTTGGAGTGTTTGGACTCTCTCAATTTTCCCTTTCAGCTGCTTTTTTACTAGTTTCCTCATCTTTGGGAAATTTCCTTTTTGAAAATTTAAGGTCTCTGTGTTAGATTTTATCAGTGATTTGCAGTCTATGATCAAGTTAAACATAATTGAGTTGTGGTCACTGTTCCCTATTGGATGCATGCAGCAGCTCTCGCTACCCTTCGGCCGCATGGAGTTGGTCAAAGGCGCCGACTCAGTATATTTATACTGTATCAAATATATAATGCAATGTTGTATTATAACATACTTGACCTTTATAATTTAAAAAAATTCTACCAGTGAACCAGAATGCACACACCCGAATGCCAAATATGAATGAATTTACCAAGAATTTTTCTTTATACAATGTCATTACAATAGAACCCCATATAGTGATCACTCCATATAGTGATGAAATCACATAGCGATGAGGCTTGGAGGGTAGAAAAGCCATTCCACATAGCGATTGTTCCTATGGGAAAATCCATACAACGCTTAGCGCCAAACATCGTTGTATGGTTTTTCCCATAGGGAAAATCATTGTACGGATTTTCCCATAGGGAAGATCGTACAATGACGAAAACTACATAGCAATCAGCTCCGTGGAATGGATTGAAATCGCTATACAGGGTTCTACTGTATTTTCAATTCCAGTGTCATTAAATCATGAAATTGTACAGTGAAAGCCTGGATGTACACAATCTGCCCATGACATACATGTACAATAATTCTACCTTCTCCCACATCCATGTTAAGTTTGGGTTTGACTTGCATCCTTAGGGATGAATCATTCATTGTGTATTCATGGCATAAGCTTATAGCAGCATTATTTCTTCTTATCTTCTAACTGTGACAAATGTGTATTATATTAGTCTGTACTATCTGTTCAGGAATGGACTGCTTTGAATGACTCATGATTTAATATTATTACATGGTTTGAAGCATATCACATAGGAAACTTAACTCCCTTTTGGAGAGAGAGGGAGATTGAGGATTGCAGAGAGGATCCACAAGAGACTTTTATTGATGTCACAACATCCATGTCTACTCTTCTTTGGACATTGGGTCTCATCACTCAAGGTCAGCAAATTGTTATGTTTCTCTTGCATTCTAAGGAGGCTCACCATGAATTTACGTTTGAGTATAACAGCAGAAAAGAGAATGTATGGCATACTGCTACTCAACTTCAACATTAAAAAGAGAAAGTAAACCACTCACAAGAAGCCAGAAATAAGAACTAGCACCAGCATTCTATGTTTAGAGGAGATGCTTAATGGTCATGTTTCACTTTGTGGTGATAGCTTAAGGCAGAGGTTCCCAACCTTTTCTATCCAGGGGTTCGCTCACACTCTCTCAGTCAGCTTTGAGGGCCAGATCGCCAGTTTGCACTGCCTGCATGATGGGGGTGGCCATTTTGTCCCAACAGCTTCAAAGGGTGGTCATTTTATTTCTTGAATGCCCTTGGGTTGGGGCCACATGAAATGGTACCATGGGCTGAATCCGGCCTGCAGGCCAGGCCTTAGGTTGGGAACCCCTGGCTTAAGAGTTGCTTCCTGTATAACTCACAAAAGATAATTACAAACATTAAAACACATTGTCGTATGTCGGCACCACAGCTGGCCGTTGGCGAGGCCCAGGGGCCAGAGCCCCGGGCTCAACATCTTCGATGGAGTCTAAAGCTCAACGTTCTCGAGGGAGCCAGGGGCTAAATGTCCTCGACAGAGCCCGGGGCTAAACGTCCTCGATGGAATCTTCAGCGCCCTCAGGACAATTCAGAATGGGAACTTTTAAGTTACACAGAAGAGTTCCTCAAGCTGGATGCTTAGAAAAGAAGAGAAGAGGGAAAAAAAAGAATCTAAGGAAGATATTTCTTGATATCAGCATATTTAACCATGTCCACAGTTACTGTGTTAGAATTGCGCATGTCACACTGAGAACCCTGTTACATTGTTGGCCTTCACAAATGTAATTTGTTCATAGCCGTTTCTGAAAAACTTTGTTTTGTTCAATTGTTTTGGCATTTCTTCCCTTATGCTCCCCATCCTAGTAACCAAGTACGCAATATTCAATTTTCTTAGAGTAACTGAGGTCTTTCCATTTTGCTACCAATAGTGAGGCAGCACAGTCAGGCATTCTGGGAGTAGCAGCATTCTGGAAAGCGACACTTTACCTGATTCAAGGCAAAATTGGCTTGCTGCAAATGAAAGTCTTCTCTTATACATAGTTTGGAAAGACTTTTTTTCAAATACAAGGCAGTCTTCTTACATATGCTTGGCTGTGAATGTCAACTATCAACAACTGCTGAATGGTATTTAAGAACTTCTAGCCAAAGCATCACCATGCCAGAACACCCAACATTTCTTGTGTGTTTCACCCACATTACAAACGTTTGCCTGTGAAGGCTTCATTCCATGCATCTGTTGAAGTGGGCTGCCGTCCACAAAAGCTAATGCCAAATAAATTTTATTAGTCTTCAAAGTTTCACCAGATGCTTTGATGTTTCTTTTGTCACACACTAACACAACTATGCCATCTGCATTATTTTACTGTAATTTACATTTTCTTATTTTATTGCATTTTGCCATTTTTCCTGAAAAAACTGAGTGAGTGATCAACATTTTCCAAGACTGTCAAAATGTCAAAACAAAAATCAAAATCAGTCCACAACCAATTTCCACCTGTGCCAGAGGCAAACAAAGTCAAAGATAGGCCAAGGAAGGCAAACATCATGTATGAACTTGAGTTCAAAATTTATGATGTGAAATGGTGACTTCAGTATCCATTTCTTTTCTTGACACTGCATCTGTGGCTGGAAAATGGATTAAAGAAATTCCTGTAACTAATTTCTGTTTCCAATTTCTATCCTCCCCTTCCATGATTTCCATGTTGATCAGGTGCAGTACTATATTATCTTTACTTTCATCCATTTCCACCCATGCCCCACTGCCTCACTTCTGCTTGTTAATAAGCCTCCCATTATTCTGCAACTTTGGAATATTGATTTGTTTTGGCAGGCAGAGGTCACAAAAGAAAAGAGGCTCCAGAACTATTTATAGTAGCTATCTTCAGGTATTTTAAGGGTTGACATGCGGGAGAAGGAGCCAGCTTGTCTTCTGTGCCTCCATAGGATAAGATTAATAGATTCAAATAATAACAGTGAAGATTTTTACAAAGGATTTTTTTAAACTACTATCTGAAGAAAAAAAGCAAAAGTCTTAAACACTCTCCATAATACACACTACAGATTGCATACATAGAAATGCCCCCCTCTCCAAAGACGTTTAGTATCCTTAATTTTAATTGAATTTAATTTTTGAATCTGTATTGCCGCCGTCTCGCTGGAGCGACTCTGGGCGGCTTACAATAAAAGCATAAAAATGATAAAAACATACATAAAATCCCATCCCCATCAAAATCCCACCCACCCCATTTGTAAAAAGAGGGAGGTTCTTATATTAGCCAGCTGGTGCCATTCATTTCAAAGGATGCTAAATACCAGTACCTCATCCCATATCTCTGCTTCAGGCCTCTTAGCCAAGCTATTACAGAATTCCACTGTTCTACAGGACTTTATTTAGTACAAGGCCAAACTGAACTGTCCATTGTGGTCCTTGCTTTCAGGTTGATAAAACATAAGATTGGACTCTCCATTTCAGAATAACTTTCTTTGTAGCGCCACCACAGATGGAATACTGAGAAAATTAAAGAGCTTCTTAATCTATGTCACTATTTCTGCTCCAGCAATGAGGTTGTTCACATTACTTCTAGCTTCTCTATATACCCTATTGCCCAAAAAGTAGTTCATCAAAAGTGACAAGTGGCAAGGTCACTCTGTTATTGAAACATGAGTGCTTTTGACTGCTCAGAAAAAAAGTACTAAACAAAATGATCAATGCTGTATAAGTATTTTATGTTTTGAACTAGTTAATCCAGGAGGATAAGGGCATTTCCTTACCAATCCAATTAGAAGTCACATTTTGGGCTAAGACACTTCTATACAATCATGCTACACATGTGAAAGATAGTATTTAAATTCCTTATTTTCATTAATTCAGTCTACCGTGATTTAATGAGAAATCACAGCAAGGATTTTTAAACACAGAAAGTTGCTCCAGCAAGAGAGAGAGAGAAGGAACTTACAAAAATAAAAGTGTCCCCAGTTTGTACAAAACATTTCCATGCTAAACTAGTAGCCTTTCTCTTTGAGGAGCAAAGTGCACACACATGAAGAATACACAGAAGGGCTGTGTGGAATTACTGGAAAAGATGCCAAATCGTCTCTTTCACCTAATTCTTAAAAGCCTGTACAATAAAGCAACTGCTACTATAATATAGCACAGCTGCACAACCTACACAAAAATTAGTTTCAGTCCAAGAAGTCTCATAAAAGGCACCAAAAGATCTTAGCATCTTGTAGGTATAGGAAAGAAAGTAGTTCATGAGAGTGAGACAAGGAAGGATTTATGCCCATAATTATTCCAAGTGTTCTCAATTCATCATGGCTGTCCCAAGCTAATAGTACACATACAGACACATAATTAAAGAGCATAATGCATCTCACGGGATTGCTCTTTAAGTGAGTTTGTTCTTTAAGCAAAACACCATTGTAAGTGACAAATTGTGATTTCTGGTTGGGATTGTGAACCCAATTTAGTTGTTAAGGAGCCATTCAACAATTATGTGATCCTTGAAGGGGAGGGGTCTGCAATCTGAATTACCAGTGTGTGTATGTGTCAGGTCAAAGATTATGTAATCCATTTGGAGCTGTTGTGCATTAGGCACCAATAGTGAAAAGTTCTAAAAATCAGAGTTTTGATACAAAAGCTCTGGATTACGTAATTTTAAAGGAGGGGAGGGGGTCGAAGTTAAAATTACAGTCGGATTACATGGGGGGGTCAATTCCCCCCCCCCAAATAGATCACATAATTGTTGATTGGCCCCTAAGTGAGTTTTTGGTTGGTTTTAGTTGTTAAGTGAGGCAACCATTCAGAGAAAATTCTGCTCTTTAAGAGAGTTAGTCTCTAAGTGAGTTGCTCTTTAGGCGAGGTTTTACTGTATTATGTATTTTATTTATTACAATATTTTCCTTTTCTGTCAAAGTAGGGAAAAGCAATTCACATCTAACCATAATGCACCTCCTTAGTTAGCAGCAATTTAATGGGGTAGTTTTTTTTTTTGTTCAGTCAAGTCTGACTCTTTGTGACCCCATGGACCATCGCACGACAGGCATCCCTATCCTCCACCACCCTCCTCAACCTGCCCAGTTCTGTGCCCATTGCGTCAACAATGGTAGGGGTATGGTACACAATTTAATTTACACATACATAAATGTCCAACAGTATTCTGGCCTGTGTGTTGTATTTCTAGAAGTCTTTAAAAGATTGCATCTTGGGAAGCATGTCACTGGTAAGAAAATATATCTGTTATAAAGGCTATCATTTTCTCATTTGTTTTTAGATAGTAAAAATGCCATTAAAAAGGAGCAGCAAATTACAGTGAGAACCACTTGTTTGTTTGTTTGTTATGCTTAATGTTCCCAAATGAAGAATATACAATGATATACCTAATATAACAAATCATACAAAAACTAATTGCTCTGGGGTGGGGGACAGAGGTGCCTGGCGGGCAATGGTCCATGGGGTCGCAAAGGGTTGGAATTGACTGTGCAATTGAACAACAAAATATCAACCCCAGCAGCATTGTTGAGAGTTCAATCTTATTTATTAATTCACTTCATTTCCACCTGACTGACTGTATGGCCCAGTTACTTCTTTTTGAAGGAGGAAGAGTGCAGCATGGGACTGAATACTGCCTGGCATTCAGGGTCTTTTGGGCCAAGCTATTGTGGGAAGGGTAGCAAACACCCTTACTCACAATGCATTGACAGCAAGGACCATCATAGCCAAGATTATTCTCACAGAATTATCTAGGTGGTGAGAAAGTCCCCATTGCCAAACACCTCTGCTTTTTCCTTCTTTCTCTCCCAGTCAGTGTTGTAGCCGCAGTACATGATGTGCATCAGTAGTGACTCTTCTTCCTGCTTTAGGTGGCAGTAGAACCTTTGCTGGTGCATCTTTGGAATTGCAGTGATAGAGAATAATGGTGAAATTCGTGCCTCAGATTGCTTATGGGAGCAGCCAGTAAGCAAAGTGGAGCTCTTGTCCATTTCCTCCCAAACATCCCATCATCTCCCTTTCAAATAATCTTTTCCTATAGTCTAGTTTTTTCTGGATCATTTCAGTGAGTTACCAGATCATTTCAGACCATTTTGTTTCACCACAGAACCAAATCCAACCATTCGACTTCAACACTGAGTGTATACATATTGGCCAGAACCGAGTTGGATCAATTTAGAACTTGTTCAAAACCAATGCACATCAATAGTCAAGAGTCTACTTATGGTGGGCGTGGCTAAGATGGCCGACGAGTACGCTCGCGCTTATTAAAGTGGTAATCAATGTGATTGAGCAAAATGGGAAAATTTTAAAGTGGTAATTTCTGTTGATAAGGCTCCTGCTTGCCTTTCTGGAAAATTTTGGAAAGTTTTGAGGTCGGACGGTCGAAGTTCGGGAGGCTTTTCTGGGCGGGAGAGGCTCGCGACGGCAATCGCGGCTTTTCCTGCCGAGGAGACGAGAACGGGACCAACGAGACGGCGGAGATTTGTGGCAGCAGTGGAATTGGCAAGAAAACAATCGTATGTAAGTGCATGAAAGGATATACGGAAAAGTTAAAGTTAAAGTTAACTGAGGACTTTGCTTAGAAGAGCCTGGACTTGGAAGTGGGTGGAAGTAGCTGAAATCAAGCGGTTGCTCCCTTAATGGCAGCGGTCCTGGAAAACGAAAGTGATTGTGCTTCGGTCTATGGTTTCCTTGTGCCCCAGGAGAACCGCGGCGTGCTCTGGAGACAATAAAGTGGCTTAAGAAGTTTTTGTCTGGGCTCTAGCATCCGAAGGCTGCAGTGTGTTTTCCAGTTTAGAGCATGTGGGGAAAGTCTGCCGTTCCACAGAGGAAGAAGGGGGGTTTCCACCCTGAAGTTAATGCAACCGCTGGAAAATGGCGCTTTGATTTGTCCGCCTCAAGAGAAGGCTTAATTGGTTTTCTTTTTGTCCCTTCACCGTGTGGATTACAAATAGCAGTTTTCATTTTGAACACATTGCTTCTCACGTCTTTTTTCCTTCCTGTTTGGATTTTGGGCTTTTTTTTTTCTTCTCATTCCCCCCTCCCGTTTTGGCGGCTTGGACTCAAACGAGAAGTTCTGGGTGACTGTTTCCTTGGAGCCTTTATTTTCGTGGTTCGGAAGATGATCAGTTGGACCGCTTGCCTTGGGGAAACGGATCTGATGTGGATTATTATTTTCTTTTTCTCTTTTCTTTTTTCGCTGTTTACTGGGAGTACACTTCGGTTCCTTCTGTTTTCTTTTTCTTCGTGGATTACAATATCTAACTCTTCATTGGATTCCTTCCTCCCTACAAGTTTTGTCCGTCTTGCTTGGACTCATGGTACCAGTGGTTGCAGTGTTACAGGTTCTGTCTGACTGACTAATTTCTACAATGTTCTGCAACATTGGACTCTTTTATTGTGTATTACTATGGATAAAGGCACAAGAGGGAAAGCAAAAGAGGAAGAGCCAGTCGTGAAGTCTAAGAGGAAGGAAAAAGCACCAATGGAAGAAGCCCCTCAGTCTTGATCACCGCCCCCAGAGCCCTATGATCAAACTCAAATTATGGTGGAAATTGGCAAGCTGTTTCAGAAATTGGAGAAGAATGAGGAATCAAGGGTGAAAGATAGAAATGAAATGATGAAAAAGCAAGATAAGGTGGTATCATCTGTTGCAGATTTTTCAAAAAAGGTGGATTTAAGTTTGAAAAAAAATAGAGGAAAATGTGAAATTGGTTCAAAGTGAGGTAATTGCCATAAAAAAGGAAATAAAAGGGACTCAGGAGGTGGTGCGGGAGAATAAGATGAAATTGGATGAGCAAGAGAGAAGGATCGATGCTGTGGAAGATATGAAGAGAAAGCAGAATATTGTGATTCGTCAGGTGGTGGAACGGACACCGGATTTGTTAAGAGAAAGAGTGGTTCAGTGGTTAAATGGTTTGAATATGGCAAAAGAATTTGTTCAGGAAGATTTTGTAAGTGTATTTAGGGTGGGCCCAAGAAGAGGGAGGGTGGTTCAAAGAAATGTTTTGGTAAAATTTGCAAATTGGGCCGATAAGCTAAGAGTAATGGCTTTTCTGAAACGAGCTGGTCTTGATGCTTTGAAATTTGATGGTTCTGATGTAGAAGTCTATAATGATATTTCATTGAAAGAAAGAACGTGGAGATATAAGATGAGGCCTGTAACTAAATTGCTGATGAGTAAAAATATAAGGTACAATTGGATATTCCCACAGCAACTGCGCTTTTATTACGACAAAAGAATGCAAGTAATTTATGAAGGGGCTAATCCATTGGAGTATTTGATCTTATTGGAGTTGGTAAAAATAGACTCGGAAGAGTGGATAAATCTCAAGAAGGAATTGATGGAATCGGGAGCCTTGGGGAGGGAGTATGAGAGGGCGGAGGCCGGTGGGGCAACAGGTGGAACACCGCAGCGAAGGGAAGAGGAGGAGGAGCTGTCACTGATCATGGTGGAGGAGGAGACAAGTAAGGAGCAATGAGAATTAGAATATTAAAATTTAAAGCATTTAATTGATATAGAAGGGCGAGTAGCGCGTAGCACTGGTAGGAAGGCACATATTACATGTCCCCCCTCTCCCCTCTTTGGTTGTCAAAGGCGGCTTTTTTTTTAAGAAGGTGGGGAGAGAGATAGTGTGTGTTATATGTAGTTTTTTGTGGTATGGGGGTAAGGGGTTGGTGCTGGCACGCCCGATGGAGAGTTCAGAGCTTAGAAAGGAGATAGGTTATGGGAAATATTAAAATATTATCATGGAATGTGAAGGGTACAGGTTCTGTTCTTAAGAGATGGAGGTTGGAACTGGCGTTGAAGAAAGATAGACCCGATATATTGTTTTTACAGGAAATGCACCAGAAGTCAAAAGATACAAATAAACTTTTTTGGGGATGGATTCAACATTATGAGATGGCGTTTGGAACTTCAAAAGCGAGAGGGGTGGCAATCATGATTTCTAAAAAATTAGGATTTGAGATTACAAAAAGTGTTGCTGATCAAGAGGGTAGATATTTGATTGTAAGAGGAAAAATAGAGGATGAGGAAATCATGTTGGTAAATATTTATGCTCCAAACGATCATCAAGCGGATTTTCTAGAAAAAGTTCGGAAAATAGTGGAATTAGAGAATGTTGCAAAAACTATTGTGGCGGGAGATTTTAACTTGATAAGGTCGGGGTTAGACTGTACGAACATAGCAAGAAGTGGAACTGGCTTGAAAGGGAAGGTTTTGGATAAATGGATGGATGTGATGGGTTTGAAGGATTCTTGGAGAGAGTTTAAGGGCTCTGAAAGGGCATATTCCTTTTTTTCACATGTCCATGGGACCTACTCGAGAATAGATTATGTCTTTCTTACGGAAAACTTGATTAAAGATATAGAAGGAATGGAAATTGGGATCATTAAGGAATCAGATCATGCCAAAGTACTTTTGGAATTGAAATTACAAAAAGATACCCGAAGAGGAAGAAGTTGGAGGCATGATCCTAATTTATTTAAACATCAAAAATGTAAAGAACAGATTATGGAAAGGTGGAAAGAAAATTGGCAGTGGAACAATAATAACGAGGTTAATTTCAACGTTGTATGGGATACCATGAAGTCGGTTTTCAGAGGAGAAAGCATAAAGTTGGCGAGTTTAAAATATAAAAGATACAAGGTAGAACAGACAGAAAAAGAAAGAGAAATAAAGCAGTTACAGGAGGATCAGGCAAAAAGTAAAGATAAAAAAATCCTTACGAAATTGCAAAGACTTAAAGCAGAATTAATGGGTAAAGATATTGACAAAGTTAAACGAGACTTGATCTATTTAAACAGAGAATACTTTGAATTTAGCAATAGAAGTTCAAAACTATTAGCAAGAGCAGCTAAGGTCAAAAGGAAAAAAAGAGAAATTGGGGTATTGGTTAATAAACAAGGTTTAAGGTGTAATAAGAACAGAGATAAATGTAAAATTGTGAGGGAATTTTATCAAGCATTATATGCAAAAAAGGAGGTAGATTTGGAGAGGCTCAAAAAGATACTGGAGAGACAGTTAGGGAACGGAATAAAACAAAAACATAGAGAGAAAATGGAGGAAAGGATCACTGATAAAGAGGTAAATGAGGTAATTAGCGGGTTGAAGATGGGGAAAGCTCCGGGGGATGATGGATTATCGACAGAGTTTTATAAAGAATTTAAAGAAGTGGTGGTTCCAAAATTAGTGAAGTTATATAACTATATTTTAGAAGGGGGAGCAATCCCGACTTCATGGTATAACACCACAATCGTTCTACTGCCAAAGCCGGGTAAGAACTTGGAAAGAGTGGAATCGTACAGACCAATTTCTCTTATAAATCAGGATGCCAAAATCTTCACAGCAATATTGGCCAATCGTCTAAACGGTTTTATGGGGGGATACATAAATGTCGATCAAGTTGGGTTTTTAAAAGGCCGGCACATGGCAGATTTGACTAGAAGGGTATTAGACTTAATTGATAATGTTAATCAAACGAAGGAAAAGGTGGGCTTAATATCATTAGATATTTTTAAGGCATTTGATTCATTACAATGGTCTTCAATTAAGGAAATAATTAAAAACTACGGGTTTGGGGACAGATTTAGAAGGGTAATTGATTTATTATATCAAAAAGGGAATGCTAGGATCAGAGTAAATGAAGAGGTTACTGATGTGGTAAAGCTTGAGGCTGGTACTAGGCAGGGATGTCCACTATCTCCTATCCTGTTTATCATGGCAATGGAGATATTAGCCAAAAATATAAGGGATGATTTAAACATAGAAGGGATAATGGGTAATAAAGTGAGCATGTACGCGGATGATACACTGCTTATGGTGAAATATCCGGAGTTGGTAATGGATAGGATTAAAGATCACCTACAGGTATTTGAAGCTATAACCGGATTAATGATAAATTGGGATAAATCAGAACTGATGCTGTGTAATATGGGGGTAGGCGAGATGGGAAGGATAGTGGGGACACTTAATATACAAATTAAAGAAAGGCTGAAATATTTGGGGATAATTATTTCAAATAAATTGGAAGAACTTAAACGATTGAACTATGACAGTTTGAAAGCCGAATTTAAGAGTAAAATACAAGAGTTTCAGAAGTTGAAGCTGTCATGGTTTGGAAGGATTTCAATTTGCAAAATGATATTGCTGCCAAAGATTAATTTTTTATTTGATGCACTAGCGATCCACTTGAAGGAGAAGGAAATTAATGAGTTTCAAAAGATGTTTAATAGTTTCTGTAATGGTGGTAAAAAATCTAGACTTTCAAAGAAGCTCTGGTACTTATCTCAGAAAGAAGGGGGTTTGGGCATGCCAAATTTGTTAGCATACTATTGAGCATTCCAAATCAAGAATGTTGTGAAGATCTTGGCAAGAGAAAAGGCAATTTGGGAGGAATTGGAGATGAAAGAGTATAGAAATATTGGTAATATGATCTTCTTGGGAATAAAGGACAAGCCGAAAAAGTCAAATAATAATATGATGAGAGGCCTCATGGAGGTGTGGAAAAAAGTAAAGAAAGATATGGTCCCAAATCTCTCTCCAATTCTGGAATTGACTGATATGGTGTGTTTTCCAATAAAATTAGATAAGGAAAAAAAGGAAATATTGGATAAAAATGGGATGTTCTTACTGAAGGATTGGTTAAAAGTTTGTGATGATGATACCAAGAGAAAAAAATATATTTGAAAAGTTAAAATTGGATTGGTTTCAGAAATTAAAGGTGGATAATTGGAATAAAAAATATAGAAGAGAAGTAGGGATAGATAGAACAAAGACTGAATTTGAAGAATTGGTAATAAAGATCAGAAAAGGGGAAAAGAGCATTAAGGGTCTGGTAAGCAAACTTTACACTATATTGAATAAGGGTAAAGATCCACAGGAAGATTTGAAATGGAAGTGGGAACAAAATTTGAATATAAAAATAGGGAAGGTTGAATGGAGGAATAAATGGAAAAAGAGGATTATGAGAACAATGTCTGTAAGAATTAAGGAACATAATTTTAAAATGTTGTGGCAATGGTACTTGGCACCACTAAGACTTTATCAGATGGATAATAAAAGGGATAAGTTATGTTGGAGATGCAAAGAAACGGATGGAACATATGAACACATGTGGTGGAGTTGTAAAAAAATAAGGGATTTTTGGGGAAGAATAGAAGGGGAGTTTGGTGAAATAATGGGCAAAAGAGTTAAGTTGGCGTCAGGTACCATTCTTTTAACAAATGTGGAAGGTTTGGGTTTGAATAAGGAGGGAAAAGAATGATTGGAAATTGTATTAACTACAGGTAGACAATGTATAGCTAGAAAATGGAAAAACGATGTAAATATACAGATTGGAGAGTGGTATAAAGAAATGTGGAGTTTAGCATTGAACGACAAATTGACATGGGTGATCAAAGTAAAACGAGATAAATTAAAAGAGAATAGGTTCTGGAGTATTTGGAAACCGTTCGTGGATCATTCTCTTATGGCAAACGATAGCTTAGGACCTGTACCATCTCAAAGAGGTTTTTGGAGTTGAAACAGAAACTAAACTCTCCGGGCATTGTATATACTCACAGGGTGATGTGTAATTATTAAAGAATAAAAATAGTGGTAGCACTGAAAGCTTTTATTGTTACGATCATAGTAATAATTTACAATGTGGTATTTAATATTGGGGGTTGTATGGTAAACATTTAGTTTAAGTACTATTATGTGCTAGCTCTCATGAACTTGAGCTAATATTGTATTGATGTTGTTTTTGTTTTGTTATTATATTGTATTGTTATTGTTTTTCTTTTTTGTATTTTTGTCAAAAATTTAATAAAAAGATTTTTTTTAAAAAAGAGTCTACTTTATAATACCGCTCCTGGACCAGGACTCCTTGCTTACGGTCATCCATGCTCTGGTCACCTCCAAATTGGACTACTGTAATGCGCTCTACATGGAGCTGCCCTTGATGACCATCCAGAAGCTGCAGCTGGTCCAGAATGCGGCTGCCCAGGTAGTGATGGGGTGCAAGTGTTATTCCTGTGCCTCGCCACTGCTGCGGGAGCTGCACTGGCTGCCAGTATGCTTCTGTGTGCAATTCAAGCTGCTGGTTTTAACCTTTAAAGCCCATCATGGCAATGGGCCAGGGTATCTAAGAGACCGCATTGCCCCAAGGTTTTTGACCCATCCTATGAGGGCAGACCGCAGGGGCTCTCTGGTGGTCCCATCAGCCAGGGACACACATCTTACTGGGACCAGGAGGAGAGCCTTCTCAGCGACTGCCCCAGCCCTTTGGAACCTCCTGCCAACAGAGCTGGGCCTCCAGGCAGAGCTGTATCCCTTCAGGAAGGCTCTAAAAACCTGGCTCTGCCAGCTGGCATGGGGTGCGTCTGGCAGCATAACTGAGCCTCGCTGGCTCATCTAGCCCTGTTTGGAGTTTTAATTAAGGGGTTATTGGTGTTTAGATTTTAATCATTTTACTGTTTTTAAAGGTTAGTGGTTGTTTTTAACGGCTTTGATTGATGTGAGCCGCCTTGGGTTGCCGAGGCGAGGAAGGTGGCCTATAAATCTAGTAAATAAATAAATAATACCCCTTTTCAGTGTCCTTCCACTAATAATAATTATGTGCCATAAAATCACTTCCATTGTGCAGCAACACTTTCCAGGGCTTTGGATACTTACATGTTATAGTAGTCTAGGGAAGAAAAGCATAGAACAGCACAACCTTGCATTCAGATAAGCTAATATTTTACATATATATACAGCATAATCCTAAAGAGAAGTCAGTCCCACAGTCTCTCAAGCACTTTAGTGTGGATTATTTCCTCAAGGTGATAAAATATTAACAAAATGAAAGACTGTTGCTACAATATAACTAATTTTAGTCTCTCTTTTGCCACTGCATTCATGGTCACAGTGCTGCAAATTAGAAACTAATCTATGCGTTCACATGAGCCATAGAATGAAATATAGTTCTGCCCATTTTCCAAAAACATAAAGATTAGAAACTTGATTTTTATTTTTAAACGCAAGACAAATTTTTGGTAAATTCACCTAAAAGACTCTTGGGGAGCTTATCCTGTGCAGGCCATTCCATAACTATACATCAGGGTATGTAATTGCTCTGAAGTAAAGGAAATTACAGTAATTCATTTTAATTCCTTTTGGGGGACCTGCTACAGAGCTAAATAACTATTTTTTTCCTGTAATGAAAATTCATGGAAGCAACCCCAGACTCTTAAACCATATTTGTAATTATATCAAATCCCTTTACACTTGTCATGCTGATCCTAAGCCTTTAAACTCAGAACTAAATCCCATTGAGTTAAATGGGAATTGGTTCCTATTGTGCTTTGGGCTGTTGCCACAGAAAGCATCGCATCGGACCATTTCCTTTATTATTATGGCCTTAGGAAGGGCAAGCTCTCTTTTATACTTCTTTTATAACTTGGGTTCTTTACCAGAAAGCTTGCTAGTGAGAAACAGCTCAAAGCCTCAGAGAATCTGGAGTCTGGGCAAGAAAGCTTGTGTCTGATTCTTATTCTCCTGGTTTGTAAGAAAGAAGAGCTGAGCAGGAGTATGATAAGGACATCCAACAAAAGAGCATTCCTGGCAGACCCCTCCAGAGTTACCCTGTTTTCTGGCAGCTTTTGGACCATATGTTCCATGTGCATTTTTTCTGCTCCAGGCTGAAATTATTACTTTCTACTACACAGGGAAAAGCAGCCAGCAGCAGCTCTGAATTTAATTATTTCTCTTTGAGCCTAGAGGGCTTATATAGCACAGGACGGAACCAAAGATTGGTTAGAAATTCATTTTCCTCTCCAGCAAAGCTGTTGCTGCCTTGGCTTCCTGCATCAAAGTAAATAAAGGTATGTAGATCATGTAGGTAGATATTTCTGAATGCTATACTAGGGTGGGGCCACTAAACATTGGCACCCTAACCAAAAGTAGCAAATAAATCCACAGGATGCCAAACAGTTAAACCTGAGAAGAGGAAATGGGGCAGAAAGAAAACACAGACCTGCTAGTCATTATATAACCATTGACTGACAGAGGAGTAGAATATATCTGTGATATATGGGTGGCTTCGAACAGTTTTCACAGCTGATTGTTTTTAAAAAGTGAGGAGGGGGGAAAGGTATGGTATGCTGCCATTCCAAATTAAGCTGTGTGATTTTTTCCCCATAAAACGACATGGCGATTTTGGAGAAACATCAGTACTGTTAAGGTATTCTCCCCTTCTCCAGGCAATGTAGGCAATCCAGCTTTACCTAGTACAGTACACCCCTTTTCCCCATTTGAATAAAAAGCAGCCATTCATTTCTGACTCTTCTCAGGAGGAAACAACAATTGTTCCTGACCCTGACTAGCATTTTCCCCAGAAATGGTTTCATCCCCTTTCAACCATTTCCCATATTAGATCACAAATGGCATGTTTTCATTAGACCCTTAAAGCTAAACACTTCCCACCCCAAACTTATTTATTTATTTATTTATTTATTTATTTATTTATTCGTTCATTCAATTTATAGGCCGCCTTCCTCGCCTCGGTGACCCAAGGTGGCTCACATCAGATAAAACATCTTGTACAATAAAACCCACTGCTAAAATGATAACATAATTAAAATCTATTTAAAAAAACCATAGCCCCTAATTAAAACACCAACAGGACTAAACTTCAGCTCCCAGAATCCCTAATCATTAGCCATGATGCTTGAGGCTTCCAGATGGACCTAATAAAATGTCTAACATGTGACAGGACCCAATATCTTGTCTCTTTAGATATTACTGCCACTCAGCCCACATTCACTGAACAGACATGTGGTTGGGGAGACATATTTCCCTCACACCATATACCTTTTTTTGTGTACCTATGCAGGTGTACTAAAAATGTCACCTCCTCTTGACCCTACAGCAGGTACAAACAGGCATATACAAAATAAAATGGGTACACAATGATCAAAATAGAAATCCACCACCCTTTTGCCATTCTAGACAAACTCTTTTGGATACAATAGGGACAAACCCGATAAAGCCATACACATTAAATTTTCCATTAGATTTCACTGTTGGACTTTAGCAGGATTTGCTATGGTTGCTGCTTGTTTCTGTGACAGATTGGAAGAGTTTAGAAGATTAATCACAATAAAAGGGAAACATATTGTAACACATATTTTTCTACATTCCTGGTGTCGCTCTCTCATTCAACGTCACTTGAAGGAATTGAAGTGGGGAGGTGAAATGATTAAAAAGAGGAGGGTGAAAAAGGACAGGAAAGATTTTTTCCTACAACTTGTTATATATACAGAGAGAGAGAGAGAGAGAGAGAGAGAGAGAGAGAGAGAGAGATTTTATATATTCTGTGTGTAGGTTCACAACTGAGACAGACTGCAGGCTTTTTTTTTTTTACAAGATCTCCTTTATTAGCACAGAGGTTAGCTGTTGAAATATTTCTGAAGCTGCACAATTCTGTCCTAGGCTGGCTTAGTGTGGGCATATTTTTACTTGTTAATTATCTCAAGAGCTTTTTAAAAAGTGCAAAAGAATCTATGCTTCTCCAATAGAGCACTGTAATTCTATTTTTGTCCCCAGCCATGTACAGATCTGGCTGTTATGGCTCGTTGAATCATCAAACATTTGTGGATCAAAGTCTTCATAATAATATCCTCAAATACAGTTATTATACTTCCTAATACACCGCAGGTTTGCTGAGTCTGATGTATAATGTAGAACTGATCCGTGCCCTGTTCATTGGGTAGGCAATTTAACTAATACAAGATAGTAATAACAGACTATTTCATAACTAAGTATTCCAGGGGGGAAATGAACAACTTGGCATGGGATTACCAAATTCAAGAACAATACTCTGTCAATTGTCATCATTAGTTCCACTCTCAGTGATAGCTAACAGTTGTTCACCTCCCTGAAGTCTACACCACAGATGCTGAGGCTGATATAAATCACATTTGAATCGGAATACTCAAAGGATTATTTTGAATGAACAATGGACAATCAGCAGCCACTCTTTGGAAGTCAGGAACAAAAAGAAACAGAGATAACTCATTGTTGTTCAAACATGGCTAGTTTGAAAGTTGGAAAAAAATCAGTCCGCATTTCTAACACCTGGAAAATAAGCCTACAAATCTTGAAATAAGTATTTTGTCAGCCCTTTTCTAATCATTTGGAAATTGGCCACTATGGAGAAATGGAATATTCAAGACCAAATGTTTCCATTGACTCAAACAACATCATAAGATCAGTATGAGAGCATCTTAAATATTGTGCAAACCAGACAAAATTTACACAACAGATTGTTACTGGGAGTCTCTAGATCAGGGGTTCCCAACCTTTTCCTGCAAGGGGCCAGTTCCCATCACAGTGCTCAGCTGTGGGGGCGAGAGGCCTGGCTGGGCCCACTGCTTACATTTTCGTCATCATTTGGCAGGGGAATCGTGTTTGGACAGGCTCCACTGCTTCCCAGGGTGGTGGGAGTCTTTTCAGAGCATGATCACTCCGGTTTGGGATTTTTCCGATGTGTCTCAGCTGCGCTTCAGCAGCTATAGTGTGACTGTGGGTGACTTCCTGGTCCCATGCTGAGATCCCAGATGCTGACATAAGCTCCGCCCAGCACCAGAAGTCACCCACAGTCATGCTATAGCTGCCAAAGCGCAGCTGAGAAGTGTCAGAAAAATCCCAAACTGGAGCAATGATGCTCCAAAAAGGCTCCTGCCACCCTGAGAAGTGGCAGAGCCTGTCCAAGAACCTGGACATTTTTTGCGATTCCTGCTGCCACCGCTGCCATGGTACGTGATGTATCACAACTTCTAGTGGTGGTGAGTAGTCTAGAGGTGCCTGGGTGGCCACCGTGGGCTGGATTAATGATATGCATGGGCCAGATTCAGCCTGTGGGCCGTAGGTTGGCCACCCCTGCTCTAGATAGATGCCAAAGTGGGAAAAAAGTACCCTGTGAACCATTAGGTATATTCATGTATTTCATTGCATCCCTTTCATTATCATCCCACTCTAACCCTGATAAATTGCAATTATTTCTGAAATTAATTGACACAATAAATGCAGGATATATATAGCATTATTAACCCTTGCCCAAAACAAATAAATAGGTTGGTTTCGGTATGCCTAGCTAGTTAGACACTAAAAATATATACAGCGAAAAAAATCGCATAACGAATAGGTTTTTTTTTAAATGGCACCCCACATAACAATTTTTCCTATGGGAAAAAAATCATACAATTAATATTCAATGGGAAAAACCACTTAGCAAAAAAAAAATAATTGTATAATTTTTTTCCATAGGAAAAATTGTACAATAAAAAATGGCATAGCGAACATACCCATAGAATGAATTACAAATGTTATATGGGGTTTTACTGTATCCCCTTTTCATTTGTGCAATACTGACATTCTAGAGTTTTTTTCCTAATCCTGTATTAATTGAGGAGCTTATATAATATATGGAATATATACCTGTATATAAAGTTGCATGACTAGTATCCTGTTGTGGAGCTAAGCCATTATAACAGAAATGATGCCACTTACAAGTGTCATATTTCAGCTAATCAAAGAGCCCCTACTTTGATTTCAGGTTTGCATCTCATGGAGATGAAGTTGCATGAAACTAGGGGCCCTTTAATTAATTGCAATTGAGATCCTATCCACACACACACAAACACACACAAAAAAGTAGATGTCCCTGACAGAAGCCCAGAAAACGATGGATAGGGCTGCTCTGGGAAGCGTAGTGGTGGACTAGTTTGCTCAAACAAAGACAGTGCCTGATTTCTGTCACTGTTTTCTGTTGTTGTTGTTGTTGTTGTTGTTGTTGTTGTTGTTGTTGTTGTTGTTGTTGTTGTTGTTGTATGCTGTTTATAATAGAAGTGACTGGGAGGGTCTTTTCTGAGCTGGGATGACTGCCTATTTATCCAACACTACCCAATCCCAACTACTGAATTGAAACTATTTTGCAAAATGCAGAGAGAGGCAAACTCAAACAATGATAATTATATATCTTTTGTCAATTCAGAGAGTTCAGATTTTAATGGTATATTATCCAGTTTGGGCAAGAGAGGCTATTGAACCCCTGAATATTTGAAAATACATTCTATTATCAATTAAGCTCCAATTTCATCACCAACTTGTTACCAATGTGAAATGCTGATTCAGAACATGAATGGCTTCTTTGGAAATAAATAATAGAGAGGGCCAGGGAACCTCAAATCAGCATGTTAGATTCCATTGCCCTTGCTAACAGTGTGGTGTGAAAATTTGCACCAAAAAAAGGTGTCTGTATGGTTGTTGTTTTCTGTACAACAGGAGGTCTCAACTGCATGGAGTATCATCATGTAGGCAGCCTAAGACATCCCTTGTAGACAGATCTCCAAGCTAAACCCATAGAGGCCAAAGGAACAAAGCCAATGGAGCACATCAGAGGTGGCAAACTTGGTGACTTCCTGCTAGCCATCATACCAGTAATATCTTTGAGATGTGGAAATATCTCATTTGAAACATGAAAGTGGAAGAAAGTTAAAACACTTAACTTAGGCTAGATTACTGTCTAACATTTAGAGGGCCAGCTAAATAGTATATTATGTAAAGAAGATCCGTCTTCTTATATCTTCCCCCTATGTCAGGGATTCTCAACCTGCGGCCCATGGGCTGGATGCAGATCACAGTATCATGCGGCCTCCACCAGGAAGTGCCATCTGGTGGAGGAAGGGGAAAATGGCAATTTGGCCCTCTGAAGCATGACCTGGCCCCTACCTTTAAAAGGTTGAGAACTCCTGTCCTATGTGATAAAAACCACTCAGCACTCTGTCCCTTTATATCTTTGTAATTCCCCCCCCTCAAAAAAAACACCAACAACCTTGAATCATCTGTCTTGAAAACAAAAGGTTTAATTTTACAGCTGACTGTGCAGTCAATGAAAGTTTAATATGATTCCAAGTAAATACAGTGCCATGTGACACACAACAAATGGGAATTTTATATTGTGACACCAGCTATGGCTGCTTGGGAAAAAAGCAATTAAATAAATAACCACCTTGTTTTCATACACCAAACTGGGAAGTACAAAAGACACTTTGTTTATAGTGGTGTACATATTCATTTTTAGAGTAAAAAATAAAATCTTCTTGGTGTTCGTGAAACGTGCCTTAGAATGCTAAACACCCCAAATCAGTCTAGTAAGGTGCTTCTGAAGGTTTTGATTTAAAGCAAAAGACTCACTGGCCTCACTTTTTATTGTTCCACTTAACTGTCAGTTACAGGAAAGGTCAGTTCCTTGCACACACACAAAATAGACTAAACAAAAAAAAAATGCCAAACAGTCATATCTCTAGACTCTTTTTTCTTCTTAGATGCTGCTGTGATATTTTGTCTATATTATTATTATTTGAGAATTATTGCATGAAAGTATGATTAATAAGTTAATGCATTTCTGCCTGTGGGGATAATTTTAATCAATCTACCCTGCTTTTTCTCCCTATAAAATTGGATGACCCTTTAGGTGGCATTTCAATTGTATAAAGGGGCTGCGGTGGCTCAGTGTTTAAGAAGCTTGGCATGTTAGATGGAAGGTCGGCAAGTCAGCAGTTTGAGACCCGGGTGTTGCATGATGGACTGAGTGCCTGTCTCTGTCCTAGCTTCTGCCAACCTAGCAGATCGAAAGCAAGAAATTGCAAATAGATAAATAGGGACCACTTTATTGCGAAAAGATCTTGGGGACATGAAAGGAGCCTCATTCAGGCGTCCCCTGAGCGGAGTTCCTCCAGCAAAAATCCTTTCAACCCAGAATAATTTCTGACACAAAATCATTATGATTAATTATAGAAAAAAGTATGCAGAGGGAATGGGGGAAGAGGTCGAAAAGAAGAGCAAGATTTGAACTCAGAACCTGACTTTCAGTATACTGAATTTTAAGAAAGTTTGAACTATGATGTTGATATCTTTTATGAAATAACCTTGATGTGAAAGAAGAGAGGGAAATTCCCATCCACATCTGGACACGAAGATCATTAACAGCTTATTTGGATATAATAGGATATAGTAATACTTTGTACTTGTGTTTTGAAATTCTGTATAAACTGCTTTGGATGCATCTGCTGCGAGAAACAGGGGATACTAACTAATTAACTAACTTAGTTATATTACAATATTAGTTTATATTGTAAGACCAGCTATGGCTTCTTGGGAAAAAACAATTAAACAAATAACCACATTGTTTTCATACATCAAACAGGGAAGTACACATAGATCAGTGCCAGGATGTTCAATGATACTTGGGGTACAATTTTTAAAATAATGGACAACTCATACAAGGAAGGAGGGAAAGAAGGAAGGAAGAACCAAAAACTTGCAACGGAGACATCAAACTAACAGAACTATCAGAGATAGATGAAGAAAACAGAAGGAGGAAAATAAATGAGGTGCTAGTGGTAGAAATATCCAACTTAGAGTATGTTTAAGTTTAGGATGCTTCCAGACAAGGCTTTCAGCATGACACAAACTCATTGAAAGCTCCAAGGAGTCAATTTATTTGGCAGCCCTGTTCTGTTGCTTGTCCTCTTCAAGCAGGGCTACGATGCACACTTGCAACTGGCACAGAGGTGTCCAGTAAAACTTGCCTGTGCAAGCTCATAAATTTCTAGTTTTCCACCCAATGAACTTTTGCCCAAATTGAAAAAGTGAACTGTATTTGGACCAGCAACATCTACAGTTTTTAACCTTCCTATGCTTCCCAACAGCTTATTCCGATGCAAAAACAGAACAAAGAAAAACAAAGAAAAAATATTTTTAAAATGTTCAGGAAGGTAATTGAATTACTGCTGCTAGATGCCTTCTGTCTGGACATATGCCCAAACTATAATACAAGATCATCAGAAAATTGGCAAACTATAGATTGAACTATAGCTCAACCATTCATGCTCATACCTGTCAACTTTTTGCTTTGAAAATAAGGGAAATTTTGTGGGTGTGGCCAAATAGGTGGGCATGGCCAAATAAGTGGGCATGGCCAAATCGAGAGATGAGCACTGCACCCTAGAGTTGGATACGACTGGCTTTTCGAGCAAGGGCCAAGGGTGACCTTTGCTAACCAGTCATGTTAGTTGGCCCAAAACACTGCCTTATGGTGCTTTGATTGTGTGGAGTTGTGAAAGTAGATCGGGGGTTTCCCTTTAATATCAGTGGGTGGGGGGTTGCGATCCCCCTCTCCTGGGTCTCGTGGATCTGTGAGGGTTGGGGGGACAAGGGGTTTGTCCCCCCAACCCTTCTGGCCCCAGGGGACCCAGCAGAGAGGGGGATTGCAACCCCAAACCACTGATATTAAAGGGGAAACCCCGATCTACTTTCACGACTCCACACAATCAAAGCCCAGGATGGGGCTGAACCTCGGTACCACCTACCCACCCGCCGCCCCGGCTTCTGAGGTACCCGGCCACTTGCTGGGAAGGAGGAGCCCAGCCTGGGCTCGGTTCCTGCACCCCAACCCGTTCCCTCTCCGGCCCGGCCCTGGCCGGCCCTCCCCCACTTTAGTGTCTTGCACGGGAGACAAAGAAGGAGTCGCAGGAAGGACTAACACAGGTTTATTCATTGATGGTCAGTATGAACATGTGGTAATGGCGGAGGTACATCTCATTATATACAGTACATAATACATTTGAATCTGGTTGCACGGTAGCTCATTGGCTGCTACCTGCGTGGCCTCGCCCAGGTCACACCTCTCTTCTTGTAGTTGTTTTCTGTAGTCCTTTGTCATGCGGGGAATCTCCCGCGGCTGTTCGTGATTTGGGGAATGTGGACCATGTGAGACTGAACGCTCGCAGCTGCCCTCTATGGGCGGCTTGCTCGCGTTCCTTAGCAGCTGAGATACATTGTGATTGTGGCTGGTTACATTCATACATTTAAAGAGACATTGTACATGCATACATAACACCCACCATGGTCTGGGCTGAACCTGTGCCCTGGCCCTTCTCTGGCACTGGGACAGCTGCGCTCTGGCCCGGGCGGGCAGGCAAAGACAGGTATTTCTGGAGGCCATGCTGCCGCAGCAGTAGCTGGCCTTCCCGCTGCGGCCCAGCTGGTGCTCCTCCTTCTCCTCACCCCCGGCTGGGGGTGTAGTCTCCGGGTCTGGGTAGCCCCCAGCAGTAGCTGGCCTTCCTGCCGCAGCCCAGCTGGTGCTCCTCCTCCTACTACTACTCACCCCCGGCTGGGGGTGTCATCTCTGGGTGGCCCCCACCCGGCCCCGGACCGAGGCCATGTGGCCATAGCAGTAGCTGGCCTTCCCGCCGCAGCCCAGCTGGTGCTCCTCCTCCTCCTCACCCCCGGCTGGGGGTGTGGTCTCCGAGACCGGGCAGCCCCCACCCGGCTCCGGACGGAGGCCGGGAAAGTACGGGGAAATTAATAAAATGGGAGGGGTGGGAAGAGGGGCAAAATAAGGGGTTTTCCCAGGTAAAATGGGATGGTTGACAGGTATGTTCATGCTGTGGACATTGGCTTTGGCCCTGAGTGTCTCTATAGCAGAGTACAGTGATACCTCATACAACGTCCAAACTTGGTTCCACAAGTTTGGACTTTATATGGATTTGGACTTTGTATGAGGCATGCAAAATCCTAGCCGTGATGCCTCATACAACGTCCAAATCCTTGCCACAATGCCTCATACAACATCATTTCCATAGAGATACATTGTACTGTAACAGCACAGACTTCAGGGCAAAGTAAAGGAAACAGACAGGAAACTGACAGAACTTTAAGAAATCATTGTCTAAAGGCTAAAAACATTACAAAAACATGTCAAACAACCCTGATTGTCCCCTGAAGAATGCTGCAAAAATCCCAGGAATGCTTCTAAAAATTCTGACGAAAAAATTCAAAAAAATCCAAAATCGTGCTCAAAACCACTCCTAAACACTCTTTGCCTCTTGCAAAATCCACAAGAGCAATGCATGCATGTATCCTGCCTTTTATACTGCCCAGGCACAATGCAACCTGGGAAAACCCCAATGTCTCATACAAAGTCACACGACTTTGTATGAGGCAACTTTTTTCAAGGAATTAGGCGATGTTGTATGAATCCGATGTTGTATGAAGCAGACTTTGTATTGAGGTATTACTGTATACTGCTCCAGTATGGAGAGCATCAGCACAAGTGAAACAAGTTGGCACTGCTGTTAATGAAACAATGTGCATAGTGACAAGATGTCTCAAACCTACACCAGTTTAGAAGATATACCCTCTAGTTGGTATTGCTCCACCTAAGATAAGGAGAGAAGTATCAGTGGATGCTGACAGAACTGAGCAAGAGAATGACCCATGACACCCTCTGAATGGATATGAGCCTCAAGTCTGTTGACTTAGATCCAGGAAGAGCTTCATGGCAGGAGCAGACATTCTTGAGGGTACACAAGAGCAAAACCAAATTAGAAGCTAAAGGAAGGAGCTCACTGGACAAGAAATAACATTAAAGGAGGGTATATTGAGGAATCCAACCTCCTCTATGTCACTTTGAGGACCCTGAATAGGCTGAGGGTTGGAGTGCCTAAATGTAAGATCAACATGCTCAAGTGGGGGCTGTTGGTGGACAACAATGTAGAGACATGCAGAATCATTTGCTGGTCTGCCAATTACTATCAGTAGCATGTACTGATGAAGATTTAATTTTGGCCAACAACAAAGCCATGATAGTGGCTTCATTTTGGCAGTTTAAGGTTTGATTTGGACACAAAAGAAGAAGAAATAATACAAGATGAGGCAAAATCTACAATAAGATAAAATAAATGACAGTGATGAAATAAGAGTTAGCCACCTGTGCAGGAACTAACATGTACTCTTAAATAAACCAATTAGTCATAACAAATTCTGTTCATTTCCCATAAGCCTGGGTCAGAAAAAAAACGCTAAAATAATAGCATAGATCCTGGACTTTTTTTATTGTCACCCAAAAACAAGATTGGACAAAGTGTGGCCTTAAGGAGCAGTAATTTTGCCTTGGGGCATATGCCCCTGAAGTACTTCAGATCCTCTGAACTCACATTCCCCAAAGACCCCCAAATCCCTCAACCTTAGACACCCAAGCACCTGAAATTCCCCAAACCAAACTTCCAATCCTCAAATCAGAAGTAGAAATTTGCTTACTCCCACTTTTTATTTTATTTTTATTTCAATATCTTTCCTTTCTTATATAGAACAATTTCCTCTGACTCAGACTAAAAATGCTTTAAAAGCAAATCTGCCTAGAAAGTTAAGCGTCTTTTGTTTCTTCCTGAATCAGCAGTTGAAGCCAGTACCAACAAATGCCAGAATATATTTTCTTTATGCATTGGCACTTTAAAAAAAAACAACAAAACAAAAAAAAGAATCTGGTTAATTTGCCAGACTCATTAAATTCGATGCAAACACTCAGCAGTGAAAAATCATCATCATGAACTTACATAAAGTTGGTACTGGAAAATGCTGTAAAGGCACACCAAGACTTTAAAATTTTAAAAAATGTTTCTTTCTCGTTTCTGCCTCCACCCCAGTATTTTGACCTCCCACTCAAGTCTTGAGTTCAAATTTACTGAGCAGCAATAATGGAGGGAGTTTTAGAAATCACCATCCTGACATTTTCTCAATATTCTTTAGGGCTGCTACTGATTATTATGACCTTATGTACTGAGGCAGGGCTGCTCCTACTGTCAATGATGGCATCTCTCCTGAGAAGCTCACTTCTTTTTAAAGAGCAAAAACAATTTGGCATTGGGCAGGGCCTACGCAGGCCAGGCACATACTTTGTCCTGCTGAATGATGAGAGAAAGGACTTCATGTCAGCCATCCTGTTGATGGTTCTTGTTTCACCAATATTGCACTGGTGGGTTTCATTGCCCACTGGTGCAATGTGGCAACCTAGGAACCCAGTATTATGCTTCTATCTCTGAGTCTCCAATACCATTCGAAGACAACCCCCACCAAAAAAAAAGTTTGTGGAGAATGAGAAGCATTGTTTGGGTATAAAAAGTTATCCAGTATGGCTCCACTCCAGATTTATTAGATTCTTGATGCACAGAGATAATCTGGGTTTGCTTTGGACTTAGGCCCCGGGACATTTTATCAACATGGCTGAAACACTCCACAAAACTGCCATATATTGATGCATACTGATCGAGTATCCCGGATTGTCCGGGAAATCCTGTAATCTAGTGCTCCTTCCCCCTCCTTCCTGCCGTCATTCCATAATTTGACCAGCCAGGAAAAGGGTTACTGCGCATGTGCACAGGGGTTACTGGGTTACTGGTAACCCCTGCGCGTATGTGCAGCAACCCAGCAACCCCTGTGCACATGTGCAGTAACCCCTTTCCTGGCCAAAGGGGTTACTGCACATGTGCACAGGGGTTACTTTGCATGTGTGCCACTGCCTCTGATGGCCGCACATGCACAGTAACCCCTTTCCTGCCCGGCACCTGAAAACATACTGCGCATGCATGCCCGGCTCCCAGATTTTGAAAACCGCGGCTTGACAGGTATGTATTGATGAAAGAAGCCATTCTATTACTCTTCCAGAAGGGTGCATAGAATTGTGTTGTGTTGTGGATGGGAATTTTTCTTTGTGATAAGACCTCTGTGTTTTTACCAGTTGATTGGGAAACTGAATACGGTGCGAATCTTTACACTGTTAAATCAGTTGCCTACCCTGCCCCCATGAAAGGCAGAAAAGAACTGGAGGTCTTCTCTCTAGGCCTGATTGAAATGACTGTCTACACCATCTCAACAACTTTATTTTATTTTGCCTTTTTAAAAGTACATTAGGATAACCACATGAACAACAATAGTTGAACAGTCCATTATCTTCTAAAAATAAGGAAATGACCATTGGAAGACTCTTCTGAGGGGGTAATTGGGAATCTCTTTTATTATCTGATGCTGTCTTCTCTAATATCACCCAGTTTTCTACAGTTAACATTTTCACAATTGTCTACAAATGAATAGCTGGCCAATTCAAAGTCTGCTTTTTTGCTATGTATTTAGTGTGTGTGTGTGTGTGTGTGTGTGTGTGTGTGTGTGTGTGTGTGTGTGTGTGTGTGTGTATTTTATTTTTTTCTGTAATTCCCTAAGTAGATTTTATATATAATCTAATTATATACACAAACTATTATGAACAAAATGATGCTCACATGCATAATTGTTTGCTATAACTTTTTGACTGGACAAATGAAGAATAAAATAGCCCTTGAAATAGAGGGCTATCCTCAGTCAAATAGGTAACACGGACATTCCATACTGCCTTTTTTCTACAGTTGAAAACAGAGTGGGGCAATGAATGCACTACCCGGTTTGAGAGTAGCTGTATCCCAATTGGTTATTCTCAGGGTTCAAATGATCATCACTAAAGGCCTAAATGGCCACCCCAACCAGTCCCTTTGTGCTTTGCTACCACCACAGTTAGTAAGCCACTATAGCTGTGCCTACTGTTGCTAGCAAGGCTGATGAGTGGATGCAAAGCCACTACCATGTTTCACTTTCTGGTATGGGGAGAGTGGGCAGGAATGTGCAGGCTGGTTGGATGCTATATGGGTAGAGAAACAAAAATAGACAGAAAATACTGTTCTCAAAGCACCTTCGATACCCCTAAATAAACCTCAAAACTGTTTCTATCAGTTATCAATCTTCTGGCATACCTAAGCACCTAACTAAAGCTTTTAGGATTCCTTTTACCTATTATCCCCCAAAGGATTGAACTCTTAATTCTTCCCCAATCCTAACAGGGAATGGGATGATGAGATTTATTCCAACTATTTGGAATAACAAAACAACGCAACCTCCACAGCTGTCTCCACTTTTTGGAGGAGGGTATTGCTGTAGATCAGGGGTGCCCAAACTACAGCCCATGGGCCCAATTAGGCCCCTGCATATCATTAATGTAGCCCGGCTCACCACGGACCGCCACCTGCCCCCCCTCCACCTGACATCAGCAGTGGTGGCAGAGGTGGCAATCACATTTTGTCCCAGCTGCTCAGAGCAGCATCTTGCTCAGTCCCATCCCCTCTGCAGCTTTTGCCAAAGCTGATTGCTGTATTGGGGAAATCTTCAGAGCCTCCTCTGTTTCAAAATTCATGGCACTAGGAGAGCCCCCTAGCACACCCAGGACGAAGTCACCGCAGCACACCAGGTTTACCCTTCCATCGCTGCAGATTTTGAAACAGAGGAGCCTCAAAAGATTTCCCCAATGCAGCGATCGGCTTTGGCAAAGGCAGCAGACGGGATGGGACCAACCCAGAGGCTTCTTGGAGCAGCCCGGACAAAGCATGATCGCTGCCGCCGCCACCACCACTGCTGACGTCAAAACTGTCAGCAGTGGGAGCAGCCCGACTCCGGCCCCCACAGCTGTGTATCGGAGGCGGGACTGGCCCATGAAAAAAAAGTTTGGGCACCACTGCTGTAGACTAAGACTTGCAAAATGGGATGGCATTATTACAACATAAAATTGGTTTTGTTGATAGCACAACATAGATTGGATTCAACAGACTGGTGCCTCAAGACTACAACTCCCAAAATAACAGAATATTAACCAGGTTGGCTGAGGCTTCTGGAAATTGTAGCCCTCCATAATATCTGAATGATAACAAGTTTGCTTAATCATGGTTTGAGCACAGATTATCTGGTCACTGTATTTATTATGAATGCTTTAAAAAAGTGAAATTCTGATATAAACTCACCCAATCTAGAACTGACCTGTGCAGGTCCATTTTACGCATGCATAAAAGCTGCGTACGCATGCGTACAATGGACCTGCACATAACCGTTCTGCGCTGGTTGGTTCTACGCATGTGTAGAAGGGTTCTACACATCCCCTTCTGCACAGAACCCTTCTACGCATGCGTAGAAGGGTTCTACACATGCGTAGAAAAGTTCTACGCATGCGTAGAAAGGATCTGCGCAGAAGGGGTGCGCAGTAACTCCTTTCCCCCCCCCAGCAGCTCCGGGCGGGAAAGGATGAAAATTGGCGCCAAAATACGGGAAATCCCAGCCAATCCGGGATACTTGACAGGTATGGTGAGAATGTGGGTTACAGCCAAGTTATCCATCATATTTAAATGCTGCATATAGTAAAGCTTTTGGCTCAACATACATTCCAAAAGTCACATTTGGTGATAAAATGTGTTCTTGTATAGAAATGCATAGTTAGAGATAAAATATGTTTAACAAAAACTTTTTGGAAAGAAAACATGTTAAAAATGCATGTTTAAATGGTAATTTCATGTAGTTTTTTTTTTAAAAAAATACCAACCAGTTAGTGTGAAAAGAGGGTAGAAATGAATTACAGATGAACACACAAAAATGACACAGTGATTAATCTATCCAACCCGCCCAAATATGTGTCATATTACTTAACCTGGAATTTTACGTATGGACTTCTACATCTTTATCATCCTTATATACTGTATGCCTATGAAATATCTGAGGGATAATAATTACAATTTTGCTACAGTGAAAGCATGTCTTGCCTTCTTCCTCTTTAACGCATGAGCACTAATCAAACACCATTTGCTCATGATTAGAGTTCTTAATATGCATAGTTAGACTTTCCAATTGAGAGGTTTTTTAAGGACTGAAAGTCTACAGTTCCAAGCCCACTCAGACTCTAATGAGGTCATAGATCAGTTCCTACTGGACAACAGCCCTCATTAAAAATTAGTGCTCATAATTCAGTTTAATTGGCTAATATGGCTCACACAGTTGATGCAATTAGCACATAATCCGCCACAATCACCCACCTGTTCAATGCAATCTTGACATTAAGGCTAATTTCATGTTTGTATATTTTCAGCCTGTGCTGATTTCTATGAAAGCATTTAGTGAAACCAACAAAGGTTTCTTTCCCATAATATATAGGATATTTTTTTAAATAATTGAACAAAAATGACAAAAATGGATGGGGAAAGTATGGAGTAAATAATAATACCATTACCTTTTCCAGAGTTAATATGTTTACCATGTTGCCCTGGGAATGTCCTGCAACACAGATGTTTTATTCAGATCCTGAACTCTGAACTGTATAATTTAAGCATGTAGTTTAAATCAAAAGAAGCACAAGGGAGTTTTGCATGTATTTAAACTACAGAGATACCTGCCAGAAGTGTATGGCTTAGTAGAGTTAAACATGAAACTGTTAGATCTGTTTCCAATTTTCTGTTAACAGCGAGAGATCCTCCCCCCCCCCCCCCCGCCGCTCCCAATCCATTTGGGTACATAAATAGAATAGCAAATGAATCTATCAAGTCCTGCAGCCAAAAAAACCTACATAACTTTAGTTGGATTCAGTTTGTAGGTTGAGTTGTAACATCTGAATTTACAAATCCTGTAAATCATACTAATGACAAATTTAATAAGTCACATTAACATTATTTGTTTTAACATGAGTTCATTATATCCATTCTTGGCATTCTATAAATACCCAGACTGCTGTTAACTACCACATATGGCTGAAATGCAATTAGTGCCATTAATCAAAAATGGGGAAGAGATGTCATCAAAATATGCATTCTGCTGTGCTTTGCTCCTAGATTGCTTGTGCTAATTATTTTGCCTGTTGCAGTTCCAAATGCATTTGTTCTTCTTTATCTTATTTGTAAAGTTATTCCAGGCATAGGGCCATAGCACCAGAAATGCAACATCAGTGCTTACCAAATTTCCATTGTGGGAGCGAGGCCCTCTCTCCCCTTTGAAACCACACATAAGGCAGGTAACACAAGCCTATGTACAAAGTGAACATTCTCTCCAACAGCCTTAATCCCTACCCTGCCATTTCTCTTACCTCTCTCAGTCATCAGTAGGCTCTTAGGCAAAGGTAAAAGTCTAGGTCTTACATAAGAACATAAGAACAGCCTTGCTGGAACAGGCACAGCCCATCCAGTCCAGCATTCTGTCTCACACAGTGGCTCACCTTTAGGGTATTCACAAGGAGATGCCTTCACCTGCTTAGGATTCCCTGGAAATGGCATTGAGAGATATCCTGCCTATCTCTCCAACCCGGAGGTTGTCCTTAAGTATCCATAATTATAGCCATTGATACCCTTGTCCTCCATGAACTTGTCTAATCCTTTCTTAAAGACTGACAGCTGTCACCACTTCTTCTGGCAGTGAGTTCCATAGACCAGTAATCCTCTGGGTGAAAAAGTACTTTCTCTTATTTGTTTGAGAACTAGTACTCAAAAGTTTCATGGAGTGCCCCCTAGTTCTAGTGTTATGTGATAGGGAAAACAGTTTTTCAAGGTCTTCATTCAAACATTTTCAAGGTCTTCCTTGCTTAAAAGCTAGTCTTGTCTGATGCTAGGTGGCGGGGCTCATTTCTATTTGCAGCCAAAGAGCCAGCATTGTCTGCATCTGCAGACATCTCTGTGGCCATGTGGCAGGCATTACCAGAGCGTGTGGAACACTGTCACCTTTCCCACCAAAGTGTTATGTATTTATCTACTTGTAATTTCTTGCTTTCAAACTACTAGATTGACAGGAGCTGGGAGAGCTGTTAGTCTTTTATACTTTTATTTTATTTTAGTAACTTTAAAATCAAGTTGTTGGGGTTTTTTTAAATCATAAAGTGCATGTGGCCTTCCAATAGGAAAATGTTCCCCATCCCTGTACTAGATCTCACTGGGGGAATGGAACTAGTAAATCCGCTCCTTAAATATCTCTAATTGAAAGCCCTATTCTGGAAACCACAAATCAGTTCCGACTTGATGGCAGAAAACTAACTAGTAGGGTTAATGGGGCCATGAAAGAATATGCATTTTCCTTAACATCTATTTTGATCCCGTCTCCTAGGCCTCACACGACTATTATGAAGATTTGCATATGTTATTGTATTCCTTGGGTGAAGGTGGAAGATAAATGTGATAAATAGATAGGGGCCATAGATAAGCAGCCTTTTCAAAATGGGATTCCGTTTGTGTTGTTATCAAAGGCTGAGCTGAGAAAGTACTAAAACAATTAGGCATGCTTTTTTCCTCCTAACTTGGCTGTGTTTCTTGAACCATCTGGGTTCTCTACACAGATTGAATAGTGATGAACATTTAGACGGCTTTAATTCTGAAATGTACACAATTTATTTTGAAACGGATTTAGAATATTAGTCCTTCAGCTATTTTAATACCAGAATGCACATTTCTCTCCACAGGCAGCAATAAAAATGTTTCTTTTCCTTCCTACCCATCAACCCCCATTTATTTTTTAATTTATTTTTTGCACAGCAGGACTGAGCGCTTAGTATACTGGTCCTCATTACCATGTGTGGGTTTGTGGTTATTCCTGTTGAATGCAATCTACCATGCAATGCTGCAGCACAGCTTCCCACTTTAATGTTTGTTTCTGCCAAGCTCCCATTAAAGAGTAGCAACACAATACAAGGGCAAGGTTATGAAGGAACATTCATCATCTCTCTATATGAAAGACATTCTGTACATTCCATAATGACTGCACCCTGGCTTTGAAATGGGAAACCGGGTTCTTGAGTCAGATGTCATCATGCTAATTAACTGGCTGGAAGAATACTTAAGTAACCAGGTACAAAATGATCAAACAAATAGTTCAAGCAGTGAGGAAAGAGACATAGAACTTATTAAGGAGGAAGGTGGACATACAGTCAAAAGAGGTGAACAGCAGTGGTTAAGCTGCATTTGTGCATAACTGTAGCTAGGAATTAGAAATAGAACAAAAAATAATTGAGTTTCCATCTTGTGTGGGGGAGGGGATTAATGAAGCTGTACCAAAATTTGCTAATTCCTTCTCATGTTCCACAGAAAGTACTTCAATTTTTTTTAAAAAAAATCATACAGAGGAAAATAAAATTGGCCACTATGTCTATCCAGCACTAGTACACTAGAGACCTCTAAACTAATATCTGACCCTACAATTTCTTCCCAGCCCTCTGACTCTATTCTATGATTCTAATCACTGTGAGTTTTCTGCTTCAGCATGGGATAGAACAAGAGGGCACCTGGGGTCTTTCCCCTTGCTTGCTGCTGTAGCTGGAATCCTACAGATGATTGTGAGTTTTCATCTCAGAGACTCAGCAGCATTAATTGGAGACAAAGGGAAAAGGGAAAGTGAGATGGAAGACTGTTGTCTTGGTGAGCATGGAAGTGTGGGCAGGGTGTCCTCTTAACTCAGATATACAGCATAAAAATGAAAACAAATTCAGGCAAACTGGAACAAGTTTAGAGAAGGATGATGTTGTTGTTATTCAGTCACACAGTTGAGTTCAAACCTTTGCAACCCCATGGACCAGCACACGCCAGGCTCCTCTGTCATTTGCCAACTTCCATAGCCTGCCCAGATCTATGCCCACTGCATCAACAATGCCATCTAGACAACTGATCCTCTACCTTCTCCTTTTGCCATTAATCTTTCCCAGCATCAGGGCCTTCTCCAGTGAGTCTTCTCTTCTCATTTGGTGGCCAAAGTACTTGAGCTTCAACTTCAGTATTTGTCTTCCCGAGGAACAGTCAGGGTTGATTTCCTTTAGGATGGACTGATTTGATATCTTTGTACCTTATGGTACAGCTCTCACAGCCATACATGACTACTGGGAAGACCATTGCTTTAACTGTGCGGACTTTTGTTGGCAGGATGATGTCTCTGCTTTTTATTATGCTGCCTAGGTTAGTCATAGTTTCCCTCCCAAGAAGTAAGTGTCTTTTTATTTTATGGCTGCAGTCATGATCTGCAGTGATCTTAGATCCCAAGAAAGTAAAGTTTGCTACTGCTTCTATTTCTTCCCCTTCTATTTACCAGTGAGTGATGGAGCCAGATGCCATGATCTTGTTTTTTTTTAAAAAAATGTTGATTTTCAGGCCAGCTTTTGCACTCTCCTCACTCATCCTCATCAAGAGGCTTTTTACAGTAGGTCTTATTCACTTTCTACCATTAGTGTAGTGTCATCTGCATATCTCAGATTATTGATATTTTCCCCAGCAATCTTAATTCCACTTTGTGCTTCATCCAGCCCTATAGTATGCATGATGTATTCTGCACATACAGAAAGTTAAATAAGCAGGGTGACAATCTACAGCCTTGTCATACTCCGTTTCCTATTCTAAACCATTCAATTGTTCTGTATCCGGTCCTAACTGTTGCTTCTTGACCCACATACAGATTTCCCAGAAGACAGGTCAGGTGGTCTTGTACTCCCATCTTTTCAAGGACTTGCCACAGTTTATTGTGATCCACACAATCAAAGGCTTTGGTATAGTCAATGAAACAGAAGTAGACATTTTCTGGTACAACCTTGCTTTCTCCATGATCCAGCGAATGTTGGCAGTTCCCCTGCCTCTATGTAATCTAGCTTGTACTTCTGAAAGCTCTTGATATACATGCTGTTGAAGCCTAGCTTGTAAGATCTTGAGCATGATCTTGCTAGTGTGTGAGATGAGCACAATTTTATGATAATTTGAACATATTTGGCATTGTCCTTCCTTGGAATTGGAACATAGACTGACCTTTTCCAATCCTGTGGCCACTGCGGTATTTTGCAAATCTGCTGGTATATTGAGTGCAACACTTTAACTGCATCTTCTTTTAGGACTTTACATAGCTCAATGGGAATACCATCAACTTCACTAGCTTTGTTGTTGGTAATACCTGTAGGGCCCATTTGACTTCACACTCCAAGATGTCTGGCTTGAGGTCAATGATCACACTATTGTGGTTGTCAGGGACATTAAGGTCCTTTGTGTAGAGTTCTACTGTGTATTCCTGCCATCTTTTCCTGATCTCTTTTGCATCTATTTGTTCCCTACTGTTTTTGTCCTTAATCATGGCCATTTTTCCTTGATACATTCCCTTGATTTCCCCAGTTTTCTTGAAGAGATCTCTAGTCCTTCCCCTTCCGTTGTTTTCCTCTATTATTTTGCACTGTTCATTTAAGAAAGTACATCCTATCTCTTCTTGCTGTTCTCTGGAATTCTACATTCAGTTGAGTTAATCTTTCACCTTTGCTTTTTGTCTTCCTTCTTTCTTCAGCTATTTGTAGAGCCTCATCAGACAACCATTTTGCTTTCTTGCATTTCTTTTTCTTTGGGATGGGTCTAATTGCAGCCTCCTGTATGATGTTATGAACTTCAGTCCATAATTCTTCAGGCACTCTGTATATCAAGTCTGATCCCTTAAATCTACCCTGTTTCCCCGAATATAGGACCTCCTCTCATAATAGGACACCCACTTTTTTTCCCCTGCCTTTGAAATATAAGGCCCCATCCAAAAATAAAACCTCCTTACCTCCTGGCTGTAAGGCGGCCGGCGTGGCGCATAAGAAAGTCTGCCGCATCAGAGTCTCGATTGCCTCCCCGCTCAAAACCAAGAGAAGTTTCCCCTGGTGAGAGCGGGATCGAGACTCCGATGCGGCAGGCCTTCTTATGTGCCACGCCGGCCGACTCACAGCTGAGGCCAGTCTCGATTACGCTTCCCCACTCACAACCAAGGGAAGCGTCCCTTGGTTGTGAGTGGGGAAGCGCGATCGAGACTGGTATTCTTCTTCATGGAAAAATAAGACATCCCCTGAAAATAAGACCTTGTGCTAATTTTGGAGTTTAAAAAAATATAAGACAGTGTCTTATATTCGGGAAAACACGGTATTCTTCACCTCCACTGTGTACAGTGATACCTCATACAACATCCAAACTTGGTTTCACAAGTTTAGACTTTACATGGATTTGGACTTTGCATGAGGCATGCAAAATCCTAGACACAATGCCTCATACAACTTCCAAAGCCTTGCCACAATGCCTTGTATAATGTCGTTTCCATAGAGATACATTGTACTGTAACAGTATAGACTTCAGGGCAAAGCCAAGGAAACAGACAGGAAACTGACAGAACTTTAATAAATCATTGTCTAAATGCTAAATACATTACAAAAACATGTCAAACAACCCTAATTTTAGGGGACAAACTTTGGTGTTACATACACAACACAAACCAAACAACAAGTTTTTAACTTTTGAAAACTTTATGAAGTGCAGGTTTAAAAGTTAACATGTCCCATCATGCAGCACAATGTTAATCTGTAGCCATGCGGCCAATCATCCATTTTGTACAAGCTACTGTAAACAATTAATGGATGGAAGCAAGGACAAAATGGATACCAACATGTCCCATCATGCAGCACAGTGTTAATCATCCAAACAGTGGCAAACACCAAACAATTGCCCACCCCACCAAACAGTGCTCCCCCAAAAAAGACAAACATAAGAAAAAATATGGAGCATGCAATCTGTTTTTAAAAACCACAGCAGCAAACACCAAAATGCTTCCAAAAATTCTGACGAATTTTTTTCCCCATAATTGCGCTCAAAACCACTTCTAAACACTCTTTGCCTCGTGCAAAGCCCACAAGAGCAATGCATGCATGCGTCCTGCCATTTATACTGCCCAGGCACAATGCAACCTGGGAAAAACCCCAATGCCTCATACAAAGCACAAGGCAACTTTTTTCAAGGAATTAGGCGATGTTGTATGAATTAGATGTTGTACGAAGCGGACTTTGTATGAGGTATTACTGTATTTATGAGGGATGTTATCTAGATCATACCTGAGTAGTCTAATTGTTTTCCCTGCTTTCTTCATTCTAAGCCTGAATTTGGCAATCAGTAACTCGTGATCTGAGCTGCAGTCCACTCCAGGTCTTGTCTTTGCTGACTGTATAGAGCAAGGATTCTCAACCTGCAGCCCACTGGTAGGATACGGCCTGTAGTGCCATTTCATGTAGCCCCCCACCGCCTCCACCACACCAAGAAGTGCCATGTGGTAGAAGAAGGGCAAAATGGCCATCCGGACCCCAAAGCTGTCTGAGGGAGCATGACCCTCTTGTTGTTGTTCAGTCGCACAGTCGGTTCCGACCCTTTGCGACCCTATGGACCATTGTTCTCCAGGCGCCTCTGTCCTCCACCATCCCCCTCAGCACTCCCAGTTCTGTGCCCATTGTGTCTACAATACCATCTAGCCATCTCATCTTTGGCCTCCCCCTTCCTCTTTTGCCCTCCACCTTTCCCAACATCAAGGCCTTCTCAAGTGAATCCTCCCTTCTCATTTGATGTCCAAAGTACTTTAGCTTCGTCTTTACTATTAGCCCTTCCAATGAGCAGTCAGTGTTGATTTCTTCTAAGATTGACCTATTTGTTCTCCTCGCTGTCCAGGGTACTCTCAAAACTCTCCTCCAACACCACATTTCAAAGGCATCTATTCTTCTGCGTTCAGCTTTCCTTATTGTCCAGCTCTCGCATCCGTACATTACCACTGGGAATACCGTTGCTTTGACTATTCTAATTTTTGTTTGCAATGTGATGTCTCTGCTTTTCACTATGTTCCCCAGGTTTCTCATGGCTTGTCTCCCAAGAATCAGTCGCCTTTTTATTTCATGGCTGCAATCCCCATCTGCCGTGATCTTTGATCCCAGGAAAGTAAAATCTGTCACTGCTTCTACTTCTTCCCCATCTATTTTCCAGGAATTGATCGGACCTGTTGCCATTATCTTGGTTTTCTTGATATTGAGTCTCAAACCAGCTTTTGCACTCTCCTCCTTCAGCCCAATCAAGAGGTTCTTTAGGTCTTCCTCACTTTCTGCCATTAAGGTGGTATCGTCTGCATATCTCAGATTGTTTATGTTTCTCCCAGCAATTTTAATCCCATATTGTGATTCCTCCAACCTGCATTGCGCATTATGTGCTCTGTGTATAGATTGAACAAGCAGGGTGATAAAATGCAGCCTTGTCTTACTCCTTTTCCTATTCCAAACCACTCTGTCATTCCGTGTTCTGTCCTGACTGTTGCTTCTTGGTTCATGTACAGATTTCTCAGGAGGCATATGAGGTGCTCTGGTATTCCCATCTCTTTAATTACTTGCCACATCTTGTTGTGGTCCACACAGTCAAATGCCTTAGTGTAATCAATGAAACAAAAGTAAACTTGTTTCTGATATTCCTTTGTTTTCTCCATGATCCAACGTATGTTGGCAATGTGGTCTCTAGTCCCCCTGCCTCTTCTGAAACCGGCCTGCACCTCTGGTAGTTCTCTCTCCACATGCTGCTGAAGTCTGTCCTGTATTATCTTGAGCATCACCTTGCTGGCGTGTGGGATGAGTGCAATTGTTCGGTAATTTGAGCATTCTTTGGCGTTGCCCTTTTTTGGGATTGGGACGTATACTGATCTTTTCCAATCCTGTGGCCACTGTTTTGTTTTCCAGATTTGCTGGCATATTGAATGCAGTAATTTGACGCCATCATCTTTTAGAGCTTTGAAAAATTCAACTGGGATACCATCATATCCACTAGCTTTGTTGTTTGCAGTGCTCTTTAGGGCCTTTATAACTTCGCTCTCCAGGATGTCTGGCTCGAGTTCAGTTTTTTCATCATTGTGGTTATCAGGAGTGTTGAGGTCCTTTTTGTAGAGTTCCTCTGTGTACCCTTTCCATCTTTTCTTTATCTCTTCTGCATCAGCTAGCTCTTTTCCGTCTTTGTCCCTTATCATGGTCATTTTTGCTTTAAATGTTCCCTTTATTTCCCCGATTTTTCTGAAGAGATCTCTAGTCCTGCCTCTTTTGTTGTTTTCCTCCATTTCTTTGCACTGTTCTTTTAGGTAGTTTTCCTTATCTCTCCTTGCTTTTCTTTGAAATTCTGTGTTCAGAAGATTGTATTTTTTCCTTTCTCTTTTGACTTTTGCATTCCTTCTTTCCTCTGCTATTTTAAGAGCCTCATCAGACAACCATTTTGCTTTCTTATGCTTCTTTTCTTTTGGTATGGTTTTCTTTGCTGCTTCCTGCATGATGTCCTTTATCTCTGTCCATAATTCTTCTGGCACTCTGTCTATTGCGTCCAGGCCATTATATCTGTTCATCACCTCCACCGTGTATTCTTTAGGGATGCTGTCTAGGTGATATCTGTCTGGTCTCCTTGTTTTCCCTATTTTCTTTAGTCTTAACCTGAATTTTGCGATCAGTAGGTTGTGATCTGAGCCACAGTCTGCTCCAGGTCTTGTTTTTGCTGATTGTATGGAGGTTCTCCATCTTTGGCTGCAGAGTATGTAGTCAATTTGGTTTTGGTGTTGGCCATCTGGTGATGTCCATGTGTAAAGTCGCCTCTTGTGTTGCTGGAAGAGAGTGTTTGCTATGACCAGTGCGTTCTCTTGGCAGAACTCTATCAATCTTTGCCCTGCTTCGTTCTGTACTCCAAGACCGAACTTGCCTGTTATTCCCTCCACTTTTTGGTTGCCTACTTTGGCATTCCAGTCTCCTAATATAATTTGGACATCATTTCTTGGTGTCTGTTCTATGAGGTGTTCTAGGTCCTCATAGAACTGGTCCACTGTGGCTTCATCTGCACTAGTGGTTGGTGCATAGACTTGGATTACAGTGATATTGAAAGGTTTGCCTTGAATTCTGACTGACATCATTCTGTCATTTTTGAGGTTATATCCCATTACTGCTTTTCTTACTCTCTTATTGACAATTATGGCTACTCCATTTCTTCTAAGGTTTTCTTGTCCACAATAGTAGATATGATGGTTTCCAGAGCTGAATTCACCCATCCCTGTCCATTTTAGCTCACTGATGCCCAAGATGTCAATGCTTATTCTTTCCATCTCATTTTTAACCACTTCCAGTTTACCTTGGTTCATTGATCTCACATTCCATGTCCCTATGCAGTATTGCTCCTTGCAACATTGCATTTCCCCTCCCCCTTTCCTGTCCCTCCCCTTCCTCCACTCTGTGGTGCTAAGCATCCTGTATCACCTAGCCTGCTCCTTTGTTTTGCCTTTTGTTTTGGTCAATAGGGTTCTCTTGGCAAGCTTTGAGGCGTGGTTTGCCGGTTTCTACGCCATTTTTTCCTCACATCATACATCATATCACAGTTTTAAAAGTGCAGAACATTTTAAACAACATATTATCATGCATATTATCACACTTTAAACACAGTCTCTATGTCAGTTGCTATATTAAGTCATTTTAAAGTCTTTATGTGGGTTACTATATTAAGTCATCAACATTTCTGCATATTTAACTACTTATCCTTTGCATGGGGCTCTGAGTCTCACCCCCTGGTTTTACTCCTTTGCCTTCTTCCCTTCTGCCAATTGGTCCTCTCCTTCGGCGCTTGGTTGTTGCCAGGAGGCTGGAGATGGTGGAGTCCCGGCTCGGAAGGGCTCGCGTCGGGGCGAATGGCTGGCCTCTCCCCACCCGGCTGGTCTTCCTCCTTCCTCACTGGCCCGGCTGGAGATGGTGGAGTCCGGCTCGGAAGGGCTCGCGTCGGGGTGAATGGCTGGCCTCTCCCCGCCCGGCTGGTCTTCCTCCTCCCTCACCGGCCCGGCTGGAGATGGTGGAGTCCGGCTCGGAAGGGCTCGCGTCGGGGCGAATGGCTGGCCTCTCCCCGCCCGGCTGGTCTTCCTTCTCCCTCACCGGCCCGGCTGGAGATGGTGGAGTCCGGCTCGGAAGGGCTCGCGTCGGGGCGAATGGCTGGCCTCTCCCCGCCCGGCTGGTCTTCCTCCTCCCTCACCGGCCCGGCTGGAGATGGTGGAGTCCGGCTCGGAAGGGGTCGCGTCGACCCTCTACCCCTGGCTTAAAAGGTTGAGAACTCCTGGTATACAGCTTCTCCATCTTTGGCTGCAGAGTACGTAGTGAATCTGATTTTGGGTTTGGCCATCTGGTGATGTCCATGTGTAGAGTCACCTCTTAGATTGTTCAAAGAGGGTGTTTGCTATGACCAGTGCATTTTCTTGGCATAACTCCATTAGCCTTTGCCCTGCTTCATTTTGTACTCCAAGGCTAAACTTGCCTGTTATTCCAGTTACCTCTTGACATCCTACTTTGGCATTCCAATCTTCTATGATGATAAGGACATCATTTTAATGTCTGTTCTAGAAGGTGTTGTAGGTCTTCATAGAACTGGTTGATTACAACCTCTTCTGCATCAGTGGTTGGGTTTATAGAATTGGATTACCGTGATGTTGAATGGTTTGCCTTGAATTTGGACTGAGATCACCCTGTCATTTTAAAGATTGTATCCCATTACTGCTTTTATTAGCTATGAGGGCCACTGCATTTCTTCTAAGGGATTCTTTCCCACAATAGTAGATATATGCGCCCCAGACTTAATTTCACCCATCCCTGTCCACTTTAGTTCAGTGATTCCCAATATATCAATTTTCAGTATTTCCATCTCATTTTTGATCACGTCCAGCTTACCTTGAATGACAGAGTGGTTTGGACTAGGAAAGGGAGTATGACAAGGCTCCATTTTGTCACCCTGCTTATTTAACTTTTATGCAGAACACATAATGCACAATGCTGGATGATTCTCAAGCTGGAATTAAAATTGCTGGGAGAAACATCAACAACCTGAGATAGGCAGATGATACTACCCTAATGGCTGAAAGTGAAGAAGACCTAAAGAATCTCTTGCTTAGGCTGAAAGAAGAGAGTGCAAAAGCTAGCCTGAGACTCAACATCAAGGAAAAAAAAGATGATGGCAACAGGCCTTATCACTTCCAGGAAAGTTGAAGGGGAAGAAGTAGAAGCAGTGACAGACTTTACATTTTCAGGATCAAACATCACTGCAGATGGTGATTACAGCCATGAAATAAAAAGGTGACTAATTCTTGGGAGACAAGCTATGAGAAACCTGGGGAGCATAGTTAAAAGTAGAAACTTCATCTTATAAACAAAATTTCGCATAGTCAAAGCAATGGTATTTCTGGTAGTAATGTATGGTTGCGAGAGCTGGACCATAAGGAAAGCTGAACACAGAAGAATAGATGCCTTTGAGGTGTGGTGTTGGAGGAGAACTTTGAGAGTACCTGGACAGCAAAGAGAACAAATAGATTGATCCTGAAGGAAATCAACCCTAACTGCTCCTTTGAAGGACAATTATTGAAGATGAAGCTAAAGTACTTTGGACACTAAATGGGAAGAGAGGATTCACTTGAGAAAGCCTTGATGCTGGGAAAGGTAGAAGGTAAAAGAAGAAGGGGTAGCAGAGGATGAGATGGCTAGATGGTATTGTTGATGTAATGGGTGCAGAACTGAGTGGGTTGAGGAAGGTGGTGGAGGATAGGGGTCCCTGGCATGCGATGGTCCATGGGGTCACAAAGGGTCAGACTTGACTAGGCAACTAAACAATAAAGCTTGCCTTGATTCAAAGATCTTACATTTCAGGTTTCTATGCAATATTGTTCTTTATAGCATTGGACTTTCCTTTCACTGTCAGATCCATCCACAGCTGAGCATCCTTTCGGCTTCACTCTTTCTGGGGCTACTTGTCCTTGTCCTCTGCTCTTCCCCAGTAGCATATTGGACACCTTCCAACCTGAGGGGCTCATCTTCCAGCATCATATCGTTTAGCCTTTTGATACTGTCCATGGAGTTTTCTTGGCAAAGGTACTATACTGGCGTGGTTGCCAGTTCCTTCACCAGTGGATTGTTTTTATTCTGAATTATTCACTATGGCTTGTCCATCTTGGGTGTCCTACACAGCATAGCCCATAGCCTCATGAAACCATGCAAGCCCCCTTGCCACAGCAAGGCAACAATCCTTGAGGGGGAGAGAAGGATGACCAGGGAATTAAAAAACAAACCTATTTTTAAAAAAGAAGAGTGAGGGGAGATATAATACCTGTCATACAGAGGAGGAGCAGAATCTGTTCTCAATCATTCCAGAGTACAGAACATGGAATAATACGCTCAAGTTACTGGAAACCAAATAAAACCTAAATATGAGGAAAAACATATTAATTGTTAGCGCTTTCAGCACTGTTGTGATGGTTGTAATGTCAATAAAGGTTTTTGAATTTGAACTGTTAGAGAAGTACAACAATGTAACCAATTACTTCAGGAGGTGGTGAGTGCTCCAACTGTAGAAGTATTCAAGAGAAAATTGGACAACTATCTGTCAGATCTGCTTTGATAAGGATTCCTGCATTGAGCAAAGAGTTTGACTAATTGGTCTCATAGGTCCCTTCCAAATCAATTATCCTATTACAGTGATACCTCATACAACGTCCAAACTTGGTTCCACAAGTTTAGATTTTATACGGATTTGGACTTTGTATGAGGCATGCAAAATCCTAGCCGCGATGCCTCATACAACGTCCAAATCCTTGCCGTGATGCCTCGTATGTCGTTTCCATAGAGATACATTGTACTGTAACAGCACAAACTTCAGGGCAAAGTCAAGGAAACAGACAGGAAACTGACAAAACTTTAATAAATCATTGTCTAAAGGCTAAATACATTACAAAAACATGTCAAACAACCCTGATTGTCCAAGAACCTGAAGAATGCTGCAAAAATCCCAGGAATGCTTCTAAAAATTCTGATGAATATTTTTTTAAAAAATCCAAAATTGTGCTCAAAACCACTCCTAAACACTCTTCGCCTCATGCAAAACCCACAAGAGCAATGCACGCATGTGTCCTGCCTTTTATACTGCCCAAGACGACACACCCAGATAGACCAAGGATATTGCAGGCGCACCCCCCAAAAAAGGACTCAGACACTGGTGAAAGTGGATAACGGCATTGGGCCACATTTATTGATTCATGCCCTAGTCCGAATTATAAATTTTGATTGGTACTCAACCAATTATAATTCTTAAGGCAAGCAGGCCGCAGTAACACTGGTAAGGTACCTCCCAAAATTGCCCACGGCAATTGGTTACAATGTATCCATTTGTATCAATTTGTTTGTTGGCAACAAACAAATTGTTGACCGTAGTCAATAAACTAACTACTGACCCCACCCTCTGATGCGTATCCGTAAAATAACGGGGTGATGCATGCTGCCTAGCTCGTGCCATCACCCCATTGCCTGGTTCGTCGTTGACCGGACAACGTTAAACAACTTGTGCCTATCTAGTGTTGTCCATTCAATTGCGAACCTGCCGGATACCTGTGGGTCATAAATATTTACCTTACCAGTGCTACCCGCCACACGGGGAGGCTTCAATAAAGGCTCACCGCCCCCCCAGACCGTCAGCTCGGTCAAGAGGCCTGCTTGCAGATCTTCCAAAAAGAGGTTCATACCTCCTGGCGACAGATGTACCCAATCCCCTGCGTAAAGTTCACAATTTTGAAGACTAATATCGGGGTGTCGGACGACGCGCCCCCAGCCCTTGTCTACCACGAACCGGGCTACTGCCCTGTTCACCGAGCGGCGAGCACGGTCAAGGGCCTGGAGGTTAATGCCCCCCCTGTAAGCGTGACGCGGTATGATGTCCGACCAAATCAGGGTTGTGGCAGGCCACACATAATGCAAGTAAGCCAGGTCACCGCAGATCGCATGTTTCAACGACAGGCCGGTGACCTGGCCTAAATCATTGCCCCCGAGGTGTATAACCAGGACATCAGGCGGGTCAGCATCCCTGATGGAAAAAAGGAATGGCAACAGTTCCCGCCATAACATCCCGTGCTTACCATACCACCTTAGACATGCGGACGCACGTAGTCCCAGCTGGGGTCCCCACTCTGTCGCCGCAGCATACTGCGCTGCCCTGTGCACGTAGCTATGGCCCACCAGCCATACTGCCACCGGTGTAAGTCGACACCCAGGGTCTGTCAAGAAAAAGGAAACAGGACAGTGACTTAACTGGTACTCACAATTGAAGAGGGCGAACATATAACTGAAAACACTGTGATCCCCACCTCCCCATCTGGCGTATCTCAGCCCCAGAGTACCCGAATGCAGCTGCAGTAGAAGCAGCTCCTATTCTAAAGGAATGGGTGCCGTAACGAGCCCCGGGGAGGCCAACACTGGAAAGTGCCTTACCGGTCACCTTCCAAAATTGAAATTTAGTAAGGGGAGACCCATCTTGGTAGCAGAAAAACGGGCCAGGGTGCGTACCACGCAGTGCAAGGAACTCTTGTAGGGCACCAACCGGACAGATGTCTGCCATGGAACGTCGTAGCAGTCTTACACCACTGCCCACACCGTGCTGATCAACTTTTGAGGAGTGTATCCTCAACTAAGCCCACTCATCGGAAACATAGACATCTTCGAGTTCCAGTGCCCTACGCGTCGCATCCGCCTTAGACAGTAGCACCAGCTCACTGATGCGGACCGCTCCAAAAAAGGCCACCGTGGTAGCCACATGAAACAGGGCTGCCTCATACCTGTCGAAACACAGGTCATGCCAGCCCCGTGCAAGGTGGGTAAGTACCCCTGGAGAAATCGGGTGGCGATTGTCCGGGCAGTGTCCACGCTCCCGCACCCACCCTTCCAAAACATGTCGTATACGGAAGTCAGTTGTGCTGTCAGCATAACCCCCCACCTTGGCCATGAATGCCAGTGCTGACAGCCTGGATGCTATGGTGCGGGGAGCTAGGCCCTGGCTGTGTAGGTAAACCATGAATTGAAGAATCTGTGCCACTGGGATAGGCCAGATTACGGGCAATCTAAATTGTGTACAAAAGGCCTGGAATGTATTGAATGTGTGGAGATACGCCTTACGCGTGCGGGTCGCCAGCGACATGCCGATCGCCCGGTTCACCTCTCCTTGCCAAAGGTCCATATGGTGTCCGGGAGCGGCGAGGGAAATTCCTCTGCGTCCGGGGCCAAGGCACGGAACCGAGAGATCTGCAGGCGGGACAAAGCATCAGCGATGTTGTTATTAATACCAGGTACATGCCTAGCCCGAAATAGCACATTGAGGCGTAGGCTGCGCAAGACAAACTGGCGCACCAGTCCCATAACCCTGGGTGATTTTGACGTCTGAGAGTTAACAATGTGCACAACCGCAGCATTGTCACACCAGAAATTAACGACCGAATTGGCCCACTCCGCACCCCATAGCATCAAAGCCCCCAGAATGGGAAAGAACTCAAGGAATGTGAGATCATGTAAACGATCCGTGCCCTTCCAAGCTGGTGGCCATTGACCATATGCCCACTTCCCCTCGAAGTAAATCCCATAACCCAGGGACCCTGATGCATCCGACTGAACCTGGAAGCGAGGGGACACCAGAAGGTCAGATCTCCAAAATGACACCCCATTGAACTCTTTAAGGAATTGAAGCCATATCAGCATATCAGCCCTCATGCCCCCGTTCAGTCGGACCCTATGGTATGGCCTGGACAAGCCAGCCATGGCGTCGCACAAGCATCGAGCAAAAGCTCTGCCAGGTGCGACCACCCTGCAAGCGAAGTTAAGGTGACCATGTAGTACCTGGAGCTCACGGAGTGACACCTTGCGTTTGGCCAGCAAGGCCAAGATCAATGCAGTGATCTGGGAGACCTTATCAATGGGTAACCTGGATGCCTGCACGACCGTGTCAATTTCAACACCCAGGAACGTGAGCTTGGTGGATGGGCCCTCGGTCTTTTCGGGCGCTAAAGGGACACCAAGTTCCTGCATTAGCATCTGAAATGTGTTGAGGAGACGCGTGCACGTGTCCCAGCCCCGTTCACTCCCGAACAAGAAATCATCGAGGTAATGGGCTACAGACCGAGATCCCGACCTGCGAACAAAGGCCCACTGAAGAAAGGTGCTAAAGCGTTCAAATGCCGAGCATGAGATGGAGCAGCCAAAAGGCATGGCTTTATCAAAATAAAATTTGCCCTGGAATTTGAAACCTAACAACTCAAAGTCGCCCGGGTGCACAGGCAGCAAACGGAACGCGGACTTAATGTCACACTTTGCTAATAGTGCACCCGGGCCACAAGAGCGCACCATGCACAGGGCCTGGTCAAATGAATTATACCTGACCGAACAAAGGTCATCAGGGATGGCATCACTGACCGAATGGCCAGCCGGGTACGACAGGTGGTGGATCAAACGGAACTCCCCTGATGTCTTTTTGGGCACCAACCCCAAAGGGGAAACCTTCAGACTGGGAAAGGGAGGGGCGTTAAAGGGGCCAGCGACCCTACCTGCATTAACCTCCTTAGCGATACTGAGTGCAGCCACCTCCTCCCTGCCCTTAAGAGAAAATAAGTTGGGTGCATCTTGGGGGGACCTATCCCCTGTACACGGAATGCGAAACCCTCGCTGAAAACCTTCCAGTAAGTAAGCTGTGTCTCCCCTCCTCGGGTATGTTGCAAGCCAACGCTCCAACATGACCACATTAACTGGGGAGGGGGCCTTTTGGGTGACCAGTACCCTCAGCGGCAGTTCTGCCCGCTCCCTGTCCACCTCTATCCCTGCCCCGAAACCCGCCCGCTAGCGGGCACGCAGCAGTGGCGTGGGGGCCAGCGCAAGAGGGACACTCGTGCTTATATCTGCACTGTTTTCTATTGAAAGCACCATTGGCTGAGAAGCTCCAACACAGCAGGCAGGCTGGAACCCCCTGCCCTGCCACTTGGCGGGGTGCCTGAATTGGAGCAGCTCGCTGGATCGCATGTCCACAATGATACCTCTCCCCAGGCGCAGGGCGCGTGGGGGTCATATACAGAAGCCACAGCTTCTGACAGGGCTCATCCCACCTCATCTCTGGGTGCAGGGGCACTCTCATTCGAAATTCCTCGTCGTAAGCCAACCACGACGGGCCAGGGAAATCCACCATTGCCCTGTAAATGTTGTCCAAATACTGGACCATCGGAATGGCCAGGTCAGGCCGGGCCCTAAGGTACACCGCCATGTATATGAGATATGCGGGCAACCAGTTGGCCCACGTGCGTGGTGGCTTGCGACGGCAGGACTGCTCCTTATCCTTTTCGTCCTGCCCCTCCCTCTCTTCCTTGGTGGGTTCCCTGTTCAATAGGGAGAAAATGTCCACGTACTCTCCCCGCCAAATTTTCTCTTTTGTGGCTTGAGCCAAATGATCCCCGAGGGGCAAAGAGTACCCAGCCGTCGGGAGGGCCGACACCGGCACATTGACAGTACGGGGCATCAAAAAAGGGGCCACAACCTGCCCTGTAACCCCCGCTGCATTCCCTGTAACATGAGGCCCCCCCACCCACAGTGGGGCCTGTGGTCGGCAAAGCCGCACCCGGGTACGCCGGGGGTTGCTGTCCCCCAGCCCCAACCTGACGTGGCCACGGCCACTGTAGACCCTCCCCCGCAGTGGATGGTGGTGTGGGTGCACTAGTTTGAACCGGATACTCACAGGTTGCACCCCCATGGGCCGCCCCCACTGGGGGTTCCGGCCCACGGCGGGCGTCGGAGCTCGCGACCGAAATCGAGCTCGGCGGACACACCTGACCACTACCTGCTGGTGGTATCTGCTGCGTGGGGAGCTGCAAGGCCGCGGTGGGCGCCGGCCTGTGCGCCTCAAGCAGCTCAACCCGGCCGGCCGCCTGATGAAGATTGGCCGCCGCGGCGGTGAACTGTAGGCCAAAAGGTGCCCCCGATGAAATCCCCATGGATGCCTCCAAGGCCGCTACGCGGGCCAGAAGGGCATCCATGTTCACACAAAGGGGGCCAAGGGGGGCGTGCGACCCACTGGTCGCAGGACCTGGGTCCGGTGCAGAGGCACTTGGGCCCAAGTATGGCCATGCCCGAAGCTCTGGCCCCTGAGATGCCAGGGGCATACCCTGCCAAGGAAGTGACCCCAGCCCACCCTCCTGGGTAAAACCGATGGTCGGGGGATGCAGGCCAGGGGCCGAAGGCCCAGCGGAGCTCTGCCCGCCCGCCTGGCCTGGGCCCATGGCCGAGAATTGCGGGCCGGGAGCCGCAGCCCCCGCGGGGCCAGCCTGGGGCTGTACAGCCTCAGGCCACGGATTGATCTGCCCCATTCCACCGGTCCCGGTGGTTGCCCCCGCGAAGGGGGCCTGCTGAGATGGTGCAGCCATGGTCCTCCGACCCGGCTGCCGCCTCCTTGTTGGGCGAACCGCGTTCGCCATAGCCTTCTTTCTGGAAGGCATCGCTGATCCTGAGTGGGAAGCCTAAGAAGCAGGCGAAGAAAAGCTGACTGCTGCCCCGAGAAGGCTTCCCTGGAACGCGAAGAGCGACGGAGCAAAAACTTCTCCTCTCCGTCGCTTTCACAAAATGGCAGCTCGGCTGCCTCGTGGCCACCCCTTTTAAAGGGTGCTGGCCACGCCCCCTAACTACCCGGATGTCAAGTCCGGTGGGGGGGGCCCCGCAAAGAGTGCGGCGACCATTTTGGCGCCGCGCTTGCAATAGCAAAGTGTATTTAATATTTCTGCATGTGTGCTATAATAACTCTTATCCGGCTACTAAACGAATACTGCATGAGTAGTCTACAAAACACAATAGGAATATACTGTGGAGGTCCTCACGCGCATTATCCAGACTTATTAGACTCTTGAGAAAGTCTTCCGAAATGTCCGTTTACCGGAGGGACATCAAAATCTTTTAAGAACACCTTTCCCTTCCAACTCCTGTAATGGGGCATGCTTGAACTCTTTCAAATAAGCATTACGCAAAAGTCCATCTACAGCATTCTTTGCCTTGAAGATCCCGTACTTGCCACGCATGATTTACATCGGAGCCACGGACTGAATAACGAAGCATAAAGTACAAGTACTGTTTCTACGAATGAAGGGCTCTTTATTGGTGATATTCTGGTCCCATACAGAGTCATTTCGGGAAGGGGAAAGCATTTTTTACATGTGCATATAGACTTATATATTCTGTGTATATTGTAGTATGTTTATTTGTATATGCATTTGCGTTTCGTAGACTACTCATGCAGTATTCGTTTAGTAGCCGGATAAGAGTTATTATAGCACACATGCAGAAATATTAAATACACTTTGCTATTATCCTTGGTCTATCTGGGTGTGTCCTCTCGCTTGTCTTATCCTTACACCCCAGCCACTTTTCTGTGCTTTTATACTGCCCAGGCACAATGCAACCTGGGAAAAGCCCAATGCCTCATACAAAGTCGCACGACTTTGTATGAAGCAACTTTTTTCAAGGAATTAGGCGATGTTGTATGAATCCGATGTTGTATGAAGCAGACTTTGTATGAGGTATTACTGTATTCCATTTTAATTCTTCAGAATACTGTTGCTACCTTCTCTTTATTTCCTCCTGATCAGATAGTGTGCTTCCATGTTGGTCATCCAGCATTCCCACAGTAGGTTTAAAATTCCCTAGATCACTTCTGCATATACTCTGACATCTGAAGCAAGTCAGCAGCAACAGTTAGATCTTCCACAACACTTCAAATGCATCATTTTTTTCAGTCAGGATTACTGGATTTTTATCTAAAGCCAGTTTTGTTTTGTTTTTGTAATGGTAGGAAGCAAAACCAGGAGTAGCCAAGTTATAAACTGGTAGCTGGAACTATTTTTTGTTGTTCAGTCACTTAGTTGAGTCTGGCCCTTTGCGACCCCATGGACCATCGCACACACCAGTCATTCCTATCCTCCACCATCCTCCTCAACCCACCCAGCTTTGTGCCCATTGCGTCAACAATACCATCTAGCTATCTCATTCTCTGCCATTGCCTTCTTCTTTTGCCCTTGACCTTTCCCAGCATCAAGGCTTTCTCAAGTGAATCCTCTCTTCTCATTTGATGTCCAAAGTACTTTAGCTTCATCTTCAACATTTGACCTTCCAAGGAGCAGTTGGAGTTGATATCTTATAAGATTGATGTATTTGTTCTCCTTGTTGTCCAGGGTTCTGTCAAAATTCTCCTCCAACACCACATTTCAAAGGTGTCTATTCTTCTGCGCTCAGCTTTACTTATCTTTACTTACCTAATAATTTACTTATTTACTTAATAATTCACTTAATAAGTAAGCTGGAACCATAGCTAAGGTGAATTTTTTTATCAAAGGAATACAGCTGCATTTCATATTTCTTCTTAAGATTTAAGGAAATATTTGGTTTCATTACTTTTTAACCAGCTTGGCCATTGTTTAATATCTAGGCAGCATTTTGTTGAGGATCAGACTTCTGTGTTTTGGTGACTTTTAACATTTAAGTCCACAAAAATGTGCTTTTAAATGCTTTTAAATGCTCACTTGTGATGAATCCACTCTGAAACAGAGAGAGATTACTTGCACTACTATTGGACTACTATTTTGACAAACCCTTATGGGTCCGACTGGCTTGGGAAAAGTGGAGGTTGTAGGCCAACATGTAAAGCCCAACCCATTTGGACAAAAATTTCAATTCCCTGGCTTCCATGTACAATTTTGATATATGTATTGTATTGCCTTCTATCACAGATGCATTTGGCTTTCTTCTTGTTCTTCTTCCAGTGAAGAATACACAGATGCAGTTTACCATTCCCTTTTTTTGTGGGGAGGGGCACCCCAGGACTGTGCAGCTTGCTCATGGCTGTACAGGCCAGTGCTTGTTCCAGGAAACATATTGCAGAATCCAACTCCCAAAAATCTAGCAGGTGAAAAAAATAATTGAAAATGGTTTGAAAATGAAGCTTTGTGTGATGGATTTCAGTTAGTATTCATGAACTGAGGCACCTAACTACAAATGTCTCCATCTCCTAAGAAATTCATGAGAGCAAAAATCCTGTCATTTAAAATTCAGACAGAAGTGCTTTCCCCTCTGAGTTAATACCACTACCTTATGACAACTCCTGCCTCATGATTTTTGGCAGAGAAATGTGTTTGACAGATGTGCTACAGAGGGCAATATTTACTCTGAAGTAAATATTCCCCACATTCTATGTGGAAGGGATTCTTGTCTCTGGGAAAGCGGTCTTCAGAATATATGAGATAACAGCAAGAGATTGAACTACATTTCCAAAATGAGCCAGGTGTTGCTATGGCTTCCGGCACTTACCAGCTTATAGAACATACAAAGCTACAATCTGTCCCATTGATTTTACAAGGAATAGGACATTATTAGATTCAATATTTCCTCAGCCAGACATTTTTACACTGTGGCTCCCCCACTGGAAATGCAAATAATTTTGCACTTGGATGAGGTTCACCATGTTTTCAAGCTGTTCCCAGAATCCATCAAACCAAAAATAAATTATTAGTTTCCTCTCTAAGACGTTTGTGTGGAGGTCATAAGTCTCTTTGTCCTCCTACCTATTTAAAACATTGAAACATCCTAAAGTAACTAAGAGATTTCCCAGAGGCAGAAATTGGCCCCCAAGAAATAAGTAATGGGTTTACTGTAACTAGGAACACTGCCATGCAACTCTATACTACTGTGGGGTTTAATGTTGTGCATAATCTAGATGAGCAGTTCTTTCCAACCTGCCAGCTGGACCCATAAGAGAAGCTCTGTCATGCTGCATTCCCTCAGAATCATAATTCATGGTCTCATCTCCTCACAGAAGAAAGGGAATGATGTGCATGCACACATACCCCACAGAGTCAAGAAGCTTGGCATAGCAGAAAAGACATAATTATGCCATAACTCTCATTTTGTACTCCTGTAGGTATCAGGGACTGTGGTGGATTAGTGGTTAAGTTGCTGAACTTGACAAACAAGGTCATCTGTCCTGGCTTCTGCCAACCTAGCACATTTCCATTTTCTACACAATGGTGGATAGGACACATTAGAGCATTCAACACCAATGGACTCAATACCCTTCCTTCATGACTGAACAGGGAGCAGTGAACTGATTCTCACACTTACATATTACACAGGAAATCTTTGAGTGCAAACCTATGAACACGTATCTGATTGTATACCCCACTGAATTCAGTGGAACCTGCATCTGAGTAAAGATGAATAGAATTGCAGTGGTATGAGATCCAATCGATCTCTCCTACCATGGTGCCTCATATCTGAATGGTGTCCTCGAGTCTCTGCGAGAGCATGAAATGGACATCGTTATGTCTTAAAACAAGATATGCAGGCATACATTTCCATTTAGAATAGATCCTTTCCTGCTCTTTTAGCAAGGTGAAGAGGCCCTGGCATAAATAAGATATCAGACATAGAGATGTTGCCTTTTTCAATCAACACAAGATTGAACTATGCAGTATTGATTTGGCTCCAGGAAGTTCAGTGGCAGGCATCCAAATCACTGCCATGCTGCAGGATGAAGTGTTTGGAACACTTAACAAACCTTTAAACAATACAGTAAGCAACACTTCAATCACCAAGGGCTACATCCAGTATTGTAGAGGCTGACTTCTACTTGCAGAACAGGACAGCAATGTTCCTTATTTCACAAAAATACACTAACCAAAAAGCAATTAACTTTCAGGATGAATACTTCCCCAAGTTTTAGTGTGAAATACTGTAGCTAAAAACCTGGAAAATAGATGGGGAAGAAGTAGAAGCAGTGACAGATTTTACTTTCTTAGGATCTAAGATCACTGCAGATGGTGACTGCAGTCATGAAATAAAAAGACGACTGATTCTGGGAAGACAAGCTATAAGGAACCTGGGGAACATAGTGAAAAGTAGAGACATCACCTTGAAAACAAAAATCCGCATAGTCAAAGCAATAGTTTTCTCAGTGGTAATGTATTGGTGTGAGAGCTTGACCATTAGGAAAGCTGAATGCAGAAAAATAGATGCCTTTGAGTTGTGGTGTTGGAGGAGAGTTTTGAGAGTCCCCTGGACAGCAAGAAGAACAAATAGGTTGATCTTAGAAGAAATCAACCCTGACTGCTCCTTAGAAGGTCAAATAGTAAAGATGAAGCTAAAGTATTTTGGACATCAAATGAGAAGAGCGGATTCTCTGGAGAAGGCCTTGATGCTGGGAAAGGTGGAGGGCAAAAGAAAAAGCGTGCGACCAAAGATGAGATGGCTAGATGGCATCGTGGACGCAATGGGCACAGAGCTCGGTGGGCTGAGGAGGATGGTGGAGGACAGAGGTGCCTGGAGGACGATAGTCTATAGGATCGCAAAGGGTCATAATCAACTGTGCAACTGAACAACAACAACAAGAAGTGGAAAATGCATTAGGAAAATATATATACAAATCTCTCTTTCTCTGTGTGTGTGTGTGTGTCTGTCTGTCTGTCTGTCTGTCTCTCTCTCTCTCCATTGTAGATCTTAGTATATATCCGCTAAAATGCATTATAATCAGAAAATAATTTTCAAAATGTGGATTAGGTAAAACTGTATCTAAAAAGGATCTATTATTATGTCATTGTATCTGTCTGCATACACACTTTTTAAAAAAGTCAACATTCCACTTGAAACTAACGTTAAGATGGGAAAAATTGGAAACCAAGGGAAACTAAAATTGACAGGTTCATCCATCTGACCTTTACCATCTGGTATGAAACAAGTGCTTCTTTTTCAACAGTAAACAATGCTGTCCATCTCTAAAGTGTTAAATTGCAGACACAGAGGTCTAGAGTGTCTGTGACCTCTTTAAATCTAAACTGCTTTGGGGGGAAAGGAGTTGTTAGCATGCTTGAAAGTCCATCACAGAACTATACAGAGCTATCTATTTCATGGGTGAATGCTAAATAAAAGAGAAAGAATGATAGAGACAATTTTAATGCATTTACCTAGCCATAGATCACATTCAATGGAGAAGTAGTTAAATATACAGAGAGGAATGTCATATTAATTTTCCTCTTGTCTAAGGAAAGCTTGCTCCTAAAAGAAAAACATTCCCACTCACTTGCCTGACAGCTTTTGAATTTACTTCCCCAATTTCTAGTTTAACCCTGTAGTTCAGCCACACATTTCCACCTGTCGTTTTGACATCTCTCTCCGATTGTTCTCCAGTCAACTCTGAATGTATACAGCAAAATCAAGACTGCCTTTGTCTTTGAGTCAAAACCACTTCTCACTCATTCTCTTCTTATCATTGTAGATAATTCTGTCACTGAGAGGCTGAACACATAGGCTGTTTAGCCTGCTATTTTGAGCACTACAGCGACAGGCAGGTGCACTCTTAAGATGGTGATCAGACAATGTCTTTGCTAGAGTGTACCAGAGCATTATATTCCCCTTTCTGCCCCCTGTCATCAGGCTGGCAGCTTATGGGTGCTCCTAGATCAGTGGTTCCCAAATACGGCCCACAGGCCCGATCCGGCCCCTGATGCCAATTCATCTGGCCCACACCACCCACGCTGCTCCCAGAAGTGGAGATAAAATGTGCCTGCACATGCGCAGAATGCTGACATAAATGACCCACAGCTGTTGTAAACATGTTTATGACAGCCACGGGTCATTTATGGCAGCATTCTGTACATGTGTGGGCATTATTTATTTCCACTTCCTGGTGAGAGGAACAACATAACTGTCCTGCTTAACCATGTGACCAGCCCACCGCCCGAAAAGATTGGGGACCCCTGTCCTAGACTCTACCATGAACTTGGGTGCACAGATTCCAGTGGTGGTTGTTGTGAGAATCTGAATGTTTTTACCATTTAAACAGGTACACAAATGTGCCAATGTCAGTTGAGTTAAGCTGAGAAGAAACAAAACTGTTTTCGAACTGTTATTGTTTAGAATTCCTGAAAAGGAGGGCTTCATGCCAAGTTTAAACAGAGCCCCTAGTAGCTCTCTTTATTAATAGTAGAGGAATTTACCCAGAAGCAACACGCACGAGTTCACACACTTTGACCCCAAGGGTTCACCTACTCACGAGTGAGGGAAGGGTAGCCTTGAAGAGTGGAGGAAGGGTGACCTTCAAGAGTGGGGGTAGGGTGACCTTGACAATGGTGTAGGGGTAATCCCTAAATAATGATCTAATCTCAAGGACTTCACTTTACCGTGAGAAAACAGATACAAATTGCCTTGTAGAACCGTGTAAAAAGGGCAGTCAAGGGAGTTAGAGAGGACTTTTGGAGTAGCTGCGGAAGCCTTTGAAGTGGAAGGGAGCACATTCCTGAGAAGCCACAGGATGGACATATGAAGCAAGACGTGGCCTCAAAAGGCTGTCCCATTTTGAGATTATCAGCGGAAAGGAGGCAAGCCGCTAAATTTAGAAGAAAATCTGCAGGCAGGGGGACTAGAGATCACATTGCCAACATACGTTGGATCATGGAGAAAACAAAGGAATACCAGAAACAAATATACTTTTGTTTTATTGACTACACTAAGGCTTTTGATTGTGTGGACCACAACAAAATGTGGCAAGTAATTAAAGGGATCGGAATACCAGAACACCTCATATGCCTCCTGAGAAATCTGTACACGAACCAAGAGGCAACAGTTAGGACAGAGTACGGAATGACAGAGTGGTTTGGAATAGGAAAAGGAGTAAGACAAGGTTGCATTTTATTACCCTGCTTATTCAATCTATACACAGAGCACATAATGCGCAATGCAGGGATGGAGGAATCACAATATGGGATCAAAATTGCTGGGAGAAACATCAACAATTTGAGATATGCAGATGATACCACCCTAATGCCAGAAAGTGAGGAAGACCTAAAGAACCTCTTGATTGGATTGAAAAAGGAGAGTGCAAAAGCTGGCTTGAGACATAATATCAAGAAAACCAAGATAATGGCAACAGGTCCGATCAGTCCCTGGAAAATAGATGGGGAAGAAGTAGAAGCAGTGACAGATTTTACTTTCCTGGGATCTAAGATCACTGCAGATGGCAACTGTAGCCATGAAATAAAAAGACGACTGATTATGGGGAGACAAGAGATGAGAAACCTGGGGAATATAGTGAAAAGCAGAGACATCACCTTGAAAACAAAAAATCGCATAATCAAAGCAATGGTATTCCCAGTGGTAATGAATGGGTGTGAGAGCTGGACCATTAGGAAAGCTGAGCGCAGAAGAATAGATGCCTTTGAGATGTGGTGTTGGAGGAGAGTCCTGAGAGTCCCTTGGACAGCAAAGAGAACAAATAGATCAATACTGGAAGAAATCAACCCTGACTGTTCATTGGAGGGACAAAGAGTGAAGATGAAGCTACTTTGGACATCAAATGAGAAGGGAGGACTCACTTGAGAAGGCTTTGATGCTGGGAAAGGTAGAGGGCAAGAGAAGACGGGGGCGTCCAAAGATGAGATGGCTGGATGGTATTGTAGACACAATGGGCACAGAGCTGGGTGGGCTGAGGAGGATGGTGGAGGACAGAGGTGCCTGGAGGAAAATGGTCCATGGGGTCGCAAAGGGTCGGAATTGACTGTGCGACTGAACAACAACAACAATTGATAACCTGCTTATCAATCCCTCCATCTGTCTTCCCTTCAAAAAGATAGTTTGATCCTCTCCTATGTAAAAGTTTAAGAAGCTGTTAAGTCGATTATTCAATAGCAAGGTGAATATCTTAGCGTCTTGATTTAATAGGGAGATAGGGCGGTAGGCATTAATTTTTTCCTTATCTTTACCCGGTTTTTGGATCAATACCATAATTGAATGACTCTAGGATTTAGACATATTTTCCCCCTCTAATATATGATTGTACAATTTCCTTAGCTTGGGAATCATTACTTCCTAACATTGTTTGTAGATTTCCGACGGAAAACCATCTTCGCCTGGTCTTTGTCATTTTTTAAATTTTTAATCACTGTTTCAATTTCTTTATCCTGTATTTCTTCTTCCATATAATCTGAATGTTCTTTTTTAAATTTTGTATTTAAATTTTGATCTAAGTAAGTTCCTAAATTTGTCACATTAACAAACTTTTCTTTGTACAAATCCGCAAAGAACTCTTCTGCTAAACGGAGTTTTCCCTCTGATTTATGTACTAGAAGACCATTCTTATCTGTCAAAGCTTCTATTTGTCTCTTGATCTTCTTATTTTTTGCTCTTTTTGCTAAAGTTTTCATGTCCTTGCTATTGAATTCAAAGTCATTTCTCTTTAAATATGCCATATCCTTTCTTGCTTTATCAATTTCTAAACCTATTACCTCTTTTCTTAAAGACTAAAGTTTGTTCCAATTCCTCTCACTACCATCATCTGCATGTCTTCTTTCTAATTCTTTTAATTCTTGTTCTCTTTTAACTATTTTTCTGTTTAATTCTTTGTCAATAAGGATTTTTTCATGAATACAATCTCCCCTTAATACCGCTTTCATGGCGTCCCATAAAATATGTGGCGCCACTCCACCCGTGTCATTAATCTCCCATTTTTCTATCCATTTATCCATCAGTCTTTTCTTTATCACTTCATAGTTTAGGAGTTTTGTGTCAAATCTCCATAAATTACTTTTCAAGACATCTTTTTCTAAGTTAATTTCCAAAGTGATTGGGGTATGGTCTGAGAGTCTGAAAGTACCTATTTTAAATTCTTCTAAATTATGTAGAAGGTTCTCTGATACCATAAAATAATCTAATCTGGAATATGATCTTGACATTGAGGAGAAGGTAAATCCCTTTTCCTTTCCTTTCATATATCTCCAAGTGTCTTTAAGATTTAGCTTCTCCATCCACCTGTCAAGTGTGTTAAATTGACCTTTTCTATAGTAGTTGGAAACGTCAATCACAGCTCTTGTTAAATTAAAGTCTCCACCTACTATCATATTAGATGATCTTTATTTTTTCATAATTTGTGAAATCTTATCCAAAAAGAGACCTTGATTTTTATTTGGAGCATAAATGTTTACCAAAGTGTTTCATCATCTTCAATCTTGCCCTTAATTAATTGAAACCTTTCCTCTTTATCGCTAATATTCTTGGACATTATAAAACCCAGCTTGTTCGATACTATGGGGGCTATGCCTCTAGAATTTGAGGTTCCCAAACATTTTTCATAAATGTCAGTTCCCTTCACATAAAGATTGTTTTTATTTACATTTTTTGTGCATTTCTTGAAGAAATATAATATCTGCTTTCTCTCTGTTCAAAATTAACTCTAGTCTTTTTTTCTTAATTTGGTTCCCCACGCCCTTTACATTCCATGATATAATTTTTAATCTCCTTGACATGAAGGGGTATTGGTCTTTTAACCCTCGCCGACAGTTTCCCAACAGTAAAACCGAAAAAGAAAAAATATTTTTTTTAAAAAAAAAACTACAAAAAAGTTCTCTTTCATCAATTTCAATGTGCACCAACTAACATTTAAATTCCATGTGCAAAGAAAGAAATTTAACAATAACAAAAGTGAGAAAAAATTCACTAACACACACACACACCACTTTCCTAGTCGGAAAGCAACCTTTGCCATTCAAAATTGAGGGGGGGGGGGCATTTGGCAAAAAAAAACAAAACCACATTTTGACAATACAGCCATTACATGTTCAATAAGGAAAAAGTTTGTATTTTGGCCATACCTGTCAAATATCCCATTTTCCCCAGGAAACCCCTAATTTTTACCCCTCTTCCTGCCCCCTCCCGTTTTATTAATTTCCCCGTAATACCCCTTTTTAAAAAAAACACAATCCTGTCCAGAGCCCTCACAGGTGAAGCTGCAGTATGTTTTTCCGGCCACCAGAGGTCACTGTGTGACTTTTCGCTTGTGGAAGGGGAGAGAGAGGAGGTGGTGGGGGCATTCTGTAGTTTCTCTTTCATTTCCCTTCCCTGCCACATGGTCATGGAGGCTTCATTTTTGCTGCTGCTGTTCGGAGCCACCATGTGACAGGAGTCTACTCTAGAGGTGAGCGATATTTCATATATGCAGGGGCAAATCAGTGAGAGACTTCTCTCTCACTCTCATGCTTTATTGAGCTGTTTCTGCACTGCCTCCTGGCTGGAGGCTTACGTTTCTGTTCTAGAGTTAGCTTGGGAGGAGGGGGGGTGTTGCTTGATCAGTATATATGAGAGAGAGAGAGAGAGAGAGCACCCCACCTTCTAACAAACCATCTGGAGGGAGATTAACTCCTCAGCTGCTGGGAGGCTTGGAAAATACAGGTTGTTTTTTTCTTTACTAATTCCCTTCCTTAAGCTGGATCCGACATTCTCAGGTGTTGGTGCTTCAACTGGTTGCAGTGAGGAACAAATAGATTGGTTAATTTGGGAGAATTAATCCCTTGCTACTCCACCCTAATGGGGGGGAGTGTCTAGCCATATGCAGGGCTAGTTCATTAAAGCCAAGCTGCTTACAAACAGTTGGTAACCCTAGGGGGCTGGTTTACTATTCTGCACTTTCTTTGCTTCCCAGGAAAAAAAAGTAATTAAAAATGAGTAAGGTAAAGGTAAAGGTTTCCCTTGCTCGAAAGCCGGTTGTATCTGGTCTAGGGTTCAGTGCTCATCTCTGTTTCAAAGCTGAAGAGCTAGCATTGTCTGCGTCTGCAGATGTTTCCGTGATCATGTGGCAGGCATGACTAGACACCAGAGCGCACGAAATGCTGTTACCTTCCCACCAAAGTGGTCCCTATTTATCTACTTGTAATTTCTTGCTTTTGAACTGCTAGGATGGCAGGAGCTGGGACAAAGATGGGAGCTCATTACGTCCTGCAGTACTCGGGAATCGAACTGCTGACCTTCTGCCTCCCAGTCAGCATCTTAGTCACTTAAGCCACTGAGTAAACAAGAAAGAAAACAAAACAAAAGTCCCCCAAGATGATGGGGAAAGGGTTCTTTCGCCCACACAGCTTTGTGCCCATTGCATCTACAATACCATCTAGCCATCTTATTTTGGCCACCCCCTTCTTTTGTCCTCCACCTTTCCCGGCATCAAGGCCTTCTCAAGTGAATCCTCTCTTCTCATTTGATGTCCAAAGTACTTTAGCATCATCTTTACTATTTAACCTTTAATGAGCAGTCAGGGTTGATTTCTTCTAGGATCGACCTATTTCTAACACCACATTTCAAAGGCATCTATTTTTCTGCGCTCAGCTTTCCTAATGGTGCAGCTCTCACAACCATACATCACCACTGGGAATACCATTGCTTTGACTATGCAATTTTTTGTTTGCAAGGTGATGCCTCTACTTTTAACTATGTTCCCCAGGTTTCTCATAACTTGTTTCCCAAGCATCAGTCACCTTTTTATTTCATGGCTGCAAATTTAGACATGCAACTGATCAATTATATAATGATTTGGTGACAAGAATAAAAATGAACAATAGGCTAAGTAAGTGGGGAAATCAATATCAAGGCTGGTACACGACAAGGCTGCCCGCTCTCCCCATCGCTTTTTATTCTAGCAATGAAGCTGTTAGCAGCAAGTATATGACAAGATTAAGGTTTAACAGTGTTAAAAATTAAAAAAAATAGTTTATTTGCAGATGATACCCTGCTAGTGCTCAAGGATCCTCTTCTAAATATTAATAAAATCCAACATCATTTAAATTTATTTGAGCAGGTTACAGGCTTAAAAATAAACTGGTACAAAACAGAAGCCATCACTTGTAACCTATCAGAGGTGGAAAAGAAGTAAATAATGGAGAAATATAAGTTTAAATTAACAGACAAAATGAGATACTTGGGAATAATGATGCCAGATGAAGTAAAGGATTTGTATAAGATTAATTTCAATAAATTAAAAGATGAAATAAAAATAATTAAAGATCAATGGAAATTATTGAAAATATCATGGTTTGGGAAGATCAATTTATGCAGAATGAAAATTATGCCAAAACTGAACTTCCTATTAGAAAATTTACCAATACAAATAAAATAAACTGAGCTTAGAACCTGGCAGAAATTGATAAATGAAATTTGCAATAATGGGAAAAGCTAAGAATTAACAAAAGTTTATGGTACTCCATAAACAAGCTGGGAGGGTTAAATATCCCAAATGTTAAAAACTATTATAGAGCCTTCAATTTAAAGAGAATTATTAAATTACTAAATCAAAATTGTGCGCAAATGTATGAATTAGATTATATAGAGTATAGAAACTGGAAGGGAGAATTATTTTTAGATGAGATAAGAACTAACCCACAATTCTGTAATTTCTCTCTAAAGAATATATTTAGAATTTGGAAAGGATTAAAACAAAAATTATCACCAAACCATACCTGTCAAGTATCCTGGATTGGCCGGGATTTCCCGTATTTCGGCACCGATTTTTGTCCTTTCCCGCCCAGAGCTGCCGCTATCCTGGATCTTGGCAGTGGGGGAAAGGAGTTACTGCACATCCCTTCTGCACAGATCTTTTCTATGCATGCGTAGAACTTTTCTACGCATCCGTAGAACCCTTCTACGCATGCATAGAAGGGTTCTGTGCAGAAGCGGATGCATAGAACCCTTCTACGCATGCGTAGAACTGACCAGCGCAGAATGGTTTTGTGCAGGACCATTGTACGCATGCGTTAAAGCCTTCTACGCATGCGTAGAAGCGACCTGCACAGAACGGCTCTGTGCAGGTCCGTTTCACGCATGCATAAACGGCTTTTACGCATGCGTAAAATGGACCTGCACAGAACCATTCTGCGCAGGTCCCATATTGTCTGGCCGCGCTTGACAGGTATGCACCAAACTCTTTGCCCATAATGGAAATTCTAGATCAACAAAATTGACCTCTAGAGTTAACAATAAGTAAAAGAGAAACTTTATTATGCAAAAAAGCCCTATTAATCACGGAATGGATTGATAATTGTAATACCATCTACCAAAGGAAAAGTATTTATGAGGATTTAGACTTAAACCGGTTGCATGAACTCCAGATGGAAGCGTGGAATCGACAGATGTAAAAAAACAGTACAATAGATCGGGCATTAACCCCTTTTGAAAAACTGACCCTTGAAGTAAGAAATGGTAAAAAGAATTTAAGAGGTTTAGTGGGCAAGATATATCAGCTGTTAATCTCTAGTGAAGAAACTCAGCATTGGCTTAAAAAAATCTGGGAAGAGGATTTGAAAATCACAAATAAAGATTATAATTGGAAAAAGAAATGGACTCATAGAAGTATGAAGTCACTTTTAATAAAGAAAAAAGAACACAATTGTAAAGTTCTTTGTAGGGGGTATCTCACCCCAGCCAAACTTCATTTAATAAATAATAAGAACTCCGATTTTTTGCTGGAGATGCAACAAAGGAAAAGGAACGTCTATCCATATGTGGTGGTTGTGTGGCAAGATGAGGAATTTTTGGAATGCTATAGAAGAGGAATTGAATAAAATATTAAAAATAACAATAGCATTAAGCCCAAAGTTACCATTATTGGGTGAAGTTGATTACTTACATCTGGAAGATAATAGAAAAGAATTATTGTTATCTTTACTAATTCTAGCAAGACAGCTAATTACCAAGGAATGGAAGGGTGGAACTAATATTAGTAAAGCTAGATGGTATGTAGATGTTTGGCAATTGGCTCTCAACGAGAGATTAACCATCCAAATCCACCAGAAAAAGGGGGCACCAATAAAGATCCCATTTGGGGAGAATTGGGGTTTCTTCGTCAATTTTGCTTTATCAGATGATAATAAGTTTAACCCGAGTCCTGACATGATCCAATTTTGGAAAGAGAATTGAAGTTAAATGGTCCAGAAATCCCTGCTGACAACCCCAACAGTGCACAGGTTTTTTTTCTTTTCTTTTTTCTCTCCTTTTTTTCTTTCTCTCCCCTATTTATTAATATAAATCGGGTTATATTGTCTTTACCACTTGATGTCTTTTTATGTATAGACTTGTATTATTTTAATTCTTAATAAAAGCAATAAAAAAGAAAAAGGAAAATCTGCAACCTTGACACTTTGGTTATTTTCCAACTACCACACTAGGAAAGTTTTCCCAAGTTTGGGAGTTAGAACTTCTCAGCTTACAGAGTGAGAAGCGACTCTTAGAAATATCACATTTTTATTTTCCAGTTGAAAGTGCTAGGTAGGATATTGTGCTTAGGAACAGGTTAGGGATAGACAGAGTCTTAGAAGCTCAATTACTTAGATTTTATGCAGGAATGGGAGATTTCATTTTGTTTTTGCTGAACCAGATGTTATTCTTAAGTTTTGCTATGCTTTGCTTATTGAAGCATTATTTTGCCTTATGGACACTAAGGTCTTATTTCCAAGGAATTTGGGGATTTGCTTACCAACTATTTTACCAAACTATTTTTTAACGCTACCACACATACAAACCTTCCATGGCTCGTCATTTTGGGGAAGTGCGAACTAGAGGGGAATGAGGCCGACCCAGGTGTAGCACACAAGTTACAGAGCTGGAGCTTTGGAGTTTTGGAGCTGTGGGAGTCAAAATAGCCCTCATCCTAGGAAAAAGAATATTGGCAGCTGCTGACATCGTCTCACCGACCCTGTTCTCACCCCACCAGGTCACAACAATGGTCAGAAGTGCATTTACACAGTTAAAGCTGATTCACCAGCTGCAATCATTTCTTGAGATGTCTGAATTGGCCACAGTGAAAAAGGTCTTAGCTACATCCCATTTGGATTACTGTAATGAGTTGATTTTTATTTCATAATTATGTTTGATTATTATTTGTTATGTCTTCAGTTTTAGAAGTATAAACTATCCAAAGTGGGAATGTCTTCCAGATGGTCATTATAGAAGTATATCAAATAAATAAATAAATAAATGTGGGACTGCCTTTGAAGATTGTTTGCAAGGTTCAGCTGGTTCAAAATGATGCATCTAGACTGCTTGTTATAGAGAGCATGTTATCCCCTTATTTCAACATCTTCATTGATTGCTTGTCTGTTTCCAGGCCTAGTTCAAAATACTGGCTATTACTTATGAAGCTATCACCCCAGATGAGGTCTTTGCTCTAAAAGTCTACTGGTGGAGGCTCTTCTCTTGGTTCCATCAGATTCCCAAACTCATCTGGTGAGAACATGAGAGAGGATCATCATTGTGTTTGATCCCAAAGGTTCTGGAATGTATTGCCCTGAGAACCTGGGTTGGCCTCCTCCCTCTTATCCTTTCATCATCAGGTTAAACCCTTTCTCTTCAGGCAGGCTTTTAAGAAAAATAGGAATCCTTACTTTATTAATCTGATAGATTTTCAATATGTTATATAAAATGTTTTTAAATGTTTTTAGTTTTAAATTTGTTAATCTATAACTGTTTTAATATAATACAGTATTTATATTGCATTTTAAAGCAGTTAAAATTGTTGTTTTATATTTTAGTTGTTATGAGCTGCTTTGGTTCTTCTGGGGGAGAAAGGCAGTACAGTATATGGGTGAATGAATGAATAATCCAAAGCAAGCCTTCCAGATTGAATTTGTCAATATCACGAAGTGGCTTAATAAGTGAATCACTTCAGGATAGTGACAAATTAATCTCTTCCCCTGTTTGTTTTTTTCCCCCTTTAGTGTCTAATATCCTTTTTTCACTGAGTGCAGCTTAATCTCTTCCTCTGTTCAGTCTTTTCCCCTTGGAAAGGTGGAGGGCAAAAGAAGAAGGGGGCGACTCAAAACGAGATGGCTAGATGGTATCGTAGATGCAATGGGCACAGTTTCAGAAGGATGGTGGAGGACAGAGGTGCCTGGCGGGCAATGGTCCGTGGGGTCGCAAAGGGTCGGAATCGACTGTGTGACTGAACAACAACAGAGTTTAATATACTTTTTTCACTGAGTGCACCTTAATAATTCTTCAGGGTGGGCTGAGATCATACTAACAAGAGCTCCAAAGTTCCTTTGTCTTCAGGGTGTTGTATTTTATTTTTTAAACTCCAAACTAAGTTGTTTGTAGCTTTTAAAATATAGCATATGCTCTTGAAAGGAAAATTGATGTGAAAAATAGCTTACAAGGCTGTGAGGGGGCAGCAAAACAGCGGACTTTAATGTTTCCAGTGTAAAATTGTGGTAGAAACTTGCCACCCTTTTCACTGCTGATCTACTTTAATAGCCTTGAGGGAGATGTACATTTCCTATGTTCTTCTTACTGAGATGCGTCAAGAAACCAGAGAACTGACAAGGCTATGTGGAAAGAGGCTATAACAAGACAGAAGGCAGAAAAATCTGCACAGTAAGTGTAAAAAAATAAAAGGAGCCCAGAATAAACGAGGCATCAAAAACTTGGAATGCAGGTATGCACCCACAAAACCCATCAAAACTTCATAGGCGTCAACTTTCTACTTCAGTTGCACACTTTATTATACCCTGAACATAGAATTTTTACTTGACTGAATTAGGAGTGATTTCTCCAGCAGCAAGATGATCATTTGACAGGCTAGGGAGAGAAATGGAAAAGCCAGCTTTCCCTGAGAAATGCTGGAAGGAGGCGGCTTAATATTCAGTTACTTTCCCTTTTCTTCAACTTTCAGATCTCCATACGATACGCTGGCAAAAAGTGCAGTCCCCTGGCAGAAGTATAATCCCTTTGCTATTCATCAGTTGCACTGCTGATAGGTATCAACACAAAAACGATATAAAAGCAGCCTCACCTATTTTATTTTCTGTAGGATAATCTTGTTATAAAAGAAACTGAGAGCATTATATCAACTAGAAACAGACATGAATGGTGGAATGCACTGAGGCCAGGGGTATTGTAAATTGTGGCCTCCCACTTCTCCCTATCATGACTAAAAGCTGGCCGTGCAGATGGGCAGCAGGGAGGGGGTGGGGGAATACTGTTTTTTGCTATCTGTATGACTCGTTTCCCTCTGCTAATAGCAGTAGAGATCTTTGGTCAAAAGGGTTTTAAGAAAAGCTTTTGCTAGGTGTCAGCAGGCAGAGATGGGAGATTGAAGCTTTCCTATCCATATGTGCTCTGTTAGGATGTAACTGCACCTGCAGCACTACAAGAACCATGCTAATTCAGCCATTTGAAACTCAGAATGATTACTTGAGTTGGAGATGTCAGGAGTCATGGCTGCTCCTTTATCTATACCTATAAAATGGTGCGTTAACCGTTGGAATGTGACAAAGGATGTTGCACCAGGCCCCACTGGGGTTCGCAGGTAACAGTCGGGTTGAAATTTTCGACCCGGGGGCAGGAGCCCCCCCAGTCGCAAACAAAAAAAGGGAACTTCAATTCCCAACGTTCCTTTCACCGTGCCGCACCTGAGCCAATCAGGCTGAGCGGTGCGGCAAAAGGAACGTTCGGAAACGCGCCGCGGCCAATCAAAAAAAAAAGCCACAAAAGAAAAACCGCCACAGAAACCAAACACGCGCAGCCAAAACTACAAGCCCCAGCGTCCTGCGCGCCATTAGCGCACAGGACGCTTAGGCAGCCGGCGCGCGAAAAAAAAAAGCAAAAAAAAAAAAGCCCGCCACCGCTGCAATTCATCCCCACGGGCAAGCCAGCATGGCCCGTGGGGGAAAAAAGTAACACACACACCCCGCTGCTGCCCTTCCGTTCGAAGGGCCAGCTGGCGCACCAAAAATAAAAGCAACCCTCTATTGGAATGACCAGTAGGTGGCAGCAGAGCAGCTTGGAGAACAAGGAGGGGGGAAGACGCACCTTTTTTCATGTCTGTCTGTAGCAGCAGTTCAATACCCAAATACTGCAGGGCAGAATGAGCACCCGTCTTTGTCCCAGCTCCTGCAAACCTAGCAGTTTGAAAGCAAGAAATGGCACGTAGATAAATAGGGACCACTTTGGGGGTGGGGGAGAGTGTTCCCTGTGCTCCGGTGTCTATTCATGACCACAGAAATGTCTGCTCCCATCTCTGTCCCAGCTCTGCAAACCTAGCAGTTTGAAAGCAAGAAATGGCAAGTAGATAAATAGGGGCCATTTCGGTGGGAAGGTAAACAGCATTCCATGCACTCCAGTGTCTAGTCATGCCTGCCACACAACCACGGAAATGTTTGTGGAAGCAGACAGCACTGGCTCTTCAGCTTTGAAACAGAGATGAGCACTGAACCCTAGAGTCAGAAATGACTGGCTTTTGAGCAAGGGCAACCTTTACTTCTGTCCCATTTTTGTGAGAGGGAATTATGGTAACCCTAGGCAGACATGACTAGACGCTGGAGCACACAGAACATGTTACCTTTCTCAACAAAGTGGAAACTTTAAAAAGGTAATTACACATTTGTAACAACTCATAGTCACCTGTTAGTTACAACACCGCTCATATTTATTTCAAATCAGTGTTGCGTGAGGGACACAAAAGAATCCTCCCCTAAGATTGCTATTTCAGTGATCAGGCATCTCCTGGGAATGGTGATTACCACCGGTTAATCCTTTGTATCCAGAAACACCTTCTTGAGTAGAAATGACTGCAAAGAAATATTTTAACCAATGGCCCTTCTCAGGGTCCAAATGGACAGCGATATAGGTCAACACTGAAGGAATATCCTCAGTTAAAGAAAGCTTGCTTCAGGAACTCTGCAATAAAATGTGACCTACTATTCATGCAAGAAACAAACAGGGATGAAAACCCTGGAAGGCTGTTGTTGTTGTTGTTGTTGTTGTTGTTGTTGTTGTTGTTGTTGTTGTTGTTGTTGTTGTTGTTGTTGTTGTTGTTGTTGTTATGTTTATGTTTATGTTTATGTTTATGTTTATGTTTATGTTTATGTTTATGTTTATGTTTATGTTTATGTTTATGTTTATGTTTATGTTTATGTTTATGTTTATGTTTATGTTTATGTTTATGTTTATGTTTATGTTTATGTTTATGTTTATGTTTATGTTTATGTTTATGTTTATGTTTATGTTTATGTTTATGTTTATGTTTATGTTTATGTTTATGTTTATGTTTATGTTTGTATGACGCCCACTCGCAATGCGACTCTGGTCGGCTTACAGACATATCTTTAAACGTATATACATATTTATTTATTTATTTATTTATTTATTTGGATCTGTATCCTGCCCTCTTGCCCTAGGGCAACTCAGGGTGGCACACTTACACATAAATATTATAAAATCCCCTTAAAATTTCAATAAAAACTATTTAACACCATCCCAAATTTAAAAGGCCCGCCTTCCCACCCAACAATAAAAGGGACATATTGTTCTAACAGGGACATATTGTTCTAAAATCATAAATCAATAATTCAATACAGTAAAATACAATAAAATAACAAATAAATCACAGTGTTCTCTGCTGACCCCGTGGTCAGATGTTGGTGGGCCCTAGAGATCGGAGCCCAAAACTCAACATCCCTAATGGAGTGCAGAACTCAACATCCCCAACAGAGCCTGGGACTCAACATCCTCAGTGGAGCACAGAGCTCAACATCCTCAACAGAGCACAGAGCCCAAAGCTCAACGTCCTCTGCTGCCCCACAGCCATGGCGGCTTTTGTTCATCTCCAGGCATTGACTGGGCCCAGAGGTCAGAGCCCGAAGCTCAATGTCCTCAATGTAGCCCAGAGCTCAATGTCCTCAATGGAGCCTGGGGCTCTACATCCCCAACGTCCTCAGCGGAGCACAGAGCTCAATGCCCTCAACAGAATTTTGGTACTTATCTCAAAAGGAAGGTGGATTAGGAATACCAAATTTGAGGAATTATTATCGAGCCTTTCAAATTAAGAATATTGTAAAGGTCTTAGCTAGGGAAAAGGTAATTTGGGAAGAAATTGAGATGAATGATCTAAACCAAATAGGAAAAAATTGTCTTTTTGGGCTGTAACATGGGTAAAATTGTTATTAAATATAAAATGATGAAGACAATATTGGGAATATGGAAAAAAGTGAAGAAGGAATTGGCTCCAGACATTTATCCTATTGTGGAAATAGAGGATATTAAAAATTTCCCAATAAAAATGGACAAAAGGGTAAAAGAAGTACTTTACAGAAATGAAGTTTTCCTGTTGAGAGACTGGATACGGGCCTGTAAAGATGGTGTCAGAAAAGCAGATTTGTATGCACAGTTGAGGATGAATTGGCTTCAGATTGTGTTGGTAAATAAGTGGAATAGCAAATATATGAGAGAAGTTAGTTTAGAGAGAGGAAAGACAGAGTTTGAAGAATTGATATTAAAAATAAAAAAGGGAGAAAGAGGTATTAAGGGATTGGTAAGCAAAATATATACATTGCTAAATAAGGATGGTAATGCACAGGAGGTGTTGAAAGCAAATTGGGAACAAGACTTGAAAATAAAAATAGAGGATGAGATTTGGAAAAATAAATGGAAGAAAAGAATTATGAGAACTATGTCTGTTAGAGTGAAGGAACACAACTATAAGATGTTATGGAAATGGTATTTGACCCCATTGAGGTTACATCAGATAGATAATAAGAAATATAAAATGTGTTGGAGGTGTAAGAATGCATTGGGAACTTATGAACACATGTGGTGGAGTTGTAATGTGGTAAAAGATTTTTGGAGAAAAATTGAGAAAGAGATATGTGAAATTATGGACATGAGACTTAAATTGGGGTCAAGTGCCGTTCTGTTAACAGATGTGGAAAGTATGAATTTAAATAAGGATAAAAAAGAGTTATTAGAGATAATGTTGACAATGGGTAGACAATGCATTGCTAGAAATTGGAAAAATGATGTATTTATAAAAATTGAAGAATGGTATAAGGAAATGTGGGATTTAGCATTGAATAAGTTAACATGGGAGATCAACAAGAAAAAGGGTATTGTTAAAAAAATAGATTTTGGAATGTTTGGCAAGCTTTTGTGGATTACTCATTGAAGGGGGAGGAAGTGAATAGACCCATACCTGGTCAAAGAAGTTTTTGGGACTAAAATTAACGAGATACTCCGTGCTCTCCAGGGCGTTGTATAAAACACTGGGTGGTTATTTTTGTAATATTGTTTAGTATTTTAATTTGAAGTTTGACTTAGTAGATGTATTAAATTTTGGAGGTTATGAACTGAGTTTGAATATGTATATTGTGATAACAAGAATATAAAAATAGAATATGTAAATTATGACAATTGTACGAATGATATAAGTCTTAAAACTTTTTTTGTTGAAAGTAGAATTAAACAATTAAAGATGTGAAGACGAATGAGAAGCTATTGACTAAGTCTTGGTCAAATTGTATTTTTGAGCTTTTTACTTTTATATTTTTCTTTTTCTTGATATGTTTAGTTATTATATTGTATATAATTGGTTATAATTTGTACATATTGGTATGTATTCTTTCTGTAATATTGTTGTTTTACTTTACTTGCTGTATTATTGTTTAAAAAATTTAATAAACATTATTATATAAAAAAAGAGCATGGAGCCCAATGTCCTTCCAGAACCCGGAGCTCAACGTCCTCTGCCACCCTGTGTCCATGGCGGCTTTTGTTTGTCTCCAAGCATTGGCAGGGCCCAAAGGTCGGAGTCAGGAGTCCGGCTTCCTCTGCCATCCAGTGGCCATGGCAGCTTTTAATCTCTACAGGCATTGGTGGAGCTCAGAGGTTGGAGCCAAGAGTCCGGCATCCTCTGCCACCCTGCGGCTGTGTTGGCTTTTAATCTCTCCAGGCGTTGGCGAGGTCGGAGTTAGGAGTCTGCCGTACAATGCCATTGGTAATATGGAAGCACAGTGTTTGCCAGAGCAGATCTCCAGATTCTGCCCACAGCAGTGACAGAGAAGAACAATGTTGAAATAATAACAATTGAGCTCAGTGACTGCACAGTGACATCTGTCTATAAACCACCACTTGTAAAATTTTCCTTCGCTGAACCACCATACTTTCGGAATAAACTTGTAAGGTTCATAATAGGTGACTTCAATAGACACAACAACTTGTGAGACTATGAAGACAACAATGAAAGTAGAGACGCTGTTGTAGAATTGGCAGAATCCTGTCAACTGTCACTCATCCATGACAGCAAATTATGAATGAAAATACAAATTGAAATGTAGAAGAAACTTCAACTATATTTTTTTCCATGTTGGGAATGTGGGACTGATTTTTCAAAGTATAGAGACCTGAAGAGAGAAGCTTCTATTAACAGTGGCAGGTGGAGGAGAGGTTATAACCCAACCCTCATTTTCATAAGTGAGAATGTAGCACATTAACACCATCCCATTCTATGTGAGATTATAGCTGCTCTTTGACCACAGGTTGTGACATCCAGAAGATGTTATAACTTTAAAAAGGCTGACTGACCCAAGTTTTCAGCAGCTTTGGATGGAAGAGTAGTGGATATTGATCCACAACCCACATCATATGGCAAATTTATTGATGTTGTCCAGCAATTCTCTAGGGAAGCTATCCCTCGAGGATGTAAGACTTCCTACACCCAAGGTTGAACACATGAAACTGATTACTTAATGAATGGATAGTTTGACCATTTTGATGCAAATCCACTCAGCAAAGAGACCATTAAAGCCGGACAACAGGTAGTGTCAGCTAGCTCATAGAAGAAATCGACATAAGCCATAGCAGTCAAAAAGCATGGAGAATACTCAAGCTATACAACAGGGCTATAGCCAAGATATTATATATATATATATATATATATATATATATATATATATATATATATATATATATATATATATATATATATATATATATATATATATATATATATATATATATATATATATATATATATATATATATATATATATATATATATATATATATTTGGGGGGGGTTTGAGAATGGAGGGGCAAATTTTTTCAGGAGGGGCAACAATGTCATACTCACATATATAATATTGACACGTTGGGGGTGGGGGGGGGCTATTATCTCAGGAGAGCTTTCCCCCCCCCCCCCGGCCCCCTGGCTACGGCCCTGCTATACAAGCTACATGAATGCTTAATACTGAACCGAATATCTGCAATAGTAGAACCCCTGCTTAAACCACAGTGAACTGTTTCAGACCTGGCAAAGTTTGTAAAGCACACATTCTTAACCTAACACAGTATACTACAGATGTTTTTGAACTGATGGAAATCACAGGTGTAGTGTTTATTATTTATTTATTTATTTTTCACGCTTATATACCGCCCACTCAGGTACAACCCAACTCAGGGCGGTTTACATAGAGGACAGTAAATACATAAAAGACACATGATAAAAAAGTTAAAAGTTTAAAAAAAACCACCCCTAAAAGGTGCGCAAGAACCGAAGGGACCTTGGGGGAAGGCACACTTCTCTATACCAACCACCCAACGGTACCCCCATCCCCACCCACACCCCAAACTTGGCCCGCCAGCCAGGTCTTTAGTTCCTTCCTAAAGGGCAACAACTCCGTCTGGAGACGCAGTTCCACAGGCAGGAGGTTCCAAAGGGCCGGTGCGGACACAGAGAAGGCCCTCCTCCTTGTGCCAGAGAGGCGAGCCCCCCTGGCTGATGGCACAATTAGAGAGCCCCTCCGGTCCGCTCTGGTTGGATGGACAGATGTCCTTAGGGCGATGCGGTCTCTAAGATACCCTGGCCCACTACCATGTAGGGCTTTAAAGGTCAAAACCAGCACCTTGAATTGCACCCGGAGACAAACTGGTAACCAGTGCAGCCCCCGTAGCAGTGGTGAGGCATGGGCATAACGTCCACACCCCATCACCACCCGGGCAGATCTCACTGAAGCTTATGTCACAGTCAACTACACAGCCCTGCTGAAGAAAGTCTCCCACATCACAAAAAATTCTAAATTTACAAAAATCATAGGTTGTTTATTGGAAACCTGTAGATTTTTTGACGATTTCCAAGGACAACACAGCCAATGGATAAATAAAAAATGGCCTCCTGCAGAGCAGTGTGCTAGCCCTCACACTGTTTAACATACAGTAATACTCCAGTTAATGTGTGCACCACACAGCGTTAAAACCGGATAACGTTGGGAAATTTGAGGACAATTTTTGCACCACACAATATTAAGATAATGTTGTGCAATGCAAAAGTTTTCCTCAAAGTCCTCAACCTTGATCTCTGCCCCAAAGCCCGCAAGGCTGGAGACCAACCCTGCGGGCTTGGGGGCACAGATCTCCGGAGACCCCCTTGCTGGGGTGGCATGGGGACCTCTGTAGACCCAAGCATCCGATTGCCAGTTTCCTCTGGATGAGAGTGTGCATTATTATTATTATTATTATTATTATTATTATTATTATTATTATTATTATTATTATTATTATTATTATTATTATTATTATTATTATTATTATATTTACATTTCTATACCGCTTGACTTCCCCTAAGGGAACTCATGCGCTCTCACCACAATGAAAATGGCGCTCAGAACTCAGACCGCTGGCTTCCTTGGGGGGAAACAGGGCATGCACACCCTCACCCCAAGGAAACCATTACTCAGATGCTCAGACCATTGGAGAGCCAAGTCCCAAAGTCAGAGACCAGTCCTACTGACTTTGGGGCTTGGATCGATCCGCCTGCCTCTTTGGAAAGGGAAGCAGGGATGCTAAGCATGGAATCCTTGCTGCCCTTTCCAAAGAGTCAGGAGGATTGACCCCATGTTCCCTTTCCTATTTGGAAAGGGAACCAAGCTTTTTTTTAACATTGTGCAATCAATGTATCGCACAACGTTAAAACCCGGAAAACGCTAAGACTTGTGGAACCAAGTTTTAGCATTATCTGAGGTATTACTGTATATACTAATGATCAATCATTGCCAGAGGCCACTAGGAACTTTCTTCATGCTGCTGACCTGGTAAGTGCCACACAGTATGCAACCTTTGAGACTGTTGAGAAAAAACTCATTGAGGCTTTGAATTTAATGGCTATACAGTGGTACTGCTCTTAAAGAGCATAATGTGTTCCACAGGATTGCTCTTTAAGCGAGTTGCACTTTAAGCAAAACACTTGGAAAAAGTGCCATCTCTGCCATTGCAAGTGACTGATTGTGGCTTCTGGTAGGGGGATTGCAAACCCCAATTTAGTTGTAAAGTGAGGTTTTGGTTGTTTTTAGTTAAGTAAGGGCAACCATTCAGAGAAAATTCTGTTCTTTAAGCGAGTTAGTTTCTAAGCGAGGCACTCTTTATGCAAGGTTTTATTGTATATTATAGGGACAACTAACTGAAGCCAAACTGTCTAAAAACTCAAATCTGTGCTTTTCATTTGAAAAACCATGAGGCATCAAGAAGGCTACAGGTGACTTGGAATTGCACCAGGCTCAAACAGTGAATCACACACACACACACACACACACACACACACACACACACACACACAAAACAAAACTGGGAGTTATCCTGGATCAAACTTACTTTCAATACCAAACAGAAGGGTTTTTGCCAAGAACAATATTCTGAGGAAAATAACTGGCACAAGATAGGGTGCCCAACCACACACATTAAGAGTCTCTGCTCTAGCTTTATGTTACACTGTAGGGGAGGATGCTGGTTCAGTGTGGTATAGATCAAAACATGCAAAACAGGTTGATGTGACCTTAGATGAAACACCTAGATTGGATGTTTAAAACCAACTCCAATACAAAAAGTGCATTACTTAGCTGGCATCCTTCCACCAAAATTCCGTGAAGAAAGTGCTGCTCAGAAACAGTGGGTCAAAGCAAGATTCTCAGAAATACACATGCTATTTGATCATCAACCACCAAAGCAGAGCCTGAAATCAAAGCATAGCTTCCTCACAACTTCTGCCTCCCCCCCTCCCCCCAACAACCAGTCTCCACAAACCACCTTAGAACTATGGAAGGGAATCAAGAAGCTACCAGATAACTGGGCAGAACCACATGACTCTTTACCGCACAGCCAAGAACAAACATGGCATGTGTGGAAAGCTTTAAACAGACTGCATGCCAGGGTAGGAAGATCAAAGGCTAATCTGAGAAAGTAGGGTTACCCTGTAGATGACAGACTGTGTGAATGCGGAGAACAATCTCCCATATGATACAGTGCATATGATGCCCCTCAACATGCACTGAGGAGGACCTTATGTTGGCAAGAGGAAATGCTGTTGATGTGACCCATATTGGGTAGATGTCATCTAGCCTTTTTAATTTTATTTTGTTTTAGATACTGTATGTTAATTTTCACTTTCTTTGTTATTATATACTGGTGGTGCAACTGACACGAATAAGGAAAGTGCTGTGTGACTACAAAGGAATAAGTCAGAGTGATTTACTTAAAGTATGCAACAGTAAGAAAACCATCCTTGGTATGTTTTTCTTTATTTGCAATGTTTTAGTCTTCTTTTATAGACTGTCTTCTAAATATATACACTGAAGTATGGAAAGAGAATCTTGTCAATAAAGCATAACATAGATTTATGTATTCATGCATGTGTACATGGTTATTTATGAGATTTTTATCTTTCTTCTGAAAAAATATTCTAAAGCAGTTTACCATTCATATGCAATAAACCCAACAATGCATAATCTTAAAATAAAAGAACCTGAACCCTTCTCAGAATAACCAATAATAGCTCCACGATGAGTACATAATTCAATGGCAAGGCATCACCAACGAGTGTAGAAACCAATGCAGAGAATGCTACTGGGTGCCATAAAGAAAGAAATGATCCCTTGAGGAGAGGGGAAAAATTATATTGCTAGATTGCTATGGCACCAGCTGCTGGGCCTTAGCAGTGAAGGCCAAACCAGATGTTACTTTAATAGTTTCTTTGCTAACCACATTGGATGGGTTAGCAATCATCTCATTGTTTTAGTAACATCTGTTCTCTTCTTCTTCCTTCCTACTGCTGTATCAGAGAGCAAATCAATTGAAGCTTAGCCCAAATAAAGCAGAGGTGTTCCTGGTCACTCAAAGGCAGATCACAGAATACATGTTCATCTGCTGCTGGATGGGCTTGCATTCCTTCTTAAAATCCAGATTTGTAGTTTGAGTGCACTGCTGTATTCAGCCCTAAACCTAGGTTCCCAGGAGCCAGGAGCACAGTTGGACAAAAAAGCTCATTCATCATCTGTTCCTGGAGACCTCTGGATCAATACATATCTAACCTATGTCCCATTTGAAATTCTGTAATGCATGCTCCATATGGAGTTGGCTTTGCAGGGTCTTTAGAAACTTCAGCTGATAAAAATTTTGATCTTGAAATACATAACAAATGCTTTTATACTTTACTCTTCTTTTCACCATTATCATTTTATCCTTAGAACCTACCTTCCCTTCATACCAATTGCTTCTGGTCACTCAATAAAATCCTTTTTTGTTTGGTTGAATCAAACTATCCTTATTTATCTCCCTGCCAGGGGCTTGAAAAGCTGTTCCGGCTCAAGCAGCAGAAGATGGTCCTGCCCTGAGGCTGAGGACACTTGCCACTCCACCCCTGGACTTTGTTGTTTATTTGGGAACTTTTTTATGTGGTTGTGACATTATCATTATATTATAGTATTTTATTGTGTTGTTGTATATTATTATGTGCTGTTTTTGTACATTGAATTTTATATATTGTATTATTGTGTATTTATGATGTATATTGTTTAATTATCATGTGTGCCATCCTGAGTCAAGTTTCCTGATTGGGTGGCATACAAGTGCGAAAAATTAAATTAAATTGAATTAAATTAAATTAAGAAGTTAAGCAGAATACAAATAGGCAACAGTACTCCCATTCTATGTGTTAGTAAAAGGAACAATATTATCATTATCATCATTAGCTCCTGTGTGGAGTAGAGTAATACCTCATACAACGTCTGCTTCATACAACGTCGGATCCATACAACGTCGCCCAATTCTGGGGGAAAAGGTGCCTCATACAATGTCGCCGGATGTTGTATGAGGTATTAGGGTTTCCGCAGGAGTTTGGACTTGCAGCTTGGAGGCCCCACGGAGTTTGACCGGCAGCTGGCCAGAAGAGGCGGGGAAGAAAGAACTCACCAGAGAGATGAGCCCCAAGTGCGGCGAGTTCTTTCTTTCCCCGCCTCCTCCAGCCAGCTGCCGGTCGAACTCCATTGGAGGTGGGGAAGAAAGAACTCACCCGAGAGACGAACTCTTTCTTCCCCGCTTCCTCCAGCCAGCTGCTGGTTGGACTCCGTTGGAGGCGGGGAAAGAAAGAACTCGCCCGAGAGATGAGCTCTTTCTTTCCCCGCTTCCTCCGGCCAGCTGCCGGCCAGACTCCGTTGGAGGCGGGTAAAGAAAGAACTCACCCGAGAGACAAGCTCTTTCTTTCCCCACTTCCTCTGGCCGGCTGCCGGTCAGACTCCGTTGGAGGTGGGGAAAGAAAGAACTCGCCCGAGAGACGAGCTCTTTCTTTCCCCTCTTCCTCCGGCCGGCTGCCGATCAGACTCCATTGGAGGCAGGGAAAGAAAGAACTCACCCGAGAGATGAGCCCCAAGTGTGGCAAGTTCTTTCTTTCCCCGGCTCCAACGGAGTTCGACTGGCAGCCGGCCCTGCAGTTTGTGCTGTTACAATGTACTGTATCTCTATGGGAACGACGTTATACAAAGCATCAGTGGCAATAATTTGGACGTTGTATGAGGCAACACGGCTAGGATTTTGCGTGCCTCATACAAAGTCGGAATTCATACAACATCCTAACTTGTGGAACCATGTTTGGACATTGTATGAAGTATTACTGTATATTGGGCAGCAAGTATTCTCCAGCAAGTTCAGTCATTTTCAATGGCTTTGGAATCATCCCATGAGATATTAATGGTTTTAAGATCTTCCTTAAGCATTTGGTGCCAAGTTTTCTGAAGCTGGCTTTGTTTCCTCTTTCCTCCAGGAGTTATCCATTATAGCAAAAATTTTGATGCTTATCTCTGGGTATACATAAGCTATGGCAAACTTTGGCACATTATAAAATGAAGAGACATCATCCTGCCAACAAAAGTCTGCATAGTTAAAGCAATGTTCTTTCCAGTAGTAATGTATGGCTGTGAGGGCTGGACCATAAGGAAGGATGAATGCAGAAGAAAAGATGCTTTCAAATTGGAGAAGACTTTTGAGAGTACCCTGGACTGCATGTCAATCCTAAAGGAAATCAACCCTGACTGATCCTTAGAAGGACAAATACTGAAGCTCAAGTACTTTGGCCACCAAATGAGAAGCAAAGACTCACTGGAGAAGGCCCTGATGGTAGGAAAGATCAAAGGCAAAATGAGACGGGGAGGCAGAGGATGAGATTGTTAGCCAGCATCATTGACACAGTGGGCATGGATCTGGGCAGACTCTGGAGGATGGCAGATGGCAGAGGAGCCTGGTGTGCGGTGGTCCATGCGGTTGCAAGGGATTGGACTTGACTGTGTGACTGAGACAAGTATTTTGAGGTGCTTTACAGGATATGGAGGATGCATGCATACCTAATATACCTGAGTCAGCCAGAAAAATAACAAGGTATTTTCAACAGGATGTAGCAACTCTGATGAAACTCCACTTTCTACCTGCTTTAAAGGGCACATTATGTTTTGGCACTGGAGACTTCCATTGGTGTGGTTGCTCCTCTGAGCAGAGGAGTAGAGGACATTATGGGTCATGTTGTCTTTGAAACTACCATCTGAGGCAATGCAAAAAATAAATCTTCATTTATTGTTTAAGGATAACTAAAGATACATAATTTGTATGCAGTCTCCTAATGCTCCTCTTGTCTCACATTTTACACAACAACCTCATACTGAGGATCAAATCCAGTTTGTCATTCAGGATGTTGTCAAACCAAAACCCTTTGAAAGACTGGACATAAGAAAGAGACTATTGCAACAAGAAGCATATTTTATTCATAGGTTCAACTCCATTGAACCGCACGGACTCAATTCTGAAAATGATATGTTGTGCTTTCTGTAATGGGGCTTTTGCCATCTTCCAGTTAAGATTACTCTGCTTTTCCAATGTTCTGTCTCTTTAAGACTTATTCTTGGACGCTCTCACTATGCTCTATTGGTACCACCTGACTCTCTTTTCTCTACAGTTAAATATCACTTCTTGTATGACCATTGTTAACGTCTATGGCACTAAAAGAATATACTTTAGAGGCTGTATGGATGCATATAATAAGATATTTATTGGTGTTCTTTATATACAAGTTGACAAATTGTGAGTTTTGTACCTATTGTATTGATGTTTCTTAAGGATTCAAACTCTGTGAATAATATTGAGAATTGTTATACTGACATGTAATGGTTACTAGTTTAATAGATTATTATTTTCTGTATCTTCCTATCATTTAGATCACACACACCTTTGATGAAGTAACGAAATACCGATTTACCGGAATGGTGTCGGTGTGGTTGTGTCTTTTGAAGATATATGTGCTTGAAGTTATGAAGTTTGAATAACTCTACCTTGTGAATTTCAATTTTCTTTCACTGAATTAAGTATCTTTAGATATCCTTATACAATAAATGAAGATTTATTTTTTGCAGACGGGACTTTTCTTTAAATTAACTATACTGTTTGGCCCATTTCTTCTTGGTCTTTGAAACTACAGCACAAGTCCTTCCTTAGTGAGGGGACAGCCATCTTTAGCCAGCTGATTGCAAATGGAGATTGTGAGATAGATTAGGGATTGGACATTTCTTTTTTTCTAGCCTGAGGTGGTGGTCCTGGCCAGCTGGCTAAAGGGCCTGCCCCACTACATGATTGCCTCCTTGTGAAAAAAGGAGGAGTATGTTCTAGCAAACCTCTCAGACCCCTGAATTAAATAGGGAGCAATAGATATTAAGCCAACTAACTTTCTGTCACGTGCAGTGAAAACTAATGAAGAAAGCCCAGCTAGCACTGTGTGGTCACACAGAAAGAAGCGGATAAAGTTCATATCACCCCAAACAGCAGTACTTGTATTCTACAGTCCAATTCCCTCACCTCTACAACAGGTCAAGCTTTCTGGGACACTGTTTTGACCAAAATGGCAGGGGCCTGTCCCCAAGAGATACTTCCCCAGAGGAAAGACATTGCAGAATTATAGATCAAGGTGTAAATGCAGAAGACCACAGGGTCTTCAGGGACTGTGGGGATGAAGTGGACAGCATACTGAGGACAACACCACCACCACACCCTCCACTCACAAACATAATGACTTATTTTAATCCACCCATGTGACCCATCCATAAATTCAAACAAATGCAGGAATGAGACGCTACCTCTTTTAGATCACTTTTAAAAATTCAAAACTCTGCAAGCTTTCAAAACTCTGTAAGCTTTCATTCCCTCCCTCATGGTCGAGTGTGTGTGGGAAGATACCCAAAAAAGCCGCATCATACAACAGGTATTTTGAACAGCAACGCAGCAACAGGAAATCCAATTTGATGAACTTCCACTTGGTAATATTCATAATTGACTTTAATTTGGACTGGTCTGGACTAATTTGACATGTCTAGTGGTAAATTTGTTGACCAGTTCTGGAGGACTGGGTTTGAATTGCACACACACACACACCCGCCCAACCACATGGAAAGCTACAGCTTCAAAGAGGGTCATCGGGTGGGGTGGGGGATATACAAACTCCTTGCTTCCTGCCTTTAGATTGTAAAATGATGTAGCTGTTGTCTGTTTTTCCATTTAACATCTAAGAATAAAGCCTGGTTGGAAATATATATATTCCATGCCATGATATTGCCAGAAGAAGTAACTATGAGTTACAAAAGTTTACAGAGTTTTGAATTTTTAAAGTGACCTAGAAGAGGTATCATCTCATTCCTGCATTTGTTTGAAATTATTTTAATCACTAAGTGTTTTAATCTAGAATGGCTGAATTGGCCTTTGTACACATTGATTCCAGATGAGGTTTTTGTTGACTGGTCAATAAGTGCAATAAATGCTACACTGTATATGAAAGCATAGATTAAATGTGGCTTTTCAGGTTTCTTAATATTTGCTTTCAGTCAGACTATAGCTGTCATTAGGATATCTAAATATTTGGATAGGTACAGCTGAGTTGGTTTTATAGAAACACAAATGTTGTAAAGTGGTTAGACTATTTTACCCTCTCAAAGTGACAGCTATTGTGATGTAAATTATGCAAAAAAAGTAATAATAACCAAAGGTTAATAAAAAGAAGTGAATCCTTAATTGCAAATCCTTCTCTCCTCTCAGTGTAGGGAATGTTCATTGTTTTACTTTAATTTGCTACATCACATTAAGTTATTTGTGCTCATAACAAAATGATTTTTCAGTTTTATTTCATAATACTCACTGCTGCTGTCCATTTAGATAATCAAGTTTCATTACGGGTAATGATTAAGAAGCACAGCCTCTGATCTTTCAACCACTATTCAGCTGTCGATCAACAAACATGTTGGCATCTAGTAGGCCAGAACCAATCAAATTTACCTCCTACCAATTCTGATGTAAATCTATCACAATTGTGCAGTATTAAAAGTAGAGATTGATAAAGGAATATAGTAGTGGATGGAAGGATCTCTCTCATGCCTTTTTTCAGCATCTTGTTCTTCCTTATGGAAAACTGAAGGAAAATTATACATGCTATGTTGGATAAGGGACATAGGAGAAAGTAATAAAGTATGAATATAAATATATAGTTTTCCAAAAATTTGTAGATCCAGACATATGAAAGCTATAGAAAGTGGTGGGCTGGCCCATTGGGCTACCGGGACTCAGCCTGTGGCACACACCTCCCGTACCATGGCGCCCCCCCCCTGCCCTTGGGTGCCAATCCAAAGAGCCGAGTCGAGCTGCGATGCCCGGAATGATCAAGCAAATGAGCAGGGCTCCATGTTCCTCTGCCTGCATTCTCCTCCTTTGCTGCCAAAGATAAGGTTATGAAAAACAGCCCCATTTACAGTGTATTCACTGTGGTTTGGAGGTTGCAATTTTGCCTTGTAAGCAAGAGGTTGTTGATTCGAATCCCCAGAGGGGAGTTGAAATTAGAAGATGAGTAGGAACGTATATATTTTGTTAGGGCTAATCGCCCTCATCACTTCCTGTCCAGCACCCTTTTAGAACAACCAGCACACCCCTGGCTATAGATGAACCTGGTTCACAAGTGTTGTGAAATCCACTCTTTCAGAATTTTGCAATTTCCTATGCAACTAAAAAATGTGCAGGTACAGGAAAAAGATATCGCAAGGATTCTACATTTAGGGAAATATGTGCAAAATGCATTGTGTAAAAGAATATAATCACTTTAAAAATGCACAGAGTACAAATCTTGCGTACAAAAAAGCATATATTAGGAGCAACAGCCACGTAGCTTCTTACATGGAGAAAATCTGCAACACTATCTGCCCCTTCACAATCTCCTTCTGGACAATGCAGCACAGACAATGAGCCATAATTATTGGTCCCTTAGTCAGTGGATAAAGACAGTGAAGTAAGATTTGAGGGCTGAAGCTGTGGTTTTCTGTATTTCAATGGAGAATGTGGGTATACCCTCATAATGGAATTGACAATCATGCCCACATACTTCTTCAGGATGAAAACATTGTCAAGTAACACCTTGTTCAGTTGATGGTAAACCTTTCTGTGTCACTTGAAGAGGTTAGGGTGATATTCTGCCTCTCCACCGATGTTGTGTATGCATACATTCAGCCGCCACCGCTCGCACTCAGCTGCCAGCAATAGCGCAGCAGCTGCCACTGCACACAGCTCAGCTGCCAGCTATAACGCAGCTGAAGGAGCTCAGCCCACGTGGCTCAAATCACCCAACCAGTAACAAGCGCGGGAACCTTTCCCACCACAGGTAAACCTTAGTCAGACCTTAGTCAGGTATGCAGTACATCCCAATGACGTCACTGCTACCGCAACCAATGGGTGCCCTTGGGGCAAAATTCAAATGTACTGTATGATATATAAGGAGCTGCGTCTCCACCGTTTTGCCATGTACAGATTGACCATGCTGCAATAAAGAAGTGTTTGGCCTGTCTGCTGGCTCCGTGCGCAAGCAATCTGCCTACATCAAAACCTTCCTAGCCATGTCTCTGTGAGACTATTTGTAGCGTAAATGCAACCAATCAAGGTAATTCTGAATCTAAAAATTCTCCTTTCTGCAGTAGAGTGCAGGAGGAGGGAGATTTAGAACTTAAGGAGAACCTTCAAATTCATTATACAGCACAATGATTACAGGTAGGTAAGTTGCCCTTGCTTGAAAGTCAGTTGTATCCAACAATAGGGTTTGGTGCTCATCTCCATTTATAGCTAAACTGTCAGAGCTGTGGACATGTGACAGGCATTCCTTGTCACCACCAGTGTGCACAGAATGCTGTTTACCTTCCCACCGAAGTGTTACCCTATTTGCTGGCGTATAAGACCCACTCCCCCCCCCTTAAAATACACTGGGGACATGTTATGTCTGGCCTTTATAAGCACTAGTCCAGACAACAATGAACAAAACAGCAACAAGTCTTTATTCCTCTTGCAAGGCGCCGCCTGCGCTACTTGCAAATGTGCCTTAATATACAACATTCCTCCCCCCTAAGTTTTCAGTAGGGACCCCCAAATCAATTAAGATAATGAACCCTTGTCTGAAGGACAAGCTAACTTGTGGTCACTAAGCTGCTCTGCACCCTCCCAGCTTGTGTTCTGTGATCCATGTATTTTACTGGTGCTCTGCGGCGTCAACAAAGAACCTTGCAACCAAGGGGGTCTTATATGTGTGTAGCCCAAAGCTAACCAATCCATTGAGTGGTGCAACTCTTGGACTTTGTGAGCTGAACTAGCTTGGAATGACCCCAAGTGCAAAGAACCCTCTTGCTCTGAGTCCCTGGCCCCATTTTCTCCGAGCAACCCTGGACTCATTGCTTTGGACCAGAGCTGAACATCCATTACAGCTGAGGCATCCTTAGACAGAACTGCTTCTGAATTTACTTCCAGATCTGCCTGCAAAGAAGGGCTTCATGCATGTTCTCCCGAATAGCCCGAGGAAAGCTCCGTTTGCCTCGGCATTCGGAGATGCCACATTCCTTGCCCTTTCCCCCACAATCCTGGGGACTGAGAATGCTCCCACAACCCCTCCTTTTCCTCCTGGGGAAATGAGCCTGCACCCAGGCACTCTTTCTTGTACCAGGCTATGTTTGGGGGTGATGCAGCCCCCCTCCAACCCCAGGGCATGGTGAGCCCTTATCTGCTACTGGGGGAACTGAAAGCCTTCCAGAATTGTGTGTGCCCACAGTACCATGTTATAGACCCCAAATCTCAATGGCATGTTTGATCCCCGGGCACCAGAAATAGTTTCATAGGACTGTTTGTGAGTGGAAGAAATCCAGGGACCCGCTTAATATGTGCTGTAGGGATTCCTGGCTGCCTTCCTAAGGGTCCACACTAACCTATGCAGGCGAGGTGTTGGTGTTCCTGGCCGAAGACCAGGCCTATGAGTCATCTCCCCTAAAATAGAGGGTCACCTATTTTCCTGTTATTCACCAGCTTGATCACGAGCACATGATGTCATTACTCATGACTGTTTCACTGCCCAGCCAATATGTAATGTCACATGACTGCTTGCACCAATCAGGACCTTCCCCAACCCATGTCCTGCCTTGTTATTGTGCAGTTAATAAAACAAGCTGGGAGGGCTTTGTCTTCAGAGATCTCTCTCCAGCCCCAGGAAGTCGACTCTGGGTGTGTGTGTTTGTCTGTTTGTTTGTGCATGCATGTCTGTGATCTTTGTGTGTGTGAACCCATCAGGGAGGCAGGTATGAAGGCCTCCCCCGTTACAACATTCTGGCGTCTGAACAGAGACAACAAAAGAAGAACCTTCCCACATGAGTGGACACCTTTCATCCATGGCTTATCCGTCTGGCAGAGACCAAAAATGCAGTTAACTCATTCCTGTCTCAGGAACTCCTCAGGTAAGCCAAAAGGTTGCAGAAGGCTCAGGGGAAGAGCTTTCTTTCTTTCATTTCCCTTTCATCCTTCATAGAAGTGGCTAGCTCCCTTCTATTCTGGAATTCAGGGAAACAGATACAGGTGTTCATTCACTCTCAGGGGAAAGAATTCCAACCTGAGAGCATTGGAATGGCTTCACATTCTGGCTGGAGGGTCAGAATGGAGTGGGCATCGCTCCATGTTCCCCTATTGTCTCAGATGCACCCCTCCCTTGTCCTGACCCTTCCTCTTCCTTTCCTTCATGTTATCTGTCCAGCTAAATGTAGCCCCCCTGATGAGGGAAGAGAACAACTGTCTGAAACAAAGAGAGAGAATCCCAGAACAAAGCAAACAGGCAGGGGGGGAGGGAGGAAGCTGTGTGAGTGTGTTGGAGAGAGAGAGAAAGAAAGATTGCTCACAGCAGAAGGCCCCTCCCCTGATGAGAGAGCCTTCCACACACCCCTTTCTCCCGGCCTCCATCAGCTTTAGCATTGAAGCCAGGGGAGAGGGGGAGGAGGGGGGCCAGGGAAGCCAGGAAGAATCGAGTGAGGCAGAGAACAGAGGGAGGACAGGGAGCATGGCTTGTGTGCTGGAACAGCTGCTGCCTTCAGAGGCAAATCAGTGTGTGTTGCTGCCTCAAAAAAGCATTCTTGAGATAATTTCTCTGCCGGCCTTAGGCCAATCAGTTCAAATTTCTGAGCAGGCAGCAGCAGACTCCATTGAGAATTGCTTTCCAGAGAAGCAGTCTGCATTCAGGGCAATTCCCTTTGTTGGGCCAATCAGTGATCTTATTTTTTGTTATGATGGAAGGGGTGGAGAAAGGGGGGAGTTGCTTCCAGCAGCATGAGGTAATCGGTGCTCAGATGTTTAACCACACAGCACCTCCTGGCAGCTCACCATTAATGACTTCATGCAGTTCATTTATGTAGTTCCTGCTTTGAAACAGCCACTTTTAATTTCAGCCATAGGCTTCAATAATTCACACTTTTTCACATCCAATAATTTGGATCAACTCCTATTTTCACTGGTTAGCTATTGTTTAAGTTTCTTAGTTCTTTCTTTCTTTCATCAACTGATGCTGTTTCTCTTTGTAACCAGCTTTGACTTGTGATACTTCTCATTATATGTTCTCAAGTTGTTTATAGTTAGTCTCTCAAAAATTAATCACCTTTTCATTTCATGACTGTAGGGCAATTAAATGCACAGGAAGTGAAATCTGTACTGCTTCTTTATCTATTTTCCAGGGCCTGACTAGGCCTGCTGCCATTATTTTGGTTTTCTTGTTTTAGAATTTCCAGCCAGCTTTTGTACTTTACTCCTCCAATCCAATCAAGAGATCCTTTAGGCTTTCTTTATTTCTCGATTATTGATGTTTCTTCCAGCAACTTTGGCCTCATGTTGTAATTCTTCCATCCTTGCATTGTGTATTATGTGCTCTGTGTGTGCACAAGTGGAATATTATTGTTGATTTCTCATGAGGCATACAAGGTATTCTGTATTCCCATCCTTTATAAGGGCCTTGGTTTCTGACATTTTTCTGTTTTTTTCCATGATCCAATGTGTGTTCATGTTCTCTAGTCCACCTGCCTCCTTTTTCCAGACAGGATTTGATTCTCAATATGTAGTTAGCTTTGAATATGCCACTTCTTCTTTGCAGGAATAGATCTCATTCCATCTCTGGATTCTTTGCACTTCATGGAGAATCCTCCATAATTAAAAAGAAGGGGGATAGATACCCACCCTGCCTCAGTCCATTGTGCATTTTTCAGCATGGCATCAAGCCCACACCTTCCAGCCAGGGTGCCATGGCCACATAGGCCATCACCTGCCCGGGGGTGGGGCACCAGGCCAAGATCCTCTGGGTGGGGCCTCCCCTCACCCTCCAAGGAGGGAGGACTTTTTGTGCTTTCTCCACAGATCTGCAGCTGTGATTCCAGATCCGGCAAACTGATCTCCTCAGAGCATGCCTGGACTGCCATAGACTGAGCAGTTGCCCAGATGCAAGCACCAAGGCCTTTGCAGCAAGCCCACTGGATGCAGTATAGCAGCTTGGTCCATTTTCACATATTGCCCAACCTTTTCACCTGTGTTTTATGCACTCTTCCACTTGCAATTTCACCAGCCATGGGGACCTTTCAGTACCTTGGCCAGTGGCCAACTTTTAGCCTGGACACACATTGACATTGTCATACCAGCCCCACCTGCCCGGGACTTTGGTGCGGGGGCTAACCTATGAACTGTACCAACACCTATGGACATTACGCCAGACCAGCCACTGTTGCTTCCAGCAAGATATGGACACATTGCCATACCCCAGATGTATTGGTCCTTATCCCAGAAGCCCAGTTTCATCTAAGTTTGCCAAGTTTGCCAAAGTTATTCCCATGAATTTTGCCAGGTTATACTCATGTTATTGCAATTGTTTTTGCTTCCCTATCGTATGGTACCATTCTTTCATCGAAGACACACTTTGCACCAAGTGTTATGATATTTGCTTTGTGTATTACTCATATTCATTATAATCAATTTTTGCTTTCTATGTTATTTAATTTAAATTTAATTCAATAGTCATATTTATATATGCCGCCCACTCAGGCAGAACCCGACTCAGGGCGGCATATACAAATATGACTTATTATATTTGTACACACCATTTTCCCATTGGAAACCTGCCATGCATATGATGCCATTTTCTGTGTATACTATTCATATTGCTTTTATGTTATATAGCACCATTTTTCCCATTGGGGGAAAATAATATTTTCTATGTTTGCATAATTAATTGTTTTAGCTTTCACAGAGGTCATCACCATTAATAGACCTGAGGTGGAATTGTTCTACCCTCATCATCTTCATGCCATTGGGCTTATATTCAGTAATAATCTGATTGTCTTTGCTTTTGCCTTTCACCCATGGGGAGGTACATGGAATTACATTCCAGCCAACTGCAATGCTGCCTTGGCAGACAGTCATATGGTTACTGACCCTCACCATGCAACCAACCAAGCCAGCCCTAGCTCTTGGCAAAGGGCCACACTCTGGAATGAGACACGCATGCTTGATCTCTCTTCTGCCAGAGGCGGAGCTCATACCCGCCTCCCTTGTGGACATACATGGGATATTGATTCCCAAACCTGTGCCAGATTCAAGGCCATCCATCATACACCGCAGTCATAAAGGCCCTCAGTGGAAGTCCGGCAAGCAGCTCAGGACAATGGGGCGCCACTGGTTATCTTCTGTTGTTGCATCACCATGATGGTGAAAAAGTCACATATATGTATTGTTCTGATTTGTTTGATTATAGCACGATTGTATTGAATAGCTCCACGCTTTACATGATATCGGCCCCGGCGAGGGCGAAGAGGTTCTGCCAGCCACTCCATCGGCCAGCGTCCTGGGGCTTCCCCCTCCCCCCTCGCCTAGGACTTAAAAGGTGAGGGGTGCCAGGAGGAACATTGCCGCCATGCGCTTGGCCCCGGCGAGGCCGAAGAGGTCCTGCCAGCCACTCCATTGGCCGGTGTCCTGGGGCTCCGCCCTCCCCCCTCGCCTAGGACTTAAAAGGCAAGGGGTGCTGGGAGGAACTTTGCCGCCACGCACCTGGCTCCTGGCGCATCTGGTACTTTGGTAATTTTGTTATATTTCATGATGTTTTCATCCTTTGTGATTCTATTGTAATTATTGATATATTATTTTGATGTGGTGCTGATATTTGTATTATTTGTATTATTGTTGACTGTCTTGCCTTATACTGTATTTACTTATAACATTGTATTTATTATTATAATTTAAATATTGTATCTTTATGTAAACCCTGTGGGGTGTCCCAGGGTCATTTATATGTTGTTAGCCACCCTGAGTCGGCCATGTGCTGAGTAGGGCGGGATATAAAATTGAATAAACAAACATAAACATAGCTGACTCCAGTTAACCAGATTTCTTTTCTGCTTGAAATCCTTGCTTGATATTGACCTCTCGAGTTGGGATGGTTCAGACCCTCTTAAGGGTCCACACTAACTTACGCAGGCAAGGTGTGTGTGTTCTTGGCCGAAGACCAGCCCTATGAGTCATCTCCCCTAAAATAGAGGGTCACCTAATTTCCTGTTATTCACCAGCTTGATCACGAGCACATGATGTCATTCCTCATGACTGTATCACTGCCCAGTCAATATGCAATGTCCCATGACTGCTTGCACCAATCAGCACCTTTCCCAACCCATGTCCTGCCTTGTTATTGTGCAGTTAATAAAACAAGCTGGGAGGGCTTTGTCTTCAGGGATCTCTCTCCAGCCCCAGGAAGTCGACTCTCTCTCTCTGTGTGTGTGTGTGTGTGTGTGTGTGTGTGTGTGTGTGTGTGTGTGTGTGTGCATGCATGTCTGTGATCTTTCTGTGTGTGAACCCAACAGGGAGGCTGGTGTGAAGGCCTCCCCCCATTACAACAATGTGCTGTAGCAGTTTGGCCCGCAACCCACATGGAACAACTGTTTTGCAAAGCCTGTACAAGCACCCTCCCAAAACCAAGAGTTTTTCGAGGTCCTAGTAATACACACTTGCCTCCACATTAAATGGAGGAGGCGGCCACCCAATGTCCCCACACACAATAACATCAGATAACAAGGGGTCAGTCTTTGAAGCTGCGGCAAAGTTCAGGGACAGTTTGAGTGAAGTGTTAGCCAAATCATCCCAAGAGTCAGGATTTTCAAAGTTCAACACAATCAGGGGCAAACGTTCTTGCAATTCGAACAGTTCAGGAAAATTAGTATTTTGGCCAAAGTCACTGTCTTTGTGCGCAACATGCATGTGTTGGGAAAACTTCACTCTTCCATGGAGGAATCACTTCCAGGGGACCCTTGGGACAAACCCTCCCTGGGTAGTAACAATGCTTGGGGCTCATCCTCAATATGAAGGACTGGTTATCCCCCCCCCCCATTGGATTCACGTAAAGCAAATACCTAGGGCCCCAAACCACTGGGACCGCATAATGTTAATCTTACCTGCTTTTGTAAAAACGAGGGGAAGACTTGCATAGACACAGTTAGAATGGACTTCAAAGTTCCCTATTCCCCCTACTGGAATGTTGCAACCCCACAAGTCCACTATCTTGCCCAGAAGGCCTTTGAGCTTGGGCCTGAGGTCAGGCGGAATGCAGCGATACTCATCTTTGGTCAAGATGGAGAGAAAGGAACCAGAGTCCACCACAAGACGGAAATGTATCCCTTCGATGCGGAGGTCCATGCTGAATCTGCCCTTCAGGTCTCGTCTCTTGTCATCAGCCCCATAGCTTGCAAAGACCTTGGCTATGCAGAACTGGAGTTTCAGTGGACTTCTGACACATTGCCTAGAGACCTTGGAGATGTGGCCTGTCTTCCCACATTGATGGCACTGTGTGCTCTTAAAGGGACACTCGGTGTGGAGATGGTGTCTCCTGCAACCTCGGCATGGCACAACTGACCCAGGCATTGGTGTTGGTGCCCGTGTTCCCTGTGGTGAGCTGTCGAAGTCTCTGTGGTCATGGCTGGAGGCTTACAAAAAGGTGGCCATGGTCGTAGCTAGACCCGATTATTCTTTATCTTCGAGGGCCAACCTGCGCTGGAAGTGCTGGTGCAGTGTGTGCATCAATGCCGGCAGAGAAACTTGTTGGAGCACATCGGGCCGCAGAAGCTTCCAGCAATGTCAAGAGTCTCTAGCCTGCAGTGGGACAAGAATGTTGCCTTCCACAATGCTGGATCATGTTTTTTTTTACTGTGAAGTAGCTCTCAAGCTGGACTTCATAGTATGGCCACAGGCGAGACTTGCTGGTGTCAAACAGTCACAGCCAAAGGGGGATTTGGTCAGCCATCTCATTGTTCTTCAATCCCACATTTGTCGCCAATGTTATGTTTTGCCCTTATAAGCACCAGTCCAGACAACGATGAACAAAACAGCAACAAGTCTTTATTCAACAGTCTTTTAGAGATGAGCTTACAAGGTGCTCCGGACACAGAGATGGCTATACAATCCCAGTGGAATCAGTCACTCTGGATTCTTGCCATGTACGAGGCAAAGGCTAGCTACCATAGAAGCGTAGCATAATGGAGGACACCCAGGCTTCGCACATTGCTGGCTACCTGTACAGAGTGGGAAGTGTAGATCTGGTCTGGCCCCACCCTTGTTTACTTGTGGGGCTTATATATTGTCTCCTTGGTGGTGGCTCATTGATACAAAGTAGGGACCCGCCGGATAACCATAACTAACCAATCATAATAGGGTATATATGTAATTACCCAATGGAGAACTGGATCCAAAACTGTAACCAATCACAGGGCTTGGATTAGCATAATCAACGCACCCTGGAACAGGAGATTTCATGCCACTTTAGGCTCCCAATTTGGATGGCGGGAAACTGCCATTTTCCTCTTGTAAGGCACTGCCCGCACTACTTGCAAATGTGCCTTAATACACAACAGAAATTGGAGTGTATTTGTACTGTATATAGTGGCCTTTGGTAGGCTATTTTGGTAATAACGGGGTGTATCTTATGCTCTGATGCATCTTATACACCAGCAAATACAGTAATTAGCAATTTACCTCCAACTTCCTGGGTATTCATTTTACCGACCTTGGAAGGATAGAAGGCTGAGTCAACGTGGTGTCCCATCAGGATTGGGCTCACAATGATTTGTCTGGAGTACAGCACTTTAACTACTACACCCCAAGGTCTCACTGGGGTTGTTTCAATAAAACTCACGGGATAGTACTTGTCTTTTTCCAAAGAGTAAACAAATAGCTACAAGCATACTTGAAAAGGTAAATTTCCATTCGTTTCCCCCAGCTATCCTTAATATAGGCTGCTCTATGTTTTTTAAAAGATCCAGATGCTAATCTTAAGTGAACGGTTGTTTCACGCTATCAAAAGGATTGTTGAAAGCAGACATGCTGTGAATCAGTGATAGTCTTCTTGACCTACAATACAGGCCTTCCCTGCTAATGCACCAACAAATCTGGTTACCATGGTTATAATGAGCATAATTTTACACCTATTAATGTTGCTCGTGGAAGTAATGTTTAAAGTCTATTATTTAAAAGAACTCCCACTCCCCCACAAAAAGGGGGTTTGTTGCTTCACTGGAATAACCGGGTTTACTACAGAATTTATAATTGCAACATCTCCCAACATTTTCCTCTTATTAATATTCAGGCAACTGTAAAGTGGTCAACCGGCATGAAGATTGAAAGTAAAAGTGAAGCGACCTTCATTCAAGCTGAACAAATAGAATATTATACACAGACGTTTCCAGCCGAAGCCACACAAAGCAAATTAAGAAAGACCTTGGGCTATAATGTATTACAAAAATGCTTCCTAAATTCCTGACACTTTCATTTAACTGACTAATTAAGTTTGCTTATAGGCATTTTACTAAAAAAAAGTGGAATAATTGCACAATCATTTAAAAATGAAACAGGAAATATGATTCATTGAACATATGTGTGTAAATAGGTGTTGGTTTATGATGGTATAATTGGCCTGGTTAAATCTACATGACATGTCAGGTTGAAATGGACTACATATATGTTACCCATTCTAACAGGGGTGTACAGGTACATCAGGTTCTACTGAAGCAAAGCACAGATATTTTTGCATTACCAGAGTAGACATAGAATCCCCAGTCATTCTGAGGTCAAATAGGTTAGCACCACAAATCAGTGGATCTCCCAACTTCTCCATCACTCCAAGGAAAGGAAATAATCTTTCTTCCCAGATCCCTCTGTGGAGAGAACTCTCCAAACTCTCATAGGATGTCTTGACTGTTTTGCAGTGTTTCCCACACAGAAGAAAATACATTTGTCATTGCTGTTTGCTTTAGAAATCAGCTCTTTGGAATATGGGTATTTTCCATTTAGGGGAGACAGCTCTGTTGTGTTTTCCATTGCAGCTTTGTTAATCACATTTGTAATTCAAATATATTTCGCACCAATTCATTGACAAACATTGGGGAGACCTTCTGAGCAAAGATTCTGTACACTTAATTTCATAGTTTTTCTATTTTTGCTGTGGGGTTGGCGGGTGGTGGTGGATTATATGCCATCAGGTCAATTCTGACATAAGGCAACCCTTTTCAGACATTTCTAGGTAGTGAACACTCAAAATTAATTTACCATTCCCTTTTTCTGGGACTGCACAGGCTGTCTCTTCTTGAAGGAGACACAGTGGGGGGAAATTCCCAAACTTTGGCTACAAAGCCAGATACCTAACTCACTGAACTATCAAATCAGGTTGATCTCCTTAAAAAATATAAAGCTGCTCTATTTCAGGATTAGGTAATATATTGTCATAGAGCAGCTCTCTGCCTCATCAAAAAATGTCTTCAACTGATCAGTTCAGACTTCTGCAAAAGCTACTTGATGGTTTTCCCCAGCAACTCACCTGCAATTGGAGTGAAAAAGGTGAGAGAGAGGAGTGGAGAGGAAGAGACACAAGTCAATGTTTATTGTCCACTGCAGCTGAGCATGCCTGAAATCTGCTGAGCCTTCCTGAGATCTGCTCTAGTGCCCCACAAGCCCCAAGACCAGGTTTTTGTGCACAGAAGCCAAGAGGTGGAAATGACAATTGTCCTTTTACCATTCTAAAATGAGCAGCCATGCAATTGGTGCCACAAGGTATCTGGATACAACTTTAAAGCAACACTCTTGTCCATCTTACCTGGGAGCAAGACTCAATGAAACTATCAAACATCTTAATAGGCACATATAGGATTGTTCATCTGATGTAAAGAAACACTTGTAAAGTGAATACACAAGCCAATAATATGAATAAGAATAAAGATGGGTAAATATATAGCAGCCACGTGATCAGATCCTCAAGTGGTAACTGTCTCTCCTTCAGGTGAGGAGAAGGAGCATAACCTTTGTGAAAGTGGAAAACATTGTACATACTAAGTATACAGTGTAACACCTCTCTATAATTATGGGACTTCCCTAATGTTTAATAATTAACTTTTCTGGGTAGTTCTGATTTTCTTTTGAAAAGAGTAGTTAAGAGAAAAGCAAAAAGTTGTAATCATCCCATTGTTTTATCAGGTAGCTATTCTTTTTGAAAACTAAGGCCAATGATGACATATAGTCCACTGGCAAAGCTGTTTGCACAGGAGTAGTGAAAATGTATGTGTCACTTTTGAATTCTGCAGGAATGCCTGGCGTCTTCTCTAGCCATCCACAAAATTGCTGTATCCTGAGCCATGCCAGTCACGCAATAAATAAGTAGGCATGAATAATTTCCATAACGAAACACAGCCCAGAGCCAGGGTGGAATAACTTGGTACTTAGTATAAGGGGAGAGAAACTGGGGGAGGGTCATGCTTCTTAGTGAAGTGACTCAAATAGAGTGAAATGCATGTGAGGAGGTATTTCAGCCAAGCACATAAAAAGCTCTGCTCATTGAAATGCAATGAGAGAACGCCGTATTTGGACTAGGGATGAGCAGCATGGCAGAAATAGAAAACAGACTTGAAAACATCATGGCCAAGGGCATATTTACTCTTTCTTGTGGGACATCAAAATTTCTTCCATTTCCTCCAGGGTTTTTTTTTTTTGGAGAAGAAAGAATATATATTTTCAATAATGGCAGCATATCTTGCTGACCATGGCAGGTAGACTCCTTCACATGAAAGATGAGTGTCCTTCAGATATAACAGTCAACAACAATTAACAACTTTAAAATGACAATAGGAACATTGAAATAGGACCTAAATAGAAAATTTGAGTTAATGAATCTGAGGCAATAATGACAATAGGAACATTATATATATATATAAGAGAACAGCAACCCCCCATAGCCAATTGCCCAAAGCCCCCACGCTGCAGTATGGGATAGGCAAAAATGTCCTATCCAAAGGGTCAATTGTTGGTTAGGCCAAAAGTTCCAATTCAGCCCTGAAGCTATCACCTAGTTTTGTATTGCACCTGAGGGCAGGTGTGTGCGTGTGTGTGTGAGACGGCTCGTATCCAACAGACACTGAGGGGTTTGTGCCACCTGCAAATGATCAGCCACAGAAACCCATCCCCAAAAAAACCATGTTTGGGCCCGATTGGCTGCTGGGCCCGTTGCCATCTCCATTTTTGAGTGGCCAGGGGGCAGCATCCGGGTTGCACAGGTACTAGCCATGGAATGATTTTTTTTAAAGGCTTCTAATTATTAGAAATCAAGGTGACAAGGCCACAGCCAATATCACTTTGTACCACATGTCTTAGTGTTATTTGTGCCATTTAGCACAATTTGTTCAAAAAGATTCTCATTTCCATCCTCTTCTCTTGTTGGGAAAACCCAATGTCAGTCCCAGCTCCCACCCACCAAGCAGATTGAGAGCAAGAAATTGCAACAGGGCCATAGCCAGGATTCTAGATTTATTTTTATTTTATTTTTTGGGGGGGCAAAACCTTTTCCAGGAGTGGCAAAATTTTTTCGCGAGGGCCAACAATGTCACACTCACATATATAACATTGGCATCATGGGGTGGGTTAGGAGGGAGGGCTGTTTGCTCAGGATGGTTCCCCCCCCCCCCCCGGCTACAGCTCTGAATTGCAAGCAGATAAATAGGTACCGCTTTGGCATTCCATGTGCTCCAGCATCTAGTCATGCCCTTCACATGACCATGGAAACATCTCCAGAAGCAGACAGCACTGGCTCTTTGGCTGTAAACGAAGATGAACACTGGCCCCTAGATTCGGACACAAGAGGCTTTTGAGCAAGACTTTGACCTAATGGTCCACTGTGACTGATGCTGAGAGACATCCTGATTAAACTTTATTGTCTGCTTATATAGCAATAGATAATATGTATCTAGGTGCTAATCAAGAATTCCATGGAGAACGGCATCAATTTTTGTTCAAAAATTTAAGGAATTGTGTACATAATTTCACAGAATTAAACTGAGGACGTTTTGCTGGCTGAGACAAGTCAATGGATGAGATAAAAAAAGGTATAAAATCACATAGATACCTGTGTGCCTGAGAAGCATCTAGTTTACAAACCTAGCCTAGGATTTTACATATAAAATAGGCATATAAATAGACCCCCATATCACTTTGTATCATACTGAATACAAATGTTTAGTAATTGAGTCTGTTCACTTGGTTTCTCACCAGTGAACGTGCTTCATGACAGAAAATACTTTTCCTTCTTCTTCCGGAAAGTACAGAGGTACCTCATACAACGATTTTAATCCATTCCACAGGGCTCATTGTTGTATGAAACAATTGCTATACGGTACATGCATCGTATAGTGATTTTCCCTATTGGATGCATCATACAACAATTTTTTTGCTAAGTGTTTTTTCCATTGAAAAATTGTTGTACGATTTTTTACATAGGGAAAATTGTTATGCGGGACACCATTTTCCACACAAAACCTAATTGTTATGCGATTTCATTGCTATATGGGACAATTGTTGTATAAGGTTCCACTGTATTAGTAACATGCTGTGTTGAATAGAATTTGAAGCAGAAGTAGCTAGCCACAATCTAGGATGGGAAGAGACCATCATCTCAACCCTGCAATTTCCCAATAAACAGATCTTACTCATTTTCCTCCATTCTGTATAGAAGATTGATCCCAGTTGCCTTTTATTCTGATCTCAGATTTGAAGGGTTTTGTGGGGATGGGTGGATGGGAGCTTTCAACACTTGTAATTCAGTACCTGATTCTGTGATGAGGACAAGGTGATCATATGCTCTTAAATATTTAATTTCCATCATGTTGTAATTCGCTGGAATTATGATGACTGAATCTTCAATCTGTTCCATCCATGTCTTAGAAAACCAAGCTGTGAACAGCTTCCTTCAGCCATTCATCAATTTTTATCATGATCAGTGCCTGCGTAATTGAAATTCTTTATCAGAAGCTGCTCTACACACTTTGAGCACTTCCTCATCTAATTTTTCAACTTTTCAGCTCTGCAGTGGTTTCTTTCTGAACATTTTAAAGCCATCCTTTAATTTCAATTCAACTGTCTAGAATTTGGGGACATGTCTCAGTATAGTACAGTGCATAGCTACGAGACCCACTTTCATGATGTTCCCATTCATTTCAGTTGTGATGGCAAGGAAGGTAAGAGATGCTATTCATCTTAGGCTTTAGAATATCTTCAGCAATTGACTCTTAAAATGAAGAGAACAAGATTATTTAGGACTGATAGGTATTGTTTGGTACCACGTTAGATGCTGTGAACCGGGTCTTTATGGCTGATTTTCAAGAATCTGACCCTACTGTTATGGCCTGTAAAACCAAGCAAAGGTGGATGCTGTTAATGGTGGCAAGTATAAATGATCCATGACACTATTTTAATTACTGCTTCTCTTACCATCTGCTGGAATAAGCCGACATGGCTAGATGTTATAGTTTAATTACATCTCTCCCTCTGATCTCCCTCACTCTCTCTCTCTCCACCATGATTTTTGTTTGACTCAGCATGCTTTGACTAGATGCCTACAACCTGAAGAATTATCTTTTTAGTTCAAATGAATTTGTGAAACAAGACCTGCATTATTGACCCTTGGCCTCAGTGACCTCTTAGGATTGAACCCCAAAAGAACCCATTTGGGGCCCAAATCTTGGCAATACCTGCTGTCTTGGCTTCCTAGGCTCCAGTACTCCAGCAGTCTTCAATGGAAGCCATCTCCATCTTCCACTGATCCTTTCCTTAGCTTCCTGTATCACATACCATTGGAACTCTGTTCTATTCTTTGAGCCAGAGACCAATGGCAACTGGTGACCATTGGGGTGGAAGGCATTAGAAGACAATAACATTCAGAGTCAGGTTGACCCAAAGCTAAAATTGGGTATTCATGCAAATGAACACACCTGTGTGCATGCACATAGTCACACACCCATACACATGTCAAGATATGAACTTTTTCATATATTGGAAGCGCGGCGCCAAAATGGCCGCCGCGCTCTTTGCGGGGCCCCCCCACCGGATGAAACCATCTGGGTAGTTAGGGGCGTGGCCAGCACCCTAATAAAAGGGGCTGGCCACGAGGCAGCCGTGCTGCCATTTTGGCGAACCGACGGAGCGGAGAAGTTTTTCCTCCTTACCTCCGTCGCTCGTGTCCTCTTGGGGGAAGCCTTTTCGGGCAGCTTTCTCTTGTTTTAGGCTTCCTAGCTACCTCCTCGAAGAAGAAGACAGCCGCGAACGTGGCTCGATCGGCGCGGAGGCGTCAGCCAGGTCGGAGGACCGCGACTGCGCCCGTTCCGCAGCCACCTTTAGCAGACCCCACCGGGAACGGTGGGAGGGGATCGGTAGCTCCTTGGCCTGATGCGTGGAGCATACCTGCTGCCCCGGACGGGGCCTCGGCCCTTGGCCCGCAAACAACGACCACGGCCCCTGCCATGGTCTGTGCGGCGGGGCCCTCTTGCCCGGGTGCGCAATTCCCTATGGGGGGTATGAGCCACGGAGGGTGGTTGGGTTCCCTGCCTTTGCAGGGCTTTCCCACAGCTCCCCAGGGGCTGAGCATGGGCTCTTGGCCTTATCTGGCCCATGGGGCTAAGGGACCTGGACAGGTACCCATGAATTATGGGCCGGTTGCCCAATTGCCCCCTGTTGGGGCCGGGGCCTATGTCGATGTGGAGGCCCTCCTGGCACGGGTGGCGGCCCTTGAAGCGTCCTTAGCAAGGGCCAACCAAACAGGGGTGTCTCTAGGTTTTCAGGTGCCCCCTTTGGCTGCCGAACAGCGGCCGGCGATGGGTCGGGTTGAGCCGCCTGAGGCGCGCGGGCCGGTGGTGGCCACTGCCTCGCAGCTCCCCACCCCACAGGTGCAGCAGTCTGGTGCTGGTCTGGCCCCGTCGACGAGCTCAGCTTCGGTCGTGAGCTCCGACACCCCCAGCGGGCCGGAACCCCCGGTGGGGGCGGCCCGCGGGGGTGCAGCGGGTGAGTATGCAGTCCAAGCTAATGCACCCACACAACTGACTTCCTTGGGGGGGGCTGTTCAATGGCCTTTGCCTCGCTCGGGTGGCCCGGCGGCCCAATGGCCCCCGGCCCACCCAGTGACTTTGCCCGTGACACAGGGCCTGGGTCGGGGTGGTGCCCCCAATGTGCTGGAAATGTGTTGGGGATCCCCGGGCTGGCTCAGGCTCATTTTCCTTTGCCCGTAGTTCCCTCAGTGCCGGTGTCGGCTTTGCCAACAGCAGGGTATTCCTTGCCCTTGGGGGACCATTTGGCCCAGTCTACCAAGGAAAAGATTTGGAGGGGCGAGTATGTAGATATCTTCTCCCTTCTAAATAGGGAGCCGACCAAGGAAGAGAGAGAAGGGCTGGACGAGAAGGATAAGGAGCAGGCACGTCGTCGTAAGCCGCCACGCACGTGGGCAAATTGGTTGCCAGCGTACCTGATTTACATGGCCGTTTACCTCAGGGCTAGGCCGGATTTGGCTATCCCTATGGTCCAGTATCTGGACAATATTTACCGGGCTATGGTTGACTTCCCGGGTCCGTCATGGCTGGCTCACGACGAAGAATTCCGCATGAGGATTCCACTGCACCCAGAGATGAGGTGGGATGAGCCCTGCCAGAAGCTGTGGCTTCTGTATATGACCCCCACGCGCCCGGCGCCTGGGGAGAGATACTATTGTGGACATGCGGTCCAACGAGCGGCCCCGGTACAGGTACCCTGCCAAGTGGCGGGGCAGGGGGTTCCAGCCCACCTGCTGTGCTGGCCCTTCTCGTCCAATGGTTCTTGCAACAGGAAGAATTGCAAGTACAAGCATGAGTGCCCCTCTTGTTCTGGCCCCCATGCTGCCTCCGCCTGTCCCAGGCCGGGAGGATACAGGGGCAGGGGTAGGGGCGGACAAGGGGCAGGTAAGACTGCCATGGAGGGAGCGGGTTCACCAAAAGGCCCCCTCCCCAATTAATGTCGACATGCTGGAGAGTTGGCTCGCATTGTACCCGAGGAGAGCAGATACTGTGTACCTCCTTCAGGGTTTTCAACTGGGTTTTCGTATTCCTTTCACGGGGGATAGGTCACCGCAGGATGCACCTAACCTTTTGTCACTTAGGGGAAGGGAGGAGGTGGCTGTCGCCAGCATTAATAAGGAGATTGCTGCAGGCAGGGTCGCTGGCCCTTTCCCCGCACCCCCGTTCCACGACCTTAAAGTGTCTCCGCTAGGACTAGTGCCCAAGAAGTCCCCGGGCGAGTTCCGCCTGATTCACCATTTGTCCTACCCAGCCGGTCATTCGGTCAATGATGCTATCCCTGATGACCTTTGTTCTGTCAGGTATACATCCTTTGACCAGGCATTGCGCATGGTGCGCTCATGTGGCCCGGGTGCACTGTTGGCTAAGTGTGACGTTAAGTCGGCGTTTCGCCTCTTGCCCGCGCACCCGGGTGACTTCGAGTGGCTGGGTTTCAAATTCCGGGGTGAATATTATTTTGACAAAGCCATGCCATCCGGCTGTTCCATATCCTGCTCGGCTTTCGAGCGTTTCAGTACCTTCCTGCAGTGGGCATTTGTCCGTAGGTCAGGGTCTCGGTCTGTAGCCCATTACCTGGATGACTTTTTATTCGGGGGTGAACGGGGCTGGGACACGTGCCCACGTCTCCTCAACACATTTCAGACGCTAATGGAGGAACTCGGTGTCCCTTTAGCACCCGAAAAGACCGAAGGCCCGTCTAATAAGTTAATATTCCTGGGGGTGGAAATTGACACGGTAGCGCAGGCGTCTAGGTTGCCCGCAGACAAGGTGTCAAGGATAGTGGCCCTTATATCGGACTTGCTGGCTAAGCGCAAGGCATCCCTTCGGGAACTGCAGGTGCTACATGGACATCTCAATTTCGCTTGCAGGGTGGTCGCACCTGGCAGGGCATTTGCTCGGCGCTTGTGCGATGCCATGGCAGGCTTATCCAGGCCCCATCATAGGGCGAGATTGACACGGGGCATCAGGGCAGATCTGCACGTATGGCTCCAGTTCCTGAGGGAGTTCAATGGGGTCTCATTTTGGAGGTCTGACCTCCTGGCTTCGCCCCAATTTCAAATTCAGTCTGATGCCTCGGGATCCCTTGGTTATGGGATGTACTTCAATGGGAAGTGGGCATAGGGTGGATAGCCACCAGCCTGGTCAGGCACGGGTCGCCTGAGGGATCTCACATATTTGGAATTTTTCCCATACTGGGGGCCTTGATGCTATGGGGTGAGGAGTGGGCCAACTCTGTGGTGCATTTCTGGTGTGACAATGCGGCTGTTGTCCACATTGTCAACTCACAGACCTCTAAATCTCCCAGGGTCATGGATCTTGTGCGCCAGTTTGTATTGCGCAGCCTGCGCCTCAATGTACTGTTCAGAGCCAGGCATGTCTCGGGGGTGAATAATGATATTGCTGACGCTTTGTCCCGCCTGCAGATCTCCCGGTTCCGTGCCTTGGCTCCGGATGCGGAGGAATTTCCCTCGCCACTACCGCAGGAGATATGGACCATTGGCAAGGAGAGGTGAACCGGGCGATAGGCATGTCACTGGCGCCATGCACGCGTAAGGCGTATCACCACGCGTTGGTTGCATTTCGGACCTTTTGTTCCCAATCTCGCCTGCCAGATACCTGGCCGATCCCAGTGGCCCACATCCTCCGTTTCATGGTTTACCTGCACGCCCAGGGCCTGGCACCCCGCACCATAGCATCTAGGCTATCAGCGCTGGCTTTTATGGCCAAGGTGGGAGGTCACGCGGACAGTACCGCTGATTTCCGTGTGAGACATGTTTTGGAGGGGTGGGTGCGGGAACGTGGGCGTTGCCTGGACGACCGTCACCCAATTTCCCCTGGGGTACTTACCCAACTGGCACGAGGCTGGCATGACCTATGTTTCGATAGGTATGAGGCAGCCCTGTTTCGTGCGGCTACAACGGTGGCCTTTTTTGGAGCGCTCCGCATCAGCGAGCTTATGATGCTGTCTAAGGCGGATGCAAGTCGTAGGGCCCTGGAACTCGAAGATGTCTATGTTGCTATGATTGGGCTCAGTTGAGGATACGCTCCTCTAAAACAGATCAGCACGGCGTAGGCAGTTGAGTAATACTGCTACGATGTTCCTTGGAAGACATCTGTCCAGTTGGTGCCCTACAGGAGTTTCTTGCACTGTGTGGCACGCACCATGCCCCGTTTTTCTGTCACCAGGGTGGGTCTCCCCTCACTCAGCCATTCCTGCAGGATGGGGGCGGTTTCTACTGCAGCTACTTTTGGGTACTCTGGGGCTGAAATACGCCGCATGGGAAGGTGGGGATCACATTGTTTTCAGTTTTGTGCTCACCCTCTTCAACCGTGAGTGCCAGTTTAGTCACTGCAATGTTTCTCACCCCCCCTTTTTTCCTTGACAGACCCTGGGTGTCGTTTTACACCGGTGACAGTAGGGCTGGTGGGCCGTTGCCACGTGCACAGGGCAGCGCGTTACGCTGCACAGGGCAGCGCGTTACGCTGCACAGGGCAGCGCGTTACGCTGCGGCGACAGAGTGGGACCCCGACTGGGACTGGGTGCATCCGCACATTTCAGGTGGTGTGGTAAGCGCGGCATGTTATGGCGGGAACTGTTGCCATTCCTTTTCTACATCAGGGATGCTGACTCGCCTGATGTCCTGGTTATTCACCTTGGGGGCAATGGTTTCGGACAGGTCACTGGCCTATCGCGGAAGCTGTGATTTGCAGTCACCTGGCCTACTCACATTATGTGTGGCCTGCCACACCCCTCATTTGGTCGGACATGATACCGCAGTACGCTTACAGGGGAGCGTTTGGCCTCCAGGCACTTGACCGGGCTCGTCGCTCCAGGGCTATTGCCCGGTTCCTTTTTGATATGGGTTGGGGACGCGTCATTCGTCTCCCCATCATCAGTCTGCAAAATTATGAGCTTTATTCAGGGGAGGGGGCCCATCTGTCGCGGGGAGGTATGGACCTCCTGCTGAGTGATTGGCGAGCAGGCCTGTCGACCGAGCTGACGGTCTTGGGGGGGGGGGTGCGTCAAGCCTTTATTGAAGCCTCTCCGGGTGGCGGGTAGCACTGGTAAGGTAAACATTTATGACCCACAGGTATCCGGCAGGTTCGCAATTGACTGGACAACATTAGATAGGCATAAGTTGTTTAAACGTTGTCCGGTCAACGACGAACCAGGCGAGGGGGTGATGGTTACCACTAGACAGCTGGAATCACCCCCTGATTTTACGGATACACGTCAGAGGGTGGGGTCATTAGTTAGATATTGACTACGGTCAACAATTTGTTTGTTGTCAACAAACAAATTGATACAAATAGATACATTGTAACAATTGCCGTTGGCAATTTTGGGTGGTACCTTACCAGTGTTACTTCGGCCTGCTTGCCTTAAGAATTATGATTGGTCGTTTTACCAATAGAAATTTATAATTCGGACTAGGGCTTGAATCAATAAATGTGGCCCATGCCGTTATCAACTTTCATTTGTGTCTGAGTCCATCATTGGGGGGGTGCGCCTGCAAAGAGTGCTGAAATAAGTAAAGGGGGTGCAGAAAACAACAACCCATAATATATATTATATTAGAGACCATGTTTGCAAGTCCTATAACTTGCACTTTTTGTAGCTACAGTACCCTAGTGTTATAGCACTTTATTGTACTAGATTCTTTATTTCAAACACCTTTATTTTTCCAGGATTTGTAAAAGGTTACTCAAAATAAAAATATTTTTCATCACAGTGACAGTCTGCCAGATTCTGAGTTACACAATCCACAGGAGATGCAAAAGCAATAAAAAAATCTATTAATCTGTTGTGGCTGCTGCTGTATCAGACCTGTACTTCGAGGCACTGCAGAAAGGATTGTTGAAAATTGATGAAGGGGAGATAATTGTATAAAAGGAAGCCAGCAAAAATAGCCATGGCATAAGATCAATACAACTATACATACACCAGAGATATGTAGCAGCAACAATGGCAACAGACAACAAACAAGGACAGCATGCAATATCCTCGGCAGATTCAAACTGGCTTTGCTGGGTGAGCATTTAGAATAATTTCCCCTGTAATTATAATATGCTCAAGACTAAAGATTGTTCAAACTGTTGTATAGATTGACCCTTGAACAATGTGGAGGTTATGAATGTCGACCTCCTGAACAGTTAAAGAGCTGTGTTGTTCTGGGCCAGCCTGCATATGTACCTATGGCTGCCATTTCTTCATCTTCCCTGTGGGCCAGCAGCAAGCATGGCAAGGCTGCTGCTGATGCTATGGCTGCCTGTCATTTTGCCTGCCACCACTGCCACAGTTGCACTGCTTCTAATAGACAAGCTGATGTTGCCTGAAATCATTTCTGCAACAAAAAGACTTCTACTTTGATGCCCAGATGAGTTCGAAATAAGTGTCTGATTTCATTCTGGAAATAACCCTTTATTAGGATAAATGCTAACTATGATAAGCACTGGTTTCTGGCTTTTCTCCAAGAAGAGAAGCTTCTGTAGGAGCATCAGATTCTGAGACCAAACACACATATCCACATCTGTGAACACATGTACACATCCACATATATACATACAAAAGTAGACAAACAGACATTCACTCAGCTACTCTCTTATTTGAAAAACACAAGCTCTCACAGATAAATCAAACAGGCAAGTTGATTAAGCCTCTTCTTGCTTTCAATCAATCAATCAATCAATCAGTTTAATTTATATCCCGCCTTCCTCAGCCGAGACCAACTCGAGGCGGCTAACAACATAATCCAACAAAGTAACAATAAAAGGATAATACAGAGAAACAACAAGTTCAAAATGGAAAACAATCCAGATAAGCATAATATCATAATACAGAAACTACACTACATAATTAGGTCATAAAAATGCAATAAATATAATTATACTACAGCAAACCCAACATAGCAAGACCCCCATGTCCACTGGAGAACAGTCGTAGGAGCTACCACTCCCCCAACAGCTTGGGGAAGGAGGTCCACGTCTCCGTCTCAACATGAGCCAAGGCAGCCACAGCAAGGAGCCAAAGACAGCGATGCTCCTGGGCGGCGGCAGTCCTGGGCCTGGCCCGGCGGCCCACGGCCCTTTATCTCCCCTCACAAGGGACGGGGGAGGAGGGCGGGGCCCCCCCGCAGCTGCGCCGATGGTCCTGGGGCGGCGGCAGTCCTGGGCCTGGCCCGGCGGCCCACGGCCCTTTATCCCCCCGCACAATCGAGACTGCTTCTGTGTTACAAGGCTTTCCATTTACAAACCAATTTAACAGCAAGCAGTCATGTTTTGAAGTAATTGTTCATTCCCATCTCCTCTGCTCACATGGATGGGGAAGTGGAGCTAAATAATATTCCACTGTGTTAAACTTTAGCAGCTCCTGCCTAGGTAAGTGTGTGTGTGTGTGTGTGTGTGTGTGTGTGTGTGTGTGTGTGTGTGTGTGTGTGTGTGTGTGTGTACTACAACAGTAGTTCACACAAGAATTTGAAGTGCTTGTGAGAAAGGGTAACCGCACTCTGCCGTTATTTCCTTGGAATCCAAAGCCTGCAAGGTGATTTCTCCATATATATAGATAGATGGCAAATAACTTGAAACAGCTGAAGGAGTACGAGGTCACTATTACAAGAGGAAGGTTGTCCAATAAAGCATCAAAGAAGCAACAACAAAAAAAGTCTCATTACTGCCATCCCTCTCTGGGTTTGAAACAGAACATCTGTGAAACCTTCCTTTGCCTCTGTGCCCTGCTATGCTTAGTATTGAATCCATTGCTCACTTACTAGAGAGTAAGCCCCACAGAACCAATAGGGTTTACTTCCAAGGAGCCATGCATACAGAAATGTCAGAAACCATCCTGTGGTGTAACAAAACAAAACAAAACTAAAAAAAACTTGGCCCAGAATCAACATTTTGTTCATTTTAAAAAGCAGGATTGCACAGGGAGCAGGGAGTCATTCATAAATGAAATATACACAGTAACTAATAGTGGTTTTGCATTTGGATTGCTAATGGGCAAGTTGTGAAACAATTAGATTCAATCTGTTTATGTGCTGAGCTTCTTTTTTAAAGCCACCTGTAGCTTCTGTCATTACATCCCCGTACTTTCTCTGGCAGCAAGAGATCTGCTTGTGATTAGCAGTCAATTCACAGGACACTCAGGCTGGTTTGTAGTGGCTTTGGCATGGCATTTCTACCAACTTCACTGTACAGCTGGCCTTTTGCGTGCGGTCTCGATCCCACATCAAGACTGAGCTTTCTCTGTGGCAGGACAAACTCTCCAAAACACAGGCTTGTGGTGGGATACAGCTGGCCTTTACTGAAAGCTGTTTTTTCCTCTTGCATGTTTAGCTTGTCAACCAAGCAGCAGGCACTGAGCTTTCTATTTACAGTGATAGTTTTAACAGTCACTCACTATGTACACAATAAGTGTTAAATTCTGCCTTCATACATACAACTAAGGAAAGGTCTATGAGGCATGAAATATCATGCAGGAGGAAGGATGCGTATACACACAAGCACACACACCACATTTTTAGGTTGAAATTTTGGGTTGGTCACTGTGTTAGTCTGTGTTTCAAGTGTATCAGAGAATAAACAAAACAACAACAAAAATACAAAAAATGTTGTGGCACCCTAAATACTAACTCCTGTATTTTAATGTGAGCTTTCATGTCTGACAAAGTGGACTTGATCCATGAAAGTTCACATTTACATACAGGAGTTAATCTTTAAGGTGCCATGTTTTTTGTCTTTCTTTGTTGTTTTTGTTTACTCACTGACATGTTGCTATTGTGTTTTTAGTATGGAAGGGACAAGAACAATAACAGTAGATGGTACAGTGTGGTTTTGAAGGAAAATTCTTGAAGGTAATAGCAGAAAACAAGCATGTTGGAGGGCCCATGCAGAAGCAACTTAGGGACTACATGTGTCATGTGGGCTGCAGGTGATAGACCCCTGCCATAAGGTAATTTGATCATCTTGGAGGAATGAATAGCAGTATCTATTTTTCAGCATTTGAGTACTAACCAGAACAATTTGGTGAATCTGCTTCCTTGTATGTCATCTTTTTTTGCCCATGTTCAGAAACAATTGTGATTTCTGGTGTGCTATCTACTAATTTCTTATGAGAAGATCAAAAAGAAATTAGTCCTCAGAAAACACGACTTTCCGTCTTAATTCAAAGGGTTGTTTCTTTGCCCTCACCTTAATAGAAAGCTGGGCAAACTCCACCTGTAAAATGGCATCCTATACACACATTGGATATTCATTAGTCTCCTAAGAAGAAAGAAAGTGAGTAATCAAGTTTCTCTGGAACCTCAGTTATCCATATTGTGATACCATATAATATCACTAGAATTACTTCTGCGTTAAATGCTAATAATGTTCCTGGAACATAGTGACCTGCTCACAAGCATTTCATTAGCCACAAAGTCAAAGGCTTTGCTGTCATCTATAAAGCACAAACTCCTCCAGTATTCAATATATGGATTTCAATGCAAAATCAAGTATTCATCAACTATTAGTGGTAAAGTGTGATCATAAAATATGTATAAAATGTGTATATGTGTGTGTATGAATGAATGAAGGACTGTGAGGGAGGAAAGCAGGGAAATAGAGAATGAAAGTGTGGCGCCAAAATGGCTGCCGTGCTCTTTGGAGGCCCCACCCCACCCGGACTCAGACATCCAGGTGAGTTAGGGGGCGTGGCCACCCCTCTATAAAAGGGGTGGGCACGAGGCAGCCGAGCTGCCATTTTAAAAATAGTGACGGAGAGGAGAAGTTTTCTCCGTCGCTGTTCCTTTGATTCTTCGGCTCTTCAGCCCTTGGCTTTCCCGGCTGGGAGGGAAGGAGTTGCACAGAGCCTTCGGCTTGCTGGCTGCTTTGTGCTTTTTGGCATAGGGATCCTGCTATTTATATAGATATGCCTCACAAACGGAAGGCCCCGGTGACGAAACCGCGGCCAACGGGGAGGACTTTTGCTGACCCTGCGCAGCGTGGGGGGCAGCCCTCAGGTCGGAGGACCAGGGCTGCGCTCACGCGGCAGGGCACTACCCCCACCGATACCGGTGGGGCAAGGCAGGCTGGTTCTTGGCCCTCGGCTGGCCGGCCTACGACCGGCCCTTCCAGGGCTTCAGCCCTCGGCCCGCAGTTGCCGGCCACGGGTCAGGTCAGCGGGGGAGGGCCTGGTGCTGGTGCACAGCACGTTCCCCCTCCGGCCCCTCATGGGCCGGAGTATTGGACATGGCCCTATTCGGGCCCAGGCTCTCATTTTGGGGTTCTTAGTCAAATGCCTGGGGGGCTGTCCGGCCCACCCGGCCCACTTTATACTGGGGGATCTGTGGCAGTGGATGCATTGCTAACGTGTTTAGCTGTGCTTGAGGCATCCTTGGGGATTGCACACAACCCCATGACAGGGGGCCCTTCTACCTCGACGGCCGCCACACTGCAACAAGCGGCCAGCCGGGTGGAGCTGCTTGAGACGCTCCGGCCTGCGCCTGCCGGTGTCTCGCAGCTCCCTGTCCGTCCAGAGCTACAGCAGGAGAGTGGTCAGGTGTGGCCGCAGAGCTCGATTCCGGTCGCGAGCTCCGACGCCCGCCGTGGGCTGGAACCCCCAGTGGGGGCGGCTCACGTGGGTGCACCTAGTGAGTATCAAGTTCAAGTTAATGCACCCACATCACAGTCCACTTCCAGTGGTGGGGTTCAGTGGCCGTGGTCTCGTCAAGTCGAGGCGAGTGGGCATCAGTTGTCAACCTATCCCAGTGCCCCTTGGTTCCATACTGGCACAACGTTGGGGGTAGGGGTTTCCGGCCCCGGGGCAGTGCCGGGCATCGCAGGGGCTGTTCAGGTTCTGCTGCGTTGCCCCGTGTACCTAATGTGCCGGTGACAGCCTTGCCGACGGCTGGTTATTCATTGCCCCTTGGTGATCATTTGTCCCAGGTCTCGAGGGAAAAGGTTTGGCGGGGGGAGTTTACGGTTGATGCGAGCGGGCATCAGTTACCATCTTATCCCAGTATCCCATGGTGCTAAATGGTCCCTCATTAAGGGCGGGGGTGTCCGCCCCCGGGACAGTGCCGAGCATCGCAGGGGCTGTCCGGGTCCTGCTGCATATGCCCTTGATACAGAACGTGCCGTCGATGGCTTTGCCGACGGCTGGTTATTCCTTGCCCCTGGGTGATCATTTGCCGCAGGTCACGAGGGGTAAGGTCTGGAGGGGGATATGCAGATATTCTCCATATTGAACTGTGAGCCCAATGAGGAGGAGAGAGAGGGACAGGACAACAGAGACAAAGAGCTGTCCCATCGTCGTAAGCCACCGCGCACCTGGGGCCAACTGGTGGTCGGCATACCTTATATATATGGTGGTATGCCGCAGGGCCCGGCCTGGTTGGGCCATCCCGATGGTTCCATCTATTGCTAATATTACAGGGAGATGGTTGATTTGATGGGCCCATCGCAGTTGGCTTACGACGAGGAATGTGGATGAGGGTGGCCCTACACCCTGAGAGGAGGTTGGATGAGCCCTGTCAGCACTTGTGCTCGTGTACATGACTCCCACGTGACTGGCGCCTTGTGATAGGTACCATGGTGGTCATGCTGTGCAGCGGGCTGCTCAGACACAGGCTCCATGCTAACTGGTCGGGCAGGGGGTTCCAGCCCGCCTGCCGTGTTCGACCTGCTCAGCTGGCGACGAGTGTACTAAGCGCCAGTGTCGTTACTTGGTGTCCCCTTTTGCGCTGGCCCTTACGCCGCCTCCGCGTGCCCGCGGGTTGGTGGGTTACGGGGCAGAGGTAGGCGTGCACAGGGGGCGATCAGAGCTCCGTCTGAAAGAACTAGCCTTGTCAAAGCCCCCCCTCCCCAATTAGTGTACTCAGGCTGGAGCGATGGCACTCAGCTCATTCAAGAAGGGATGATGTGGGGTACCGGCTGGAGGGTTTTCAATGGGGCTTTTGTATTCCATTCGGGGGTGTTAGGGGTCCCAGGATGCTACTAATCTGGTTACCTTGAAAGGTAACGAAGAGGTTGCTCCACTGTGCACAGCTATGGGAGTTGGGGCTATGAGAGTAGCAGGTCCCTTCTTGGAACCACCTTTCCTAAGTTGAACGTCTCCCCTATGAGGCTAGTACCAAGGTAGAACCAGGGTGAATGTCATTTAATCCTCCATTTAGCTCACCCTGTGGGTTATCCGGTTAGGGATGCCATTCCTGATGACCTTGTTCAGTCAGGTACTCGTAGTTGGTTCAGCCCCTATGGGTGGCTCGCTCATGCAGTCCCGGTGCTTTCTTGGCACAGTGTGCTATGCACTCGGCTTTCAGATTACTGCCAGTGCACCCAATGGATTTAGAGCTATTGGGTTTTTAGGTTCCAAGGTGAATTTTACTTAAGTCCAACCCCTTTTGACTGAGTTAATTCATGTTCAGCATTTGAACGATTTGGGACTTTCATTCAGTGGGCCTTTGCTCGCAGGTCGGGGTCTCGGTCTGTAGCCCATTACCTCGACGACTTTTGGTTCGGGGATGAACGGGGCTCGGACACGTGCACGCGTCTCCTCACTACATTTCAGACACTCAGGTGGGAACTGGGTGTCCCCTTGGCGCCTAAAAAGACCGAGGGCCCAGCTACTAAGCTCACATTTTTAAATCGACTCTGTCGCATGGGCATCCGGGTTACCCATGAATAAGGTGGCGATTTTGGCATTGATTTCCAAACATAAAGTGTTCCCTTGTGACCTGCAGTTACTTCATGGCCACCTTAATTTTGCCTGCAGGGTGGTTCCACCAAGCAGAGCATTGGCCAGGCGCCTGTGTGACGCCATGGTTGGCCTGTTAAAACGTCAACACAGGGTCTGGCTGATCAGGGGCATACGGGTGGACCTTCCGGTCTGGCTCAAATTACTCCTGGGTTTTAACGGGGTCTCTTCCTGGAGATCGGACCTGATGGTCTGCCCTGGATTTCAAGTACGGTCAGATGCCTCCAGCTCCCGGACTTATGGGGGTTTACTCTGAGGGTAGGTGGACTTACGGCCGATGGCAGCACCCATGGCTTGGCACGGATCGCCTCCGCGTCACCCCAGTTCCCAGAGTTTCTGACCCACCTTGCACGAGGCTGGCATTACTTATGTTTGGATAGGTGTGAAGTGGCTCTTGGTCATGCAGCTACCATGGTAGCCTTTTTGGAGCGCTCCGCATCAGTGAGTGAGTGCCAGAGTTGGTACCATCTGTGTAAGGCGGATGTGTCTCATAGGGCACTGGAACTCGACGATGTCTCTGTCACACATGAGTGGGCTCAAGTGGGGATATGGTCCTCACAGGTTGTTCAGCACGGCGTAGGCAGTGGAGTCAGACTGCTACGAAGTTTTACGGGAGACATCTGTCCGGTTGGTGCCCTACATGAATTTTCGACAGTGCCTGCTGCGCGCCCCAGCCTGTTTTTCTGCCACCAGGATAGTTCTACCCTTGCCGAAGTAATGTTACTGATCCTGTGTGTCTCTACACACCGGTGACAGTGGGGCTGGTGGGCCGCAGCTATGTACACTGGGCTATGTACACATATGCTGCGGCGACAGAGAATGGACCCCGACTTGGGCTGTGTGCATCCGCAAGTATGCGATGGTATGGTATGCGCGGCACAAGGGGGTGGGAACTGTTGCCATTCCTGATGTCCGTCGGGGATGTTGGACCGCCCGATGTTCTTAATAGGCACCTCGGCGGCAATGATCTTATACGGATCACTGCTGTTACTAAACTGTCGAGGGGCTGTGACCTGGCGTTTTATATCACGTATGGCTTACACACGGTCGCTATGGTCTAACATCGTGCCGAGACACCAATTTAGGGGAGACGTGGATCTCCGTGGTTCGGACTGTTCCGGCAGTCAGTGGACAGGGCTGTTGCTCAGTCCCTTGCTGACCATGGCTGGGAGACAGCCATTGGACACCTGAGGATAGGCTTACAAAAATTTTGCCAGTAGGCAGGGGAAGGGGTCCACCTGTCGGCTGGAGGTATGTACCTCGTTCTGGGTGTGGTGCAAGCAGGCCTGGCGACCGAGCTGATGTTCTTGGGGGGGGCGGTGAGTCATCATGGACGCCTCCCCGTGTGGTGGGTAGCACTGGTAAGGTAAATATTTATGACCCATAGGTATCCGGCAGGTTCGCAATTGACTGGCCAACACTTAGACAGGTACAGGTGTAATAAGTTGACCGGTCAACGATGAACCAGGCAAGGGGTGATGGCAGGAGCTTTTCAGCATGCATCACCCCGTGATTTGATGGATACACGTCAGAGGGTGGGGTCAGTAGATAGTTTATTGACTACGGTCAACAATTTGTTTGTGTCAACAAACAAATTGATACAAATGGATACATTGTAGCCAATTGCCATTGGCAATTTTGGGAGGAACCTTACCAGTGTTACTGCGGCCTGCTTGCCTTAAGAATTATAATTGGATGAGTACCAATTGAAAGTTATAATTCGGACTAGGGCATTATTCAATAAAAGTGGCCCAATGCCTTTATCCATATACCGGTGTCTGAGTCTTTCTTTGGTGGGGGGGGGGGGTGCCTGCAATGACACAGGGTGCAGGAAGATGTAAATGGAAGTGCAGAAGATGATAGGAGAAACTAGACAATGCCTGTATGTTTTTAGCAGCAGTGCTGCCTTACATGGCAAAATACATCTGTTAAAAACATTAATTTCCTCACCTTATTAACTTGCATTTTGCTGGCTTTGTTTATTGATTCATCACAGAAGGTTAAATTCTACCTTAATTTGCTGATATCTGTGAGGAATTTGTATCAATGGAGAACAAAATTTTTAGTTACAGAGAATATACATTTCTTCTTAATGACTGGCATAGCCATAGAATAGTAGAATTCTGTAATAGTCCTTTCTGATAGAGAAGCAACAATTAAGAACAAAGAAAAATAGAACAATAATCTGATGATACCTAAATATGCAACACATTGGAGTGTATTTCATCAGCTGCAACTGAGTTTTATGCATGAGATATTAATTTAATGTTAGAAATAATAACATTTGCAAACCATTCTGAAAGCACTGCAGTTTCTCAGGGCTCTCTACTACAGATTTGAACACCAATATTCTCCAGCAGACCCAACTCTGCAGAGTGAAAATCCTGAATTATAATTTATCAAGAATTTGCACTCCAATAGATCAGACCTCAATCAAGACCATGGTTTCCTGCCCCACACCAGCTACTACAATTTAAAATGATACCTATACTAGTTGTGCTATTGTCAACTGCTACTGCTGATAAACTTTACAAGAATTATAATTGTAGTGATGAATCATGTTTGGGGCTGAGAGGTGATCACACATTATCCTAGTATAGCCTGCGTGTCTATCCTTCCTTGCCATTGGGCTCTGTTATTTGCACATTTCCACCTACAATCATGTACACATGTAAAACATGCCTACTGTTGATCTGAGGTATCTGATGTGATAGACTGTAGTCCACACAAATGAATTTGATATTTGAAAAATCTGAGAAGAACTTACTTGATCTGCATCTCTCAGGGAATCAGTACATAGCTATCCAGTAGATTCCGCAATTCCCTCAGTTCTGCAAAAATTAGCTCATAAAACATACCAGAATACAATGGTCAATATCTTGTTTGATATTGATGTGCAGGGGAATTCCAACTGTGGAAGCTACCATGGTAATCTAATAGGGCTCTGGTCACATGCAACCAGGCACACAACTGGCACATTGTCAGACTGCCATGGCAGCATCTGAGGTTGGAGTCCATGTGCATAAATATTGAACAGGATGTGGGCCAATGCATTTTAAAATGTGTGCTGTGAAACACAGTCAATTTTGAAATGGACCATTTGAGAGAAATCACACATTTTTAGTTAAATGATTTAAATATTTATTTAAATGCAAATTAACATGGGAGTTATTTTTTAAAAATCACCCATTAATTTCAAAATTGAACAAATTGGACTTCAGAAGTAACATATGTAAAAGTGAAAAGAGTGATCCATCAGTTTCCATGGACTTTATTATAAACATAAGATTCTGGTTATTTTTTTTTGCTGCAACAAGTTAAATTAAATAGATTATTTGACTTCAAATTAGTGTGAAATGATTGCCACACAATGGTACATTTTCAGCAAATTGTGACTAAATAACAAGAAAAGGAAAATACTCATGCTGTGAAAAATCCAGGGTTTTATTTTTTAATAAAACAAAATTGCAGATTGCATGGATGACAACCAGCTCTTAACAGAGATGGGAAATAGAATGTGTTTGTAAAAACAAGAGGGTTTTTTCTTTATATGTCAACAACATATAACATATTACTTTTTAAAAAGTAAAGATTTTTTTAACACAGAATGTATTCTGTTTTGTTCCAATCCAGCAAATGAAATCTACATGTTGTCATGGAAAAACTCTGTTGTAAACTGCACTTTTTCCTGATCTCTTTAGCCACCTAATTACCTTGTGTTTTAGTACTTTCAATATGGAGATTTTCATATGTAGGAGTCTCTGTATATGAACAACAAGAGACAGAATAATGTAAATTAATAGGAGTATGGAAAAAGTTGAAGATGGAATTGGCTCCAGATACATCTCCTATAATAGAAATAGAGGATATCAAAAATATTCCAATACAAATTGACAAAAGGGTGAAAGAAGTTTTCTTTAGAAATGATGTATTCCTGTTGAAAGACTGGATATGGATTTGTAAAGATGGAGAGAGAAAAGCAGAAAGGTTTGCACAATTGAGGTTGAACTGGCTCCAGATAGCGTTGGTAAATAAGTGGAATAGCAAATATTTGATGGAAGTCAGTTTGGAAAGAGGTATGACTGAGTTTGAAGAATTGATATCAAAGATGAGAAAGGGGTATTAAGGGCTTAGTAAGAAATATATATATATAATGTTAAATAAAGATGGTAATCCACAAGAAGTGTTGAAAATAAATTGGGAACAAGAATTGAAAATAAAGATAGTAGATGAGGTTTGGAAAAATAAATGGAAGAAAAGGATCATGAGAACAATGTCTGTTAGAGTGAAAGAACATAATTATAAAATGTTGTGGAAATGGTACTTGACCCCAGTGAGATTATATCAAATAGATAAAAATAAAGATAAAATGTGTTGGAGATGTAAGGACACACTGGGAACATATGAACTCATGTGGTGGGGTTGTAATGTGGTAAAGGATTTGGGGGGGGGGGAATTGAGAAAGAGATTTGTGCTGTTATGGATATGAGACTTAAATTGGGGCCAGGTACTATTTTGTTGACAGATGTGGAAAATATGGATTTAAATAAGGATAAAAAAGAGCTATTGTCGATAATGTTGAGAACAGGCAGACAGTGCATTGCCAGGAATTGGAAAAATGAAGCAATTCTGAAAATAGAATGATATAAGGAGATGTGGGATCTTGCGTTGAACGATAAGCTAACATGGGAAATGAATAAGAAAAAAGGTATAGTTAAAGAAAATAGATTTTGGAAAATATGGCAATTATTTGTGGATTACTCATTCAAGGGGTGTTGTGTCCTAATGGTTTGATCATGATCCTCCACATGGATAACAATGTATCTGAACCAATGTAACCTTGCCTATCGGCAACAATGTAACCTTCAGCTGTATCACATAAACCCTGTAACAGGACGCGAGCTAATGACCACCAGCTGGCAGCAGCGAGCGTCCAAAGCTCTCTTGGTCCAAACTCATCAAAGGCAACAGCGCGGGAAGTTTTCCCGCCACCACCTACACCTGGACAAGAAGGGCGTGACCAGCAATGACGTCACGACGACAGTAGCCAATGGGCTATCGTGGAACCACGTTCAAATGTATTACTACTGTATATAAAGAGCTATTGATCCGCCATTACCTCATGTTCCCTCTGACCACCATGCAATAAACCTGAGTTAACCCAGCCCGAGGCTGTGTCCTGTGTCTTGGTTTTCATACACCAAATTGGCGACGAAGGTGGGATGATGGATCCCCAAGGAGCAGCCAGGGCACAGAGCGGGTTCAACATCACCAAACCGCAAGACTGGGAGCTTTTTGAGATGGACTTCCAGGCGGCGCTGGTGGAACTCAAAGTCAAAGAAGACGATGAGGAGAGAAAGAGGGCCATCCTCACCAGAATGCTTGGGATGGAAACCAAGCGAACGCTGGTGGGCATCATTGCACCGAAGAAGGTGAGCGAATTCAAAGCAGACGACATCATGAAGCTGCTGCGTGAGCGTTTCCGTCCCTCGAGGGCAATGTTTCCCGCTCGGAGCGCGTTTTGGAGGCGAGTCCAAGCGCCGGACGAGTCGGTTGAGGCATTCGTAACAGCCATGAGGATAGCCGCCGGCCCCTGCAGATGGGACGACCTAGAGACGGCCCTCAGGGACGGAGTGCTGTGTGGCCTGAAGGACAAGGAGGTGCAGCGCAGCTTGATGAACAAGGAGCCACCACCCACGCTGGCGGAGGTTGTAGAGGCCGCGGAAGCCGCGGAGTCCACGAATGCTGGAGTGGACGAAATGCACCAGTGGCGTGAGTGGCGTCCTAGAGCCGGCAAAGCGGAGAACTCAGTGCACGGAAAGTCCGGACAGTCGGTGCACGCAACCCGAAGGGCCTCAAAGTCGTCTACGGAAGGCAGCGACGGCGAGGAGGTCCAGAGGGTCCGAAAAGGGGGGCGCCGCTGCGATGGTTGCGGAGCGGCCCATGAGCGCGCAAGGTGCCCATTCAGGAAAGCCGAGTGTTACACCTGCGGACGTCGGGGGCACATCGCCAAGGCGTGCAGAAAACGGAAGGAGGGCCGGAGGCAGTCACAAGACCGCTCAACCAGACCGGACCGTCCAGCAAGGTCCAAAGATGGCGCCCAGACCACGAGGAAGCAGGACGGCGTGGGCCGCATCTCGGACGACAGCGAGGACGACGCTCCGGTGTTCAGCGTGGCCGCGGGACAGTCCCATTACTTCGTTGAGGTACTAGTACAAGGGGCCCCTATCAGGATGGAAATTGACTCGGGGTCCTCCTATTCTATAATTTCCCAGAAAGAGTTCTTGAAAATCGACCCCCACGTGCGACCCAAACTTAAAACGTTGAGGTCCACGCTACAAGATGTACAGGGGAACAGCATTCCAGTATTGGGGGTCGGGAAATTTCGGGTCAGTTTTAAGAGACATTCCGCGGAGCTGCCCCTAGTTGTCCTTAAGGGGGGTAGTTGTAGCCTCCTAGGGACGCAGTGGTTTCAGCCCTTAGGTTTGTTCATAGGGGGAGTGCATACCGTGGGGGTGGATCCAATACAAGCGGTGTGCGACGCGCATTCCGCCGTTTTTAAAAAAGGACTCGGAAAGTTCAAGGGACCCCCTGTAGCCTTCGACCTAGACCCGGAGGTCCGCCCGATAAGACTCAAACCGCGCAGGGTGCCATTCGCACTAAAGGACAAAATAGAGGCGGAACTGGACAAACTGGTGGGCCAGGGGATTCTTATTCCTGTTGATTCCGCGGAGTGGGAAACTCCAATTGTAACCGCTCTGAAGGCTAACGGGGAGGTGCGCATTTGCGCTGATTATAAGTGTACAATTAACAAGGCGATCCGCCCTAATGCATACCCGGTGCCGGTGGTCAGCCACCTTCTGGCCAGGCTGAATGGGGGAAAGTGTTTCGCTAAACTCGATTTGGCTCAAGCTTATCAGCAACTCCCTGTAACTCCCGCCACGGCCGCGGCACAAACGATAGTCACACATAAAGGAGCGTTCCAGGTGTCGCGTTTACAGTTCGGCGTGAACTCGGCACCCGGCCTTTTTCAGTCGCTTGTGGAACGCCTCCTGAAGGGGCTGGAGGGGGTGTTGCCTTATTTTGATGACGTGTTGATAACAGGGGGGAGTGAGGCCGAACTGGCAAAGAGATTGGATAAAGTTCTGACTGTCTTCGAGAAAGCGGGGCTACGACTGAGAAAAGACAAATGTGTCTTCTTCGAAACTGAGGTTGAGTTTCTAGGGTTTCGAGTCACGCCAGAGGGTATTAAGCCATCCAAATCCAAAGTAGCCGCCATCAAGAATGCCCCTCGCCCCACATCCAAAACCGAGCTACAGTCATTTCTGGGGCTCCTCAATTTTTACCATACCTTCCTTCCACGGAAGGCGTCCGTGGCCGAGCCACTCCATCGTTTGCTAAAAAAGGAGGAAACATGGGTGTGGGGTGATGAGCAAGAGAGGGCGTTCAAAGAGTTGAAGCAACTCCTAACATCCGAGGCAATCCTAACGCATTTCGATCCCAAACGGCCAGTGGTCTTAGTCTGTGACGCATCCCCGGTGGGGGTGGGAGCGGTGCTTTGCCACGTGTTGGACGACGGAAGGGAAGCCCCGATAGCGTTTTATTCAAGGTCCCTGTCCCAAGCAGAGCGTAATTACGCACAGACCGACAGGGAGGCGCTAGCGATAGTAGCGGGAACCAAAAAATTTCACGATTTTCTGTATGGTCGGCCGTTCAAAATCGTGACGGACCACAAGCCCCTATTAGGAATTTTCACTGCAAATAAGCCCACACCACAGATCCTGTCCCCAAGAATGCTGCGGTGGGCTATTTTTCTCAACGCATACCAGCATGAGCTGGAATACCGGCCCGGGAAGGAGATCAGTCATGCCGACGCACTCTCGAGGTCTCCTTTGCCCTTGTCGGGCGTCCAAAAGGAAAGGGCAGAAAGAGATCGCCAGGTTTTGTTAATAGAGGTTTTAGACTCACCCCCAATAGTACCAGCCGACATTGCCAGGGCCACAGGAAAGGACAGAACGCTAGAGAAAGTTAGCTCATGGGTACAGAAGGGGTGGCCGGCATCATCCCCAGGTACGGAATTCGACCCATTTTTTTGAAAAAAGATAGAGTTGTCCCTAGAGAGGGGCTGCCTTTTGTGGGGCCAACGGGTGGTGGTTCCTACGTCCCTGCGACCGAGGGTACTCAAACTGCTGCACGTCAGCCACCCCGGCATCGTCCGGTCAAAGGCGCTGGCCCGGAGTTACTTCTGGTGGCCACAGCTGGACGCGGACATTGAGCACATGGTCGGCACTTGTGAGGCATGCCAGGGCTCCCGGCCAGAGGCGGCCCGTCTTCCGCATAGGGAATGGGACACAGCAAGGGGGCCATGGTCCAGGGTGCACGTAGACTTCGCTGGCCCATTCCGAGGAACAATGTTTCTCCTGGTGGTGGATGCATTCTCCAAGTGGTTGGAGGTTATTCCAGTAAAGAGTACGTCCTCCGCCACTACAATTAGCCAGCTAAAGAGAGTCTTTTCCACGTTCGGTTTACCCGACACTTTAGTCAGCGATAACGCCAGTTGTTTCACCTCCGCTGAATTCAAGGCATTCATGGAGGCAAACGCCATTCGGCATGTCACATCCGCACCGTTTCACCCCGCCACGAATGGCCAAGTGGAACGGCTGGTGCGAACGATAAAGGATGCGCTGCGGCGCATGGGCCCGGGGGACCTAAATCACCAAGTATGTCAGTTTTTGTTAGCGTATAGGGTGACCCCCTTAGCGTCAGGTTACTCGCCGGCAGAGCTGCTGATGCGGCGAAAACTGACCACGATCCTGTCCAGGCTAGACCCGACGAGAGTCGAGGACAAAGGAAAAAACATAGGGCTGGCAGTCTCGAAGGGTTTCGCCGCCGGCGATCCTGTTCACTGCAGGAACTACGCCAGCGCAGGTCCAGCCTGGGTACCAGGGACGGTTGTGGAAAGGACGGGGCCAGTGTCGTACCGGGTCGAGACTAGCACAGGTCTCCTCTGGAGGAGGCACGCGGACCAACTTAGGCACCGAGTGAGTGGGGGGCCGGTCAGTGGAGCTCAGCGACAGGACTCAGCGTTAGGGTTCTCCCCCACCCGTTTAGCCCAAGGGGGGGACAGCAACGGACAACAGTCCCAAGCAAGGGGGGAAAGCAGCGGCCCCGACTCATACCCTTTTGATACGCCAGCTCTATCAGAGGCTGGGGAAGGGGGAGAGGAGTTCGCGACCGCTGCCCCCGAATTTAATTCTGATTTTGATTTTGAGAGCCGGGGGGGTTTTCGGGAGTGTTCCCCCACCCGTCCAAGCGAGAAGAGGGGTTTTTCGTTAGCCCCCAGTGCCCCCGGTTCTTCCCCAATAAAGCACACACCTCCCAACAACGCCGCAGAGCCGCGGCAAGTCACTAACGAGTCTCCCTCTCCAATTACAGGGCAGGAAACCAGGGGACAAAGAGAAGGTAGCAAACCAGGGGGAAGGCAGCCCACACCGAGACCCCAGCGTGTTCGAAATAAGCCATCTTGGCTGAGAGACTTCGTCTCATCCTAGGGGGGGGGGGGAGAGTGTGGTTTCGAGACTTCGTCTCATCCTAGGGGGGAGGGGTGTTGTGTCCTAATGGTTTGATCATGATCCTCCACATGGATAACAATGTATCTGAACCAATGTAACCTTGCCTATGGGCAACAATGTAACCTTCAGCTGTATCACATAAACCCTGTAACAGGACGCGAGCTAATGACCACCAGCTGGCAGCAGCAAGCGTCCAAAGCTCTCTTGGTCCAAACTCATCAAAGGCAACAGCGCGGGAAGTTTTCCCGCCACCACCTACACCTGGACAAGAAGGGCGTGACCAGCAATGACGTCACGACGACAGTAGCCAATGGGCTATCGTGGAACCACGTTCAAATGTATTACTACTGTATATAAAGAGCTATTGATCCGCCATTACCTCATGTTCCCTCTGACCACCATGCAATAAACCTGAGTTAACCCAGCCCGAGGCTGTGTCCTGTGTCTTGGTTTTCATACACCAAAAGGGGGATGAAGGGAACAGACCAGTTTCTAGGGTTAGAAAACAACTGTGACACTCCGTTTTCTCCAGGGCATTGTAAATAACACTGGGTGTATAATGTAAAAAATTGTTTATTGTATTTTAATTATTGTATTTTTACTTTGACTTAGTAGTTGTATTAAATTGATGGGTTTAAGAATAGAGTTTTAATATGTATATTAGGATAGTTGTAAGAGTATTATAATGTATTAAATTTTTTGGAAATATAACTAAAGATGTATGGAAGAAAGAGGAAGGTAGTATATTACTAAGTCGTAGTTTAATTGTACTTTTATGCTTTTCTTCTTTTTATTTTTTGTTATATATATTGTATTTGTAAGTATGATGTTTGTATTTTTATTCATAGTTGTTGTTTTTTTTAAAAGTTCTATTATTGTTAAATTTTTTAAAAAGAATGTAAATTAATTTGAATTGGCTAGAATTCCCCACGTGGGAAGACTGATATCAGAATAATAAAATCACTGTGCGAGGGATTGCTTTTTCTCTTTCACTATGGACAAGCCAAGGGGGAGCCTCACAGAAATGTAATTGTGAGTCAGAGAAGGCCAGAGGGCGTAGATAATCAGTTAAGTTTTCTTTATTTGTGTATGTATTTTGAATGACTATGTTTGCAAGTTTGTTTCCTTATGCTATACTCATTTTCTTAACTTACTGTACTTAATAAACCTTATTAATCTTAGACTCTTTGTGTCTATTGAATTGGGACTGGTGTTGACTGGACCATGCTGAGAGGCCACATGTATGCCACCTAATTCTGTTTAATTGGTTCCCTACACCTTCATTATCCTGGGCCAAGCAGAGCAAAGGGGAACTAAAAAAGGGGGGGTTGCCCCATAAAGGAGGTGGCAGATGCTGCTGGTAAGAGGTCAAATGGTGAGGTGTGACAGGAAGGCATGATTAAAATCCCCTGAAAGAGGATAAATATCATGACACATATGGAATTGGCAACTGCATAGATAGATTGGATGTGAGTGTCTTAGTCTATTTTATTCACTGCAATACAGAAATGAGGTGGTGAGGTGGCCATCCTTCATTAGGGCTGCCACCTTTCATAAGCCTAATGCTGTGGAATTCAAGGAACATGCAGCTTTATTTACTGCTGTAACTGCCATCCCACCTTCTACCACACATTAGGTTCTGGGATGAGCAGAACATTAAATATGGTGCATTATTTGGTAAGAGAGAAGGTCAGACATCAGGTTCAGGGAAGAGGTGGGCAAGGGGAAAAGTGCCAGTGCCTTTCTCCCATTCAGTAGCAATCTTATGCAAGTTATTTTTGAATGTTATAAGCAATAAAGTTATAGTTGCAACCACATTTGTTGTTATATGCACTGAGTTGTTTGTTATTAAACAGCTTATTTCACCACAACATGATCCGGAGTCTCTATGAAAGAAGATGGATGATGTTGGGGCAGGCTAACAAGGAGAATATTTATTAATCTCTTTTTGGTGTTTGGGAGCCTCTTGGCCCAGTCATGTTCAGACTGTAAACGGAACCCCATAGTTTGATGTTCAGATGTTGTGTTTTGCTAATTGCTGCAGAATCCACTGGGGCCATACATCTCTAACAAAACAGGGAAGAATTAAACATCAAGGAAAACATGATGAATAGAATAAAACTCAATTTTCTTTAAATATTTTTCTTCAATCTTAAGGCTTCTCACAGCAAGTCAAGAGGGAACTCAAATTCAGGTACTATGTGATACAAAATCATCAAATAAGATGGAACATTGTAGTTATAATTTAGAGTGCTTGTTTTTGTTTACCATGCATTTATTTTTAATTATCCATTTTGAAGCATTCAATCCTTCCTCCTAAAATTTAAGACTAAGATACAATTACTATAATCACAGATAATTCTAAATCATACTTAATCATTATCTGTACAACTTTCAAACTCATGTACTTCTTATTCCCCTCTGCTCCTCTGATGCAACTGCAAGGAGATTAGACACCCTCCCACCCCCCACCCACCCATCTCTAGATAGCTACAACTTGGGCAATCTGTGATTAGTGCTTATTGTGGTTGTCCAACTTCAAACATATTTAATTATGCTAAGCTGTTTTCCATTGGTGTCAGGAAAAATTACAGTAGCTGCAAACCAGATAGTACTTCCATTTTGTTCATGACCTCACCAATGGAAAAAAGTGGGAGAGAAACAAATAAATCCTAGGGTTGTGCATATAACACAACTTGGCTTTTGCAGATTTCTAGAAAGGAACCAATGTGTTGGCTGTTGGAGCTACATCTATCATGACTCTATAGTTCAGGGGTTCCCAACCTACAGCACACGGACCAGATCTGACCCCCAGGCCAAATTGCTGCTGACACTGGAAATGACCCGATGTCACTGGAAGTGCTGAAACCACTGTATTTTCACACTGAAACACTGTGAAAATGTGGGGGGAAATCAAAAATGGCATGGAACAATTCCTCCCTCACTCCCTCCTCCAAGGAAAGTGGTGGAGGTGGGGGGAAATGCCTGGAATTGCAGCTCAAATGCACGTGCCACCACCAGCACTGGGAAGAACCATGTGACCAGCCCCTCAGCTGACTGAATGGGCATGGTCAGGCCCCTGACAGGAAAAGGTTGGGAACCCCCGTTCTAGTTCTTCCAAATGTTGTATTGGAATCCAATCCAACACACACATAGGACTCCAATCATACAACTGGACAGTCTCCCACTCTTTTCTACTCTGCTTTTGCTCTGAAATCTCCTACAGAGAGTTCCCAAACCATCTGGAATAAAAAAAAATAGTAATTTTTATTAGAATTTTTCAACAAATACAAATACACAATAATACATAATAAAAATACTAATAATAAAAATACACTAAAATACTAAATAAACAAAAGAAAACAGGAATATAAACAAAAAAAGATACAACCTATCCTAATACATTTTTCATCTATCATTATATTTCAAATGCATTAATGCCACCCTTAAAAATAAATTCACTTAAATATGACACAGTGGAGGGGTGTGGCTAAGATGGTGCCTGGTTAACACATACATTGCTTTGCTCGTGCCGAGAATGGGACTTTAAAGTGGCTAAATAACAAAAAATTGGAACCGACTTGCTAGAGAGTTTATTTCTGGAGCCTGGGAGTCTTTTGAAGTGAGTTTATTTTCGCCGGAGATGGAGTTCGAGGAGTGGGCGGCGAGGGAAGCGCAGCGTTGGCTGTGCTGAGCTCGCGGCTCGGGTCGGATGGGCTTCTGGCGATTTTTAAAAGTGAAATGGGCTTCAGAGCTTTGGAACTTTAAGAGAGAGAAAAGGAAAAATAAAGTTAAAGAGGACGCTGGCGGCGGTGAACAGGGTCTTGGAGCCGGACAATTGAGAGGGCACAGCTTTTTTTTTTCACTTCCTTTGGACATTGTGGATATAAAGTAGTTGGTCTTCCTCTTTGGATATAACAGTACAGCTCTGAGTGATTTGAAGAGCATTTTTTTCTTTCTTTAGTTGGAGTGGGGTTTGGTTGCTTGGGGGGGGGAATACTAAAGCAAGCTGGAAAAAATCAGGGTGAAGTGCTTGTTGGGTATAAAAGTGTTTTGGCTCTGGGTGCTTTGTTTGAAGACTTTATAACCAAAATGGAGAAGAGAAAAGAAGATGAGATTGTAAGACCAAAAAAGACTGATGCAAGAAAAGAGGAGAAGAAAGTGCCATGTGCTGATGCATCTTTATCATCTGCAACAGCAGCAGTAGAGCAGTAATGGACCAAACCCAAATCTTGGTAGAGCTGGGGAAGTTGTTTAAAAAAATTGATAAGATGGATGAAACGACCACGAAAGGATTCAGAGAAATGAGGGATGTGAGAGTGAAAGATAAGGAGGAGTTAATGGGTAGCCATAAGAAACTTGTTGGTATGTTTACTGATTTTTCTATAAAAGCGGAAGCTAATAGTCAGAAAGTGGATAAAGTTCTGAATCTCTGGCAAAAAGATATGAAATTAATGCAGAATGATATGAAAGAACTTCGTGAGGAATATAAAGAGGTTAAACTGAAAGTGGAGGGTTTTGGAAGAAATTGGATTTGATGGAAGAGGTGATGAGAAAACAGAACGTGGTCATGAGAAATTTGTCGGAGAAAACACCAGATAAGCTAAAAGAAAGAATAGTGGATTGGCTGAATAATTTGAACATGGGGAAAAATTTTGTAAATGAAGACATCGCAAGTGTTTTTAGATTGGGACCAAGGAAGGGGAGAAAAGTCCAAAGGAATGTGTTGATTAAATTTGCAAATTGGGCGGATAAGTTGAAGGTGATGGCGTTTATAAAACAGGCTGGGTCTGGTGTTTTAAAAATTGATGGTTGTGATGTTGAGGTTTATAACGACATATCTGTTGAGGAAAGGGTATGGCGCTATAAGATGAAACCTGTGACACAATTATTAAGAGAACGTGAAATTGTTTATCATTGGAAGTTTCCTCAACAACTCAGATTCTTCTATGGGAAAAAATGCATACAATAGATATTGAAATGGACTCATTAGATTATCTGTGCCAGATTGGATTGGTTAAAACAGCATCTCAAGAGTGGTGAGCCTTGAGGAAGGCTTTGTTTGAAGCGGGGGGTACACAAAGAGAGTCAGGGATTGAACAAGAGAAGGGGGCCACAGGAGGAGTAGAGGAGGAGGATGAGGGACAGGTGGCGGAGGTGCCAGGGTAAGGCAAGGTACTAGAGAGGGGGATTAGATGGGTAAGGGAAAGATGAGGGGCTTTAATTAGGTTAGATTTTGAAGAGGAGAGTCGGCGCTAGAGCTTTAATTAGAATGCACATCTTACATGTCTCCCCCCTCCCCCTTTGAAGAATAAGGGCCACTTTTTGGTAAGAAGAGTGGGGAGGGCGATTTTGAATGTTAAATGTTTTTTGATTGTTTTTTCTCTTTTAAAAAATGTAGTTATATGTATGGTGAAGGTAATTATACAAAAAAGAGTCTGTGGTGGTCAAAATGCAAGGATGTTACATAAATTATGAGGACTTTTAAAGTATTGACATGGAATGTGAAAGGTACGGGCAGCCAAATGAAGAGGAGGAGGTTGGAATTTGCTTTGAGGAAAGATAGGCCGGACATAGTCTTTCTCCAGGAAATACATCAAAAAACCCAAGATTTATTTGGGTTGGATGCAGATTTATGAAAAGTCCTATGGAACTTCTAAAGCAAGGGGGGTGGCAGTCTTGATTTCGAAGAGACTTGGCTTTGAGATGTTAAAAAGTATTTCCGAGCCGGATGGCAGATATTTAATAGTTATAGGGAAAATAAAGGATGAAGAGATAACGTTGGTAAATATATACGCCCCGAATGATCATCAAGAAGAATTTTTAAATAAAGTATTGGGTATATTTGAAAAAGAGAGATCAGTTAATATGATTGTGGCAGGAGATTTTAATTTGATAAGGGCCCCGGAGGATTGTAGTAATGTAGCTAGAGCTGGAAGACCAGTTAAAATGAAGATACTAGATAAATGGATGAAGTGTTTGGAAATAAAAGATGTTTGGAGGGAAATTAAGGGACAAGAGAGGGCTTATACTTATTTTTCACAGGTGCATAATACATACTCCAGAATTGACTATATCCTGGCCACAGAAAATTTGATTAAAAATGTAGATGATGTAGAAATCGGGATCTTTAAGGAATCTGATCATGCAAAACTCTGGATGGAATTGAGATTTGATGGGGGGAAAGGATAGGAGGAATTGGAGATATGATGAAAAATTATTTTATGATCAAAAGAGTAAAGAAAAGATAATTGAAAATTGGAATGAAAGTTGGGCCTGGAATGATAATGGAGAGATTAGCTATAATGGGCCAGATAAGGCCAAGAGCCCATGCCGGGCAATCGGCATGTCGCTGGCGCCACGCACGCGTAAGTCGTATCATCACGCGTGGGTTTCCTGTCAGACTTTTTGTACCCGGTCTCGACTGCCAGATACCTGGCCGATCCCAGTGGCCCACCTCCTTCGTTTCATGGTTTACCTGCATGCCCAGGGCCTGGCACCCCGCACCATAGCATCTAGACTATCAGCGCTGGCTTTTATGGCCAAGGTGGGAGGTCATGCGGACAGTACCGCTGATTTCCATGTGAGACATGTTTTAGAGGGGTGGGTGCGGGAACGTGGGCGTAGCCTGGACGACCGCCACCCAATTTCCCCGGGGGTCCTTACCCAACTGGCTCGGGGCTGGCATGACCTATGTTTTAATAGGTATGAGGCAGCCCTGTTTCATGCGGCTACAACGGTGGCCTTTTTTGGAGCGCTCCGCATCAGCGAGCTTGTGATGCTGACTAAGGCGGATGCAAGTCGTAGGGCACTGGAACTCGAAGATGTCTATGTTTGCAATGATTGGGCTCAGTTGAGGATACGCTCCTCTAAAACAGATCAGCACGGCGTAGGCAGTGGTGTAAGACTGCTACGATGTTCCTTGGCAGACATCTGTCCGGTTGGTGCCCTACAGGAGTTCCTTGCACTGCGTGGCACGCACCATAGCCCGTTTTTCTGTCACCAAGATGGGTCTCCCCTCACTAAATTTCAATTTTGGAAGGTGACTGGGAAGGCACTGGCTAGGGTGGGCCTCCCTGGGGCCGTTACGGCACCCATTCGTTTAGAATTGGGGCGGCCTCTACTGCGGCTGCTTATGGGTACTCCGGGGCTGACATACGCAGCATGGGGAGGTGGGGCTCGCAGTGTTTCCAGTTTTATGTTCGCCCACTCCCACCGTGAGTACCGTTTTTAGTCACCACATATCTCTTCCTTCCCTGTTTTTTCCTTGACAGACCCTGGGTGTCGTATCACACCGGTGACAGTATGGCTGGTGGGCCATAGCTACGTGCACAGGGCAGCGCGTTACGCTGCGGCGACAGATTGGGGACCCCGACTGGGACTCGGTGCATACGCAAGTCTCACATGGTACGGTAAGCCCGGTATGTTGTGGCGGGAGCTCTTGCCATTCCTTTTTTCGGCAAGGAACGCTGACCCGCCCGACATCCTGATCATACATCTTGGGGGTAATGATTTGGGACAGGTCACTGGCTTATTGCTGAAGCATGCGATTTGCAGTGACCTCGCCTACTTACATTACGTATGGCCCGCCACAACCCTTGTTTGGTCAGATATGGTCCCATGGCATGCTTATAGGGGAGGCCTTGACCTCCAGGCCTTGGACCGCGCCAGGCGCATGGTGAACAGGGCGGTGGCCCGATTCCTTTCGACCAAGGGCTGGGGGCGGGTCAGTCCTCATCCGGCCATTAGTCTGCAAAATTATGGGCTTTACACAGGGGATGGGGTCCATCTGTCGCGAGGAGGTATGGACCTCCTGCTGAGTGATTGGCGAGCAGGCCTGTCGACCGAGCTGACGGTCTTGGGGGGGCGTCGAGCCTTTATTGAAGCCTCTCCGGGTGGCGGGTAGCACTGGTAAGGTAAACATTTATGACCCACAGGTATCCGGCAGGTTCGCAATTGACTGGACAACACTAGATAGGCATAAGTTGTTTAAACGTTGTCCGGTCAACGACGAACCAGGCGAGGGGGTGATGGTTACCACTAGACAGCTGGAATCACCCCCTGATTTTACGGATACACGTCAGAGGGTGGGGTCATTAGGTAGATATTGACTACGGTCAACAATTTGTTTGTTGTCAACAAACAAATTGATACAAATAGATACATTGTAACAATTGCCGTTGGCAATTTTGGGTGGTACCTTACCAGTGTTACTTCGGCCTGCTTGCCTTAAGAATTATGATTGGTCGTTTTACCAATAGAAATTTATAATTCGGACTAGGGCATGAATCAATAAATGTGGCCCAATGCCGTTATCCACTTTCATTTGTCTCCGAGTCCATTATTGGGGGGGTGCGCCTGCAATAAATATATGAGAGAATACGCTTTTGATAGAGAAATGATGGAGTAAATTTTGAGACTCTTTTCAACACTGCAAGGAAGGAAACTCTTTCCCCTTCCGCTCATGAAAGCAGTTCATCCAAACTTGGATCACACTGAGCATACCTTGGAGAAACATGCATAGCAGAAAAATCCTGACCAGTTAGTTAGTGGATCACTGGTCTGATTTACTGTAACAAGGCTTATTCTGATCCAAGAAGAGCTAATATCAACTTTTTAAATTATAGTAATAATTATGTACCATCAAGTTGATTCTGACTCATGGTGATGCTTTCCAGGATTTTTCAAGTATAGAACAATAAGAAGTGGTTTACCATTGCCATCTTCATCTAGGGGATCTCTAGGACTGTGCAGCTTGCTCAAGGCTATCCAGTATGGTTCTTCTCCCAGGAGGCTCAGAGGAAAACTTGGTGTGATGGGCAAATTAAAAAGGAAGACATTTATTCTCATTAATTTTAATTGTGTGAAGTAGAAATGTCCAGTTAGATTTTTATTCTATGATGTAATGCTAATTACCAGATGTTCAGGTGTTAGCCAGGCATTCTTTCACACACCCACATATTGACGCCAAGATTTGAAGACCCTATGTCTGAGAATCTGACAGATACATTTATCTCACAGGATGAGAGATAAGAATATCACGCACGCATGCAGGTGCAAAGATACAGCTGGCAGAGCCCAGGTGTCCGGTCTTAATGTTGCCAAGATGACATAACTGGGAGTTTTGACATTTTTCCAATGGTGGGTGTATGAAAGAAAAATGTATAAATACTGATACCTTTTAGTGTTCAAGAGGTCGGCTTTTCTCATGCCTAAGAGAAATGCTGCCTGTCTTTTATTTTCCTTAGAAATCGGACAATGCCGGTCTGATCTCAATGGAGGGGTTTCTGGCCCCAGATATTAGTTTTACTTAGTCAGCTTAGTTATTCATGTTTGTTTTATGATTTCTATTTTGTATTTTCAAATGTCTATTTTAACCGTATAATAATCTACCTCATTTTTGTAAACCAATAAATGCTGCTAATTTGATGATCTTAGTAGTTTTTGGTTTGTTCTCCTCTAAGCCGAGAAGGGGGAGATTTTTAGAAGTCCAGCATAAGCCATAAATTTAAGGTTTTGTCAGGAAGGCTAGATTCCAGCAGCTAAGAAGAGGACTGGGCCTCTCCGAAGATTGTTTTGAGAACAACGTTATCTTGCTGGTACCTTCCTGCACTGAAGCAATTATTCCATCTCAAGGTAACGCTGGACTCACTGAGTGCCTTAAGTGGGAGGGGAGCGTAGAGGAAGGCGATGTTTGGGTTTTAGAAGAAACACTCTCATAAATCCCTCATTGCTATTTTTAATTGTCAGCTGAGGCTTATTAATCAGAGAATCAGTGTACCTCAAAACACTGCAGGCAAAAGATACCCTGAGCAGGGAAGTCTCTGAGAAAGTGCTACGCTGCCTCTGCACTATAAATCTTTTAGACTGCTGTCTGTAGAATCTCACAGAGTAGTTTAGTCTAAGAGAGAGGAAGCCCGCAACACTTGGCTCCACTGCTAGAATAGCTAACTCTCTGAGCTCTTTGTTATAAGCTACCAAAAACAAGCCCATAGCATCACACCCATAAACTTCGCATAATGCTTTCCGATTTTCCTCTTTGCTTTATTCTATTTCACAGCATTGCTGCTTACATTTTAAATCATGCTACTATTATATATGTCTTTAACTAAATCTCATTCATTTGGATTAGTAATTGTTTATCCCAGCTTTATCTTGTCTTCATTTTAATGAAGTTGCACTAATCACTTTAATCAAAATCAGGAATGTCTACATGAGTCTTAATCCAATTTAACTTGCACAGGCTTAAACTGTACACCTCCAGTTAATCTAGATCAATAATTCCACATAGACAAGACCTCTGTAAATGTTATAATAGGATATCTATTCTTTTCCCCCCCTCTCGCCAAACACCCCATGCCACCCATCCAAGGTTAGTAAAATACTTGGCTGGTGCATTTTATTCTGAGCACATTCTTGTTAAAATTTAACATGGTGAAGATTAATCCAATAAAGTAATCAGAGTATTGTAGGTCAATATATTGCTCAGCCATTAACATTGGCGAAGCTTAACAATCCAAGTGAAACATTTTCAGAGGCATCAATAGGCTGCTTTGATTTTTGCCATAAAATGAAGAAAAGTGTTGTTTATGGATTATTTTCACTGTTTCTTCCACAAATCAAAAATTGTCTTGAGTTGTATGACTATAAATATGTCAGTGTTAAGGATGTCAGGCTGGCATGCTTTCTTCAAAATTAATAAATAAAAATTACTTAGCTCAAACCTTTTCATTTCAATTCTCTGCAGCAATGTTTTGTTGTTGCTTCTCCTTTTTTCCATTTAACATCATAGAGAATAAAATATTGCAAGTGAAATATATTATGGAAAGCTTTCCAGTATGAATACACAGTAGTATCTGAACAGTTTAAGGGTTGTGCCTTCTGCATACACCCTGATGTATTTCAGAGGGGAAAACAATGACACATTTATAATATTTCCCTTTTCTCTACTAAGGGTCACACTCTTGCTCTGCCTTGAACACATGGCTGAGCAATCTCCTCCATCTGCTCAACGTGGCATAAATTTGTTGGGTAATAACCCAATCTTAAACACCTTTAAAAAACAAAATGTGTGTGTTTGTGATTTTATTTTGGTTGAAGAGGTGATAGAAAACATAATTGCCTGCATTCTGCCACCAAAAACAGTTTATCAGCAGACAGATGCCTATATGGCACCTTAATGTTCATGTAATGTTAGAGACAAACTGCATTCATAGCCACCTTCTCTAATCTAGAAAATAACAACATGATCCTATTCATCTCTGACTCAGATGTCCTACTGAGGTCCAAGGGGCTTGTGTCTAGAGAATCAGTTATGGTAGGTGCATGGGGATCTCAGACCCATAGGGCAGATTTAACCTCTAAGCCCTCTTCATCCAAGCCTCTGTGGCTTTGGAAGAGGATTCTCCTTCTTCTGTAACCCTGCCCTAATCCTGAAGCATTCAAGTCTCATAAAAACATGCCCTGGCCTCTTTCACAGAAGAAATACAGAGAAATATTCTCAAGAGGGAAGGGCCTACTTTGTTCACCCTTGAAGGAATTAGCTGCCTCTTTCTCCAAACTCACTCACTCAATCAATCAATCAATATTTTACAAGGGGAAAGAAATGAATAAAAGATAGCCTGCTAATAACTAGGAAGCCTTCCATAGTTGCAAATGGAAGACACCTAAAAGGAAAGACAGAAAATAATAAACTAGATAAAGATAAAACTTCTTGAGATGCAGGATAAGTCTCTGGGTCTGATGTATGATAACAAACCATCTGTCTACTTGCTTGACTGTTTATATATCTATAAATTAAATTAAATGTACAAAGCTAGCATTACGTTTCCCATGATCTTTCAATGAAGGAAAACAGAATTAGACAGTTTTCAAAGGAATGGATGTGTCAACTCTGCTGGAGCAAAAAAAAAATATATCCAAACTAAATCACAGTCCTGTGATATCTTAAATGTAAACAAATTATTATTTATAAGGTACATATAAATTATATGAGCAATGGATAATAATTTGTTGTATACTAGAATGAAAAATAAATGAAAATATTCCTGTGCTTTTCATAAACTATTACATAAATGTGTATTGTTCTCTTGCTGTCTCTTTTAAATAATACATTTTGAAAATGGTGGAGGGGAAATAAGCAAATTCCATCATACTTCATCAGACATATGAAATGCCAAACAGCATTTTAGACCTGTATACTGTACATATGGTTGGGTTTGAGATTAGAGACAGTAAAAGATTAAATGCAGAAAATATTGCTAGAAATTATTATAGTGCCAGAAATCATGATAGATTATCATCTCAGTGCAAGTTAGAATTGACTTGGTTAACATACTCTGATTGGGTTAGTGGAAGGAGAACAGCGTTCACCCACCTACCACTAAATTTTACTTCAAATGTATGATTTGCTTCCAAAGCTGGCCAGAGAATAATAGGTACTACTATCTTCTCCTCTGGTGAAAGCCAAGCCAAGATTCCTAGTAAATTTTGGAAACCTTCTCCCAATGATGCCCTGTGCCCTATCTCATGCATTCCTCTTCCTGATCCCCAAAGTAACTTGGTGGTAAAAGCAGGGATTTGGGGATGGATTCAACTTGGAAATGTAGTTTTAAAATGCTTTGTTTCTGAGAAGCCCCCTGGTTCATAAGCCTGGAACATATTTCCAAGAGCAGTTGGTGCTTTCACTGGAATGGTATAGGCCAGTGGTGGTGAACCTATGGCATGTGTGCCAGAGGTGGCACTCTCTGTGGGCACCCATGCTGTCACCCCAGCACCCTAATGGGAATACTTCCTCCCTCTCCCAGCACCCTGCCCCTCTGCCCAGCAGCCCAATGGGAGCGTTTCTTTCTTCCCCTGTTGCTGTGTTGGCACTTTGTGATAAATAAGTGGGTTTTGGGTAGCAGTTTGGGCACTCGGTCTCTAAAAAGTTCGCCATCACTGGTATAGGCAAATGCAACTGAATTTATTCCCTTGATGTGACAATTTTTAAATCACCTGTATGCCTGTATTCCACTAATGCTCTGTCTAAACTTCATGAATCACTAGACTTCCTAGCTTGCAGCATTCACACTGCCTGGACATTGTGGCAACTTCCCCCCACCAATCAACCCACCCACACACCCCCAAACTCACACAGCACTGTTTACAGATTAGAATTTACATTTGATATTTAGATTCTACACATTGGCACATTATTTTTAATGTGCTCCACAGTGCCTCAACCCCATAATAAATGAGCATGTTCCAGTAGCATTTAGCAGAGTTGTGAAGTTCCATTCAATACCATCATTAGAGTTGACAGTTTTCTTCCTTGACACAGCTCCTGCATTTTTATAGCAGTTGCACGACAAGAGGAATTGAGCTAGTGGAGCGGTTTCCAAAATGGAAATGCAGAAGTTGGGAACCGCCTTGCCTGTGGAATTTCTGATTGCTACACAGTTGTGAGAGTAACAAAAGTTCTGCCAGGAAAAAAGTTACCAATTTATAAGCTATAGATTCAACGCTAGCCACCAATCTGTTCACCTAGGGAGAAAATTGGTACCCTGTCTAATCAACAGGTACTGCCAGAAGGCATGAAATGTATATTTTTCCAGTTGGTAGAAATTGCAACATACTTATACAATACAAAAAAAAGTTCTGTGATGTACTAAAGTCATGACTAGAACACATGGCAGTACATATTTATCTCATCACCACTGGAATCTTGCCCAGAAAAAAGGTATTTAAACAGGTATTTCTTGTTATTGTACCTAACATGATTCATTTCAGGAGACTGTTTATTATTAATCTAAACAGAGCAGTCTTTCTTAAGATCTTTTTCTGCATTATTATAATACATATATGTCAGCTAGAAAGGAAGATTATATAAATGTAAAAAGTAAACTAGGGTCTGTCACCAAAGTTGTTGTTGTTACATGCCATTGAATCATTTCTGATTTATGGCGACCCTATGAATGAGAGATCCCCAAAATGTCCTCTCCTCAACAGCCCTGCTCAATTCCTGCAAGTTATAGTCTGTGGCTTCCCTTAGAGAATCAACCCATCTTGCTTTTGGCCTTCCTAGCTTCCTGCTGCCTCCCACCATTCTCATCATTCAACTGAGAAGCCAGTGTGGTCACTTGCACCAAAACAATCTATGGTCTCTGTACGATCACCTAATCACTGCAAATCAAGCCACAGCTAAGCCAAATGGGAACAATTCATGTATTTGCAGCCTCAACCTGATTTAGCAACAGTAATCCAGTTAAGTAGTATCTTCTTGATTGTTTTCATGTGCTTTATGTAACATTATCCTTGAAGACTACCCAGGATCTTTACTTAGAGCAATATGCATTAGCAACAATTCCGAACTGGTGCAAAATATTGAGATCATATGACCCTGACAATGAAAGACCCAAAACGACTGCCAATAAACTGTTGGGTTCAATTCAAGTTGTTGCCTTTAATTTTTGTATTTAACTTTCAATGGCATGGGCACTGCTTTCTAAAGGAGAATATGTTTTGATATGGATTTGTTTGGATGTTACGGATTTCATGACAGACTCTCTTGAGAATACTGTATAAAGAGCTGTATAGGTCTATTTGACAGGCACATGGGAAAGGGCTTTCTCCTACATGGGTCCTCGGTTGTGGAATGTGCTTCCCTCAGTGCCATGACCAGTTTCCATTCTCATTACCTTTACAAAGAGTGTGGAGCAGCATGTTTTTAAATTGGCTCATGATGTTGAATAATTTATTGCAATAATATCAGCCACAGATGTAACTGGTTTTAGGGTCCCCCCCCCCCCCCTAATAGTTGTGCTTGGTTTTAACAATGGTGTGGTTGAATTTTGATTTTATTCTTTAAAAATTGTATTGTGATGATTGAAGCTGCTTTGATCATTATGTAGTAATAGAAAAGTAGGGTATAAACAATGCTGATGAGGGCTGATGATGACAGGTGAGTCCGACATAGGCCTGGAAGTCTTGCAAGTATCTCAACTGACTGGATTGGATTTGAGAAATGCAAAGGGAGGATAATTTTGTTTCCGTTGATTTTTTAAAATAAATTTCACCATATTGCAGATAAAATAAACCTGACATTTTAAAAATCTGACTGAACAAAAATGTAAAACCAGCACATTTTCTCATCTCTGCTGTAAAGTAAGTCCTGTCAACTTTGACAGAGAACTTAAGACTTCAGTTCTAGTTCAATGCCAAGTTTATCCTTCAGTAATTATTTTGATTGAAGAATGTGTCTTTCCTTCAAATAAGTGAAAGGAACCAGCAAAGAGATCTTTGCCTCTCCAACACCACGCCTCATACTTGTTCTTCTCAGACACTGTCTCTGTTGCACAGATGGCCAGCTCAACCTTCCCTGACAGGATGGTGTTAAATAACATTGAGGAGGTACAAAGCGGTGCAGTTTGTCAAACTGAAATAACCTTGCATGTGAACACTGACCCATATTGAGATAACAACTTAAACAACACCAGGATGTAGACTCTCTCATCCTGCTTTTAACAGATGTGAAAAGACATAATTCATACTGTATGTTTATTTCTTGTTGTTCAGTAGCACAGGTGAGTCTGACCCTTTGTGACCTGATGGACCACCAAATTCATTACCTCACATTTAGGTGTGTGTTGTGTGTGTGTGTGTTATATAGTTAGAAAATTGTCCTGCAGGAGATCATAAGTCTCACACAGGGCACAACTAAATAGGCAGAAAATGCAAATTCAATAACCATAAAGTTGCACTGGGAAATTGGTTTCTTTTGGTCAGTTCAGATTAACTGGCAACATAGGAAAGCCTTGTTTGCAGTTTGCTAACATAGCTCTCTTTAGCTAGCATGTGTTGCAACTTCAGAAAAGCTACTTAAGAAGCCGAAATAAGATGTAAACAAGAAAACTGTGCTGAGTTTCTAATTCCCTTTTCTCATTCTTGTAGATGTTCTAGCACATCAGCACTAGCACCAAGCTGTTTCAAAAACCTCTTATTATTTGGAAAGATCTGGCCTACTTCACTTTCCTCTTATTTCCGCTGTTAAAGAGAAAGAAAAAAAGAAAGAAAAAGAGAGTACTAGACAGCAATAGACTGAAGTACAAGTACCACTATGTCTCTGTCTAGATCAGGGGTTCTCAAACTTTGGCCCATGGTGGGCCAGATCTGGCCTGCGGTGCTTAATAATCCAGCCTGCGCCGCTCACACCACTCCCGAAAGCGGAAGTTAAACATGCCTGCATATGTGCAAAATGCTGCCATAAAGCACCTGTGGCTGTTGTAAATGTGTTTACTACAGCCACTGGTGCATTTATTTTAATTTTAAATTTTAATTTAATAGTCACACTTATACGCCGCCCACTCAGGTAAACCCGACTCAGGGTGGCATTACAACTATTTTAAAAACATATAAAAACACTTTAAACCCCCAATTATCCCAACCACCCACCCAACCTACTATAAATAAGAGAAAGAGAGGGTTCTTAGTTGTTATCATGTTCTGAGCCAGCAGCCGGGGACCATATTCCCATTAGGGCCCCACACCTGCCCTGCCAGCCAGGTCTTCAAACCTTTCCTGAAGAGCAGCAATTCTGTTTGAAGTCTTAGATCTGTTGGCAGGAGGTTCCAGAGGGCTGGTGCAGACATGGAGAAGGCCCTCTTTCAAGTACTAGATAGATGTGCTCCTCTAGTTGATGGCACAACTAGAGAGCACCTCCGGTCCACTCTAGTTAGACGGGCAGACACTCTTGGGGCGATGCGGTCTCTAAGGTATCCTGGCCCACTACCATGTAGGGCTTTAAAGGTTAAAACCAGCACTTTGAATTGCACCCGGAGGCAAACTAGTAGCCAGTGCAGCTCCCGAAGTAGCAGCAAGGCATGGGCATATAATCTGCACCCCATCACCACCCAGGCCGCCGCATTCTGGGCCAGCTGCAGCCTCTGAATGGTTGTCAAGGGCAGTCCCATGGCATCGTTTTGCACATGCGTGGGCACGTTTAACTTCTGCTTCTCGTGGGAAGAACCACGTGACCAGCCTGCTCAAGCACGTGACCAGCCCACAGCCCAAAAAGTTTGGCCACCCCTCGTCTAGATCCTCCCCTCACTTTGGAATTTCTGTCACATCCATATTTGGTCCATTGTGTCTTTTAGACCAAAGCAAATATGGGGCACCAGCATTCTGACTCCTGAGTTTTATTGCTGCATAAGCCTTGGTAGCAACTATGCAAAGCCTGGAGGGAAATCCTCTCCTAACCCTTACTTGCACTGCCTCTTTAATATCACAAGGAACAACCTCTGTCACATCACAAATCCTTTCTCCGTCAGTTTAAGTTTTTGTGCCTTAGGGGAAAAGATTCCCTCGACATTCAATAGGGTAAAAGAAGAAGCAAAGAAGTCTAAGGGAATAAGATGCTGATGACTGACATCATTGACATTATACGCAGAATTTAAAAATTCTGGATAAAACCCTAATTCTGGAACAGTTATAGAAAGAGCAGAGCAAGCAATACAAGGCCAAATAGAAGAAATGAACTCAGGAAGTCTATACCATTAGTGATTAACAGCAATTATAATCTATCACTCTCTTGGTTCCTAAATCTAAGGTGAAGATGTCAGGAAAGGTCACTTGATCAATATCTATACACTAACACATTTAATTCAGTAAAAGTATCATCTGGATATATAACAAAGAAACCATGGGATTGGATACTGCTTATTCCAAACATATGTTCATAAATGCATAAGAGTTTTCAATTCAAACTGGGAATTGCAGACCTGTCTTGAACTTTCATTGGTCCTACCAAGAGAAAGAGAGAGAAAGGGGTGGGGGAGTGTACCTGGGTAAACTGCACTTTGACTAACAACTAAACTGTACTGAATAAATCACACCAAACATTATCACCAGCCTCCTGGTCAAGAGGCACATTGTGAGATGTTCTGCTTTATGGACCACAAAGTTGGATCAATAGAAGAAATCTATCTGGTAAAATTTATTTAAGGAGAAAGCACAGTCGTGTATTAAGTTAAACCCTGTGGCTAAGATTTCACGTGAAATTGTGTGTGTGTGTGTGTGTGTGTGTGTTTGAGGAAAACAGTCAAAAAGAAGGCAATAATTGCAAACATATTAGAGATGTAAGAGCACCACCTGCTGCCACACCGAGGAAACAGAAGCTTTATTTTACTCCTCTCAGAAGGACAACTCAAATTAAGTTGTCTTGTGCTAAACAGTTCAGTCATTTACACCCCAGACGATTATCCAACAAATAGCTTTTTAACACTGCTATTTCAACACAGGTAACTAGCTAGCATTTTTGGTATTATATTTCATGCTATTAATCTATGATATAACAAGATGACTCTTTTCATTCCCTCTCTTTCAAAAAGGAGTGGCTTCTTTGGGAAACAATGTGGGGAAACCTTTTCTGAGTTTCAGGATAATTTCATCCTCAGCTCAGATGAGCATGCAAACAATCCATTTATTTGAAGCTGCCAGTGAGAAAGACAGGGGCAAAAGGACAGAAGGCACTTCCTGCCAGGAGGCTGGCAAGGCCTTCTAAAGCACTCACACATATTTAGAAATAATGGGCAACAGTCTGTCTGCCTCAGTCTGCACTATGATAGGTTAGCAGGCCACATGTAGTTTCTAAGAATTTGGAGGGGATTATAGCAAACATTAAAACTAAGGTGGCTAGAGAAAGTGCAAATGGAGAAATGGGATATTGAATAGAGAAGTAAATATGGTACTGGATGAGGATTGAAAAAAATTGAGGAATTGATAAATCAAATAAATCAGATGTTAATTCCAGGATAAGGATTAGTGAGTAAAATATAGAATACAGTGGCACCTCGGTTTACGAATTTAATGCGTTCTCCAGTAGATTTTATATTGCAAAAAAATTAGTAAACCGATTTCCCCATAGGAATGCATTTTGTGGTTTCCCATAGGAATGCATTGAAAACCAAAATCCATAAACTAAAATGTGGTTTCCCATAGGAATGCATTGAAAACCTATTAATCCATTCTGGGAAAAATCATAAATCAAGCAGTCTTGCTAGCTTTAAGAAAGGATTAGACAAGTTCATGGAGGACAAGGGTATCAATGGCTATAATTATGGATACTTAAGGACAACCTCGGGGTTGGAGAGATAGGCAGGATATCTCTCAATGCCATTTCGAGGGAATCCCAAGCAGGTGAAGGCATCTCCTTGGGAATACCCTGAAGGAAATGGTGAGCCACTGTGTGAGACAGAATGCTGGACTGGATGGGCTGTGGCCTGTTCCAGCAAGGCTGTTCTTATGTTCTTATGTAAGGCATTATTTTCAATGGATTGTCATTAATAAACTGAAAAATACTTTAACTGAGGCATTCGTAAACCGAGGTACCACTGTATATTGAACAAGAGTGGAACTAGGCAGACAACAATAAGAGAAATTTGGGAGATAGACATAAATTCTAAAATAGAAGAAATCAGTATGGAATAAAATATGGATGGACAGAATTATGAGAAGAATGTCAGTAAGAAATAAATAATATTGTTATAAACTATTTGGAGGGGAAACTGGTATTTGGTAAATAAATACCGAGCCCACCAAATATTCTCTTTAAAAACTAAGACATTAAAACCCAAGTTCTTCTTTTTAAATGTTGTCTTAACAAAGATTTCTGAAGGCATGAAGTGCGGCCAAACACAAACCATTGTACACTAAGTTGAAAGTAATTGGAAAAAACAGGGGCAGGAAGAAAGATCATGGGCAAAACTAGTTTGGTCAGTCAACCACGCTGAGGGCCTGTTGTCATGCCATTACTAGCATTGCAAAGAACTGCAAATCATTATTTACCTGACAACATTGTGAGCAAGTAGCTCCAGTTGAATACATGCCAAGATGTAGGTTTAGTAGACTATAAATAATTCTGCAATAGTCAAAGTGATTCAGCCTTAACATGCCAAGTCCTCTGATTAAAAATAATTAACACCCTTTGGGAAACAGTAAAACATTAGCTCAGTTTAGACTTTTTATGGAGATGTTTGGAGATTGGGTGGACAGGAAATAAGGGAGAACTAGTCATTTTTATGATAAGTTAAAGATGAGGCCTGCCCCCAGGAAAGAAATAATGAGACATCAACATGAACCTGAATTAGTCATATCCCACAGTTCACAGGAATGACTCTCCATACCACCTTCATTTACATCAACACAGATCTTAATCTTCTCAGGAACTAAAAGAACAGATACCTTACTTTCTGAAATCAACAGCGGCATAGGTTTTTAAATTTTATTTTTGCCAGCTAGCTTCTGCGTTACTTCCTGTAGAATAAGTTAAATTCTCTAGCCCAGGGATTCCCAACCTATGACCCACAAGCTGGACCAGCCCATGATGCCATTCTAACATTTAGCTGCTATTACAAACATCTTAATTGTGCATATATTGGGACAATTGCTCAAAAGCAAATCCCCTTGGTAGCAACAGAACAGAAATATTCCTGATCTTGTCATAATGACACAGGCCTTTTGTTACACTGTCTGTTATTAACATGCAGAGCTATAACTAGCCATTTTGGCATTGGAGGCAAGCAGTGCCCCCATTATCATTTCTGTATGCTATGACATTAAAATAATAAAAGTACAGGTAATCAGAGCATTGAACACTTTGCCAGTCTCTCCTCTTCCACGAGGCATCACCAGCATTTCTCTGTTAATAAGCCAACTTTTTGTTCTGTCCGGATCTTGCAGCTGTATGAGACTCAGATATAATTTAGCAAACTGAGCGTTTGCTTAATCAGCAAATTATGAAGGGTCATTTTAAACCTAGTAAGACCACCAGTCTACCTTATTGAGGATTATCCATTCTGGCAGACAGCAGCTCTGATGTATGTTAAACTGGAGGGTTTTCCCAGTTCTACTTGCAGATCACTAGTACATCCCAACAGTTTTCCTAACCATTCATATAGTCCTGCTTAGCTTCAGGAATCAGATGGGAACAGGTTACAGCATTCAGGTGTTATGAATGAGAAACTGCCTTAGAATCAGAACAGAATCAGACCATTGGTTTGCCTAGTCCAGTGATGACAAACCTTTTAGAGACTGAGTGCCTAAACTGCAACCCAAAACCCACTTATTTATCGCAAAGTGCCAACATAGCAACAGGTGAGGAAGGAAACACTCCCATTGGGCTGCTGGGCAGATGGGCGGGGCAAACCCTGTGCCGGGGGGGGGGAGGAAGCGCTCCCATTGGGCTGCTGAGCAGAGGGGCTGATGAACTCTATGCTGGGGGGGAGGGAGGAAGTGCTTCCATTGGGCTGCTGGGCAGAGGGGTGGGGTGAACTCTGTGCTGGGGTGACTGCATGGGTGCCCACAGAGAGGGGTGAGTGCCACCTCTGGCACATGTGGCATAGGTTTGCCATCACTGGCCTAGTCAATACTGTCAAATCTGACTGACAACAGCTACCTAGATTTTCAGGCAAATTTTCTTCCTGCTTTGCAAGATCTAATTTAATTTAATTTAATTGTCAAATTTATATAACGCCCACTCTGCCAAAGCCAGCTCAGGGCGGTTCACAATCACAATTTAAAAACATGTTAAAAACAGTTAAAACTACCCACCCCCGAAAACAAGGGGTGCAGGATCCAAAGGCACCATGAGGAGGAGTTCTTCTATACCAGCCACCCAATGGAGGTTATACTTCCACCTGCACCACACACTTGACCTGCCAGCCAGGTTTTAAGTTCTTTTCTGAAAGGCAGCAATTCCGTCCGGAGATGTAGCTCTGTTAGCAGGAGGCTCCAGAGGGCCAGCACAGACACAGAGAAGGCTCTCCTCCTTGTGCCAGAGAGGTGAGTCCCTCTGGATGATGGAACGATTAGAGAGCCCCTCCGGACCACTCTGATTGGATGGGCAGACGTCCTCAGGGCAATGTGGTCTCTTAGGTAACCCGGCCTACTACCATATAGGGCTTTAAAGGTCAAAACCAGCACCTTGAATTGCACCCGGAGACAAACTGGCAATCAGTGCAGCTCCTGGAGCAGAGGCAAAGCATGGGCACAACACCCACACCCCATCACCACCCAGGCTGCAGCATTCTGGACCAGCTGTAGCCTCCGAATGGTTGTCAAGGGCAATCCCATGTAGAGTGCATTGCAATAATCTAGTCTGGAGGTGACCAGAGCGTGAGTGACCATGAGCAAGGAGTCCTGGTCCAGGAGCGGGCGCAACTGGCCAATCATCCGAAGCTGGGCAAAAGCCCTCCTGGTTACAGCTGCCACCTGTTCTTCTAGCAGTAGCTGCGAATCCAGGAGGACCCCCAAGTTGCACACCGGGTCTGTCTGGGGCAAAATAGCCCCATCCAGAACCAAAGATGGTAGCTCCCGGGATAATGCAGGACCCCTTATCCATAGCCACTCAGTCTTGCTGGGATTCAGTTGTAGCCCGTTAGCCCCCATCCAGTCCCCAACAGCTTCCAGACATCTGGAAAGGACTTTGACGGCATCACTGTGGTCCCCTTGGGCCAAGATGTACAACTGAGTGTCATCCGCGTACTGATGGTACCACACCCCATGGGAACGAATGATCTGACCCAGCGGCTTCATGTAGATGTTAAATAGGAGAGGAGAGAGCATCGAGCCCTGAGACAGCCCCTATTTGAGGGGCCTAGGACTGGACCTCTCACTCTCCAACCACACCGACTGGGTCCGACCCCTCAGAAATGAGGAAAACCAGGCCCACACAGTGCCCTGGATCCCCAATCCTTGGAGCCGTTCCAGAAGGATACCGTGGTCAACGGTATCGAAAGCCACTGAGAGGTCAAGAAGAGCAAGGAAGGATGGGTGATGACCATTCTGCTCCCCCCAGAGATCATCCATCAGTGCAACCAATGCGGTCTCAGTACCATATCCAGGCCTGAATCCTGACTGAAAGGGGTTCAGATAATCCGCTTCATCCAGTACCCCCTGCCATCTCCAACACCTTCCCTAAAAAGGGGAGGTTGGAGACAGGCCTATAGTTGGTTAGGACAGCTGGGTCGAGGGAAGGTTTCTTTAGGAGGGGGCACACCAAAGCATGTTTTAAAGGTGCAGGAAACACCCCCTCTTGCAATGATGCATTGATCATAGCCCCAACCCAGCCACCTGTCACCGCCTTGGAGGCTTTCACCAACCAGGTGGGACAGGGGTCCAATGGGCAGGTAGTGGTACGCACAGCTGCAAGGAGCCTGTCCACTTCATCAGGGGCAACTGGATCAAACTGGTCCCAGATGGTATGGCAAGACTGTGCTCCAGCTCCCTCTGGACTCTCCCCATCCATGCCAGGATTAAACCCCGAGCGAATCCGATTGATTTTCTCCACCAGATGGTCAGCAAAGTCCTTCAGCTGACCCCTGCCAACCAGGCACTGGGGGGGCCCTACCAAGGAGAGACCTGGTAACCCGGAACAGGGTGGCTGGGTGATTATCAGCAGAGGCAATAAGGGTGGTGACGCATTGCCGCCTCACCACCCCCATCGCCACTAGGTAGGCCCTAATAGCGGCTCTAGCTAGTGTCCAATCAGAGTCACTCTGGGTCTTCACCCAGCGGTGCTCTAGGCGTCTCTTTGCCTGTTTGAGCTCCCACAGTTCTTCCGTGAACCACGAGGATGACCTAGCTCCACAAGCTCTGAGAGGCCATAGTGGTGTGATTTCATCCAAGGCCGCTGTTGTCATCCTGTTCCACAGGTCAACCAGCACCTCAGGCGAATCGTGTTGCCGATCCAGAGGAAAAAAACCCAGTTCCCTTTTGAATCCATCAGGATCCATCAGTTGCCGGGGGCGGGCCATTCTAATAGGCCCTGCCTCCCTATGATGAAGCGTCACACCCAGGAAGTCTAGAGCCACCAAATAATGATCTGACTATGGCACAGGTGTTATGTCTAATTTCTGTAGTCTCAGATAACTCCACCACTGCTCCAACAAAAAGATCAAATCTAGTGTGTGGCCACTGCCCCTGGTCAGGCCCTGAATTACCTGAATCAGGTCCATAGCTCCCATGGAAGCCATGAACTCTGGCATTCCCATGAGGGTCTCTTGTCCAAAACTTGGCAGGCCCAACACTGCTTAACTTCCAAAATTAGAGACTGCTGTGTGCTGTTTTAGCATCTTTAGCATTTACTCTTCATTTTTAGAAACTCAGCTCAGAATCTCTGGAAGAAGTGTCCCTTTCTGAAGTCTTTCTCAAGGACTCATGCACCTTGTCAGCATATTAGCTGCCTTACAGACATTATTCAGACTGAAATTTTCAATGTATATCTGGAGGTACACTTTAACACTGCAAACTCCTGACAGCACAGTCAAGGGAAGTTGTTGGATTACTGAGGCTAAATTTCAAATATGCTGCTGTTTGTCTTGACTGAAGGAGCTAACAGCAATGAGTGCAATGGGATCACATTTCTCCCTGGCAAAAAGCCAAGACTACTGTATAATTATGATACAAGGAGGTCAGCTATTATGCTTGGTGGTAAGTGGATTTCATTACTAAGGACAGACAGGGTCCTAAATCCACATCTGGCTATCGATATGGCCTGCTTTGGCCAGGTGGAAAGAAAACAGAAAGCAAAAGCAGGGGATAGGAACAATCTGTAAGCAAGTACCAGTAAAGACAGGGTTTCTTGTTAACTCAGATCTAAATCACCGAAATGGAAACAAATTCAGACAAATTGGAACAATTTCAGAGAAGGCTGAATAAGGAACTAGAAACCAACCCCATTTGGTAAAGACCAAAATAATTGGCATGTTTAGCTTTGGGAAAAGAAGACTGAGGGGAGATATAATACGTGTCATACAGAGGAGGGGCAGGATCTGTTCTCAAACATCCCAGAGTACAGGACATGTAATAATGGACTGAAGTTAGCAGAAGCCAGATATAAGCTGAATATCAGGAAAACAATATTAACTCTTAGAGCAGTATGACAATGAAACATATTACCTCAGGAGGTGGTGAGAGCTCCAATGGTAGAGGCATTCAAGAAAAAATTGGGCAACCATCTGGTTCTTATCTGACTGAAAAGAAGATTAATAAATGAGAGGCAGCAAAGGAGTGAAAAGGACAGTATGCTTATGTTAGAACCTGAAGGGTTTTAAGTTAGAACCTGAACAGAGTTAATTAGAAGCAAAAGAGAATTAACCAGAAACCGAAGTCAGTTTAAATTAGAACCTGGAGAGAGTCCATTAGTTAGAAACTGAGGATAATTAAATGGAATATGAAGAGAATATAATAATAATAATAATAATAATAATAATAATAATAATAATAATAATAATAATAATAATAATAATAATAATAATAATAATAATAATAATAATAATAATAATAATAATAAAGTTTTATTTATATACTGCTTGTCTCTTCCCGGAGGAGACTCCAAACGGTTCACATTGGGGCATGCTGCCTGCAATAGGCAGCAGCAGAAAAAAAAGATACAATGTCAGTAAAACATACAACATAGAACATTCCAAAAGATGAGCAATAGACAGCAGTACAAAAAATACAACATCACAAGTGTGAAAGAAAAGAAAAGAAGGACTCCGCAGCAAAGATCAGGCGAAGAAAGCAGGTCAGAACAAGGCAGCAGTGGCGCTTAACTTTTTAAAGTCTCTGCCATGCTGATATGAGCCCAGGAGTTCACTTACACTCTTCCCTGCGGTGAATGGCCGAGGGAGCCGAAGACGCCGCAGCCACCACGCAAAGCCATCCCTCCCCGCCCCCTGCCACCGGGCGGGGAGGTTAAAAGGGCTCCCGTGGCCGAGGGAGCCGAAGGACGCCGCATGATGACGTTCTCGTCCGTGGCCCCACCATGGTTGTGGGCTTGGCTGCTGAGGACATTGCGGTATTTGTCTTGTTTCTTTTGTATTTTGTAGAGTGTATTATGGTATTATTGCTTATTGCTGAGCTGAGCTCGAATGTAGCTGTTGAGCCCGGCTCGCATTAAGGGTTGTGTAAGGTCGTTGAGCCTTGGGCTCCAACCCCCCCCCCCCCTTTGGATTATTATTTTTTCCTGATTATATCTTGTAACATTGTAAACTGTTATTATGTTCTGTATTTGTTTATTTTTTATTTAATTGTTTATATTATGTTTATGCTTGATATGTTGTTATTGTCTTGTATTGCATAATGAACTGTATTGTGTCGTATTTCCCCTTTTCCCTCCCCTTTCCCCCTCCCCTTTCCCTTTCCCCTACTTATGTTTAGTAGCTGAGGGATCATGTAACCATTTTGTTATGTTAGAACTTAAATGTTATTGCACATTTTATTGTTTCACTGCTGTATTGTAACATTGTATTATTTGTAATTTTGTATATTGTATTTGATTTAACTGTTGTAAGCCGCCCTGAGTCGGCCCTGGTCGAGTAGGGCGGGGTATAAATCGAATAAATGAATGAATGAATGAATGAATGCCAGGCTGGGAAAGAAAGCTAAGTCCTCGGGTGGTGTGGGGCAGCATCCTTTTAAGCCCTCTGGGACTCAGAAGGTGGGGACACAGTTGCGGCACCTGGCCTCCCATCCCCAGGACCAGGTGTTGTGAGGCCCAGGGAGAGGCAGGGAGAGTCCTCGGGCGGTGTGGGGCAGCATCCTTTTGAGCCCTCCGGGGCTCGGAAGGTGGGGACGCGGTGGCAACATCTGGCCTCCCATCCCCAGGATCAGGTGTTGCAAGTCCCGGGGAGAAGGAGGGCGAGTCCTCGGGTGGTGTGGGGGCAGCATCCTTTTGAGCCCTCTGGGGCTCAGAAGGCAGGGATGTGGCAGCAGTGCCTGGCCTCCCATCCCTGAGACCAGGTGTTGCAGGTCCCTGGGAGAGGTAGGGCGAGTCCTCAGGTGGCATGGGGCAGTGTCCTTTTGAGCCCTCCAGGGCTTGGAAGGCGGGGACGTAGCACTGGTGCCTGACCTCCCATCCCCGGGACCAGGTGTTGCGAGTCCTGGGGAGAAGCAGGGTGAGTTCTGTTAGAATATGTTTTTATTTTAAAGGGATATGGAGGATTATTTTATTCTACTTTATAACTATTGATGATCTGATGCTTTATGCTTTTTGGATATTTCTTTGTTTTAAAATAATTTTTAAAATCTTTTTATAAGTGTCACTTTGTGAGGTAGAAGAGTTGGGATGCCTAAAGAAGGTACTTTAACAAGAGGAGAAAATGTTACTATACATTTATTAGTTCAGATTTTGCACTACTGACCCACCCAGTCTGTCTGTTGTGTGTTAGTTATAGGAAGAAACCTAGAGGAGATTTTCTTAGCCCCAAGATTCCATGCCCCTTGGAGCAGCAAAGGCTTGGGCCAGGCTCCTAAAGAAAGGTGGTGGTAATGGAAATTTGGGGTGGACAGAACCTCCTTTAGCTGGACCACAGGATTTACTCTCTTGTGTTCATTGCACCAAGTCTTGATCTCTCTCCTTTAGTCTTTATCTCTAGATTTATCTCTAGATCAAACTTAGACTGTGCAGACATTCAAATGGAGGACAGCTTCAAAGCAGAATTGTCATTTAGCAGCTTTCCAAATTAAGGATTCTACTCTCTAAAAAAGTGGACCTGTCCCTTCCCCTAGTGAATAGCTACAGGGGAATCTTCAATGAGATGCCTTTGAGGATTTGGGATAACTTTCAAATTTCACAAGGAGCATATTTGTAATTGTTATCTAGATAGATAAATCTTTATTGTCATTGTCCCCTTGCAGGAACAACGAAATTTCTTGGTTGCTATATATCAACTTGAATAAGGCATACCCATTAATTTGAACAGCTACAGAAACACCAATTAAGAGAGTACCATACAGTACAATTTTAAAATTTAAAAACTTTGAAACTTTAAAATTTCAAAATTTCAAAAATTTCAAAATTTCAAAATTCTAAAATCTTAAAAATTAAAAATCTAAAAAATTAAAAATATCAATGTTTTAGCTCATTTTAGGCCCAATTTTAGTATAACTTAAATTTCCATCTTGCCCATTAACTGTTCATTTGATTATGAAATCAATCATGCTGCAAATATAAGCATGAAAGTACAAAAGTAATTAAAGCTGTTTAGCCAAACACCATCAGCTTTATAAAACTGTTTGTTTACTCTGGTATAGATGGAACTAATTATCACTGAGTTCAACAGAAATCTCCTAGTCAAGTGTTAAGTTCCCTACAGAGATATTCAACCTGGTCCTTTCCATTCAAATCACCACAACTTTTCTATTTCATCCAATATTGTTGGCTTCCTTTATTAACTGATTAGTCATCTGACCATATCAGGTTAAAATAAAATAAAATGCATTAGATAAAATATGATTAAAAACAGGTGAAAAGTAGGATGAAACAATCACAACAAAATGAGATATGAAATTTGCTCAAAATAATTTATCAATAAAATCCATGCAATCTGATTATTTATTTATTTGTTAGATTTATATAAACGCCTTTATCACCTAAGCGACCCAAGACGGCTCACAACATTAATTCAAACCCATACCCGATACCAGTTAAAACCAAATCTGATTAATAAAAAATCTTCTTTTTTGAATGGCTCCTTCTTGGCCTTTTGCCTAAGATCAAGTGTAGTATCTGTTCTTATCAGTTTTATAAAGTTTAATATCATTTGTCACATGTTGTATGCTTATAATGCAATAAGACTGTTCTTATTTCTTTTTAAAAAATTCCAAAGCAGCTCCATTTCTCAGTGAAAATTGGCCCGTTGTTAGCTACAAAGCCTGGTTGGTGTACTGGCATACTGCTACATATGCATGTACTGTAAATGTAACTTCATCTAGAGCTAAGCAGTGCTTACCTATTTACAAATTGTATTTTACTTTTAAAGTAGGGGGGGGAATCACAGCATTGTGCTATTCTACTCAACAGATTTCTGCCAACCTCAGGTTTTCATAGATAAGGGGAATAGGGCTAAATGTGGAAATCATTGGCATTCCAAACACACAGGGTTTTCAGATGTCACATTTAAATTGTGGCAAGGCAATGACAAATCATCCTATGATGCCCCGATGACCTTTTTATACAGGGGGTAGCTGATCATACATTTTTCAGATCTGGTAGCAATTTCATTTTGGCTTGCTAGTGAGAATGTTTTGCATGAAATATGGGTTATCAAATTAAATCTCACACTTACAGTACTGGTTGTCCCTGTAAGGAATCCCCCTCAGGAAAAAAATTATGGACAACTATTTTACCTGTAGGTTTGTCTATCCACTTTTCCATGATAAACCAATAAAACTAAAATTTAATCTGTTCTGAAAATGAAAGGAAATCGTGTAAGTATTCTTGTGTTTTTGAAGGGCCCTTGTTGCACAATGGATGGTGTAGCCTCTCATACAAGCAACCACACCACCACACAGACAACGAGAAGCCTGCTTGGAGTGACAGGGACATTTGAATAGCTTCTCTTCAGCTTGCATTTCCTGAAAAAGGCTCTGGGCAAAATGATTCAAATTGTCCAGTGGAGATTCCTAAACAGTGTTTTAATTTATTAAATGGAGATTTCCACAACTAACAGAAGCAACACGGGTAAAATGTAAGCTGTTTTCAGATGCGAAAAGGGCTCACCTGCAGGCATGCCAGGAGAGTCATGATTAAAGAAATAGGAAAAAATATTTCTTTTGGTCACAATTCCAAATATTACTTAGCCAGCCATTGCAGCTGAGATCTCAAAAAGTAACTATTCCAAGCTCTGATAATTATCTGGCAACCCCCAGGAAGAGCAATCATTTTTAGGACATTGTGCTTTTACAGTACATGATCATCATCCTGACAACAAATTGTAATCTGTCATTGAAAGAAATGTACGTGCACTTTGTTTCCTTCTTTTTTTTCTCCTCATGTTTATAATAACATTTATTTATTTATTTATTTCTCATACTTCTATCACTGCCCAACTCGATAATGACTCTGGGCGGCTTACAGAAATAGACAAAGTTAAAACCCACTAAAAACACATAAAATTCCAATAAAACACATAAAACCAAATTGAGAAACCCCACGCACAGGCATAAAAAGAGAGCATCTCACTGTTAGATAAGACAGCAGGTGGGGGTCACCCCTCCATTGGTGTCCCACACCTAGAGTTGCCATAATTCTCTCCCACAAAACCGGAACAGAAGTATACTTGACAAAAATGGGTAGGTTGTCTACAAAATAGCCTTTTAAAAAACAAACATAATATAATGACAGCTATAAAACACTTTCACATTAAATATATCAATACATAAATGAATTTGTTACAGCAGTTAATTCTTACTGTAAGATGATCAGTTTTACTTCTGAGAAGTCGCGGCACAGTCAACACTTAATGTCCTCAATTCCAGGAAACACACTGGTCACATTTATTGGGCGGTGATGTGAGGCAAGGACATTAAGATTTGTCTCCAGGTATGCTCCAACTATAATGAGCCAGGAAATCATTCATTTGATGGAGAGAGTTCAAATTTATTTTAATGGTGTGTTATAATATACAATCAGTAAGTTTTAAAAATCCAGGACTTTAACATGATTTTATTGAACTGGCCAGGACAATTTTTCTGACCTTGAATCCAGGACAATCCCGGTTTTCCAGGACATATGGCAACCCTATCCACACCTGCCCCACCAGCAGGTAGCCACCATTCCACTGACAGGAGGTTCCATAGGGCCAGTGCAGACATGGAAAAGGCCCTCCTTCTTGTGGTATAGAGATCAGCCCTTCTAGCTGATGGTACAAGTAGAGAGACCCTCCAGTCCATTCTGGTTGGACGGACAGACATTCTTGGGGTGACGGGGTCTCTAACGTATCCTGGCCCACTACCATATAATAGCTTTCATCTTCCCTGTTACTTCTGAACTCAGGAACCACTGCATTTTCAAACTGTGGTCTATTGGCAAACCAGGATAATGAAAATTGAATGGCTCCTCTTTTGTTTTCTTCATTAAAAATTGTGGAAGTAAGGGCCATGGTGGCTTAGTGGTTAAGAAACTGAGCTTGATGACCAGAGGATCAGTAGGGTAGCAGTTTAAGACCCGAGTACTGAGCAAGAGTGAGTGCCCATCATCTGTCCCAGTTCCTGCCGACCAAGCAGTTTGAACGCAATAAATTGCAAGTAGATAAATAGGTACCGCTTTGGTAAGAAAGGCAAGTGATCTATGTGCTTCATCATATAGTCATGCCTGCCACATGATCATGGAAACATCTGCAGATGCAGACAGTGTTGGCTCTTTGGCTGTACACAGAGATGAGCACAGCTCCCTACAGTTAGACATTACTGGCTTTCGAGCAAGGGAGACTGTTGTGTATTTAAGGAAATGTGTTTGCCATTTTGCCTTGTTGTGAAAGAGTTTAATATGTATTTGGTTTACTATGGTCTGAAGTCTCGCAAGACTTCGGGAGGGCTCTGAACGAGAACACAGCTGTCAACGGTTATAACGGTTTTCCCCAACTGTCAGTTCTGATCAGAGATAGCTAAGGAATGTGAGGGTATGTTGTTAGCTCTGGCCACCTATTCTTATTCCAAATAAAGTTGTGTGTTTGGCCCGTATTGCTGGCTGCTGCCTATTATTTCCAGAACACTATAGAGACCTTTACCTTTAAAGCCTAACAACCTTTTTAAAAACTTCTTGCAAGAACTCAACATTGTCTCCGATGCTTCTACTCCTCAGTCTCAAATCATTTACAGTTTTTTATTCTTGATTTGATACATCTAGGTCAGGGGTTACCAAGCCCAAGTCAGTACACCTGCTTATCAAGTTTGTTGATCCCTGATCTAGGCTTGTAGAAGCTGGCCTTTTTCTCAGAAAATGAATTCCCCAATCTAATAAACAAAGCTGGGAGCAGATCTGGTGTCAAAAACTTATTTAGAGAAACTTGGTAATGATTTCTCAAAAAGTGAGATGCAGAAAGAAAAAACACAACAGTTGCTGCCATCTAAGCTCTTGTTGTCTATAATTTCTCCGCAACCACCCACCCAATCTTTGTCTTCTACTAAGCAGAAACTAGATCTGGCACAACTTGATGAGTTGGAGTTTGAATCTGCATTTTTGGGAGAGCAGGCAACCAATATTATGTAAAGCAGTGTTATGTATGTTAACTGTGTTTTCTGACAGGAGCAGAATGTATCTTTTCTCATGTATCTATTCTTATGCAAATAAGTGGATCAAAAATGTGCACACTCTGTTAGCCAATGGGCTTGTTGTATTATCGTTACTGTTACTGTTTATAGTGTATATAAGTCAGAGTTTTGTCCCATCCAAACTGTGTTCAAACCCCACTAATAAAGAGCTGAATTTCTCTACTTCACTCGTCTGTTTCTTCATTCCCTGAACATGAAAAACAGTAATGGCAAACCTTGGCAATCCAGTTGTTCTGGAACTTCAATTCCCAGATGCCCTGATCAGCAAGGGTGCTGACTTGAGCTTCTGGTAATTGAAGTCCAAAAACACCTGGAGTGCCAAGGTTCAGCATCACTGATGTAGAACATGTGTGTCTGTTACATGCATGTCACCTTTGCAGCATTGGGCAAGCTACCTACTGCCAGAGTACCACCAAAAAGAGGGATTAAGAAACCACTTGTGAGCAATATCTTAACCTATAAAACCAAGGGTTAACCGTTGGAACTGGCTATAGGTTGCTATGCCTCGCCCTACTTGCCTGCACTCACCCTCCATGCAAACGGCTGATCTGGGTCCGCAGGTCAACGAAGGATTGAGAAAACCGGCAGTGGGGCAACAGTCCCACAAACGCGAAAAAAGGGAAACAACTTCACTTCCCAACATTCCTCGCGCCACGCCAGAGCCAATCAGGCTGAGAGGCTCTTGCACGGCGCAGCGTTCGGAAACGCACCGCGGCCAATCAAAAGAAAACCATTTTAAAAAACGCAGCACAAACACAAAGCACAAACCTATAACTACAAGCCCCAGCGTCCTGTGTGCCATGAGCATGCAGAATGCTGAGGAAGCCGGCGCACAAAAAATAAAACAAAAACACCGGGAGAGCAAGTCGACCAAGCCATGGGAACCAAAGCCCCCCTCCCCAACGGCGCCTAAAGCTCCCAATCGGAGTTTCCCCTTTAATATCACTGGGTGAGGGGGTGTTGTGCTCCCCCTCTCTACTGGCTCCCCTGGGGTTGGGAGGGTTGGGGAAACCACAATTGAGATTTCCCTTTTAATATCAGAGGGTAGCCTGGATTCGATCCCCTCTCCTGGGTCCCATGAGTCTGGAAGGTTTGGGGGGAAAAAAGGAGTCTGTCTCCCCAACCCTCCTGACCCCAGGGGACCTGGGAGAGAGGGGATTCCCCTCCCCACACACTCACACGCCCCATATTAAAGAGAAGAAACCAAGCGGTTACTTCTCTTTAAAAACAGAGTTTGGGGGGAATCCCCCTCTCCGATGGCTCTCCTGGGTCCGGAAGGGTTGGGGAGACAGACCCCTTTTGTCCACCCAACCCTCCCAAACCCAAGGAAGCCAGCGGAGAGGGGGATCACAACCCCCCCACTGATATTAAACGGGAAACCACAATTGAGATTTCCCTTTTAATATCAGAGGGTAGCCTGGATTCAATCCCCTCTCCTGGGTCCCATGAGTCTGGAAGGTTTGGGGAGACAAAAGGGGTCTGTCCCCCCAAGCCTTCCAGAGCCAGGGGAGACGGCAGAGAGGGGATCCCCCCGTATGACACCAAAGAACAAAAAAGCAAACAATCAAAAACATCCAAAAATACACAAAAACAAACAAGAATAACACCAAAAAACAATACAAAGTAAACAACAACAAACATTTCCAAACACACCCAGCACCCAGCCAAACACCACAAAATCCAACCACCACCACCACCCCAAATAAAGAAAAACAGCCAACTCAACACCAGACGACCTCACACCACAACGACTGGAAAAGAAATGAATAAAGAAAGAGACTACTTACTGGAAGAAGCTTCACCCAGAGGCCACGAGAGAAAAAACAGTCAAAATACAAGGTAACCCCTACCAGCACCACTTGCTGCCCAGAATAGTAAAAAAAATTCAAAAAGACACAACAGCCCCACACAAAAGGCCCCAAGAGTAAAAACAAGTAAAAACAAATAACACATAAATCACAATTTTACACAAATAAAAAACAGATGTCAATAGAATAAAATAAAAACTATTCAAAAATCCTGTGCTGAATTTTTACTCAAATAAAAAACAAAAACATCAATACACAGTTTAAAAACATTTATTGTGAAAAACATGTACTTCCACATTTTTTAAATTATTACCTACGGTACAACAATTTAAAAAAATACATACAAAAAATTATTAGGTTAAATAATTTTTTGGGAAAAGTATATCATCCTTTATTCTTTTTTTTCATCCACAAAACCAAAACACCAAACAAAACTCATCACAGTTTATAACAGGCCACCAAAAAAAATTTGTATAAATAAAAATTTTAAAAATTTCAATTATAGACTAACCTCTTCTTTACAAACATTAACAACAACAACAAAAACTTTCCAACACCACTAGCAACCTCTGCTAGTATACCTACAAAACCTTGAGAGAAACACCAAAAGTTGGAATCAATGGCACGTAATTGTTTTATTAGTAGCTCTAAATATTCATCCTTATGAGGAACATAACTGAGACCTGGCCAACACCATAAGGAGTTTCCATGAGGCAAAACAGTAGTCCCTCTCTAACTGATCATCCACACAGAAAAAGATCTAAGTAAAAGAAGTGCCTTCAGCTCCCAATTCAGACAGTGTTTTTAGAAAGACTGATGTTATTGAATGCTACTGAGAAAACCAAGAGAACCAACAGGACAAAAAAGAGAAACTGTCAAAAGTTGCTTTGTTGTCCTGTGGAAGCCATACTAAAACCAGGCCTAAAACATAACTGAAATGGGTCTATACATTCATGGCTGTCTAGAAGTACCTGAGGCTGGGCAGTTTAACACAAAGGGGCAGAACTGACAGAAATAGTTACTTCCACATAGCTGATACAAGTTCCTTCTACCATATTGGGGCCCCACTTGTTGATATCAAGCTGTTATCCTTTTTGTCATAGAATTAACCAACCAGTGATTAAAACACAGATGTATTTAAACAGATTGAAAATGGATCTTGTTTTAACAGTCTATTCCTCACTTCCAACTCAATAAAGAAGCAGAGGGAATTCAAAGTGTATTCCCACATGAGCTGGAGTAGAAGAACAATGAAAAAGATTCTTGCGTAAAGTGCAGATGTTGATGAGAACAAGAATGATATTTCTTCTCTTATTTGAAATGTTGCATTTTTGGCTTCCGTGCTTCAGTGCATGTCAGCATAATGACAACACCTCCAGACACTTTTTGGATCATCAATCATGTCTGAGCATGTCTGAGAAGATGATATATGCTCCTACAAACTATCCATTCAATGACAGTGAAAAATATTCCTCTAAGATATTGTTAAGACTAATAAGCATATTTTTAAAAACAGCGTTAAAAATCAGAAATCGAGATAACTCTCCTTTTTTTTTTGATGTTCATTGTCAAAAACTATAACAATTTCCTTTTTTGGATTAAAATTTATTGAGGGATACGGGAAGTTGATTTTTTAGGAATGGATCTTTTCTTAGGATTGGCATTCTATGATGTAGGTAGCTGCCATGTCTATGTTGAACATTTATGCCGAAAAGAAAAATCAAAATACTATACTGCAATACCTGTTTTCTAACAAATATTTTCTGGAAAATCAACATCTTGAGCAAAAAGGAAGAAAATGAAAACAATTAAAGAAAAAAGGACTTGGGGTGGGGAAGAAGGAAAGAAATGATGCTATCCTAAAGATTGGTATGGTTGAATTACAGATTCTATATAAAAACACATTCTGGGTTTTAAAATTTCTTTTTCAGGTTTATGATTTTCAATAGACCTAAACTGGGTGGGAAATGCTTATGTACCATGGATCAAATTCTAAAATCTGATTGGACCATCCATCCCCTAGCCATTATTCAGCTACAAATCCTATCATGTATTGTCACTGGCCAGGCTGGAAGGGGCTAAGAGCAGTGATAGTCCAACCATATGTGAAGAACCACATGTCCTGATCTTGCTGCTGCCTCCACTATGCAATGCATCTTGATCATGCATTTGGTTCTGCCAAACAGAAAGGAGTAGGTCAAAGTCACTACAAATACGGCACTCCCTCATATGAGCAAAAGGAGCACTAGAGAGGGCAGGTGATTGACTGGAGTCATCAATTTGTAAATGCACTTTTGTCTAGGACTGGTGATGTCATTTGCCAACAGCAGAGAATAAAAGACTGATGAAATCTGAGTCGTAGTTGCTAGTGTTGTGCATGTTCATGAAAACATAAAACCTTATAGTATAAAGTTGTTGGGCTGCAAATTCTGTCAGTATTAGTTAGCACAGCCAGTAATGAAGGATTAGCTAAGTGGTTATTTAACAATGTCTACAGGGTGGTCCATGAGTCCCTACTCATCCTCTCTGTGGGCATGCACCCTGCCCATCTGCCTGGCAGCCCAATGGGAGCACTTCCTCCCTTTCCCAGCAGAGCCCTACTCTTTGGGGCCAGGTACGGACTTACGGGCCAATCTGTAGATGGCTACAGATTCTCTATTCTGACACTATAATTCTTAGGTCTGTCACCAATAGCTGCCATAGGACAGTACAACTTGTGGCCCAATGGGCTAACAGCCTTTACAAGTTACTCTAAAAACCTTAGTGTGGGAGACCAGGCTTTCTTTCAGCAATTCTGGCACATAGTACCTACACCACCAACACTTACCAAAAGGATGACACTGCATCATCCAAAGCGAACACCCAGGGACACTGGTTGTCATAGAATTGTCTGTGCCCTTGTATATACACAGATGCAAAAGCAGATTTTTTTTACCAGTTAAACAGATCTGTGTGCCTGATGAGTACTCACTGTGCAGCTCCAAGGTATCTGGATCTCTCTCCATCTCCTTCTTTAGCTCTGCATTAGACTTTGATGGGACAGCTCTTCTCAGAGAGGGCACTTTCAAAGGGAGAAGTATGCCCCAGCAGCCCTCCAATAGTAGAACTATTCTCCACAGAAGATGATGTTTGGTCACACCACTTATGTCCAGGGACAAGAATTTCAAACGCTCATAGACTATTTTGAGTTTATCTGTGGCAATCTGAACACAAGCTAGAGATCACAGTGCAACGTTCCTAATGTAGAGGATGATCTAATGGCTGACAAGATTTATAGTTACTTCATTCTCCACCATGTACCTGTATGTTAGATGAGAGACAAGGCACTCTTGGAGGAAAACCCAGAATTACACAGGCCAGGTACTAACATTATCCTCTCTCTGTGCTATTTCATATTATTATGTTTATTTGTGATTCTTATTTTTGTAAACTGTCCATGGTGGGCGAATGGGGTTGTTTACTAAGGTGAGCTGCAGTAGCAGCTTCCATAGCATCTGAAGGTTTTCCACAGCCTTCCAACAGAGGTACTGATGGCCATCGAGAGAGATCTGCTCATTGATTGTACTGGTTGAAAAAAAAATACACCTGCTTTCCTCACCATAATTGTCTGTTCTAGTACACTTATTTGAAGGGTTGTAGGGAAAACTGAGGTCCCCTCCCCCCTCTGAAGTTTTTATTCTTCCCACACCAAAACCAATTTTATTTTTTCTATTTTCTGTTTCTGTAATATACATATAGAGACTGTGGTGGCTTAGTGGTTAAGATGCTGAACTTGATGGCTGGAAGGTCAGCAGGTCAGCAGTTCAAGACCCAAGTACAGCACAATGGAGTGAGCTCCCATTTCTGTCCCAGCTCCTGCCAACCTAGCAGTTCAAATTAAATAAATTGAAAGAGATAAATAGGTACCACTTCAGTGAAAAGGCAAACAGCATTCCATGCACTCTGGTGTCTAGTCATGCCTGCTACATGACCACAGAAACATCTGCAGATGCAGACAGTGCTGGCTCTTTGAGATAAGCACTCAACCCTAGAGTTGGATATGACTGGCTTTCAACCAAGGACGACCTTTGCCTTTACCTAATGTATGTATTTCTGTACAAAAGTTTCTGCCATTGACTACAGAATGTCTGTGGGTACACTTCAACTGTACACACGTTTACCCTTTCTATTTTGAATCTAGAGACACATTTTGTGCCATTAAAAAAAAATTCCCAATGCAGGGTGCAAAATGTTTTTGCAACAAATCACAAGAGTGGTGTTGCTGGGTTTCCCAGATTTATACAATGTTCTGCACGGTGCACGTATATCTAAAGAATAGAACTGTTTCAACCAGAATTATTCTAAGACAAGAAAATGGTTACAGTAAATTTAGTATCTACCCTAGATTTGGATACGACTGGCTTTCAAGCAAGGGAAACCTTTACCGTTACTAAAACGAAATATTTTGCTAGTACCCAGCTGAGCCTTGGGTGGAAAGGATAGGGATACAAGCTCCAAAATACAGGTATACTCCTATTAAAATATAACTAGAGACTTGAACACGACAGGCATAGACTTTCAGAACTCCTGTACAGACATTCCTGACCCACACAATAAATATGGACACGAGAGTCACCACTTTTATTATGGACTATCATATTTTGCCCGGCATTGCCGGGCAGTTTTTGGGTCTGTATGTCTTTTGTTTTTGTTTTTTTGTTAGGGGTGGTTTCTGTGGTGGTGACTGGAATTTGTGATTTTTGAATTTATTTTATTTTATTTTTTTTAATTTGGATTTTTAAAATATTTTTTACTGTTGCATACTCTTTTGGCCTTTAGGTGGGGCTGTGATTAAGAGTGCAATTGTTTTTCTTTCTTCAGTTCTGTTGCGGAGGCATGGAGGGAGCACATCTTTCGTAAGTGCTCTTGACTTATTATTTTATTTTTATTTTGTTTTGATTTTGGGGTGCTGGGCTGGGGGTTTTAAGTAGAGTATTTCAACTTAAACTCCCCCCCCATGTGTTTTTGCTTGTTCTTTTGTATTTTTTTCTGGATTTTAGATTATTTTGATATTTCTCGTTGCTATTTATTGTTTTGATTTTTCCGTATTTATTTTTCTAATTTTTGTTTTTTGAGTAAGGTATTTTCATGTTGTATGGTGAAGATAGGTGTTTTAGTGAGTTTTCATGGTTTTTTGTTAGCCTTTGCTATTTCGGATGTGTTTTGTTTAGTTTGTTGTTTATTGTTTTGTTGTTTACTGGGTTTATTTGAATTATTTGTTTATTTATTTGCGTTTTTTTATTTTTGATGGTTGGCCTTATGTTAAACTGTTTTTGTTTTGTCATGGTTGTTGATAGGGAAATGGTGGTGTACTGGGTGCTGAGTTCGAATCTAGCAGAGTGTAGTAGTTAACTATGAGAGACAGCGGAGGTGCCCATTTGTTTTTCTCCTTCACACCCAGTCAATAACAGCAGAGACTCAGTTGAATGGTGCAAAACATAAAGTGCTTTTACTCAGCAGAGGTGGTGATGAAAAGAACATAAACAGTAGTATCTTATCTGTGAAAAGCTATGCAAATAAACTTAGTCTTCAGTTTCACAGTAAATAGTTGCACACAGCAAAACCTCCTGCAGCAGCCTAGCTCTTCCCTGGCTCGGTTTGGTAGCAGAGTATGGCAAACAAATAACAGTGCCGGTTTGATCAAGTATTTACAGTCTTAAGCTGGCAACCTCTCTCCCTGGAGAGTAAACTCACAGCCAGCAGTTCTTCCTTTCAGGCAAGCAGTTCATTACCCTAGAAAGAACAACAGTCCATGCTCATAAGCATAATAGAACAAACCTCTGTGTTCCAAGTTGAGTAAACATCCAGCAGACGGCATCAAAGCTTCTTGCAGAACGTCATTATGGCTTCAGAGTATAAAGTCCGTGTGCAGCAGCATGGCATCAAGGTTAGTCCGGGAGCATTCAGACAGCATGGCTACAAGATCAACTCAAGAGCCTTCAGACAGCATGGCTACAAGATCATATCAAGAGCAAAGAAGCAAACTATCCGGCTCTATTTTATGCAGTGACAAGTGCTGATTCATTTCATCATTACCAACACCTGTCCACAGTTCAGTAAGTAACTGTTAAAGCTGTAGCACCACATATCATGTATTATTCACAATACCAGGGTGTTCCCCATGACATCCCTAACAGTTTTGCGGGGTAAAGAATGGCCTGTCTGTCTTTTCCTCTTTTCCCCATTGCTGTTTTGAAAATAGGTTTTGATGCAGCGATGGGGAAAATGAAGAGCCGGCAGTCAGCTCGCTCTTCGTCTGGTAAGGTCCATTAGGTAGGTCGGGGGAGGAGGCAGAGAAGAGCTATCTCTGCCTGACAATGGTTCTCTCCTCTCTGTCTCCTTTCTCTCCTGGCTTACCTAATGGGAGATCAGCAGGCAATGATCCATAATGGGTGATGCTCTTCCTTGCGGATTACTGGCTGCTGCTTTTCTATTATCTCCACTGCTGTTTCATGCTAGTTTTTGAAACAGTGATGTGGGTAGTACAAACACAGCAACCAGTCATTCGCTAGGGAGTGTGCTTCCCCTGATGAAGTGCTGCCTGCTGCTAGTTCCCCCCGCCTCAACTTACCTTGAGGGTGGTGGTGGTCTCGCCATGTCTTCGGCAGGGTAGCAGGGAGGAGAGGTAGTCCCTCTTCTCCCTGTTGCTCAAGGAAAGTAGGCCGGCGGTTGTCTCACTGTGGTTTTTGCATGTTTGGGTTAGTGAGGCTGTGAGGCGCTGTGTCCGCCTGCGGCGGCCTTGCACTCCCATTGCGTGAGGCATTATTTTATTTTATGTGTGCCGGCTTTTTTAACGTTCTACGCGCTCACGCCCTTCAGCCTGATTGGCTGAAGTGGTCATGGCACAGAGGATGCTAGGTTTTGAAGTTTTCTTTCTTTTGTTCGCATTCGTGTAGCGGCTTTTTTCCCGTGGCTTGTTTTGGATTGGGCGTGCCAGCTTTCCCAACATTCTCCTTGCTCTCGCCTGTCAGCATGATTGGCTGAGGGGTGGCACGGCATGGAGGATGCTGGGACTTGAAGTTGATTTGTTTTGTTTGCATTTGTGGGGCGATTGCCCCACTGGCGACTGCCGGACCCTTGCAGCGATGGTCGGGTGGGGTAAATGCAAGTGCAGGCGGCTCGGTACGGGATAGTAGGGACAGGTGTGGGTGTGTATGCCGGATTCCAACAGTTAATGTGCCTCCTTATAGGTAAAGATATATAAGGTCTCCTGGAGGTCAGGAAGAGTAATCAGCTCAGTACTTTCTGCAATAAATATACTATCTCTCTAGAAATCCAAATAGTTTCATTGTCCTTTCATGCCTCTTGGCAAAGTAGGGCTCTCGTGGACTTTGGCAATCTGTGCAAGGCATGGAGAAGATCAAAGGCATTTGAGAAGCATTCAATAGATACAACTTAGTTGACCAAGGGCCACAGTCAAATAACAACCCCTATAAAAAGAGGTCCATGTTTACTGCAAATTCATTCTGGGCCTGGATCTGCTTGCTCTTGCCATCATGGCCGGAAGTTAATCTCTTCCAGGCTTTGCCTGTATTCCTTTTTAAGAGAGTTCAGTAAAGGTCTGAAGACTCTGTGAGACTTTTCCATTTTTTCAATTTTACCCCCCCCCCCCCCCCCGATTCAAGATTTAGCTAATTGTTGTGTATTAAGGCATATTTGCAAGTAGCATGGGCAGCACCCTTGCAAGAGGAAAATGGCGGTTTCCCGCCATTCTAATTAAGAGCTAAAGTTGGCATTCATTATGCTAATCAGAGTCCTGTGATTGGCTATAGTTTTGGATCCTTTTCTTCATTGGTTGTTACATACATAATATATATTGTGTTATGATTGGTTGGTTGTGCTTGTCCAGCGGGTCGCTACTTTGTATCAAGGAGCCACCACCAGGGAGACACTATATAAGCCCCACGGGTAAACAAGGGTGGGGCTGGACCGGATCTATACTACCCATTCTGCACAGGTAGCCAGCAACGTGCTAAGCCTGGGTCTCCTCCACATGCTACCGCTTCTAGCATAGCTCAGCCCTTGCCTCTTCTACGGCAGACTCCAGAGTGACTGATTTCATAGGATTGTATAGCCATCTTTGTGTCTGGAACACCTTGTAAGCATAACCTGAAAAGACTGTTGAATAAACTCTAGTTGCTGTTCTGTTCATTGTTGCCTTGACTATTGCTTATAAGGGCCAGATTCGACACTAATCAATCTCCTATCCTACTTTCCTGATTATGACCTAGGGCAGTGGTGGCAAACATATGGCATGCATGCTACAGGGGGCATTCAGAGCCCTCTCTGTGGGCACATGTGCTGTAGCCCCAGCACAGAGTTCGCCCTGCTCCTCTGCCCAGCAGCCCAATGGGAGTACTTCCTCTCTCCCCTGTCTGGGATAAGGTGGGCGGCTCACATGCAGTGTGAGGGTGCAGCAGCACAGATGGCAGCCTGTTGAGTCTGTGGTGAATGTGAGTTTGGGCACTCAGTCTCTAAAAGGTTCGCCATCACTGACCTAGGGCATACCTGTCAACCATCCCGATTTGGCCGGGATTACCCCGTAATTTGACGCCGATTGATGTCATAACCCGCCCCGTGCTGCCAAAACCCCGTAATTTAGCAGCAGGGGGAAACGCTTTCCACGCATGCATGGAAGTGCTATGCTGCTTGCGCAGCCCCTACGCAAGCTGCAGAGCGCTTCCACGCATGCATGGAAGGGTTCTACACAAGTGTAAAACCCTTTCACGCATGCGCGGAAGCACTATGCTGCTTGTGTAGGGGCTGCGCAAGTGGCATAGCGCTTCCACACATGCGTGGAAAGCGACCTGTGCACAAGCGATCTGCACAGGTACCATTTTTTTCGGAGCCGCGGTTGACAGGTAGGGTCTTGTTTATCTGTCCTACCTTGGGATCTCTGCTCAAGATTTTGGTTTACTTCATTTCTCCAACTGAAATTAAACCCCCCACTCCACCCCTTTAGCTTTTCTTCAAGTAAGTCCAGTAAAGCTAAAGGAAAGTAATCTCGGTCACCTCTAATTTATATTCATGGTAAGGTAAAGGTAAAGGTTTCCCTTGCTCGAAAGCCAGTCGTATCTGACTCTAGGGTGCAGTGCTCATCTCTGTTTCTAAGCCGAAGAGCCAGCGCTGTCTGCTTCTGCAGACGTTTCCGTGGTCATGTGGCAGGCATGACTAGACACCGGAGCGCATGGAACGCTGTTACCTTCCCACCGAAGTGGTTCCTATTTATCTACTTGCAATTTCTTGCTTTCGAACTGCTAGGTTGGCAGGAGCTGGGATGAAGACGGGAGCTCATTTCCGTCCTGCAGTACTCGGGAATCGAACTGCTGATGGTAGGAAGAAATATTTTTTCCTTGTAATAGAGTTGGCTTTCTCATCTATTTCTGCTTTTGTCTCTGGTGAGGATGAGTGTGTCTGTAGCAATTACAAAGAAAAAATATACTCTTTCTTTTCCCTGCCCCACATACATGTAGCCATTTTTAAACTCTGAACTGTGACCCTTACTACCTCCTGGCATTTGAAATCAGCCATTTATAACTTATTCAGATCTTAAAATAACACCCTGGATCTTAGAATGCTTTCAGTCTGGCATGTTTGCTTCCTTTGAGTTAGTATTTCCCCATAGCATTTTTGAAGCAAAAGTATTTTAGTAAGCTGGTTCACTGCCTTATTTTTTTTCTCATTCATGCACCTCTACTGTAATCTATGCTGTTCTCCAGTGCAGTCATTACCCAAAAGCCTGCTTGCACTTCTCTTTCTGCTCAGCAGGGACTACAGAATTACTAGTGGCAAACTGTAGCTGATTAAAGGCAAACTACCAGTGATTGGAGGAACTGCAGTGGCTTAGTGGTTAAGACGTTGAACTTGATGACTGGAAGGTTGGCAGGTCAGCAGTTCACGACCTGAGTGCTGCATAATGGAGTGAGCTCCCATCTCTGTCCCACCTCCTGCCAACCTAGCAGTTTGAAAGTAATAAATTGCAGGTAGATAAATAGGTACCACTTTGGTGGGAAGGTAAACAGCATTCTGTGCACTCCAGTGTTTAGTCATGCCTTCCACATGTCTACAGAAATGTCCGCAGACACAGACAGCACTGGTTCTTTGGCTATAAACAAAGATGAGCACTGAACCCTGGAGTCAGATACGACTGGCTTTCGAGCAAGGGCAACCTTTACTTTACCATTGATTGACTGCTTCCTCTAAACCAGGGATTCTCAACCTACGGCCCATGGGCTGAATGCAGCTTGCAGTGCCATTTCATGTGCCCCCCAATGCCTCCACCACACCAGGAAGTGCCATGTGGTAGAAAAAGGGCAAAATGGCTGTCCAGCCCCCAAAGCTATCTGAGGGAGCATGACCCGGCCCCCAGCTGAAAAAGGTTGAGAACTCCTGCTCTAAACAAAAGCAGCATAATGGCAAGAGCTGAATAGATCTCCAAACCATGGTTGGGAAGTAGGTAAGGATAGGGTGAAGCTATGCCACTGCTCCAGAACCACAAAAATATTCAGGTTAGGCCATGGGTACCCCAAATATATGGACTGTCATGGCTCAAGCGGTTAAGACACTGAACTTGAAGACTGGAAGGTCGGAGATCGATACCTGTGTACTACACAATGGAGTGAGCTCCCGTCTCTGTTCCAGCTCCTGCCAACCTAGCAGTTTGAAAGCAAGAAATTGCAAGTAGATAAATAGGGACCTTTTGGTGGGAAGGTAAACAGTGTTCCGTGCACTCTGGTGTCTAGGCATCCAAGCCACATGTCCACGGAAATGTCTGCAGATGCAGACTGTGCTGGCTCTTTGGCTATAAACAAAAATGAGCACTGTACCCTAGAGTCAGATACAACTGGCTTTCAGTCAAGGGTGACCTTTATCTTTTTCTTACCCAAATTTTTCAGGACACAAGGAAATAAGTAAAAATGGGCAAATGGAGAGAATAATGATTGCATGCCATCAAGACATGTTTGACTTATGGTGACCCTTTTTAATGTTTTCTAGATATAGAGTACTCTGAAATAATTTATTATTTCTTTCTTCTGAGGTTGCCCTGGGACTGTGCATCTTGCCCAAGAATACACAGGACGGCTCTTTTCCTGGGAACTGAAATCTCAACGTCTACTTCTACAGCCAGATACCTAATTTACTGAGCTAGAGAAACAAACCAAAAATAGACAAGATGCACTGTGGATATTTGACTGTTTGCCACACATATCATGGTTTAAACAAGGATACTAAACCATGGTTATGTAAGCCATGGTTTAGCATGACATATGAATGTGATGAGAGTGGCCAGGTTAGTTTAGACTAAGTGCTGGCTGAAATTTCTATGCTTTTCTGGATCTCCAAAAGGGAGGGAAATCTCAAGTAGCAGAACAAAAAGAAGAAGGAATGAGATTGAATACAGTGGCTTTAAATGCTAGATGCTCTACTCTACTCCCAGTTGGTTGTAATGAAAGCGCGGCGGCCATTTTGGCGCTGCGCTCTTTGCGCCCCCCCCAACCAGACTCAGACATCCGGGTGAGTTAGGGGGCGTGGCCACCCCTCTATAAAAGGGGTGGCCACGAGGCAGCCGAGCTGCCATTTTTAAATAGCGACGGAGAGGAGAAGTTTTCTCCGTCGCAGTTCCTTCGATTCTTCGGCTCTTTAGCCCTTGGATTTCCCGGCTGGGAAGGAAGGAGTTGCACAAGTTGGCTTGCTCGCTCTGTGTTTTTTGGCATCGGTTGATCCCTGGACAGGGATCCTGCTATTGCTATCAATATGCCTCCCAAACGAAAGGCCCCGGTGACGAAACCACGGCCAACGGGGAGGACTTTTGCTGGCCCTGTGCAACGCGGGGGGCAGCCCTCAGGTCGGAGGACCAGGGCTGCGCCCACGCGGCAGGGCACTACCTCCACCGATACCGGTGGGGCGATGCAGGCTGCTTGGCCCTCGGCTAGCCAGCCTTCAACCGGCCCTTCTGGGGCTTCGGCCCTCGGCCCGCAGTTGCCGGCCATGGGTCCGGTCAGCAGGGGTGGGGGCGGTGCTGGTGCACAGCACGTTCCCCCTCCGGCCCCTCATGGGCCGGAGTTTTGGGCATGGCCCTATTCGGGCCCAGGCATTCATTTTGGGGTTCCTGGTCAAATGCCTGGTGGGCCGTCCAGCCCACCCTGCCCACTTTATATTGGGGGATCTGTGGCAGTTGATGCATTGCTAACGCGTTTAGCTGTGCTTGAGGCATCCTTGGGGATTGCACACAACCCCATGTCAGGTGGCCCTTCACTCTCTGCGGGAGGCCCTTCGTGTCCACCGGCTACCTCGACGGCCGCCACACTGCAACAAGTGGCCAGCCGGGTTGAGCTGCTTGAGACGCTCCGGCCTGCACCTGCCGGTGTCTCGCAGCTCCCTGTTCGTCCAGAGCTACAGCAGGACAGTGGTCAGGTGTGGCCCCAGAGCTCGATTCCGGTCGCGAGCTCCGACGCCCGCCATGGGCCGGAACCCCCAGTGGGGGCAGCTCACAGGGGTGCACCTAGTGAGTATCAGGTTCAAGTTAATGCACCCACATCACAGTCCACTTCCAATGGTGGGGTTCAGTGGCCATGGCCTCATCAAGTCGAGGCGAGTGGGCATCAGTTGCCAGCCTGTCCCAGTGCCCCTTGGTTCCATACTGGCACAGCGTTGGGGGTGAGGGTTTCCACCCCCGGGGCAGTGCCGGGCATCGCAGGGACTGTCCAGGTTCCGCTGCGTATGCCCCGTGTACCTAATGTGCCAGTGACGGCCTTGCCGACGGCTGGTTATTCCTTGCCCCTTGGTGATCATTTGTCCCAGGTCTCGAGGGAAAAGGTTTGGCGGGGGGAGTATAGTTGATGCGAGCGGGCATCAGTTACCATCTTATCCCAGTATCCCATAGTGCTAAATGGTCCCTCGTTAAGGGCGGGGGTGTCCGCCCCCGGGGCAGTGTCGAGCATCGCAGGGGCTGTCTGGGTCCTCCTGCGTATGCCCTTGATACAGACCGTGCCGTCGATGGCTTTGCCGACGGCTGGTTATTCCTTGCCCCTGGGTGATCATTTGCCACAGGTCATGAGGGGTAAGGTCTGGAGGGGGATATGCAGATATTCTCCATATTGAACTGTGAGCCCACTGAGGAGGAGAGAGAAGGACAGGACGACAGAGACAAAGAGCTGTCCCATCGTCGTAAGCCACCGCGCACCTGGGGCCAAATGGTGGTCAGCATATCTTATATATATGGTGGTATGCCGCAGGGCCCGGCCTGGTTGGGCCATCCCGATGGTTCCATCTATTGCTAATATTACAGGGCAATGGTTGATTTGATGGGCCCATCGCAGTTGGCTTACGACGAGGAATGTGGATTAGGGTGGCCCTTCACCCTGAGAGGAGGTTGGATGAGCCCTGTCAGCACTTGTGTTCGTGTACATGACTCCCACGTGACTGGCGCCTGGTGATAGGTACCATGGTGGTCATGCTGTGCAGCGGGCTGCTCAGACACAGGCTCCACACTAACTGGTCAGGCAGGGGGTTCCAGCCCGCCCGCCGTGTTCGACCTGCTCAGCTGGCGACGGGTGTACTAAGCGCCAGTGTCATTACCGACTTGGTGTCCCCTTTTGCACTGGCCCTTACGCCGCCTCCGCGTGCCCGCGGGTTGGTGGGTTACGGGGCAGAGGTAGGGGTGCACAGGGGAGATCAGAGCTCCCTCTGAAAGAACTAGCCTTGTCAAAGCCCCCCCTCCCCAATTAGTGTACTCAGGCTGGAGCGATGGCACTCAGCTCATCCAAGTAAGGGATGATGCGGGGTACCTGCTGGAGGGTTTTCAATGGGGCTTTTGTATTCCATTCGGGGGTGTTAGGGGTCCCAGGATGCTACTAATATGGTTGCCTTGAAAGGTAACGAAGAGGTTGCTCCACTGTGCACAGCTATGGGAGTTGGGGCTATGAGAGTAGCGGGTCCCTTCTTGGAACCACCTTTCCTAAGTTGAATGTCTCCCCTATGAGGCTAGTACCGAGGTAGAACCAGGGTGAATGTCATTTAATCCTCCATTTAGCTCACCCTGTGGGTTATCCGGTTAGGGATGCCATTCCTGATGATCTTGTTCAGACAGGTACTCGTAGTTGGTTCAGCCCCTATGGGTGGCTCGCTCATGCAGTCCCGGTGCTTTCCTGGCACAGTGTGCTATGCACTCGGCTTTCAGATTACTGCCAGTGCACCCAATGGATTTAGAGCTATTGGGTTTTTAGGTTCCAAGGTGAATTTTACTTAGATAAGTCCAACCCCTGCTGACTGAGTTAATTCATGTTCAGCATTCGAATGATTCGGGACTTTCATTCAGTGGGCCTTTGCTCGCGGGTCTGGGTCTGGGTCTCTAGCCCATTACCTAGACGACTTTTGGTTCGGGGATGAACGGGGCTCGGACACGTGCACGCGTCTCCTCACTACATTTCAGACACTCAGTTGGGAACTGGGTGTCCCCTTGGCGCCTGAAAAGACCGAGGGCCCAGCTACTAAGCTCACATTTCTAAATCGACTCTCGCACGGGCATCCGGGTTACCCATGAATAAGGTGGCTCGGATCTCCGCGGCGATTTTGGCATTGATTGCCAAACATAAAGTGTTCCCTTGTGACCTGCTGTTACTTCATGGCCACCTTAATTTTGCCTGCAGGGTGGTTCCACCCGGCAGAGCATTGGCCAGGCGCCTGTGTGACGCCATGGTTGGCCTGTTAAAACGTCAACACAGGGTCTGGCTGATCAGGGGCATACGGGTGGACCTTCCGGTCTGGCTCAAATTACTCCTGGGTTTTAACGGGGTCTCTTCCTGGAGATCAGACTTGATGGTCTGCCCTGGATTTCAAGTACGGTCGGATGCCTCCGGCTCCTGGACTTATGGGGGTTTACTCTGAGGGTAAGGTGACTTACGGCCGATGGCAGCACCCATGGCTTGGCACAGATCGCCTCCGCGATCTTACCTTCCTTGAGTTTCTTCCCATTTTGGGGAGCACTGATGCTATGGGGCGATGAGTGGGCCTACTCAGTGGTCCATTTTTGGTGTGATAATGCGGCAGTGGTGCACATTGTCAACACCCAGACATGCAAATCCCCCAGGGTCATGACATTAGTTTGTCTATTCTTTTTGAGAAGCCTACGCCTAAGTGTGCTGTTATGGGCCAGACATGTTCCAGGTATTAATAACGACATTGCTGCTGCTTTATCCCGCCTGCAGATCCCCCGGTTCCGTGCCTTACTCCGGAAGCAGATGAATTCCACTCGCCACTCCCGGCCGATATTTGGACGATTGGCGAGGAGAGGTGAACCGGGCGTGTCATTGGCACCTCGCACGCGTAAGGCGTATCACTACTGCGTTCATGCGTCGTGTTTTGGAGGGGTGGACACGGGAACGTGTCCGCCGCCCGGACACGCGTCACCCCAATTCCCAGAGTTTCTGACCCACCTTGCACGAGGCTGGCATTACTTATGTTCGGATAGGTGTGAAGTGGCTCTTGGTCACGCAGCTACCACGGTAGCCTTTTTGGAGCGCTCCGCATCAGTGTGTGGGTGCCAGAGTTGGTACCATCTGTGTAAGGCGGATGTGTCTCGTAGGGCACTGGAACTCGACAATGTCTCTGTCACACATGAGTGGGCTCAAGTGGGGATACGGTCCTCACAGGTTGTTCAGCACGGCGTAGGCAGTGGAGTCAGACTGCTATGAAGTTTTATTGGAGACATCTGTTCGGTTGGTGCCCTACATGAATTTTCGACAGTGCCTGCTGCGCGCCCCAGCCTGTTTTTCTGCCACCAGGATAGGTCTACCCTTGCCGAAGAAATGTTACTGAGGGTGACCGGTGCCGCGCTTCGCGGTGTGAGGGCCCGTTTTGGCACCCATTTATTTAGGATAGGTGTCGCGTTGATCGTGGCTACGTTTGGAGTACTCGGAGGCGGACATGCATGTACGCGCAATTTCTTATATGTACGTGCCCTCACTGTACGAGTACCTAGTTATGTCCTTGACCTCTTCTCTTCTTTTACAGATCCTGTGTGTCTCTACACACCGGTGGCAGTGGGGCTGGTGGGCCGCAGCTATGTACACTGGGCAGCAGTATATGCTGCGGCGACAGAGAGTGGACCCTGACTTGGGCTGTGTGCATCCGCACGTATGCGATGGTATGGTATGCGCGGCACAAGGGGGCGGGAACTGTTGTCATTCCTGATGTCCGTCGGGGATGCTGGACCGCCCGATGTTCTTAATAGGCACCTCGGCGGCAACAATCTTATACAGATCACTGCTGTTACTAAACTGTTGAGGGGCTGCGACCTGGCGTTTTATATCACGTATGGCTTACACATGGTCGCTATGGTCTAACATCGTGCCGAGACACCAATTTAGGGGAGACGTGGATCTCCATGGTTCGGACTGTTCCGGCAGTCAGTGGACAGGGCTGCTGCTCAGTCCCTTGCTGAGCATGGCTGGGAGACAGCCATTGGACACCTGAGGATAGGCTTACAAAAATTTTGCCGGTAGGCAGGGGAAGGGGTCCACCTGTCGGCTGGAGGTATGTACCTCGTCTGGGTGTGGTGCAAGCAGGCCTGGCGACCGAGCTGACGGTCTTGGGGGGGGGGGGGCGGTGAGTCATCATGGATGCCTCCCTGTGTGGCGGGTAGCACTGGTAAGGTAAATATTTATGACCCATAGGTATCCGGCAGGTTCGCAATTGACTGGCCAACACTTAGACAGGTACAGGTGTAATAACGTTGACCGGTCAACGATGAACCAGGCAAGGGGTGATGGCAGGAGCTTTTCAGCATGCATCACCCCGTGATTTGACGGATACACGTCAGAGGGTGGGGTCAGTAGATAGTTTATTGACTATGGTCAACAATTTGTTTGTGTGAACAAACAAATTGATACAAATGGATACATTGTAGCCAATTGCCATTGGCAATTTTGGGAGGAACCTTACCAGTGTTACTGCGGCCTGCTTGCCTTAAAAATTATAATTGGATGAGTACCAATTGAAAGTTATAATTCGGCCTAGGACATTATTCAATAAAAGTGGCCCAATGCCTTTATCCATATACCGGTGTCTGAGTCTTTCTTTGGGGGGTGCGCCTGCAATGAAAGCGCGGCGCCAAAATGGCCGCCGCGCTCTTTGCGGGGGGCCCCCACCCGGACTCAGACATCCGGGTGAGTTAGGGGGCATGGCCACCCCTCTATAAAAGGGGTGGCCATGAGGCAGCCGAGCTACCATTTTAAAATAGCGACGGAGAGGAGAAGTTTTCCCTCCACCCCCTCTCTAGTGAACAGTGTGATATTTTGGTCGCTTTGGGGCTGGGTAGGAATTTTTGGCCGGAACCCACAATTGGCCCTTGGGTTCTGGCTTTTTTGCCCATCCCACACTGTTGCTGAGGTTTGACATAGGGGTTTTCTTGCTCTTGACTTTGGTCACTTAGGCGGGTAGTACTGGTAAGGTAAAGATTTATGACCCATAGGTATCCGGCAGGTTCACAATTGACTGGTCAACACTTAGACAGGTACAGGTGTAATAACATTGACCGGTCAATGACGAACCAGGCAAGGGGTGATGGCAGGAGCTTTTCAGCATGCATCACCCCGTGATTTGACGGATACACGTCAGAGGGTGGGGTCAGTAGATAGTTTATTGACTACGGCCAACAATTTGTTTGTGTCAACAAACAAATTGATACAAATGGATACATTGTAGCCAATTGCCATTGGCAATTTTGGGAGGAACCTTACCAGTGTTACTGCGGCCTGCTTGCCTTAAGAATTATAATTGGATGAGTACCAATTGAAAGTTATTATTCAATAAAATATTATTCAATATTTTATTCAATAAAAGTGGCCCAATGCCTTTATCCATATACCGGTGTCTGAGTCTTTCTTTGGGGGGTGCGCCTGCAAAGCTCACTGGTTCAGCTTGTAAGCATCTGAATGTGTGTTACACATTCAAAATCTGTTTCAGAGGTGGTGCAAGGAATCCATGTTGTCTATGTGCCATTTTGAGTCCTCCCCTACATACACATTCATGTTGTAAAACAAAGACCCAGCTCTTGAAATATCATAAGGATCTATCCACTAGGTCACATTTTTAATCTTTTGAAATCTTAGGGCATAGGGTTGCCATACATCCCGGAAAACTAGGATTGTCCCAGATTCAAGATCAGAAAAGTTGTCCTGGCCATTTCAATAAAAATCATGTTTAAGTCCTGGATTTGTTAAAACATACTGATATAACACACCATTAAAATAAATTTGAACTCTCGCCATCAAATGAGTGATTTCCTGATACATTGGAGTTGGAGTATACTTGGAGAAAAATCTTCATACCACTGCCCAGTAAGTGTGACTAGTGTGTTTCCTGGAACTGAGGACGTTAAGAGTTGACCACAACACAACTCAGAAGTACAACAGATCATCTTACAGTAAGAATTAACTGTTGTAAATAAATTCATTTATGTATTGATATATTTAATGTGAAAGTGTTTTATAGCTGTCATTATATTATGTTTTTTTAAAAGGCTCTTTTGTAGATAACCCACCCTTTTTTTGTCAAGTATACTTCTGTCCCGGTTTTGTGGGAGAGAATTGTGGCAACTCTATTAGGGTACAGGGTGCTGCTGCCCAGGCAGTCTTAGAATGAGCTTACGTGGTAGCTGATCAAGTGCTCAAACAGCAAGCACCCTGTTTTTACTCCTTGGCTGAATTTGTAAAAATTAATGAGAAGTGTTCAAGGTCTAAACCTGGGACAAGACACATGCAGCTTGGTGAGGCCCAAATTATGCAGAAGTGCCGAAAGACTGCCATAATCCTGGAAGAAACTAGAGAAAAAACACTCATCACAAAAGAATTGAAACTACAGAAAAGAGTTCATCACAGCCCACATAATCTATAATACCTATCCCCTGTGGCATGGCATATCTGTATAACAGGACCTTGCCTCAAGTGCTAAAATGATTAAAGTCTCCCTTCCCCATCCTTTTTGCTATTGTAATTTTGTTTTTAGTCCTTCCTGTCCTCTCTCAGCTTCGTATAGCTGCCTACGAAGGTAGCCAATAAACACCTGCCTCACTGTCACAGCAAGATCATTTTTATACTTGAAGTTTAGAGATTTTTTTTGCCTAAGCAAACGTTATTATTTATCGTTCTGGCAACTTAACTGGAAAGTGACTGCATTTGAGAAATGCAAAGCGGGGGAGTTGGCTCAGCTAAAAGACCGCATCAAGGTTTTCAATAAATATTTTTAATGAGTTGGGCAGGGGGAGATTGTAAAACTGACTTTGCAGATCTGGGTTTTATTTTCTGCAGCTCATTTTTGAGCTTGACCCCTGAAATGCTTTTCCAAGCGCAAGGGCCTCAGGCATTACCAGAAGGCATTACCAGCCTCTGCAGCCTGACTTCTTAAACCTCCTCCTTCCTGCTTACCAAGGGCTGAAATAATCCACTCAACAATTTCCCTTGCCCTATTTTTTAAAAATCTACTTTCTTATCTTCTCATGAAAGGAGAGGTGGATTTCTACCAACCTTTGACATAACAGACAATATAAAATGCAAGTCAAAAGGTGAAAAATGTGCTCTTTTAAGTGAATTGTCCTTGAAACAAGATTTGGACAAGTTTAGCCATATTCTTAGGAGTGGGGTCATAACGTTTCAAAAGATAATGTTAGGAATTCACTATGACTTACAGAGATTTAATTTAATAACAAGGCTCATAGAATGGATAGGGAGAAGATCCAAATCTTGATTTCAGAAATGTGTCACACTAAGGGAGTGATAGAGGATGAAATGGCTAGATGGCACTGTTGACGCAATGGGCGTAGAGCTGAGCAGGCTGCAGAGGATGGTGGAAGTAAGGGGTACCTGGAGTGCAATGCTCCATGGGTCACAAAAGGTCAGACTCGACTGTGTGACTGAACAACAATAAAATGACTTTGATTCTAAATATTTTGCATTATTTTATTCATTCTATCTACTGGAAGCTGGTAGGACGCCTTTAAATCCCTGAAAGTACTCTGGATAACCCGTAAAATAATTGTACCTGTTTCTGCTTCTTTTGTGTCTAGGTCAGATTTTAAACTACTAAAATGAAGCCACATTTTGGTGAATTCATTCTGTAGTTCCTTTTGCCTGACATAGTGTGAGAAAGATTAGCCATCACAAACAGATACGCCTGATTGTGGTTCAAAAATACCACAATCTTCAAGGAGGCTCTTCCTGTGTATCCTATACTTGCTAACATTGTTATAATATGAAGACATCCAACAAAAGTAAGTTCCACAGAAAATACCTTAAAAATGTTGCCAATCATAAAGCTCTTCATTGGTAAGCAGACACCCTCTGACCTACCCAAGACATTGCTGGATTCTCACAACACCTTTCCTGGCTGGCAGGGATTGCTGGGAGGTTAAATAAAGCATCACCAAGAAACCCCAGATTGCCTACGTCAGCATGAGTAAGCTTTACCTCAGGTAAATCTTGCACCTTTACTGAAGGATGTGACTTTTGTCGTCAGGGAATGAAGAAGCAGACGAGTGAAGTAGTGAAATTCAGCTCTTTATTAGTGGGGTTTGAACACAGTTTGGATGAGGCAAAACTCGGACTTATATACACTATAAACAGTAACAGTAACAATAATACAACAAGCCCATTGGCTAACAGAGTGTGCACATTTTCGATCCACTTATTTGCATAAGAATAGATACATGAGAAAAGATACATTCTGCTCCTGTCAGAAAACACAGTTAACATACACAACATTCTTCCCCCCTAGGTAAAAACAAAATCCTTTAACCAGGATGGTGGTCTAGTTTCCTGACTGGAGTGAGGGATTGACTAGAGGGGGAGGATTGTAAACCCAAATTTAAGCCCCATTTGTCAGATGGAGGAGCAGGGGATCACTCAAAACCAAAATCTAATTCTGTGGGTCAGGGTCCCTCCTGTGTGTACTAAGAGTGGAGTGCGACTCCAAGCAAAATTGGTCATCATCAATAAAGGAATCCAGAGTGCTAGGCTGGGACAGTGTAGGGGTACACCTGGCCGGAATAACGGAGCATTCCACAAATTCCCCTTGAAATCGATTCCTAGAAGACACTTCTTGCGTCAATGTTGGCTGGCTGCTGACTATTACCTTTGCCCCCTGGGTTTAAACGGGTGGGGGCCAATCCTAGCATTGTGTGTCTGTATTCGTCTTGTGGGTCCAGTACTCTGGGTCTCAATTGATCTGCGTGCCTCCTCCAGAACAGACCAGTGGCTGTTTCGATTCTGTAAGAAACTGGACCAGTCTGATCGATCACAAACCCAGGCACCCACGTAGGGCCACCAGCTGCATAATTGCGGCAATGTACAGGGTCTCCAGATGAGAAACCCTTCTGGTGTTGGATTGCTATATTTGTGCCTTTGTCCTCCATCCTAGAGGGATCCAATCTGTCCAGCAAGGATGACAGTTTCATTCGCTAGAGCAATTCAGCAGGGGACAGCCATGAGGCAAGAGGGGTGAGCCTATATGTGAAAAGAAACTGGCATAACTGGAGTTCTGAATCCCCTTAACCCATACACCGAAGCGCATCTTTAGTTGTGTGCACCTGCCGCTCTACCTGGCCATTGGTGGCTGGGTGGAATGGGGTGGCAGTGATGTGCCTAATTGCATTCCTTTCCATGAAGGATTGGAATTCTGCAGATGTGAACGTGGACACGTTGTTGGACACCAGCACATCTGGAAGTCCAAATGCTGCAAACAGCCTTCTTAGGTGCATTATTGTGGTGGCTGAAGTGGTATTAGGCACCCTAATCACTTCCAGCCACTTAGATAATGAATCCACAACCAACAAAAATAGGGCACCCCTAAATGGACCTGCAAAATCTATGTGTAACCTGGACCATGGGCCCGGAGTAGAATCCCATTCCCGAGAGGGAAGGTGGGATTGCTCAGGGTGAGAGGATTGACAACTGGCACAAGTGCCGACCATTTGTTCTATGTCTTGGTCCAGTTGAGGCCACCAAAATCTTCACAAAGATTCCAAGGAGGGGCTTCTGGTCAGTTACAATGGTAAAAGGTCTTCCGTAAAGGTAATCGTGGAATTTCTTAGTGCCTACCACGATTGCCAACACCTCCCTGTTTGTCTGAGTGTAATTTTTCTCAGGCTTTGAGAGTGAACGGGAATAGAATGTTACGGGGGCTTCCCTCCCATCATTTAGTACATGGCATAACACAGCTCCCACCCCCACAGGGGGTGTCACACACAAGTACAACTTCCTTGTTAGGATCAAAATGAGTTATTAGAGCATCTGAAAATAGCAGCCTTTTAAGTTCTTGGAACGCTTTCTCCTGGCAATGGCCCCAGTGCCAAACAGTATCTTTCTTAAGAAGCCGATGTAATGGGTCAGCGACTGAGGCTTTGCAATGGAGAAAAGTGTGATAAAAGTTTAACATTCCTAGAAATGATTGCAATTCAGCTTGACATTTTGGCTTGGGTGCATTTCATACGGCCGCCACCTTGGAGTCAGAGGGCATGATACCTTGGGGTGTAATTTGGTACCCCAGGAACTCCACTTCCTTTGCCAAAAACACACATTTGTCTCTTCTGAGACATAGACCGGCCCGCCCGGAACATGACAGGACTCGATCGAGCCTGGCTGCTAGTTTGACGGTGTCCTTAGCAGTGATTAGGACATTGTCAAAATATGGCAGCACACCGGGCAAACCTTTTAAAATATGTTCTACAAGAGATTGAAAGATTCCGGGGGCCGCATTCACCCCGAATTGTAGTCGAGTTACCTTAAATGGCCCCCTATGCATTACTATGGTCTGGGCTATGACAGCAGCAGGAGAGGTCAAGGTCAAGTTTTGCGAAGCAATTTCCTCCATGCAAGGAGGCAAGGAGGTGGCTTACCATGGGCACAGGATATGCGTTTGGGCGAATAACTTTATTGATGGTACACTTGTAGTCAGTGCATATCCTGACTTCCCCGTTACTTTTCAAAGCAGTCACTATTGGTGTCTCCCACTCTGCGGTGTCCACTGGCACTAGGATGCCCTGCCCCATCAGTTTTTTCAGCTTGGCTTCTATCTTCTCCTTTAAAGCAAAGGGTACCCTGCATGGCTTCATCCAAATGGACCAGATGGTTGGGTCAAGCTCAAAGTCCACAGGGGGTCCTTTGTATAACCCTAAATCCTTTTTGAACATCTCAGGATGTGCAGCACAAATGTCCCGGATTGGGTCAGCATCTATTGCATGAATGCCAGAAAGCCTGATTCCTAGGGGCCTAAACCATTGGGGCCTATAAGACAGTTAGTGCCCTGCTTAACTACAACAAATGGCAAGGAGGTGCGAATGTTTTTGAATTTGACCAAGAGATTTCCCACCCCCAGGACCAGAATCTGGCAACCTTGCACATCCTGGAGGGAAGATTTAAAAGATTTGAGCTTGGGCCAAGAGGCAGGGGGAATTCTCAAAAACTCCCGCTGTGGAATTATGGAAAAGGTAGTGCCTGAATCCACCTCCATCTTGAAGGGGACATCGTGCAGGCTCACGTCTGCGAAGAAATGCTCGCTGACGATGCCGACTTGGCATGGCTCAGGCACTGGTGAAACTTTGGCGATGGACATTTTGTGGTGATGACTCTTCTTGGACTCAGGTGCTGGAGTTCTTTGCTTTCACTGTCGGCATACTTTAGCAATGTGCCCTCTTCGCCCACAGTTATGGCATTCTGCTGTGCGGAAGGGGTACTTCCTGCGGTCATGCCGGGCTCCGCAGCCATCACACTTACAAAGGAATTTCTTCTCCCAATCGTCACGGTACTCTCGGTGCTTTCGACGGACCACTCGGACTTCTCCCTCTGCGTCACTGGATTCCGATGAAGAGGTGGAACCAGGCGATGCTGAGGAGGATGAAGATGAATTTTGCTGAGCTTGCACAGCTGAGTCAGTAGCACTGGTGGTGGAGTGGCGATGCCAGAAAAGCTTGATGTTGGACCGTGCAGCCTCAGATGCTACCGCCTCTTCTAGGACAGCCTTGAAAGTTAGCGTCTTCCTGATCATGAGGCAACTTTGAGCATCTTCATCCCTCATGCCGGCCAGCAGATGGTCCCAGAGTGCTTCTTCAATGTTGTCCCACTTGCACGGGGCAGCAGCAATGCGCAGAGTGGTGGCGTAGTCTGCAATGGACTCCCCAGGTTGCTGCTCCCTTCTGTGGAAGGCCACCCTGGCCGGGAAGATCGAGACCTCTGGCTGCAGGCATTTCCTCAGTGCGGACATGATTTCTGCAAGCGGCACCACATCCATGTCCCTTGGGAGAACGAGGTGGGTTGCCAGCTCAAGTGTCTCAGAACCGCACTGAGCGAGGAAACCGGAGCGCTTCTGGTCTTTGTCGGTGATCTTCTGCGAGGCCATTGCATGACGGAATCAGCATTCATATGTTACCCATTTCTCTGGATGCGCTGGGTCAAATGGGCTAATGTTGCTGCTGTGTGGGGATGCCATCCTACCTTCGTCGCCAGTTTCGTGTTCAGGGAATTGAAGAAGCAGATGAGTGAAGTAGTGAAATTCAGCTCATTATTAGTGGGGTTTGAACACAATTTGGATGGGGCAAAACTCGGACTTATATACACTATAAACAGTAACAGTAACAATAATACAACAAGCCCATTGGCTAACAGAGTGTGCACATTTTTGATCCACTTATTTGCATAAGAATAGATACATGAGAAAAGATACATTCCGCTCCTGTCAGAAAACACAGTTAATATACATAACAGTGACTAAGACAGTTCATAAGATGTAAAGCCCCTGCTTCTATTTATTTCTTCATTTATGCATTGCATCTGTTTGAATGAGCATCACTAACATTTCAGTTGAAGGAACAGAAGTGTTAAGGCGTTGCTTGTTCTTCTAATCCTTTTCACGAATTTCTCCTGAAATGTCAAATGTTGCCATTCCAGCAAGTGGGAGGAATCACCAGACCATGTCCTTTCACGCTTGGTGAAACTTTGAGATTTCTAAGCTTTAAATTTCCATATAAACATAATTTTCATACAAAACATAATTATCATGAAGGGGTGGAATATGGTAGCAGGCTATCCAAAAATGCTGCAGCAATCCACTACATAATTTATCATAGTCCATACCACAGCTCTGATCTATACAGAGCTAAAAACACTGTGACTTGTCATCACTTATCCATATGGAATTCCACCATCACAATTGGCTATGTTTAGTTGCTATAAGGCTGTGGAATGTTTGTGAATTGTCTAATCATTTATAGGAAACTGCCAGTATCAGAACATTTACAAACAGGAGAATAGCTGTTAATTTATTTATTTTTTTGAAAGATCACTGTACAGGAAATTCAAATATGTACAGAAAGCAGGAATAATATGAATCCTAACCAGACTTTGGCAGTTTCCTATAATTAGCTCCTTCAATGTAACTAAGTTCCATTAGAATTGTAACTTATTGACAGATATGTTTACCAATTTCTAGTGTCCTGGTTAAGCTACAATCCTACAGTCAAAAACTCTACTTATGTTCTGAGTTCAATCCCAACAGCCTCAGAGTTGATTGAGCCTTGGAGGCAAACTGTAGTTTGCATAAATTACCTTGTGAACCACCCAGAGAACACTTTAGCACTATGGGCTGGTATGTAAGTAGAAACAATAAATAAGTAATTGTAAAAATTTAGTTACTTTAAAGTTTTTGAGGTATAGCCTTATTGAATGGTGAAGAAAATGCCACATAATCCCACGTGCTAGTTTATCCAATGCCTCATGTTGATGTCTCAGCCTTTGTTGCAGGTGATGGAATGATGATGAGGTATTTTATTTTATATCTGATATAACACTGTATTTTTACCACAAGCCACAAGCTGACAGCATTGAAGCTTTAAACTATTTCACTTATTGAAGGGAAATGGAAAAGATAATTATTTCCTTTAAAACTTGTAGTTATAAGCGTAAACAACTATTTTGGGGCCTCTGAGAGTATGTCTGTAAATAGTTACTTTTGAAAGCAACCTTCCAAGCTCTTTTTAAAAACAAAGTGGGATCAGGAACTAGAGACTAGAAGGTAGGAATGGTAAGTCACCTCTGAGTACAGTACTCTGTATATTTAAAACAAACCTAAAAAGGGTTTGCATACATCAGAACTGATGTGGTGGCATGTAAGTGATTTGTACAACTCACTTGTCTAACATAAAGCAGTGGTGTATAATATACTAGCTGAAATGTTAGAAGAAGCCTGCTGAATCAGTGAGGATTTTTTTAAAGAATCAACCTCTCCCTAAGTTTGATTGATTCAAAAATATCTCCTTTATTTGAAACTTATTTTAGCATAGATGGAATTTATGGAGAAGAAAACTCAACAAATCCCACCTGATTCAGTGGCCCTACTCTAGCAACAGGGTCCACAACTACAATTTCAGGAAGGGCTGAAACAACTTTGCAGCAACCCTGGTTAGTTCATATAATGCATGCCCGGTGTAGTTTTCAAAAGTGTGCACTAGTATCTGACAACCCTGAGGACTAACAGCTTGGCTACCGAAGTCCACAGGGAAGTGTAATAGTCCCCAAGTGGATAAATCCCACTTGAATCTATCGTGATGGAGGGCAGCGGCTTCATCAATATTGGCCTTGGGCTGATGAGGACTTTGTGTGCCAAAAGGATTCAGGACCAGAAAGTGACACGTGGAACTGGTGTCATTCTGCGATGCAGAAGTCAGATGAAAGGCTTTGGCACTATATTCACAGGACAGTCTTCATGGCTGATCACCATGAGGATGAGGATCACCAATATCTAGATTTGGATACAGCAAAACAAGAAGAAGAATATGCGTAATTTTACTCCCATCCTGTCCAGCCAGTGCTAGGAGGCCACCCAAGTAATGACAGCAGCAGGTTGGAGTTCACACATGTTGCAGAACATGAGTTACTAGAGCTGCCTCTCAGGCACAAAGAGCATCACTGCCTAGTCAATTGCACAGAGGTCTCCCAGGTTACCTCAGCACTGGCTGGCTGATGAGTAATGTTTTTCTCAGGAGTGTTACTCCAGCAACTTCATTTCTCCCTCATGGTAAGCAGGTGAAGCTTTCACAACCCTGTTGTCATAGCTAGTAGCAGCAGGAAGGCTCTTTGAAATGGCCAGCCTGAGGGCCAGGGTTTGGGCGAGCTCCTGCTTTTATGTGAGGATTTGCATTAAAGTAGGATGTATGATGGGATTGCCATGGCTTAGTAGTTAAGACACTGAACTTGACACCTGGAAGGTCAGCAGGCCAGCGGTTTGAGACCTGATTACTGCATGACAGAGTGAGCTCCCATCTCTATCCCAGCTCCTGCCAACCTAGCAGTTCGAAAGAAAGAAATTGCAAGTAGATAAATAGGTACCAATTCAGTGGGAAGGTAAACAGTGTTCCATACATTCCAGTGTCTAGTCACGCCTGCCACATGTCCACAGAAATGTCTGCAAACATAGACAGTTCTGGCTCTTTGGCTATAGTCAGAGATGAGCACTGAACCCTAGAGTTGGATACAACTGTCTTTTGAGCAAGGGCAACCTTTACCTTTACCTAGGATGTAAGGCACAAGAGTGTTTCATACCTGTTTCAAGATACTGTAACCCATAGTAAAAAAATGATTATTGTGGGCTATCAGAAATGTGTAGTTTCAGCCCATGTGACTGAGCAATGAAATCATGGTTCATATTCTTAATATTTCTTCTGCTTTTGGAAGGGAAAATTGTTGATACCATCCAAAATGGGAGGGGGGCGGATTTCAGGAAATCAAATGTGGGGTTAGCATGTTCTCTCTCTTTTTCTTTGACGAACAGGATCTATTCTCAGAATCAAATTGGGAAAGGTTGTTTCATTTCCACAGCAAGTTCCTATTTAAGACTTCCTAGCTTTTGGTTTTATTTAATTAACAGTCAACTCAGCATTGGCTAGCACTGGAAGATTTGGAGTTTCCATATTACCTGCTCTTCAATAGGCAATGAGACAACCCACTAATCCAGTCATATGAAACTGGCAGCAGAAGCTTCCAAAGAAAATCTGGAGAGTAAGGATTTAGCTGAAAGATGCCTGGGACACTTGCTATGCCTTCAGACTATCACAAAGTTTATTTGGTATTAACAGATTTCACTGTTGGGGTACTTCAGCTCCATTTGTTCTGAATCACAAAGCCTCTCATTATTGTCAATCAGTCAAATACATAGTAAATAGAACTGGACTGAAGAAATATCAGACTGTTTATGAACTGTAAAGGTAAAAGTAAAGGTCACCCTTGCTCAAAAGCCAGTCATATCTGACTCTAGGGTTCAGTGCCCATTTCTGTTTTCAGCAAAAGAGCCAGCGCTGTCTGCATCTGCAGATGTTTCCATGGACAAATGGCAGGTATGCCTCAACACTGGAGTGCATGGAATGCTGTTTACCTTCCCACCAAAGTGGTCTCTATGTAACACCAATTTTCAAAAAAGGATCCTGTAACACCAATTTTCAAAAAAGGATCCTGTAACACCAATTTTCAAAAAAGGATCCAGGGGTGATCCAGGAAATGACCGACCTGTCAGTTTGACATGTGTCCCAGGTAAAGTGGTGGAAACCATCCTAAAAGGTAGAATTAATAGGCACATAGAAGAGAAGGCACTGCTAAAGGAGAGCCAACATGGCTTTTGCAAGGGCAAATCATGCCTCACTAATCTGTTGGAATTTTTTGAGAGTGTCAACAAGCATGTGGATAAGGGGGATCCAGTTGACATTGTTTATCTGGACTTTCAGAAGGCTTTTGACAGGGTCCCACACCAAAGGCTCTTGAATAAACTTACCAGCCATGGAATAAAGGGACAGGTCTTGTCCTGGATCAGCAACTGGCAAAGGGACAGGAAACAGAGGGTAGCACTAAATGGACACTTCTCCAAGTGGAGGGAAGTAAAGAGTGGGGTCCCCCAAGGTTCAGTACTGGGACCCCTGCTTTTCAACCTCTTCATAAATGATCTAGAGGTAGGAGTAAAAAGCAAGGTAGCCAAATTTGCTGACGACACTAAATTATACAGGGTAGTGAATACTGTGAGAGATTGTGAGGAGCTCCACAGGGATCTCTTGACACTGGGGAGTGGGCAAAGCAGTGGCAAATGAGCTTCAACATTAGTAAGTGCAGAGTGATGCATGTTGGGGCAAAAAACCCCAATTACATTTATAAACTGATGGGTTCTGAACTCTCTGCGACAAACCAGGAAAGGGACCTTGGTGTCCTGATGGACAGCTCAATGAAGGTGTCAACCCAGTGTGCCTCAGCAGTGAAAAAAGCAAACTCAATGCTAGGGATCATTAGGAAGGGTATAGAAAATAAGACAGCAAGTGTCATTTTGCCTCTTTATAAATCTATGGTGAGGCCCCATCTGGAATACTGTGTACAGTTCTGGTCACCATACCTCCAGAAGGATATTTTGGAGTTGGAGAAAGTGCAGAGGAGGGCAACCAAAATGATTAGGGGACTGGAACACCTTCCTTACCATCTGAGGCTGCAACGATTGGGCCTTTTCACTCTTGAACGACGACGTCTAAGAGGTGACCTGATTGAAGTTTATAAAATCATGCACGGTGTGGACAAAGTAGATAAGGAAAAACTGTTTTCCCTATCGCACAACACTAGAACTAGGAGACACTCCATGAAACTTTTGGGTACTAGTTCTCAAACAAATAAGAGAAAGTACTTTTTCACCCAGAGGATTACTGGTCTATGGAACTCCCTGCCAGAAGAAGTGGTGACAGCTGTCAGTCTTGACAGCTTTAAGAAAGGATTAGACAAGTTCATGGAGGACAAGGGTATCAATGGCTATAATTATGGATACTTAAGGACAACCTCGGGGTTGGAGAGATAGGCAGGATATCTCTCAATGCCATTTCCAGGGAATCCTAAGCAGGTGAAGGCATCTCCTTGGGAATACCCTGAAGGAAATGGTGAGCCACTGTGTGAGACAGAATGCTGGACTGGATGGGCTGTGGCCTGTTCCAGCAAGGCTGTTCTTATGTTCTTATGTTCTTATTTATCTACTTGCAATTTCTTTCTTTCGAACTGCTAGGTTGGCAGGATCTGGGACAGAGACAGGAGCTCAATCCGTCATGCGGTTCACGGGAATCAAAATCCGACCTTCCAGTTCAGCATTTTAACCACTTGAGCTACCACAGTCCCATCATATACCTTACTTTAATTCATATCCTCACATAAAAGCAGGAGTTGGCCCAATCCCTGGCCCTCAGGCTGGCCAGTGCAAAGAGCCTTCCTCCTGCTACTAGCAGTGCCAATGGGATTGTGAATTGTACCAGTATGAAAATATCTTATTTTAAAAACCTGACCACCAGATTGCCAATTATGATCTACAATTAGGAATGTGGAACAGAGCAATCAAATTAAAAGACAGTTTGCCCGTAAAACCTTCTCCCAGCATTTGGTTTCCATGCAGAAGAAGAAGAAAAGTTTACCCACAGGGTGGCTACCTATCAAATATACGCAGGAAAATTGTCAAAAATTTTAGCAGTAATATTTCCAAGTGTTTTACTGCTTCTTGTTTTGCTATTACTCTTTAACAAATCAATGTGACTTGATGATGTTATTAAATCAGTCCAGATTTCCTCAGGATTTTGAGCAATTAATTTAGTCAAAGCCTTCTGCATAGAGCCATAGCAGCACTCTAGATTCTGTCTCTGGATTCGATGACATGGGGCTGGGTGGATCCACCAGACCAGCCATTCCAGATGTAGAAGTACTAAAAAACATACCTGTCAAGTTTTGGGAAATTTCTGTCAAATAAGGGAAATTTCCTGGCCAAAACAGGAAACTGGACAGCTATGCTTATCCTGTGCTGGCCTCCAGTCTTACTCCAGACTAATTGCAGTCTAACTAATCTGGGATGACGGCGGGAAAGTGTGTAAAATACAGGGGTTTGACAGAAATTGCCCGAAACTTGACAGGTATGCTAAAAAACCAACCTAGGCCCCAATATAAGAACCAGGCCTAAGACACATCCTGTAAAAACAGGGAGTCTTCTTCATTCAAGGAATACAACCATATGCTTTCCAGAGTCAGCTTCCTCAGAGCCTGCGACTTCAAGAAATCAACATTTTCCAAGCAGTAACAGTCAATCCTCAGACTTGGTTAGAGTAAATTGCTCACTTGAAGTTTATAAATATATTGTGTCCACTTGTCCAAGACAGAGAAGATGCTTATTTTTGAAACAGGCCTCAGGATCACCAACATTTCCCTTAGTAAAGTTTTTTAAAATGGAGCTACTTTAATATTCAAAGCAACCCAAAGTGCACAAAATAATGTGGAAAAGAGAAATTGTATTGCCCTTCTCATCAAAATGCAAGCGCGGCGCCAAAATGGCCGCCGCGCCCTTTGCGGCCCCCCCCACAGGACAGAGAATCCGGGTAGTTAGGGGCGTGGCCAGCTCCCTTATAAAAGGGGTGGCCACGAGGCAGCCGAGCTGCCATTTTACCTCAGCGACGGAGCGGAGAAGTTTTTTCCCCTGTGTCTCCGTCGCTCGTTAGCTTACCGGGAAGCCTTTTGGTAGCGATTCTGCCTTGCCGGCTTCCCTTTCCTGCTTCGGAGGAGATGCCTTCGAAGAAGAAGGCGGCTTCGAGTTCAGCTCGCGCTGTTAGGAGGCGCAACCCAGGTCGGAGGACCGCGGTGCCGCCTCCTCAGCAGCCACCTTTGCTAGCCCCGGCCGGGGCCAGCGGAATGGGGTCTATTGCCCCTTGGCCCGGAGTGGGCGATCAGAGTACGGGCGCGGAAGGGGTTCCGGCCCGCGGCCCACGAGCGGTGGACACCGCTCCTGCTCCTGCCCACTCTGTCGGGCCTACTCCTCTTGGGCCGCAGCCTCTCCCTGGGCCCTCTAGCCTTGGGGGGTGGTGCGGCCCCCTGCCTTGGCAAGTTTCTCCACCAACCCTGCCGGGCTTCGGTGCTGGCCAATGGCCATATGTGGGTCCCGGGGTACAGGGACCTGTACCCATGCCTGGACCAGGGGGGCCGGCCGGCCCTTTGCCCATGGTCAACGTGGACACCTTGCTGGCCCGCATTGCGGCCCTGGAAGCCTCGTTGGCTCGGGCCAGTCAGGCGGGCGCCCCCTTTGGGGTTCCTCTTGAGGTGCTGTCGGCAGGAGGACAACAGCCGGCGGGGAGGGTCGAGCTGCTGCAGGCGCGTGGCCCGGTTTCGGCCACTGCCTCACAGCTCCCCAGCCAGCAATCAAGTGCGGGTCAAGCCCCGGTGATGAGCTCTACGTCGGTCGTGAGCTCCGACGCCCCCAGTGGGCCGGAACCCCCGGTGGGGGCGGCCCGCGGGGGTGCAGCATGTGAGTATACGGTGCAAGCGAGTACATCCACACACATTCCCAATCAAGGGGGGGCCTTTCAATGGCCTTGGCCTCGCGCGGGTGGTGCGGGGGCCACGCTGTCGGCGACCCACCCGGCGACGACGACTGCCACCTTGGGCACTGGGGTGGGCATTGGTCCTTACACTGCAGGGAATGTTCTGGGGGTGGCTGGGTTAGCTCAGGCCCCTTTTGCCAGGCCGGCTGTCCCCTTTTCGGCTTTGCCGACGGCAGGGTATTCCTTGCCATTGGGTGATCACCTGGCACAGGCTACTAGGGAAAAGAAATGGCGAGGGGAGTACGTGGATATCTTCTCACTCCTGAACAGAGAGCCCACCAAGGAGGAAAGGGAGGGTCAGGATGAGAAGGACAAGGAGCAGGCACGCCGCCGTAAGCCGCCGCGTACCTGGGCCAACTGGCTCCCCGCGTATTTAATATACATGGCGGTATATTTGAGGGCGCGGCCGGATTTAGCTATTCCCATGGTCCAATATTTGGACAACATATACAGGGCGATGGTTGATTTCCCGGGCCCCTCATGGCTAGCATATGATGAGGAATTCCGTATGAGGATTCCCCTCCACCCCGAGATGAGATGGGATGAGCCGTGCCAGAGGCTCTGGCTTTTGTATATGACACCCACACGCCCTGCCCCGGGGGATAGATACCATTGCGGACACGCGGTCCAGCGAGCGGCTCCAGCGCAGGTTACCCGCCAGGCGGCGGGGCAGGGGGTTCCAGCCCGCCTGCTGTGCTGGACTTTCTCGTCAAATGGTTCCTGCAATCGAAAGAACTGCAGGTATAAGCATGAGTGTCCCACATGTTCTGGCCCCCACGCAGCCTCTGCTTGTCCCAGGCCTGGGGGGGCGCGAGGCAGAGGGAGGGGTGGACAGTGGGCTGGCAAGGCTGCCACGGATGGAGCTAGTTCTCCAAAAGGCCCCCTCCCCAATTAAGGTGGACATGCTGGAGCGCTGGCTCGCATCGTACCCGAAGGGGGAGGACGGGGAGTATCTCCTTCAAGGTTTTAAGCAGGGATTTCGTATCCCTTTTATGGGTGATAGGTCCCCTCAGGATGCTCCCAACCTTTTATCCCTCAGAGGTAGGGAGGAGGTTGCTGCGGCCAGCATTAAAAAGGAGTTAGACGCGGGCAGGGTCGCTGGACCTTTCCCCGCACCCCCGTTTCCCAATCTTAAGGTCTCGCCACTGGGTTTGGTCCCCAAAAAGTCCCTAGGTGAGTTTCGCCTTATTCATCATTTGTCCTACCCAGCCGGCCGATCGGTCAATGATGCTATCCCTGATGACCTTTGTTCAGTCAGGTATACATCGTTTGACCATGCGCTGCGCATGGTGCGCTCGTGTGGCCCGGGTGCCCTGCTGGCCAAGTGTGACATTAAGTCAGCTTTTCGCCTCTTGCCAGTGCACCCGGGCGACTTTGAGTTGCTGGGTTTTAAATTTAAGGGGGAATATTATTTTGATAAGGCCATGCCTTTTGGCTGCTCCATATCATGCTCGGCTTTCGAGCGTTTTAGTACCTTCCTGGAGTGGGCTTTCGTCCGCAGGTCAGGGTCCCGGTCTGTAGCCCATTACCTGGATGACTTTTTATTCGGGGGTGAACGGGGCTGGGACACGTGCGCACGTCTCCTCAACACATTTCAGACGCTAATGGAGGAACTTGGTGTCCCTTTAGCGCCCGAAAAGACCGAGGGCCCATCGACCAAGCTAGTATTCCTGGGGGTTGAGATTGACACAGTAGTGCAGGCTTCTAGGTTGCCGGGTGATAAGGTGTCCAGGATAGTGGCCCTTATCTCGGAATTGCTGGCCAAGCGTAAGGCATCCCTGAGGGAACTGCAGGTGCTACATGGGCACCTTAATTTTGCTTGCAGGGTGGTCGCACCGGGCAGGGCTTTTGCCCGGCGCTTATGCGACGCCATGGCAGGGTTATCCAGGCCCCACCACAGAGTCAGGCTTACCCGGGGTATCAGGGCAGACATGTTTGTCTGGTTGCAATTCCTGAGGGAGTTCAATGGGGTCTCATTTTGGAGGTCTGACCTCCTGGTGTCCCCCAATTTTCAGATCCAGTCTGATGCCTCAGGATCCCTGGGTTATGGGATGTACTTCAATGGGAAGTGGGCCTATGGTGGGTGGCCACCGGCATGGGCAGGCACAGGTCGCCTGCGGGATCTCACATACCTGGAATTTTTCCCTATTCTGGGGGCTTTGATGCTATGGGGCGAACAGTGGGCTAATTCGGTGGTGCATTTCTGGTGTGACAATGCTGCTGTTGTACACATTGTCATTGCACAGACTTCCAAATCGCCCAGGGTTATGGAACTAGTGCGCCATTTTGTGCTGCGCTGCCTGCGCCTCAACGTCTTGTTCAGGGCCAGGCATGTCCCAGGGATTAATAACGATATTGCTGACGCTTTGTCCCGCCTGCAGATCTCCCGGTTCCGCGCCTTGGCCCCGGATGCGGAGGAATTTCCCTCGCCACTCCCGGACGAGATGTGGACTGTTGGCAAGGAGAGGTGAACCGGGCGATTGGCCTGTCACTAGCGCCACGCACGCGTAAGGCGTATCAACAAGCATTCAATTCGTACAGGGCATTTGCTAATCAATTTCTCTTGCCAGAGACCTGGCCTATCCCGGTGGACCATGTTCTGCGGTTCATGGTTCACCTGCATGCACAGGGCCTCGCACCTCGCACCATAGCATCCAAGCTCTCGGCGTTGGCTTTTATGGCCAAAGTGGGGGGTCATGTGGATACCACCTCTGACTTCCGGGTGAGACATGTTTTGGAGGGGTGGGTGCGCGAGCGCGGGCGTTGCCCGGACGACCGGCACCCTATTTCCCCAGGGGTTCTTACCCAGTTGGCCCGGGGCTGGCCAGGCCTCTGTTTTGATCATTATGAGGCAGCCCTTTTTCATGCAGCCACAACGGTGGCATTTTTTGGAGCGCTCCGCGTCAGCGAACTCGTGATGCTGTCTAAGGCGGATGCAAGTGGTAGGGCACTGGAACTCGAAGATGTCTATGTTGCCAAAGACTGGGCCCAGTTGAGGATACGCTCCTCTAAAACAGATCAGCATGGCGTAGGCAGTGGTGTAAGACTGCTACGTTGTTCTTTGGCAGACATCTGTCCGGTTGGTGCCCTACAGGAGTACCTGGCACTGCGTGGCATGCACCACGGCCCGTTTTTCTGTCACCAAGATGGGTCTCCCCTTACTAAATTTCAGTTTTGGAAGGTGACAGCCAGAGCCCTCACCAGGGTGGGCCTACCAGGTGCCCGTTATGGCACACATTCGTTCCGTATTGGTGCAGCCTCTACAGCAGCTGCTTTTGGGTACTCTGGGGCTGACATACGCAGCATGGGGAGGTGGGGCTCGCAATGTTTTCAGTTTTATGTGCGCCCACTCCCGCCATGAGTACCAATCCAGTCACCTTACCTTCCTTTTTTCTCGATTTTCTTACAGACCCTGGGTGTCGTATTACACCGGTGACAGTATGGCTGGTGGGCCACAGCTATGTGCACAGGGCAGCGCGTTACGCTGCGGCGACAGAGTGGGGACCCCGACTGGGACTGGGTGACCACGCCAGTCTCGCATGGCATGGTAAGCCTGGGATGTTATGGCGGGAGCTGCGGCCTTTCCTTTTTTCTGGCCTGGGTGCTGACCCGCCTGACATTCTAATTATCCACCTGGGGGGCAATGATTTGGGCCAGGTCACCGGCTTATCGCTCAAGCATGCGATTTGCGAGGAACTCGCCTACTTGCATTATGTCTGGCCTGCCACAACCCTGGTTTGGTCGGACATTGTTCCGCGCCATTCTTACAGAGGGGGCGTTAACCTCCTGGCCCTTGACCGTGCTAGGCGCGCGGTCAATAAGGCAGTGGCGCGGTTTCTTGCCACCAGGGCTTGGGGACGGGTTAGTCATCACCCCGATATTAGTCTACAAAATTATGACTTGTACGCAGGGGATGGGGTCCATCTGTCGCGAGGAGGTATGGACCTCCTGTTGGGTGATTGGCGAGCAGGCCTGTTGACCGAGCTGACGGTCTGGGGGGGGGGGGGCGTCAGGTCTTCTTTGAAGCCCCTCCGTGTGGCGGGTAGCACTGGTAAGGTAAACAGTATGACCCACAAGTATCTGGCAGGTTCGCAATTGACTGGACAACACTAGACAGGAATAAATTAGTTAAACGTTGTCCGGTCAACGACGAACCAGGCGATGGGGTGATGATGATTGCTAACCAGCATGCATCACCCCTGTGATTTCACGGATACGCGTCAGAGGGTGGGGTCATAAGTTAGTTATTGACTACGGTCAACAATTTGTTTGTTGTCAACAAACAAATTGATACAAATTGATACATTGTAACCAATTGCCGTTGGCAATTTTGGGGTGGTACCTTACCAGTGTTACTTCGGCCTGCTTGCCTTAGGAATTATGATTGGTCGTTTTACCAATACAAATTTATAATTCGGACTAGGGCATTGAATCAATAAATGTGGCCCTATGCTGTTATCCACTTTCAATGTTGTCTGTGTCCGTTATTGGGGGGGTGCGCCTGCAAAGGATGATATGCCAAAACTCTTATCCTCTCTGCAACTCTTCAAGGTATAAGAGGCATGTTCTGCTTTACAAATAACCAACTTTCATCTCTTTAAATACATAGAAGAAATTGAAAGAGTGTTGTAGGATCAGGAAGTCCACTGACTTCGGTGCAATTCTTTTGCAAAGTTTCACTTGCAGAAGTGCAGTTCTCAGTTGCTTTAGTTTGTTTCATTTAAAAGAGAAGTGAAAACTCTGTTGATCACAGAAGCCAGCAGAATGTGGTATCTCAGCTCAGAGCAGCCACACAATTTCTTACCTTTTTTGAATTTCAGCCATCTGCAAAGTGCTGTTGATCTCAAGCAAGCCAGCTTCAGAGAGCTGTTTGTTCTCCCTACCTGACAGCAGCAAACTTGGAGAATTCTTCTTCTCTGCCTTGTCTTTTACCCCTTCCGGTGTTGAGCGAGATACAATGTTCTTGTTCTGGCACTTCTAGCTGCCTCCATCAGTGTTATTTGGTATCCTTGCAATATTTATTTGATGTTAGCTCAATACCTGCCACAGGGTCTGCCCCATGGTCTTTGTCCTTCTCCTCTTTCCACATATGCCTTGTATGGTATGGAATTCCAAGACATTCTCTCCAGATGGGCAGACCATTTCATTTGTTGTCTCTGGATGTAGTTTAAGATCGGTTCTGTTCCAAATCTTTCCCTTATGATCTCATTCCCAATTGTATCCCTTCTTGTCACTCCAGAACTCTTCCTTAGACATCTCATTTCAGAGCTGACTAACTTTCATTTCTGTTTTGTTGTGTCCATGTATAGCATTGATAAGATAAAGTGGGGATGAATATGCATAATGTGAGGTTTTTCTTTGTGCTTGTCAGTATTACCTTGTGTTGTAAGAGCAGAGTTAACTGACCCAATATTTAGTTTGCCTTACTGCACCATATAATAATCTCTTCATCCATTTTTCAATTAATATTGTTCTTAGGTATTTGAACTATGCCACTTTTTATACTAGTTCCTTCTTTTAGTGTCTTGCATGGAAGACAAAGAAGGAGCCGGAGTAAGGGCTAAAACACAACTTTATTGCATGGTAGTCAGTGTGAACATGAGATACAGGTGGACCAAACAGCTCTATTTATAGTACACTGTACAGTTTGAATAACCTGGGTGATAGTTCATTGGTTACTGTCCGCGTGACGTCATGGGACGTCACGCCCATCTTCTCCAGGTGCGGTGCGGCGGAGGTTTCCCGCCCTTCAGGTATTCAGGGGAATCAGTATCATGTGAGCTGACACTGCTATTGACACAAGCAGTATTGTTCTTAACAGCTTGTTACAATGAGTCATTGATTACTTTCAATAGAATACAATTGTCGGATACAATCAGTTAAAGGGGTAATTGACAAGAACTATTCAGTACATAACATCCCTCCCCCCTAGGTGAGGATGAAGTCTTTTAGCCATTGAGGCTTTCTGCACGTTCGCTTTGGGCGAGTGGTGGCCGCACTTCGGGCCGGAGTCCCTACACTTGAGGAGGGTGACTCATTAGCGATTGGCTGCGAGTCGTGAGCCGGGGATTGGGAAGGTCTAGGTGTGGGAGTATACTCCAGGGATGTGAGACCGGGGGCTCCAGGGACTAAAGAAAAACCCCGCTCTTCGCTTGGATGGGTGGGGGACCACTCCGAAAACTCCCCCCGGTCTCCTAACTCAAAATCTAACAAGTCTTCAAACTCCCTCTCTTCTAAATTGTCCCTGTTAGCCGGCAGGTCAAAAGAATGCGGGTTTGTATCATTTCCCTCCCCCCTGTGGTCTGTGTCTCCCCCTTGGGATAAGCGGGTGGGGGAGAACCCTAACGCTAACTGCTCCATTTGGTCACTCACGTCTTGCCTTCCCACTATTCTACCTCTGAGCTGGTCGGCGTGCCTCCTCCAGAGGAGTCCCGTGCCTGTCTCGACATTGTAGGAGACTGGCCCCGTCTGTCCGACCACTATTCCAGGTACCCAAGTGGGGCCGCCAGCCGCGTAGTTTCGGCAGTGTACCAGCTGGCCGATCTCGAAACACTTGGTCCCCCCCCGCTTCTATGTTTCTACCCATATCCTCCACCCTGGTCAGGTCTAACCTTGAGAGAAAAGTGGCGGGTTTCCTCTGCATGAGGTTCGGTGGGAGAGAGCCCTGACGCTAAGGGGGTTGCACGGTATCTTAATAGGAACTGGCAGAGCTGCAAGTTCAATTTCCCAGGGCCCATCCTACGCAGTGCGTCCTTCGTTGTTCGCACCAGGCGTTCTGCTTGACCATTTGTAGTGGGGTGAAACGGGGCCACAGTTATGTGGCAAATTTTGTTAATCTCTATGAAACCCTGAAACTCCGCTGACATGAAAGTTGTGGCGTTGTCGCTCACAAGTACGTCTGGTAAACCGAAGCAGCTGAATACCTTGCGTAATTGCTTAATCGTTGCAGCTGACGATGTACTGGCCATGGGAATTACCTCCAACCACTTGGAGTAGGAGTCCACTATTATAAGAAAAAGGGTACCTCTGAAAAGACCCATGAAGTCCACGTGTAGATGGGACTACGGACCTAGGGCTGTGTCCCATTCTCTGTGCGGAAGTCGGGACTCCTCGGCCTGGGTGCTCTGGCAGCTCTCGCAAGTGCCAACCATGTGTTCTATATCTGTGTCCAGTTTGGGCCACCAGACGTAACTCCTCACTAGCGCCTTAGAGCGCACAATCCCCGGGTGGCTGATGTGCAGCATCTTGAGCACCCGGGACCTCAGAACTTCAGGGATTACTACCCGCTGCCCACAGAGTAGGCAGCCCCTTTCTAGGGAGAGCTCGTCTCTCTGCCTACCGTAAATCCTGAATTCCTCCATAGGGGAGGTTGCCGGCCAGCCTTTCTGTACCCATGAACTGACTAGGACCAATGACTTGTCTTTTGTCGTAGCCTTGGCGATCTCAGCTGGCAGAATTGGAGGCGACTCTAGGGCCTCAATCAGGAGCACCTGGTGGTCCTGTTCTACCTCGCACTCGGGGTCCCCTGTCTGTGGGAGAGGTGACCTAGAAAGGGCATCAGCGTGGCTGATCTCCTTGCCGGGGCGGTAGGTCAACGCATACTGGTATGCGTTGAGAAAGATCGCCCCTCGCAGCATCCTTGGGGACAAGATCTGTGGGGTTGGCTTATCTGTAGTGAAAATCCCTAAGAGGGGCTTATGGTCGGTCACGATTTTGAATGGCCTGCCATAAAAAAATCGTGGAACCTCTTGGTTCCTGCAACAATCGCTAGGGCTTCCCTGTCTGTTTGTGCATAGTTGCGCTCTGCCTTGGACAAGGATCTCAAATAGTATGCCACTGGGGCTTCTAGCCTGCCCTCTAGCACGTGGCCCCACCAGTGATGCATCGCAGTCTAGCACAACTGGTTTCTTTTCGTCGAAGTGGGTCAACACAGCCTTGGAAGAAAGAAGCTGTTTGAGCCCCCGGAACGCCCGTTCCTGGCTGTCCCCCCACCGCCAAGCCCCATCCTTTTTGAGTAATCTATGCAGCGGTTCTGCTACTGACGCCTTTCCTGGGAGGAAGGAGTGATAGAAATTTAGGAGTCCTAGGAAGGACTGCAATTCGGCCTTGGTGGTGGGGCGAGGAGCATCTTTCATTGCCGCTACCTTGGACTCTGCAGGTTTTATGCCCTCAGGAGTTATTCAGAAACCCAGAAACTCTACCTCTTCAGCAAAAAATACACACTTGTCCTTTCTTAACCTGAGCCCCGCTCTCTCAAACACCATTAGTACCCAGTGTAACCTCTTGGCCAATTCCTGTTCCCCTCCCGCTGTTATCAGAATGTCATCAAAGTAGGGGAAAACACCTGGGAGCCCCTTCAACAATCTCTCTACGAGGGACTGAAAGATTCCCGGAGCCGAATTGGAGGCCCGTGACTTTAAAAGCTCCCTTGTGGGTCACAATTGTCTGAGCGGTGGCTGTAGCTGGGGTTACCGACAATTGCTGGTATGCCTGGGCCAAGTCTAGTTTGGCGAAACACCTCCCCCCATGCAAGGTTGCTAACAGGTGGCTTACCGCCGGCACTGGATACGTATTCGGGCGAATTGCCTTGTTAATTGTGCACTTGTAGTCAGCGCAGATTCTGACCTCCCCATTAGCCTTAAGTGCCGTAACAATGGGGGTTTCCCACTCGGCGGAGTCCACCGGCACCAAAATCCCCTGACCCACCAGTTTGTCCAGTTCAGTCTCTATTTTGTCCTTTAGTGCGAAAGGCACTCTTCTTGGCTTCATCCTGATGGGTCGTATGTTGGGGTCCAATTCGAAGGAAACTGGGGGCCCGTTGAACTTCCCTAGCCCCTTCTCAAAAATGGCCAGGTGTGCATTACACACCTCCGTGATCGGGTCAGCCTGCACGGTGTCTATGCCTCTGATGAAAACTCCCATGGGCCCGAACCATTGTGTACCCAGGAGGCAGCAGGACCCTTCCTTCAGGACGACTAGGGGCAAATGCGCAGAGCGCCTTTTAAACTGAACCTTGAATTCTCCCACCCCCAAGACTGGTATACTCTTGCCCTGAACGTCCCACAAATTAGTCTTAAGGGCCTTCAGCTTGGGGCGTGACTTTGGGGGAATGCGTAGAAATTCCCTGTGGGAGACGATGGAGTACGATGACCCCAAATTGATCTCCATCCTTATTGGGACCCCCTGTACCAGTACCTCAACAAAAAACCGGGGCCGCCGCAACTGCACGCTGTGGACCGCCTGGTCGCCGTCGTCGGGAATCCGTCAAGACACGCGGTGCTCCTGGGGCTCGTCGACGCCGAGGATGTGCCCGACCTCGTCTGCCTTTCATTGGGGCCGTTCTGCCTGGCCCTTGCCGTCGTCTCGATGCCGCCTGCAGACCCTCACGATGTGCCCGCGCTGCCCGCAGTTGTGGCACTCCACCTTCCGGAATTGGCATCGGCTCCGGTCATGGGATGCACCACATCCATCGCAGCAGCAGTCCTCTCTGGTGCAATCTCGCCTCTTGGGTCTCCTTTGCACCCGCTGCACGTCCTCGTCCTCGCTGGAGTCTGAGGTGGATGTGGTGGACTCAGAGGGCCCCTGCTCTCCATGGGAGGTACAGCTGTGGACTGGGACCACCGGTGCGGGGCCCCCAACCGCAGTGGTCCTGGCCTGGCATACCCGTTCGCCTTGTTGCACTGACTCGGCAGCTTGGGTGATGCACAGGACATGCTCAAACGAGATGCTCTCATCTTTGGCCAGGAGTTTTTTCCTGGCACCTTCATCTCGCAGGCCCAGTAGGAGCCTGTCTCTCAGCGCCTTGCTCAGGGACGCTCCTCACCAGCAAGGCACGGCAGCCACCCGCAGGGCTGCCACGAAGTCTGCCACGGACTCACCGGCCCACTGGCACCGCTGCTGAAACGCCAACCTTGCCGGAAACACAGACACTTTCGGCTAAAAGTGCTTCCTCAACTCGGCGAGGATCTCATCTAGGGGCACGGCCCTGAGCGGTCTCAGCGTTAGGAGGTTGGTGGCCAGTTCCAAAGTCTCTAGGCCACACTGGGCCAGTAGGAATACCTGGCGCTGGGCTTCCTCCTCGATGCCTTCGAGGTCCATAGCGTAGAGGAACTGCTGTTCGTAGAGTTCTCATTTTTCTGGCTTCGTGGTATCGAAGGGCGCGATGTTCACTTTTCGGGACGCCATCCCACCTTCGTCTCCAATTTAGTGTCTTGCACGGAAGACAAAGAAGGAACCGGAGTAAGGGCTAAAACACAACTTTATTCCATGGTAGTCAGTGTGAACATGAGATACAGGTGGACCAAACAGCTCTATTTATAGTACACTGTACAGTTTGAATAACCCAGGTGATAGTTCATTGGTTACTGTCCATGTGACGTCATGGGACGTCACGCCCATCTTCTCCAGGTGCGGTGCGGTGGAGGTTTCCCGCCCTTCAGGTATTCAGGGGAATCAGTATCATGTGAGCTGACACTGCTATTGACATAAGCAGTATTGTTCTTAACAGCTTGTTGCAATGAGTCATTGATTACTTACAATAGAATACAATTGTCGGATACAATCAGTTAAAGGGGTACTTGACAAGAACTATTCGGTACATAACACTTCTATTTCAATATTTAAAGTACTGTATACTGTTTCCTTCCAATTACAATTAACTCTGTCTTCTATTTATTGATTCTCTTATTATTTCTTTTGCATTCTTGGTTCATGGATGTTGTAACAAAATGAATTATACCCTGTTCTTTAGCCTCTTTTAAGATGGTGATTTCAAATCAGGGGGAGAGAATGGAATATGAACTTCCTTCCTTTCCTCATGAGTTGCCTCGTGGTTTGGAAGAAATGAAACCTAATGTGTGACAGACATATCATACTGTGAGATCATTGGATGGAATCCCTAAGGTGGATGGTCAAAAGGTGGACATTGTGGGAGGAGGTATAAGGTAGAGGCTGGAGTTAGACACTCTCTTGGATGGATCTAACTGCAATCATATAGCCTATTTAGGCGAGGGGGGGCATGGATTATCCCTTAAATGAGCAGCTTGCTTTATTTCTTTGTTTTGAAATGCTTTCTGAGCTTTTGCTGGACTGTATTCTTTATTATGCTTTAATTTCAATATTCTTTTAAAATTCCTGAAGAGACTTGGAGTGATTACTTGGCTCACATTACCTGAATCTATACTAGTTTCATGTGCACCCTTTGCTCACCATCTGTATTTAGGTCGGGGTGGCAGGGCACACTGATAGGAGAAGCCTGAACTGCTGGGTCTGATCTGGACCAGGGAAGCAGGATCAGGCACAATCCCATCACCAGGAGGCCGGAGGATGCCCGAGTCCTACTTGGGGAGTAAGTGGATTGGGAGTAAGTGATTTGTTGATATTGTTTTCATTTATGGGTTTAGCTTGGAGAATTAGCCTGCACAATTTTCAAAAAATGCACCAGTATGAAATGCATCTTCAAAAGCCTTTCTTTTCCGTCTTATAACTGACTTTTCCATTCCTGCATCCGGCTGAAATGAGCAGCAAAAAACATGTTTGTATTTTGAAAATCTCCTTAGATGTTCCTGTTGACATCATTGTAGCTAATTAATTGTCAGTATTGCTATTAATAGTAGCAAATAACAACGTGTGCATAGATTTTATTTTATAGCAGGTGTTCTTATGCTGTTCCTTCAGCAGGTCTGTGACCACGGTGACAGAAAAAGAATCTTTTCTTTTCCATTTCCTTCCTGTCATTTAAAAATTATCTTTCAGTAGGGGTGTGTGATTTTAAATATCAAATTATGTTATTAAGGTGGTGTTTTACTCTGGAGATGAGAGCCACAGATTTCATCAGATTTATAAGTGGGTCCATGACCCAAAATGCTTAAGAACTACTGGCAAGCTTTGAAAAAATTTATCAGCTTAGAAAACCAAATTCTGCAAGCTGACCTCAAGCATAACTTATTACAGTGAAAATTGCATACCATGCTAATGACTTTATAGCTATTACGTTGCAAGTTATTAGGCAGGCAAACTCATCTCAGTCTCAGCAAAAAGGGTAATAGCTTCTTTGCTATAAAGCCACCTGTTCTAGATTAGGTAGGTATCCTTGCCTAATTGAAATATGGTGTAATTGTAAAATGAGCATTTGCAGTTAATCTAAAGGCCAAGTTCAGATAAGGGCAATAGAAGGCATTTTGCTACCTAAAGAAAAGCAGCAAATGGCTCAGGTCAGGATGTACAGCACACAAAACCAGAAGAAAACAGGCAGTCCTGCCAGTGAAAACACAACCAATCACAAATCAAATTATCACCATGTTCCTGGGTTTGCACGACAACATTCTACAAGAAAATTCTAAAAACTGGAGCACTTGAAACAAAAAGTTGAAACTTTTAAACTGGGCTTCAGATATGTTCTAACATTGGCATACTAAACATAGGCAGTCTTACGTTGCTGTGTGCAAAATCTGGTGACATTTGGTTATATAGTTTTTGTGGTATGCCCGTGTTCATAAATTGGCCATAACCCTTCCCGATGGGTTCGCTCGCTTACGCACACGGCGTGAAGACCAACACGGTCTCTCAGCGCCCGTGGAGGGGAAATTGGGGTGCGGGCAAGATTAATGATTGGAATAAATTCATAAGACCTTGGCTGAGGAATTGCGGAGGAAATAGGACAAAAGGTAAAAAGTTGCTGACTCCAGGGTTGAACTTGCTCTTCCCCTTCTGACCCAAGATAAGGTTGAGTAAGCACACTGAGTCAGCGGCTAAGGAGGTTAGTCCCGGAGACAGTTTACATGGTCTTCCGAGATAGGGCGAGAACAATGGGGTTTTGCCAACCCAGATCTTAGATAACTGTGGGTCTGTCCATTAATCACAAGATAATGTCCGGAGACAGGTGTTATCTTGACCCACCAGAAATGCCACGTTTGCATCAGCCTTCTGCGATGAAATCCCATGCACCTTTAGCACGGAACTCTCGAGGCAGGGTAATAAATATGCCACCCGACTTAGGTCGGGACTGGACTTCACCGCACATTTCATCTCACGTGCCTTTCCTTGTGGCCAGTCACTCCGAACCTCCCCAGGCCATTCCTGGACCAAGTGGCCCTCTCCGTTGGCCCTTGCAACACCATTGCAATATCTGGTGACCCTGATGTGATTCTAAGGGGCCTTGGCATGGTCCTACTCCTTGGGCCATGCTCCAACGTGATTCTAAGGGGCCTGACGTGGTTCTGGGGAGCCACACTCCAAGACGACTCTCCCCAGAGGCTGCGGAGTAGCTCCGATTGGGATGCTAGCCTGCTCGGAACTCAGCTCGATCTTCAGAGGCCATCGCTGTCTCCAGCTGAGACCGCAATCTCTCACAGCAAGGAGGGCAGCGCTAATTGCAAGCTCAGCGGCAGCCCATTCATCACTGGTTCATCGGAACGGATGCGTTCTGCATCAGGGTGAGCTGTGAGCCCTGATCTGATTGGCAGAGGCTGAAGGAAGCCCACGGTAGCCAATACCACGATCCTACCCAGACCCAAGGCCACGTCCTGTGCACCACATCACCCGACTTACTGCCTGAGGTGCACCGACTCATCCCGCGAGGGAACCTCTTATCAGGTAGTATGGGGGCTTGCTTGGAGGGGCAAGATTCATCCGTTAGGTGAAGTGCTCATAGGGAGGAGCTCAAGCACCTGGCCAGGCTACATCATGTAAGCATTCATAGTCAAAGCCTAAATGAACTCATGGTATATCTGAGGGAGCATGGTTTGTTCTACCCAGAAGCAGGCACGCTGGACCCAGAGCACCTGCTAAAATCATAGGGACATGGGCGAAGTGTAGACAGATCATTTCCGCAGTTAGTCCAGTCCGGATAGAGACCAAGAAACCCCCAGCATACGTAGAACCACCTGCCTCAGTGAGTCTCTATCCGACCATTCAGTTTAAGCGTGGGGGCATTGGGGACTCCCCTTCCGTGGCATCTGCAGACACCATGGGAGCAGGCAGAAGCCTAGGAAGCGCAGGTGCTTCCCAGGTCGCCAAAATTCCCTTTCAGCACATGGTAGAGGAGGAAGCACGTAAAAGGGAAATCCCGGCCGAGGAACTGGCCGAACTCCTACAGCTATGTCCAGTCCGCTTAGAAACGGACGCCCTCACGGGCAATCAGGTGGCAGTATACATGCCCATCCCACAAGGGGCACGCTCCAACAGTTGGTAGAATCCACCATGCTCATCCCTCATGACTGGAAGGCCATGATGTGGATGATGCTGAACCCTAGCCAGTACCTCTTATGGGACAATGAGTTTCGGCTGGAAGCGCAGGAAGGGCTGCCCGGATGGGAGGCGCAGTGATACCAGAGCAACTTTATGGCTCCGGGCAATTCGAAACCATCCAGGCGCAGTCCATTTTGCCAGCGGCTACACTCCAGCTCTCATCTGAAGCAGCCTTTAAGGCATATCTTAAGCCACTGGCAAGGGCGCTAAGAACTACACAACCATCAAGCAGGGAGTGCAAGAGCCTTACATGGATTTCATTAACAGATTAGAGGAAGCCATTATTAGGCAGATAGACAACCAAGATGCCCAAGAAGAGCTTATGATGAAATTGGCCAAAGACAACGCCAACCTCGATTGTCACAAAATCTTGCAGGCAATGAGCCACAGACCTGATCTGATGCTTACTGACATGATCAGGGCTTGTGCTGATATTGGAACATTTTCCTTTAAGATGGGGCTGTTGGTAGTGGCAGTGCAAGGGGAGAACAAAACCAAGGGAACTTGCCACCTGTGTGGCAAAGTGGGGCACTTTGCCAAAGAGTGCAGGTCAGAAAAAACCCATAAGAAGTGTGGTGGCCAGCCATCAGGCCGCCCAGCGGTACCATCTACCCTGTGTCCCAGATGCCACAGCTGCTTCCATTGGGCCAACCAGTGTCCGAATTCGGGAAACCGGCCCACGGGCATGTCTCTAGCCCCAGTTCAAATAGAGGCAACAGCCACCCTGGAAGCCCCAGAGCGGACATCCCAATAATTTCACCCAGCATCATTCCCAGCATTTCAGAGGCACAGGCAGAAGCTAAGGGCAGTGCAGGGCTAGACTTGGAATGCCAGGGGGACGTTACATGCAACCTGCCAGGCTCAGTCTACCAAGTCAACTCCCAGTACAAGGGTCCTCTTCCCCCAGACACCATAGGATTAGTCTTGCCTCATAGCAATGCAGGGAAAAAAGGGATCTTCATGGTCCCAGGAGTCATAAACTTCGATTACACAGGCACTGTCAAAGTCCAGCTGTGTACATACCTACCCCAGACAGTCAGCAAAAGGGGATTCAATAGCACAACTGATCATGGTTCTGTGTCATCTGCCAGGTAGAGACAAGGAGGTGAGCAGAGGAAGCTCATGATTTGGGTCAACAAACTGCCCGAGAGAGGAAGGGGCAGTAGAAGGATACCAGATCATAGCGACAGTGGAAAAGAACATAGAGTGGAAGCAGCGACCAGTCATTAAGATATTTTTAAACAAAAGACCTTTTGACGGGCTGCTCGTCACTGGAGCCAATGTTACTGTAATTAGCCAGAAATTGTGTCCCACTTCTTCATGATCTAAGAGAGATCAATAAATGCATTCAGCCCATGGATCCACTTCAATATGGGACACCCAATCCCAATATGATCCCCGAATGGTGGGAGATCCTAATCGTAGACTTAAAAGACTGCTTTTACACCATCTCTTTAGATCCTAGGGACAGGGAAAGTTTGCTTTTACGGTGCCAGTCACCAATCACAGGGAACCAACCCAATGTTATGCGTGGAAATTTTTGCCACAGGAGATGCTCACCTCGCCCACCTTGTGCCAAATCTATGTCCACGGGGCATTAGAGGGGTTCCGGAACCTGCACCCCAAAGTCTTAGTTTGCCATTTCATGGATGACATATTGATCGCAGCACCAAAATTGGGTAGCGACATGTTTTGTGACCTTTAAAATTCACTGGGGGACAAAGGCCTGATAATTGCCCCAGAAAGAGTTCAGAGAACCGAACCCTATTCTTACTTGGGTCATCGGTTACTCCGTTCTTTTGCAGCACCGATTTTGCCAAAACTTAACCTCAAAGATTCCGTAACGCTAGTGGAACTCAAGCAATTTCTAGGAAACATTAATTGGGCAAGGCCCTATTTTAAAATTAGCACCGATCTTTTAAAGCTGCTTTTTTTGCTACTAGGAAAACAGCCAGCAGATCAAATCCAAATTCCGGGAGAGGCGAAACAAACTCTCCAGGAAGTCAATTGCATACTCAGCCACCGTTGGGTAGACAGGATTGGCGGGGGGTCATTCACCCCCACGCTAAATCTATACATCATTAGAACAGGCATCATTTCGCAGGAGTTCTAGGCACAGATTTCAGCGGGGGGGGGGGAACATCATGGAATGGGTGTATTTACCACATACCACTTCCAGGAACATTGTTCCTCCGCAAGAACTGGTAGCCACAGTCATCCACAAAGGAAGGCTTAGAGCTAGGTTCACTTCAGGACATGACTTAGCCAAGATAGTTATGCCCTTAAATAAGGAACAGACACGCCAGCTGATGCAGCTCGGAGATACCCTCCCGATTGCATTAGAAGGCTTTACAGGCAACCTGGCATATCATTTGCCAAGGGATCCCAGACTTGTCTTGCTTCAGACTGAGACAGTCGAATTACAAAGCATGCTGTCTCTGACTCCGATTCAGGGGGCCAAGACAGGATGGGGGAAAATATATGGGGTTCTCACTTGATATGAGGAGCAGGCTTGGCGAACGCTACTGACACTTCTGCAGAAATCAGTGCAGAGAGCGGAATTAGCAGCAGTGAACTTCACCTTAAGAACATTTCATCAAGAGCCATTGAATATAGTCACGTACAGTCAGTATGTCCGGTATTTGATTCACAACTTGCCAGGGGCTTACATCACTCCGGCCATAGACAGGAATTTAATGAGCCTATTCCTAACCATGCAATTCCATTTATGACATCGCAGGGAAGCCTTGTATGTCACCCATATTAGGAGCCACCAGGATTTGCCTGGTTCGATTTCAGAAGGTAACAGCAGGGCTGACTCAGCAGTCAAGGAAGTGCATCAAAGATTAGTCTCAGGAGTCTTTACGACCCTGATCCAGAGCCATGCATTCTTTCATCAGAATGCTAAAGCTCTCACAAGGCAGTTTAACCTGCCATTGACACAAGCACAAGGCATCGTGCATTACTGCCTGCAATGCGCAGGAGTATCGGGGGGACCTTCATGGGGGGTAAACCCATGAGGGACAGAAGCTAACCAAATTTGGCAAATGGACGTCTTGCATGTTCCACAATTTGGGAGATGGCAGTATATGCACGTCACATTCTTGCAGTTTGCCTGGGCCACGGCCCAGAAGGGAGAAACTGTGACCCATATAGAGCAACATCTATAGTCATGCTTCGTGACCATGGGCGAACCAGGTCACTTGAAGACAGATAATGCACCAGCTTATAGTTCCAGACAGCTAGCCACATTCCTAGCCACTTGGGACATAAAGCACACATTTGGCATGCCATACAATCCCCAAGGACAAGCCATTGTCAAACAGGTGAACCAGACGCTAAAGTCCTACATCGAAAAACAAATAGAAAGGGATGAGATAGTCCCCCCAAAGAGCCAAGGTCAGGCACAGCAACGCCTGCACAAAGTCTTATTCACATACAATCACTTAAATATTTTTGCTGACTGCACTCCGCAGGAGAAGCATTTCCGAAGCTGGGAAGCTCTCCTGCACTCCATGGTTCGATTCAGAGTGCAACCAGACCCCTCTTGGAAGGGTCCAGCGCCCCTGATAACCTGGGGAAGAGGCTATGCAGTGATTATGTCTCCTACAGGTACCATTTGGATTCCGGCCCGCTGTGTGAAGCCGTACTTTGAACCGCATGGCATGGAACTAGGCTGCCCCGAACCCGTTGCCAGAGATGGAGGAGAAAGACCTGACAACAGGACGGAGGTGGGGCAGGCGACACCGGCCACGGCGACCCAGGACGGAGGAGCTGAAAGTGACATGGGGAATGATCAAAGTCCTGTGTGATGATGCCATGATCATTTTGCAAGAGAACCACTCTGAGCCCACTCCACACAACATGGTAGCTGCGGTCTTGGCTCAAATCACTTACAATTCCCTAATGATAGTCTTGATCCTTTCCTTGCTTATGGGGGGAGGGGTTCAAGCCTCTGGTGGGGACCTTACTGCCAGGCTCCAGTACAACATCTGGGAGAGACTGTCCGGACTCGTCAACCAGTCAAACTTTTGCTTAGAGCAGACCACAGACACTTCTTCTTTGTTAAGTACATGCCTTATCCCGGTCTGCCGTGCTCCGGGCGAGCAGGGCAAGAACTTTGAATTGTTGCTTAAACGAACACTCGGACCTCATCACCGAATCACATACGCAACCTATGTGGCCTGGGGAACTCAGGTAACAAAGACTTTGCCCACTGATGTGCTCACTCTGTACACACCCCGAGTGGCGATCAGCCCAAACATGCCCTGTGCTAGAATGACCAGCTGCTCCACAGCCAAAAGGCCACACCACCATTGCCTGAGCCCCGGGAAAGAGACTTGGAAATGTAACCAGCCAGAGACAACACGTTCTATGTATGCTAATATCATTTTGCCCATAGGATGGTTTTTTACTTGTAACCAATGGACGTGGAACTACATTCCAGCTAACATATCTGACTTATACTGTTGTTTGAGTCGCTTGACTCTGATACTCCCCAAAAGAGAAATGATCACCCCAAACCCAGTCACCCCAAGACCAGCATGGTCCATAAGGGCGGCCTGGCTAGATGAGACATGCGACAGTAATATCAGATTGCTTAGTATGGCAGAGTATGTCTCTTTAGCGGTCAGCATTTTTGGGGTGCCCGGGTTAGCGGTGGGAAATGCATGTAGAATCGGCCAACTGGCGTGCGCGCTAGCTAAGGCTATCAATCACACCTCATCAGCCATCGCTATGCTTAACCGAGAGCAGGCTGAATTGAGACATGCATTTTTAGACAATAGAGCAGCAATTGATTGTTTGTTGCTTTTGCACCATGTGGGCTGTGAATCAGGCCACAATATGTGCTGTTTTAACCTCATGAATAACTCACACAAGGTCTAAAGTCAGATCACCAAACTCAACACCATCGTGAGAAATATCCAACAAGATGCCAACTGGGGGTGGTGGGATGAACTCCGTTCATGGTTGCCATGGAAATGGTTACAAACAACACTCAAAGCTACCGCTGGTGTTGTGGTAGTGGGGATTACGCTTTGCTCTTTCGCACAATGCATCCCTTCACTTCTCTCCATGTGTACCTCATGGCGGAGACCTCGAGAGACCCTCACACCCAGACAAATTATGCCCTATATTTACCAAGCCCTCAGCCAGGTTGATTTAAACAGTAAAACAAGGGGGAATGTGGTATGCCCACATTCATAAATTGACCATAACCCTTCCCGATGGGTTCGCTCGCTTACGCACATGGCTTGAGGACCAACACGGGCTCGGAAGGAGGGGAAATTGGGGTGCAGGCAAGATTAATGATTGGAATAAATTCATAAGATCTTGGCTGAGGAATTGTGGAGGAAATAGGACAAAAGGTAAAAAGTTGCTGACTCCAGGGTTGAACTCACTCTTCCCCTTCCTACCCAAGATAAGGTTGAGTAAGCACACTGAGTCAGTGGCTAAGGAAGTTAATCCCGGAGACAGTTTACATGGTCTTCCGAGATAGGGCGAGAACAATGGGGTTTCGCCAACCCAGATCTTAGATAACTGCGGGTCTGTTCATTAATCACAAGACAATGTCCGGAGACAGGTGTTATCTTGACCCACCAGAAATGCCACATTTGCATCAGCCTTCTGTGACGACGTCCCATGTGCCAATAGCATGGAACTCTCGAGGCAGGGTCGGGACTGGACATCACCACACATTTTGTCTCACGTGCCTTTCCTTGCAGCCAGTCACTCCGAACCTCCCCGGACCATTCCCGGATCAGGTGGCCCTCTCCATTGGCCCTTGCAACACCATTGCAACAAGTTTTAAAGTTATTATTCTTTTAAAGTATAAACATGATTTGAACACCCCCTCTATGCATATACCATCATCGTCATTGTCTCGTCATCATCTCATCGTCATCATCGTCATCATCGTCGCCATCGCCGTCATCGCCGTCGTCATTATTATTATTATTATTATTATTATTATTATTATTATTATTATTATTATTATTATTATTATTATTATTATTATTATTATTATTATTATTATTATTATTATTACTTCTTCCATACCTGTTCCGGATATTATCATGGCAATAGTCTTCCTGTCCTTAACTCCTCGGAATAGTTCTTCCGAGGACATGCTGCACCAGCCTCTCAGATTCTTCAGCCATGAACTCCATCTACATCCAGTGCCTCTCTTCCTAGGGAGCTTTCCTTGCAGAACGAGTTGGAGTAGTCTATACTTTATGTTGTTCCTCATGATATGGCCAAGGTATTGGAGATTTCTTTGCTTAATGGTCTTAAACAGTTCTTGTTCTTTATCCACCCACTTCTACTTTAGTCACATGGTCAACACAGGACATCCTTACAAGCCGTCCACATTTCAAAAGCTTTTCTTCTCTTTTCAGATGCTTTAGTCAATGTATTTTTAAGACCACATGGATCCATACCCACTCCAAGCACTGGCACATCCTTGACTACACCCGGCAGTGTGATAAGAATGATGTCCTCATCACCAGGACAGCTAGATATATCAATGACTGTTGGACAGATCATAAACTTCTGATCTCAAGAATCAGGATTTCTCTTTGCCGAAGACCATCTAGGTACCTAATGTGCCCAAATAGAAGCTCAATATTTCTAAACTTTGGGATGAGCCCACTGCTGTGCATTTTTAGAATAATATGAGCCCACTGCTATTTTTAGAATAAGATCTCTGACTGACTGTTGAATAATCCAGTCAAGCATTCATGATGATGAAAAAAATGGGCCTCATTGCAAAATATTATCATAGACACTACTGAGAAGATCATTGGTTTTGTGAGAAGGAATAGGCAAGACTGGTTTGATAACAACAATGCCTCATCAATGCCAAATGGGAAGCCTATCTATCCCTTCTTCAAAATCCATCCTTCAACATGAAGAAAGGTCATTTCCAAGAACTAAAGTGGAAATGCCAGGCTCAAATAAGAGAAATGTAGAACATCTGGTGGCAACAACTGCATGCCAGACTCCTACAGATGAACTCCATCATCCCAAAAAAGATCCTGGTTCTCAACCTGGTGCTCCACCACTGTGCCAATGGCCTTGGCCTGGAAAAATGGGCTACAGAGTGATTTACCCTGCACCAAGCCCTGCCGATACATCTCGGGTCACAAGGGACATGACAGGCAGCCCTAGGAATAATACAGGACCACACAAATCAGGTGTGGGGTCATTGTTGCCATAATAGGGACAAATCTCTGCACACTGATGTGCTGAGGTCAATCCCCATAATGACTCTGAGGTCATTGCCACAGAGGTGGAGAACCAAAATTGCAGGTGAAGGGTAACGACAATTCTATTCTATATATGGAAAGAGGTGCCTCCACAGCATTCCCCGGTTTCCTTGCCACACCAGGAAAGCTTGATCCTGAAGGCCCAAATGGGGACCACATGGGGTGCAAGCGGCATGCCTCCTGGCCCAATACACAAAACTGTGGCCAACAATCCAAACCTGAGGTAAGTGAGGAAAATAGTAGTGGCCTGCAAAAGAAAGAAGAAAACATTGTGCCAGCACAGTAGTCAAGTTACAACGGGCAGGTATAAGATTGAAAATGCCCAGAGGACCAATGACCCATATGCTTAATGTCACCTGCAGTATATCCAAAGGCCAAAGCCATAGATGAAACACCAATTTTATGGTGCAAAGTCTCAAGGAGGTATTACTGAAGGCATTCCTATACCCAGGAGGCATTCCTGAATGGGCCACATGTAGGTCCTGTCCTTCACCAACCTTCTACCCTTCTCGTCCTCTCAGGAGAAACTCAATGAAGTCAAACATGAGAGATGTTCACATCTTTGTTCTTCGTACACCCTTCTTTTGATGTTGTGAAAGAACAATATGTTGTTAGGAAATTTTAAAATATATACTTTTGAGGGTTTCTATCAATTGTAATACAAAAAAGTAACTTATCCAAGCTCTACCTAAAGTAGACCATTAAAAATACAATGACGTAAGATTTATCAGTAGCCTGGTAAACATCTATAAATAGAACATACCTTCACCCATGAAATATCATGGGCTGCTATGGAGGAGACTGTTCAGGTTAATTGTGGGATCTGCTGTTCTGCACTCACTCTCAATAAACTTTGGTTGCCAGAGTTTGCACAGATGGGGAAAGGATGAAATATCAAGCAGTGAGTTAATGAAAGGACATGGACTGAGACAATGTTGTGAACCAGGAAGCTCAGGGTCACAGTAAGGTAGCAGAGAACACTGCCTCATGCACCTTCAAAAACACATGAACAGCCAGCAGCTGTCTGACCCAATGTTTATCTTTAAAATGCCAGGCAACACACCCAAGTGTAGGTGCAATTTATAATGTCCATACAGTGTGGTGCAACTTCTACGCTGCTGCATGCAAGTCAATAGCTAAAGGTGGGCATATTTGTTCATTGTTTGGTTGGGTTCTTTGTTGTTGTTATTATTATTGTTCCTGTCAATGAACTCTCTGTCCCCTTATCACTCCAGGACCTCCTCAAATGGATGCACTCCCAGTACAGGAAGAGATAAAAGGATGACAGACTCACATGAAGAAGAATCATATAATGAAGATATGTAGTTCAACAAAGTAAAGGGAAAGCTTCTTCGAAAGCACCAGGAAGAAATAAACCATCAGGGCTAGTTAGAAGACCAATAGAACTATTCCAAGCCACAGAGACTGGATCTGTCAAAATCTTGAATTTTAATCTCATTCAAGTTTGCCTGGACTCTGGCATGGCCATTGAAGCTCTGGCAAAGGTGGTCACCCTATAAACATTAGAAAATCCAGGTTAATGTTGTTTAATGAAAGATGGCTACTTTTAAAATAAAATAAAAAAAGGCGGGGGGGGGGGGGTAGAACAAGATTACTCTTGAAGGCCAAAGCCTAGAATTATTTTTTTAAAAATAAATGACATAATTTATTGAAAGATCACAGCTTGTCAGGTAGCTAGTTGCCCCACTGTATCTCTCCTTCACATCAATTATTTATTACTTACTCTTTCCAGTCATCTCCCCAAGGTTGCAGCAGTGAGATAATTGAGACACTGACATCCTACCTCCCAGAAAACTAAACTGATGGATGAGCTTGCCCTGTAGTACTGGGAGAATAAGATACAGAGGGGAAAATAGACATACAGTAAATGCATAAGCTTTTGTTTTAACAAAATAAACAGAACAAAACCCACCTTTTATTACTTGAAACATTTCATTCTTTTCATAAATCTTTCAAGGCCATTTATTGTATTCTGAAGTTGTAGCAGTCAACAGGGACAGAGGGTAGCAGCATAATTCGAAATGGCAAGGCCCAAGGTTAGTATTTAATCCATGTTTAATAAACAAATGGCTATTAATAAAAATAGATCTTTACATTCTAAGCTATGAAATATAGATCCGAGCAAGCCCATCTTAAAGCCTGTTCTATAATTTATAAAGTGGTGGCCAAGCTAATGAATGTCACGTAACTTGTATATTATAGACAGAACTTAGTTACTTCAGCTACATGTTTTATTTTTTCAAGCACCTTGATGATGAATAAATCATGACTATGTATTTCTAATTGAAAGTATATATATATATAAGATCAGCACCCGTAAGGAAACTGATGTGGAGATAAGAAAATTCCCTTTTGCCTGGCTTTATCAAAGTCAGGTATATGATCAGTATAATTATTGTTGGAGAGTGGAATTATTGTTGGATTTTAGTGTTTATGCTGGTAGTGGTATGCTTTTGAGATTTGCAAAGAAGAAGGAAAACAAATCAGTAAATTAAGGCCTTGTCTCTTTCCATGCATTTAGCCAGGAAATCTGAAATGTGCAATTTCACTCCAATCCTTTGGTTCTTTTCAATGCAAATTTCCTCTCTGAGGGTAAGTACTACTGTGTCCAGAGGGGCATTTTATCAGATACATTTGCAAAGGAGTGCACCATTAATCTTTTTAAAAAGTACAGTGCACAAAAGACAGAATGATTTGCTCCTATGCAATGGTTTTAGGTGTGGACTTATTGTAGGGGTTCCCAACATAAGGCCCGTGGGCTGGATCTGGTGCGTGGCACCATTTCATGTGGCCCCCACCCTTCAAAGGGCATTTGAGAAACAAAATGGCCACCCCTTTGAAGCTGTTGGTTCAAAGTGGCCACCCCTATTGTGCAGGCAGGGCAAAATGGCCGTCTGGCCTTCGAAGCTGACAGAGAGAGTATGAACCGGCTTGAAATGGTTGGGAACCTGTTGTGTCCAAAGCTTAATTCTGTTTCAAAAGTCAAGCCACACCAAGACGGAAGAACAGAAGCACGCCTTTTCTAAATGCGCGAAATTCAAATACATGTCAAAGTGGGAAATGCTGAACTTTGTTTGTCCTCTGGAAGCCCGCCTAAATATATCTTGTTTTGTAATGGTCAAATCACTGTATATATAGAGGCCACCCATGTACATAGTCCCCAGTCCGAAGTATGAGCTGAATAAAGAATCATTGAGTTTAACCCGATCCTGCTGGTTAGAGTACTTCTTCTTCCAGACTCAACAGAACCCCTGGCTTATTGTTTTGAGGATGGCATGCTGGGACATACTGCCATTCTGAAGGCTATAATAATATTTGTGTTAGCAAACAAATGCTTCATTCATCGTATGAGGCTAGGAAGATGCAAAATGCTAATTGACATTGCTTGAACGTGTGGCTGGGTAGTCTTCCAGATATCTGAGTACTATGTACAGATGCTGGAATTTGTGGCAGTGAACCCTCTCCCATGTCCCATCTGGCAGAAAAACTGGCTGAACTGTTTGGTTAGCTAGGTTTCTGATTGCAAAGGCAGAGTTTGAAAGTTCAATTCCTCACTGTGGCTCCTAGGAGAAGAATCAGCCTATATAGCCTTGACCAAGCTACACAATTCCAGAGCATTCACAGAAAAATGGACTGGTAAACTACCTATGCCTGGAAAACTTTAGAAAGGGTTGCCATAAGTAAAAATTGTATTGATGGCACAATGTGATTTTTTTAACGTAAAAAGGCCGTGCCTTCTGGTATGTATATGTATGCATGTTGGGATATTTTAGGGGAGCAGGGATCTGGGGAAGAGAGGAAGCATGACAGTATTGTTTCCACAGGGTGGATTTGATTTGAATCACGATTTAAATCACTAGTCAGTAAGGCTCGGTTTAAATCATGATTTTCTACATAAAGACTCATTTTTGCTGGAGTTGTTTTAATCTTAATATTTACAAGCAGATAAAGGTTTTATTTTGAGAATAATAACTTTTCAGATTACAGTAGTTTTACAGTTATATCAGAAAATTACTGATTTGGTGATTATATACCATTAGAAATACATAGATAGATAATTATGAAATTACTGCAAGGTAAACTATCTCCAGTTTAATAGGTTAATTATTCAAGACTGAGTGGCTTTGGGTGCGGGGCCCCATGTTATCCCGAGAGCTACCATCTTTGGTCCTGGCTAGGGCATCTTTGCCCCAGTCAGATCCGGTGCGTAATTTGGGGGATCCTCCTAGATTCACGGCTACTGCTCGAAGAGCAGGTGGCAGCTGTGGCTAGGAGGGCCTTTGCACAGCTCCATGTAATCTACCAATTGTGCCCGTTCCTGGACTGGGACTCCTTGCTCACGGTCACTCATGCTCTGATCACCTCCAGATTGGATTATTGTAATGTGCTCTACATGGGGCTGCGTTTGGTAACCATTCGGAGACTTCAGCTGGTCAAGAATGCGACTGCCTGGGTAGTGATGGGGCACGGGTGTTATGCTCGTGCCTCACCACTGCTCTGGGAGCTGCACTGGTTGCCAGTGTACCTCCTGATGCAATTCAAGGTACTGGTTTTGACCTTTAAAGCCATTGGACCAGGCTACTTAACAGACTGCATCATCACAAGAAATTAAGCCCATCTTACCAGGGCAGACAGAAGGGGCTCAGTGGTGGTCCCATCAATGAGAGAGGTACATCTGATTGGGGCCAGGAAGAGAGCCTTCTCCATGTCTGCCCCAGCCCTGTGGAACCTCCTACCACCTGACGTGCGTCTCCAGACAGAACTACTCCCCTTTAGGAAGATGCTGAAGACATGGTTGTTTCAGCATGGGTGCCCCCACCGCTCAGGCCCGCTGGCTTGTCTAGCCGGGGAAACGGACCTGTCCTGTCATGGATCTCAATTTTAATTGTGGGTGGTGGGTGCTGAGGGTTGTTTTCTGAATGTTTATATGGGTTTTATGTGTTTTAATGTGGATTTTATCTGGGGTTTTTAGCTGTGGATGTTTTTAATTGTTTTATATTGTATTCTTTTTCCCCCTCTTTTGTTGTTAGCCGCCCTGAGTGGTGTTTCCCACCAGGAGGGTGGGATATAAATACACAAATAAATAAATAAATAAATAAATAAATATTTGAACAACTGTTCTGTTGTACTTTATTGGAAGGAGAAAAATAATAATTACCTTAACATTTAAATAGTTTTATTTAACCAAAAACAATAACATTATATAGCATTATGTATGCTTATATTTGCTTAACATCTATGTTTGTTAACTGATGTGGTAAATATATTTTAAAAACTTAGACTGACAGTCATTGACTACATCAGCCAGGTCCACATGAAAAACTTAAAATGTACTGCCTTCTGCAGCTCACTAATCTTCATCTTCATTTTCTTGCTTGTTCATAATCTGGAAAAGAAAAACAAGCTTTCCTGCTTTATCGGGTCCCAAACAATTTCTCAATTTAGAATGAATGAGTCCAAAGGAATAGGATATTCTTTCTACACCAGCAAAAGAAGCTACAGCTGTTAAAAGTGAAATCATTATTTCAACCGTCCATACCTGTCAACCGCGGCTCCGGAAAATACGGGACCTGCGCAGAACGGTTCTGCGGAGGTCACCTTTACGTGACCTGTGCAGAACGGTTCTGCACAGGTCACCTTCTATGCATGTGTAGGAGGCATTTACACTTGCATAGAACCCTTCTACGATTCCCTTCTGCGCAGATCGCCTTCTACGCATGCGTAGAAGGGTTCTACGCAAGCATAGAAGGGTTCTACGCAAGCATAGAAGGGTTCTACGCATGTGTAGAAGGCGATCTGCACAGAAGGGATGTGCAGTACCTCTTCCCCCCCTCCCACTGCCAATTCCAGGGTTTTGGTAGCTGTGGGCGGGAAATGGTGCAAATCGGCACCAAAAATCGGGAAATCCCGGCCAATCCGGGAAGGTTGACAGGTATGACCGTCTCTAAATCCAAGTGTTTAAGTGACTTCCACGAGTTCACTGGTGTGACTTTCTTTAAAACATCATCAGCAAACATATATTTCTTGAATGTTTCCCCCCTAGCTCTGAAGTTTATTATAGTTGCCATTATAGATGAATGATTGCTGGATACCTAATTCCTCTTCAGCACTTAAGGTTTGACCCTCATACCGGATATTGACAATATTTGCGAGAAAATGAGCTAGAGACAGTGCTTGCCCAATTCGTTTTTTTAATGCTTGTAATTTAATTCTGTCATTGTGTAGTTCTGTTTTTAAGTGCTCACTCAGTTCTTTCCAAATTTGAACAGCATCAGCAATAAAACAGGTATTTTTCTGTATTTTGTTTAAGCTTCAGAAATGGGTTTCAGGATGGTCAGCATATGTTCAACATTTCTCTTAAATCCAATGTTGAGGATTTTGGCCATGACAGTGCCATCTATTTTCTCTCGATTTTGTTCGCAAACCGTCATCAGAATAGGCCAGTTCTTGATATACTGCTCAAAACAGTCCACTACAGAGTTCCATCTAACTTCTTGTGGGAGTGTTAGCTTGGTTTCACCCATTCTTTTCAGAGCGGCTGCTGCAAAATGATTGTTACGAAAGTATTTAGCAATTTCAACAACATTAGTCGTTATTTCTAGAACACTGAAGTCTTTTGCTAGGAGGTGCATCAAATGAGCACTACATCCATATGTTACTACTTTGATATTCTCTTCACACAATAAATTTCTTCTCATTTTGAATATATTTGCAGCATTGTTTGTGACCAAACTGTGCACTAGACATTTGAATGTTTGTTCACATTTTATTATAGCTTTTGTTGTTACTTCTTGTAAGTATTCTGCTGTATGTGCATTTCCTGATGTATCAATTGTTTCTGCAAGGAAGACATTGCCTTCTTCTGTTGTTATACAAGCACATACAACAGGATCATTGTGGGCATTACTCCACCCATCAAGACTTAGATTAACAATTTTACCCTCTAAACTTGTTGCACATTGCTCCATTTCTTTGTCATACACTTTATCCAGACGTTTCCCTGCAACATCTGTTCTGCTAGGTGGACTGTATCCTGGTCTCAATGACTGGATCATATTAATGAAGTGTGGGTTTTCAATAAGACGGAAAGAAGAGTTTGTTGCATAAACAAACTAGGCAATTTTTTCATCAAGTAACTCTTTTTCTAATCTGCTGGTTTTTATCACAAACTTATCTATGGTGGTGGATCCTGGGTGGTTGGATTTCTTCTTTCTTTTAGGTGATATACTGTGACTATGTGATTTTGATGATGACGAATATGATGATGTGACTGAAACACTATCCTGGACAGATAACTCTGAAACTGTAGAACAGGAGGATGGTGAAGGTGGATAGTTTCCTGAAACCTTTGTGTTGATGATGAATTCCCCTAAACAAAAAAGTCAATTCTGTTATTTTATTTATTTTTTATACCATTTCGGCATATTTAGTAAGTTAGTATTATTATTACTCTTTGCATTCACTGCCACGGTGCCACTCAATACTGCCCAAACAAAGAATATGCTTGTTTCAACTCTTTATTTCTTCATAACAACTATATCTGACTGTAGTAACATGCAGTAACAGTAACATATATTTTTGCTCAAACATGAGAGAGCCAGTGTAGTATAGTCGGACTCGTTTGATTAGGAGGAACTAGGAAACCTGGATTCAAATCCCCACTCAGCAATAAAGCTCACTGAGTGACCTTGGGCCAATCATTCTCTCTCAGCCTAATCTACCACACAACCTCACAAGGTTGTTGTGAGGGTAAAGGGGGAAGGAGATTGTCATTGTAAGCCACCTTGAACTGGGATTTGGCCCTGGAGAAGGCAGCATAGAAATCCAATAAATAAATTCCTCAAGACAGTCTTTAAGAAATATGATGAAATCAAAAAGTGTATAAACCTGAAGATCCTGCCTGCCTGTTCAGAACTGTTCCTTTTGTCATCTTCATCACTGCAAATCTCATGATGTTGTTTCATTCAGGCCACAAGGCCTTGCATTTCTTTGTTGCAGTGTTTGCATTTTGCATGCATGCCTGCCATACCCATAGGTAGAGGAACTTCATTAAAATATTCCCAAACTGGGTCTCTTTTACAGCCTGCTGGCATTACAGGTTTTTCTCCTCAAGGGAGAGAGTGAGAATAATAGGATTAACTTCAGGCTGCTATACAAATACGTAAAGATCTCAAGATGCAGAGTTCCGTCCTCAAAAGGTTTCACTTTTACTTTACTGCTTGCCCCTCCCTCCTCAAACTTTGCTCCTTGTGCTATTCCATTCAAAACAACCTTCTATTCATTGAACTTCTTGAAACGTAGCAGCACTTAAGAGGTAAGGGGGTTGATTCTGTGTACATAGATTTGCAGAGGAACAATGGGATTAAGGTCTTTTTCTCAATTCTGATGTTTATTTTATAACTTTTTTTGCTATGTAGTAGGCATGTTATCATTGCAGATCCAAATGCACAGTTTTGAAAACAGCAAGACCAAGCATCTGATGTAATAATATCTTCTAGATAGAAAAATTGCCCCAAATAATCAGAAACCTCTGGGAGAGCATGACATTGTGAATGGATTAATACAGCCTTATGCCACATAATTAAAAACTAATTTCGTGAAAAATAACCTTTGGACTATAATGTATCTTAACTAGAACACGATTGTTAGAGAGATTTTTCCTCAAAAAGTATTTGAATCAAAAAAATCTGATTTAAATCAAAAAAATCCCATTTTTGATTATTATTATTTTTTAAAAATCATTGATTTTATCCACCCTGGTTTCTCACATCTGCTAAGGCAGGAGTCCCTAGCTACCGGGCTGCAGATCAGTATCGGGCCATGGGCTGTCCCAAACTGGGCCATGGGGGTGGGTGGCAATGAGAGCCCTGATGGCAGCCTTCTGCCCTCAATGTGCTTCACCAAGTCTTCCCAGTGAACAGAGTGAGAGCATAGGCTTCAGACACAGCAGATAGGCAGGTGGCTGAGCCCCTCCTCCACATTGCTCAACTATGGTGGAGCTTTGCCCCCACCTGTGTGCAGCATGTTACCTTACTACCTGAGTCAAACGGTGTAGCTGGCAGGTGGCTAGGCACCTCTTTCTTGTACTTTATCATATTTTATTATGCACGTGCACCGTCCAATCCTACTACACCCACTTACCAGTCCCTGGGAAAAATTTTTTAGCATTAAGCCAGCCCGTGGTGCAAAAAAGGTTGGAGACCCCTGTGCTAAAGGACACAAGGGGACTTTATGCAACAAAGGTGATATTTTCAACAGGGATCACCCTCCCAAATAGATTTGTGGGCTTCTAGCAGGTCAAAAGCAAAACATTACAAGCAGATAAATGGGTACATTACTTCAATTGCCAGAAGCCCAAGTAAGAACACCTGCTGATCAAGGCTTCTAGGAATTGAAATCCGAGGATGAGAATCCGTGGTCCAGAGTATACATTATACACAGTAGTGTAATACAGCAAGGGTTTACAGGGTTGAAAGAAAGACAAACAGACAAACAGGAGCTATCATAGGGTCAAACTAGATGATATATTTAGCATATTTTTAGAAGATATGCCCCCTTTAAGTGTCAAATTATGTATGTTTCTCATGAAATATAATCTTCCTCATTTAAACACCTTGCATTTTACATACAGTGGTACCTCGCTTAAAAAGCATAATGTGTTCCATGGGGTTGCTCTTTAAGCGAATTGCTCTTTAAGCAAAACACTTGGAAAAAGTGCCGTCACTGCCATTGTGACCAATTGTGACTTCTGGCAGGGCGGGGGGATTGCGAACCCCGATTTCTTAAGTGAGTTTTTGGTTGTTTTTAGTTGTTAAGTGAGGGTGACCATTCAGAGAAAATTCTGCTCTTTAAGCGAGTTAGTCTCTAAGCGAGGCACTCTTTATGTAAGGTTTCACTCTACTTCAGTTTGGGACTACTCACTGGAAGCTAAAGACTGAGTTATTTTGCCAGTCTGATCCTGCGTTATATATGGGAGGGAAAGTGGGCTGATCTGTGAGGAAGATACAATCACTAGACATCTGGTCTCACCCTCACACTTTTCTTGCTGACCTTGTCATTTTGATTTTTCAATAGTTATTATGAGGACTAGAATTATCTTTTTAAAAAAAGAAATGAAAAAGCAAAGCTGGGCGATGGGAATGAGCAGAGCATGAAATCATTCTCTTTATTATTTCAACTCTCTGAACCTCCCAAAACAGCAGGTTAGCTTGGAGATTCTGGGAGCTCTAGTCTGAAAAGGGAATCGTTCCAAGCTCTGCAAGAGATTCATTGACAGCAAAGTTGAACTTTTGTGTTGGAAATCTGAAGATTTTCAGAAAATGAGGAAGGATCTAGGGGTTCATGGGAATCAAAAGAACACACTGGATACAAAAACCAAAAAATACAATGAGTTGCAGTGCGTTTGAAGTAATATGGGCAATGTAATATTTCAGAATATAAGCCTCTAAGCTGTTTCACAATAATACAAAGCAGGTCATTTTCCAGAGCACCACAATATCACAAAGACCCCATTGAGACAAATCAGGCTGATTCCGGTTGAGCTGCATGAGAATTTACTAGCAGATATTATGACCAGAATTCATCTTAGTGATTCTGTGCTCTGAAAATACCGATGCTATAATCAGGAGCAAAATAACTTTAAGCCATCCAATTATAAAAACACACTCTCATTAACATGTGGTGGGGAAGAGTGGAAGAAAATAATTACATTTACATCTCAGTTACAAGGCTGGGGCTCAACTTGAAAATATCTGCACTGGAAGAAAAGTGCCTTGCCAGCAATCTACAATTGCTCACCACATGAGCAGGTGAAAATGAGCATCTCAAAGAGTGTGATAACAGCTGTGTCTCCATAAGACATTTAGCTCTGAAGGTGTCCATGCATCTGTTCTAAACTTTTCATCTTTTCTTGTCTTTTTGAAAAAGGATACTGACAACTTTGGCAGTGACACTTTTAACAGCTGAGTGCCTCTAATGAGATGGTATTCAAGAAGGCTCTTCAAGTCCAAACCATTATGTAACACTGTAAGGACTAACTATGGGGATTGCTTGAGGAGTAAAGATCCTTCATAATTTATCTATTTACACTGGAAAGGGTGAAGGATTCTGTTCCCTCATAGAAATGCAATTGCTAGGGTTCCATTAGTGGGTGGTGCACCACATTTGTAATCTTATACCCAATGGGGGGTCGAGGCTGTGGTGGCTCAAGTGGTTAAGACACTGGACTTGAAGACTGGAAGGTCGGAGTTAGATACCCAAGTACTGCACGATGAAGTGAGCTCCCATCTCTGTCCGAGCTCCTGCCAACCTAGCAGTTTGAAAGCAAGAAATTGCAAGAAGATAAATAGGTACCACTTTAGTGGGAAGGTAAACAATATTCTATGCACTCCAGTGTTTAGTCATGCCTACACATGTCCATGGAAATGTTTGCAAAAACAGACGTGCTAGCTCTTTGTCTATAAATAGAGATGAGCACTGAAACCTTGAGTCAGATATGACTGGGGTTTGAGCAAGGGTGACCATTCCCTTTACCTTACCCACACAGGTCAGAAGCAGATGATAGAGACAACCAGAAATAGAGCTGAACGAATAAATTTTGTTGCAGAGAATTGAGACTGCCTTTTCAGTTTTGTGAAATCAAATGTCAGAGAAATCCTGTGTGTCAGGCCTGGAAACTGATAACCAAACAAAGCAAGCTATTTTCCATACTCTGAGAAGTAAGAAAAATTCCTGTATCAACAGATAGATACTTTATTTAAATAAATATTTTCCTCATCTAATAAGAAGCAATCTCTAATGTCACTTTCTGGATTTGTTTGAACTTAAATGCATTTACAACACAATCCTAATTGATCAAAGTGACCAATGGCTACCTGAGCCAAACATAGTGCGACTGAAGCTGGTTTGGATCCAAACCCCTCTCAGTCTAGGGATGTCTGAAACTACTTAAGAATATCCTTACCCTGGCCTAACCATGTGTTGACATCTTTACCTATAAATCTGAGCATTAACTATTGTAATTTGACTAAGGATCCCGCACCCGGCCATACTATCCCGTACCAAGCATTCGTGCACTCGCCCAAACTGGGTACGGAGGTAACTGGTGGGATGAGAAATGTGCCAGTGGGGCAGGAGACCCACGAATGCAAACAAAAGGAAAAGACTTCACTTCCCAATGTTCCTTGCGCTGAGAGGCCCAAGCTAAAATAATGTTGGGAAACGCGCTGCGGCCAATCAAAATCGAGCCACAGAAAAAAAAACGCTGCACAAACGGAAACCACAAATGCAAAACTAAAAGCCCCAGTGTCCTGTGCACCATGAGCACGCAGAACACTGAGAAAGCCGGTGCATGAAAAATAAAAATACAAAATGCAATGGGAGCGCAAGTCCACCGCAGGCGGACACAGTGCCTCACAGCCACGCAAAATAAAAAGCAAAAAAACGCCACCACGAGACACCCACCATCCTTCTTTCCCGGAGCAATGGGAAGAAGAGGGACTCCCTCTCCTCCACGCTACCCCACCGAAGACATGGCGAGACCACCACTGGCCTCAAGAAAAGTTGAGCTGGGGTGGAAAAAAACACCAAAAACAGGGGGGGGGGGTCAAGGAGGGGGGAAGGTACTGATGCATTCACACACACCCCTCCTGAAAGCAAACCAATTCCCTGGGAAGCAAAGGCAGCGGACGAGGCTCTGGTCATTGCCTTTACTTCCCAAGGAAGTGTTTTGCTTTCAAGAGGAGGAAGAATGCACCAGTACCTTCCCCCCCACCCCCCATTGAAAGCAAACCAATTCCCCAGGAAGCAAAGGCAGCGAACGGGCCTCCAGTCGTTGCCTTCGCCTCCCAAAGCTCTTCACCCGGGCGCAGCCTCCGAACACAACTGCAGCACACACCTACTGGGCTGGACATTTCAAACCTACCCAACTCCAAAACAACAACATACACAAAATGTAACCAACAAAAACAAACACCAAAACTATTACAAAATAATAAAACAAAAATAAATCAATAATTAAAAACATTAATAAACAAAAAGAAATAAACCACAAAATACACAAACAAAAACTTCCACAACACCACAAAACCACAAACAAAACACCTAACTACAACACAAAAAAACCACAAATTACACACACAAACAACAACAAAATAAAACAAATTAAACACAACTAGAAAAAATCAAACCAATTAAACCTACCTAAAACTAAACCAAAACAAAAACTAACAAACAGAAACACCTCCCAGCCCACCACCACAAAAGCAAAACAAAGAAAAAACCCAGAAGGAAAAAAACAGACAACTCACATCACGACCATCACGACCTTCCTCCACGACGACCGGAACAGAAATGAAGAAACAAAGAGACTACTGACTGGAAGAAGCCCCACCCAGAGGCCAGGAGAGAAAAAACACGTTAAAGGACACCAAAACCCCTAGCAGCCCCACCTGCAGGGCACAATAGTAAAAACAACTCAAAAAGAATCAACAGCCCCAACCAGAGGCCACAACAGTAAAAACAAGTCAAAAACATAAAAATCAATCACAAATGTACACAAATCACAAACATATGTCAAAAAAATAAAATAAAAACATTTCTAAAATCCTGTGTTGAGTTTTAACTCAAATAAAAACCAAAAACATCTAAACACAGTTTAAAAACATTGAATGTAAAAAACATGTACTTTCACATTGTTAAAACTATTACCTATGGTACAATTATTAAAATAAAAGTCACATACTAAAACATTATTTTGATAAATAAAAAAATTATAAAAAATTATATCATCCTTTGTTCTTTTTTTAATCCACAAAAAAGAAAAACACCAAAAAAAACTAATCACAGTTTATAACAGCCTGGCATCCTAAGAAAAATTGACATATATGTTAAAACAAATATTCAAAAATACATTAGAAAAATAACAAAATACAAGTTGTTATTACTTTACAGTATCAAAACAATACAATCTATTTAACAAATGACAACATAAGGCATTTTTGCATAAATAATTTTTTAAAAAAGAACAATTACAAACTAACCTCTTTTTACAAACTAACCTCTTTTTACAAAAAAAAGCTCTGCTAGTCTTCTATATAACTAAAATCAAGGTCCGGTGTTGTATGTCCCTTATACAAATCCACACCCCTGCACCGATCGTGCTGAAACTCGGCACATACATACCTTGGGCTGAAGTGATGGTTACTGTGGGGGTGACAAGCCCCATGCACCAAAGTCTGCCCGGCATTCGAGGTGGCACATGGCCTAGCCGCCAGTATGGATGGCAGCCATTATGGCCACCCCACCCCAGTGACTACTGTCAGTTGACAGCCACCATGGCATGGCTCCTCTGCACTCCTGAGGCATGCCTCAGGGGGAAAGGAGAACCCACAGCTAGGGGGCAGGTGGAGGATGGGACTGGGCTGCTGCCTTCCGCAAGCCTCTGCCCCAACCCCCAATGGGTCCTCTGCCCACCTGCCCAAATGGAGCCTCCCTTCCACCTGACACAACCCATGGGAGGACTGAGAGGCCGGGCCGTGATTGCTACCCACTGACTGTAGTCACTGGGGAGGCTTGCGGCAGTGGCCTGAGTCAGGCTGAGACGGTGCCTCATGGCAGGGCTGAGAGAGTGGCCACAGACAAAAAGGTAACACAGCTGGGGTGTGGGGGCAGGGGGCGTCCCTGGGTCTCTTCTTGGCCTGGGTAGGGTACCCCCGGGCAATACTGGGTCCTCTGCTAGTAGTATCTGTTTGCCTGGACTGGAGGATCCAATGCACTCACCCTTTCAGGAGTCCAGAAAGATAATGAACCAAAAACACTCATGGAATATGTCATGGGAAAACTGTTCTAAAGTTTGTCCATTGTGTAGACCAGGTTTTCTCAACCTTGAGCCCCCAGATGTTCTTGGACTACAACTCCCAGAAGGTGTGCTGACTTGGGATTCTGGAAATTCTAGGAACTCAAGACCAAGAACACCTGGGGCACCAAGTTTGAGAAACCCTATTGTAGACTATTTTCAAGCTGGAAGTTTTGTTTCTTGCTACAGTTGGAGTCTTCTCCATGTTTCCTAATAATGCAGACACTGGAATGCAAAAATTGCCACATGGCCCCAAACCATATTTCAACTCCATCATTCAGGCTTCAAAAGTGTATCTTAAACAGATGGGATGGTTGCCTGTCCAAAGTTTTGATTAGTTTGAATAGTCTGGCTGCCTCCAGATTATTTTGCCAAGTTTATAGCTACACATTTCCCCATGATTTTATTTGCAACAGCAGCCATATCAGCAAGAATGTTAATACACACACAGCTATGATCTTCCATCAGGAGAAAAGGGAAATCGTTGGCCAATTTTCTGGCTGCATTCAGAAACAAATGTATTAGGGATCTATTTCACCTCATGATCTTCAGCCTGGATGGAATGCTTCTAAGTTCATTTTAATACAAACAGTAGCACAAGGTAACATTACTAAGAGAGCTATTCTAAGAAAGACAATTCTGAAGTACTTCTGAATTCAGTGAGATTTATTCCCGGGTTAGAAGGCATAGCAGGACTCTGCAACAAGAGGCCCTTCTGAACAGTTTGGACTATAGCTCCTATGTTGCTGCCCTTATGGGATTTTCTATTCTTTGTTCTAAGAAACTGATGAGAAGCTATGGATTTGATACTACAAGGGACCTCAACATAATTGGTACTATAAGCCCTGGAAGAGGATTGCAGAAAATATCATAATTGCCTAAGGATGGCACTTGAACTATGAAACAGAGGGCAAAAAGCATCACAGCTAGAGATGTTGCTGAGAGGAGGTCCATGCACATGTAGACAGGTGCTAACCGTGGATGTGTACCTTTAACACACTTGCTTGCTGACCTATCTTCTGGCTATTTCTCTTGAAACCATCCTTGAAACAGACAACCTACAAAATGGGATTGCTTCAAAAAGTGCACTGCTCTCTTTTGGCTCTTCGGGTAGAGAACAGCTTCCTTTAAAGTAGGACACCCTCATAAAAAGACCGTTAGTGGTAGGAAAGTTATGGACATAGATGCACAGGTGAATGTGCTGAATGATGCTTTCTGAAGTGTGACTTCTTGAACCTTGTGATTTATGAACCTGAGCACTCTATGGGAGGTATTAAGTCCTTGAAAAGCCTTATAGAAAAGTTCTAACTTTTTAAAGCCTATAAAGTATCAGAATGTGAAGAAGCACCTTCTTTTCTATGTTATTATTTTACACATAGATATATTTGGCATTAAATATTGCTGAAGAAAAGAACAGCACACATTGATTTTTATTGTTCTTTTAATCTTCCCTTCCCCCCTTCCATTTGGCTCATTTTTTTTACAAATTCCTTTTGCATTATATTCCAGATGACTGCCAGTTGAAACAGGTGGAAGGGCTTGTTATACCTCACCAGTTGAACCAAGCCTGCTTCATTGAATCAAACTGAATTATTGTCAGAAGAGTGAAAACTCTACATTCAAACCAAGAGTCCAAGTAGAATAAGACAAAGGTCTGTCTGGTATAGTGTCCAGTGCTGGCCAACCTCTTAGAAAAGCACAAACCAGACAGACAATATTGCTGCCCTATTGTTGGTGCCAAGTACAGTACGGATGTTTGGAAGGCATTCTGTATCTTCAGCAGTGTAAGTTTTATTTATTTATTTATTTATTTATTACTAGCATATTTATTTATTACTAGCATATTTTGCCCAACACTGCCGGGCTTTGTAAAATTGTGTTGCATAGTAAAGGGTTTCATTTTTTTTCTTGAACCAATGCTGCTGGGCTGTTTTAAATGGTGTTTAAAAGTTATGTGATTTTGTGGTTTCGAGGCGCTGCATCCGCCTGTGGCGGACTTGCGCTCCCAGTGTGTGTTTTATTTTATTTTTTTGCATGCCGGCTTCCTCAGTGCCAGGCTCTTTAAATTGGTTTTGGAAGGTTTTTGTTTTATGTTTATGCAAATTTTATTGTATTTTAATTTATTTAATGTAAATTAATTTTTTTAATTTAAAATTTAATTTTGGTTTTTTAAATCTTTATTTTTACGCATTTTTTATTTTTCGATTTGGTTTTTTGGAGTGAAAAATAATTTCTGGTATTTTTGGTATTTTTTTGAGATTAGTGTGAATATTTTTGAATGTTTTGATAATTTATTTGATTAATTTGGGAATTAATCCTATTAGTTTCAATATTTTTCAATGTTTTTTCTCTTGTGGCATCTGGGTGGGGGTGGTGAGTTTTTCTTCCTCTCTACAATTTTTCTCTTCTGTTCTCTGGGTGTCACTTCCGGTAAGTATTTTATTCATTTTCTCAGTTGAGTTCATGGAGTGAAGACGTCTCCTAGTAAGCTCTCTGGTGTTTTTTTCGGGGGGGGGGGGTTGTGTTGGGTTTTGGAGGGGTCTTTGTGATGTTTTTGTACTTACTTTTTGGATGTTTTTGTGTGTGTCTTTGACTGTTTTTGTGACTGTTTTTGAATGTTTTTGTGTGTACTTTTTTGGGTGGGGTCTTTTTTTTCATGGACCAGGCTCGATCCCTGGCCCGTTGAAAGAAAAGGGGAGCTGGTCTTTTTTTTCACGGGCCAAGCTCGAAGCCTGGCCCATGGAAAGGAAAGGGCGTGAGGGGTCTTTTGTTTTTCATGGGCCAGGCTTGATCCCTGGCCCGTGGAAAGTAAGGGCAGCGGTGGCGGGGTTTTTTTAATTTTATTTTTCGCACGCCAGCTGCCTCAGCGTTCTGCGCACTAATGGCATGCAGGATGCTGGGGCTTGTAGTTTTGTGTGCGTGTGTTTGGTTACTGCAGCGGGTTTTTTCCTGCAGCTTTTTTTTGATTGGCCGTGGTGCGTTTCTGAACGTTCCTTTTGCCGCGCCGCTCAGCCTGATTGGCTCTGGTGTGGCACGGTGCAAGAAATGTTGGGAATTGAAGTTCCCTTCTTTTGTTTGCATCCGGGGACTCCTGCCCCCTGGCTGAAAATTTCAACCTGACAGTTACCTGCGAACCCCGTTCGGGTGAGTGCACGGAGGCTCGGACGGGGCTAGTAGGGCCTGGTGCAACATCCTTTGTCACATTCCAACAGTTAACACACCATTTTATAGGTATAGATTCAAAACATTTCCATCCCACTTCCTTCACTCGGGAGTGACCTGAAGCGGTTAACAACAAAATTAAGACATTGAATAAAAGATCAGATAAAACCCTAACTATTAAAAACCCCATTTAAAACTATCTAATAAAAACTTCCCTCAGCCTCCCACTCTTGTTAAAAGTTGCCAGGACAAGCTACCCACATGGCTAGATAAGCCAGCGGGCTTGGAAGTTGATTCGTCCAAGCCCCATACCCACTGACACAACCATGTTTTCAGTAATTTCTGGATTGGCACATGGAAGAGGGATATTTATTTGCCTGGACCACAGAACAATTGTGGTTTAGGGGCATTGTGGATTAAATAGGTCATATTTAGGTGGGTAGTGATGGGTTAGGGTGGTAGCAGTGCATCCCTCAGCATAATTGGATAAGGTGAAACCTGGGTGACTGGCACAATTTGGGTGAATCAGTTGGGCACTTAGGGGTCACCCTCAGCCATCTCTGCAGAACATCCAACATCTGTCCATGTGAATAGAGTTGGAAATTCCCTGACCTTCTCCCAATGTCACAATCAGCAGGTACCTACAACCAATATTAATTCTTCCCATAGTCCCCTCCTGTCATTCCTGCCTTTTTGGTGTGTGGACATTTGGCGCACATAACACAATACATGGGTGCATCCTACATGCATCTTGGTGCTAGGAGGGACTGGATGGATATGAGTATCTACACTTTAAAAACACCTCTCATACCACCTGTAATGCTAGAGCACCTTAAAACTAAATTATGGATCTGCTCCACTAGATTGAGTTCTATGCACAGGGAGCAGCTGCACCCCTCTCTGAGTTCCAAAGGGTAGACCGCTTGGAGAAGTTTCAATATTACATTAAAAAAATCTACAAGGAAGAATAAGAATAGCAATGTACTACTAAAGTGGAACAAAATGAGGCAAACATACCTGACCAGGATTAATTACAACTTGCAACTCTCAAGCAGCAAGGAGTAACGGAACAAGTTCCTCTTCAACGAAACACTTCAAGTGTTGTGCAGAACTTCAATCAACTGGGCCTGCAGTGGCATTCACACTTCTGCAGACAATTCGCTGCAGGTGTTTCAGAGTTGCATTGCTTCTGCAAGGTATCCAGAGGAATTTAGGGTGGTATTGGGGGAGTTGGATGGAGACTAGCACTGTTGTATGCCAGTATGACAAGCAAGCATGATGTGCACCCTACAACATAATATGCTTCTTTGGGTGCATTAAAATTATAAATATATTTAAGATTTCAGATTATTTAGGATTACTTCACTAAGGACTCCCATATTTTTAACCAAACACAGGCCAATTTCACTGCAGTCAATACCAGTGGATTTAGAAGCCCTGAATAAATGTGTGCTGTGGGAAGATCTTAAGGAACTCTGGTGTACCCTTAGAAATCGGAGTTGATGGCTAAAGTATGGAGCTGCTCCTATTAAGTACAAAACCAGTGTGATGTCTTCCATGAAGGTTCTGGTTCTAAAGGCTTCAAGAGAATTTCTTCAGTAGCAACCACAAGACAAGAGCCAAAACATGACAGTCTTCTAAATCTGAGGCACAAGGCTGGATATATGATGTCATCTGTCCTTATCACTCCAGAGTCTTCCTAGTCTCATCTGATAGCAGTAACAATTTGTTGTTGTTAAGTGCCCTCAAGTCAGAACTGACTTATAGCACCCTAATAGAGCTTTCAAGGTGATATATTTAAGGGGTGGTTTTATCATTTCTGCAACCCCCATGAGCTAATATGGCTGAGCAGGGGTTTGAACCCAGGCTTCCTGAGTTATCACCCATCACTCTAGCCATTACACTACCACTGGGTATCAACATAGGCAACAAGAAATGTCTGTTGAATTTCCAACATGCCAGATGGCTTACTATTTGGGGCCCATGTGTAATGATGGTGTCATGAAATCCATAAGGAAGTTACTTTTACTTAAGTTACTTTGTATTCATTTAGGGAACTTTATAGTTCACATGTATCCCTTAGATCTGAGTAGTCTAATACGTAGAAAGAGAGCTGCTGTGATGGCATTTACAGCACAATGACTAAGCACACTCCTCATTAGCACGTGAACAGATAACGGATGTGCCAATTAGCAAGGCCAAAGTTCTTGGGTGCCACTCAAAGAAGAGGGATATGTCTGAGATAGAACATCGAGATAAGGGGACACCTGCAAGTGTACGAGCAAAAGATAGTCATAACAATCAAATATCAAAGCATCTTCCACATTCTGGGGGGTAGTGGAGGGTCACTGAAAGATATAAAAGATGCGACAATTTGTCGATCAGAAGGAGCACTTTCTGATGCTAGCGAAAGCTCTTCTCAATTTTTTCAAAAATGGCTTGAACCCAAGAAGCCACCCATGAGGGCTTCAAGCCTGCTATTTAGATATGCTTTTTAAGTTAGTTATTGTCTTTCTTTATTTTATTGAGATTGTGTTTCAGTATAGATTAGATAAGATTCTGCAGTCTTTACTTTGCATATTTTGAACAATTTGCCATGCTACAATAAAATGCTGCTAAACTACAGTTTTGAGAGTGGTGTGTTTTACTCCTTGAAGAAAGGGAGTCACTGGAGAAGAGATAACATCCAGAGAAACAGTCAACAAAGACTTATTCTCTCAAGCCATCATTGAGAGGGGATGTGACGGAAGGGAGGCTGGGTAATTCTTCAGTTCTCAGGCCTGGAAGCTTATCATTTCAGCCCGGTTTCTTTAAAGGTAAATTTTCCCAGAGCCAGTCTCTTCTCTGCAAAAGACGTTTGGGTTGTGTGGGAAGTGGCACAGTTCGGGACTTTTTCTAATTTGCCCTTATAAATAGCTAAACACCTGCGACACAGCAGGATCTCCATTTTCCCCGTTGATAAGCCAGTCTTAGAAGCTGGATGGAGGTGCGAGCTGCCTGGCCACCAAAAACCCTCTAAGTGCAACCTTAAGGAAAAATCAGGGGGTCAAAGACCTGAGGGGCAAACAGGTCACAGGGCAAACCACCCTGGAAGCCCCTGCCAGATGGCACCTCAGAGAACTATGTAAGTGCCTTGTATAAACAACGATGACTGCCAAATGAGTTACGAGAAGCAGCCTTCATGATGAAAAATAGAGTTTGGTCATGTACTTTGGTCAAGCAATGGTTGCCCTTGAACGTCCAGGTATCTTAGTGCTTGCTGTCATTCTTTTTTAAAAGCAAGTCCTGGCAGCTGACTTATGCAAATCTATCTGGATTCAGGAAGACAGAATGTTGCCTTCCAGATTGGTGATGTTCAGTTGGCAAGAGATGTTCAGCCACGTTCCAGATTCCTTCTGCCCAGAAGCTATCATCTGGCTCTTTTTTTAAAGCAATCCAGGGCTGGGGAGCAGGGAGGGGAGGAGGTGGGAAACCTTTATGAGTTGAAGGGAAAAGAAAGATCTATCAACTGACTTGCTGTACTGGGCAGCAAAAGCATGTTATGTTCCCAGTCTCTGCTGCTCAGGGGCTTATGAGGAGCCTGCCAGTAATGCCAGACAGCTAGCTAGCAGACCTGTTTCTTTATAAGCATCCAACCTGTGAAGGCAATTGCCAGGGACTTGTAAACATTTTTTTTTAAAGGACAGGTTGCTCACTGGCTGCTTTACATGACCTTCTTTTGCAAATGTTTCTGTGCTTTCAAAGACTTAGTGTGAATGTTCCAGCGAAACAATATCATCTATATAACTAAAATCAAGGTCTGGTGCTGTATGTTCCTTATACAAATCCACACCTCTGCACCGATCGCGCTGAAAATTGGCACATACGTACCATGGGTCGAAGAGACGATCACTGCGGGGGTGTCAAGCCCCATGGGGAGGGGTATGCTCCCTAAATCAATCTGCAAAGGGGACGCCCCCACCGACAGGAGAAAAAGCAAGGAAAAAAGCCAACCAGGGGTGATTGTGATGATGTCATCACCACAGCTCAACCAATTCCCAGCTGACCAGATCTGGGGCTCCATGACATCACAGGACTCCCTCATACAAAGCGACACCCCTGCACCGATTGCACTGGAAACTGCGTGCACACCTACCTTCAATTTCTGGGGTGGCCAGCGTGGATAACCGGCAGCCCGCCTTGGGGTCCTTGCCCCTGAAAAGGGGCTGCAATACCCCCCAGCCAGCAGAAACAACCAGGGGAGGTGACTGCGCATGCACAAGAATTCATGCATGCGCCTAACCCTGCCTGGCATTCCAGGCTGTGGTGCATGCATGAAATTTCATGCGCCAAAGTCTGCCTGGTGTTCCAGGTGGTACATCGTCTAGCCACCAGTACGGACAGTGGCAATTATGGCCATTATGGCCGCCCCCGCCCCAGCGACTACTGTCGGTGGGCAGCCACCATGGCATGACTCATCTGCACTCCTGAGGCACGCCTCAAGGGGAAGAGAGAACCCACAGCTGGGGGGCAGGCAGAGGACGGGACTGGGCTGCTGCCTTCCGCAGGCCTCCGCCCCACCCCCAATGGGTCCTCTGCCCACCTGCCCAAATGGAGCCTCCCTTCCACCTGACACAACCCACGGGAGGATGGAGAGGCCGGGCCATGATGGCTACCCACTGACTGTAGTCACTGGGGAGGCTGGTGGCAGTGGCCTGAATCAGGCTGAGACAGCGCCTCGCGGTGGGGCTGAGAAAGCAGCCGCAATGACAGCAGACAAAAAGGTAATGCAGCTGGGGTGGGGGCATGCCATGGTCTCTCTTTGGCCTGGGTAGGGTACCCTCGGGCAGTGCCGGGTCCTCTGCTAGTATAAACTGAAGGTCACATTGTGAGGAACAAAAGAGAACTTGACAAAACTGTTGACTGGCCCTCCTTCCTCTTAAAGAGCTTCTCCTTCTTCTGTGTCTAGGCCAGACATAAAGCTGCCAAAATGAAGGCACCTTTCAGTGGATTCATTCTGCAGTTCTTTTCACCTGACCTAGTGTGAGAAAGATTACCTGGCAACACAAGGTAGCCATTAGCAGGGTACACCCAATTGTGGTTCACAAATATCACAATCTTTGAGGAGGCTCTTTCTTAAAGAGCTTTCTCATTAGGAATGGAAGGAGGCACAGATTTATTCAGGGCTTCTTTGAGAAGTAATAACTGGAACAGAAATAATCTATATATATATATAACAGAGGTGTGGTCTTGTATGCTCTTTATACAAATCCACACCCCTGCACCGATCGCGCTGTAACTTGGCACACACTTACACACTTACCTTGCACCTGCCTGACCAAAACAGTGGGGGTCTGGCAGCCCATGTCAGGGTGTATGATTCAAAGGGAAGTATACTTGACAGGAGGGTGTGTGTGTGTCCAAGTGATGTCATAGTGATGATAATGTCATAGCCCCAGGTAGGTCACCCGATTGTGACATCATCATGATATAATTGAGCTGGCTGTGAGATTCACAGTCTCAGGTAGGGATGCAAAGGGGACACATGTATGGGAAGGATAAGGGCGGACAGTTGACGGAGAAGCGAGATGGGTGAGGGAAGAGAGAGACTGAGGAAAGGATGACACAGTCCCAGGTAGGGACGGGTGAGGAAGGGAGGCAGGAATGAGCCACACACAACCCCATGAGGTTTCAATGGGAATGGCTGGCTTACAGTAAAAAAAAAAATCCTGGGCAAGGCCGGGTAATCAGCTAGTCAAGTATAATTAACAAATAAGCAAAAACTTCAAGAAATTATTGCATAAAAGAGTGTAGTCCACAGAACCCCAATATGCAGCCTGTGGCAGCCCCGAGCTCTTTCTGTGCAGCCCTTCAACCTGCTTGTTTACCAAAGACTTTTCCCCTCAGACACACACTGTTTTTCCTGCCCCAAGTGGCACCTTCTGCTGTTTTTCCAGCATGGTTTCTTCTGGTCTCCATGGTTCCTTCTGTCAACCCACTCTTGGCCTTATCTTCCATAGTAGCATTTGGCCATTCTGTGTGTTTTGCTAGACAGCAGCACACAGGTACCTGTAACATTAACATTTCTTCATTGACCTCTGAATGTTTAGTTTTGATTTAAATTGGTAGCTTAATAGTTTTCTTACATTTTATTTAAGATAGCAGAGGTTGCCTGGCATTGCCGGGCTGTTTTAAATGGTGTTGGCAGGTGGGGCTGGTAGGGGTTATCTTGTATTTTGACTGTTTTTTCTCTCGTGGCCTTTGGGTGGAGCTTCTTCCAGAAATTAGTCTCTTTCTTTATTCATTTCTTTTCCGGTCGTCGTGGAGTGAGGGTATGTGGTGGTGAGTTGGCTGTTTTTCTTTATTTGGGGATGGGTGGGTTGGATTTTGTGGTGCTTGGCTGTGTGCTGTGTGTGTTTGGAAATTTTTGTTCTGATTTATTTTTATTATTGTTCTGATTTATTTTTTGTTTTGCTATATTGTATTTTGGAATTTTTGTATTGTATCAGTTATGTTGTTTGCAGCCTAGAGTCGGCCTTGGTTGGGAAGGCGGGATATAAATTAAAATTAAAATTTATTATTATTATTATTATTATTATTATTATTATTATTGTCGTTGTTGTCGTTGTCGTTGTTTTTGTTGTTTTTGTTTACTTTGTATTGTTTTTGGGTGTTATTTTTGGTTGTTTTTGTGTATTTTTGGATGTTTTTGATTTTTTAATGTGTTTTTTGGTGTCCTACGGGGAGATCCCCTCTCCTGGGTCCCCTGGCTCTGGAAGGGTTGGGGGGACAGACCCCTTTTGTCCCCCCAAACCTTCCAGACTCATGGGACCCAGGAGAGGGGATCGAATCCAGGCCACCCTCTGATATTAAAAGGGAAATCTCAATTGGGGTTTCCCTTTTAATATCAGTGGGGGGGGTTTGTGATCCCCCTCTCTGCTGGCTTCCTTGGATTTGAGAGGGTTGGGGGACAAAAGGGGTCTGTCTCCCCAACCCTTCCAGACCCAGGAGAGCCATCGGAAAGGGGGATTCCCCTGAAAAAAACTCCATTTTTCAAGAGAAGTAACTGCTTGGTTTCTTCTCTTTAATATGGTGTGTGTGTGTGTGTGTGTGTGTGTGTGTGTGTGTGTGTGTGTGTGTGTAGAGAGGGGGAGCACAACCCCCCCACCCAGTAATATTAAAGGGGAAACTCCAATCGGGAGCTTCAGGTGCTGTTGTGGATGGGGGCTTTGGCTCCTGCAGCTTGGCCTCGCTGAAAGTGAAACCTGTTTGCGGTAAGTAAAGTCAGCAGACGGAGCGTTGTCTGATGGCTTTGCTTACCTGGGTATGGGCTCACTTTCAAGGGGGGCAGTTCCTTCCCCCCCTTGACCCTCCCCCTGTGGTTTTTTTCTGTGAGGTGCTGTGTCCGGCTGCGGAGGACTTGCACTCCTGGTGTGTTTTTTATTTTTATTTTTCGCTCACCAGCTTCCTCAGTGTTCTGTGCACTCATGGCGTGCAGGACACTGGGGCTTGTAGTTTGGCGTTTGCGTTTTTGGCTTGTGCGTCGTTTTTCTAATGTGGTTTTCTTTTGATTGGCCTCGGTGCATTTCCGAACATTCCTTTTGCTCGCGCCTCTCAGCCTGATTGGAACGTTGGGAAATGAAGTTGTTTCCCTGTTTTTGTGTTTGTGGGGCTCTTGCCCCACTGGTGCATTTCTCAATCCTTTGTTGACCTGCGGACCCAGTTCGGGCGTGTGCACAAATGGTCGGTGTGGGCTAGTAGGGCCTCGCTTAGGATCATATGTGAAGTTCCAACGGTTAACGCTTGATTTTATAGGTTAAGATATGGCTCTTTTTAGGCATTGGGCAATGAGGCACCAATGGTCTAGATAAGGGTCGGGACCACTGGTTTAAACTAAGAGAAGTGTGTATGCTCACCAGAAGCTCAATCTCATTCTTAGAAGATTTCACACATAAGTCACTGTTCAAAAAGAAAGTTCCCAACTAGTACTGGAGTAGGAACAGGAAGGTTTAGTGGAGCTAGGCCTTAACGTCTTCCATGCTAGGCCTTTCTACAGGTGAGCCACACTTCATTTCTATCAGGTGTATGTTAGGTACAGCTTCCAAAATGGAGGTTTATGAGATCTTTACAAGTCAATGGGACTGAAATAACAGCTTTCTAAATTAAACTAAAAGAGTGGAATTTAACCTTTTTAAATTATAAAAATAAAATTCATTCCTTACAACACCATGTTTCTGGCTCAACTCTCAACCAAATTACTTCATCCCAATAAAAGGCAGCATAATTAGATTTTTCAAGGAACTGTGTTTCCATGCTTTTTGTTTTCTGTGTATGTTGAAACAGTTCCCATTTCATGTCTTACACTGACAGTTACTAATATATAAGCAGTATAAAATGCTTGAATTTTTAAAAATCAGTTTTAGGAGAATATTGCCTGTCCAAGATGACTAAATTATTCATTTCATCCTGGTTTGTTATCTTTTAAGAAATGTCTATTAAGTACTTGGAGAATACAGATTTATGTATTTGCATCTGGTCTATAACAACCTAGAATAGCAAATGGTAGCAAATCAGTGTAAAGGTAAAGGTCACCCTTGCTCGAAAGCCAATCGTATCCAACTCTAGGGTTCAGTGCTCATCTCTGTTTATAGCCAAAGGGCCAGTGCTGTCTGGATTTGCAGACATTTCTGTGGACGTGTGGCAGGCATTCCTAAAAAGTGGTCCCTATTTATCTACTTGCAATTTCTTGCTTTCGAACTGCTAGGTTGGCAGGAGCTGGGACAGAGATGGGTGCTCATTCTGTTGTGCAGTACTGTACTCGGGTATCGAACTGCTGACATGTCATCTTCCAGTCAGTGTCTTAACCACTCGAGTCAATGTAAGCAGAGCTAAATCATTTGGCTTTCTTAATAAATCAGTGGCATCTAATGAAAAACGTAATCATTTTATCAAAGTTTTTAACAGGTTAAAAAGAGATTAGCAACAAAATATAACCAATACTTTAAAGAACAATTACAGGTCCAAGCAAAAGGATACTGAGAGAGAAAATAAGAAACTACCAGCATTAAAATGGAGTGGGTAGATAATATTCTACATTCATCATTCCACAAAAAGGCATATGATTGAGGTATAGGATATAAGGTCTTTTTTTACATTCATAATAAACAGATATTAAATGTAGGAAAACAGCTTCTCACCATCTCTGTGGGCAAATAAAAAATGATCAATCTGGATGCTTCTTTGTTAAAGGGGAGAAAAACCTTTGCCCCCCCCCCCCCCCAATCACCAGAATAATGAGACAGACAAAGTGCTGGAATTAAACTCAGGGCCACTTTTTAACATGAACTTCAAATTAAACTGTTTGTCTGTAGCAGGGGCTGAGTTACATGATTCTAAGTAACGGAGCCAAGGTAATCACTTTACCTTCTCCACTCATTTCAAGGTGAATGCCGGCTTACCAGGATTGTCCTGTTCTTCAACAGTCCCCACCCTTGTTCACCATTCAGGTATAATGGTAAATGCTGTTCTCAAGCCTCCTGGCTGTAGTCCAACAGCACGTCCCTCAACCACTGAGCATGCCCCTCACCCAGAAGTGGAAGCCAAAGGTCTTCCGGCTTTCGGCCAACCGACACGCCCAAGGTCATTCCCGAATAATCCTAGGCCTTCACCTACCATTTAACTATGCGCTACCCGCCAAGTGACCAAAATTGAACCACCAAGCCAATTACCCCGGTCCACAACAGTGTGAAGCGGGCAAAAACACCAACGTCCCACGGCCAATCAGGGACGTGTGCAAAAATTCCCACTCGGCTCCAAAGCAACCGGCTAATGCCATGCTGCTGCTTCAAGGGCGGGAGGGTGGGTTTTCGCTCACCTACAAAGCTCCAGACTGGGCCAGGTTCAGGGAAGACAAGCCTCAAAATCAGGCTTGGCTCCTCCCCTTCCCTGGCCCAGCACACCCCCGGACATGCCCAACTTCTGCCTCTCCTGAGGGTGGGAGGCAAAGCCATGCCACTGTCCATCTGTCCAGGGGCATGTTACCTTTACTTAGAGTTCATGGTTTCTTCCTTTTATATACATGTGTGTGGAGCACATTTCTGAGCATTTGTCTTTGAAGAGGAGAAAATGGAAAAGAAAAAGTGGCTAACAATCAAACAATGGGAAAGAAAGGGCAGTCTTGAGGACTCTGAGACATGAGGAAACCCTATAACAGTGATGGCCAACCTTGACACTCCAGGTGTTCTTGGATTTCAATTACCAGAAGCCCAAGTCAGCACTTCTGCTGATCAGGGTTTTTATGAATTAAAGTCCAAGAACACCTGTAGTGCCAAGGTTGACCATCACTGGTCAACATCAGTAGGATGCAGAGGGTGTGTTTTGTGCAGAGACCATCATTAAAAGAGAGTGCAAGTTGTAATTTTCAAGCCAATAGTTTCCATATATGTGTGGTGGAAGGGTGCATCTCGGTATCCAGTCTCAACCTCTGTCTTCAAGTATTGCAGCACCCATCTCCAGAAATCAATAAGTTCTGCAAATGATATGAAGCACTAACACATCTTGAGCAGCTTCTACCCTTGACAGTAAATTTGGAAGGTCATACTATGAGGCCACTATTTCAGTAACTAGAGGAGAAGCAACACAAGGTAGAATCACAGGTTGCTGCGAGAACATCTCTCTTTGTCAGCAAGCTTTTAACAGAAGCATATGTACTCTGTGCAGTCCTCAGGAGCATTCAGGCTCATATTTGGCATTCAATTAAAAAGTCCCAGTGCACAAACACACAATATTTGTGATTCATAAGCTCATGAAACTCTCATAATACCAGCCTGTGAGCATGGAAAGAGAGGGTTTGGCTCCATTATAGTTTGAACTTAAATTAAGTCATTCGTAGATGAAAGAACTAGCCCATAGTCTTGAAAACAGCCTCGGAAGAGTTGTTTTATGTGACTTGTCACCCATTGTGCTTTCTTAAACTAGATACGGGTAGGAGGGGTGGGGATAGAAATAAGATGTATTCTGGTGTCCTTCACTAAAACGAATTAAATTTCTGGGTTAATAAAATAGCTTTACAGAATGGCAATTTCTGTAATCTGGCAGTGGATTTGCTCCACAGTTTATGGGGAGAAAAGAAGGATATAAACAGGGAAGAAATATTTTTAGAAGGATTCCATTCTATTGCACATGCTTATGTAAGCTTTGCAAATTGTGGAGACTACTATTGCTTTGGCCTGAAGAAGAGAGTTGAAATGATGAGAAATTTTGCAGACTGTCATGCAGAATGATAAATTCAACCCTCCCTGAAAATGTGCTTTTGGGAGAATTCCATGGCTTAGATGCAGACTACATTAATTTATTTGTTTCCTCTTAAGCTTCCATGGATTTCAACTTAATGAATAACTCCTAGTTTCAATGGGATCCAGATTTAGCTTGCACTAAAATGTATGCAGTCCAAGCTGAGAGCAAGCCCCCTGTATACAGTAGAAAAGTCAGTGTACTTAGCATGCAACCATATAAGAAAATAAAGCACATTTTAGCATGTCTCTCCTTTTTCATAAACACTTTCTGTGACACAGAAATAATCATCTGTTCCACTAAGAATGTCATTCTTCACAGATTTCACAAATTATTTTGGTTTCTGTCTTGTCTATTTGTTTTGACTAATTTATTTAGTGTTACTTGATATTCTGATATTTTTAACTATGCCACCCAGAGTAGCATTTGGGCTAGATCAGGGGTTTGCAACCTATGGCCCATGGGCTGGACCCGGCCCGCAATGACAAATTATCCGGCCTGTGGTGGCAACCCTAGAAACAGAAGCAGATGCATTTAAGAGAGCCATAAACATGCTGCCCACGCATGCACAAACACACCCATGCATGTACAAATGCACTTGTGCATGCGCAAACATGCCCACCATGGTTTACGGCAGCATTTACAGCAGGGGAAACCATGTGTCCAGCCTGCTCAGCTGTCTGAGAAGGCGTGGTCTGGCCTGTGGCGTGAAGAGGTTGAGAACCCCTGGGCTAGATGATCAGTATAAAAGATCAGTCAATCAATCAATCAATCAATCAATCAATCAATCAAAATAAATAAATAAATAAATAAATAAATAAATAGTTTAGGATGCCAAGAAAGTCAGCCCCTGTAACCATAGCCCTACCAACCATCAAGCAGTGTTTAATAACCTACCACCTAGAAAAGAAAAGCCAGTGCATTCAGGGGAAGGGACTTGACCAGGAGATGTGTGGAGTCTTGAAGATCTAAATCACTTCTAAAACACATCTACCTTTTGGCAGCAACAGTGTCTGTACTGTTAGCAGGACAAGTAGCACCAAGAACCAGTTAACATTTATATTCAGCTCTTGAATATCAAAATGGTTAGCAGACCACTTTTCCCCCTTGGAATGAAACCACATCCACATTCTAAATTATAACATGACTAGCATTTTTTGCCTGACACCGCCGGGCAGGTTTTTTGGGGGGGTATAGGTGATAGGGGTGGTTTTGGGGGGTACAGACACACACACAACACAACCACAACCACAACCACAACCACACACACACACACACACACACACACAACCACACACACACACAACCACACACAATACACACACACAACACAACCACACACACAACACCACCACAGAACACCACAACACAGACAACACAACCATACACACACACGCCAAAGCTACGTGGGGAGAGGAGGGGCCGCCCCTCCTCACCCCCAAAGCCTCAGCGTGGCCACACACACACACACACACACACACACACACACACACACACACACACACACACACACACACACACACACACACACACACACACACCAAAGTTACACGGGGCGAGGAGGGGCTGCCCCTCCTCTCTCCCAAAGCCTCAGCAAGGCCACACACAAACACACAACACAACTCCACAACCCCACTGAAGCCATCTCAGGCTGGGCCGCTGTGGCATGGAAGGCAAGTGCCCCAGCTCAGAAGGCGGTCGGCCCAGCCGGCAAGAGGTAAGTGGGGTGGGGGACAGGGACTGAGGGGGGGGAAATGGGCAGGGGGTGGGTTTGTGTTCCCACTTTCTCCTCTGAGACCAGGGTGGGTACCCCCCTCAGTCCCTGTCCTCCGCCCCACTTACCTCTTGCCGGCTTGGCCGTTGGATTGGCAGCTCACCTTCCATGCCTCTGTGGCGCGGCCTGTTCTCCATCCCTGCCAGTGCCAAGGTCTTCACCGATTGGGTGGGGGGCACCAAACGCAGGTGGCCTAGTTAGCAACCAACATGCCCGCCTGCCCTCTGTGGGGATGGCTTCCCTCTGGGAGATGAAGTGTCTCCCAGAAGAAAGTGGTTTGCGCATTGGCTGGCCGTGTTTTTAACGCACGCCAGCTTCCCAGCATCCTCCACACTCACACCCTTCAGCCTGATTGGCTGAGGGGTGTTGCGGCATGGAGGATGCTGGGCCTTGTAGTTTTTTATTTTTGTTATGGTTTGTGGGGGGGTTGCCCCACTTTTGGTGGGCAGACCCTTGCGGCAATGCTCGCAGGGTCATTAGGTAAGTGTGGGCAGCTCGGTACAGGATGATTGGGCCGGGTGTGGACATGCATGCCGGATACGTACCATGCAACCCCCTTCTTATAGGTATAGATAGGAAAGATATTCTAGCTCAGTGGTTCCCAATTTGGGGCACGTGCCCCACAGGGGGATTTCAATCACCAGAAGCCTCAGTCAGGACATTGGCTGATTAGTGCTATGGAGAATTGACTTAGGTTTCTGGTAACTGAAATCCAAAAACCAAAGGTTGGGAAATACTGCTCTAGCTGATGAGAGTGAATTGTCAGAGAGTCACAGTTGCCACTTTATCACTCAGAAAAAAAGCAAGATGTCTCCTTTGTCTTCTTCCAGAAAGGACCAAAACAGAGATGTCAGTAACCCAAAGAATATCAGGATATGTTACAAGAATTCAGCATAAGTCAGGGGAAGGAAACAATAGTCAAGAAAGTGTGAGAGGCTCTTTTTCTCTCTGTTCCTTCCTCTGCAAATAAATGTACTGTATCTCCTTTAATGTAATCTGAAATTTACCCAATCATCACTAACAAGTACCAATCAGAGACTCAAGAGAAAAGTTGCTGGACAAACTCTGGCATAGTAACTCTTAGGACAGAAAACAGCTGGTGTTAGCTATCATAATCAGCCATAGTATTGGGATGGAGAAAGACCCAGCAGATGTTATATGCCAAGTTCTCTCTTCATAGCTAGACACAAATGTAAACACGTTCCCAGTCTCAGTACATTGGGTGAGAAACTATCTAAACTGAGCTGCTCTTTTGGTAATGGGTTAAAAACCAAGTAATTGCAAGCAGACAGTACCATTTTAGTAGGATGTTAACAGTATTTTGTGCACTCTGGTGTCTAGTCATGAATGCCACATGACCATGGAAACATCTGCAGATGCAGACAGCATTGGCTCTTTGGCTGTAAACGGAGATGAGCACCATACCCTAGAGCAGTGGTGGGCATCAGCAGGTTCGCACCAGTTCACCAGAACCAGTAGCAAAAATTCTGGCTGGCCCTGCCCATCCAAGTTTTGAAACAAAGTAGTCCTAATTCGGGTGCAACACAGGGATTTCCACCTGGCCACACCCACCATACCATGCCCACAATGTGGTAGTTAAATTTTTTGGAGCCCACCACTGCCCTAGAGTCAGATACGTCTGGCTTCTGAGCAACAGAGACCTGTACAAAACAAGACAGGAGCTACACCAGCAAATTGTAGATAATGAATTACAAAATCATGTAAGTGCAGGTGCTCCCTATTCTGAACTCAGAGACAGTAGTTAGGCCTTTCCACTTGCCAACCACCTAAATATCTAAACTATTCCAAAATATAGGAAAATTCCTTTATTAGCAATGTTTAATATATCACCTTCTGCTTTGCTGGAAGGGAGATATAGCAGTGTCCCCTATGAAATACATTTATGCCCTTGTGACGTTGGAGTGGTGGAGTCAGCAAGACAGTGAGTTCTGTAATATTTTTATGTATCCAGATCTGTAATATATCCCTGGAAGAGCAGATGAGTACACTATATACACTATCTGCTGGTGGACCAGTGCTCACTGGTGACAATTAAAGTGACCAGCTTTGGCACAGCAGTATTAGCTTGCTAGCAAGAAATGGTATTGTGAAACTTTACATTGACCATTGTATTAAATTTTGATTTTGTAAGCTAACTAGCAAGGGAACTGCCCGTAGCCAGTTCCAACGGTTAACCCTTGGATTTATAGGTTAAGATTATATGTAATATACACTTAAATAATACTCTTTATTATATAATTTTCCTACTAATTTGTATTTGATCAGTTGGTCATAATAAAGGGATTTAATTGCCCTGGTCTCCAGCAAGATTTAGATGGCCATAAGCTGCTAAGAATCTACCAAGCAATATTGGTTTTTCCCCCCCATGGTGACACCCAATCATCAATATCATGAGGAGAAGGAGAAGGATATGAAGAAGAAGAAACAACTGCCAAAATAAAGCTGCATTTGGGTAATTCATTCTGTAGTTCTTTTTGCCTGATCTAGTGTGGGAAAGATTAGCTGGGACAAGGTAGCTTTTGCCCAGGGCATGACTGATTGTGGTTCAAAAATACCACAATCTTCGAGGAGGCTATTTTTGTGTATCTCAGTCACAGACCTGATTGGGCTATACGTATAGGCCAAATGGGCACTGCTGACAGATCCATTGTTTACAGCACTGTAAAAATGGTATGGCACGGCTTGACATTGTGTTGCATGGTATAGTTTGGGATGGTAGAAGTAAGCAAATGAAGAAATAACAGGCCTCGTGAAAGTTGCATGTCTCCAGAATACTTTATCAAGAGTTTTCCAACACCAGGAACTGGACTGAATATCCAGCATTGAAACTCTCCCAGCTTTCATAGACCTAACCTGAGAAAGGAAGGGGGAGCTTAGTATAATAGAGGGGAGAAAACACAGGAATAATGAGAAAACTGATGCACCACATACCTGCCCTAAGAATAATTCTTCCCCTCCTCAAGCCAATTAGCACACTCTCTGCCTTCTCTCTGGAAAAAATATATCTGAGCTAGGTATTGGCATTGAGCAAGGGCACGGATGGGGCCATCAGTCCCAATCACTGGGAACTCCCTGACAATGCACAGGTAGGCCCTTCTTTTGGATCCAATGTGTGAAGCAGGCTTCACAGCAAATGATTCCATGTGTGCCAAGGATGTTTGGTTAACAGTTTCTAGGCTGTTCCTACACAGTATGAGGTGTCTTGTAACCAAACAGTTTCCTATTGGAAAGAGATGAGCAGAAAGCTGTGAACGTGACTCCACCCTGTGGCTTGCTCATGTATGATTCACAGTGACTATTACAGGCTGATCTGTTGGAGCCAGTTTGATGAATATGTAGCAAAGAGGAGCAAGAGGTTATTCCAATGCATTTCACTGATTATCAACACCTGGTGGTATGTTACTCTGCAAGAGGCAGAGTAAAATATCATTAACATTACTAGTCATTCTTACACATGGTAGATGAAGGGCTACCTGCCATAAAATAGTAGTTCCAGCTGAACAGCTACTCCAGTAACTGTAATTTGAATTACTTCATGAATTACTTCCATAATTGAAAATTTGTCTCAGAATTTTCCTACCCAACTGTTAGAGAAAAGTGACTTGCCTCTCCCGTTTCTATCACTGCTGTCTCCACTTAGAGGCCCATGTGCCTGAAAAGGAGAACTTTTTCTCACATGTATGTTCTGCATGTGAGCAAGAATCATTTGTTCTTTAAACATATGGATACTGCTTTCTCTATACATACTGATAGCAACTGGTGAGCAATGACAGAGTACCCCCAGAATCCTTCTGAAACCAGTGGATCAGGTGATAACAGATAACGAATCTGATATAAAGCTTCTATTTCTTTGTCTGGTCAATTTATTATCAAAACCAATCATGATGTATTTCCTCTGTGCCACCAAAATACATGTCTCTGGCTTGCTTGCTAGACTTTTTGCCTGAGATCCATACCCAATTCAGGCCTGAGTGTTGGGTGTTCTGATTACCAGGTTCTTCTGTAGCTTGTCATTGTCAGCCACGTGGATCCAGTGATTCACCTGGATAGGGTATTATATACTAAAGTCACTTTTTGCCAGCTTTGTATTCTATGTGCTTCTTTGTATAAAGCCATCTTCAGAAGTTTTTTAAAGGGTTTGTATCAAAAACATGAGCAGAGAGAAAATTCTAGCCCCTTTCTTGCCTGTTACTTTTTCCATACTAAGGACTAGATTCTAAAAAGGATGCCTCTCCATGCAACAAGAATGTGAAGCAAAATGATTCAGCTTCAACAGTCCTCTCAGAGAGACAATGAGAAGCAAGGAGTGAGACTGTAATTCTCTTTCTACTCACACTCTCAAACTAACCCTCTTTTGAACACCTAAATAGGGATTTGGAGCTCTCTAGCACACATCCAAATTTAATAGCAGTGTTCCTCTGGTGAAATGAAACATCAGTTCTGTTACTAGAATTACAGTATTGTCCTATTTGTTCTTATTAATCCATATAGCCCAATATCAATTGTAATACAGGTATTGGTTTTCCCCATGATGACATCCAACCATCAATATGATGATAATGAGGAGGAGGCTTATTGTATTGTATATTGTATTGTATTGCATTGCATTGCATTGCATTGCATTGTTCGACTTATATACTGCCCCACTTGCACAAGCGAATCTGGGCAGCTTACATAGAAACAATGTGCACATATCACATTACAAAATGTAACTACCAAAAATAAATTTATTTGACATCCTACCAATTTATTTGAAGGATAGTGAGATTAAAGATTTTCAAGTTGTGATTAATAAATTTTGTAATGGAGGGAAAAGAGTTAGAATTCCCAAAAGCTGGTGGTATCTTCCTCAAAAAGAAGGAGGTTTAGGGATCCAAAATTAAAAAACTTACTATAATGCTTTTCAAATTAGAAATATAGTTAAGATTTTAATGAGAGAAAGTGATAGGGGAAGATCTTGAGATGGAAGATATCGAACATCTGGGTAAGGCAGCTTTTTTAGATAAAGAAAGAGAGAGTGCAAGCGCAGCGCCAAAATGGCCGTCGTGCTCTTTGCGGGGGCCCCACCCACCCAGACTCAGACATCCAGGTTAGTTAGGGGGCGTGGCCACCCCTCCATAAAAGGGGTGGCCACGAGGCAGCCTGGCTGCCATTTTGCGAAGCGACAGAGTGGAGAAGTTCGCTCCGTCACTTCCTTGCTCGCCTCTTTGCAAGAGGCTCAATTCTTTTACTGATTTCCAGGAGAGAAACATTTACGTGTTTCTCTCTTTTAAAATTGCCTCGGAGGTTTCCCTTCCTCTGAGCAGCGCCGGACGGCAGTGGCTCGGGTGGCTGGGAAGCTGACTGGGAGGCAGAAGGTCAGCAGTTCGATTCCTGAGCACTGCAGGACGGAATGCGCTTTGCCCAGGTGCAGGGCTCGGGCGGCCGCCTTGGTCCCACCTGGGGGGGCTCGGCCCACCCCCTCTGCTTTTTGGGAGTGCCACCAGGCCGGAGGGCTCGGACGGCACCCCCGCAGGTGGGTGGTCACAGGCCTGCCCCTATTCTGGCCATGGATTATCACATGGGTTTGTACAACATCAATTGCCCGGTGGGACCATCCGGCCCATCCAGCCCACCTTGTCCTGGTGGGTTAGATGCTGGGGATGCTCCCCTGCCTGCAATTCGGCACTGGAGGCATCAATTGACATTGTTCCACCACCTTCGGATGGTGGGCATGGCAACTCGGCGGTTCCGGCCCACATGCTGGCCATGGCTGCGCAGCGGGCCGCCAATAGGGTTGAGCTGCCGGAGGCCATCAGGCCAGCGCAGGCTGGTGCCTCGCGGCTCCCCATCCGGCCTGGACACACGGGAACACGGAGCTAGATGGCCATCGTGAACTCCGACGCCCACCACGGGCCGGAACCCCCAGTGGGGGCGGCTTGTGGGGGTGCACCGAGTGAGTATCCTGGTCAGGTCAGCACACCTGTGACACTAGCTCACGATGCTGGGGGGGTAAGTGGCCATGGTCGCAGCAAGTTAATTACACCCTGGTTCTTACTGGGGTGACCGCCCCTATGCTTTTCCTTAATTTCTCTGGGGCCCGAAGGGCCGATTATATGTTTACTCACTACAATCCGTGCCACCGGTGGTTCTTCCGACGGCCGGTTACTCCATACCCTTGGGTGACCATTTGTCCCGGGCCATTAGCTAGACTATGTGGCTTGGTGAATATATTCACATTTTCCCCCTCCTGCTAAGTGAACACACTGATGAGGGCATTGAGGGGCAGGATGACAGGGACAAGGAGTTGCCCCGTCGCCGCAAGCTGCCTCCCTATGGGGCTAATTGGTTACCGGCCTATTGGGCATCCATGGCAGGATATGAGGGCCCGTCCTGATTTGGCCATCCCTATGGTCCAGTGCTTGGACAATACTTACCGGGCCGTGGTTGTTTTCCCTGGCCCGTCATGGTTACCCTATGTCAATACCTTAGGATGAGGGCGGCCCTTCACCCTGAGATGCCAGCGATGAGCCCTGCTAGCACTTGTAGTTAATATATATGACTCTTACGTGGCAGCGCTTATGCTCCGTGCGGAGAGTTTACTTTCGGGCAACCTCTTTTGTGCCTTGATCTGGAGCTCTCAGATTAAGTTAGCTGCTACCATTTACAACAGGGGACATGTTTTGCAAGGCACTGGAAATAGACTATGTGTTGCTCGATCAGGAGTGGGCTCTGGGGAGGCTTCGCTCCTCAAGGGCCAGTCAGCCGGAAGAGGGTACTAGCCTGGCGCTGCCATATGTCCGGTTGCTTCCCCACAGGTGTTTGTGGCAGCGCGTGGTTCACGCCATGGCCTGTCGTCTGCTACCAAGCCGAGTCTACCCTTATTGAACTAGAATTGGTGCCCATTCCTTCCGGTTAGGTGCCGCATCAACTGCGGCTGCATTTGGGTGCCCAGACCCTGACATATGTTGCATGGGCAGGTGGGGATTTGCCCAATTTTTCTCTGTCTGTTCGTCACTTCACTGAATGGGTGCCTTGTTCTGCTCTCTATTCTCCCTCCATATTTTACAGACCCAGTGTGCTTCCGCACACTGGTAGTAATGTGGCTTGTGAGCCACAATTATGTGCACTGGGGCGGCACAGTATGCTGCTTCGTTGGAATGGGGACCCCATCTCGGGCTACGCGTAACCGCGCGTATGCAGTGGTATGGTCTGCATGGCATATAGGTGGCGGGAACTGTCGACATTCCTGATGTCCATTGGGGATGCTGGGCCGCCACATGTTTTAATTCTGGGCCTCGGAGGCGGTGATCTTGCATGGATTGCTGGCCCTGGCCTGTTTTTCTGCCGCCAGGATGGGTCTCCCCTTACCAAATTTAAGTTCTATAGGGTGACCGGTACCGCGCTTCACAGTGTGGGGCCCGTTATGGCACCCATTCATTCAGGATAGGCGTTGCATTGACCGTGGCTGCGTTTGGGTACTCGGAGGCGGATATGTGTGGGCACGTGGGGGTTTGCGCGTATTTTCCTTATGTACATCCGCTCACTGTATGAGTACCTAGTTATGTCCTTAATTCCTTTTCCTCTTTTACAGACCCTTTGTGTCTCCGCACACCGGTGGCAGTGGGGCTGGTGGGCCACAGCTATGTACACTGGGCGGCAGAATATGCTGCGGTGACAGAGTGTGGACCCCAGCTCGGGCTGCGTGCATCCGCACATATGCGGTGGTATGGTATGCGCGGCATGAGAGGGCGGGAACTGTTGCCATTCCTGATGTCCATCAGGGATGCTGGACCGCCTGATGTTCTTATTCTGCACCTCGGCGGCGATGATCTTACACAGATCACTGACCTTTCCTTAAAATGTCGAGATGCAGTGACCTGGTGTTTTTACATCATTTATGGCCGTACACACGGTTGCCATGGTCTAACATCGTGTTGAGACACTGTTTTAGAGGAGACATGGATCTCCGTGGTTTGGACCGTCCCCGGCGGTCAGTGGACAGGGCTGTTGCCCGGTTCCTTGCTGAGAATGGCTTGGGGACAGCCAGTAGACATCCGAGGATAGGCTTGCAAAAATTTTGACCTATAGGCAGGAAATGGGGTCTACCTGTCGGCCAGAGGTATGAACCTATTTCTGGAGGATGTGCAAGCAGGCCTGGTGACTGAGCTGACGGTCTGGGGGGGCAGTGAGTCATCATGGACACCTCCCCGTGTGGCGGGTAGCACTGGGTAAGGTAAAGGTTTATGACACATAGGTATCCGCCAGGTTCGCAATTGACTGGCCTACACGTAGATAGGTACAGGGGAAACAGGTTTGGCCGGTCAAGGGTGAACTATGAAAGGGGTGATGTCAGGAGCTTCACAGCCTGCATCACCTTGATATTTGAACGGATACACATCATAGGGTGGGGTCAGTAGATAGTATATTGACTCCGGTCAACAATTTGTTTGTGTCAACAAACAAATTGATACAAATTGATACATGTAGCCAATTTCCATTGGCATTTAGGGTGGAACCTTACCAGTGCTACTGCGGCCTGCTTGCCTTAAAGAATTACAATTGGATGATACACCAACTGAAAGTGATAATTCGGACTAGGGCATTATTCAATAAAAGTGGCCTGATGCCTTTAATCCAATACCGGTGTCTGAGTCTTTATTTGGGTGGGTGCGCCTGCAATGCAAGCGCGGTGCCAAAATGGCCACCGCGCTCTTTGCGGGGGCCCCACCCACCCGGACTCAAATATCCGGATTAGTTAGGGGGCATGGCCACCCCTCCATAAAAGGGGTGGCCACAAGGCAGCCTGGCTGCCATTTTGCGAAGCGACGGAGCGGAGAAGTTTTCCCCCTCCACCCCCTCCCTAGTGGACAGTGTGATTTCCTGGTCGCTTCGGGGCCGGGTGGGAATTTTTTGCTTGAACCTACATTGGCCCTTTGGTTCTTGCTTTTTCGCCCATCCCACACTTTCGCTAGCGTTTGAGATACGGGGTAAGTTGACTTTGGTCACTTTTGGCGGGTAGCACTGGGTAAGGTAAAGGTTTATGACACATAGGTATCCAGCAGGTTCACAATTGACTGGCCAACACGTAGATAGGTACAGGGGAAACAGGTTTGGCCGGTCAAGGGCGAACTATGAAAGGGGTGATGTCAGGAGCTTCACAGCCTGCATCACCTTGATATTTGAACGGATACACGTCATAGGGTGGGGTCAGTAGATAGTATATTGACTCCGGTCGACAATTTGTTTGTGTCAACAAACAAATTGATTCAAATTGATACATGTAGCCAATTTCCATTGGCATTTAGGGTGGAACCTTTCCATTGCTACTGCGGCCTGCTTGCCTTAAAGAATTACAATTGGATGATACACCAATTGAAAGTGATATTTCGGACTAGGGCATTATTCAATAAAAGTGGCCCGATGCCTTTAATCCAATACCGGTGTCTGAGTCTTTATTTGGGTGGGTGCGCCTGCAAAGTTCATATTAAAAATAGAATGTTAAGATCAATGTGGGAAGTATGGAAGAGGTTGAAGAGAAGACTAGTTCCGGGTACATCCCCTTTATCAGAGATTGAAGATTTTAAAACCTTCCCAATTGAGATAAATGAGGAATTGAGATCAGTGTTAATTGAAAAAGATGTTGTACTCTTGAGAAATTGGATTAGATTATGTATGGATGAGCAAGAAAAAAGGGTGCTTTATGCAGACTTAAAGTTAAATTGGTTTCAGATTGTGAGATTGAACAATTGGAATAATAAATATTTGAAAGGAGATAATGTTGAAAGGGCCATGATGGATTTTGAAGAACTATTGTACAAAGTAAGGTTCGGTGAGATTGTGTTAAAGGGTCTGGTAGCTAAAATTTCTAAGATTTTGAATAAAGAAGATAATTTACAAGATGTTCTGAGAAGAACATGGGAAGAGGATTTAAATGCAAACATTTCAGAAATAAAATGGAGATCTTTATGGAAACGGAGGATAATGAGAACACTGTCTGTTAGAGTTAAAGAACATCATTATAAAATGGTGTGGCGGTGGTACTTAACTCCAGTTAGACTGAAGCAGATTCACTCGCCCGAACCCGGTTCGCAGGTAACTGTCGGGTTGAAATTTTCGACCCTGGGGCAGGAGCCCCCCAGTCGCAAACAGAAAAAGGGAACTTCAATTCCCAACATTCCTGGCGCTGCGCCACGCCAGAGCCAATCAGGCTGAGTGGCGCGGCAAAAGGAACATTTGGAAATGTGCCATGGCCAATCAAAAAAAAAGCCGCAGGGAAAAAACCGCCAAACAAACCAAAAACAGAAACGACAAACTACAATCCCCAGCGTCCTGCGCGCCATGAGTATGCAGAACGCTGAAGAAGCCGGCGCACGAAAAATAAAAACAAACCCGCACCGTGAACGCAAGTCCGCCGCAGGCGGACGCAGCGCCCAGAAAACACGCTAAACCCGAAAAGCACTATAACATGTAAACCCGCCAGCCATCTTGCACGGAGCAATGGGGAAGAGAGGGACACCCTCTCCCCCACGCTGCCCCGCAGAAGACACAGTGAGCCCAGCGAGACAAACTCGCTGGAAAAAAATCCAAAAACCCCACCCAACCCAGCAAGCAAACCCCCACTCCCCAAAAACACAAACCCCAAAACAGCCAGGGCCACGGCAATACCCTCCCCCAAAAGCCGCATGAAGCGGCAAGCCAAACACCCACCCAACAAACACACACACCACAACCCAGTCCGGACAACGGTAAACCCCCCCCCCAAATGCCGCATGAAGTGGCGATTGTATTTCCGCGGGCCAGCCATCAAGACTGGCCCACGAAAATACCCAAAACACAAATCAAAAACATTAAAAAAAATCCAAAAATATTAAAAAAACACACACAGAGAAACCCCCAACTCAAACCCTTAAAAACAAAAACATTCATAAAGACACACACAGAAACCCCCACCCAAAACCAAAAACATTCAAAAAGACACACACATAAACCCCCACCCAAAACCATAAGCAGACACAGAACGCCCCCCCCCAATCCAAAACAACCCCCCCTAAAAAAACGGACAGAGCTTACCATTAGACGTCTTGCCTCATTGAAAACCGGAACTGAAATGAGGAGAAGAAGAGACTCACCGGAAGAAGCAATACAAAAAAATTTGTTCAACACCACCACCCAGTGGCCAAAAGAGAAAAAACATCCAAAATATTACCAAAAATTCAATAAATCCCAAAAATTCAATAAATCCCAAAAATTAGGGTAATCAATTCCAAAAACATTCAAAAATATCCAAAAAAATCAAAAATAATTCACAGATTAATAAATAAATTTTCAATTAAAAAACACTGTAAAATACGTTCAATTTAATAAAACATATATTTACACATTTTAAAAAATATAATCCAAAGTTCATTTCCATTAAAAAAAAAACATCAAAAACCACTTTAAACAGCCCGGCACTGAGGAAGCCGGCACGCAAAAAAAAAAACACACCACTGGGAGCGCAAGTCCGCCACAGGCGGACGCAGCGCCTCGAAGCCAAAAAACCACAAAACAATTTAAAACAGCCCAGCACCACTGGTGCAAGAAAAAAAAATGAAACCCTTTACTATCCAACACAATTTTAAAAAGCCCAGCACTGCCGGGCAAAATATGCTAGTATTAAATAAGGAGGAACAAGAATTAATCACGATATTTATGTCTACGGGTAGACAGTGTATAGCAAGAAAGTGGAAGGACCCAGTGAAATTAGCATTAGTAGAATGGTAGAGAGAAACATGACAATTGGCACTAAATGATAAATTGACATGGGAACTAAATGAAAAGAAAGGGATAGTTAAAGAAAATAGATTTGGGAAGATTTGGAAACCATTTCTCGATTATACATTAAGGAAAAGAGGTGGTTTTTCACCGGTACCGGATCAATTGAATTTCTGGTTAGAAGGGTTATAAATGGATGGGCCGCAGCTCCCCTTTGGCATTGTATTATATCACAGGGTGATTTATTACTCTTAATAATTAACAAGAAAGAGAATTTTAGAAATTGTGATAATCAGTATAAAAGTGATTTTTTAATATTACTCTCAACATTATTATTTTAATATCTGATTATGAAAGTTCTGATGATAATGTATAATGTTTTCTTTTTCTATGTGGATTGTGATGTTTCTTTTTTCTTGTATTGATTTTGTATGTTTATTATTTTTTAGTTATTTTATGATTTATTTTTTATTTATTATATGTAGTTTTGAAAATTTCTAAAAAAAATTAAAGAAACAAAACAAAACAAAATGTAACATCACAAAAACATATCAGAACATTTCAATGAATCCCCAATCCCATATACAAAATCAAATCACAAAACATAACAACCATTTCAATAAATCCCCAATCCCAAATACAAAATATCACATCACAAAAACATTGTCGAACATTTCAATAAATTCCCGGTCTCAATTACAAAATATCACATCGCAAAGACAATTTGAACATTTCAATGAATCCCCAAGCCCGGTTACAAAACATCACATCACAAAAGAAACATAAAAAACATTTCAGTAGATCTCCAATTACAGTTGTGAGGGTCTTATAGCCACCAGCCCTCTGACACAGCTGAGTCCTCTTCCGCCTCCCATGAGGACCACAGGCAAGAGTCCCAGTGAGGGCAGCAGTGGGTGTCTTATAGCCGCCAGTCCTCTGTCACAGCTGAGTCCTCTTCTGCCTCCCATGCGAACCACGGGCAAGAGTCCCAGTGAGGACAGTGGCGGGCGATCTCTTGTAATTTTTGTTAGCTGTTGCTTATAATTCTGCAGACATTTTCTGTCAAGATATGTGTATATCTGTTTTTAGCATAAAAGGAGTCACTGCATAGATAACTCATCTCTAGTATTCTCTGACCTAATTTCAGACACTGGAGAATATAATGTTAGCAGTTAAGGAAAAAAATGTTTAGATTTAGAGGTTTAGACGAAGAAAAAGAAAAGTGGGGATCAGCAACTCACAAGTCCCCTGGTGGCTTAGTGGTTAAGGCATTGAGCTGGAGACTGGAAGCTTGGGTTTTGATACCAGAGAGCTGCACTTGGGGACATGAAAGTAGCCTCATTCAGTTGTCCCTTAAAAATCCTTTCAACCCAGAGTAATCTCTGAGATGATATTATTATTAGCAACCCACAGCACTCTTGAACATGAGTTATGAATGTCTTGTCTGAGACACAAGCTAAGCAGGTCAAAGCAGATCTTCAACATGAGTACCCAACTGCTTTGACTCAAGGCTGATATGGTGGGTGTTGCATAAGCCCCAGATCTCACCTGCAGTCTCAGTTCCTACCCTTTGCTACACAAAAGCAGTTCTCAGAGCTTGAAAATCTTCCTTTGGAATGGTTGGGAGGGAAGATTTATAAATTCCTGAATTTTGAAACCTATGGCCAGCAGCTTTCCAGGTTCTAGGTGTTCCAAAATCTAGAAATGAAAGCATTTGTGAGGGTCAGATCACACAGTGGGGTCTTCATATGGTGTGAAAACACATTTTTGCAACCAAATTATATACCTTCATAGCCTGATGTACTGTAGAGTGTTGCAGAACTTGAAAGCTGGTCTTGTGGGTTAACTTTTTAGTTTATACCTGATAAAAGTCTTTGTGCAGGACCTTTGGGCAGCTTGGCATTCTCTGAGCAAGTTGCTTTTCACACTCTTAGTGTTTGATGCTCTCAACTTTAAAACACAGTGAAGAGACATGAAAAGACTAATGATACACACAACAGCTACTTATCAAGCTAATGGAAGATCACTGAAGGTGGTGAAAACAAATGGCTTGCATGCTCATGCATTACACTAGCATACATCAGGAACATGGTCAATTAGTTTGGAAGTGGGAGCAAGAGGCACAAGGGTTTGAATCTACCCTCCCTGTATATTTATCCAGTCTTCCATGATTTAGCACATTTGCCACCTGCAAACTCCTATCTGTAAAATAATTTTTGCTACCTTGTAAAATATACATTATTAGATAGAATTTCATTATATGCCACTCTTAAAACTGCATGGTCATTGTCTTATTATTTTATTAGACTGTCTGCTCTCATATGAATTCCAATGGCCAAAATCCTGTAACTTATTTTATTTATTTATTTATTATTAGATTTGTATGCCACCCACTCAGGGAAATATCACATCCTTTAATTCAGTGGGAATTTGGTGAGTCAACTCCATACTTTCCATGGATTCAAATGAGCTTACTCTAACTGTAACTATTATGCTAAGTAAGTCATAATTAGATGAAGACATTTTGAACCCATGAAACTAATGAAGAAGTTGACTCACCAAATCCCCATTGATTCAATGGGCCTACTCTTGTATGATATTCCACTCTAAGCAACAGGATTTTTAGTTTGTGTTGGGGGAGGGCTTAATGTGTACCTCTGGAATTTCCTAAATTCCAAGTGTTCAACCTAGAAGGAACTAATTTGCTGTTAACTAGAATACTTTACTTCTGATTCTTAGTATTATGGTTTCATGAAAAATGTCATGGAGCAGTTTTGAAGCTAATATATTTCATGGGCTGGGACTAAAATGTACCGCAGTGGCAAAATACAGAAAAGCCATTAGAACAATTTTTGTTCCTGTCAGTTTTTTATTTCCAAGAAAAATACATTGAAAGTTTCTGAAACTCGTGGCTGCTGATTATAAATCTGGGGTAGAGAATGTCATAGAATACCTACCATTGCAGTTATACTTTTCATTTGGCTTCTTTCCAACAAAATGACTGTAGGGAATTAAAATGGTCCATTCTAGAACTGTTTTTTTTAATAAAAAAAACGATGAAAACTTTTTTCTGGAACAGGGCATGATAGAAACTTTACATGCTGCATTACTTATGGTATTGCTTAAGGTAGCAATATTGCCTAAAATAAGTAATTAATGTCCATCCTTTGAAATATAATAGCCAGCTGTAGGATGAATGGTGTAGAGACACACATGGATGAGGTTGGCTGTATAAACATTCTGAAAGATAGTTGATGTTGCACAGTTGTTCAAACATACAACAATCCCTGTGATGATCTCAATGAAAGTAAGCAAGATGACGTTCTTCAAAAGTGAAAGCTCATTTGACAATTTCACAGGGCATGCAACCTTTGAAACCAGATCAAATACAACAGTAGTATATGGATATGCAACGTACATCCTGCCTGCCTTAAATGATGGGAGACACAATCCCATTAAGTGATCATCTCAAAATATTTTCCCAAGTGAAAGAAAGACCCCAAGTCCCATCTATTTCTGTATTTTGTTTTTTGAGAACAATCTCATTTCCTCAGTCTTAACACAATAAAAATACATCACCAAATTGTTCATTCTCCTACAATCTAATCCAGAAGAAGAAAAACAGCTAATAATAATCATAATAGTAAATTCTAATTTATGCAGATCATTTTCAGAGTCTTCCGGATAGATTACTATTACCTTCTTCTAGGGTTTCACTAGGACTAGACCAGTAGTTCCCACCTTTTTTGACCATGCCCTACCTAGGCATCTCAAAAAGCTTGATGCCCCCCTCCCTGTGACATATAACTCTTATTCAAAAAGTGAACTCCTATTCATGTGGAAGAAGCCTAATAACTTATTTTCGAATTGCTCCCTTAAAAATCAAATTGGGAACCATGGGATTAGACAGTTTGCCCATGATTTTTACAGGCTGCTCTTTTGCCAGTGAGGAATGAAACTCCCAAGCTCTAGTTCTACAGGCAGATATCTAACTACTGAACTATCCAGCACTCCAGGAAGAATATTTTTCAAGTCCCATGAATTAACTACCTCCTTCCCAAAATGAATGGAAATGAGGCTCAAATATAATGAAATGATTGATATTGAACTATATGAGTTTCATAAGGAGATTTAACATGTGTATTAATAGAACAGTTTTTTTAAAAAATGGAGATATGTGATATCCCATCCAACCACCACCTACCACAAGGAATTTTGTTAGTCACCCTTTTAGTGTTCTTTAAAGTTCACATGACATTTAGGCCATGAATCTCATGTTTGCTTCAATTTAGGTAAAATCCTGCTTTAGGTAAAATCCAGAGGCAATCACAGGATGGTTCACATTTCCATGATAAGGTTGGGTATTCTTCCATAGTCCTCAGATTTTCAAATCTCCAAGTCTATAGACCTAATCCAGAAAATATATACATATATTCAGAATGATGCTGAGCAAAACCTGATGTGAATATTCTTTGACTATTGTATGGATGATCAAATATTTTAGCAGTATTTTAACTTCAGCAATAACAATTGCTTTGGGGGTGCAAAGTTTTTCCCAGTAGCAGTCAGTGTTTGAGAATATTTGATGCCACTGGTATGCAACTCACTACCCAATTTGATGCAGTCAAATAATATAATGCAGCAGTCATGTACAAATAGCAGTCATATCTGAGAGTAAATAAAACAACAGCAAAAAAAGACAAAAATGGTGTGGCACCTTAAAGACTAACTTCTGTATTTAAATGTGAGCTTTCATGAACCAAGTCCTCTTCATCAGACCAAAGTGGGCTTCGTCCATGAAAGCACATATTTAAATATAGGGATTAGTCTTTAAGGTGCCATGACATTTTTTGTCTGTTTTTGTCTTTTCCCCCTGTGCTGTTTTATTTACACTCAGATATGCTTGCACATATTAACATGGCTACCACTTCAAACATTTCAAATTGCAGTTAGTTTCTGATGGTACCAGGGATGCAACAAATACTGCTTAAATGTCTCTGAAAGAAAATGTACAGAAACAATCAGTCTTCATCTCTGTTTGCAGCCAAAGAACCAACACTGTCTGCATCTCCAGACATTTCCATGGTTATGTGGTGGGCATGACTAGACACCAGAGTGCAATGAACACTATTACTTTTCCTGCCGAAGTGGTAACTATTTATCTACTTGCAATTTCTTGCTTTTGAACTGCCAGGTTGGCAGGAGCTGGGACAGACGGTGGGAGCTCACTCTGTCACACAGCACTTGGGTCTCAAACTGTTGACCTATCAACCTTCCGGTCATCAAGCTCAGCATCTTAACCACTAAGCCAGCATAACCCTATTCATCTGTTAGTGAGCAATATAATTTAATAAACATTCTAGTGACTTCAGTCATTTCTTGTTATGTATTGAATGAATGTTGCAAGGTTCCCTTTAACAGAATGTAACCAGTCAATGTATCCAATTGTATCTAATCAGAGACACATTGTAGCAAGCTGTATAAGGATGCGAGCTAAGCGGCCACAGGTGGCAGTAGCGGGCATCCGGCTCACATCGTACAGATTCCCCGAATACCTGAAGAGCGGGAAACCTTCCTGCCACACCACACCTGGAGAAGATGGGCGTGACGATCTATGACATCACGCGGACAGTAGACAATGAGCTACCACCCGGGATATTCAAATGTACAGTGTACTATAAATAGAGCTGTGTTGTCCGCCATTACCTCATGTTTACCCTGACCATCATGCAATAAAGTTGTGTTTAGCCCTATTGCAACTCCTTCTTTGTCTTCCTTGCAAGACACTAAATTTCTTAAAAAGACAAGTGGGCAAATGAGGAGTGGGTTTTGATGCCAAAATTCAAACTAAAATATCAGCAACAACATTTAACATCAAATGTTGATGTCATGAATGGGATCCCAAAACCTAAAACTGTGTTAGAATCTGAAATGTTTCATATTTTGATCCAAGTTAATTTGTTTTCTATTATCTACACCCTGGGCAGAATTCTGTATGTATCACGCTCTGTACTTAGATGTGGGTGTCTAATATCAAAGAATACATATCTAGTTAATTTCTGTTCATGCTACTTACTGAAAATGCAACATAAATATGCCACTTCTCTCATGTGACCTCTGCAATGATATGCTAGTTAAAGGTGAGAAAAATGCCAGGATGAAATATTGTCCAAAAGAATAATGGATTGGTGAACTGTTGATGCATGCTCTCCAACTGCTTTGCCGTTTCACATCAGCTTGGCCTCTGCAATGTTTATCTAAGCACAGAAAGACACAATTTGGCCATGAATAGGTCTTGTGGGAGTCTATTCTACAGCTGTTCTTTAAAGAGTCAGATACAATGTCTCCCATGATGGCTATTTCTTTTCAAGGATGTCTTGGATTGCAGTTTGTAATGTCACTTCCTCTGTTTTTGTGGCATTTTTTTCTTCATGCAGGCAATTTATGAGAGAAAAACTCAGAAAATGTTCTGTTCAAAGTTTTCTATTTTATGAGTTCGGTATATTTTAAAATTAGAAATTGAGAAAACACATTTCCGTGACAAAGGGCATGATCCATTACCATGCATTAAATGTGGAGTCTGTTTTCATAGGTCAGTAGCCCAAACCATACCCAGCTGTGAGTCTTTCTCTCTGTCTACCCAGTAGCTTCCCAATATGTATTCAGAGAAGCACAAGATAGTTTAGCATATTTTCAAAGTGAAAGCATCCTTGAAGATGCTAGGCTTCACTCCATTGAGTCTATTTCAACTGTGTCACCTGAATCCTAATTACAGTAGCTTGAACAACAAGCCTTAACAGAGTTTGCTTCTAACAGTATGCAAAACCTCCATTTATTAATGACTTATGACCACACTTCAGTCCTATCCAACCTAGTTTTCTATCCCCAAAGTTTCTGTAGTCTTAAGAGTATTTTACTTCTGAGTCCAAGTGTTTCTCTATTTTCATTCTACCAGGAAAAAAAGAATGGCAATTGCTTCTTGTGATGTACAGTAATGTGAGTGTTTCAGTCTGGGATTGAAAACCTATAAGCAGGATCTTCTGTTTTTTTATGTTGAGAGATCCTACTGTTGTGTTCTAATGGTTTTATCTTCCACACGGATTACAATGTATCTGAACCAATGTAACCTTGCCTATAGCAACAATGTAACCTTCAGCTGTATCTCATAAACCCTGTAATAGGACGCGAGCTAATGACCACCAGCTGGCAGCAGCGAGCGTCCAAGCTCTCTTGGTCCAAACTCATCAAAGGCAACAGCGCGGGAAGTTTTCCCGCCACCACCTACACCTGGACAAGAAGGGCGTGACCAGCAATGACGTCACGCAGATAGTAGCCAATGGGCTATCATGGAACCACGTTCAAATGTAGTACCACTGTATATAAAGAGCTATCGATCCGCCATTACCTCATGTTCCCTCTGTCCACGATGCAATAAACCTGAGTTAACCCAGCCCGAGGCTGTGTCCTGTGTCTTGGTTTTCATACACTAAATTGGCGACGAAGGTGGGATTATGGATCCCCAAGGAACAGCCAGGGTACAGAGCGGGTTCAACATCACCAAACCGCAAGACTGGGAGCTGTTGGAGATGGACTTCCAGGCGGCACTGGTGGAACTCAAAGTCAAAGAAGACGACGAGGAGAGGAAGAGGGCCATCCTCACCAGAATGCTTGGGTTAGAAACCAAGCGGACGCTGGTGGGCATCATCGCTCCGAAGAAGGTGAGCGAATTTAAGGCAGACGACATCATGAAGCTGCTGCGAGAGCGTTTCCGACCCTCGAGGGCAATGTTTCCCGCTCGGAGCGCGTTTTGGAGGCGAGTCCAAGCGCCGGACGAGTCGGTTGAGGCATTCGTGACCGCCATGAGGATAGCCGCCGGCCCCTGTAGATGGGACAACCTAGAGATGGCCCTCAGGGACGGCGTGCTGTGTGGCCTGAAGGACAAGGAGGTGCAGCGCAGCTTGATGAACAAGGAGCCACCACCCACGCTGGCAGAGGTCGTAGAGGCCGCGGAAGCCGCGGAGTCCACGAATGCGGGTGTGGACGAGATGCACCAGTGGCGTGAGTGGCGTCCTAGAGCCGGCAAGGCGGAAAATTCGGTGCACGGGAAGTCCGGACAATCGGTGCACGCAACCCGACGGGCCTCAAAGTCGTCTACGGAAGGCAGCGACGGCGAGGAGGTCCAGAAGGTCCGAAAAGGTGGGCGCCGCTGCGATGGTTGCGGAGCGGCCCATGAGCGCGCGAGGTGCCCATTCAGAAAGGCCGAGTGTTACACCTGCGGCCGTCGGGGGCACATCGCCAGGGCATGCAGAAAACGGAAGGAGGGCCGGAGGCAGTCACAAGACCGTTCGACCAGACCGGACCGTCCAGCGAGGTCCAAAGATGGCGCCCAGACCACGAGGAAGCAGGACGGCGTGGGCCGCGTCTCGGACGACAGCGAGGACGACGCCCCAGTGTTCAGCGTGTCCGCGGGACAGTCCCATTACTTCGTTGAGGTACTAGTACAAGGGGCCCCTATTAGGATGGAAATTGACTCGGGGTCCTCCTATTCTATAATTCCCCAGAAAGAGTTCTTGAAAATCGACCCCCACGTGCGGCCCAAACTTAAAACGTTGAGGTCCACGCTACGAGATGTACAGGGAAACAGCATTCCGGTGTTGGGGGTCGGAAAGTTTCGGGTCAGCTTTAAGAGACATTCTGCGGAACTGCCCCTAGTTGTCCTTAAGGGGGGGAGTTGTAGCCTCCTAGGGACGCAGTGGTTTCAGCCCTTAGGCTTGTTCATAGGGGGAGTGCATACAGTGGGAGCGGACCCAATACAAGCGGTTTGCGATGCGCATCCCGCCGTTTTTGAAAAAGGACTTGGAAAGTTCAAGGGACCCCCTGTAGCCTTCGACCTAGACCCGGAGGTCCGCCCGATAAGACTCAAACCGCGCAGGGTGCCGTTCGCACTCAAGGACAAAATAGAGGCGGAACTGGACAAACTGGTGGGCCAGGGGATTCTTATTCCTGTTGATTCCGCGGAGTGGGAAACTCCAATTGTAACAGCTCTGAAGGCCAACGGGGAGGTGCGCATTTGCGCTGATTATAAGTGTACAATTAACAAGGCGATCCGCCCTAATGCATACCCGGTGCCGGTGGTCAGCCACCTTTTGGCTAGGCTGAATGGGGGAAAGTGTTTCGCTAAACTCGATTTGGCACAAGCCTATCAGCAACTCCCCGTAACTCCCGCCACGGCCGCGGCACAAACGATAGTTACACACAAAGGGGCGTTCCAGGTGTCGCGCTTACAGTTCGGCGTGAACTCGGCACCCGGCCTTTTTCAGTCGCTCGTGGAACGCCTCCTGAAGGGGCTGGAGGGGGTGTTGCCTTATTTTGATGACGTGTTGATAACAGGGGGGAGTGAGGCCGAACTGGCAAAGAGATTGGATAAAGTACTGACTGTTTTCGAGAAAGCGGGGCTGAGACTGAGGAAGGACAAATGTGTTTTCTTCGAAACTGAGGTCGAGTTTTTAGGGTTCCGGATCACACCCGAGGGAATTAAGCCGTCTAAATCCAAAGTAGCAGCCATAAAGAAGGCCCCTCGCCCCACATCCAAAACCGAGTTACAGTCATTCCTGGGGCTCCTCAATTTTTACCATACATTTCTCCCACGGAAGGCGTCCGTGGCCGAACCGCTTCATCGGTTACTTAAAAAGGAGGAGACATGGATGTGGGGTGACGAGCACGAGAGGGCGTTCAAAGAGCTAAAGCAACTCTTAACATCTGAGGCAATCCTGACGCATTTCGACCCCAAACGGCCAGTGGTCTTAGTCTGTGATGCATCCCCGGTAGGGGTGGGGGCGGTGCTGTGCCACGTGTTGGATGACGGAAGGGAGGCCCCGGTAGCGTTTTATTCAAGGTCCCTGTCCCAAGCGGAGCGCAATTACGCACAAACCGACAGGGAGGCATTAGCAATAGTAGCCGGAACCAAAAAATTTCACGATTTTTTGTATGGCCGCCCGTTCAAAATCGTGACTGATCACAAGCCCCTGTTAGGGATTTTCACGGCAAGCAAGCCCACGCCGCAGATCCTGTCCCCGAGGATGCTGCGATGGGCTATTTTTCTCAACGCATACCAACACGAGTTGGAGTACCGGCCCGGAAAGGAGATCAGCCATGCTGATGCACTTTCGAGATCTCCTTTGCCCTTATCGGACGACCAAAAGGCGAGAGTAGAAAGAGACCGCCAGGTGTTGCTAATTGAGGTCTTAGACGCACCCCCAATAGTACCAGCCGACATTGCTAGGGCGACAGGCAAGGACAGGACGCTGGAGAAAGTTAGTTCATGGGTACAGAAGGGGTGGCCGGCATCGTCCCCAAACACAGAATTCGACCCATTTTTTCAGAAAAAGCTAGAGTTGTCCCTAGAAAGGGGGTGCCTGTTGTGGGGCCAACGGGTGGTGGTCCCTACGTCCCTGCGTCCGAGGGTGCTCGAACTGCTGCACGTCAGCCACCCGGGCATCGTTCGCTCAAAGGCGCTGGCCCGGAGTTATTTTTGGTGGCCACAGCTAGACACAGACATTGAGCACATGGTCGGCACTTGTGAGGCATGCCAGGGATCCCGGCCAGAGGCGGCCCGGCTCCCGCATAGGGAATGGGACACAGCAAGGGGGCCATGGTCCAGAGTGCACGTAGATTTCGCTGGCCCATTCCGGGGAACCATGTTTCTTCTGGTGGTGGATGCGTTCTCCAAGTGGCTGGAGGTTATCCCAGTAAAGAGCACGTCCTCCGCCACTACAATTAGCCAACTGAGGAGAGTCTTTTCCACGTTCGGTTTACCCGACACTTTAGTCAGCGATAACGCTAGTTGTTTCACCTCCGCTGAATTCGAGGCATTCATGGAGGCAAACGCCATTCGGCATGTCACATCCGCACCGTTTCACCCCGCCACGAATGGCCAAGTGGAACGGCTGGTGCGTACAACAAAGGATGCGCTGCGGCGCATGGGCCCGGGGGACCTAAATCACCAAGTATGTCAGTTCTTATTAGCATATAGGGTGACCCCCTTAGCGTCAGGTTACTCGCCGGCAGAGCTCTTGATGCGGCGAAAACTGACCACGCTCCTGTCCAGGCTAGACCCGACGAGAGTCGAGGACAAAGGGAAAAACGTAGGGTTGGCAGTCTCGAAAGGTTTCGCCGCCGGCGACCCGGTTCACTGCAGGAACTATGCCAGCGCTGGTCCAGCCTGGGTACCGGGGACGGTTGTAGAGCAGACGGGGCCAGTGTCGTACCGGGTCGAGACTAACACCGGCCTCCTCTGGAGGAGGCACGCGGACCAACTGAGGCACCGAGTGAGTGGGGGGCCAGTCAGTGGGGCTCAGCAACAGGATTCAGCGTTAGGGTCCTCCCCCACCCGTTTAGCCCAAGGGGGAGACAGCAGCGGACAACGGTCCCAAACAAGGGGGGAAGGCAGAAGCAGCGGCCCCGACTCATACCCGTTTGATACGCCAGTTCTATCAGAGGCCGGGGAAGGGGGAGAGGAGTTCGCGACCGCTGCCCCCGAATTTAATTCTGATTTTGATTTTGCGAGCCGGGGGGGTTTTCAGGAGTGTTCCCCCACCCATCCAAGCGAGAAGAGGGGTTTTTCGTTAGCCCCCAGTGCCCCCAGTTCTTCCCTAAGAAAGGGCACACCTCCCAACAACGCCGCGGAGCCGCGGCAAGGCACTAACGAGTCTCCCTCTCCAATTACAGGACAGGAAACCAGGGGACAAAGAGAAGGTAGCAAACCCGGGGAAAGGCAGCCCGCATCGAGACCCCAGCGTGTTCGAAATAAGCCATCTTGGCTGAGAGACTTTGTCTCCTAGGGGGGGGATTGTGATTAAAGTGTGGGCTCGAGACTTCGTCTCATCCTAGGGGGGAGGGGTGTTGTGTTCTAATGGTTTTATCTTCCACACGGATTACAATGTATCTGAACCAATGTAACCTTGCCTATAGCAACAATGTAACCTTCAGCTGTATCTCATAAACCCTGTAATAGGACGCGAGCTAATGACCACCAGCTGGCAGCAGCGAGCGTCCAAGCTCTCTTGGTCCAAACTCATCAAAGGCAACAGCGCGGGAAGTTTTCCCGCCACCACCTACACCTGGACAAGAAGGGCGTGACCAGCAATGACGTCACGCAGATAGTAGCCAATGGGCTATCATGGAACCACGTTCAAATGTAGTACCACTGTATATAAAGAGCTATCGATCCGCCATTACCTCATGTTCCCTCTGTCCACGATGCAATAAACCTGAGTTAACCCAGCCCGAGGCTGTGTCCTGTGTCTTGGTTTTCATACACTAAACCTACTTACCTTCCTACATAACATGAATTTTACTTTAGCTGGAGCTTTACCCAGTTTTTATGTTGTTACAGGGTCTTCGTGGTTTGTTTTTTGACACTCATCATGTGCATGTGTGTGTGTGTGTGAGTGTGTGTGTTTAAAGGGGTGTTTGTGTTAAATACAGATTAGATCAGGAAGCTGGAACAATATTGCCTGGAACAGGAGGAAGAGGTCCTACCTAAAAATTACTGGACCAGAATGAGAACAAAGCATAACTTAAAGTAGGTCACAGCTTATGGGGAACCAAGATGGGAACATAGACTGAGCCACATACAAAAGTATGTTGGAATAGGCAAAGTTGTTCCTGGGTCTTTAAATTCATTTTTCTGTATTTTAGAGATGTTATACCAGTGATGGCAAACCTTGGCACTCCAGGTGTTCTTAGACTTCAATTACCAGATGTCCAAGTCAGCACTCCTGCTGATCAGGGCTTCTGGATAGTGAAGTTCAAGAAAACTGGAGTGCCAAGGTTGGCCATCACTGTGCCATACCATGCTGTGCTTTGGCACTATTTTAAGCAGTCCATAAAAGCAGTTAGTCAAAGGAATGACTCTGTTCAAAACATTTTCCCTTCTTCTTCAGTAATACACCAACAGGCAATAAACTCACAATCCCTCTTGCTTAAAATCAGTAGTTCTTTAGGAAGAATAAACAAGCTTTTTTTTTTTTTAAAGAGGGAAATAGAAACATCTAACCCCTTTATTTCAACATCTCCTTCAGCAATACATTGAACAATCCTGGTTCTTGATTTACAGGCTGGCTGTCAGTAGAAAAATCAAACAGTGGTTAGCTGTCTCCCACAAATGAAAATTATGGTGCTTGCCTTCAAAGTAGCACTTTACCCCTGAGAATCCAGCATGGAAAATATGAATGTTGTACCTCCATTGCTGGTAAGATGGATGAAGTGTCTAATCAGAGAGCACTGGTACTATTATTAATCCCAGCATAGTTTAACCTACTCTGTGATCCTGCCATCACATTCTCCACATGGTTCAAAATCCTTTGACTGCTGTTCATGAAAAGTGTAAATAATATGAGAAGTACATTTGGAACAGTAAGTTAAGAGGCCTTACCGTGAGGTTGTGTTTTCTACCTAAAGACTCACAAACATCCTCAAGGTCTTGTGTTTGTGATGCAAGATGTGTTACAAATCTAAAATTATTCTTGCTGGAGTCTTGGGGTTTGTTCAAATTGTGTTCCACAATATGGTCAGAAGAATCATTTTCAGCTTAGTCCCCTGGGGTTTCTGAGCCTCCCCCCAATCCCAATGGTTATCTTATCATTTGTCACACAGTTAAGGTTTTTTTTTATAAGACACTGGGGAAGCAAGCAAGCACAGGAGAACCAGAAGAGGAAATGTGAGGAGGGTGATCTCCATTTTACATCAGTCCAGAGTAGAAAAAGTCAAAGAGTGACTCACCCAAAGTACCTTCATGTCCAAATCAAATTGTTGTCATAGATTTGCATCCAAGTCAAATAAAATGTAGTTGAATAAGATGGTAGAATCATATTTTTGGAGGATTGTATTATCAGTTATTACTGGTCATGACAGATATATACTTCAGCAGGCCAGCTGCTGGAGACCATGAATGGATGGATGCAGTTATACTGATATCCCACATCCTCATAAACAAATGACAGCTGCTGTGTGAATAGAATGCAAGCGCGGCGCCAAAATGGCCGCCGCGCCCTTTGCGGCCCCCCCCCCCACAGGACAGAGAATCCGGGTAGTTAGGGGCGTGGCCACCGCCTTGATAAAAGGGGTGGCCACGAGGCAGCCGTGCTGCCATTTTGCCTCAGCGACGGAGCGGAGAAGTTTTTCCCCCTGCGTCTCCGTCGCTCGTTGGTGCTACCGGGAAGCCTTTTAGTTCCGTTTACTAGCTAGCTTCCCTTTCTGCTGCGGTGAGATGCCTTCCAAAAAGAAGGCTGCTGCGAATGCAGCTCGGGTGGTTCGGAGGCGTAATCCGGGTCGGAGGACCGCGGTGCCGCCTCCCCAGCAGCCACCTTTGCCATCCCCGGCCGGGGCTGGTGGCATGGGGGCTATCGCCCCTTGGCCCGATCAAAGTGCGGGCGCGGAGGGAGCTCCGGCCCGCGGCCCGCGAGCGGTGGGCACCGCTCATCCTCCTGCTCAATCGGTTGGGCCTATTCCTGTTGGGCCGCAGCCTCTCCCGGGGCCCTCTAGCCTTGGGGGGTGGCCCGGCTCCCTGCCTTGGCAGGTTAATCCACCAGCCCTCCCGGGCTTCGGCGGTAGTCAATGGCAATATACGGCCCCTGGGGTGCAGGGACCTGTCCCCATGCAAGGATCAGGTGGGCCGGCCGGCTCTTTACCCATGGTTAATGTGGACTCCTTACTGGCCCGTATTGCGGCCCTCGAGGCGTCTTTGGCCCGGGCCAGTCAGGCAGGTGCCCCTTTTGGGGTACCTTTGGAGGCGCTAACGGCAGCAGGACAACAGCCGGCGGGGAGGGTTGAGCTGCTGCAGGCGGGTGGCGCGGCTACGGCCACTGCCTCGCAGCTCCCCAGCCAGCAACCTGGTGCGGGTCAAGCCCCGGTGATGAGCTCTACATCGGTCGTGAGCTCCGACGCCCCCAGTGGGCCAGAACCCCCGGTGGGGGCGGCCCGCGGGGGTGCAGCATGTGAGTATACGGTGCAAACGAGTACATCTACACAAATTCCCAATATAGGGGGGGCCTTTCAGTGGCCTTGGCCTCGCTCGGGTGGTGCGGGGACTACCCCTCTGGTGCCCCACCCGGCGACAACGACTGCCACCATGCCCACGGGGGTGGGCCTAGGCTCTTACACTGCTGGTAATGTCTTGGGGGTGGCAGGGTTAGCTCCGGCTCCCTTTACCAGGCCTGTTGTCCCCTTGTCGGCTTTGCCGACGGCAGGGTATTCCTTGCCACTGGGCGATCACTTGGCACAGGCTACCAGAGAAAAGATTTGGAGGGGGGAGTATGTAGATATCTTTTCACTCCTGAACAGAGAGCCCACCAAGGAAGAAAGGGAGGGTCAGGATGAGAAGGACAAGGAGCAGGCACGCCGCCGTAAGCCGCCGCGTACCTGGGCTAACTGGCTCCCCGCTTATTTGATATATATGGCGGTATATTTGAGGGCGCGGCCGGATCTAGCTATTCCCATGGTCCAATATTTGGACAACATATATAGGGCGATGGTAGATTTCCCGGGCCCCTCATGGCTAGCATATGATGAGGAATTCCGTATGAGGATTCCCCTCCATCCCGAGATGAGATGGGATGAGCCCTGCCAGAGACTGTGGCTCTTGTATATGACACCCACACGCCCTGCCCCGGGGGATAGATACCATTGTGGACATGCGGTCCAGCGAGCAGCTCCAGCGCAGGTTACCCGCCAACCGGCGGGGCAGGGGGTTCCAGCCCGCCTGCTGTGCTGGACTTTCTCGTCAAATGGTTCCTGCAATCGAAAGAACTGCAGGTATAAGCATGAGTGTCCCACGTGTTCTGGTCCCCACGCAGCCTCGGCTTGTCCCAAGCCTGGGGGGGCGCGAGGCAGAGGGAGGGGTGGACAGTGGGCTGGCAAGGCTGCCACGGAGAGAACTAGTTCTCCAAAAGGCACCCTCCCCAATTAAGGTGGACATGCTGGAGCGCTGGCTCGCATCGTACCCAAAGGGGGAGGACAGAGAGTATCTCATTCACGGTTTTAAGCAGGGATTTCGTATCCCTTTTATGGGTGTTAGATCACCTCAGGATGCTCCCAACCTGTTATCCCTCAGAGGAAGGGAGGAGGTGGCTGCGGCCAGCATTAAAAAGGAATTAGACGCGGGCAGGGTCGCTGGACCTTTTCCTGCACCCCCTTTTCCCAACCTTAAGGTTTCACCATTGGGTTTGGTTCCCAAAAAGTCCCTAGGTGAGTTTCGCCTTATTCATCATTTGTCCTACCCAGCCGGCAGATCGGTCAGCGATGCTATACCTGATGACCTTTGTTCGGTCAGGTATACATCGTTCGACCATGCGCTGCGCATGGTGCGCTCGTGTGGCCCGGGTGCCTTGCTGGCCAAGTGCGACATTAAGTCAGCTTTTCGCCTCTTGCCAGTGCACCCGGGTGACTTTGAATTGCTGGGTTTTAACTTTAAAGGGGAATATTATTTTGATAAGGCCATGCCTTTTGGCTGCTCCATATCATGCTCGGCCTTCGAGCGTTTTAGTACTTTCCTAGAGTGGGCTTTTGTCCGCAGGTCAGGGTCCCGGTCTGTAGCCCATTACCTGGATGACTTTTTATTCGGGGGTGAACGGGGCTGGGACACGTGTGCACGTCTCCTCAATACATTTCAGACGCTAATGCAGGAACTTGGTGTCCCTTTAGCGCCCGAAAAGACCGAGGGCCCATCGACCAAGTTAGTATTCCTGGGGGTTGAGATTGACACAGTAGAGCAGGCTTCTAGGTTGCCGGGCGATAAGGTGTCCAGGATAGTGACCCTTATCTCGGAATTGCTGGCCAAGCGTAAGGCATCCCTGAGGGAACTCCAGGTGCTACATGGGCACCTTAATTTTGCCGGCAGGGTGGTCGCACCGGGCAGGGCTTTTGCCCGGCGCTTATGCGACGCCATGGCAGGGTTATCCAGGCCCCACCATAGAGTTAGGCTCACCCGGGGTATCAGGGCAGACATGTTCGTCTGGTTGCAATTCCTGAGGGAGTTTAACGGGGTCTCATTTTGGAGGTCGGACCTCCTGGCTTCCCCCAATTTCCAGATCCAGTCTGATGCCTCAGGATCCCTGGGTTATGGGATGTACTTCAATGGGAAGTGGGCCTATGGTGGGTGGCCACCGGCATGGGCAGGCACAGGTCCTGCGGGATCTCACATACCTGGAATTTTTTCCCATTCTGGGGGCTTTGATGCTATGGGGCGAACAGTGGGCTAATTCGGTAGTGCATTTTTGGTGCGACAATGCTGCTGTGGTACACATTGTCAATGCACAGACTTCTAAATCGCCCAGGGTTATGGATCTAGTGCGCCATTTTGTGCTGCGCTGCCTGCGCCTCAATGTCTTGTTCAGGGCCAGGCATGTCCCAGGGGTTAATAATGATATTGCTGATGCTTTGTCCCGCCTGCAGATCTCCCGGTTCCGCGCCTTGGCCCCAGATGCGGAGGAATTTCCCTCGCCACTCCCGGACGAGATGTGGACTATTGGCAAGGAGAGGTGAACCGGGCGATTGGCCTTTCACTAGCGCCACGCACGCGTAAGGCGTATCAACAAGCACTCAGTTCATATAGGGCTTTTGCCACTCAATTTCACTTGCCAGAGACCTGGCCTATTCCGGTGGACCATGTACTGCGGTTCATGGTCCACCTCCATGCACAGGGCCTTGCACCTCGCACCATAGCATCCAAGCTCTCGGCGTTGGCTTTTATGGCCAAAGTAGGGGGTCATGTGGATACCACCTCTGACTTCCGTGTGAGACACGTTTTGGAGGGGTGGGTGCGCGAGCGCGGGCGTTGCCCGGACGACCGGCACCCTATTTCCCCAGGGGTTCTTACCCAGTTGGCCCGGGGCTGGCCAGGCCTCTGTTTTGATCATTATGAGGCAGCCCTTTTTCATGCAGCCACAACGGTGGCATTTTTTGGAGCGCTCCGCGTCAGCGAACTCGTGATGCTGTCTAAGGCGGATGCAAGTGGTAGGGCACTGGAACTCGGAGATGTCTACGTTGCCAAAGACTGGGCCCAGTTGAGGATTCGCTACTCAAAAACAGATCAGCACGGCGTAGGCAGTGGAGTAAGACTGCTACGGTGTTCTTTGGCAGACATCTGTCCGGTTGGTGCCCTACAGGAGTACCTGGCACTGCGTGGCAGGCACCACGGCCCGTTTTTCTGTCACCAAGATGGGTCTCCCCTTACTAAATTTCAGTTTTGGAAGGTGACAGCCATAGCCCTCACCAGGGTGGGTTTTTCAGGTGCCCGTTATGGCACACATTCGTTCCGTATTGGTGCAGCCTCTACAGCAGCTGCTTTTGGGTACTCGGGGGCTGACATACGCAGCATGGGGAGGTGGGGCTCACAGTGTTTTCAGTTTTATGTGCGCCCACTCCCGCCATGAGTACCAATTCAGTCACCTTACCTTCCTTTTTTCTCAATTTTATTGCAGACCCTGGGTGTCGTATTACACCGGTGACAGTATGGCTGGTGGGCCACAGCTATGTGCACAGGGCAGCGCGTTACGCTGCGGCGACAGAGTGGGGACCCCGACTGGGACTGGGTGACCACGCCAGTCTCGCATGGCATGGTAAGCCTGGGATGTTATGGCAGGAGCTGAGGCCTTTCCTTTTTTCTGGCCTGGGGGCTGACCCGCCTGACATTCTAATTATCCACCTGGGGGGCAATGATTTGGGCCAGGTCACCGGCTTATCGCTCAAGCATGCGATTTGCGAGGAACTCGCCTACTTGCACTATGTCTGGCCTGCCACAACCCTGGTTTGGTCGGACATTGTTCCGCGCCACTCTTACAGAGGGGGCGTTAACCTCCTTGCGCTTGACCGCGCGAGGCGCGCGGTCAACAAGGCGGTGGCGCGGTTTCTTACCACCAGGGCTTGGGGACGGGTTAGTCATCACCCCGATATTAGTCTGCAAAATTATGACCTCTATGCAGGGGATGGGGTCCATCTGTCGCGAGGAGGTATGGACCTCCTGTTGGGTGACTGGCGAGCAGGCCTGTTGACCGAGCTGACGGTCTGGGGGGGGGGCGTCAGGTCTTCTGTGAAGCCCCTCCGTGTGGCGGGTAGCACTGGTAAGGTAAACAGTATGACCCACAAGTATCCGGCAGGTTCGCAACTGACTGGACAACACTAGACAGGAATAAATTAGTTAAACGTTGTCCGGTCAACGACGAACCAGGCGATGGGGTGATGGTGATTGCTAACCAGCATGCATCACCCCTGTGATTTCACGGATACGCGTCAGAGGGTGGGGTCATGAGTTAGTTATTGACTACGGTCAACAATTTGTTTGTTGTTGACAAACAAATTGATACAAATTGATACATTGTAACCAATTGCCGTTGGCAATTTTGGGGTGGTACCTTACCAGTGTTACTTCGGCCTGCTTGCCTTAGGAATTATGATTGGTCGTTTTACCAATACAAATTTATAATTCGGACTAGGGCATTGAATCAATAAATGTGGCCCTTTGCTGTTATCCACTTTCAATGTTGTCTGTGTCCGTTATTGGGGGGTGCGCCTGCAATGCAAGCGCGGCGCCAAAATGGCCGCCGCGCCCTTTGCGGGCCCCCCCCCACAGGACAGAGAATCCGGGTAGTTAGGGGCGTGGCCACCGCCTTGATAAAAGGGGTGGCCACGAGGCAGCCGTGCTGCCATTTTGCCTCAGCGACGGAGCGGAGAAGTTTTTCCCCTCCACCCCCTCCCTAGTTAACAGTGTGATTATGGTCGCTTCGGGGCCGGGTGGGAATTTTTGGTTGGGACCCATATTGGCTTCGGGTCCTGGCTTTTTTGCCCACCCCACACTGTGGCTATGGTTTGATATAGGGGTCTTTCTCCATTACTACTGTTGACTTTGGTCACATGGGCGGGTAGCACTGGTAAGGTAAACAGTATGACCCACAAGTATCCGGCAGGTTCGCAATTGACTGGACAACACTAGACAGGAATAAATTAGTTAAACGTTGTCCGGTCAACGACGAACCAGGCGATGGGGTGATGGTGATTGCTAACCAGCATGCATCACCCCTGTGATTTCACGGATACGCGTCAGAGGGTGGGGTCATGAGTTAGTTATTGACTACGGTCAACAATTTGTTTGTTGTTGACAAACAAATTGATACAAATTGATACATTGTAACCAATTGCCGTTGGCAATTTTGGGGTGGTACCTTACCAGTGTTACTTCGGCCTGCTTGCCTTAGGAATTATGATTGGTCGTTTTACCAATACAAATTTATAATTCGGACTAGGGCATTGAATCAATAAATGTGGCCCTTTGCTGTTATCCACTTTCAATGTTGTCTGTGTCCGTTATTGGGGGGGTGCGCCTGCAATGCTGCACTAGGTAGGCCTTTGATCTGAGTAGGCACAGCTTTTCTTCATGTTCAGTAAAGTATCTATTGACCAGGGGGAAATGTGTACCATTACAAAATTATGGCAACATTATCCTATTTATCTTAGCTTGTTGCGCATTAAATAGTCCAGTCCACAATCTGTCTTCATAGCAAGAACCTCTGAGTTTAGAAAGTGAAGATTCAGGATGCTTTAAATACTGTTTATAGGGTTTCCCAGATCCTCAACCACATCCAGTAGCTTACACATTTCTTCACTCTTTGATTGTTCCTAACACATTTCCAGCTCCTAAATGCCCTGCCTTATATTTCTTCAGCCTCATTGACATTTATGTTTCTCCACCTTGCATCAAGCAGCCACAGATGAGAAAGAAGAGTAGGTGAGATGACAAAAGAAGGAAATGAAAATGAAGAGCAGCAGGTATAGCTTCTATCAATGTCTTAGAGCAGGGATCCTCAACCTATGACCCATGGGCCAGATCTGGCCTGTGGCACCAAATCATCTGGCCCATGCCCTCGCTCCAGCTGCTGCTGCCGCTGCCACCACCACCACCTCAATCCTGGTATCCCTACAGAGTGTCCCTAAAAGCACTCTGTAGCAGGGCGAATGTTGTAAGCCTTACAAAATCTGCCCTACTATGGAGCATCATTAGGCACACTCCAAGCCAAGCAGAGGATATAAGGACTGAGGTGGCAGCAGCATTTGCAGTTGGAGTGAGGGCACATGCCGGATTATTTGGAACTCCAGGTGGAAGCAGCTGTGGATGCATTGCCGGTGGCTGTGTGGGCGTTTCTGGCAGCCGTGGGGACATTTCTTTCACCGACGTGATGCAGCTCCTCCAGGCCAGTAAGCAGGAGGGAGTCAGGGGGATTTGGGGTTGGGTAGAGTGGTCAGCGGTGGTGGTGAAGGTGACAGCAGTGATTTCACCAATCCAGCCCTTCAACAGTCTGAGGGAGCATGACCCGGCCCCCATCTTTAAAAGGTTGAGGAGCCCTGTCTTAGATAATTTAAAGAGACAGGTACCATGCCAGAGCAGGTAACTGGTCGTTGTACTGGTGCTAAGTCTTTCAGAGGTGCCCATTCTTGTCTTTTCAGATCCCACAATTTGAAATGTGATACTCAGATGTTCTAAACAAGCACAGTTTTGTCAAAAGAACATTGGAATTGTTACTGGTGATCTCGGCTGCATGAGATCAAATTGTTTTTGTGAAAGCTCCTTTTATGTTCCTAAAGACTTTAGTGTTAGAACAGGGGTGCCCAAACTATGGTCTGTGGGCCAGATCTGGCCCCCAACATCCATTCATCCTGCCCACCAAGCCCTCGTCACTCCTGGAAGTGGATTTAAAACGTGTTTTACTTCCCCTTCCGGGAGTGACGAGGGCTTTGTGGGCTGGATGAATTGGCATTGGGGCCAGATCTGGCCTGTAGGTCATAGTGACTGGGGCCCTGAACCACATGACTGGCCCACGGACCAAAACGTTTTGGCACCCCTGTGTTAGAGGTACAGAGTATACCAGAGTTAGGGAAAGGATTAACTTGATCAGTAATACCAGGAAATGGGGAAGATTGGTTCAGTCATTAATTTTGTGTCCGGCTCGGGGGGGGGGGGGGGGCACAGTAGAGTATATTTGTCTCCATAATCCCTTTTCCCAAATGTAATTACACATGGAATTGATCAACTCATGTGTTTCTGCTTTGGTCATAGCAAACATATTAAGATGGCTAGATGTGTAATAGCTTAGCAAAGATCATCAGTTGTCAGACCAAGAGGGAACTGGATACTAAGAGTTCTATGTTTTTTTTTTTAAGGATGAAAACTGGTCATTTTTAAAAGCTATTTTAAACTCAAGTGAAGATTTAAATAATATTAGCAAGGGACATCTTACCAGCATTCAACTACTGATTGCTTTCTATGAGTCATTTTGGGTAATATATAATGCTGTAGTCAGTCTGAAGAAAGGAGTTGGGATGTAGTAAACTGTTGATGTATCCACTTCCTTTTTCACTAGCAAGATCTCATGTTTTGTTAGTTGTTTTTAAAAAAACCAAAAGAATGTCCATCTCTGATCCCCAACCCTCTCACTTACCCAAATATTTCCCTTTTTTAATCTTCTTGACAGCACTGTAAGTATAGCTAGAACTACAAAAATATATGCACTATTCAGCTGATTCATGCTTGCATGGAGACAGAGAAGTTAAACATATAATAGATAAAGATGGTGGAGAGTGATCTTAATGGGGGAGGATGACACTAGTTTAACAACTTTTATTGTTCCTTATTCACCAAAAAACTTTAAAAAGGTAGCCCACATCTTCAAATATTCTGCCCACTTTCTCCCTTTTACAGGCTATTATTTATTTCATCCCCAGATCTGTGAGATTTCAGTCTGTTTAGCATTCAGTAGGTATGATACTATGGGAATTCCACCCCTGTAAAATAATAGAATTAACCAAAAAGATCATCTTTAGGATATACAGTCTACATCTACTACTAGATCCTTTACTCTGAACTTTGCAGGCGCACCCCCCAAAGAAAGATTCAGACACCGGTCAAAGCTATTACACCTGTACCTGTCTAAGTGTTGGCCAGTCAATTGCGAACCTGCCGGATACCTTTAGGCCATGAATCTTTACCTTACCAGTGCTACCCGCCACACGGGGAGGCATCTATGAAGACTCACCGCCCCCCCCCAGACCGTCAGCTCGGTCGCCAGGCCTGCTTGCACCACACCCAGAAAGAGGTACATACCTCCAGCCGACAGGTGGACCCCTTCTCCTGCCTACCAGCAAAACATTTTGTAAGCCTATCCGCAGGTGTCCAATGGCTGTCTCCCAGCCATGCTCAGCAAGGGACCGAGCAACAGCCCTGTCCACTGACTGCCGGAACAGTCCGAACCACGGAGATCCATGTCTCCCCTAAATTGGTGTCTCGGCACGATGTTAGACCATAGCAACCGTGTGTAAGCCATACATGATATAAAACGCCAGGTCACTGCCCCTCGACAGTTTAGGAATAGCAGTGATCCGTATAAGATCATTGCCGCCGAGGTACCTAATAAGAACATCGGGCGGTCCAGCATCCCTGACGGACATCAGGAATGGCCACAGTTCCCGTCCCCTTGTGCCACGCATACCATACCATCGCATACGTGCGGATGCACACAGCCCAAGTCGGGGTCCACTCTCTGTCGCCGCAGCATATACTGCCGCCCAGTGTACATAGCTGCGCCCCACCAGCCCCACTGCCACCGGTGTGCAGAGACACACAGGATCTGTAAAAGAGGAGAAGAGGTGAAGGACATAACTAGGTACTCATACATTGAGGGGACGTACATATAAGAAATAATGCGTACACACATATCCGCCTCCGAGTACCCCAAACGTAGCCGCGATCAACGCGACGCCTATCCTAAATAAATGGGTGCCAAAACGGGCCCCACACCGTGAAGCACGGCACCGGTCACCCTCAGTAACTTTACTTTGGTAAGGGTAGACCCATCCTGGTGGCAGAAAAACAGGCTGGGGTGCGCAGCAGGCACTGCCGAAAATTCATGTAGGGCACCAACCAGACAGATGTCTCCAATGAAACTTCGTAGCAGTCTAACTCCACTGCCTACGCCATGCTGAACAACCGTTGAGGACCGTATCCCCAATTGAGCCCACTCATGTGTGACATAGACATCGTCGAGTTCCAGTGCCCTACGAGACATATCCACCTTACACAGATGGTACCAACGCTGGCACCCACTCACTGATGCGGAGCGCTCCAAAAAAGGCTACCGTGGTAGCTGCGTGACCAAGAGTCACTCCACACCTATCCGAACATAGGTCATGCCAGCCTCGTGCAAGGTGGGTCAGAAACTCTGGTGAATTGGGGTGACGCGTGTCCGGGCGGCAGACACGTTCACGTGTCCACCCCACCAAAACACGACGCATGCGGAAGTAACTCATGCAGTCATTGAAACCCCCCCCCCCACGTTGGCCATAAAATGCCAGTGCCGAAAGCCTGAAGGCTATAGTACGGGGGGGGGGGGGGTAAACCCTGACTGCGAAGATAAACATGCATTGTAAAACCTGGTCCACAGATATTGACCACACTTGAGGTAACTGTAGTTACTTGCAAAAAGTTCTAAATTGCATGAAAGCATGTTGATACGCCTGACACGTGCGAGGTGCCAATGACATGCCCGGTTCACCTCTCCTCGCCAAATGTCCAAATATCGACTGGGAGTGGCGAGTGGAATTCCTCTGCTCCCGGAGCAAGGCACGGAACCGGGGGATCTGCAGACGGGATAAAGCATCAGCGATATCGGTATTAATACCTGGAACATGTCTGGCCCTGAACAGCACATTTAGGCATAGTCTTCTCAAAAAGACTTGACAGACCCTGGGGGATTTGCACGTCTGGGTGTTGACAATGTGCACCACTGCCGCATTGTGACACCAAAAATGGACCACTGAGTTGGCCCCACTCGTCGCCCCATAGCATCAGTGCTCCCCAATTTGGGAAGAAACTCAAGCAAGGTAAGATCGCGGAGGCGATCCGTGCCCAGCCATGCATGAGGCCCTCGGTCGTAAGTTCCCCTACCCTCAGAGTAAATCCCCCATAATCCAGGGAGTCGGAGGCATCCGACCGTACTTGAAATCTAGGACAGACCATAAGGTCTGATCTCCAGGAAGAGACCCCGTTAAATCCCTGGAGGAATTTGAACCAGACCGCAAGGTCCGCCCGTATGCTCCTGATCAGCCGGACCCTGTGGTGACGTTTAACAGGCCAGCCATGGCGTCACACAGGCGCCTGGCCAATGCTCTGCCGGGTGTAACCACCCTGCAGGCAAAGTTAAGGTGGCCATGAAGTAGCTGCAGCTCACAAGGGGACACTTTATGTTTGGCAATCAATGCCAAAATCGCCGCAGAGATCCGAGCCACCTTATCCATGGGTAACACGGATGCCTGTGCGACAGAATCAATTCCAATCCCTATAAATGTTAATAGCTGGGGCGTCGGTCTATTCAGGCACTAAGGGGACACCCAGTTCCCACATGAGTGTCTGAAATGTAGTAAGGAGACGCGTGCACGTGTCCAAGCCACATTCACCCCCGAACCAAAAGTCATCGAGGTAATGGGCTAGAGACCGGGACCCCAACCTGCGAGCAAAGGCCCACTGAATGAAAGTACCGAATTGTTCGAATGCCGAACATGGAATAGAGCAGTCAAAAGGCACGGCCTTATCTAAGTAAAATTGCCCTTGGAACCTGAAACCTAATAGCTCAAAATCCCCTGGGTGCACTGGCAATAATCGGAAAGCCAAGTGCATATCAGACTGTGCCAGGAAAGCACCGGGACCGGATGAGCGTACCACCCTTAGGGGCTGAACAAACAACGTTTACCTGACTGAAAAAGGTCATCAGGAATGGCATCCCTGACTGAAGAACCCACAGGGTAAGCTAAATGGAGGATTAGACGACATTCACCCTGGATCTACTTCGGTACTAGCCCCATAGGGGAGACCTTCAAATTAGGAAAGGTGGTTCCAAGAAGGGGCCTGCTACTCTCATAGCCTCAACTCCCTTAGCTGTGCTCAGTGCAGCAACCTCCTTGTTACCTTTCAAGGGAACTAAATTAGTAGCATCTTGGGGCCCCTAACACCCCCGAATGGAATACAAAAACCCCATTGGAAACCCTCCAGCAGGTACCTCGCATCATCCCTTTTTGGATAAGCTGAGTGCCATCGCTCCAGCATGAGTACACTAATTGGGGAGGGGGGCTTTGACATGGCTAGTTCCGTCAGACGGAGCTCTGATCGCCCCCTGTGTACCCCAACCTCTGCCCCGTAACCCACCAACCCGCGGGGCACGCGGAGGCGGCGTAGGGGCCAGAGCAAAAGGGGACACTCATGTCGGTAACGACACTGGCGCTTAGTACACACGTCGCTAGCTGAGCAGGTCCAACACAGCAGGCGGGCTGGAACCCCCTGCCCCACCAGTTAGCGTGGAGCCTGTGTTGCAGCAGCCTGCTGCACAGTATGACCACAATGGTACCTATCACCAGACGCCAGTCACATGGGAGTCATGTACAAGAGCAACAATTGCTGACAGGGCTCATCCCACCTCATCTCAGGATGTAGGGCCACCCTCATCAAAATTCCTCATTGTAAGCCAACTACGATGGGCCCATGAAATCAACCATCGCCCTGTAAATATTATCAAGGGATTGAACCATCGGGATGGCCCAATCAGGCCGGGCCCTGAGGCATACCACCATATAGATAAGGTATGCCGGCAACCAGTTGGCCCAGGTGCGCGGTGGTTTACGACGACGGGACAGCTCTTTGTCTCTGTCGTCCTGTCCCTCTCTCTCTTCCTCAGTGGGCTCACGGTTCAATAGGGAGAATATATCCATGTACTCCCCTCCAGATCTTATCCCTCGTGACCTGCGACAAATGATCACCCAGGGGCAAAGAATAACCAGCCGTCGGCAAAGCCATCGTCGGCACATCCTGTATAAAGAGCATACGCAGCGGGACCTGGACAGCCCCTGCGATGCTCGGCACTGCCCCAGGGGTGGACACCCCCGCCCTTAACGAGGGACCATTTAGAAACCATGGGATACTGGGATAGGATGGTAACTGATGCCCGCTCGCATCAACTTGACGAGGCCAGGGCCACTGAACCCCACCACTGTAAGTGGGCTGTGGTGTTGGTGCACTTAAATTGAACCTGATACTCACTAGGTGCACCCCCGTGAGCTGCCCCCACCGGGGGTTCCGGCCCATGGTGGGCGTCGGAGCTCGTGACCGGAATCGAGCTCTGGGATCACCCCCAACTGCTCCCAGCCTGGACATCAGGTCGAACGGGGAGCTGCGGGACACCAGCTGGGCCCGGCCGGACCGTCTCAATCAGCTCGACATGGTTGGCCGCCCGCTGAAGCATAGCGGCTGGCAAGGTAGCCGGGGTCAATGAAGGGGCCCCTGTTGAAGAAAGAGTAGCACCCCCCTCCGAAGGAGGCTGTGCAATGCCCAGGGATGCTTCCAGCACTGCTATCCATGCTAACAGAGCATCCACTGCCCCAGAGCCCCCAGTACAAAGCGGGCCGGGTGGGCCGGACGGCCCACTAGTCAGTTGAGGAAAAGGCAACCCAAAAGGAGAGCCAGGGCCAGAACAGGGCCCTGCCCAAAACCCTGGCCCATTGGGGGCCGGAGAAACAATGGGTTGGACACCCGCACCAGGCCCCTCCCCGGGCTGCCCTGTCCCATGCCCGGCAAAGGCGGGCCGAGGGCCGAAACCCCGGAGGGGCCGGCCTGTAGCTGACCAGCTACCAAGCTGGAAGCCAAGCGGTAGCCGGACCAGCCCCACTGGTACCAGTGGGCAAGGCTGGGACATTCTGATTCAATCTTATTGTGACTCACAATTCAGAAAGACTGCGGTTTCAAAGAAACGTGGGATTCTCCCTTGCTTAGTTTTTCTGCTTCTCATAATGAAGGCCAGTGGAGAGAAGCAAGGAAAGACATTCTCAGTCTTCCTTCTGAACTCTCCCCTTTACATTCAGTTCATAGAATCTGGTGACACATGCTAGTCTTCACAACATGGCCACATGATAGCTTTGTTTGCTGAGAATCCTGAAGGTCTTGCCATTTTTTACTAGATCTCTTAGACACCTGTTTTGAACACAACTTTTTCAGGTTTGATAACTCTTTCTTTTTTCAAACACAGGGGGTCTCCATGGGCTCAAATTTTGCCCCATCAATAGCCAACATTTTCATGTGCAGTTTTGATAATACCTTTATTTTAGACCCACGGACTAATCCATTTTTCACCAACATCATTTGTTATAAGAGATACATAGATGATTTATTTTTCATTTTTCAAGACCACGCCAGCATAGATAATTTTTGCATTTGGATGAATAGTCTTCACAACAACATCAAATTCACGCATACAATGAATCGAACATCTTTAGCTTTCTTGGATCTCACTGTATATATTGAAAAGAATCAAATAAAAACGAAACTGTATCATAAACCAACAGATCGCTTCGCATACCTGCAATACAGATCTTTTCACCCACACCATCTAAAAAGTAATATACCGTACAGTTTACTCCTTAGAGCTAAAAGGAACTCCTCAAAAGAATACGACTACAGAATTGCAGCGAAAGACATTTCGCAAACATTAAGTAAGAGAGGATACCCAGAACACATAATTGCAAATGCACAAACAAAAGCGGACTTACGTACAAGAAGCTCTCTTCTTGAAAGACGAACAGAACAAACAATATCCCAGCAAAGATTGTTTTGGTCTTTAGACTACACCCCGCTGGCAAATCAAATTAAACGTATTATCAACAGGCACTGGCATATATTAGATACGATACCGGGCTGCCAACAGAAACCACTGGTAGGATTTAGAAGAACCCAGACGTTAGCCAATCTCCTTTCGCGAGCAGACATCTCCACCTCGAACAAGAGGCGATCGTCTCCCCCTGCAGGGCACCACATCTGCGGACACTGCAAATACTGTGCTCATATGATATGTTCGAAAACTGTTAAATTACCTTCGAGTAACTTCATATTGGAACTCACCTCATTCTCTAATTGCAATTCGAATAACATCGTATACATGATAATTTGCCCTTGTCAGCTAGGTTATGTGGGACAATCAAGTCGTTCTTTGAAAATACGTTTAGGAGAACATCTCTCACGAATTAGAAACCGAAACACCACTGCTCCTCTTGTAAATCACTTTCTTAACAAACAACATAAACTAGGAGATCTTAAGATTATTGTACTGGAAACAATTACTGTCAACAAATATCATATTCAAAACATAGAAAAGGTTTTACTACAAAGAGAAGCTTTCTATATCCATCGGTTCAACACGCTAATACCACACGGCTTGAACACAGAGTGGGAACCGTCATCATTTCTATGAATATTAAACCACTACATAAAAATAAAAATAAAAGTAGGCTTGATATGGCTCCCACTCAAGCAACAAGTCCCCTTTAAAGACTAGCGCAGCGACCTCAGATTAGAAATCTGTATCTATATTCTTCTCACATGGTGCTAGAAATTTGCCTGAGTCATCACACATGAGGGGACGTAAATAAGATTATTTAAAGAATAGAGGGTCATAGATAGTTAACGCGAGCACACGATATAAGACTTTAGGAGGTGCAAGACGCGCGATTTATATACATTTATATACATATATACACATCTAGGTATGTATTTCATCAAGTTTTTACATGTTTTTTAGATGTTTTCTCACATGCTTGTTTACTCTGTCGCGGACCCAGTTGTATTATGCACTACTAATGATTATTGATTATTGATTAATGACATTCAGATTAATAGAAACAGATGCATTTTGAACATAGACGTAGCAAACTAATGCATGAGTTACTTTGTCCTTAACTTGTATACAGTTTTATGCTAAAATTATAAACTATAGCTTTAGGCTGCCAATATCGTCGAACTCAACATATATCTTATACAAACCATCAGTTACTTTATATTGCATTGTATTATATTTGGATATATTTTATGTTGTAGACGCTTGATAAAGTGCAATGAAATGTCCAGTTACCGGAAGGACATCGCCATTTCGTAGTCTACATTGACCTGAAGACGCAGCTTAGAAGTCTTATATCATTTAAAGACGTAAGACACTTTTCCGGACTATATAATTTGGGATTTAACTACTTTTACAGTTTATTTGAACAGTGTACTGCTTATGAATTGAATAAGAAACACAGGAATTTTAAGTAACCCAAAAGGAGAGCCAGGGCCAGAACAGGGCCCTGCCCAAAACCCTGGCCCATTGGGGGCCGGAGAAACAATGGGTTGGACACCCGCACCAGGCCCCTCCCCAGGCTGCCCTGTCCCATGCCCGGCAAAGGCGGGCCGAGGGCTGAAACCCCGGAGGGGCCGGCCTGTAGCTGACCAGCTACCAAGCTGGAAGCCAAGCGGTAGCCGGACCAGCCCCACTGGTACCCCCCACCCCAAGCCAATCGGAAGCAGAAAACCTCATTTACCTACATTTCCACTGTGCCAAAGAATGTTCCAAGAACCTGAAGAATGCTGCAAAAATCCCAGGAATGCTTCCAAAAATTCTGATGAAAAAATGCAAAGAAAATCCAAAATCGTGCTCAAAACCACTCCTAAACACTCTTCACCTTGTGCAAAACCCACAATAGCAATGCACATATGTGTTCTGCCTTTTATACTGTCCAAGCACAATGCAACCTGGGGAAACCCCCAATGCCTCATACAAAGTCTCAGTGACTTTGTATGAGGCAACTTTTTTCAAGGAATTAGGTGATGTTGTATGAATTCGATGTTGTATGAAGCGGACTTTGTATGAGGTATTACTGTATTTTTATTCTATTGTTCCAAGCAAGCTTTCAAATAATCACTTATTTAGTTGTCTGTAGGTGGGAAGATTTTCCCCCAAGTGACTAAGCAGGGAAGAGTTGTAAAAAATAAAATAAATAGTTCTCTATTTTATTAGTCCAGAGAGGAAAACCATCTATGCAAATGAAACAATAATCATCATTATTTTATTTTAATTTCATGATCAATGAATGTAAGTTATTGTGTTTTTATCATTGTTGTGGTGGCCTTTGATTAACCAAATTATGTGATACAATACATTTGTATACTTGTCTCAAACGAAACCTGTCAAAAACATAGTAAAAGTTGTCTTAATTTTCTTCTTTGTTTTCCTGCTCGTTGCCATGCTTTCTTTGTATGCGAGGGAACCTTTAATGGATATATTTTCTCAGTAGCCAGCCAGCCTGAAAATTCAACAGCACCAAACAGTAATGTAAACCCAAGAAATAATCAACACTTCAATTCTGAGCTCCTGATAACTCTGTCAAAAAAAGCTTGAAAACGCATCACTGTTGGAGGAAGGGGGGGGAACCAGACAAAGACACTTTTCTACAGCTAAAACAAATTGCTTTATATATATTATATATATATAATTTTAATTGTTATTGTCAGGTATATTCCCGCCCCCCCCCCCCCCCCAATTTCCCTCTCACAATCTGTTTTGATAAGCTGCCTAGCAGGGACGTTTTCAGTTACTGAAATAATTATTTCAGCTAAGAAAGGAATTCATTGTACTGTAACTGAAATAGGGCAGCTTTCTCCCTCTCTTGCTCTGAATTGCTTTTAAGCTGCAGTCTCAAAGGAATACTGAAGGAAACTTTGGGGGAATATGTTTCTTTTCATTAGTAAAATGTAACCTTACAGGAAGGAAATGAGATGAAAAGCAAATCCAAATCAAGGGAATCACATACAGGGAGCTACAGCAATCCGACTTTAATCTCTTAAACATCTTTGGGTCAGCCATGAGGCATAGATAAGCCGTTTTGTCTCCATTTTGTTCTAACTGGATATTATTCTACAGAGATATTCTAAAATTCTTCCTCCAAAAAATGTGTAGGCCTGCAGCAGCAGTAGCCTCATATTCACTGTTCATAGAAGTACACCAACAGTCCAATAAAGTGACCGCAGTATACCGGAAGCACCAAGGTAATGCTGGCATCCCTTTTACCTTGATTTTGAAGCTGAACATTCAGCTCCAAAGATTGGCCCTGGTAAAAACAGGTGAACTAGATGTCAAGTGTAGATACAGAGACCTTTCCATGCAATCTAGATGGTCTTGATTGGGCAAAAATAATCCACCATTTCAAAAACAATCAAAACATCCGCCTTGTTAGGTTGACATGATTTGAAACAACTGCTTTTCTTTGTAGCCCTTCAAAACTCATGCTTTAAATCACTGTTTTAGTTGCCACTCAATTCAGAAAAATACCCTGGAGATTAGTAATAAGGACAGCACTGTGTACACACACACACACACATACACAAAATTTTGTTCCCACACTCTTAGTTTACAAAGCAAAGATAAGAAAGTGTATCAAAATTATCTTCCTAGGAGGACAGTTTCCTCTTTGAATGAAATACAAAATACAAATACACACACACACACACACACAAATAAATCAGTTCAGACAGTGGTACCTAAATGTATGTGTGTGTGTGTGTGTGTGTGTGTGTGTGTGTGTGTGTGTGTGTGTGTGTGTAGGTGCAACTGTCTGAGCTGATTAATTTCACTTTTGGGAGTAAAAATAGTCCCACTTGCTTTGACATTGTCAGTCACGAGTTTTAGAATGTTATGTTGCCTCAACAAGCTACCACTCACATCATTTTAGCTTCTGACACACTCCCTCGATGTGTTCTTACAGTCTTGTCACCACAGTATTTTCCTTATGAGCCTCCAACCAACTTGTTTCAACTTTGTCATGGGGGTCTGATGAGAGACGAGTCCCTTTCAAGGATGCCTTTCAAGGATGTTCAACACATGTGGGGAAAGTACGTTTTAGGCACAGTGGACACAGGAATGAGTGAGCAAAGGGTTGCTTGAATCCTACTTAAGCCCCACTTATCTGTCAACCCTCTTTTCCCATTTAAATAAAAACAGGCTGAATTTCTCCTTTAAAATAGGTACAGATACATACATCCAACTTTTAAGGCCCTAAACGGTTTGGGATCTCCCTACCTGGTGGAACATCTTCCTCTCAGGATATCAGCCCACATCACTCGTTCCTACCAGATGGCGCAGCTCCAGGTGCTGACCCCAAGATTGGCAAAAAGGGCCATGACTTGGAGAAGAGCCTTCTCGGGGGCGGCACCAACTTTGTGGAACTCTCTTCCAGTTGAGCTGCACCAGGTTCAATCCCTGTCTATATTTTAAAAACAGTTAAAATCATTTCTTTTTAAAGAGGCTTTGGGGAGTATATTGCCAAGGGCTGAGCATTAGGTGTTTTGTTTTATTTCTCTCCGTTTCCAATAGGTTTTTTGTTCCTGGTATATTTATATGTATTTTTTTTAAATGTGTGACTGTTTTAATGTGTCAATTTTCTGTTGTTAGCCACCCAGAGTAGGAAAATCTCCTAGATGGGTAGGGTATAAATATAATAAATAATAATAAATAATAAAATAATACATCAATGTAAAAATAACTGGGTCTTTAAAAATCTGAAATATACCTCTAGTTATCTCCATATGTATTGTTTATTTTTATTTTTTTGCATTGGAGATGGATTCTGTAGGCCCAGGAGGTCCAGGAGACCAAAGAATAGTCTACAGCTGATGTTCACAACATGGGGCATACAACCCACAGGGAGGGGGGATTTACAAATATACAAATTGTATTTTTGCTACAATGTGACTTGTATTACTGTTGCTATATTGTAACCTTGTAACCTTTGATATCGTAACCTTTGATATGTAACCTTGCGATCTGTAACTGTTTTATATTGTAAGCCACCCTGAGTGGTGCTTTCGCCAGGAGGGGTGTGTGTGTTATAAATAAACTTTAATAATAATAATAATAATAATAATAATAATAATAATAATAATAATAATAATAATAATAATAATAATAATAATAATAATAATAATAATAATTATTATTATTATTATTATTATTATTATTATTATTATTATTATTATTATTATTATTATTATTATTATTATTATTATTATTATTTGATTTTTAAGGGGAGGGCAATTCAAAAATGAGTTACACCAAGTGAATGGCCTATTAGGCTTCCTCCACATGAGTTCACTTTTTGAATAATAAGAATGGTATGTCATAAGGGGCGAAGCATTAGGACTTTAAAGAGCATGGCCAAAAACTGATTGGGAACCACTCATCTACAGCTGTGTCAGAGTTGCTCAAGCTTGTCTTACTTAATTGCTCTGTATGTTTAGGCAATGGTTCTATGAATTTTTGTTTTGCTTTTAATTAGAAAAGGAGTAGACATCCTATTTAAATTTTACTAACTTTATAACTTTCTGTATCAGCAACTATCCAAAGACATCTAGGCAGTTTTGGAAATGTGGAAAGAAAAGGAAGAACACAATATGAGAGTCTTACTGCAGTCTAAAACATGTGATGTAAAGCCACCTTGGGTCCTTTACAGTAGGAAACTGGAATAAAATATTTTAATGAATAAATAAATTTCCTGCTGAATTCCTTAAGTCACCAGATCTGAAGTTTCTTCAAATTGCCCCCAAAGCACAGTGAAACGTGGGCCATAGGGAGTGGAGAACTACAGCTGGTGATTTAAAAAACTCCCCTTCTCCACAATTGTTTTCCATACCCAAGGGAGTGTGGAGGAGCCATGAAAATGTCTTTTCATGTACAGTTTGTGGGTCAAGTTAGAAGCTACAGAGAGCTCATTGCAAGGATCAACAATCCCTTGAGCCTCAAAAGCCATCTAATCAGAATGATTGACTCTTTAGGGCCCTTTGAGAAGGAACTGAAAACATTTCTTTTCAAGGAGGCCTTTGGCAACTTACTGAAGTTCAAATAGGAGACCCTCCCATCATGGACATTTGGGCTAGTGGTCCTCGGTGCTGTTTGGACTGGGTGGGTGGGTGGTTTTCTATAGTTTTATGGTGCTTGTTCTGTTTTTTATCTTTTTTAACATTGTGTGCCACCCAGAGTTGGACTTTATCCCAGATGGGTGAGGTATAAATTGAATAAATAAATAAATAATGTCACAAATTTAGGAATGGGGGAGAGGTTTTTTTAAATCTCTTATTGTTGTTGTTCAGTCGCACAGTCGATTCCGACTCTTTGCGACCCTATGGACCATCGCTCTCCAGGCACCTCTGTCCTCCACCATCCTCCTTAGTCCACACAGCCCCGTGCCCATTGTGTCTACAATACCATCTAGCCATCTCATCTTTGGCCGTCCCCTTCTTCTTTTGCCCTCCACCTTCCCCAGCATCAAGGCCTTCTCAAGTGAATCCTCTCTTCTCATTTGATGTCCAAAATACTTCAACTTCATCTTTGTTATTTGTCCTTCTAAGGAGCACTCAGGGCTAATCTCTTCTAATATTGACCTATTTGTTCTCCTCGCTGTCCAGGGGACTCTCAAAACTCTCCTCCAGCACCACATCTCAAAGGCATCTATTTTTCTTTGCTCAGCCTTTCTAATGGTCCAGCTCTCACAGCCATACATTACCACCGGAAATACCATTGCTTTGACTATGCGGACCTTTGTTTGCAGTGAGATATCTCTACTTTTCACTATGTTCCCCAGGTTTTTCATAGCTTGTCTCCCAAGAATCAGTCGCCTTTTTATTTCATGGCTGCAATCCCCATCTGCAGAGATCTTGGATCCTAAGAAAGTAAAATCTGTTACTGCTTCTACTTCTTCCCCATCTATTTTCCAGGGACTTATAGCGCCTGTTGCCATTATCTTGGTTTTCTTGATATTGAGTCTCAGGCCAGCTTTTGCACTCTCTTCTTTCAACCTAATCAGGAGCTTCTTTAGGTCTTCTTCACTTTCTGCCATTAGGGTGGTATCATCTGCATATCTCAAATTGTTGATGTTTCTCCCAGCAATTTTGATCCCATATGGTGATTCCTCCATCCCTGCATTGCGCATTATGTGCTCTGTGTATAAGTTGAATAAGCAGGGTGACAGAATGCAGCCTTGTCTTACTCCTTTTCCTATTCCAAACCACTCCGTCATTCCTTACTCTGTCCTAACTGTTGCTTCTTGACTCATGTACAGATTTCTCATGAGACATATGAGGTGTTCTGGTATTCCCATCTCTTTAATTACTTGCCACATTTTGTTGTGGTCCACACAATCAAAGGCCTTGGTGTAGTCAATGAAACAGAAGTAAGCTTGTTTCTGGTATTCCTTTGTTTTCTCCATGATCCAACGTATGTTGGCAATGTGATCTCTGGTCCCCCTGCCTCTTCTGAATCCAGCCTGCACCTCTGGTAGTTCTCTTTCTACATGCTGCTGTAGTCTATCCTGCATTATCTTGAGCATCACTTTGCTGGCTTGTGGGATGAGCGCAATTGTTCGATAATTTGAACATTCTTTGGCATTGCCCTTTTTTGGGATTGGGACATATACTGATCTTTTCCAATCCTGTGGCCACTGTTTCGTTTTCCAAATCTGTTGGCATAAAGCATGTAGTAGCTTGATTCCATCATCTTTTAGGGCTTTGAAGAATTCAACTGGGATACCATCATATCCACTGGCTTTGTTATTTGCCATGCTTTTTAGGGCCTTTCTGACTTCACTCTCTAGGATGTCTGGTTCAAGTTCAATTTCCCCCTCATTGTTATTATCCGCGGTGTTTAGGTCTTTTTTGTAAAGTTCCTCTGTGTACTCTTTCCATCTTTTCTTTATCTCTTCTGCATCCGCAAACTCTTTGCCATCTTTGTCTTTTATCGTGATCATTTTTGCTTTGAACGTTCCCTTGACTTCCCCAATTTTTTTAAAGAGATCTCTAGTCCTGCCTCTTGTGTTGTTTTCCTCTATTTCTTTGCACTGTTCATTTAGGTAGCTTTCCTTATCTCTCCTTGCTTTTCTTTGAAATTCTTTATTTAAGTGATTGTATTTTTTCCTTTCTCCTTTGCCTTTTGCCTCTTATAGTTTATAAATTTTGGGAAATGAAAGTGAAGATTGCAAGGCAACTATGCAAGGCAACTATGCAAAGTTATGAAACATGCAGGTAATTTGCTTTGTCTTGGAATACATTGCTTTCAATAGTGACAGTCTGACAAACTTGCCAGGAATGTCACGGGCCCTCTGACCAGATCAAGATAACCATGGACTAATCAAGGACTTTGAGATAATCTGATTGTCCTAAAAGGAATTCTGGATAAAGGACAATTGCTGCTTCTTCACTGGGATCATGGCTGTTGCATCTTATCAAGAGCTATTGATAGCTATACTCATTCCTACCTATGCCCCATGGGGAATGGCTAATGGGAAACTCACCTCTCACAGGATATTTGCATCTTGGGGAGCCTTTGTAAAATCAACACAGACCTGTTATCTTGTTAACTTTCATGGACTCTTGACCTCATAAGTGCATACATTATATGGATTTGCATATATTATATGGATTATGTAATTGAGTTCATACATTATATGGAATATGCTTTTGTTTGCTTATGTAATTGTTCAAATATCGAAATATGTTGTAACCTTTTGCTGTTAGTGATAGATGCTTGATTGTATGGTGTAACTTCTTGCATCCCCCTAGACATGTGACAAGCTGCAGCTAACCCCTTTTGTACACTTGTATACTTGTGTATAAATATACCTGGACTTGAATGGTTCAGGGCTGAAACTCTCCTCTTTGGGGCAGTCATGTGGCGGCCATTTTTATTGCATAAATATTATGCAATAAAAACTTTTATTTTCCACCACAGTTTGTTGTTTATTGGTCATACTCCATCTCGGCCAGAGGGTTTTGAATCTAAATAAATTAAATGATACCAAAACATTATTAAGGTAATTGACTAACATATGTTTCCATGGCTTTTACACCCACTCATTGAATTTCAAGAACCCCCAGAATTTCAGTTATCAGTATGGAATTACAAGACATTCTCTCCAAATGGGCAAACCACTTTATTTGTTGTCTCTATATGTAGTTTAAGATTGGTTCTGTTCCAATTCTTTCCCTTGTAATTTCAGTCCTAATTTTTTCCCTTCTAATCACTCCGGCAGCTGGTTCCTGATTTTATTCACCTGAAGCAGAAACCAAGCTTGGGAAGGTAATTTTAAAAGAGACAAACATAATGGCCTGTTGAACCTATCCATGACCAAAAAATGGAAGGACAATGCTCTTGAAACTAATATATTATGAATATTATTTGAAGCAAACCCTTAATAAAATTTTAAAGCCTTTTCTGAAAAGAGCCAATAAAAATATGTCATCACCCCTACAGCTGTTCAGGAGTGGCAGTATCTAAGATGATAGTAGTAGTCAATTAATTTGCTAACACCTCCTTTGTCAAATAGCTAGCTAAAAGCTTTTAGTTGATTAAAAAGGTGTGTCCGGTCAATAAATAAATGGTTAATTGTGTTTATTGCAAGACCTGTGGGTGACTAACATTGTCTCAGAAGAAAGAGAAAGAAAGAAGCACTTGTCTGATGTGGAGGCAGCTAAAATACAAATGGGCAATGAAGATTAATGTGGTATTTTAAAGTCTAACAAGTTCTGTTTGGCAAAAGCTGTTCAGCAGCGCACCTGATGAATGGTTTCATTGCAACAGACTAATCCAGTTAAATCCCAAGAATATGAACATGTATAATAAAAATATGGAAATATATTTGTCCTTAAGTTGAATTGATATATTCCTATAACATTGTGAAGATTTAATCAATAACTTAACCAACTTTAAACTTGAGACGTGAATCAACAAAAACATTTTTTAAGTTTGATGTAGGTCTAGAAAAGTCAACACCTATGAAGTATATTACAGGCATCACATAGGCCATAATGGCCATCAGCATTTGCAGCAGAGTTGAAAATCTCTTACTGGGGCCTGGCCAAGATGGCGAAGGATTAACATCCTCTTTAATAGCTCGCGCTATACAATGTTGTTATAAAAGAGATCTACCATATAAAAAACTTTTAAAAACCCATCAATAATGAGATCTATACCTGTCTAAATTAAGGAGTTTTTCTCTGGTCATCATTTCCCGGAGTCGAAGCGTGTGGAGCGGCAAACGGCAGAAGCCGGGGCCAAGCCAGCCACGCTGTGGGCAGGCGAGACATCCGAGGAGGGGGACCAGAAAAGTTCATGAAAAGTTAAAGACGGGCTAAAAGAGGACACGGCGGATGGTGGGACCTCTGAGGACTGAGGCAGTGAGAGCCCGGTTGCGGAAAGGCAAGTGACGAAGGAGGGAGAAAGTCAAGAGAGAGAGTGAGAAGGTAAACGACAAGTAATGGCAGCGGTGAAATCGAAAGTTAAGTGAAAGCGGAGAGGGAGAAGGAAGCATGGAGATAGTATTGGATTTTTGAGAGTGGTTTGAGAGGACTAGAGAAGGTGCTGAGAAGGTTGAAGAAAGAAGAAAGAATAAGGAGAAAGAAGGAAAGTGATAGTGCAAAGACAGACAGAAGATCCTTGAGTAACCATGGCAACCTTATCACTAAGAGCTACTGAAGCACTTGTAAACACATTCCTTTCTGATGAGCCAAAGTGCAGCTACATTCCCTCAAACAAATGTGCACCTGCAGATCCCACGAGGGAGGATGACAAATAGGTCAGGTGGCAGAATGACGACAGAGACATCTGTCTACCTCATGAGGGAGAAGATGCCTCCCCCCCTGTCAATCAAAACCCCGTGACTCTGAACACCTGCAGATTCAAACACAGGTACTGGAGCATGCCTACTACAAGAAGGAGAAGATGGGAAACTTCACCCCATCTCCTACTTTAGTAGAAAACTGTTGCCAAGGGAACAGGCCTATGTAGTGATAGAGAAAGAACTTCTAGCCATAATTTGGTCCATCACCAAGCTTAGAAGTTACCTCTGGGGTCAAGAGTTCATTCTCTTAACAGACCACAATGCCTTAGCTTTCCTGAACAGGATGAAAACCAAGAACCAGCGCCTACTTCACTGGGCTTTCCTTTTGCAAGACTTTTCATATAAGGTCTCTCATATCAAGGGGAAAGATAACATTAAGGCGGACTCTCTGAGCCGGATGTATGACAGCCAGGAAGGAGCTGAGGTCAGTGAAATGGGTTGAAAACCCATGTACATATATTTTTCTGTACTTTGCTTTGCAGTAACTAGCCTTAAGAGAACCTCTGAGATCCCTTAATGAACTCAGATGAGCTATTTTTGCAATATTGGTTTCCATTACTCAAGACCACCAAATCTTGAAAATGGTAGGTCCATGGGAGCATCCATCTTGGAAAGGGAGGGTGTGTCATGATCCTGGAGTAACCATGGCAACCTTATCACTAAGAGCTACTGAAGCACTTGTAAACACATTCCTTTCTGATGAGCCAAAGTGCAGCTGCATTCCCTCAAAGGAATGTGCACCTGCAGACCCCACGAGGGAGGATGACAAATAGGTCAGGTGGAAGAATGACAACAGAGACATCTGACTACCCCATGAAGGAGAAGATGCCTCCCCCGTCAATCAAAACCCCGTGACTCTGAACACCTGCAGACTGAGTCATCCTAGGAATGCAAAGGTGGGAGGGAAATCTGCTCCTTTTTCTGTATAAAAGCAGAATCATTTTCCCCAGTTCTTTGGTCCTCTCGGGTTGATGGCAGAGATGTCTCCTTGAGCTGGACTCTAAACACTTATGATCTGAAACCCTCAGATCTAACTGGACTATACTATGTTATGCTATGTACTTTGTCTTTTGTTTCTGTCTCTGTTCTTTTTCAGATGCTAAAGGCAAATAAAACTCTTTGTGAGTAACATCAACTGAGTGGATGTCAATTTATCAGGCTATTTCTAAGTGCTTTGCTCTATGCCCCCATATGCTACCAATATACTAAACCACTGCATATTCCCTGTAAGCAACAGGTGGAGTTCTTTGAAGCCGATTGGGAAGCGGTACAGTTGAGGCGACCTTAGCCTGCACTGGGAGTGTGCGGATAAAGGAAATTATCGCAGCCTAAAGGATCGGTACATGCCTCCTGTAAGCCAGCGCCTGGTCGAGCATTCAAGATATTGACAAGGCAGACGTAGGTATTTTCAAGGAATCAGATCACGCAAAAATGATGATAGAACTAAGAATAGAGGATCGGGGGGAAAAGAGAAGGGTATGGAGATATGGTGCTAAATTATATAAGGAACCTAAAATTAAAGAACAAATAATGGAGAATTGGAAGGAGAGTTGGCATTGGAACGACATGGATGAGGTGAATTTTAATGTGGTATGGGATGCCATGAAGTCGGTTTTTAGAGGGGAGAGTATTAAATTTGCTAGTATTAGAAATAAACAACGTAAAGTGGCGCAAGATAAAATTGAGAATGAGATAAAACACTTACAAGAACAGCATGCAAGAACTAAGGATAAGAAGGTATTTGATAATTGTTGTTGTACAGTCGCAAGGTCGATTCCGACCCTTTGCGACCCCATGGACCATTTTCCTCCAGGCACCTCTATCCTACACCATTCTCCTCAGCCCACCAAGCTCTGTGCCCATTGTGTCCACAATACTATCTATCCATCTCATCTTTGGAAGCCCCCTCCTTCTCTTTCCCTCCACCTTTCCCAGCATCAAGGCCTTCTCAAGTGAGTCCTCCCATCTCATTTGATGTCCAAAGTACTTTAGCTTCATCTTCACTATTTGTCCCTCCAATGAACGATAGGAAAAGATATAGACAAGGTAAAAAGAGATTTGGTATACTTAAAAAGAGATTATTTTGAGTATAGTAATAAGAATTCAAAATTATTAGCAAGGGCCGCAAAAGAAAAGACAGAATAAAGAGAAATTGAAGTTTTGATTAATAAAGATGGGGTTAGATGCAATAGAACCGGAGATAAATGTAAAATTGTGAAAGAGTTTTATCAGGATTTAGATGCAAAAAAGAAGATAGATGAGACGAAATTAAAAAATAATTGGAGAAACAAATAATTAATAAGATAGATCAGGAACACCGGAACAGAATGGAAGACAGGATAACGGAAAAGGAAATAAAAGAGGTTATTGCTAGATTAAAAACGGATAAAGCACCTGGAGAAGATGGTTTACTGGCCGAGTTTTATAAGGAGTTTAAAGATTTAGTGGTTCCAAAATTGACTAAACTTTATAATTATATAATGGAAGGTGGACAAATTCCGACTTCATGGTATAGGACCATAATAGTGTTATTGCCAAAACCCGGGAAGGATTTGGAAAAAGTCGAATCATATAGACCAATCTCATTGATAAATCAAGATGCTAAGATCTTCACAGCGATATTGGCCAACAGATTGAATAATTTTATGGGTAATTACATAAATGAGGACCAGGTGGGTTTTTTGAAAGGTAGACATATGTCGGATTTGACAAGAAGAGTTATAGATTTAATAGATGTGGTAGGACAAACAAAAGAAAAAGGTAGGATTATTATCATTGGATATTTTCAAGGCATTTGATTCTTTACAATGGGTAACAATTAATGAGATAATCAAATGTTATGGATTTGGAGATAAATTTCGGAAGACAATTGAACAACTATATCAGCAAGGTACTGCAATAGTTAGAGTAAATAATGAGGATACAGAAGAAGTGAAATTAGAAGCAGGTACCAGGCAGGGAATATGGAAAAAAGTGAGGAAGGTGTTGGTACCAGATACTTCCCCTATTATTGAATTGGAGGATATTGCAAATTTTCCAATAAAAATTAATAAAACAACAAAGCTAGTGGAAATGATGGTATCCCAGTTGAAGGCTGCATTTTGTCACCATGCCTATTCAACCTATACACAGAGCACATAATGCGCAATGCAGGGATGGAGCAATTAAAATATGGTATTAAAATCGCTGGGAGAAACATCAACAATCTGAGATATGCAGACGATACCACCCTAATGGCAGAAAGTGAGGAAGACCTAGAGAATCTCTTGATAGGGCTGAAGGAGGAGAGTGCAAAAGCTGGCTTGAGACTAAATATCAAGAAAACCAAGATAATGGCAACAGGCCCAATCAGTTCCTGGAAAATAGACAGGGAAGAAGTAGAAGCAGTGACAGATTTTACTTTCTTAGGATCAAAGATCACTGCAGATGGGGATTGTAGCCATGAAATAAAAAGGCGACTGATTCTTGGGAGACAAGCAATGAGAAACCTGGGGAACATAGTGAAAAGCAGAGACATCACATTGCAAACAAAAATTAGAATAGTCAAAGCAATGGTTTTCCCAGTGGTAATGTATGGATGTGAGAGCTGGACGATTAGGAAGGCTGAACGCAGAAGAATAGATGCCTTTGAAATGTGGTGTTGGAGGAGGGTTTTAAGAGTCCCCTGGACAGCGAGGAGAACAAATAGGTCAAACTTAGAAGAAATTAACCCTGACTGCTCATTGGAAGGTCAAATAGTAAAGATGAAGCTAAAATACTTTGGACATCAAATGAGAAGGGAGGATTCACTTGAGAAGGCATTGATGTTGGGAAAGGTGGAGGGCAAAAGAAGAAGGGGGAGGCCAAGGATGAGATGGCTAGATGGTATTGTAGACACAATGGGCACAGAGCTGGGAGGGCTGAGGGGGATGGTAGAGGACAGAGGCGCCTGGAGAACAATGGTCCATAGGGTCGCAACCGACTGTGCGACTGAACAACAACAAAAATAAGACTAAGGAGGGAAATGGAAGGGGGAAGTAATATAATACCGAGTCACAACTGAAGTATAGAGCTATGATTTGTTGTTGTTTTTATTATTGTATGTGATTTTGATGTTTGTCGTTATGTATTGTATTTATGTCAAAAATCCAATAAAATTTTTTTAAAAAAGAAAATCTCTTACTGACAATTTCTGACTTATAGGCCTTTCCCATTTTTGTCAGTGCTGAAGACTTTACAAATTGGTTTCAGTGACCACAGCTTGCCTGACAAAACACAGTTGGGGCTATGTCGAATGAAAGCCAGATGAATACCACAGTCATTGTGCTACCATGTGCCATCCTTCTTGGAATGAATTTGTATTTTTTTTTTCATAGTACAAAGGTGTTTTGAGCAGAGAGGGGGCAATGAAAAATCCTATGTGAGATTCATTTACAGTTTTTCCTCACCTGCTCTGCCCTCTGTAACACACAGAGTTTTGCTTACCACTGACCTCATGTTTTAGATACTGTATAAGTGTCATTAGCCCAGACATTCCAGGGATTTGAATGGTGGGTATAATGGCTGAATAAGAGCTGTGGAAAGGAGATATCTTGGAGAACCTGTTAAAAGAATGGCTTTCTGCCTGCTCTGCACAGTGTTCTTTGATGCTGAACCTTTTATAGACTTCAAGCTTTTGATTTGTGAGCAAAGGCATATAACATTTTGCTATTACAGAATCATAAAAAGTTTCCTACCTCATCCCATTCTATTTTTTAAAGCTACTTCCATATCTGCCACCTTCCTACAATTCAAGATAGGTTTAATTTCTGCACAGAAAATTCTTCATTCCTCTTCTTTCTTTTCTTTCTCTGTTTCTTCCTCTCTCTCTCTCTCTCTTTCTTTCTCTCTCTTTAGTGCTCTTTATTTCTGAATTTTCAAAACTGCTGAAATCCAGAAGACATCTCTGTAAAAGATTAGTTATCAGTAATGGAAACATCCCCTTTGCTGATAATAAAATAAATGCATTGTACTTTCATACAGTGTTATCATGGCCTGGGTCAAGAGGTCTACAACAACGGAAGGAAGATTTAGCTTCAATAAAACCTTTTTTTGTCAGATCTGAGTGCCATTTAAACTTGTTCAGTTTCCTGTTATTAAATTGCACTGGATCTTACTCTTAGATTTTCTTCATTTTCCATAGTGACAAAATTGTATACAGTAATACCTCAGATAACGCTAAATCTTGGTTCCACAAGTCTTAGTGTTATATTATTTTTAATGTTATCCGATTCATGCATTGGATAACATTTTTTAAAAGCCTGGTTCCCTTTCTGAAAAGGAAAGGGATCCAGGGATCAATCCACCTGCCTCTTTGGAAAGGGCAGTGGGGATTCAATGCATGGAATCCCCACTGCCCTTTCCAAAGAGGCAGGAAGATTGAGCCAAGCCCCAAAGCCGGCAGGACTGGTCTCCACCTGGGAACTCCCTCCCAGGCAGAGACCAGCCTTGCAGGCTTTGTGGCTTGGATCTCCAGTGGTGCCCTCGCTGTTACGAGGCTTGCCTGGGAAGGCAGTTCACAGGCAGAGGTAGCCCTGTCGGCTTTGTGGCTTGGATCTCCAGTGGTACTCGTTCACTTGCAAAAGTGGTCATGGTCACCCATGCTCTGGTTACCTCCAGACTAGACTATTGCAATGCGCTCTACATGGGGCTGCCCTTGACGACCATTCGGAGGCTACAGCTGGTCCAAAATGCGGCTGCCCGGGTGGTGATGGGGTGTGGGCGTTATGCTCATGCTTCGCCACTGCTCCGGGAGCTGCACCGGTTGCCAGTATGTCTCCGGGTGCAATTCAAGGTGCTGGTTTTGACCTTTAAAGCCCTATATGGTAGTGGGCCAGGTTACCTAAGAGACCGCATCGCCCTGAGGACGTCTGTCCGTCCAACCAGAGCGGACCGGAGGGGCTCTCTAATTGTTCCATCAGCCAGAGGGGCTCGCCTCTCTGGCACAAGGAGGAGAGCCTTCTCCGTGTCTGCACCGGCCCTCTGGAACCTCCTGCCAACAGAATTACGTCTTCGGACGGAGTTGCTGCCTTTCAGAAGGGATCTTAAAACCTGGCTGGCAGGTCAAGTGTGGGGTGCAGGTGGAAGGGTAACCACCATGGGGTGGTTGGTGTAGAGGAACTCTTCCCCATGGTGCCTTTTCGATCCTGCAGCCCCTGCTTTTTAGGGGGTGGGTAGTCTTAACTTTTTTACTGTTTTAACTGTTTTTAGGATTATTAATATTGTCTGTAAACTCCTTGGGTTGCCCTGGGGTTACTTTTTATGTTGTTAGCCGCCCAGAGTCGGCCTTGTGTTGAGTGGGCGGGATATAAATTGAATAAATAAATAAAAATAAAATAAATAAAAGGGGTTGCATGTGAGTGTAGACCCACCCGCGGCCCCTTCTGCAATGGAACAGGCCACACGCCTGGCCGGTTCCCTTCCCGGAGGGCCAGTTGGTGTCTCTGCACTCACCCTCCGGCCCTCTGGGAAGGGAAGTGGCCAGGCGCTTGGCCGGTTCCCTTCCTGGAGGGCTGGAGGGTGCCTCTGCACTCATTTGCCAGCCCTCCAGGAAGGGAATCAGCCACACGCCTGGTCGTTTCCCTTCCTGGAGGGCCGGAGGGTGTCTCTGCACTCACCTGCAGGCCTTCTGGGAAGGAAAGCAGCCAGGCGCTTGGCCAGTTCCCTTCCTGGAGGGCTGACAGGTGTCTCTGTGCAAGGCAGGGAAAAACACGATGCATCGGATAATGCTAAAATATTTTTTTTCAAAATTCCACATCATTATCCGATTTTAGCGTTATCAGGTGCATTCATTATCTGAGGTATTACTGTATTGTGTCTGTCTGTCTGACTGACTGTCTGTCTGTCTACTGTATCTACATCTACATATACATATAGGATGTGTATGCGTGTGCGTATTCATATACGTATACATACACACACACACACACACACACACACACTTTTATAATGAACAACAACAACAGTGATATAACAAAACTAGATGCTACCTCTTTTCACTGGCACAAAAGCGGGAGTTGCTTGAAGAACTAAAGAAGAATTCTTTTTAAAAAAATACCAAATGAGAATGAAAACCAAGATGTATTTATTGGCCAATGCACGACATTCACAAATTAGTGGAATTGGCTCCACATATGCAGTCTCTAAAACTCTAAAATAAAATAAAAATGCAAATACATAAGATCACTTTTCCAGAGCCACTCCAGCACAAACATATTGAAATGTTCCCCAAAGCACTGATCAGCCAATGTACTGACAGGCTTCTGGGAATTGAAGTCTACCAGTGTTCCACAGAACATAGTTTGGGAAATGTTAACCTAAACCAAGGTGACAAGGGCCTTCTCCTCCTCTGTGGGAACATTAGCTGCTCAGGTACACATGTATAGGGCTGTGCTTTATGGCATCATGAGAATTAAAAGACTAGAGATACCAGAGATTTAAATGGCAGCTGGCAAAGTAGAATCACTTTATACCGTATTTATTCGTGTATAACGCGCACTCGTGTATAACGCGCACCCCTAATTTTCCATGAAACCTCGGTATAAAATTTTGTTTCACACCATGCTTTGTAATTGAATGCGTGGTGAAAAAGCTTGTTCATAAGAGCTACCTCCGGGCCATGCCTCGTCTCCCGCGCCACCCAATCAGATCCCATCAATTTCTTCAAAGCCACGCCCCTGCCTCCCCTTCACCCGCCGCAGCAATAGACAGCCGACCCAATTCTAAAAAGGAAGTAAAAGAGGCTCGCGACGGGAGTGGGACTCCGGGAGTGAGGAGGCGTATGGCGGGAAATGGCTGGAGGCGGAGGCCACGCCCCGTTATGCTGGAGAAAACCATGCCGGCGCCGTCCTTTTAGGGTGGGTGACGTCATGCGCTCACTGAGTCTCCCGTGTGGGCGAGGAAATGAAGCGGCACAACCCTATTTGTGACGCACACTGTACACGACAAGGTGACGTGAACTCGCGGGAACTCACCATTCGCGCCCTCAAGGGACCGGCCGCCACTGCCACACCAGTCCTCGTTTATAACGCGCACCCCAACTTTGATTTCTTTTTTTGGTATAAAATTTTGCACGTTATACACGAATAAATACGGTAAATAGATTACCTGATAATTATTTATGTTATGCTTTAAAGATTGAAAATGGATTTAATATGGACTGAAGATAAAAATGTGTTTCCAGTGAGATAGTGCAAACATTTCTTTAAGTTTTTTTACACCTAAGATGCTATTTTCCCACCTGCAGAGCAGAACTGGGTAGAAAAACTAAACACAAAAGAAATGCACTTGTATCTTAAGCCTTCAACTAATTTGCCAACATGCAGCAATTAATGCCTTAATCAAGATTCAGAACTAATCCCTTCATTGGGAGTTTCTAAGACATTCTAGTGGGAGCAAACTGTTACTCATGGAGATTCATCAAATAAAAATGTTTATGTTGACAAATAAAGAAAACAGAGGGAAATAATTTTGCACTTGAATTAATTTACAAGGACATTTGTATAAGTGCTGGTTTACCAGTAAAACTCCCAATATGGAAGGATTGCTTTCAGTTTTATAGCAGAGCTTGTTAAAAATGTCAGCAAAGCTTACACAAACTACTTCTGACCAAAGTATTCTGACCTCAATCACTCTTGTCTGAAAGTACCATTTACTTTCTGAACTGTTGTTAAGATGATGCATTTTACAGCATTTTTAATTTTTTCCTTTGTCTTGCCAGGTTTTTACTCTGTATTTCAATGCCAGGATTGTGGCATTTTTAGAACACACCTTCTGTGGATTATCTTTTTGAAAAAAAGAGCAGTGCTGAAATACTTAAAAATAAATGTTAACTTCACAAGTAAAAGTCAGTATTTCATTTTTGAAGGATATTTTTATATTGTCTGGAATTAGTTTCCTTATCACTTTTCCAGTTTGGAATTGTTCTGCTGTTAGGAATACTTTCCTCTTGATCTAGTTTATACTGACTTCACTTAGCTTCAGGCAAGTTTTCCTGTCACACCATCTTCAGAGGCTGTGAATAATTCTCTTCCTTCATTTTGAGTGTTACCTTGAAAATATTTATAGACTGTGATCATATTCCCCCAAAGTATTATTTTCTCATGATGACAAAAATGTAGCTGTCTCTTTAGGCCCAGTAACTATTATGTTTTTGCCCAGTGGCCTTTTTTATAATCTTTATTTTTTTTGTGTCCAATTCCTCTGGTGACAAAACAAACAGAGCAGACTGAAACAAAGCTATGCGGAGATCAAAGTATAATATTGTACAGCAATCTGAAGTGCCAGGTTCTTTCTCAAACTAATTTTTTTTGCAGCCAGACTCCAGTGCTTCATCACCTGTGCAACCAACATTCAAGTGCCTCAGGAAGCCAAGCAGATGAGACCTACAAGATTAAGAACAACAGTCCCAGCCTGAATGGAACCAGAAGATCCCTTTCCCAAACTTTTTATCTATATATATAATAGAGGGGTGTGTGTGTGTGTGTGTGTGTGTGTGTGCATCATGCCCGCACCCCTGCACTGATCCCCTAGCAATTCAGCAGACACCTACCTTGGCCATTCCGGATGGTCACTGTCGGGGTCTGGTGGGCAGATGTGGGGTGCACGCCCCACAAAACAGAAACAATGGACGGTGCATGGGCGCAGAGCAGGTCACACGCACAGCTGTTCAGATACGGCTCACGCCCAATGCTGATGATGCATGCACACAGAGCGGGTCATGCAAAAAGCCGTTCAGATGTGAATCATGCCCAATGTTGGCACGCACACCTAACCACACATTCGTAGAGTCCTGCTCGCATGCACAGCAGCAGCACAAATGCAGCTTGCCCCCAATGACAAGGACAGACAATGCTGGTGCATGCGACCACCAGATTGTGCACGCAACATAACCAGCGGAACCTGCCATGGCCCAGGACCTTCTCACCATGCACCCAGGACACCGGGACGCTGGCCTCACTGTACATGATACAGAAGCGGTGGTGGGGGCCCCGCACGGGTCCATAGAGCAACTCCGTGGGAGACGGGGTAGCCAAGGCTGCAGGGACAACACATGAGACCTCACCAGGTGGACGGAGCACACCCCCAATGACGCCAACAATGCTGAATGGGTACACATGGGGTGGAGGCAGCGGCTTGGGCCCCAAGCTGGCAAAGGGATGCCTCAGAGGGAGCATGGGTGGACAGGGTGATGGGGCAGACAGACAACATCCAGCCAGGTAACCGCGAGGACACAACCGACAGGGCCAGGTGGGCAGGGGATACACACCGGGATGAAGCTGGGCCCCCAGCTAGTAATCTATAAAACAGTCAGCAGCAGCTACCACTCACTATACAATGCGTGAAATGCAACTGACTTGCTAATCTCACACAGGTTGACAACTTCTCAATAATGAGCTGCCAAGTCAATTCTGACTTATGGCGAGCTTTCCTCAGCTTTTCTAGGTAGAGGCTACTTCTACTTTCATGTCTAGGTCAGACTGAAAACTGACAAAATGTAGCCACGTTTTTGGAGAATTCATTCTGTGTTTCCTTTCGCCTGATCTAGTGTGAGAAGGATTAGCCAGCACAACAAGGTTGCCATTGCCTGGGGTATGCCCAACTGTGGTTCAAAAATACAACAATCTTCAAGGAGGCTATTTCTGTGTACCCCAGTAGAGGCTACTGAGAAGTGGCTTCACATTCCCTTCTTCTGGGGCTTGCCTATGTTTGGTGTATGAAAACTAAGACACAACACTATGGCTCTTCTCTAGTGGCTCACACTGAGAAACTAAATTCCCAGCCTCTGGCTCTACACCCAGATACCTAAAGTACTGAGCAATCCAGCCAGTTCAATAATGTCTACCCCCCTGCCCCCGGCTATTGTTCAATTGCAGCTCCCATCATCCCTCACCACTAGTTTTGTTGGCTAGTGCTGATGGGAATTGACATCACAGGAATTTGTTACGAACCAGACTATAGATCCAGATCCTCTAGTATTGTCAGTTGAAGAGCATTGGCTCTCCATGGTTTCAGAACAGAGCCTGGAAAAAACACGTTAACATTTAGCACTTTATTTTTGGGATCAGTTCTGGGGCGAGGGGGGGGGAAATCTATTTTAAAATAAACAACATTTTTAAAAGCAGCATTAACACAAGTTTGTCTCATTCATTTGTGTTTCCCTTTGTACAATGTACTATGCCAAGACAGGTTCCACAAATATAAGATATGCCCATTTATCTGGCCTAGATTTTCTTCACTTCTCTGTTTTGTACATCTTATATCAGCATAGTGGAATTTCTAACATCTGAAACATGACCTTGCATTAACCACTTTAACCACAATGCTATCAGTTTTAAACTGTATAGAACTTTAAAAGCAGATTTGTCCCTTTGTATGACATTTTTATGAGAAGTAAAGTTTGAGTTTTCTCCCTCCGTCCCATCTCCATGAAGGAGGAGGAGCAGAAGGAACAGACAAAGAAGAAGAAACCAGCTGACATAAATCAGTCAGTTGGTAAAAAGCAGAAAAGAAAGAAGTAGCTACCTTGCTGGGAGGTCACTTTTGCTCTGAACAATAAAGGAAAGGAGGTGACAGAAAGGAGAATAAGAAACAAGATCTAAGAATCTGGATTTCAGATTTTTATCTCCAGAAACATAATGGAACTGTTAAGAAAAAGATAAATAAATTGATGCAATTCATTTATCACTTGATAAGGTACCTAAAGTCATAGTTAAGAGAATATAAATAATCTGGTAAAATGGAGAAATAAGACAAGCAAAACAAAACCTTTTCTTGGTAGATATTTTCACCTCAAAGATAATATAGACATTAGGTAAAAGTAAAGGTTTCCTTTGCTTAAAAGCCAGTTGTATCCAATTCTAGGGTTCAGTGCTCATGTCTGTTTCAAAGCCGAAGAGCCATCGCTGTCTGCTTCTGCAGACATTTCCGTGGTCATGTGGCAGGCATGACTAGACACCGGAGTGCACAGAACACTTTTTATCTTTCCACCAAAGTGGTCCCTATTTATCTCCCTGCAATTTCTTGCTTTCAAACTGCTAGGTTGGCAGGAGTTGGGACAAAAACGGGAGCTCATTCCGTCCTGCAGTACTCAGGAATCGAACTGCTGACCTCCCAGCTTTCAGTCAGCATCTTAGCCACTTGAGCCACTGCAGTCCCAATCTAGACATTAGAACTTAAATAGTAAACACTCAACTGTCACTAAAAATAGAGGACAAATTTACCCTACACCATATTTTACACACAAAGCTGAATGTGATCCACTACAGTCTGACTGATGCTAGAAACTTACCCTGTGTACTAATTTTGGCAGAACACTACTTCAGGAAGTTTACCAAGTCTGGGTGGCCAACAGACAAGCTTACCTGCTTGTGTTTAGGAGTGTCACAGTTTGTACTTTCAGAACAGAGAGATGAATGTCCCAAACAATGTCACTTCCACATGTTATAGTGGAGGTGTATAATTTGGGTGCCTCCAGATATTTTTGAACTGCAAGTCTCATAATCCTTCATTACCTGTCATGTTGAGTAGAGTTGATAAGAGTTACAGATCAACATCTGCAGGGTCACATGTTGCCCACCCTTGCACTGTATCTTTCCAGCTGCTATCTTGAAAGTTCATGATTCTGGCAAACCAGGAATTTTGAATGGATAAGTAATATTGCACATGATGAATTAAGTTTCATGATTGCCCTCTGCTCATCCAGTTTTCTGCCATGACAGTACCACCACAAATGTGGCTAGCTATGCATTATGAGATGAGCAGATGCTCATGAACTCAGCAGGGTTAGTACAACCATGACTAGCTCCTACATTTGAACAGGTCCTCAAGAAAAGTGTCTTCCTTTGTTAGTGAGTATCTATTTGCTCATAGTAATAGCAAATAACTACTATAATATGCCACTTAGCTTTATGGCAAAGCATTTTGGGAGATTAAAAATAGGGACCTATAATGAAGGTTAGCCATTTAAATTTCCAACAGCAATCCAGACATTCTGACAAAACAAGATTCTTGTTTTTATGTCACTGGTTATTTTGTTGAGTCTCTTAATTCTTATTAACATAACAATTCTTTTTTTTTTTTTAAATAGATACACTGGCGGTATCATGAATAGCCATCATGCTGCAGGGCTCAAATTCCTTGTCTATGCCTCTCCAAATATTAAAATGGTGAATCCTCTCCAACAATTAAAATAGTGTCTTCAAGCTACTTGGGACATTCTGCAATGTATGTCCATTAATACCAGTCGTGCAGAGGATAGAGTGCTTTGCTTGAGGCATTTTAGGACAGTACCAGGCTTTGAACAAGCTATAGTTTCTGTTCCCTCAACTATAAATACCCCAGAAAATAGGAATAAAACATATACTAACAGCAATACTCTCTCTGAACCCGGAAGATTTGCACAGTGCAGCATTTTCTATCACAATGATAAAAAGAGGGGCGGAGACCCTGAGCCACCACTCACACTCAAAAATTTACTGTATAGTATTACTTTGACAATTGTTTGGCTCAGCTCTCTCAAGGGTCTGTATCTGTCCTTTAAAATAATGGTGTAATCTCTTGACAACTCTCTTGATGGATTAACAATGGCTTTTCAATCTTCAAGTAATTTAGCTCTCTTCTTTCTATTTAATCCAAAGCATCTTGACAAAATAAGTGAATGAATGCCTAAAGATCCAGTGAAGACTGTGTATGGAAACGGCAAAAATAGCCATCAGGTGGATGTGGGTTATTTGTGAGTGTTTAGCACTCAAGAAGATTTGAGAGATTAGACAAAATAGAACAGAACTAGAAACCTATGAAACTATCATTTTTGTAGCTGTTGTAAATAGCATTATACTCAATACTCTTCTAACTGGACTTTTTATTTGTTTGGTTGTTTGCTCTTGCAGGGGTATCAAGATGACAACTTCTGATTCCCAAAGACTGGACTGGGGGTAGGAAGGGGGGAGGAGAAATTTCAAGTATTGCTCAAGTAGTCATCTTCTCATTCCCAGAATATCCCTGGCAATTATGCAATGCTGTTCCTATGGGACATTTTAAACCAAATTAGAAAAGATATGTCACATGTCTAGCCAGTATTCAAAGCAGCAGTGGAATTTTCCTGTATGGAAGGAAGGAAGGAAATAAAACTTTGATCACTATCCTGTTGAGCTTCCACTGAGTGGAACGTCCCACCAGTGTGTCACTTGTACCTACCATACCATTGGACAAGCATTGCTGTTGTGCAAACAGTGGGCAAGGTTTCTTTATGGAAATCTCAGTGCAATATTTGTAAAATAAAATAAAACCAGTGTGATGAAGTAGATGGTGTGGTGGACAATGATTCCAAAAACCTGGGTTTGAATCATTATTTTAACTTGGAAGTTCACTGTGGTCATGGCAACAATAAAACCACTTCTCAAATATCTTAGGGTGTAACAAATATTGTGGGCAGTCATCCACGACTGGAATGGTCTGATTTTCAATATTTTACAAGATCATTTAATCCCACCTCATGCCTCAATGTGGTGCAACGGTGACCCTGGCTGTCTGACAGCTATGGTGATGGGGGTGTATTCCCCTGGTAGGTTCAACCATGCCACATAGGTTTCCGCTAGCAGTTCAGAATGGTTCTCCATTCTGAAACCACAGGTCAGCTAAGTGGGGTTGGGTACTCAGGCAATTCACCTGGCCAGTGCACTGCTCTAACATGGCCAACTTCGACATGAACCCTGCCAGCTGTGTCGTCATATTTAAAATAGCTAAAGGAGCATCAAAAACAAGGGGCCTCAGTCCCCCATACACCATCGTGCCCTGCTACAGTAGCGGTAAGACCTCCTGATGGCGAGAGCCCACTAAAATATCATGGGAGATGATGCTTTGATCCGCCATGTCAAACAGACGTGTGAAGTATGGATCAACCAAGTAACCAAGTAAGTATTTAATGCTCGCAACCTTATGCTCTGGGTCAAGAGTGCAAAGGGTGTTTTTGTGAGGTTTGGGTTTCTGTGCATCCTCATATTTATGATGGACTCCCATCTACCTTAAAATACTGAAGAAGTATGCAGAAGAGATGCAAAGATGAGAAGTTCCTTTGAAGAAGAATCATGTGGTGAAGAACCTGCTATTTTAGAAAGCAAGGTGAAATCCAGTTTCAGAGTACTTGGAAGAAATAAATCACAAGGAGTTGCATGGGATAACAATGGAACTTTTCCAGACACTGAAAGTATTTCCCTCATTGTTCATTTGTACTTTCCAGACACTGAAAGTACAAATGAACAATGAGGGAAATACAAATTAACTCACATTTTCTCATTGTGAATTTCCACGGGAGCATTCAGTTCTCTTCAATATAAGTTGGCCACAGAAACAAAGGAGGAATAGCCTTCTAACTGTAGTTTTAGTTGAAGCACCTGTAGGTGACGTGGCTAAAAGAAGCTACTTTAAAAAGGCTTTCCTGCTTCAATGCCTCTTTTTCCTCCTCTTATCTTACCAATGATAGCTCTACCTTCTGAGGAAAATCTATAAAAAGAAGAGGGGGGAAAGAAGTGTGGGGAAGGTTTGCCAAGAAAGTGAATGGTGACAGTCCCCGTTTGTGTTTGTGTACTTACCCCTCCCCACTTTGTGCTCCATCATGAGGCAAGAAGTGAAGGGAAAGGTGTTTGTCCAATCTTTAAATAGAACATATCCTATAAAAGTCTAGAAATTGAGGTGAAAGTGGAGTGAAAATTGTTTCACGAAATACAGAGTATCAGTAATCTAAGATTCACAGATAACACCATAATCCTGTCAGAAGGCAACAATGAGTTGAAATGACTCCTGTTCATTGTCGTCGTATCCAAACATGTGTTTTTTACTGAAGCCAGAAAAATATCATTGGTGTGAATTTGTTTAAGGTGGATCCCAGCTTGCCATGAAGTGACCCACACACTGTGATCATGGAGCCATCTCCTGTGGCACATGAAACAAGTCTTCAGTTTAGCGTTGACATTTTTTAAAAAATCAAAATTGTTAAGGATTTTATCTACTTAGGTTCTGTCATTAGTTCAAACAGAGACTGCAGCCAAGACCTCAAAAGAAGACCAAGACATAGAAGGGAGGTGTGAAGGAATTAAAAAAGATCCTCAAGTATTAGGAAGGGCTACTGGAGGCCAAGGTGAAAATCATCTCCACTTTGGTATTGCTAGTTACTGTAGGCAGACAGTGAAGAAAACCAAGAGGGAAAAGGTCAATTCATTCAAAATATGGTGCTGGAGGAGAGCTTTGCATGGACTACCATGAAGATAAATAAATGGGTGCTGGATAAAACCAAGCCAGAACTCTTCCTAGAAGCAAAAATGACTAAGCTGAGGCTATTGTAGTTTGGACATACTGTATATACTCGAGTATAAACTGACCCGAATATAAGCTGAGGTATCTAATTTTGACCTGATAACCCAGGAAAATAGATTGACCCAAGTATAAGCCGAGAGTGGGAAATGCATTAGCTGCTAGTGAGTTTCTTTTAAAATATATATATTTTTATTAATTTTTATAATCAAACAATACATAAAACAATACAAGAAAATAGAACCTATATTAACATACCTAAAATACAGAATAATCAAAACACAACACAACCTATCCTAATACATTTTTTCAACTATCAATATAATTTTAAATGCATTAACTCCTTCAAGCTAGCACCCTTTAATCACTTCCCTAATATTCTGGATAGGAAGCCACAACAACAACAAAAACTAATAACACCCCGTGTTTGTGTACAATGCCCTGGGGACTCAGAGTGGCACATTGTGTTGCCTCAAGGCTAGTGAGTTTCAATAATAAAAATACATGAAAATATGGTAAAATTAATTAAATTGTTGGTATATCTTAATCCGGTATGGTCATGGAACACTTGTGGTCATTGACCCGAGTATAAGCCATGCCCCCTTTTTGGGGCTCATTTTTGGGGCTAAAAAAACTGGCTTATACTCAAGTATATATGGTAATTGAAAAGACAAGACTCATTGGAGAAGACAATAATGCTGGGAATTTTGAAGCTAACGTAAAAGAAGACCAAATTAAAGATAGATGGACTCGACAGTGGAAACCCTGGCCTTGATTTTTCAAATGCTGATTTTTCAAAGGCTGAGTCACAATAGGACTCTTTGGAAGTCATTCATTCTTAGAGTCTCCATAATTGCGGAAGCAACTTGATGGCACATAACAATGATAGCTCATCCAGCCAGAGAGTGCCCAGCAACCACCTAATGTGATCATTTTAAAGAGAGCAGGAACAGTCACAGTATATTTCCCTTGAACCCCTCAGCCCATTCCACTCTGTTAGGGAACAGAGCCATGTGCATCACATAGTTAGCTCTAAATTAACCTGGACCCCTTTGGTGTGGAAGAAGTCTCTTCAATATTGAAGATTCAATGGCAGACCAGTTAATTGGTATGAATGGAATGGGGAGAGGGCACATTTCCTCCTTTGCCTCAGGCAGGAGAATGTCTTGGCAGAATCATGTCAGGCTCTTTTATTCTCTTACCATACTATATGAAACGGAGTCCTTTTTCTTTCACATGATTTTATCTTAAGGAAGAAAGGCATAGACTGTGTGTGAGTGAGACAGAGATTGTGAATGACATGGCACTGGAAGGAGAACCAGAGCAATTTTTATCTGAGGCTTCTTCACACCAGATCATGTCATTGCTATTAATGTATAGGTAAAGGTAAAGGTCACCTTTGCTTGAAAGCCAGTCAAACCCAACTCTAGGGTTCAGTGCTCATCTCTGTTTATAGCCAAAGAGCCAGCACTGTTTGCTATGCCAGTGGGTGTGGGGCACGGATAGCTCCACTTCCCAAACCCGCTGGCTTGTATAGCATGTATGGATGTATTCTTTAAATTGTCCTGCAGCCTTTTAATGGGGAGGTGTGTGGGGGGTAGGGGTTTCCTGGGGTAATTTTATATATGTTTTTATTAGGTTTTTAGACAGGGTTGTATTTTGTGGTTGTTTTTATTTGTTGTTTTAATTCAGCTTGTTGGTCGCTTTGGGTCACCTCGAGGTGAGGAAAGTGGGATAGAAGTAATGTAATTTTTTAAAAAACAAAAACAAAAAAAACATTAACTCCACTTACCTGTCAAATAAAGAGGCAAGACACCATTATTTTTGGTATTTAAACTTGGGACATATTAAAATTTATTAAAACCCTTGACCTGCAGTCGGACATGGTAGTGCATAAACCTAGTTACCAGAGCAAGAGAACCTCCTCATCTCTTCCTTAGCCTGGGCAGATGAATCCCTGATTTCTGAGCAGTGCCATGCATTGACACTACTGCCCAGGCCAGCTGACAGGGCTGGATGTAAGCATAGGCTACCTAGGCTGCAGCCTATGGGCCCGCACCACAAAGGGGCCCCCGCATCACGTGATTCAACGTCAATCAGGTTTTTTGTTTTAGTAAATAAATAGAATAAAAGTTTGGTGATTTTAAACATCATTTATCATTTGTATTTGGTTTAACTTAATGTAGTGTTTGGGTGTTTGACCAGCCCGACAAGAATATCTCCTCCCACAGTCTGCCAGCCTGAGGTTTCACAAAGGCGACAGAAAACACGGAGCGGACTGACTTCATTGGGACTGTATAACTCTGTGTTCAAAATGTCTTGTAAGCTCATCATGTAAAGACTATTGAATAAAGACTTCTTGTTGTTTTGTTCATCATTGTTTGGACTATTGCTTGCAAGGGCTGGACATAATAGCTTCCTAAATGAGTGGAGATATCTAGCAGGTGGAACAGACTATGGGCTATGTTATGCTTACAGGATTCAACACTACCACTCTAATTCAGCACTACCTGCCAAAACTAATGTGGCCTATTAAAGTGAATCCACCATAATGAGCCCATGATGACCGTATAACCAGAGTGGGATAGGCAAAAAAAAAGCAATAACTGGCCTCCTTTCTTTAATAACATCAATCAGGAAACCAAGCTAAAACAATCCTATCCTGCACCCAAAGGTGATCCCTCAAGTACTCTAGCCTACAGGGCTGGCAGGCAGGCCATCTGAAGAGCCAACACCAAGAGTCCTGGTCTAAGGCAGGGTAGGCATTATAAGACTCCCACAAGACCCACCCACAGACCAACAGTCAGGGGCACTAGAGCATCCTCTGCTAAATCCTGCCTCTTCCTGGACAAAAGGGGGTAAAGTCCCTCCTCCCTCCAGACCACATAGCAGTCAGATATACAGAGGAGATCTATACATCTTTATCGTGACAGTTCCAGTATCTCAGCGCTTGAAAAAAAATGTGCTTAGAAACCATAGAAGAACCCCAGTTATTCCACTAAAATAACCCCAGTTATTCCACTAGAAATAAAGACACAAGGGAAGGAAAGTCTTCTATATCTCAAGTCTTAACCTAAAAGAATTTTGAGCTATTTGCAAGCTCTCAGCCCTCAAATGCCTGTATATATTTGGAAAACTAAACTGAATCTAGGGAATTTGTCTTTCCCCTGCATTTCTCTGAACTATTCTTGGTCACCTATTTATTTTCCAGCCTAACATATATATCTTTTTGAATTCAAGTCTCCAGTGGTTGGAAAACATTGTTCTGCCTACTTGTGTACCAGACAGGCTGTTTCAACAAAAGAGAATACGGATGTGTAGATTATTTATATGTCATACAGGGAGCTGCAGCACAGTTCAGGCAATCAGTACACATGAGTTGTGTTGACAGAATTAATTCTGCTTTGAAAGAAAAATTTCATGGTGGTCCATTAGCTCAGGGTTTTTTCTCCCCCGCCTGGCTTTCACGGCAGCTGTATTTCCTGTCAAGTAAATGATTTCTCTGACAATTGTGGGTGCCTCTGCTAACTTGACAGAAGCAATAACTAAAATTCAGTTTGCTTATTTTTAAACATGCTATATTTCTCCTTCACTTCTGTTGTTTTTTTAATGTCTCCATGTTTCCGCTTCTTAAAAATAATAGAAAGCATGATCAGAATTCATCACCCAGTGTACTCAGATTTAGATCCCAGAGATTTTAATTTCAAAGCATAGAGTGGCAACATTAATGCCATCCTACCAAGGACCATGAGGTTGTGAGCCACCTTTAAAATTGTAAAATAATCAATAATTTTAAAATATCAAATAAACTATATTAAACTAAGAAAATTATTAATAATATTATGCTATATTAAAGACTGATCAATATTAAAACCAGTGATTAATCACATATTTTAAAATATCTAAATTAAATAAACAAGGCATTTCCAAGACCCCTACATATTGCTGAAAAGCCTGGCTGAAAAGAAAAGTCTTTGCCTAATGATGGAAGGGCAAGAGGGAGAGAGCAACCTCACCTCTTGGAACAGTTTATTTCAAAGCTTAAGAGCAATGCACTCCAAATATTGTGCATAGTTTGTCTTTCCTACTCTGTAGTTGTTATGTATGCATGTACAATGTCTCTTTAAATGTATGAATGTAACAAGCCTAAATCACAATGTATCTCAGCTGCTAAGGAACGCGAGCAAGCCGCCCATAGAGGGCAGCTGCGAGCGTTCAGTCTCACATGGTTCACATTCCCCAAATCACGAACAGCCGCGGGAGATTCCCGCATGTCAAAGAACCACAGAGGAACTACAGAAGAAGAACTACAGGAGAGAGGCGTGACCGGGGCGAGGTCACGCCGGTAGCAGCCAATAAGCTACCGTGCAGCCAGATTCAAATGTATTGTGTTACTGTATATAATGAGATGTACCTCCGCCATTACCACATGTTCTTACAGATCATCAAGCAATAAACCTGTGTTAGTCCTTCCTGCGACTCCTTCTTTGTCTCCCGTGCAAGACACTAAATTGGCGACGAAGGTGGGATCAATGGCGAATCCCAAGGTCAAGCCGTACCAGTTCGATGTCAGCGAGCCCGACCAGTGGGAGCTCTACGAGTGCCAGTTTCGGCACACGATGGAAGCCACCGGCGTCGACGACGACGCGCTGATGCGCTCGCACTTCTTGTCCCAGGTGGGACCGGCCGCGATGCGCATCCTGATGACCCTCGTGGCCCCCCGGAAGGTGGACGAAGTGCCCATCGACCGCATCTTGGAGGCGCTGCGAGAGCACTTCCAGCCGCCGGTCTCAATCTTCCCAGCCCGGGTCGCGTTCCACCGGCGAGACCAGCGCCCAGGCGAGTCCGTGTCCGCCTATGCGGCGGCCCTCCGGCTGGCAGCGGTGCACTGCCAATGGGACGACCTGGACCAGGCCCTCCGAGACCGCATGTTGTGTGGTTTGAGGGACGAGGAGCTACAGAGGCGCCTGATGACCCGCGACAGCCGCCTCACGTTCAACGAGGTGCTGCGGGAGGCCCAAGCGGCCGAGGAGGCCAGGAGCGGGGTCAGGCTGTTCAAGTCTCGAGGGGCCGCGGCCGAGAGGGCCAAGTCACCAGTGCAAGCGGCCCGGCGGACACCAACAAAGACTGCCTGGCGGGCCCCCAAGCCGCCCGCCGGCTCACCAGCGATGTCCGAGGAGTCGTCTACGACGACAGACCCCTGTTCCAGCGAGGACGACGACGTCCAGCGGATTCGGAAGCGCGGGGAGAAGCGTGAGACCCGCGACAAGAAAGACCGCCGTTGCGACGGTTGTGGGGCGCCCCACGACCGCACGAGGTGCCCGTTTCGCAAGGCCGAGTGCCACAACTGCGGCCGGAAGGGGCACATCGCCAGAGTTTGCAGGCGCGGACGGACCGAGGACAGGAGCGGCCCAAGCCACCCCCGGGGACACCAGCATAAGGCAACCGGCACGAGGAAGGTCGCAACCGGTTCCGATGAGGAAGGCGTCAACCGCGTGGGACTGGAGCACCGGCGTTTCTTCGTTGAGGTACAGTTACAGGGGGTCCCAGTGAGGATGGAGATAGACTCAGGGTCATCCTATTCCATCCTATCCCAGAGAGAGTATATGCGCATTCCCCCAGAGGCGCGGCCCAAATTGCGGGCCCTAAAGTCGAACTTGCGGGACGTGCAGGGAAAAGGGATCCCAGTGTTGGGGGTGGGAAAGTTCAAGGTGAAATTTAAGAACTATTCCGAGAGACTGCCCCTAGTCGTCCTCAAGGGGGGGAGATGCTGCCTTCTGGGAACACAGTGGTTTGCTCCCCTGGGAATCGAACTGTCCGGCATTAACGCCATCGAGACTGACCCAATGCGGGACGTGTGCAATGCACACCCGGACGTTTTCAAAAAGGGGCTCGGAAAGTACCGGGGGCCCCCAGTCTCTTTTGAACTAGATCCAGCGATCCGGCCCATCCGCCTCAAGCCAAGGAGAGTGCCTTTCGCACTAAAGGACAAGATCGAGGCGGAACTGGACAAACTGGTGGGGCAGGGGATTTTGGTTCCCGTCGATTCGGCGGAATGGGAGACGCCGATTGTTACGGCCCTTAAATCAAACGGGGAGGTCAGGATATGTGCGGATTATAAATGTACGATTAATAAGGCCATTCGGCCAAATGCATACCCGGTGCCTGTGGTCAGCCACCTACTGGCCACGTTACATGGGGGGAGGTGCTTCGCCAAGCTAGACTTAGCGCAGGCTTATCAACAGCTCTCGGTAATCCCAGCTGCCGCCGCTGCACAGACGATTGTAACCCATAAGGGAGCCTTTAAAGTGACGCGCCTCCAGTTTGGCGTGAATTCGGCTCCCGGGATCTTCCAAGCCCTCGTGGAACGCCTATTAAAGGGGCTTCCAGGTGTTCTCCCCTACTTCGATGATGTCCTGATAACAGCGGGGAGTGAGGCAGAGCTAGCCACGAGGTTAGATGGGGTCCTCTCAGTTTTCGAGAAAGCGGGGCTCCGTCTTCGAAAAGACAAATGCGTATTTTTCGCAAGAGAAGTCGAATTCCTCGGGTTTAAGGTAACCCCAGAGGGAATTCGCCCCTCAGAGTCCAAAGTCGCAGCTGTAAAGAATGCCCCCCGCCCCACCGCAAAGCCAGAGTTGCAGTCTTTCCTGGGGCTCCTCAATTTTTATCATTCATTCCTGCCAAGGAAGGCATCGGTCGCGGAGCCACTGCACGCCCTACTAAAGAAGGAAGCGGCTTGGCGGTGGGGGGACAGGCAGGAGAAAGCATTTAAAGAGTTAAAGTCACTCCTTCCCTCGAATGCTGTCCTGACCCATTTCGATCCGAGGAAACCAGTGGTTTTAGTATGTGATGCATCCCCGGTGGGGGTGGGGGCGGTTCTGTGCCACGTGCTAGAGAGCGGGCGGGAGGCCCCGGTGGTGTACTATTCAAGGTCCCTTTCCAAGGCTGAGCGCAATTACGCGCAAACGGATAGGGAGGCCCTAGCCATAATTGCGGGAACGAAAAAGTTCCATGACTTCTTGTATGGCCGCGAGTTTACGGTGGTGACTGATCACAAGCCGTTGCTGGGAATCTTCACCACCGGCAAACCGACCCCCCAAATTTTATCCCCCAGGATGTTGCGTTGGGCTATATTCCTCAACGCTTACCAGTACGAGCTGATTTACCGCCCAGGGAAAGAGATCTCCCATGCAGATGCACTATCCCGATCCCCTCTCCCTAGCCTAGGAGACCCCACATGCGAGGTGGAGCAGGACCACCAAGTCCTGCTGATCGAGGCCCTCGACTCACCCCCCATTGTCCCGGCCGACCTCGCCAAGGCGACGGCGGCCGACAAGACCCTAGCCCAAGTCAGCTCCTGGGTTAGAAAAGGGTGGCCCACTACTCCCCCAGGTGAGGAATTCCAGCCGTTTGGCAGACGCAGAGTGGAGCTTTCCCTGGAAAGGGGCTGCTTACTCTGGGGACAGCGGGTAGTCATTCCCGAGAAGCTGAGGGCGAGGGTGCTGAAGCTACTGCACACCAGCCACCCGGGAATCGTGCGCTCCAAGGCCCTAGCTAGGAGTTTTGTTTGGTGGCCCAAAATAGACGCAGATATAGAACGGCTAGTGGGCACGTGCGAGAGCTGCCAGAGCTCTCGGCCCGAGGAACCCAAGCTACCCCATAGAGAGTGGGACACGGCCCGCGGCCCATGGTCTCGAATCCATGTGGATTTCGCTGGCCCCTTCCGCGGGTCCTTGTTCCTCCTGGTCGTTGACTCTTACTCCAAATGGTTGGAGGTAATTCCCATGAACAGCACTTCCTCTGCCGCAACCATTAAACAGTTGCGCAAGCTGTTCGCCTGCTTCGGCCTGCCCGACGTTTTGGTAAGCGATAACGCTAGTACCTTCACGTCGGCAGAGTTCAAGACATTCATGGATAGGAACGCCGTCAGGCACATAACCGCTGCCCCGTTCCACCCCGCCACAAATGGTCAGGTAGAGCGCCAAGTGCGCACTACGAAAGACGCACTGCGGCGCATGGGTCCCGGTGAGTTGAACCTGCAATTGTGCCAGTTCCTCATCTGCTACAGGACAACCCCCTTAGCCTCAGGTTTTTCCCCAGCCGAACTCCTCATGAGGAGGCGTCCGGTAACCCTTTTTGACCGGATGGATCCGTCCAGGGTGGAGGATGAAGGGAGGAACATAAGCATGGGGGGAGGGAGCTCCAAAAGTTTTGCGATAGGGGACCCGGTTCACTGCAGAAACTACGCGGCAGCGGGACCAGCGTGGGTACTGGGCACTATTGTGGAGCAAACGGGGCCGGTATCCTACAGGGTCGAAACCAGTTCAGGGCTACTTTGGAGAAGGCACGCCGACCAACTCAGAAGGCGAGTCACGGGGGAAGGGGCGTCAGCGTTAGGGTCCTCCCCCACCCGCATTACCCAAGGGGGAGACACGGAGGAACCCGCGGATACAAACGCATATCCTGGGTTCTCATCCACGGAGGGGGATACTTTGAAAGAGAGGGATCAGTTTAGTAATGATTTTGATTTTCCGTACCAGGGGGAGTTAGCGGAGTGGTCCCCCACCCGTCCTAGCGAGAAGAGGGGTTTCAGTTCAGCCCCTGGTACCTCCAGCCCCCCCGGTTCCTGTATCCTAGAGTACTCCATAGTTCCGGCCCCTAAAAAGAAAGCAGCCGGCGGGAGCTCACCCGCCCCCGCCACTAGTTCCCGAACTCCCGAACAGACAACAGGAGGTGGCGGGACCGCGAGGGCATCCTCGTCGGTCCCGAGGTTTGTGCTGGGAGGGTCCCCGGGGTCCTCAGGAAATAAACAGGGGTTCACTTCCCAGCTGTTCATTCCATTCCCGTCCCCCAAGACAAGGGCATCGCAAGCGCCCCTCGGAACCACCAACGAGTCTCCATTTTCCGTTGCAGGGCGAGACTCCATAGATCCAGGAGTCACAGGCTCCCCTGTATTAGGTCAGGCGGCCGCACGCCCCCAGCGCACTTGCGGCAAGCCACAATGGTTGAGGGACTTCGTCCCATCCTAGGGGGGAGGGATGTTATGTATGCATGTACAATGTCTCTTTAAATGTATGAATGTAACAAGCCTAAATCACAATGTATCTCAGCTGCTAAGGAACGGGAGCAAGCCGCCCATAGAGGGCAGCTGCGAGCGTTCAGTCTCACATGGTTCACATTCCCCAAATCACGAACAGCCGCGGGAGATTCCCGCATGTCAAAGAACCACAGAGGAACTACAGAAGAAGAACTACAGGAGAGAGGCGTGACCGGGGCGAGGTCACGCCGGTAGCAGCCAATAAGCTACCGTGCAGCCAGATTCAAATGTATTGTGTTACTGTATATAATGAGATGTACCTCCGCCATTACCACATGTTCTTACAGATCATCAAGCAATAAACCTGTGTTAGTCCTTCCTGCGACTCCTTCTTTGTCTCCCGTGCAAGACACTAAAGTAGTTCTAAATCATCTGAACGAAGACAGGATTTTATGACAGGTTACAGTTTTTCAAATGGGTATGTGAATACTGAGGGCTATTACTGTAGGTGGCCAATCCATAGATATTGTAAGAGGGAGGTCACAACTAGCACAGGCACTTGTAGTCTGGACAAATGAAGCCCATTGTCCTGATTTTAGAACACAGCCAGGCTTAATTCCTAATCATCTCTCTAGTTAGTTGTATGCTGCTGCTTTGCTTTGAAGGGCAGTAAATAAAAATGAAGCAACCCAGACTCCCATGGTGGCATATCTATATATATAAAACAGAGGTAGCATCTTGTATGTTCTGTATACAAATCCGCACCCCTGCACCAATTGCACTGAAACCTGGCACACGCCTACCTTGCATGTGCCAACCCATGACTGTGGGGGTCCCAAACAAAATGTGGAGGTATAAGCCCCCAAAATAGGTAATACAGCAGGAACTACAACACCCATGGTGCACACACAAAATGGAACCCAGGGCCTGGTCGTGCCATGGCCATTAAAAACAGCTGTGTGCGTGTGCACGTGCATGGGGGGGGGGGTGGTGGTGGTTCCATTTGGCTGTCCAGGACAACTCAGCAGGGGCCCAGATGGCCGGGGTGGCAGGCGAGCCAGGCCCCACCTGGTCGGGAAAGCACAGGTGCGACCCCCAGGCAAGCTGGCCTCCACCTGAGCCACAGAAGGCCAGGGCAAGGCAGTGCTGCTGCTGAGGGGATGGAGCAGACCACACCTCAGGCCTAGCGTGGACGGCCTCCCCCTGAGCCACAGAAGGCCAGGACTAGGCCAACACAGGAGAGCCACCACACCCCGAGGTGGGGTGTCCTGGCAGCCTAAGCTGCTTTCTCAGGGCCAGAGAGGAGCACGAAGACACACCCCCGACATGGAGTTCAGCCACAGAGAGTCCCAAAAGCAGTCCACAAAGAGCCAGCCTCTGCCACGGACAACGCCAAGCCAGGGATGGCAGGGAATGTCCCCACATTTCTCTCTCTCTCTCTGAGAGAAGGGGGTGTCGGTGTTGGTATGTGTCAGGGGGGAGGACACTGTACAGAACTACACAAACCAGGGCAACACCGAGTAATCAGCTAGTAAGATACATAAATGTGGCATTGACTCATATGATATTTCTGAAACTTTGGCAGCCACTGGAACAAGCCATCTCTACATATCTCGCAGTTCTACAGGTACATAGCTAAGTCAGTGTGTTTTTTAGGGTTTTTTTTAATGCATGCTAATCATTCATCTGTACATGACTCAAGAAGCAACCGTTAGGACAGGATACGGAATGATGGAATGGAATGGAATAGGAAAAGTAGTAAGACAATGCTGCATTTTGTCACCTTGCTTTTTTTAAACTTACCGGTACATGCAGAGCACATAATGTGCAATGCAGGGCTAGATGAATCACGTTGGAATTAAAATTGCTGGGAGAAACATCAACAATTTGAGATATGCAGATGATCTTCCCCCAATGGTAGAAAGTGAAGAAGACCTAAAGAAACTCTTCCTTAGATTAAAAGAAGAGAGTGCAAAAGCTGGCTTGAGGTTCAACATCAAGAAAACCAAGATAATGGCAACATGCCCTATCAGTATCTGGAGAATAGATGGGGAAGAAGTAGAAGCAATGACAGATTTTACTTTCTAAGGATCAAAGATCACTGCAGATGGAGATTGCAACCATGAAATAAAAAGGCAACTAATTCTTGGGAGGCAAGCTATGAGAAACCTGGGGAACATAATCAAAAGTAGAGACATCACCTTGCAAACAAAAGTCTGCATAGTCAAAACAATAGTATTTATGGTAGTAATTTATGGTTGTGAGAGCTAGACCATAAGGAAAGCTGAGCGCAGAAGAATAGACACATTTGAAATGTGGTGTTGGAGGAGAATTTTGAGAGTACCCGAGGAAAACAAATAAATCTATCTTAGAAGAAATAAACCCTGACTGCTCCTTGGAAGGTCAAATATTGAGGATGAAGCTAAAGTACTTTAGATTCACTTGAGAAAGCCTTGATGCTGGGAAAGATCAAGGGCAAAAGAAGAAGGGAATAGCAGAGAATGAGATGGCTAGATGGTATTGTTGACACAATAGGAACAGAACTAGGTGGGTTGAGGAGGATGGTGGAGGATGTGCGGTGGTCTGTGGGGTCGCAAAGGGTAGGCTTTGACTGTGTAACTGAACAACAACAATCATAGGAAGTAGATAAATAGGTACTACTTCAGTGGAAAGGTAAACAGTGTTCAGTGCACTCAGTGTTGAGGCATGCCTGCCATGTGTCCATAGAAACATCTGCAAACACAGACATCATTGGCTCTTTGGCTATAAACAGAGATGAGCACAGAACCCTAGAGTCAGATACGACTGGCTTTCAAGCAAGGGTGACCTTTACCTTTACCTATTCATAGGAAGAGCAAGAAATTAACAAAACCAGTGATCTCATAATACAGAGTAGGGGTGTGCAATTAATGCACTCAGACTCTCAGACTTACTACTATCCAACGTTTGTAGCTTTATATTTAGATACATCTATTGAAATATGTATCAACCTAGCATGTTATGCATGGATAAATTACTAACACAATTGGTCACGTAATTCTCTTAGAAGAAGAAAAAGAACCTCTCTAGGAAAACTAACTTGTTTATTTGTTCTAGATTTATTTATTTAGCTACCTGTGTGTGTGTGTGTGTGTGTGTGTGTGTGTGTGTGTGTGTGTGTGTGTGTGTGTGTATTTGGAGTATTCTATTAAGGCTAGTGCATATCTTGCGAGGTTGATCAAAACTGGGTGGTGTTTCAGTTACACATTTAAAATTCTGATACTGGTATGGTGCTTTCTCCATCTGTTCTCTTCTCCATGCACCCTGCAGATTGAACTCTTCATTGCCTTCAATAGTGGTGCTGGATAAAGGTGGATATCTTGAACTGAGTTCTAGAGTTCTTGTCTCCCCACCACCTCTTTTCTTGTAGGTGCTTAACCTTGTTCACTTTGAAGTAAATATTTGTTCTTCTGACTTGTAGCTGGGCCTCCATCTTGTGAAACATGCACTCTGTGGAGCTCCCTCCTCAGCTGTGTAGTAGTAGAGAATGAAAAACATTTTCATTCTTGCCAATTATTCAGACTTCTTTTTACCACAAATAATTCTATGCTTTCAGGTCAACATTTTTGAGCACCATCTTTGTGGATACATATCATTTCATTTTACTGTTGTCTGACTTATTGTTTTGCTTAAATACCAGGGAAGTTCTTGTGGAACTCCTTTGCAGGCGCACCCCCCAATAAAGGACTCAGACACTGGTAAAAGTGGATAACGGCATTGGGCCACATTTATTGATTCATGCCCTAGTCCGAATTATAAATTTCTATTGGTATTCAACCAATTATAATTCTTAAGGCAAGCAGGCCGAAGTAACACTGGTAAGGTTCCACCCAAAATTGCCAACGGCAATTAGTTTCAATGTATCCATTTGTATCAATTTGTTTGTTGACAACAAACAAATTGTTGACCATAGTCAATAATCTAACTACTGACCCCACCCTCTGACGCGTATCCGTAAAATAACGGGGTGATGCATGCTGCCTAGCTCGTGCCATCACCCCATTGCCTGGTTCATCGTTGACCGGACAACGTTAACCAACTTGTGCCTGTCTAGTGTTGTCCAGTCAATTGCGAACCTGCCGGATACCTGTGGGTCATAAATGTTTACCTTACCAGTGCTACCCGCCCATGTGACCAAAGTCAACAGCAGAGCAAGAAAACCCCTATGTCAAACCATAGCAACAGTGTGGGATGGGCAAAAAAGCCAGGACCCGAAAGCCAATTGTAGGTCCCTGCCAAAAATTCCCACCCGGCCCCAAGCGGCCAAAATATCACACTGTTAACTAGGGAGGGGGTGGAGGGGAAAAACTTCTCCTCTCCGTCGCTTCGCAAAATGGCAGCGCGGCTGCCTCGTGGCCACCCCTTTTAAAGGGTGCTGGCCACGCCCCCCTAACTACCCGGATGTCCAAGTCTGGTGGGGGGGCCCACAAAGAGCGCGGCGGCCATTTTGGTGCCGTGCTTGCATTGCAGGCGCACCCCCCAATAAAGGACTCAGACACTGGTAAAAGTGGATAACGGCATTGGGCCACATTTATTGATTCATGCCCTAGTCCGAATTATAAATTTCTATTGGTATTCAACCAATTATAATTCTTAAGACAAGCAGGCCGAAGTAACACTGGTAAGGTTCCACCCAAAATTGCCAACGGCAATTGGTTACAATGTATCAATTTGTATCAATTTGTTTGTTGACAACAAACAAATTGTTGACCGTAGTCAATAATCTAACTATTGACCCCACCCTCTGACGCGTATCCGTAAAATAACGGGGTGATGCATGCTGCCTAGCTCGTGCCATCACCCCATTGCCTGGTTCATCATTGACCGGACAACGTTAACCAACTTGTGCCTGTCTAGTGTTGTCCAGTCAATTGCGAACCTGCCGGATACCTGTGGGTCATAAATGTTTACCTTACCAGTGCTACCCGCCACACGGGGAGGCTTCAATAAAGGCTCACCGCCCCCCCCCAGACCATCAGCTCGGTCAACAGGCCTGCTCGCCAATCTCCCAACAAGAGGTCCATACCTCCCGGCGACAGATGGACCCCATCCCCTGTGTAAAACTCATAATTTTGTAGACTGATGGTGGGGTGTCGTATGACGCGCCCCCAACCCTTGTCCAAAAAGAACCGGGCAATAGCCCTGTTCACCGAGCGCCGAGCCCGATCAAGGGCCTGGAGGTTAACCCCCCCCCCTGTAAGCGTGCCGCGGTATCATGTCCGACCAAAGCAGGGTTGTGGCAGGCCACACATAATGCAAGTAGGCCAGGTCACCGCAAATCGCATGCTTCAGCGATAGGCCCGTGACCTGTCCCAACTCATTACCCCCAAGGTGTATAATCAGGACATCAGGCGGGTCAGCATCCCTGATGGAGAAAAGGAATGGCAACAGTTCCCGCCATAACATTCCACGCTTACCGTACCACCTGAGACTTGCGGATGCACCCAGTCCCAGTCGGGGTCCCCACTCTGTCGCCGCAGCAAACTGCGCTGCCCTGTGCACATAGCTGTGGCCCACCAGCCATACTGTCACCGGTGTAAGACGACACCCAGGGTCTGTCAAGGAAAAAAGGACACAGGGCAGTGACTTAACTGGTGCTCACTGTTGGAGAGGGCGAACATAAAACTGAAAACATCGTGATCCCCACCGTCCCATGTTGCATATTTCAGCCCCAGAGTACCCAAACGCCGCTGCGGTGGAAGCCGCCCCTATCCTGAATGAATGGGTGCCATAACGAGCCCCAGGGAGGCCAACACTGGCTAGTGCCTTACCGGTCACCTTCCAAAATTGGAATTTAGTAAGGGGAGACCCATCTTGGTGACAGAAAAATGGGCCAGGGTGCGTACCACGCAGTGCAAGCAACTCCTGTAGGGCACCAACCGGACAGATGTCTGCCATGGAACATCATAGCAGTCTTACACCACTGCCTACACCGTGCTGATCAACCTTAGAGGAGCATATCCTCAGCTGAGCCCAATCATTTGAAACATAGACATCTTCGAGTTCCAGTACCCTACGACTTGCATCCGCCTTAGACAGTAGCACCAGCTCACTGATGCGGAGCGCCCCAAAAAAAGCCACCGTAGTAGCCGCGTGAAACAGGGTTGCCTCATACCTGTCGAAACACAGGTCATGCCAACCCCGTGCAAGGTGGGTAAGTACCCCTGGAGTAATAGGGTGGCGGTCATCCGGGCTGCGCCCACGTTCCCGCACCCACCCTTCCAAAACATGTCTTATGCGAAAATCATTTGTGCTGTCAGTAAAACCACCCACCTTGGCCATGAATGCCAGCGCTGACAGCCTGGATGCTATGGTGCGGGGGGCTAAGCCCTGGGCATGTAAGTAAACCATAAATTGGAGGACATGAGCCACTGGGATGGGCCAACTTTCAGGCAGCCGTGATTGGGCACAAAAGGCCCTGAATGAACTGAATGCATGGTTATACGCCTTACGCGTGCGGGGGGCGAGAGACATGCTGATCGCCCGGTTCACCTCTCCTTGCCAAGCGTCCATATCTTGTCCGGGAGCGGCGAGGGAAATTCCTCTGCGTCCGGGGCCAAGGCACGGAACCGGGGGATCTACAGGCAGGACAAAGTGTCAGCAATATCGTTATTAATACCTGGAACATGCCTGGCCCTAAAAAGCACATTGAGGCGTAGGCTGCGCAACACAAACTGGCGAACCAGTTCCATAACCCTGGGAGATTTTGACGTCTGTGAGTTGACAATGTGGACAACTGCCGCATTGTCACACCAGAAATGGACGACCGAATTGGCCCACTCCTCGCCCCATAGCATCAAAGCTCCCAGAATGGGGAAAAATTCCAGGTACGTGAGATCGCGCAAACGATCCATGCCCCACCAGGCTGGCGGCCATCTGTCGTAGGCCCACTTCCCTTCGAAGTAAATCCCATAACCCAGGGACCCTGATGCATCCGACTGAACCTGAAAACGAGGGGAAACCAAAAGGTCGGACCTCCAAAAAGACACCCCGTTGAATTCCCTCAGGAACTGAAGCCAGATGAGCATATCAGCCCTCATGCCTATGTTCAGTCGGACCCTGTGGTGGGGCCTGGCCAAGCCAGTCATGGCGTCGCACAAGCGTCGAGCAAATGCTCTGCCAGGTGCGACCACCCTGCAAGCGAAATTGAGGTGACCATGTAACACCTGGAGCTCCCGAAGGGACACCTTGCGTTTTGCCAGCAAGTCCAAAATGAGTGCAACGATCCGGGAAACCTTATCAACAGGTAACCTGAATGCTTGCACAACCGTGTCAATCTCAACCCCCAGGAATGTGAGCTTGGTTGAAGGGCCCTCGGTCTTTTTGGGCGCTAAAGGGACACTGAGTTCCTTCATTAGCGTCTGAAATGTATTTAGGAGACGCGTGCACGTGTCCCAGCCCCGTTCACCCCGAATAAGAAATCGTCGAGGTAGTGGGCTACAGACCGTGACCCTGACCTGCGAACAAAGGCCCATTGGAGGAAGGTGCTGAAGCGCTCAAATGCCGAGCATGAAATGGAGCAGCCAAAAGGCATGGCTTTATTGAAATAAAATTCACTCCGGAACTTGAAACCCAGCAACTCAAAGCCGCCCGGGTGCAGTGGCAGGAGACGGAACGCGGACATAATGTCGCACTTAGCTAGTAGTGCACCCGGGCCACATGAGCGCACCATTCACAGGGCCTGGTCAAAAGATGTATACCTGACCGAACAAAGGTCGTCAGGGATAGCATCGTTGACCGAACGGCCAGCCGGGTAAGACAAGTTGTGTATCAAACGGAACTCCCCCGGTGACTTCTTGGGCACTAACCCCAACGGGGAAACCTTGAGATTGGGAAATGGTGGGAGAGGGAAAGGGCCAACGACCCTGCCAGCAGCAACCTCCTTAGCAATGCTCATGGCAGCCACCTCCTCCCTTCCCCTGAGTGATAACAGGTTGGGTGCATCTTGAGGGGACCTGACCCCTGTGAAAGGAATGTGAAACTCCTGCTGGAAACCCTCAAGCAGGTAAGCTGCGTCTGCCCTCCTCAGGTACATCGTGAGCCAACGCTCCAACATGTCCACATTAATTGGGGAGGGGGCCTTTTGCTTGACCAGCTCCCTCTGCGGCAGTTCTGCCCGCTCCCTGTCCACCTCTACCTCTGCCCCGCAGTCCGCCTGCCCTAGGACACGCAGAGGCGGCATGGGGGCCAGCACAAGAGGGACACTCGTGCCTGTATCGGCACTGCTTCCTGTTGCACGCACCATTAGCCGAGAAGCTCCAACACAGCAGGCGGGCTGGAACCCCCTGCCCCGCCACCTGGCGGGGTGCCTGGGCTGGAGCAGCTTGCTGGACCGCATGTCCACAATGGTACCTCTCCCCTGGCGCCGGGTGCGTGGGGGTCATGTACAGAAGCCACAGCTTCTGGCAGGGCTCATCCCACCTCATCTCTGAGTGTAGGGGCACTCTCATACGGAATTCCTCGTCATAAGCCAACCACGACGGGCCAGGGAAATCAACCATCGCCCGGTATATGTTGTCCAAATACTGGGCCATCGGAATTGCCAGGTCAGGCCGGGCCCTGAGGTACACCGCCATGTATATAAGGTACGCGGGTAACCAGTTGGCCCACGTGCGTGGCGGCTTACGTCGACGAGACTGCTCCTTGTCCTTCTCGTCCTGCCCCTCCCTCTCCTCTTTGGTGGGTTCTCTATTCAAGAGGGAGAAAATGTCCACATACTCCCCCCGCCAGATCTTTTCCTTGGTGGCCTGGGCCAGGTGATCCCCGAGGGGCAACGAATAACCTGCTGTCGGCAAGGCCGACACCGGAACATTGACAGTGCTGGGCACCATGAAAGGAGCCTGGACCAGCCCCGCCACCCCCAGTAAGTTCCCTGCAGGACAGGGTACCCCGCCCCAAGAGGGGCCTTGGAGTGTTGGAGCCGTTCCCGGATGGGCCGGTGGCAGCTGACCCGCCGCCCCAGCCAGGCGAGGCCACGGCCACTGTAAACCTCCCCCCGTTGTGGGTTGTGGTGTGGGTGCACTAGTTTGGACCGTATACTCACAAGTTGCACCCCCATGGGCCGCCCCCACCGGGGGTTCCGGCCCACTGTGGGCATCGGAGCTCGCGACCGCAACCGAGCTCGTAGATGGGGCCTGACCACTACCTGCTGGCGGCATCTGCTGCGTGGGGAGCTGCGAGGCCGCGGCTGGCGCCGACCCACTTGCCTCAGGCAGCTCAACCCTTCCGGCCGCCTGCCGAGGACCGGCAGGCACTGAGTTGACCTGTAAACCAAAAGGTGCCCCGGATGGATTAACTACCCCTAAAGATGCCTCCAGGGTCGCTACGCGGGCCAGTAGGGCATCAACGTTTACATAGCCCCCAACGCTGATGGGGGCAAAGGGCCGGCCGGCCCACCGGTCGCTGGCGCCGGGCCAGGTCTCTGGACCCCGGGGCCCGAATATGGCCATGCCCCAACCACCGGCCCCTGAGGGGCCGGGGGCATGCCCTGCCAGGGAAGGGAACCCAGCCAACCCCCTTGGTTAAAGCCCACCGCTGGAAGCTGCATGCCAAGGCCTGAAGGCACAGCTTGGCTATGCGCCAAGTCCGGGCTGGTGGCCGCTAAGTGCGGGCCGGGGGCCGCATCCCCTGCTGGGCCGGTCTGAGGCTGCCCAGCCTCAGGCCAGGGAGCAATCGCAGTCCTGGTGGGCGCCCCCGGAAAGGGGGCCTGCTGAGGGGGCGCAGTTGCGGTCCTCCGATCCGGCTGGCGCCTCCGTGAAGTGCGAACCGTGTTCGCCATCGCCTTCTTTTTAGAAGGCATCGCTGCAAATCGTTGGGAAGCCGAAGAAAAGAAGCGAAGAAGAAACCGCTGCCCAAAAGAGGCTTCCCGGCTAAAGGGAAGAGCGACGGAGCGATTGGGGAAAAACTTCTCCTCTCCGTCGCTTCGCAAAATGGCAGCGCGGCTGCCTCATGGCCACCCCTTTTAAAGGGTGCTGGCCACGCCCCCTAACTACCCGGATGTCCAAGTCCGGTGGGGGGCCTGCAAAGAGCGCGGCGGCCATTTTGGCACCGCGCTTGCATTATCATTCTAAGTCTGCCTTGATTATTCCTGTAAAAGTACAAAACTGAACAAAAACATCTGAAATGACCAAGTTGTGCTCCAGACTCCATGGCCATTGCTATGGATATTGTAAATGAAATATTTTTAAAAGCCACAGCCTTTAAAAGAATAGGAGGATGAGTTGGTGGAAGTGGTGGTGGTGATGGTGATGATGATGATGAAGAAGAAGAAGAAGAAGAAGAAAAGTGGCAACATTTTCAATGCAAATTTATTTATTTATTTTTTAGATTTGCATGGCCGCCATTCTCGCCTCAGTGACCCAAGGCGGCTCACAGCATTGGTTAAAATCATCCCCCATACAGTAAAAACAGAATCTTAAAATTATCTAAAACATTTAAAACATTCATAAAACATCCCTGTTCATTTTTAAAAAGGGGCACCTGGGCGGGGAAAAGAAAATCCAGGACAGGGCTAAATAAGCCAACAGGGCTGTGTTGTGGTGCTAGAAGCAACCCACAACTGCTGGCAAAGCCAATGGTTTTAAAGCCTGCCTGAAGAGGGGCAGCTCCATCTGGAGGTGCAGTTCTGATGGCAGGAGGGTCTATAGGGCCAGGGCAGACACCAAGAAGGCTCTCCTCCTGGTCCCAGTGAGGCATGCCTCCCTAGCAGATGGAACCATCAGGGAGCCCCTACGGTCCACCCTTGTAGAATGGGTCGAAAACCTCAGGGCAATGCGGTCTCTTAGGTATCCTGGTCCACTTCCATGAAGGTCTTTAAAGGTTAAAACCAGCACCTTGAATTGCAGCCGGAAGCATACTGGCAGCCACTGCAATTCCCATAGCAGCAGCGAGGCACGGGCATAACACCCACAAGAATAGTCATTGACACCATTCTTAGTAGTGGCTCTTCTGTTCAGGTGGCAGCCAAATGGGTCCAAAAATGTTACTATATCTCTAAAAGTGGGGCAAGATTTAAGCATAGGTTACCTAGGCTGCAGCCTATGGGCCCGCACCACAAAGGGGGCCCTGCACCACGTGATTCTATGGCAATTTTTAAAATGAGGTTTTTTTTGTTTTAGTAAATAAATAGTATAAAAGTTTGGTGATCGTAATCATCATTTATCATTTGCATTTGGTTTAACATAATGTGGTGTTTGGGTGTTTGACCAGCCCGACAAGAATATCTCCTCCCACTGTCTGCCATCCAGAGGTTTTACGAAGCACAATGAGTGCATACTGTTTCATATTAAGACATTTTCAATACAGCAAAGTAAAGTTGTAGTGTCATTTTTTTATATGTATTTTTATTTTTCCGTTTAATCTAGTATTATTACCTTAATGATGTTCAGTTCTTTTCATTTTTACCATCTCATAAATTCATCTAATTCTAAATACTGTATAGGAATGTCATACGTAAATTTTCTATAATTTAATAATAAACTTTAAACAATTATTTTTCAGTTTTTATTTGGATAATTGTTGAAAATGTGGGTTTTGTAGGTTAATTTTTAAAAAAATACTTTCCCCGGTAGGGCCCGCGCCACAGGTTCAGCCTAGGGGCCCACAGATCCTAAATAGGGCACTGTCTACAAGGTCATTTCATCTAGATTAAGGACAAAAATAAATTGCTTTAAAGCCATTCTTTGGATGGTTCCTCGCCTGAATGTCTTAGCACCTGCATTAATAACTATCCAGCAGAGGATACTAAGAAAATGGATGTGAGTTTCAGAATGGTCTAAATCTGCCACCTTCTGGAATGAAATGATTCTCACAGTTGTTTAGAAAAATACCCTCTCTTTTTATATTTAATGATACAATTGCAGTGCGCAGATCCCAGGGATTTAGGATTACAATACAGAATTCTGATTACTTCACTTTTCTCTCTCTCTCTTCAGATCCCTTTGAGAGAGAAAAGATCCATTCAAGCTGCCTAAATGAGGAACACGGTACACATTCAGCTGCTTGTGTGTCCCTTCTCTTGCTTGGCAATGTTCCCCAATGAAAGCAGAATGTTTCAGTCCAGCATCTATCTATTTCTGTTCTCTTCACTCAGTGAGCTTTTTAGCCAACACAAATATATTACAGCTGGCGATATATAAGGTTGCATGCTACAGCTTTGGACTACAAACCCTGGAATTGCAATCCTGAACTGTAATTTATTTTAAAAGTACATTTTCCAAGCACTGATGTGTCTTACACAGACAAGATTGGGGGAAGGAGAAGCAGGACAGAAGCAGATGTTGCAGGTAATCCATGATTAGAAAGAGAATTCCTTAGTCCTTACGTCTGTACACATCAGCAATTATTGTACCTCATGTAATTTTCAAATTAGCCTGCTTTGTTTTGTGCTTGGTCTTTAGAATTTAGGCACAGGATTCCTTGGAATATTTAGTTATTCAGAGCCTGAATTTATACCCCTTCCACATTTTTTGGGCTTGTCATAGAATCATAGAATCACTGAGTTGGAAGGAGCCTTTTAGGCCATTGAGTCCAACCCTTGCTCAATGTAGGAATCTATATCAAAGTAGATATAACAGATGCTTGTCTAATTCTCTCTTGTAGTGCACACCACCTCTTGAGGCAGTTGGTTCCACTGTCATACTGCTCTAACTGTTAAGAAGTTTTTCCTAATATTCAGCCTTTCTGTAGTTTCAGCCCGTTATTATGCATTCTGCACTCTTTGATGATGGAGAACAGACCCTTCCCTTCCTCTTTATGATCATCTTTCAGGTATTTGAAGAGTCCTCTCATATCCCCTTCTTAGTCTCCTTTTCTCAAGGCTAAACATGCCCAGTTCCCTCAGTCTTTCTTCACATGGCTTCATTTCCAGTCCTTGAACATCCTTGTTGCCTTTCTCATGGGCTACATAAGGTACTCCATCACCAGCTGTGACATAAAGGGTTAAGACATATTCAATTTTTTTGGTCTAAAGGCTTGGGCCACAATTTTGCTGAAAACATTTTTTAACCCCTAACCTTCAGTGGGCCTTATAGTGCTACTCACCTGGTACCAGAGCAGTGAAAGGTAATCCCCCCTCTCTAGCCCAGATGGGCAATTCCTCTGCCACTGAGCAGTGCTGAACTTGTCCAGGCCAACTGACCTTCAGGGAGACATCTCTGTGACAGTTACCCACTCTATTCATGAGAACGTATATTGGACATTCCGCACAGGTGTCTCATTGTGTACCCTGTATGTCCAGCTGATTTACACAAATCATGTCAGGCTAGTGTATACTTCAGTTTTCATAGATGCCAATTCATCTATTATTACAGACAGCCTCCTTGCCATGCCATGTATTTATAGACCACTGTGGCTCCAAACCAACAGTTGTGACTTCCTAGAGCAGGGTTTCCCAATCTTTGTTTTTTAGATTTCAAATCTCAGAAGCCAAAGTCACTTCCCCAAAGCACTGATCATCCAAGGTGTTGACTTAGGCTTCTGGGAATTTAAGTCCACCAGTGTTCGGCAGAACATAGTTTGGGAAATGCTGTCCTAGAGGATTTCCTCCCTTCTTGACAGAACAAGTACTGTGTGACATTTTATTTATTTATTTAATTAACTCTGTGTTTTATCTAGAGAATGTACAATGCGGCAACGTGTTCTGGGTTAGACTTAGCAATACAGTGGAATTCCGGATAACGTCCGTTCCTGATAACGTCATATCCAGATAACGTCCTGATTTTTGGCCAAAAGAAGTGCATTGGATAACGTCGTTTGGACGTTATCCAATGCGGACATTTTTCTGCATGCCGCTGCCATTTTGGGCTATCTGCCACCCCTGCTGCCTCTGGGGGAGGTCAGGGGATCTGATCCGCACTGTTTCCGATGTCCCCTGACCTTGCCAGGCGCTGCTGCAAGGCAAAAGGCCAGTGGGCGGGAACTTCTTTGTTGGCTGCAGGTTTTGCCTTGCAGCACCGCCCAGCAAGGTCAGGGGACATCGGAAACAGCCTGGATCGGGTCCCCTGACACTACTAGAGGTGGCAGGGGTGGTGGAGCACCCACCCCCACAAAAAGGACGATGTGTTCTCCTACCTTTTCATGCTGTTTGCCTCCCTGCAGCCTGGGAAAATAGTTGCGGCCACCATCTTGTAAGAACCTTTTTCTAGACTTCAGTTCCCAGAAGCACAAGCAGTTTGTAAAAATGCATGCAGTGGCCATTTTGTTTACAGACTGCTTGTGCTTCTGGGAATTGAAGTCCAGAAAAAGGTTTTTACAAGATGGTGGCCACAACTGTTTTCTGAGGCTGTAGGGAGGCAAACAGCATGAAAAGGTAGGAGAACACATTGTCCTTTTTGTGGGAGTGGGTGCTCCATCACCCCTGCCACCTCTGGTAGGGTCAATCCGGGCTGTTTCCAACGTCCCCTGACCTGGCCAGGTGCTGCTGCAAGACAAAAGGCTGGGGGGGACTGCAGGTTTTGCCTTGCAGCACCATCCAGCAAATTTGGGGGACATCAGAAACAGCACGGATCGGGTCCCCCGACCCCCCCCCCCAGACGCGGCAGTGGTGGTGGAGAGCCAAAAATGGGCGAAACAAATTACGGAGGGTTTTTTGCCCATTTTGGACTCTCTGCCACCCCTGCTGCCTAGGAGGCAAGGTCGGGGGACCCAATCCATGCTGTTTTAAACATCATCCAATGAAAATCCAGTTAACGTCCAGACTTGTGGAACCAAGTTTGGACATTATCCGGAATTCCACTGTACATCATGACAGATTTGGCAGAAATCACTAATCAGTAACATGTATGGTGTTGATTTCAGAGATTGAAATTTGTGAAACAGATGATTGAGATTGCATGCCACATCCCATCCTTTTTTTGACAAGGAGCCAATAAAACTAGTTCGGGAGGTCAGGCTTCTTCTCAACTTTCTGTGCCAGAGTCAGGCAAATTTATTTAGTCTCTTTTGCTGGTTAAGAGCTCAAGACATCAGTGATCCATTGTGAATACTCAAATGCTTAGAGATACATTTTCAGCACAATGGCTCTATTTCCACAAACAAGATCACTTTCTATGGCAAGGAAAAATACCTCATAGCTTTGAGAGCCACTGTTTATGAAAAATTACAGCTTCTGACAGCTGCATTGTGTACCCAACATGTCTATATGTATTTCAGTATCCCTTGCTTCAGATATACAGTAGGATTAGTATGAACATAATCAACCTACAAATGTCATTGAAGTTTCACTATTCAGCATTACATGCTGATATCATGATGGGCACCATCTTCTTTTCAGATTCTGTCTGGCTGTAATACACATCAGAATTATTTTTGAAATTAACAATAGAACCCAGAGAAGATTCAGATGTATAATTTAGCTGACAACTGTATTTCAGTTGCTGGAAACATGTTGGTTCATGGTCTTTTTCTATTCATTCAAAATAATGTTTTATGTAATAGACTCTAATGCTCCATGTGTCAAGTTAGATGTTGTTTTGCATTTCCTGCAATTTCCCACCATTCTAGGCAGGCAGAAAAACAGATGTCAATCAGGATAATTTGAAGTGCTGGATGAGACATATTTATCACATTACTGTTTTCATTGAGTTTCATTAAGGCATTATCATTACAGACAAGTACAGCACAAACACCTTATAAAACTGTAAAATCTCTTCAGGATGAAATAACTTACTGACAATTTTTATGAATATGATTTTTTTTAATAAAGAGAAAGGTAACTCTGCAAATAATTATTTTAAACATTACATATTTTAGAGTAAAACTGGACCTTACATTTTAAATGTGGTTGATCTTCTTTCCTTCCTTCCTTTCCACTACATAGTAATTTCCAAGGTGGCTTAAAAATAGAACAAAATAAAGGCAGAAAAGAGCAGGCAGGTTCAGCTATGAAATGATTAAAATCAGACAGAAAACAAATTCAGACGTGAAATGATTTCTGCTAGCTTAGTCTACACACATATATTTAAAGTTATCACAAGAATTATTAAAAAGACTCCAGTACCAGTTTTTAAACAAATGTTACCTAAAGATGTCAAAGTATTTTTGACACATAGAGTACAAAATCCAAATAGCACCTCATTCAAGCTTCCTATCAGTAAATGTAGAGTAAGGAAGAATAAATAATAATTGACTGCCCTTCAATGATATTTGGAATCTAATGCCTGTGAGAGTTGTGCCACGCTACCTCATAGTCATCTACATAGCTTACCATTTACCCAGGTCCAGCTTGTGGTTTATGGTTTCTTTTCAGAAGGGACAGGCTAGAACAGCATAAAAGTCTTCTAGGGCAAAGAAGAACAAACTGAAGAGAGAGAGATCAGCAGAAGAAAAGGCCTAATGGGATGCAGCCCTTTTCAATTTATAATGTTTTAGTTGTTGGTACAGATTTCCAAGAAAAGCAAGTCTTTGCACCTTGGCATTCAACCCAAGTTCAGGCATCCCTGCCTCTAAAGAAAGCAATTATGCACAAGCAATAAGGAAAACCAGCTGTACTTGTCACCTTCTGCCAGGAACCCAGAACTACAAGAATTATAGGGGACAAAACAAAAATTATGTTTCTTTGGTTTTAATGAGCAAGTATCGTAACACTCATTAGTTTTACATATTTCCAGAAGACATAACTAATAGTAATTATTATACATGGCACACTTCTAATGTAATTTTTGTAATTGCCAGCAGAAAGAGCTAATTGCATGCCAGCCAACAAAGCTCTAACATCTTGATAACATATGCAACTCCTTGTCAATGTGGTTTATCTTATTATGCATGTGATAATCGACCTTATTTTGACAGTCCAGAGTATAATACTGTCTCCTATTTAATCTCTTCCACAAGGTTCTCCTAATACCTAAGGAAACCATGAACAGATTGATCTGGGACTAGGCAGGGCACAGAGCAAGCTGTGTAGGTGATGAAGGAATCACATCACTGGCTCTTATCTCAAGGGTGACAACCTCCTTTTGCAATTGTTAGAGAGTAACCTGAATTCCATGGAAAGGAGGAATCCCCTAGTGGTATGCATGGAAGAGAGGAAGTGCTCATTTTAATCACTGCAATGTTGCTGTCTAAGGTATGCCATTGTGAAGCAAAAATATACATGATGAGAAGTTCAAAAAAAGTACTTACAGACATTTGTTCTCAAGTGAGAGGACACTCAAAGTAGATAACTTGGAAGTCTTCCTCTTTAGTGTCCCAATCAAACCCTGGATTGCTAAAGTGAAGCCACTTTCTTGGCTTTGTTGTTAGCCAAACTTAAGTCCTCATCAGTGCATATTACTGGCAGTAATTGGCAGACCAGTAAATGATCCAGATTCTGTATCTCTCCACATTCACATAGTGTGTTGCTGACCACCAGCAGCCCCCACTTGAGCATGTTGGTCTTGCATTTAGGGACTCCAACCTTCAGCCTATTCAGGGTCCTCAGCTATATCCTCCTTTAATGTTGTTCCTTGTCCAGTGAGCTTCTTCCTCCATCTTCTAATTTGGGTTTGCTCTTGTGTACCCTCAAGAATGTTTGTTTCAAAGTGGGAAAACCTGAAGGTTGGACAGGTTAACTTATTATTTATTCATTTATTTATTTGGATTTATATGCTGCCCTCTCGCCCTGGGGCGACTCAGGGTGGTGCACCCCCACATAGGTATTATACAAATCCCCTTTAAAAATTCAATAAAAAAACTTCAAGAAAATAATATATTTACTATAGTTTGTTGGAATTTAGTTGGTTTTAAAGTATGAAACATTTTCAAAAGAAATAATAAAGCTTGTGATCACCAACTGGGTATTATTTTTCTCCATTGCTGTTAAAACTAACATATCAATATATGTAGTTTGGTCAGGTATCATGGGTCTGGCTGAAGTCTTATAGAATTGTCTGAGCATCCATTGATCTGGTATTCCAATGTAACACAACAGCTCACTGGCTTAGCACAATGAGACCTGGCTTGGTTACAGGTAGAATGAGATTACTTGGGTCAACCTGGTGGATGGCCTAAACCAGGAACTAGACATAGGAAAGGTATTTCTGTTGGTTTTGCTAGACATCTATGAGGTTTTGGATACTATTGACCATGGTATCCTTCTGGACCATCTGTCTGGGATGGGACTTTGTGTCACTGTTCAACAATGGCTCTGGTCTTTCTTGGAGAAGAGAGCTACTTCTTTCATGTCTAGGCCAGATGTGAAACTGCCAAAATGAAGCCACCTTTTGGTGAATTCATTGCGTAGTTCCTTTTACCTGACATAATGTGAGAAGGATTAGCCAACAAAACAATGTTGCCATTGCCTGGGATATGCCCTATTGTGGTTCAAAAATACAATAATGATGTGTATCCTGGAGGAGAGAGCTCAAAAGGCAGTACTGGAGGACTTTAGCTTGTGACTTCCATCTGAGTTAATTTTGTCCCTCCACCCATGCTGCTTATCATCTACATAAAGCCAATGGAGAAGGTTGCCTAGGAAATTGGGGTTCGGTGTCATTTAAATCCAAGAAAACTCACTCAGTTCTAAATCAGTGCCTGGTAATGGACTGGATAAAGGAAAATAGATTTAAGATTAATCTGAGCAAGCCAGAGGTGCTCATGCTTAGTAAAAAAAAAAGATGTATCAGAGAACAGATATTCATCTTCTGCTCGGTGGGATTATATTTTCCTTGAAAAGTTGGGTTCAAAGCTACCATTCCATTTAAGTGTCATCCATCATTTCTATTTTCTGTACTACTTAAAATAGTTTGTTAGTGGTGGCTAGTGGGAGCAATGGCAGTAGGCTGTAAGAGTGAAATGGCTGGGGGGCAAAGGACCATTCTTTGGTAACAGGGTGCCTTCATCCTGGTGGCATGCAAGTATCAGATCATTGCATAACTGTTATGCTCAGTGTCCTGACTGGGTGTAAATTTTGAATAGCTTAGTTAAAGTACAACATACCTTAACCCTGTGAAATACTGTATTTGGGAATTTTTAAAAAAAATCTCTAGGTAAGGATTTCAAATGCATGTGTATATTTGTTGGACTGGTTTTTAATGAATGTATCACTTCACTTGGAAAAAGCACTTTTCAACAGCAAAGTCCAGCTGAGAGAGAACAGATGAACAGCCTTCATTTCTTCTGCTACCACTCTGTAATAGAAAATGTGAGGGAAAATATTCATTAACTGTATGTTCACTTCTAATTTTAGCTGGTAAATGGCAGTCTCTGTGATGTATGAGGATTTAGCTGCATGACTCCAATTAGTATAAGTGGGAATCGTGCCGTTTAAAGCTCATTTGTGGAGCTAGATACAGTTAAGCCTCTCATATTTTGAAAAGCACTGGTCTTTGATCAGTTGCAATTACGATTCTGTATTGAGGTTAATTATGCTGAATTCACAAGTAGAACAAAGAGTATACCACTTGAAGGGCCCCAAAGGGAGTTCTAAGTTTGCCTTAGGCCAGTACTTTGAGCACAGTCTTTCTCGATTTCACTATTGTGTCATTTTAAGAAAGTCTTCTTGCATCCTAGATATGCTCTAGAGTAAAAGTCCCATAAGGGTAATGAAAGTTGTAGTCCAATATATCTGAAGACGTAAGCTTGAAGAAAGTAAAATTTAATATATGATATGTCCATGGCCCATTTCCACTTTATTACATTCTTCTCCCCAAGGGAAATGGAGCCTTCTTTCTTAGTTAATATGCCTAAGTAATTGTTCTCCCATCAAAAAAGGAAAAAGCCAAAAATTGAATGGACATGCCTGGCTTCAAAGACATTGTTTGAGTTACTAAGAAGGGGACACAGGTCTAGTTGGAGGGGACACTGGTCTAGTCAGACAGATTTTTGCCTAGAGCAGTGATGGCAAACCTTGGCATTCCAGGTGTTCTTGAACTTCAATTCCCAGAAGCCCTGATCAGCAGGAGTAATGACTTAGGTTTCTGGTAATTGAAGTCTGAGAACACCCAGAGTGCCAAGGTTTGCCATCAATGGCCTAGAGTGTTCTGTCAGAAGCAATGTTTTGTTACCAAATGAAGGAACAATCAAGTGAGAAAAGCATCCTCCCATCACCAACCTCTCGCCCAGTGATGAAACAGGACCACCATTCCAACAATGAGCCTGCTCATGGTTCATGCAGAGGGAACACCGTAGGACACCTCTAGTCAGAAAGCAGTTCTGTTAAGCAGGAAAACATGACTGTTGCCATTGCTTCTGAATTGTATTGCTGCCTCCTTGTTTCCTCAGAAGAGTTGTCCCAACAAAGTAGAAATACGTTTGTGGCAAAATTCCAATAGATACTGTAAAATCTTCAAAAAATAAACTGACTCCAATTGAGCAAGGTAATCAATATATTTCGTATGGTCAAAGTTCTTCAAATCAATAGGTAGTATCAGGATGCAATGAAAGTAATTTGACAAAGGTATAACTCAAATCATATATAGTCTCTTTCAAAAACGGTAAGTGTTCACAAAATTCACAAGGTCCTCACTGCCGAGGTTGCACTCTTTCAAGTGGGAAAGCAAGTCTCCTGCTATCTCTGTAATAATCAGTCAATGTAACTCCCGAAGTCTACCCGGTTTGTAGACCTTTCATCAAAATTTCCTCAGGAGAGTAAACATATATTTTATCTGGGGAGTTATACAACAAAATGTTCATTAGACTACAATATAATCAACATGATTGCGTGCCAATACAATGACTAACATTCAATATTTAATATTTAATATTTAGATGCATTCCCCAAATACGTTAACATGCATCCTACGAGCATTCCACCGTAATCTGTTTCTGGTGCTCATGGACGCTACCAAGCATGATTTAGGGGACAGATTGAACAAGCCCCTCTGGTCACTCATTATATGGAGAAAAACACCAGGATCACCAATTTAAATTTGTGGTATTAGAGAAATTGAGCATAGCCAGCGGGAGCGGTATAGACATCGAGAACCTTTTACTACAAAAGGAGGCTTTTTTTATACATCGCCTTGACACTCTGCATCCAAATGGACTCAATCATGACACAGACCTCTCTTGTTTTTTGTAAATACTTAGGGCTGCACAGGTTTTTTGCAGGCACACCCCCCAATAAAGGACTCAGACACTGATGAAAGTGGATAACGGCATTGGGCCACATTTATTGATTCATGCCCTAGTCCGAATTATAAATTTCTATTGGTAATTGACCAATCATAATTCTTAAGGCAAGCAGGCCGAAGTAACACTGGTAAGGTACCACCCAAAATTGCCAACAGCAATTGTTACAATGTATCTATTTGTATCAATTTGTTTGTTGACAACAAACAAATTGTTGACCGTAGTCAATATCTAACTAATGACCCCACCCTCTGACGCGTATCCGTAAAATCACGGGGTGATGCATGCTGTCTAGCTGTAGCCATCACCCCGTCGCCTAGTTCGTCGTTGACCGGACAACGTTTAACCAACTTATGCCTGTCTAGTGTTGTCCAGTCAATTGCGAACCTGCCGGATACCTGTGGGTCATAAATGTTTACCTTACCAGTGCTACCCGCCACACGGAGGGGCTTCAAAGAAGGCTCGACGCCCCCCCCAGACCGTCAGCTCGGTCAACAGGCCTGCTCGCCAATCTCCCAACAGGAGGTCCATACCTCCTCGCGACAGATGGGCCCCATCCCCGGCATAAAGGTCATAATTTTGCAGACTAATGGCGGGGTGACGACTGACCCGCCCCCAACCCTTGTCGCCAAGGAACCGGGCAACAGCCCTGTTAACCATGCGTCTAGCGCGGTCAAGGGCCTGGAGATCAAAACCTCCCCTGTACGTGTGCCGCGGGACCATGTCCGACCAAACGAGGGTTGTGGCGGGCCACACGTAATGCAGGTAGGCAAGGTCGCCGCAAATCGCATGCTTCAGCGATAAGCCGGTGCCCTGGCCCAAATCATTGCCCCCAAGGTGTATGATCAGAATGTCAGGCGGGTCAGCATTCTGGCCTGAAAAAAGGAATGGCAACAGCTCCCGCCATAACATCCCGGGCTTACCATACCATGTGAGACTTGCGTATGCACCCAGTCCCAGTCGGGGTCCCCACTCTGTCGCCGCAGCGTAACGCGCTGCCCTGTGCACGTAGCTATGGCCCACCAGCCATACTGTCACCGGTGTAATACGACACCCAGGGTCTGTAAAGCAAAAAACGAGGAAGAGAAAGGTGCGGTGACTAAACTGGTACTCACGGTGGAAGAGGGTGAACATAAAATTGAAAACATTTCGAACCCCACCTTCCCATGCTGCGTATGTCAGCCCCGGAGTACCCAAAAGCAGCTGCAGTGGAGGCCGCCCCTATTCTGAATGAATGGGTGCCGTAACGGGCCCCTGGGAGGCCAACACTGGCGAGCGCTTTGCCGGTCACCTTCCAAAATTGAAATTTAGTAAGGGGAGACCCATCTTGGTGACAGAAAAACGGGCCATGGTGCGTGCCACGCAGTGCAAGAAACTCCTGTAGGGCACCAACCGGACAGATGTCTGCCAAAGAACACCGTAGCAGTCTTACTCCACTGCCTACACCATGCTGATCTATCTTAGAGGAGTGTATCCTCAACTGAGCCCAGTCTTTGGCAACATAGACATCCTCGAGTTCCAGTGCCCTACGACTTGCATCCGCCTTAGACAGCATCACAAGCTCGCTGATGCGGAGCACTCCAAAAAAGGCCACCGTTGTAGCCGCATGAAATAGGGCTGCCTCATACCTATCAAAACAGAGGCCATGCCAGCCCCGTGCCAGTTGGGTAAGAACCCCTGGGGAAATCGGGTGGCGGTCGTCCGGGCCACGCCCACGCTCCCGGACCCACCCCTCCAAAACATGTCTCACATGGAAGTCAGCGGTACTGTCCACATGACCGCTTACTTTGGCCATAAAAGCCAACGCTGACAGCCTAGATGCTATGGTGCGAGGTGCAAGGCCCTGGGCATGCAGGTAAACCATGAACCGAAGTATATGGGCCACTGGGATCGGCCAGGTTTCTGGCAGCCGGAGTTGGGTACAGAAAACTCTGAAAGAATTGAATGCGTGGTGATACGTCTTACGCGTGCGTGGCGCTAGTGATAAGCCAATCGCCCGGTTCACCTCTCCTTGCCAATGGTCCATATCTTGTCCGGGAGTGGCGAGGGAAATTCCTCCGCATCCGGGGCCAAGGCACGGAACCGGGAGATCTGCAGGCGGGACAAAGCGTCAGCGATATCATTATTGACCCCCGGGACATGCCTGGCCCTGAAGAGGACATTGAGGCGCAGGCTGCGCAACACAAACTGGAGCATTAGGTCCATGACCCTGGGTGATTTGGAAGTCTGTGAGTTGACAATGTGGACAACGGCCGCATTGTCACACCAGAAATGGACGACCGAGTTGGCCCACTCCTCGCCCCATAGCATCAAAGCCCCCAGGATAGGGAAAAATTCCAGATACGTGAGATCACGCAGGCGACCCGTGCCTGCCCAGGCTGGTGGCCACCCACCATAGGCCCACTTCTCATTGAAGTACATCCCATAACCCAGGGATCCTGAGGCATCGGACTGTATCTGAAAATGAGGGGAAGCCAGGAGGTCAGACCTCCAAAATGATACTCCATTGAACCCCCTCAGGAACTGGAGCCAGATAAGCATATCTGCCCTGATACCCTGAGTGAGTCTAACCCTATGGTGGGGCCTAGATAAGCCTGTCATGGCGTCGCACAAGCGCCGAGCAAATGCCCTGCCCGGTGCGACGACCCTGCAAGCGAAATTGAGGTGACCATGTAGCACCTGCAGTTCCCTCAGTGATGCCTTACGTTTAGCAAGCAAGTCCGAGATAAGGGCCACTATCCTTGACACCTTATCCCCCGGTAACCTAGAAGCCTGCGCTACCGTGTCAATCTCCACCCCCAGGAATACTAGCTTAGTAGATGGGCCCTTGGTCTTTTCGGGCGCTAAAGGGACACAGAGTTCCTCCATTAGCGTCTGAAATGTGTTGAGGAGACGTGTGCACGTGTCCCAGCCCCGTTCACCCCCAAATAAAAAATCATCCAGGTAATGGGCTACAGACCGGGACCCTGACCTGCGGACGAAAGCCCACTGTAGAAATGTGCTGAAACGCTCGAAGGCCGAGCATGATATGGAACAGCCAAAAGGCATGGCCTTATCAAAGTAATATTCACCCCGAAACTTGAAACCCAGCAACTCAAAGTCACCCGGGTGCACCGGCAGGAGGCGAAATGCCGACTTAATGTCACACTTGGCCAACAGCGCACCCGGGCCACATGAGCGCACCATGTGCAGCGCTTGGTCAAAAGATGTATACCTGACCGAGCAAAGGTCATCAGGGATAGCATCATTGACCGATCGGCCGGCTGGGTAGGACAAGTGATGGATCAGGCGAAACTCGCCCGGTGACTTTTTGGGCACTAAGCCCAAGGATGATACCTTAAGGTTGGGGAATGGGGGTGTAGGGAAAGGGCCAGCGACCCGCCTGCATCGACCTCCTTAGTAATGCTGGCAGCAGCCACCTCCTCCCTTCCCCTAAGGGACAAAAGGTTGGGGGCATCCTGGGGGGACCTATCACCCACGAAAGGAATACGGAACCCCTGTCTAAAACCCTGAAGGAGGTAAACCGCGTCCGCTTCCCTCGGGTACAATGCGAGCCAACGCTCCAACATGTCCACATTAATTGGGGAGGGGGCCTTTCGGTGAACCAGCTCCCTCTGCGGCAGTTTTGCCAGCCCCTTGTCCGCCCCTCCCTCTGCCCCGCATCCCTCCAGGCCTGGGACAGGCGGAGGCCGCATGGGGGCCAGCACAGGAGGGGCACTCATGCCTGTACTTGCAATTCTTCCTGTTGCAGGAACCATTGGACGAGAAAGTCCAGCACAGCAGGCGGGCTGGAACCCCCTGCCCCGCCACCTGGCGGGGTGCCTGTGCTGGGGCCGCTCACTGGACCGCATGTCCACAATGGTATCTTTCCCCGGGCGCAGTGCGCGTGGGAGTCATGTACAGCAGCCACAGCCTCTGGCAGGGCTCATCCCACCTCATCTCGGGGTGCAGGGGAATCCGCATACGGAATTCCTCGTCGTAAGCCAACCACGACGGGCCCGGGAAGTCAACCATCGCCCGGTAAATGTTGTCCAAATACTGGACCATCGGAATTGCCAAATCCGGCCAGGCCCTGAGGTAGACCGCCATGTATATGAGGTAGGCCGGCAACCAGTTGGCCCACGTACGTGGTGGCTTGCGACGACGCGCCTGCTCCTTATCCTTCTCATCTTGCCCCTCCCTCTCCTCCTTGGTGGGCTCTCTGTTAAGGAGGGAGAAGATGTCCACATACTCCCCCCACCAGATCTTCTCTTTGGTGGTCTGGGCCAAATGGTCCCCCAGGGGCAAGGAATACCCTGCTGTCGGCAAAGCCGACACAGGAACGGTGGAAACTGCGGGCATCTGGAAAGGAGCCTGGACTAATCTGGTCACCCCTAAAACATTCCCGACTGAGTAAGGAGCACCCCCCACAGCGGGGCCCTGGGTAATAGTTGAAGTCACCGGGTGGGGCGTCGGCGACTGGACCGCCGCACCAACCGTGCGAGGCCAAGGCCATTGAAAAGGCCCCCCCCAACGTGGCCATGTGTGTAGGTGCACTAGTTTGGACCGCATACTCACATGCTGCACCCCCATGGGCCGCCCCCACCGGGGGTTCCGGCCCACTGGGGGCGTCGGAGCTCACGACCGCTATAGAGCTCGTTGACGGGGCTTGACCCGCACCGGCCTGTTGATCGGGGAGCTGCGAGGCAGTGGCCAATGCCAGGCCACGCGCCTCAGGCGGCTCGACCCGTCCCGCCGCCTGCCGCTGCCCAGCAGATGATGCATCCACCTGCACCCCAAAAGGGGCCCGAGGGTGACTAACCCGGGCCAGGGATGCCTCAAGGGCCGCAACGCGGGCCAGGAGGGCCTCCACACTAACATAGCCTCCTAAGCCAAGAGGGGGAAAGGGCCGGCCGGCCCACTAACTACAGGCGCCGGTCCAGGTCCCTGGACCCCGGGGCCCGTATAGGGCCACGATCCTAAGGCCGGGCCCGGTAGGGCCGGGGAAGTACCTTGCCAGGGGAGGGGACCCCACCACCCCCCAAGGCTGGAAGCCCCCGTAGGAAGCTGCGCCCCAACGGAGGAAGGCCCAGCGGAATGGGCCACGCCAGGAGTGGTGGCCACTGCTTGCGGGCCGAGGGCCGCAGCCCCTACTGGGCCCGCACACGGACCCCCAGCCTCCGGCCAAGGGGCAATCAACCCCATCCCACCAGTCCCGGTGGGCTCGGATGAAGGAGGCTGCTGGGGAGGCGCAGCCGCGGTCCTCCGACCCGGATTGTGCCTCCGCGCAGAACACGCCGCGCTCGCAGTTGCCTTCTTCTTTGAGGGCATTGCAGCTAGCAGATGGGAAGCCAAAAAGGCAAATTAGCAGCCAAGAGGCTTCCCGGTGGAGATTAAAAGCGACGGAGGTAAGAGGGAAAAACTTCTCCGCTCCGTCGCTTCGCAAAATGGCAGCGCGGCTGCCTCGTGGCCACCCCTTTTATAAGGGAGCTGGCCACGCCCCCTAACTACCCGGATGCCTTCGTCCGATGGGGGGGCCCGCAAAGGGCGCGGCAGCCATTTTGGCGCCGCGCTTGCATTGAATACAGGTTCTGAAGGGATTGTTTGGATTCAGGTGAATTTGCTCTGCTATTTTAATGAGAGCTCCGTTCATGCTTGGTAACATCCATGAGCACCAGAAACAGATTATGGTGGAAGGCTCGTAGGACACATGTTAAAGTATTTGGGGAATGCATCTAAATATTAAATATGAAATGTTAGTCATTGTACACTGTATTGGCGCGCAATCATGTTGATTATATTGTAGTTTAATGAACATTTTGTTGTATAACTCCACAGATAAAAGATATGTTTACTCTCCTGAGGAAATTTTGATGAAAGGTCTACAAACCAAGTAGACTTCAGGAGTTACATTGACTGATTATTACAGACATAGCGGGAGACTTGCTTTCCCACTTGAAAGAGTTGAACTTCGGCAGTGAGGACCTTGTGAATTTTGTGAACACTTACCGTTTTTGAAAGAGACTATATCTGATTTGAGTTATACATTTATCAAATTACTTTCATTGTGTCCTGTTACTACCTATTGATTTGAAGAACTTTGACCATACGAAATATATTGATTACTTTGCTCAATTGGAGTCAGTTTATTTTTGGAAGATTTTACAGTATCTATTGGAATTTTGCCACAAACGGATTTCTACTTTGTTGGGATCATTGTCTCCGTTTGGCCTCTCTTTTTTCTCAGAAGAGTTGTCAGCAGTGACTATTACCTATCAAAACCTTTACATTTCTTCCAGCAGAAGCTTGTGCACCATGAAATCCATCTCAAATTCTAATTTCCAGTCTCCAATAATTGTTGGTTTTAGTGAATAAGACTTGTGGGAGTTGCAAACTGAAATATCTGTATTACACTGGGGTGGAAAAGATTGCTTTAGAACATGGGTGCCCCAACTTTTCAGGCCACGTGCTGGTCACGTGGTTAAGCATGCCAGTCATGTGATTCCTCCCACCGGTAGCGGAAGTAAAACACACATGCGCAGGTGCATTATGTGCCCACACATGTGTATTTTACTTCTGCTTCTGAGAGCAGTGATGGCAGCATGGGCTGGATGAATTGGCATTGGGGGCCGGATCCAGCTCACAGCCAGTAATTTGGGCAACCCTGCTTTAGAATAATATCTTGAGGGGAAATGTGGCTATCTTGAATGACTTGGTCTCTTCTGGAAGCATTTTTCTTCATTTCTTTAATTTGAAAAGCTGATCCCATTGAGAAGTTGACAAGCAGACATGAAACTGATAAGGAGTAGATATTGATTTCATAAATCTGCATATGAGGAAAACTTTAGCAATTCCGGCAAAACTTTAGCTATTCCGGAAAACTTTAGCAATTCCGGAAAACTTTAGCTATTCTGGCAATGACTGGCTGACTTTTGTGTTGTTAAGAACATAAGAAGGAAGGCTTATGTGCATTTTCACATCCCAACTGCAGCAAAAGCCCTATTGATATTTCTAAATAAATGCTTGGACATGGCTTGTGACCAGATGAGCTCAGCACCTATGGAGTTTTCTATCTAGGTTCTGGCAACTGTTCCTCTTCCTCCAGGTATAGTGAGAGGTGGCATGGTTGCAGATGGCCATTTTTTAAAAATAAATAAATGGCCAAACTCCCATTGCAATACATTACACCTGTAGTAATGTAATGACATCACTGAGGGGTGAGGTTATTTTTATATAATAAAAGGCTTTCTCCTGCTCTTGTGCAACTTCTTCAACTTATAAATTATCTGTTCATTTGCAGGGTGTATTTTATTTTCAACTGCAAAATTTTGCTTATGACCTATAAAAAGCAATTTGCTATGGAGAGCCAGAAGCACTTTATTCTTATAATGAGCCTTTTACAATTTAAACAAGCTTACAATGTGAAAAGTCACAAGCTGAAAATAATTACGATTGCCAAATAGTTTTCTCTCATCTTCTAGCATGTTAGAGACATATAGGGCATTGTAAACTACAGAATGATTGCGTGAGGTAGAAGAAAAGGAAGTTTATTTATGTACTTCACAACCAAAATGACACAACACAACTGCCGAAAGGCCTACTCCGTTCCCACAGCAGCAATGATCCAAAGCATCATCCTAACAGTATCTTCTTATTGAAGGCTTCAGCTTATCATTATTCGTTCTTTTAAAAAGTAATTTCTGAAATTTTTTCCCACTTTATAAGACCACAAAGTTCAGTGTCTAACATTACTTAGTGGTGGGTGCACATAGTAGCCAAATGTAATTTTGTTAAGATTTTTTCCTGTAATTGTTATGATGTTCTACCTAACTGAGGTTAATTGATGAAGTTCCAATTACATATCAATCTGTGTGACTGGCACATGGCTAGGCACAGGATCAACACCTTATTAATTAGTCTCATTTTGCTGCCAGGGTTCCACAGCTGCATTGCATGGAAACATCAGTATGGCTTTGGCCAAGGAGTCTATTCTGCTTGGGACCAGCAACCAGATTTTAACCCATATTTTCTATGGCCTCCACACTCCATAAAACCTTACTATTATTATGCCCATTCATTTTTTTATATCTAAAAAAAAACAGGGAGTAAATTTCAAAACTAAGAAACCTAGAAATCATCAGTGATAAGCTTCAACATGGGATGAGTGCAATGAGAAATGTGTTCACACACAGTTGCACATACATACCCCTACATGTGTGCACATGCAATTACTCTCATTGTTTAGAACTTGTTGTGAAATAAATCCTGCCAGTCAAATCTTTAATATAGCATAATCTACCATAGCATTTTCCAAACAGTGTTACGTGGAATGCTGGTGGACTTTAATTCCCAGAAACCTAAATTAGTACATTGCAAATGAGATAAAGAAACTATCTGAGGCAGGAGTATCTTTCAAGTCTCTTTTACTGCAAGAATGTGAAGGAGTGAAGAAATAACATGTCATCAAAACTATTCCGGTATTGCCAGTTTTTCAAAATAATTTTTCTTCATCAGGATATAATCTTAAGTATTTTTCTGTAGACAATAAAATGAAAACAAAATCATACACTCTCCCATTGCAGTGCGCCAAGGCTTACATCAGCACGGTGCACCAGGTATACACTTCCAGCACCACAGATATTGAAACAGAGAAGGCTCAGAAAATTTCTTCAATGCGGCGATCCACATTCCTAAAGCTTCTGCAGTGCTGGGAATGAGCGGAGGCTGCTTGGACCAGCAGGGGCAAAGCACAATTGCCACCACTGGCATCAAAACAGTCAGCAGTGGGAGCAGCCCGCCTCCAGCCCCCACAGCTGCATGTTGGGGGCGGGACTGGCCCAACAAAAAAAAGTTTGGGCACCACTGATCTACGGGGAAATCCCACTTTCTCAGATTAGCCCTTGATCTTCCTACCTCTGCATGTAGTCTGTTTAAAGCTTTCCATATGAGCCATGGTTGTTCATGGCCAGGTGGTAGAGCATCCTCACAAGTGGTTCTAGCCGGTTATCTGGTAGCTCCTTGCTTGCCTTCCAAAGTTCTAGGTCAGTCTGTGTGGGCTGGTTGTTCAGGGTGGGGGCAGAAATTATGAGGAAACTGTGCCAAATAGCAGGTGTGTTTCCAAGGATCTCATGTACACATATGTCTTCTATAATGAACTCCTATTATACTCATGGCCCTTGTGGCATATCCGTACTTTAAGATAACAACTCAATAACAACCAAATGGAAATTAACTAATGTAACATCTAATTCACCCCTTGAACAGACCAACTCAGTGAACTCAGACCACAGTCCCAGTCTTTGGGTCAAGGAAGGACCTATGTCCACTTCCCCTGTATGTGTAATGTCATGCCAGACACCCGTGTCTGCGATATTCTCGGCACTCATGCAGCTCATCTCATCCATGATACTAGCAATGGTGTCCCTTAGAGCCATTTCAACCTCTCCTCCTGATTCCAGAGTATCCAATCGAAGCCAAATGTCTTCCAGATGTTCCCAGCCTTCGATCACTACATTTGAGGAAACTGAATTGTCCGTACCCTGTGGTAAAGAAGGCCCCAGAACCTCTGCCTGTACACCCACCACTCTTTCAAGAGCTTTTAAGCAGACAAAATAGTCTCAATTTCTCATGCACCAACACTCCCAGAAGAGGACATTATTAATGAAGACAAAACTTGCAATGGACTAACTGCATTTGACTTCTTCTCTGGCTTGTCCTCCTCATTGGTGCCTTGGTCACACCATATAGTGAGGAATGACCGAAACCAAAACCAAAAGATTCAATGATCCAAACATTCATTGACCGATCCTCCTTGTTGTGAAGCCTGATCCGGACGCACAATGCTGTGGAGAAAACACAGGTACTGTATTTATGTTATACATAAACCACACCCAAACACCCTATGTCAATCTGATAGGCCCTCACTGGTGGTCTGATGTGGTCTTCTGTTTCATGATGGGCAAAGGCTATTCTGCTGGCAAAAATTGCACGAGCGAATGCTTGCTTTAAAACTCTGTTTAGGAACTGAGATGTCAGAAAAAATTCAGTATCATGTGGGAAATGTGATTGGTTGCCCTGGAAATGTAGTAATAGGCAGTTGTGAATATCATCAATAGGGACAGAGTGTCCATGATAAGCACTTAGCTAGATATTAATAGCCTGAGGGGCCATAACAAAAAAGTTGTATGGGGGTTTGTTTTATATTTACTGTATTTCAAAATGACACTGATCTGTTTAGGACTTAACACAGTGAGTTTATTATGTGAGATCTCTGTCATTCTGCTCCTAATGAGTCTTCAGAAGATTTCTGCTGTGGCTGGCTACAGCTGTTTCTTCTTGTTCATGAATCCTCTAGACCAGGGGTGAGCAAACTTGGATCTCCAGGTGTTCTTAGAGTTCAATTCCCAGAAGCCTTGATCGGCAGGTATAGTAACTTGGGCTTCTGGCAATTGAAGTTCAGGAGCACCTGGAGAACCAGGTTTGCTGACCCCTGCTCTAGATAGACAAAAATATAAAGGGCCATAAATGTTCATTCATAGCATTGTATTGGGAAGACAAGAAGGAGCAGGTTATGAGTAAACTGACAGGAGAAGGGCAGTGAAATAATGGTGAATGGGGAGACCATTTCAGGCCGTCTTAGAAAAATAAATTTTATAAAATTCCAGCTACTCCCCAAGTCATGGGTCAACCCACTGTTCACTTGACACAACCCTATCCTACATAGTATTTCCTTAACTTACAGTATCATAGTCTCTCACATAAATAGTTCCTGATTTTGGACTATGGAGACCTCTTCTGGTGAAATGTTTTGGAATGTAGTTTAGGTGAATGACTAGGATATTTTTGTTAGATTGTTTAGAACAGGCATTTATAATTAATTCACATTAGTGTGCCGTATTTTAGAGGATGATCCTATATAAATCTACACAGAAATAGGTTCCACTCAATTCACTGGGGCTTGCCACTAGGTGGCTGGGCATAAGACTGATGCCTTGCCATGACTGAATTTGTTTTGTCATTTTTGTCCACTGATCCTTGAAAAATTTGACATCAGACTGGCTTTTTAGTAGAACAATTTTAAAATAATCTTTGAGGTATAATTTATATATAGATATGTTTTATCTTGATAAGTCTATCATCTAACTGAAGATTGCTATTTGCCATTGCCCTTATCTGGCCTTAATCTCAAACTTCTTTTTATGGCCATAGTTCAGCCACATTATTTGTGAAATAATAAATAAATAAGTGTCTTTTAATACATTCATAGTGCCTGTGCTCATGACAAATATAGATATATTGCCTAACTTTATTTAAAGAAAACAGCAGTTTTGTCTCTTGGGTTATTATTGGTTACTACTGGATAATTTACTGTCAATGGAGTTTTCTTGGCAATATTGCTGGCATAGGTTGCCAGTTCTTATGCCAGTATTTCACTATCATATACAGTATCACAATTTACTATCACTCCATGGCAAATAGAATGGGAAGAAATGGGAGCAGTGATAGGCTTTACTTTCTTAGGATCCAAAATCACTGCAGATGGTGACTGCAGCAATGAAATAAAAAGACGATTCATTCTTGGGAAGCAAGCTATGAGAAACCTAAGGTAAAGGTTTCCCTTGCTCGAAAGCCTGTCATATCTGACTCTAGGGTTCAGTGCTCACCTCTGTTTCAAAGCTGAAGACCAGCGCTGTCATCTTCTGCAGACGTTTCCGTGGTCATCACCCTGGCAACAAAAGTCTGCATAGTCAAAGCAATGATGAAGAAGTAGACATGGGAGGCTGAGGTTTCATGCCCCCCCCCCGAGCCCACACCAACAGTCAGTGGGTGAAGAAGATGTGGGTGGATGAGGCTACACACACACACACCAACGACCAGGGGGTGAAGAAGAATTTGCAGGAAGCTGAAGCTTCGCCACCACCTTGAACCCCCACCAACAATGATTACATTGTTATATTATTATTTTATTGATTGTATTGTCTGTAACCCGCCCTGAGTTGCTACGGCGAGTGGGCAGCAATATAAAGATGAATAAATAATGGAAGCGCGGCGCCAAAATGGCCGCCGCGCTCTTTGCGGGCCCCCCCCCACCGGACGAAACCATCTGGGTAGTTAGGGGCGTGGCCAGCACCCTAATAAAAGGGCTGGCCACGAGGCAGCCGTGCTGCCATTTTGGCGAACTGACGGAGCGGAGAAGTTTTTCCTCCTTACCTCCGTCGCTCGTGTCTTCTTGAGGGAAGCCTGTTCGGGCAGCTTTCTCCTTTTGTTTTTAGGCTTCCTAGCTATATTAGCCATGCCCTCGAAGAAGAAGGCAGCCGCGAACGTGGCTCGATCGGCGCGGAGGCGTCAGCCGGGTCGGAGGACCGCGACTGCGCCCGTTCCGCAGCCACCTCTAGCGGACTCCACCGGGAACGGTGGGATGGGATCGGTAGCTCCTTGGCCTGATGCGCAGAGCATACCCGCGGCCCCGGACGGGGCCTTGGCCCCGCAAACGACGAACACGGCCCCTGCCATGGTTCGTGCAGTGGGGCCGTCTCGCCCGGGTGCGCAGTTCCCTATGGGGGGTGCGAGCCACGGAGGGTGGTTGGGTTCCCTGCCTTTACAGGGCGTTCCTACGGCTTCCCAGGGGCTGGGCATGGGCTCTTGGCCTTATCTGGCCCCTGGGGCTCAGGGACCTGGACAGGTACCCGTGAATTATGGGCCGGTTGCCCAATTGCCCCCTGTCGGGGCCGGGCCCTATGTCGACGTGGAGGCCCTCCTTGCCCGGGTAGCGGCCCTTGAGGCGTCCTTGGCGAGGGCCAACCAAACAGGGGTATCTCTGGGTTTTCAGGTGCTCCCTTTGGCCGCCGAACAACGGCTGGTGATGGGTCGGGTTGAGCCGCCTGAGGCGTGTGGGCCGGTGGTGGCCACTGCCTCGCAGCTCCCCACCCCACAGGTGCAGCAGTCTAGTGCTGGTTTGGCTCCGTCGACGAGCTCAGCTTCGGTCGTGAGCTCCGACGCCCCCAGCGGGCCGGAACCCCCGGTGGGGGCGGCCCGCGGGGGTGCAGCGGGTGAGTATGCAGTCCAAGCTAATGCACCCACACAACTGACTTCATTGGGGGGGCTGTTCAATGGCCTTGGCCTCGCTCGGGTGGCACGGCGGCCCAATGGCCCCCGGCCCACCCAGCGACTTTGCCCATGACACAGGGCTTGGGGCGGGGTGGTGCCCCCAATGTGCTTGGAAATGTGTTGGGGATCCCCGGGCTGGCTCAGGCTAATTTTACTTTACCCGTAGTTCCCTCGGTGCCGGTGTCGGCTTTGCCAACAGCAGGGTATTCCTTGCCCTTGGGGGACCATTTGGCCCAGTCTACCAAGGAAAAGATTTGGAGGGGCGAGTACGTAGATATCTTCTCACTTCTAAATAGGGAGCCGACCAAGGAGGAGAGGGAAGGGCTGGACGAGAAGGATAAGGAGCAGGCACGTCGTCGTAAGCCGCCACGCACGTGGGCAAATTGGCTGCCAGCGTACCTGATTTACATGGCCGTTTACCTCAGGGCTAGGCCGGATTTGGCTATTCCCATGGTCCAATATCTGGACAATATTTACCGGGCTATGGTTGACTTCCCGGGTCCGTCATGGCTGGCTTACGACGAAGAGTTCCGCATGAGAATTCCGCTGCACCCAGAGATGAGGTGGGATGAGCCCTGCCAGAAGCTGTGGCTTCTGTATATGACCCCCACGCGCCCAGCGCCTGGGGAGAGATACCATTGTGGACATGCGGTCCAACGAGCGGCCCCAGTACAGGTACCCCGCCAAGCGGCGGGGCAGGGGGTTCCAGCCCGCCTGCTGTGCTGGACCTTCTCGTCCAATGGTTCTTGCAACAGGAAAAATTGCAAGTACAAGCATGAGTGCCCCTCTTGTTCTGGCCCCCATGCTGCCTCCGCCTGTCCCAGGCCAGGAGGATACAGGGGCAGGGGTAGGGGCGGACAAGGGGCAGGCAAGACTGCCATGGAGGGAGCGGGTTCACCAAAAGGCCCCCTCCCCAATTAATGTCGACATGCTGGAGCGTTGGCTCGCATCGTACCCGAGGAGAGCAGACGCTGTGTACCTCCTTCAGGGTTTTCAACTGGGTTTTCATATTCCTTTCACAGGGGATAGGTCACCGCAGGATGCACCTAACCTTTTGTCACTTAGGGGAAGGGAGGAGGTGGCTGCCGCCAGCATTAATAAGGAGATTGCTGCGGGCAGGGTCGCCGGCCCTTTCCCCGCACCCCCATTCCCCAACCTTAAAGTGTCTCCGCTAGGACTAGTGCCCAAGAAGTCCCCGGGCGAGTTCCGCCTGATTCACCATTTGTCCTACCCAGCCAGCCACTCGGTCAATGATGCTATCCCTGATGACCTTTGTTCTGTCAGGTATACATCCTTTGACCAGGCATTGCGCATGGTGCGCTCATGTGGCCCGGGTGCACTGTTGGCTAAGTGTGACATTAAGTCGGCGTTTCGCCTCTTACCCGTGCACCCGGGTGACTTCGAGTTGCTGGGTTTCAAATTCCGGGGTGAATATTATTTTGACAAAGCCATGCCATTCGGCTGTTCCATATCCTGCTCGGCTTTCGAGCGTTTCAGTACCTTCCTGCAGTGGGCATTTGTCCGTAGGTCAGGGTCTCGGTCTGTAGCCCATTACCTGGATGACTTTTTATTCGGGGGTGAACGGGGCTGGGACACGTGTACACGTCTCCTCAACACATTTCAGACGCTAATGGAGGAACTCGGTGTCCCTTTAGCGCCCGAAAAGACCGAAGGCCCGTCTGATAAGTTAATATTCCTGGGGGTGGAAATTGACACGGTAGTGCAGGCTTCTAGGTTGCCCGCAGACAAGGTGGCAAGGATAGTTGCCCTTATATCGGACTTACTGGCTAAGCGCAAGGCATCACTTCGGGAATTGCAGGTGCTACATGGCCACCTCAATTTCACTTGCAGGGTGGTCGCACCTGGCAGGGCCTTTGCTCGGCGCTTGTGCGACGCCATGGCAGGCTTATCCAGGCCCCATCATAGGGTGAGACTGACACGGGGCATCAGGGCAGATCTGCACGTATGGCTCCAGTTCTTGAGGGAGTTCAATGGGGTCTCATTTTGGAGGTCTGACCTCCTGGCTTCGCCCCAATTTCAAATTCAGTCTGATGCCTCGGGATCCCTGGGTTATGGGATGTACTTCAATGGGAAGTGGGCATATGGTGGATGGCCACCAGCCTGGTCAGGCACGGGTCGCCTGAGGGATCTCACATATTTGGAATTTTTTCCCATACTGGGGGCCTTGATGCTATGGGGTGAGGAGTGGGCCAACTCTGTGGTGCATTTCTGGTGTCACAATGCGGCTGTTGTCCACATTGTCAACTCACAGACCTCTAAATCTCCCAGGGTCATGGATCTTGTGTGCCAGTTTGTATTGCGCAGCCTGTGCCTCAATGTACTGTTCAGAGCCAGGCATGTCCCGGGGGTGAATAATGATATTGCTGACGCTTTGTCCCGCCTGCAGATCTCCCGGTTCCGTGCCTTGGCTCCGGATGCGGAGGAATTTCCCTCACCACTACCGCAGGAGATATGGACCATTGGCAAGTAGAGGTGAACCGGGCGATAAGCATGTCACTGGCGCCACGCACGCGTAAGGCGTATCACCACGCGTTGGTTTCATTTCGGACCTTTTGTTCCCAATATTGCTTGCCAGATACCTGGCCGATCCCAGTGGCCCACATCCTCCGTTTTATGGTTTACCTGCACGCCCAGGGCCTGGCACCATGCACCATAGCATCTAGGCTATCAGCGCTGGCTTTTATGGCCAAGGTGGGAGGTCATGCGGACAGTACCGCTGATTTCCGTGTGAGACATGTTTTGGAGGGGTGGGTGCGGGAACGTGGGCGTTGCCTGGACGACCGTCACCCAATTTCCCCTGGGGTACTTACCCAACTGGCACGAGGCTGGCATGACCTATGTTTCGATAGGTATGAGGCAGCCCTGTTTCGTGCGGCTACAACGGTGGCCTTTTTTGGAGCGCTCCGCATCAGCGAGCTTGTGATGCTGTCTAAGGCGGATGCAAGTCGTAGGGCACTGGAACTCGAAGATGTCTATGTTTGCAATGATTGGGCTCAGTTGAGGATACGCTCCTCTAAAACAGATCAGCATGGCGTAGGCAGTGGAGTAAGACTGCTACGATGTTCACTGGCAGACATCTGTCCAGTTGGTGCCCTACAGGAGTTCCTTGCACTGCGTGGCACGCACCATGGCCCGTTTTTCTGTCACCAAGATGGGTCTCCCCTCACTAAATTTCAGTTTTGGAAGGTGACAGGGAAGGCACTGGCCAGAGTCGGCCTCCCTGGGGCCCGTTACGGCACCCATTCATTTAGAATTGGGGCGGCCTCTACTGCGGCTGCTTATGGGTACTCCGGGGCTGACATACGCAGCATGGGGAGGTGGGACTCACACTGTTTCCAGTTTTATGTTCGCCCACTCCCACCGTGAGTACCTTCCGAGTCACCATGTATCTCTCCTTCCCTGTTTTTTCCCTTGACAGACCCTGGGTGTCGTATCACACCGGTGACAGTATGGCTGGTGGGCCATAGCTACGTGCACAGGGCAGCGCGTTACGCTGCGGCGACAGATTGGGGACCCCGACTGGGACTGGGTGCATACGCACATTTCACATGGCACGGTAAGCCCGGTATGTTGTGGCGGGAGCTTTTGCCATTCCTCTTTTCGTCGAGGAGTGCCGACCCGCCCGACATTCTGATCATACACCTTGGGGTAATGACTTGGGTCAGGTCACTGGCTTATCGCGGAAGCATGCGATTTGCGCGGACCTCGCCTACTTACATTACGTATGGCCCGCCACAACCCTTGTTTGGTCAGATATGGTCCCACGGCACGCTGATCGGGGAGGCTTCGACCTCCAGGCCCTGGACCGCGCTCGGCGCATGGTAAACAGGGCGGTGGCCCGATTCCTTTCGACCAAGGGCTGGGGGCGGGTCAGTCATCATCCCGCCATTAGTTTGCAAAATTTTGGGCTTTATTCAGGGGATGGGGTCCATCTGTCGCGAGGAGGTATGGACCTCCTGCTGGGTGATTGGCGAGCAGGCCTGTCGACCGAGCTGACGGTCTTGGGGGGGGGGGGGCGTCGAGCCTTTATTGAAGCCTCTCCGGGTGGCGGGTAGCACTGGTAAGGTAAACATTTATGACCCACAGGTATCCGGCAGGTTCACAATTGACTGGACAACACTAGATAGGCATAAGTTGTTTAAACGTTGTCCGGTCAACGACGAACCAGGCAAGGGGGTGATGGTTACCACTAGACAGCTGGAATCACCCCCTGATTTTACGGATACACGTCAGAGGGTGGGGTCATTAGTTAGATATTGACTACGGTCAACAATTTGTTTGTTGTCAACAAACAAATTGATACAAATAGATACATTGTAACAATTGCCGTTGGCAATTTTGGGTGGTACCTTACCAGTGTTACTTCGGCCTGCTTGCCTTAAGAATTATGATTGGTCGTTTTACCAATAGAAATTTATAATTCGGACTAGGGCTTGAATCAATAAATGTGGCCCATGCCGTTATCCACTTTCATTTGTGTCTGAGTCCATCATTGGGGGGGGTGCGCCTGCAAATGGTATTCCCAGTAGTAATGTATGCTTGTGATAGCTGGACAAGGAAGGCAGATCACAGAAGAATAGACACCTTTGAAATGTGGTGCTGGAGGAGAATTTTTGAGAGTACCCTGGACAGCAAGGAGTTCAAATAAGTCAATCCTGAAGGATATTAACCCTGACTTCTCCTTAGAAGGACAAATACTGAAGCTGAAGATCAAGTACTTTGGACACCAAATGAGGACTCACTCGAGAATGCCTTGAAGTTGGGAAAGATCAAAGGCAAAAGGAAAAGGGGGTGGCAGAAGATGAGATGGATAGATGGCATTGTTGAAACAATGTGCACAGAACTGAGCTGGCTGCAGAGGATGGAGGAGGATGGGGTGCCTGGCATGCAGTGGTCCATGGGGTTGCAAAGGGTTGGACTTGACTATGCGATTGAACAGCAACAAACTGAATGACTTTATTCCAATCTTTTATATAACATGGGGTTCTTATCTGTTTTTATAATTTTTATGTTTTTATCTGTTGCTTTTAGTTTTTTGTTACTTGTGATTGTTTACTATTTGAGCCGCCCTGAGTTGGGTTTCATGAGTGGGCAGCATGTAAGTACGAAAATTAAATTAAATTAAAATTAAATTAAAATTAAATATTATGATATGCATTTTTTTATAAATTCTAAGCTGCCCTGAGTGGTGCTTGCATTGCATCAAAAGTGACCATGAAGTATAAATCTGAATAAATAAAATAAGAGGAAAGCCTGAGAACCTGTGTGGTTGGGGTGGGTGGGATAGGAAACTTTTAATGGACAACAAAAGCCCATGGCTGATGATCAGCTTGTGCAGGCATAACTTTATGCAATGCACGCACACCAGGGCAAGTGCCTAGGTCGCATGCTTTGCACGCCTCCCTCCTGGGAGATTCACCGGCATGCAGCGCTTGGGTGTAGCTGACTCTATATAAGGGGTTGGCACATCTTCTCCAGCGCCATTTTATGTTTACAGGTTCTGACGGCCGTTAGCTCCTTTTTGCAGCATGGTTTCTCTGAGCCTGCTGAGGGAGCTGAGACCGCCAGAACATCTCTACTTTGACTGACAACGGGCCCTGCCTGCTGCAGGGGCCTTCATCTTGCCCCTTGCTTGGTGGGGAAGTGGCATTTGCTGTCCTTCCCATTTGGGGATATTTGGAGGGTGGTGTCTGGGCTGTGCCTACTTCCCTCCTCCATGGCGCCGAAGCGCAAGGTGTTGCAGACAGTCCAGATGCCTTGTGCAGCCAGGTGGAGGCCTGCCACAGCGGCCACCCAGGCATCACAATCCTTCCTGGGATTTGGCTGGGGGACATCCTGCCATGGGTTTTTGTTCCCCTCAGGGAATAGAGTTCAGCCAATAAGACACCCTTTTCCGGAGTCCATTAGAGAACCAATTTGGGGTCTCAAAACCTCTGTTTTATATAGGCAAAGTGAGTAGTTACCCACTCCTAGGAATGCATTACATAATGGGATTACATAATGGGAAATTCCCACTTCACATGTGTTCCCTCCTACCTTTGGAATTCAATGACCCAATCCTGGTTACATCATGGGAACATTCCCTGGGTTCGGTAATTGGAACACACCTGGGTAACCCTGGGAATGGAATGTGTTTATGTCATGGATAATTCCAAGGCTCCACAGGTGTTCCCTCCTCCCTTTCGAATGCATGAGATCATGGGAACATTCATGGCCTCTAAAGATATGGTGGGGTTTACCTTTTCCCTCTGTCCTCTGATGTCATGTCTGGCTTGACAGGCACCTGGCCATGATCTAACCTCTTAGAAATGCAAAGCATGAGATTACACAATCAGAAAAGAATGCACAAGCACAGGCTGGCTTCTTAGTCTTATTATAAGTGATTGATATTTCCACTTAACTAAACTATTAAACAACTAATTTGATTATAAGCAAGCTAATTTAAAGCAAGTACACACAAACAGGAAGATGCAGCCTAGGTGCTGTTTTTAAGAAAATTCAGGATAATTACAGTGACCCTTGACTCATTTTATTTGTTTGTGCATTACACCCCGTATTGCCTTCCATGTCCAGTCTGACCCGAGGTGCCTTGACAGGGCCTGGCGTGGAGTTAACTGGGTAGTTTCCTGCTTCATATGTGATGAGCGCTTGGGTTCAGTGATCTGGTATCGACAGATCAGACTGGAGGCACGTCAGTTGTTCTGTGTGGATGGAGTTCATTTTTCAGAGGAAGGCATGCAGATTTTCCTGGAGGCTCTCCACTTCAGTATCCAGGCGGAAGTTTCAGCCTGGTGAGGGATGGGGTGCAGTTAGGAACTGCCCCCCCCCCCCGTGTGGTGTGTAGCATGGAAATGGGTAACAATTTGGTGAATTAGGATAGCAAATTAAGTAATTTTTTTGTACAGGCCATATATAAGGTTAAAAGTGTCATATGGCCTGTTAGGAGATTTCTAGGTTATTAACATATCCGTATGGAAGTTAGACAGCTTCGTTTTGGATTTTGCTACCAGGTAAAGGATATTTAATGCAATCATAATTGGACAAAAAAATAGATTATTAAATTGGTTTCTGAATAAACAGTTACTTTCCTGTGCTAATACCGCAGTACAGAATGTTCTTTCCTGCCACAGCTTGGAAGTTTGAAATAAAGTGGCCAGTTATTAATCAAAGCCAAAGGTGTCGTATCTTTATTGGGGGGAGGGGTGTTAGGTGTGCAATGCATGCACGCCTGGGCAAGTGCCTAGGGTACATGCTTTGCACACCTCCCTCCCAGGAGATGCACTGGCGCGCAGATGATGTCGGCGCTTGGGTGGAGCCAACCCTATATAAGGGGTCAGCTCAGCTTCCCCAGCACCATTTTGTATTTACAGGTTCTGATGGAAGTTTGCCCACCCTCCCTCCCTCCCTCTGCACTAGTGTGATTATTTGGGTTGCGTTATTACGGACCAGATGGGATTTTTTTGCTTGAACTCCTGTTTGGTCTTGGAATCCTTGTTTTTTCACCCCTCCCACACTGGTGTTGCAGGTTGAGTTTTGGAGTAATTTGTTTCAATTGTTCAGTCACTTTGGGCATTTTAGTGTCTTGCACGGAAGACAAAGAAGGAGTCGCAGTGAGGACTAACACAGGTTTATTGGTTGATGATCAGGATGAACATGAGGTAATGGCGGAGGTACATCTCATTATATACAGTAGCACAATACATTTGAATCTTGCTGCACGGTAGCTCATTGGCTGCTACCGGCGTGACCTCGCCCAGGTCACACCTCTCTTCTGTAGTTCTTCTTCTGTAGTTCTTGATCATGCGGGGAAGTTCCCGCGGCTGTTCGTGATTTGGGGAATGTGAACCATGTGAGACTGAACGCTCGCAGCTGCCCTCTATGGGCGGCTTGCTCGCGTTCCTTAACAGCTGAGATACATTGTGATTGTGGACTGGTTACATTCATATATTTAAAGTAACATTGTACATGCATACATAACATCCCTCCCCCCTAGGATGGGACGAAGTCCCTCAACCATTGTGGCTTGCCGCACGTGCGCCTGGGGCGTGCGGCCGCCTGACCTAATACAGGGGAGCCTGTGGCCCCTGGTTCTGCGGAGTCTCGCCCTGCAACGGAAAATGGAGACTCGTTAGTGGTTCTGTGGGGAGTCTGCGACACCCTTGCATTGGGGGACGGGAATGGAATAAACAGCTGGGAAGTGAACCCTTGTCTACTGCCTGAGGAGCCCGGGGACCCTCCCAGCACGAACCTCGGGACCGACGAGGATGCCCTCGCGGTCCCGCCACCTCCTGCTGCCTGCTCGGGAGTTCGGGAGCTTGAGGCGGGCGAGCTCCCGCAGGCAGCCTGTCTTTGGGGTGCTTGTCTTTTAGGGGCCGGAGCTATGGTGTACTCTAGTACGCAAGGACTGGGGGGGCTGGAGGTACCAGGGGCTGAACTGAAACCCCTCTTCTCGCTAGGACGGGTGGGGGACCACTCCGCTAACTCCCCCTGGTACGAAAAATCATAATTAAATTCGGCCCCTTCTTCTGAGGTATCCTCCGCTGTGGGTGAAAACCGAGGGTATGCATTTGTAATCCCGGGAGCCGCTGTGTCTCCCCCTTGGGTAATGCGGGTGGGGGAGGACCCTAACGCTGATTCCCCCTCACCGGTGACTCGCCTTCTGAGTTGGTCGGCATGCCTTCTCCAGAGTAGACCTGAACTGGTCTCGACCCTGTAGGATACCGGCCCCGTTTGCTCAACAACTGTCCCCGGTACCCACGCTGGCCCCGAGGCCACGTAGTTCCTGCAGTGAACCGGGTCCCCTACCGAAAAACTTTTAGAGCTCTCTCCCCCTATGCTTATATTTCTCCCTTCATCCTCCACCCTGGACGGATCCATCCGGTCAAAAAGTGTTACCGGACGCCTCCTCATGAGGAGTTCGGCTGGGGAAAAACCTGAAGCTAAGGGGGTTGTCCTGTAGCAGATGAGGAACTGGCACAGATGCAGGTTCAACTCACCGGGACCCATGCGCCGCAGTGCGTCTTTCGTAGTGCGCACTTGGCGCTCTACCTGACCGTTTGTGGCGGGGTGAAAGGGGGCAGCGGTGATGTGCCTGATTGCATTCCTCTCTATGAACGTTTTGAACTCTGCAGACGTGAAGGTACTCGCGTTGTCGCTCACGAGGACGTCTGGCAGGCCGAAACAGGCAAAAAGCTTGCGCAACTGCCTAATGGTCACCGCGGAGGAGGTGCTGCTCATAGGGATTACCTCCAACCACTTGGAGTAGGAGTCGACTACCAGTAGGAACGTGGCCCCACGGAAAGGCCCCGCGAAGTCGACATGAATCCTGGACCATGGCCCGCGGGCCGTGTCCCATTCCCTGTGGGGTAGCCGGGACTCCTCGGGCTGAGAGCTCTGGCAGCTCTCGCACGTGCCCACTAAACGTTCTATATCCGCGTCTATTTGGGGCCACCAGAAGAAACTCCTGGCTAGAGCCTTGGAGCGCACAATCCCTGGGTGACTGGTGTGCAGTAGCTTCAGTACCCTCGCTCTTAACTTCTCTGGAATGACTATCCGCTGTCCCCAGAGTAAGCAGCCCCTTTCCAGGGAGAGCTCCACTCTGCGCCTGCAAAACGGCTTGAATTGCTCATCTGGGGGAGTAGTGGGCCACCCTTTTCTAACCCAGGAGCTGACTTGGGCCAGGATCTTGTCGGCCTCCGTGGCCTTGGCGAGGTCGGCCGGAACAATGGGGGGGGTGAGTCGAGGGACTCAATCAGCAGGACTTGGTGGTCCTGCTCCACCTCGCATGCGGGGTCCCCTAGGCTACGGAGAGGGGATCGGGACAGTGCATCTGCATGGGAGATCTCCTTCCCTGGGCGATAGACTAGCTCATATTGGTAGGCATTGAGGAAGATAGCCCAACGCAGCATCCTGGGGGATAGGATTTGGGGGGTCGGTTTGCCGGTAGTGAAGATCCCCAGAAGCGGCTTGTGATCCGTCACCACCGTAAACTCGCGGCCATACAAAAAGTCATGGAACATTTTTGTTCCCGCGATTATGGCCAGGGCCTCCCTATCCGTTTGCGCGTAATTGCCCTCAGCTTTTGAAAGGGACCTTGAATAGTACGCCACCGGGGCCTCCCGCCCGCTCTCTAGCACATGGCACAGGACCGCCCCCACCCCCACCGGGGACGCGTCACAGACTAGAACCACTGGCTTCCTCGGATCAAAGTGGGTCAGGACAGCATTCGATGAAAGGAGTGACTTTAGCTCTATGAATGCTTTCTCCTGCCTGTCCCCCCACCGCCAAGCCGCGTCCTTCTTGAGTAGCGCGTGCAGTGGCTCCGCGACCGATGCCTTCCTAGGCAGGAATGAGTGATAGAAATTGAGGAGCCCTAGGAAAGACTGCAACTCTGGCTTCGCGGTGGGGCGAGGGGCGTTCTTTACAGCCGCAACCTTGGACTCCGAGGGCCGAATTCCCTCTGGGGTTACCTTAAACCCGAGGAACTCGACCTCTCTCGCGAAAAACACGCATTTGTCCTTTCGTAGGCGAAGCCCCGCTTTTTCAAAAACTGAGAGGACCCCATCTAACCTCCTAGCTAGCTCTACCTCGCTCCCCGCTGTTATCAGGACATCGTCGAAGTAGGGGAGAACACCTGGGAGTCCCTTTAATAGGCGTTCCACGAGGGCCTGGAAAATCCCGGGGGCCGAATTCACGCCAAACTGAAGGCGCGTCACCTTAAAGACCCCCTTGTGCGTTACGATCGTCTGTGCGGCGGCAGCAGCCGGGGTTACCGAGAGCTGCTGATATGCCTGCGCTAAATCTAGCTTGGCGAAACACCTCCCCCCATGTAATGTGGCCAGTAAATGGCTGACCACGGGCACCGGATATGCATTTGGCCGAATGGCCTTATTAATCGTACATTTATAGTCCGCACAAATCCTGACCTCCCCGTTTGATTTAAGGGCCGTAACAATCGGCGTTTCCCATTCCGCCGAATCAACTGGAAACAAAATCCCCTGCCCCACCAGCTTGTCCAGTTCCGCCTCGATCTTGTCCTTTAGGGCGAAGGGCACTCTCCTTGGCTTGAGGCGGATGGGCCGGATTTCTGGGTCCAGTTCAAAGGAAACTGGGGGGCCCCTGTATGTTCCGAGCCCCTTTTTGAAAACGTCCAGGTGCGCATTGCACACATCCCGCATTGGGTCAGTCTCGATGGCGTTAATGCCGGACAGTTCGATTCCCAGGGGAGCAAACCACTGTGTTCCCAAAAGGCAGCATCTCCCCCCCCCTTGAGGACGACTAGGGGCAGTCTCTCGGAATAGTTCTTGAATTTTACCTCGAACTTTCCCACCCCCAACACTGGGATCCCATTTCCCTGCACGTCCCGCAAGTGTGACTTCATGGCCCGCAGTTTGGGCCGCGCCTCTGGGGGAATGCGCATATACTCTCTCTGGGATAGGATGGAGTAGGATGACCCCGAGTCTATCTCCATTCTCACTGGGAGCCCCTGTAACTGTACCTCAACGAAAAAACGCCGGTGCTCCAGGCCCACACGGTTGACGCCTTCCTCGTCGTAGCCGGTTGAGACCTTTCTGGTGCCGGTTGCCTTCCGTTGGTGTCCCCGGGGATGGCTTGGACCGCCCTTGTCCTCGGCTCGCCCGCGTCTGCATGCTCTGGCGATGTGTCCCTTTCGGCCGCAGTTGTGGCACTCGACCTTACGAAACGGGCACCTCGTGCGGTCGTGGGACGCCCCACAACCGTCACAGCGGCGGTCTTGCCTTTCGCGGTTCTCGCGCTTCTCCCCGTGTTTCCGTATCCACTGGACGTCGTCGTCCTCGCTGGAGCTGGGGTCTGCCGTCGTGGACGACTCCTCGGACGTCGCTGGTGAGCCGGCGGGCGGCTTGGGGGCCCGCCAGGACGTCTTCGCTGGTGTCCGCCGGGCCGGCTGCACTGGTGACTTGGCCCCCTCGGACGCGGTCCCTCGGGACTTGAACAGTCTGACCCCGCTCCTGGCCTCCTCGGCTGCTTGGGCCTCCCGCAGTACCTCATTGAACTGAGGCGGTGGTTGCGGGTCATCAGCCGCCTCTGCAGCTCCTCGTCCTTCAAACCGCACAGCATGCGGTCTCGGAGGGCCTGGTCCAGGTCATCCCACTGGCAGTGCACCGCTGCAAGCCTGAGGGCCGCCGCGTAGGTGGACACGGATTCGCCTGGGCGCTGGTCTCGCCTATGGAACGCGACCCGGGCTGGGAAGATTGAAATGGGCGGCTGGAAATGCTCACGAAGCCTCTCCAAGATGCGGTCGATGGGCACGTCGTCCACCTTTCGGGGGGCCACCAGGGTCATCAAGATCCGCATCGCGGCCGGCCCCACCTGGGCCAGGAAGTGTGAGCGCATTTTCGCGTCGTCGTCGATGCCGGCGGCTTCCATCGTGTGCCGAAACTGGCACTCTTAGAGCTCCCATTGTTCGGGCTCGCTGACATCGAACTGGTACGGCTTGACTTTGGGATTCGCCATCGATCCCACCTTCGTCGCCAATTTAGTGTCTTGCACGGAAGACAAAGAAGGAGTCGCAGTGAGGACTAACACAGGTTTATTGGTTGATGATCAGGATGAACATGAGGTAATGGCGGAGGTACATCTCATTATATACAGTAGCACAATACATTTGAATCTTGCTGCACGGTAGCTCATTGGCTACTACCGGCGTGACCTCGCCCAGGTCACACCTCTCTTCTGTAGTTCTTCTTCTGTAGTTCTTGATCATGCGGGGAAGTTCCCGCGGCTGTTCGTGATTTGGGGAATGTGAACCATGTGAGACTGAACGCTCGCAGCTGCCCTCTATGGGCGGCTTGCTCGCGTTCCTTAACAGCTGAGATACATTGTGATTGTGAACTGGTTACATTCATATATTTAAAGTAACATTGTACATGCATACATAACAGGCGTGTAGCATGGAAATGGGTAACAATTTGGTGAATTAGGATAGCAAATTGAGTAGACGATCTGAAGAGAAACCAGAGGATAGCAAATTGAGTAAATTTTCGCTACAGGCCATATATAAGGTTAAAAGAGTCATATGGCCTGTTAGGAGATTTCTTGGTTATTAACAGCTTCGTTTTGGATTTTGATATTAGGTAAAGCATATTTAATGCAATCATAATTGGATGAAAAAAATTAGATTATTAAATTGGCTTTCTGAATAAACAGTTACCTTCCCGTGCTACTACCGCAGTGCAGAATGTTCTTTCCTGCCACAGGTTGGAAGTTTGAAATAAACTGGCCAGTTATTAATTCAAGCCAAAGGTGTTGTCTCTTTCTTGGGGGAGGGGGGGTTAGGGGTAGGTATGCAATGCCTCTTTCTTTCTACCTTCCATAAGCGCTACTCTTGCATGTCTATTTCACTCCAATTTACCTGATGCTAAGTCACTGGGCCCTCCTCCCACTCAAGAATTGAGCTAGAGTGATAATTAATTGCTGTGTTCTTGGAACTGAATTGATATTTACTTTTTCCCAATCAGTTTCCAAATTCTGAGATTGTCCCTAAATATATGCCTGAACTTTTATTTTAAATATTAACAATTAACCAAACCAAACTTTCTAAAAAGGTTCTCGTAATTCTAGCTGATTTCATTTGTTCATATCCCATTTTTCTTCTCTTCCCAGCTTCAGATTTAGCCAAAATATAATGTGCTACTTTTTAGTCCATAGTGTGTCTGATTTTCTTGATAGTTGTACAAATATTCAATTTCTCAATAGGCTGTTCTATTACTGTATTTTTGAAAGGCCAAAATGGTAAACGAATAGCATAATTGTTAACTGAAGGAAAGGTTAAGGCTAAGAGTTTCATGACAAAAGTTTGAAGCACAGGACAAGCTTAAAACCAAAACTTAAAATCCTGTGCAACCTATCACTGCAGTTAGAAATAATTAAACTCCTGATGGTACCTGATTAATAACTCTATTGTCTTAATAAATGAAGATGTCAGAAGCCAGTAAAGAGCACCTACTGGCAATATCCCTCCCACCTTCAAATCTTACCTTTTCAAAGAATGAAAGCCACCAAAAAGGCATTGAATTTGTCATCAACAAATCAAGTCATGCACAGTGATCAAATTCTTGTTCTGTTTACTGACCGCAGAGAAATCTGCCATTTTCCTGTGTGTATACTATGGGGACCAATGCCGAAAGACTTGAACTAAAATTTTAGTGATGTGTATAATTTTTATTCTTCCTATTATTGATCAATATTTCACCCAAGAGTCCCTTCAATGCAAAGATACTTTCCATGCTGTGTCTTTGAACAAAAGCAGACTTGACAAGTTTTGTGACCATAAAAATCAACCCATCCAGTATGTTTAGCTTGGCACGAGGCGAATGACAGTGTGTGTGGTAAATCTAAAACTACAGCAAAGTAGATGTTTGATTACTTTACTTTAATTCTTTCTCAAAGTTCATTGGACAAATCCTGAACTGTTATTTTTTTAAGTAACATGTAATTGAAATGGTAACTAAACAGTCTGAGGCCTGAGGAATTATAATTAACTACTTTTCAAAAGTAATATTCCAAATACTAGTGGTATGGTTCTATCTGCCTGCCTGCCTATCTGACTGACTGACTAATTTTTTATTTGATGTTTTCTACTAAGAAATTAACAAAGATGCCTTATTTGAGTAAATTCAGATTACTGCAGAATGCTAATATAACCCCTATGGACTTTTTGGTTCAGTATTACACTTTATCTGGAGGGAAATTGCCTCCTTTACATTCTTCCTACAGTCAAGACAAGGTATCATTTTAGAACTTCTTTCACTAAGCCCTTGTAAACTCATAAAAAGCAAAGGAGCTTAGCTCATTATACCCTTCTTAGGAAATAGCTTGATTACTTTACTTAATTTAGACACACATTCCAGGGGATATATTGTTAAGAAACACAACAAAATATATTTTCATTCAGTACACAGAAATAAAATTTAAGAGACAGGAAAATGGTCATCTAAAATTAAAGATGTGAAGATATGTCATGTCTCATCAAGAAATTTGTGTTTATATTAAACCTGAAAATTGCCTGCTGAGTATCACAATTTGTTTTTATACCAAAATAATTTCACAGCTGCTCAACAGTCACTTTTACCAAACATCTAAGGACTGGTTCAGGGAGGTACATACTGCTTGGACCAACCTCCAGAAGGATCAGTCAGAGCTAAAATTTCATTACCATGAGAAAAATATTAAAGATAATTTATAAAACAGACTGACAAATATCCATGTAAACCTATTTACCTGTGTCCATTTCTCTGTGTGCACCCCCTTAACATGGAAGGAGAACGTTTGTGAGTTTCTACTGGGAAGTCCATGGTTCCAAGTTTGAGAGGAGAAAAAGAAAGGGGGAGAGTAAAATGTGGCACTCTATATGCTATACTCTCTCAAGAGCTATAAATTTCAGACATTACATAAGAACATAAGAACAGCCTTGCTGGAACAGGCCACAGCCCATCCAGTCCAGCATTCTGTCTCACACAGTGGCTCACCATTTCCTTCAGGGTATTCCCAAGGAGATGCCTGCTTAGGATTCCCTGGAAATGATATTGAGAGATATCCTGCCTATCTCTCCAACCCGCAGGTTGTCCTTAAGTATCCATAATTATAGCCATTGATACTCTTGTCCTCCATGAACTTGTCTAATCCTTTCTTAAAGCTGTCAAGACTGACAGCTGTCACCACTTCTTCTGGCAGGGAGTTCCATAGACCAGTAATCCTCTGGGTGAAAAAGTACTTTCTCTTATTTGTTTGAGAACTAGTACCCAAAAGTTTCATGGTGTGTCCCCTAGTTCTAGTGTTATGCGATAGGGAAAACAGTTTTTCCTTATCTACTTTGTCCACACCGTGCATGATTTTATAAACTTCAATCAGGTCACCTCTTAGACGTTGTCGTTCAAGAGTGAAGAGGCCCAACTGTTGCAGCCTCAGATGGTAAGGAAGGTGTTCCAGTCCCCCAATCATTCTGGTTGCCCTCCTCTGCACTTTTTCCAGCTCCATAATATCCTTCTGGAGGTATGGCGACCAGAACTGTACACAGTATTCCAGATGGGGCCTCACCATAGATTTATAAAGAGGCAAAATGACACTTGCTGACTTATTTTCTATACCCTTCCTAATGATCCCTAACATTGAGTTTGCTTTTTTCACTGCTGAGGCACACTGGGTTGACACCTTCATTGAGTTGTCCACTAGGACACCAAGGTCCCTTTCCTGGTTTGTCGCAGAGAGTTCAGACCCCATCAGTTTATAAATGTAATTGGGGTTCTTTGCCCCAACATGCATCACTCTGCACTTACTAATGTTGAAACTCATTTGCCACTGTTTTGCCCACTCCCCCAGTGTCGAGAGATCCCTCTGGAGCTCCTCACAATCTCTCACAGTTTTCACTACCCTGTATAATTTAGTGTCGTCAGCAAATTTGGCTACCTTGCTTTTTACTCCTACCTCTAGATCATTTATGAAGAGGTTGAAAAGCAGGGGTCCCAGTACTGAACATTGGGGGACCCCACTCTTTACTTCCCTCCACTTGGAGAAGTGTCCATTTAGTGCTACCCTCTGTTTCCTGTCCCTTAGCCAGTTGCTGATCCAGGACAAGACCTGTCCCTTTATTCCATGACTGGTAAGTTTACTCAAGAGCCTTTGGTGTGGGACCTTGTCAAAAGCCTTCTGAAAGTCCAGATAAACAATGTCAACTGGATCCCCCTATCCACATGCTTGTTGACACTCTCAAAAAATTCCAGCAGATTAGTGAGGCATGATTTGCCCTTGCAAAAGCCATGTTGGCTCTCCTTTAGCAGCGCCTTCTCGTCTATGTGCCTATTAATTCTATCTTTTAGGATGGTTTCCATCACTTTACCTGGGACACGTCAAACTGACAGGTCGGTAATTTCCTGGATCACCCCTGGATCCTTTTTTGAAAATTGGTGTTACATTCGCTACCTTCCAGTCATCAGGCACAAAGCCTGATTTGAGGGAAAGATTATATATTTTGGCTAGGATATCAGCAATTTCATCTTTAAGTTCCCTGAAAACTCGTGGATGGATGCCATCTGGCCCTGGTGATTTGTTAGTGTTTAGTTTAACAAGACATGCAAGGACCTCCTCCCTGGTTATTTCTATCTGGCTTAATTCTTCGGTTTCCCTCCCTACGAAGATAGGCTCTGTTTTGGGCATGTGGCCTCTGTCTTCTTCAGTGAATACTGAAGCAAAGAATTCATTGAGTCTCTCTGCAATCTCTGTTTCCTCTTTAATAACCCCTTGCCTTCCATTGTCATCTAATGGTCCAATGGCCTTCCTAGTTGGGTTCTTACTTCTAATGTACTTAAAGAAGTCTTTGTTATTTCTCTGAGTATTTTTAGCTATACGCTCCTCAAAGTCTTGCTTTGCTTTCCTGATTGTTGCCTTGCATTTGTTCTGCCAGAATTTATGTTTCTGCCTGCTGTCCTCATTCGGACAAGCCTTCCATCTTCTAAATGAGCTTTTCTTGCTCTTGATCACTTCCCGAACAGCTCCTGTAAGCCACATCGGAGTCCTCTTGGACCTGGCAGTGCCCTTTTTCCTTTTGGGTATGCATTCCAATTGAGCTTCTGTTATTGTTTTTGTAAACAGCCTCCATGCCTCTTGGAGTGTTTGGACTATCTCAATTTTCCCTTTCAGCTTCTTTTTTACTAGTCTCCTCAACTTTGGGAAATTTCCTTTTTGAAAATTTAAGGTCTCTGTGTTAGATTTTATCAGTGACTTGCGGTCTATGATCAAGTTAAACATAATTGAGTTGTGGTCACTGTTCCCTATTGGATCAGTCACATTAACATCTTGCACCAGATCCTGAGTATTACTCAGGATCAAGTCAAGGATTCTTGTACCTCTAGTTGGGTCTTCAACCATCTGTCCCAGGGAACAATCATTTAGCATATCTAGGAACTTTATCTCTTTATCATGTGCTGAACAACAGTTCACCCAGTCTATGTGAGGGTAATTGAAGTCCCCCATTATAACCAGGCTTCCCTTCTTGGATGCCTCCTTTACAACATTCTCCAACTGCCAGTCTCCCTCAAGAGTTTGGGTCGGAGGCCGATAGTATATGCCTACTGTTAGACCATCCTTGTGGCCTGGTACTCTTACCCACAGAGCTTCTAATGGTGACTCCAAATCACCTAGATATTCCAATTCATACGATTTTATCACTTCTTTGACATACAAGGCCACACCACCTCCCATTTGCCCCTTCCTATCCTTCCTGTACAGTTTGTAGCCTGGGATAACTGTATCCCATTGGTTATCATCCGTCCACCAGGTTTCAGTGATACCAATAATATCAATATTCTTATCTATTGCTAAGTATTCCAGCTCCCCTATTTTGTTCCGGAGGCTTCTGGCATTTGTATACAAGCATTTATATATGCTTTTCTGACACAGTCTTTTGTGTCCAGCTGCATTGTTAGACTGCCTCTTGCATCCTTCTGCTAGAATGCTAGTGACTAGCTCCTCGCTCTGCTCAGTAATTTTTGCATCCTCCTCACTACTCAAGTACACACTTTCCCAAACCAGATGCTGCCCAGCTCCTGTCGGCTTTCCCCCAATTATCAGTTTAAAAGCTGCTCTGCAGCCTTTTTGATGTTGAGTGCCAGCAATCTGGTCCCATCATGGTTCAAATGCAACCCATCCCTCCTGAACAGATTTGGCTTGTCCCAAAATGTTCTCCAGTTCCTGACAAATCTGAAACCCTCCTCTCGACACCACCGCCTCATCCACGCATTGAGGTTTCTGAGCTCTGCCTGCCTGGTAGGTCCTGCGCGAGGGACAGGCAGCACTTCTGAAAATGCTACCTTGGAAGTCCGGGACTTCAATCTTCTTCCTAACAACCTGAATTTGGCTTCCAGGACAGACCGCTTGGCCTTCCCAACATCATTGGTACCAACGTGTACCATGACAACTGGCTCGTTCCCAGTTCTCTCTAACAATCTATCTAGATTTCTTGTGATGTCTGCAACTTTTGCACCTGGCAGGCAAGTCACCATACGGTTATCATGTGCATCACAAATCCATTTCTCTGTATTTCTAATTATTGAATCGCTTAGTACAAGGAGCCTCTCTCCTGCAATCTGTTCATCTACATGCACCTCGTCAACCATATTAAGGGAGAGAACCTCAGTTTGTTCCTGTTGTTTATCTTCCTGGATCTCATCAAGTGTGATGAAGGAGAGATCATCAGGTGGAACCAGTTGTTCCTCTGTGTGTTCCTCATCAGGTGTGATGAGGGAAAGAGCCTCAAATTTATTCTGTAATTTCAGACTCTCAGAGTGATCCCCTACTCTTCTCCTCCTTTGAGTCACATTCCTCCAAACATCTCCCTCCTGAGTTAGTGAAGGGCCTTCTCCCTCAAAACTGTGCCCTGTCTCTTCTTTGCCCAGCATAGTCTGTTCCGCTCTGTCCAAGAACAGCTCAAGCTCCTTAATTTGTTGATGGTCAGATATGCGGGCCTCTAGCTGCTGGACCTTCTCTTCTAGTAGTGCAACCAGCTTGCACTTGCTGCAAGTGTAGTTCTCCATATGCTTTGGCAAGAACACAAACATGGCACAAGTATTGCAGGTAACTACAACTGTTCCCTCAGAATCCATTTTAACAAGTGCAGTATTCTGGGCCTCAAAAATGTACACGTTTACTACCTTTATAATCCCAAAAAGGGTGGAAGTCAAAACTGGCCATATTGCCCAGGTTAGACAGCACTGACTATGTTAGCCCTTTTGCCCCAACACTCAATCCCAACAGCAACATCTGAAGGACTAGATTTATGATGGTGAACCTTGGCACTCCAGGTGTTCTTTGACTTCCATTACCAGAAGCCCAAGTCAGCACTCCTGCTGATCAGGGATTCTGGGAATTGAAGTTCAAGAACACCTGGAGTGCCAAGATTCACCATCACTGGACTAGACCCATGTGTAGTACAAGCCCAGTCCTCAGATTAGGGGACAGAGCCCCTACTACTGCTACTTAGCTCTACTCAAAAGATCCCTGTCTACTGCTCCATGGTAGATGGTTTGCTCTTCTTTGGACTGAGGTGTGGTGGCGCCTGGCCCTCCACTTAAGAAGAGAAAGCCAGGTTTCCTCACCTGTATCTGTATTGTTCTGCTCCTTGCAACTGAGAGAAAAGTCCTATTGCCTTCCTCTTGCTTCACTCTTCAGCTCTCTAACCAGGCTTCTCTGCTATTATCTTTATTTATTTATTTATTTCAGAGGCACCACAAGCATATAATAACATACAAAGCTAAAATTAACTTATTTAAAACAAACATTAATTAGATGACATCTGCCCAATATTGAAAGCGCGGCACCAAAATGGCCGCCGCACTCTTTGCAGGCCCCCCCCCAGACTCAGACATCCGGGTGAGTTAGGGGGCGTGGCCACCCCTGTATAAAAGGGGTGGCCACGAGGCAGACGAGCTGCCATTTTAGAAATAGCGACGGAGAGGAGAAGTTTTCTCCGTCGCTGTTTGTTTTTCAGTCTTCGGCTGTTTAGCCCTTGAGCCTTTTCCCGGCTGGGAAAGGAGGATTCGCGCATGCAGAGCCTTGGTTCGCTGGGCTACTGCGTGCTTTGGCGCTAGGCTTTTTTTTTTGATCCCTACTTTTTCTCAAGACATGCCTCCCAAACAGAAGGCACTGGCGACGAAGCCGCGGCCAAAGGGGAGGACTTTCCCTGGCCCTGCGCAGGATGGGGGACAGCCATCGGGTCGGAGGACCAGGGCTGCGCCCCCGCCGCAGGGCACTACGCCAGCCTTGCCTACCGATACCGGTGGGGCGATTCAGGCTGGCACTTGGCAGCCGGGCTTGGCTGGCCAGCCACAGGCCGGCCCCTCAAGGGCTTCGGCCCACGGCTTGCCTTTACCGGCCATGGGTCAGGGCAGCGGGGGAGGGCCTGGTGCGGGCACACAACCTGTTCCTCCTCCGGCCCCTCATGGGCCGGAGTTTTGGGCAGGGCCCTATTCTGGCCCTGGCTCTCCTTTCGGTGTACCGTTCCAACTGCCTAGTGGGTCTTCAGGCCAACCCGGCCTGCCTTATGCTGGGGGCTCTGTAGCAGTGGATGCTTTACTAGCACGTTTAGTAGTGCTGGAGGCATCCTTGGGGATTGCACAGCCTCCTGTGGGAGGGGGCGCTTCTCTTTCTGCCGGGGCCCCTTCGTGTCCACTGGCTACCTCGATGGCCGCCACGCTGCACCAGGCGGCCAGCCAGGTTGAGCTGCTTGAGACGCTCCGGCCTGTGCCTGCTGGTGTCTCGCAGCTCCCTGTTCGTCCAGAGCTGCAGACAGGGAGTAATCAGGTGTGGCCCCAGAGCTCGATTCCGGTCGCAAGCTCTGACGCCTGCCGTGGGCCGGAACCCCCGGTGGGGGCGGCTCACGGGGGTGCACCTAGTGAGTATCAGGTTCAAATTAGTGCACCTACATTACAGCCCACTTCCAGTGGTGGGGTTCAGTGGCCCTGGCCTCGTCAAGTTGAGGTGAGTGGGAATCAGTTACCAGTCTATCCCAGTGCCCCTTGGTTTCAAAATGGCACCTCATTGAGGACGGGGGTTTCTGCCCCTGGGGCAGTGCCGGGCACCGCAGGGGCTATCCAGGTTCTGCTGCGTATGCCCCCTACACATAGTGTGCCGGTGACGGCTTTGCCGACGGCTGGTTATTCCTTGCCCCTTGGTGATCATTTGTCCCAGGTCACGAGGGAGAAGATTTGGCGGGGGGAGTACGTGGATATATTCTCCCTGCTGAACCGTGAGCCCACCAAGGAAGAGAGAGAGGGACAGGATGACAGAGACAAGGAGTTGTCTCGTCGTCGTAAGCCACCGCGCACCTGGGCCAACTGGTTGCCGGCATATCTTATTTATATGGCGGTATACCTTAGGGCCTGGCCTGATCTGGCCATACCTATGGTCCAATACTTGGACAATATTTACAGGGCGATGGTGGATTTCCCTGGCCCATCGTGGTTGGCTTACGATGAGGAATTTAGAATGAGGGTGCCCCTACACCCGGAGATGAGATGGGATGAGCCCTGTCAAAAATTGTGGCTCTTGTACATGACCCCCATGCGTCCGGCGCCTGGGGATAGGTACCATTGTGGCCATGCCGTGCAGCAAGCTGCTCCAACACAGGCTCCCCGCCAGCCGGCGGGGCAGGGGGTTCCAGCCCACTTGCAGTGTTGGAGCTTCTCGGCTAATGGCGTGTGCAATTAGTGACAGTGCCGATATAAGCATGAGTGTCCCTCTTGCGCTGGCCCCCACGCCGACGCCGCGTGCCCGCAGGCTGGTAGGTCACGGGGCAGAGGTAGAGGTGGACAGGGAGTGGGCAGAGCTTCTGCGGATGGAGCTAGCCAGTCAAAAGGCCCCCTCCCCAGTTAATGTGTATATGTTGGAGCGATGGCTCTCAACTTATCCAAGGAGGGAGGATGCGAGGTACCTCCTGGAGGGTTTCCAGTTGGGCTTTCGTATCCCATTCAAAGGGGTACGGGGACCCCAAGATGCCCCCAATTTACTTTCCCTGAAGGGTAAGGAGGAGATAGCTGCCCTGAGTATTGCCAAAGAAGTAGAGTCCAAGAGGGTGGCGGGCCCCTTTTCCGAACCACCCTTCCCTAACCTGAAGGTCTCCCCTCTGGGGCTAGTACCTAAAAGGACCCCGGGTGAATTCTGTTTAATCCACCATCTATCGTACCCGGTGGGTTACTCTGTCAATGATGCTATTCCTGATGACCTTTGTTCGGTCAGGTATACGTCGTTTGACCAAGCCCTACGGATGGTGCGCTCTTGTGGTCCTGGTGCCCTCCTGGCAAAATGTGACATTAAATCGGCATTCTGATTACTGCCAGTGCACCCGGGGGACTTTGAGCTATTGGGTTTTAGATTCCAAGGGAAGTTCTATGTAGACAAGGCCATGCCTTTTGACTGCTCTATTTCATGTTCAGCATTTGAACGTTTTAGCACTTTCCTTCAGTGGGCCTTTGTTCGCAGGTCCGGGTCTTGGTCTGTAGCCCATTACCTTGATGACTTTTTATTCGGGGGTGAACGGGGCTCGGACACGTGCACGCGTCTCCTCACTACATTTCAGACGCTAATGTGGGAACTGGGTGTCCCTTTAGCGCCCGAAAAGACCGAGGGCCCATCCACTACGCTCACATTTCTGGGTATTGAAATTGACATGGTCGCACAGGCATCCCGGTTACCCATTGACAAGGTCACCCGGATCTCCACGATGATTTTGGCCTTGCTGGCCAAACGTAAGGTGTCACTTCGTGAGCTTCAGGTACTTCATGGCCATCTTAACTTCGCCTCCAGGGTGGTGATGCCCGGCAGAGCATTTGCGCGGCGCCTATGTGACGCCATGTCTGGCCTGTTAAAGCGCCACCACAGGATCCGACTGACCAGGGGCATGCGAGCTGACCTTCTGGTTTGGCTTAAATTCCTGCAGTAATTTAATGGGGTCTCTTTCTGGAGATCCGAACTTTTGGTTTCCCCTAGATTCCAAGTACAGTCGGATGCCTCCGGCTCCCTGGGATATGGGATTTACTTTGAGGGGAGGTGGGCTTATGGCCAATGGCCTCCAGCATGGTGGGGCACGGATCACCTCCGCGATCTTACATTCCTTGAGTTCTTTCCAATCCTGGGAACTTTGATGCTATGGGGCGAGGAGTGGGCCGACTCCGTGGTCCATTTTTTGTGTGACAATGCTGCGGTAGTCCACATTGTCAATGCTCAGACGTCTCAGTCACCCAGGGTGATGGCGTTGGTTCGTCAGTTTGTGTTACGTAGCCTACGCCTGAATGTGCTTTTTAAGGCCAGACATGTACCAGGCATTAATAATGATATCGCTGATGCTTTATCCCGCCTGCAGATCCCCCGGTTCCGTGCCTTGGCTCCGGAAGCAGAGGAATTCCCCTCGCCACTCCCGGCCGAGATTTGGACATTTGGCAAGGAGAGGTGAACCGGGCGATCGGCATGTCTTTGGCACCTCACACACGTAAGGCGTATCAACATGTTTTAGAACCTTTTGGCGTATCAACATGTTTTAGAACCTTCAATTTAGAACCTTTTGTGTGCAACTTCAGTTGCCCGAAGTTTGGCCCATTCCAGTCGAACAGGTTTTACAATTTATGGTTTATTTACACAGTCAGGGTTTGGCTCCTCGCACTATAACATCCAGGCTGTCGGCACTGGCATTTATGGCCAAGGTGAGGGGTTTTGCTGTCTGCGTGAATGATTTCCGCATACGACATGTTTTGGAGGGGTGGACACGGGAACGTGGCCACCGCCCGGACAGGGGTACTGACCCACCTTGCACAAGGCTGGCATAATCTGTGTTTTGATAAGTATGAGGCGGCTCTTTTTCACACGGCTACCACGGTGGCCTTCTTTGGAGCACTCCGCATCAGTGAGTTGGTACTACTGTCTAAGGTGGATGCGACTCGTAGGGCACTGGAACTCGACGATGTCTATGTCACCAATGAGTGGGCTCAGTTGAGGATACGTTCCTCAAAGGTTGATCAGCACAGCGTAGGCAGTGGAGTTAGACTGCTACGATGTTCCATTGCAGACATCTGTCCAGTTGGTGCCCTACAGAAGTTCTTGGCAGTGCGTGGCGCGCACCCTGGCCCGTTTTTCTGCCACCAGGATGGGTCTCCCCTTACTAAATTTCAATTTTGGAAGGTGACCGGTATGGCACTATCCAGTGTTGGCCTCCCCGGGGCTCGTTACGGCACCCATTCATTTAGGATAGGTGCTGCATCCACTGCGGCTGCATTTGGGTGCTCTGAGGCTGATATACGCCGTATGGGAAGATGGGGATCTATGCGTTTTGCATTATATGTTCGCCCTTTTCAGGTATGAGTACCAGTTAAGTCATTGTTCTCTTTTCTTCTTTTACAGACCCTGTGTGTCCCCACACACCGGTGGCAGTATGGCTGGTGGGCCACAGTTATGTGCACTGGGCAGCGCAGTATGCTGCGGCGACAGAGTGGGGACCCCAGCTTGGACTGCGTGCAACCGCACGCATACGTTGGTACGGTAAGCGCGGAATGAGATGGCGGGAACTGTTGCCATTCCTGTTTTCCATCAGGGATGCTGAACCGCCTGATGTCCTTGTACTGCACCTCGGGGGCAATGACCTCGCCCAGGTCACTGGCCTTTCCTTAAAATTCACGATTTGCAGTGACCTAGCTTATTTGCATTACGTGTGGCCGTCCACAAGGCTGCTATGGTCGGACATCATACCGCGTCATTCATACAGGGGAGGTATTGACCTCTGTGCCCTTGACTGCGCTCGCCGCTCGGTGAACAGGGCTGTTGCCCGGTTCTTGGCAGACAAGGGTTTGGGGATGGTCATCCGACACCCCACGATTAGTTTACAAAATTATGATCTTTATGCAGGGGATGGGGTCCACCTGTCGGCTAGAGGTATGAACCTCTTTTTGGAAGATTTGCAAGCAGGCCTGTTGACCGAACTGACGGTCTGGGAGGGGGGCGGTGAGTCTTCATTGAAGTCTCCCCGTGTGGCAGGTAGCACTGGTAAGGTAAAGATTTATGAGCCATAGGTATCCGGCAGGTTCGCAATTGACTGGCCAACACTTAGACAGGTACAGGTGTAATAGCTTTGACCGGTCAACGACGAACCAGGCAAGGGGTGATGGCAGGAGCTTTTCAGCATGCATCACCCCGTGATTTGACGGATACACGTCATAGGGTTGGGTCAGTAGATAGTTTATTGACTCCGGTCAACAATTTGTTTGTGTCAACAAACAAATTGATACAAATGGATACATTGTAGCCAATTGCCATTGGCAATTTTGGGAGAAACCTTACCAGTGTTACTGTGGCCTGCTTGCCTTAAGAATTACAATTGGATGAATACACCAATTGAAAGTTATAATTCGGACTAGGGCATTATTCAATAAAAGTGGCCCAATGCCTTTATCCATATACCGGTGTCTGAGTCTTTCTTTGGTGGGTGCGCCTGCAATGTGCCACATCAACCATTTCCTCTTGCCAACATAAGATCCTCCTCAGTGCATGTTGAGGGGCATCATGTGCATTGTATTATATGGGTGATAGTTTGTTCTTCTCCACATTCACACAGGCTGTCATCTACTGGGAAACCCCACTTTCTCAGATTAGCTCTTGATCTTCCTACCCCAGCACACAGTCTGTTTAAAGCTTTCTGCACAGGCCATGGTTGTTCTTGGCCAGGCAGTAGAGAATTGTGTGGTTCTGCCTAGTTGTCTGGTAGCTCCTTGCTCGGCTTCCAAAGTTCTAGGGTGATCTGTGGGGGCTGGTTGTTCAGAGGGGTAGACGTTACGAGCAAACTGTTCCTTGATTTCAGTCTCTGCTTTGGTAGTTGGTGATCAAATAGCAGATGTCTTTCTGAGGATCTTGCTTTGACCCCTCTTTCTCAGCAGCACTTTCTCAACAAAATGTTGGTGGAGGGATACCAGCTAAGTAATGCACTTTTTGTACTGGGGTTAGTTTTAGGCATCCTGTGACCAATCTCGCGGTTTCATTTAGGGTCACATCCAGCTGCTTTGCATATGTTGATCTGTACCCCACTGGACTAGCATACTTTCCTGCAAAATAACATAAAGCTAGCGCAGAAGTTCCTAATGTGTGTGGTTGGGCACCCCAACTTGTGCCTGTTATTTTTCTCAAAATATTTTTTTCTTGCAAATACCTTCTGTTTGGTATTTAGGCAGTGGGTCTTGAAGGTGAGAGTTTAATCTAGTGTGACTCCAGGTTATTTGGGGGTGTCACAGTGTTCAAGTCTGATGCCTTTCCAGTTCACCTGCAACCTTCTTGATGTCTTGTGATTTTTCAGATGAAAATGACAGAGCTGAGTTTTTAGACAGTTTGGCTTTAGTTGGTCATCCCTATAATATATAGCCATTAACTTCAAAGCCTCAGTCAGTTTTTTCTCAACAGCCTTGAAGGTTGTGCACTGTGCAGCAATTGCAGGATTGTCGTCATAGAGAAAGCTCCTGGTAGCTTCTGGCAGTGGTTGATCATTAGTATATATGTTAAACAGTGTGGGGGCAAGCACCCTGCCCGGCAGGAAGCCACTTCTTTGATTTCTCCATTGGCTGTGTTGTCCTTGGAAATCATCAAAAAAATCTACAGTTTTCCAATAAACAACCTATGATTTTTGTGAATTTAAAATCCTTAGTAATGTGGGAGACTTTGTGATGTGGGAAGCACCTCTGCTGCTATGAAATGTAGTCACCAGCTCAGGTGGATTCTAATAGCTGCTGCTTTTCATTTGCTGCAGCTGAGAGTGGCACAAAAGGCCTTGGACCTTCCTCCTGCCTCTTCAGTTTGCTTCCACTTCATGCCATGCAACACTGTTTTCCTGCTGTTCATCTAACAGAGCAGAGCACACTTTTGTGAAAGTAGAGGAAAGAGCTGGACTATAAACCAATGCTAGGAAAGGAACAAATATTTGGCAACTATGTCTATTTCTTTCTGAGCAACTTCTTTGGGTTAAAGGAGATTACAGGGTTAGATGTGGCTGCAGCGCATCTCTCATACTGCACTTCCAATTAACATAATCCCACTCACAGCCACAGTCTTGTTCGTAGTCTCCCTCTGTTCCTTCACTTTATTGAAATGCAAAATGGAAGCACTTCTTAAAACCAGACAAAACTAATGGTCCTTCCACCCTCCTACCTCTCCCTCTGTTTCTTTTGTTTTGCTGAAAGGATTCTCAAAGCCCCCACTAGACCCTGTTGCTTGTATGCAGGCTTTTCTGTCAGCCTTGTGAATGCTTGCTTTCCTCAAATCTACTTCTTACAGGTAATTTCAATAACACAGAGTTTCTTAGTACAAAGCTAAACTAATTAGACAGAGTGTGTATCTATTCCCTCTGACATGAGGCTCCGAAGAGGGACGCCGCAGCCACAGCCGCGCTCTCCCCGCCCCCACCACCGGCGGGGAGATAAAGGGAGCCTCCCGTGGCCCGGGAGGTTCCGAAGAGGGACGCCGCCGCCGCCGCCGCCACGCTCTCCCCGCCCCCACCACCGGCGGGGAGATAAAGGGAGCCTCCCGTGGCCCGGGAGGCTCCGAGGAGGGACGCCGCCGCTGCCGCAGCCACAGCCGCGCTCTCCCCGCCCCCACCACCGGCGGGGAGATAAAGGGAGCCTCCCGTGGCCCGGGAGGCTCCGAAGAGGGACGCCGCCGCTGCCGCAGCCACAGCCGCGCTCTCCCCGCCCCCACCACCGGCGGGGAGATAAAGGGAGCCTCCCGTGGCCCGGGAGGCTCCGAAGAGGGACGCCGCCGCCGCCGCCGCCGCGCGCTCTCCCCACCCCCACCACCGGCGGGGAGATAAAGAGGCCATTCAGCCCGGGAATGGGAGGCAGGTGTGTCCCACCTCCCTTTGGGCCCTGCCTGTTGGGGGGCTTAAAGGGGAGGCGCCATTGCGTTGCCTCTTCCCGGGGCCTTCACCATTCGGCCCAAGAATGGAAATGGGAGGTAGAGGCAGACGGCGCTGGAGCCGCCGCCGCCGTCGCCGTCGTCGCCGTGGCCACGCAGGATTGTCCCTCCCCGCCCCCTACCATTGGGCGGGGAGGTTGGAGGGCCTTTCTGGCCAAGGGAGCCAGAGGTGCCGTAACCATCGCGCTAGGCCGTCCCTCCCTGCCCCTTGCCATCGGGCAGGGAGTTTAGGAGGGCTCCTCATGGTAGTGGGGAGCCGAAGACGCTGCCGTGGATGTTGTCTCCGCACACGGACGTCCCCTCCAGCTCCTTGCCTCCGCCCTCCCTATCTGGGGGGGAGAAAAAGGAGATGTGGACGACAGGACTCGCCAGTGCTTTTTGTGCATTCTAGGAGCCAATGTTCGGTGCTGGAATTGGGGGGGATGGCGGAGGGGGGGGGAAGAGAGAGTGTTGGCCTTGCCAGCCAGGAAGGAGGGACAGCATTCCGTCTAGGGAGGTTCCGGAGATTCATATAGGTGTTGTGATGGGCATGGGGCGGTATGGCGGGTATCGTGGGGCGGGCCGCACTCGGGGAATGCGGGTCCGATGTTTAATTGCGGTCCCTCATTCCAGCCCTACCGGTACATCTCTGGGCCCTGAGCGGCAGATCCGGAGTGACCCCACCCTTAGGCTGCTGCTGGTGAATGCCAGGTCGGTTTGTAATAAGGCCCCCCTGATTCAAGATGCCATCCAGGAAGGGCTGGCCGACCTGGCATGCATCACTGAAACCTGGCTGACTCCTGAAGATGGAGTACCTCTCTCGGACATGTGTCCAGCTGGGTTCGGTACTTGGCACCAGCCTAGAGGTGAGGGGAGGGGCGGTGGTGTCGCCATTGTTGCCAGGGAGTCCTTGGGAGTTGCTAGGGCCACTGCTCCACAAGTGTCTGGTTGTGAGGCCCTGCTTCTACGGTTGGGCCCCAAGGGTCAGCTGGGGATCTTACTCCTGTACCTGCCCCCTTGCAGGGTAAGGGATGCCCTGCCTGAGCTCCTCGAGGCCGCCTCGATGCTGGCGTTGGAGTTCCCGAGACTTATGGTTCTGGGGGACTTCAATTTGCCATCGCTGGGGACGGCTTCTGAGGTGGCAAGGGAGTTCATGGCTTCCATGGCAGCCATGGGCCTAACTCAGGTAGTTCGGGGTCCAACCAGGGGCAGTGGTCACATGCCAGACTTAGTTTTCTTGTCGGAGCAGTGGCAGAGTGATCTAAGATTACAGGATTTAGTCATCTCACCTGTGCCATGGTCGGATCACTATCTGGTGACTCTTGACTTTCTGGGGGCGACACTTCATCGTAGGGAGGCTGGGCCGATTAAAATGGCCCGCCCTCGGCGACTAATGGATCCAGATGGATTCCAGAGGGAACTGGGGGATGTTCCTCTGGATCGGCTACGCGATTCACCCGGGGCACTTGTCGACCTGTGGAATAGGTCGACAACAGTAGCCTTGGATGAAATCGCGCCACTGCGGCCTCTCCACGCCCGGGGGACTAGGTCATCTCCGTGGTTCACAGATGAACTGCGTGAACTCAAACGGGCAAAGAGACGCCTAGAGCGCCGCTGGGTGAAGACCCAGGATGACTCCGATTGGACACTAGCTAGAGCTGCTATTAGGGCCTACCTAGTGGCGATAGGGGTGGTGAGGCGGCAATACTTCACCGCCCTTATTGCCTCCGCTGATAATCGCCCAGCCGCCCTGTTCCGGGTAACCAGGTCCCTCCTTGGTAGGGGGGGATCGGTGCCCGGTTGGCAGGGTTCGGCTGAGGACTTTGCTGACCATCTGGTGGAGAAAATCGATCGGATTCGTTCAGGGTTGAATCCTGGCGTGGATGGGGAGGGTCGGGGGGGTGCCGGAGCGCAGTCTTGCTGTACGATCTGGGATCAGTTCGATCCTGTTGTCCCTGATGAAGTGGACAGGCTCCTTGCAGCTGTTCGTGCCACTACATGTCCTTTGGATCCCTGTCCTACTTGGTTGGTGAAAGCCTCCAAGGAGGTAACAGGTGGCTGGATAGGGGGGATAATAAATGCCTCATTACGGGAGGGGGTATTTCCTGCACAGCTAAAACATGCTTTGGTGCGCCCCCTCCAGAAGAAGATGTCCCTCGACCCAGCTGTCCTTAACAACTACAGGCCAGTTTCCAACCTGCCCTTTTTGGGTAAGGTTTTGGAGAAGGCGGTGGCGCGCCAGCTGCAGAGTGTCCTGGAGGAAGCGGATTATCTAGACCCCTTTCAATCAGGGTTCAGGCCCGGATATGGAACGGAGACGGCATTGGTCGCACTGATGGATGATCTCTGGTGGGAGCGGGACGGGGGTTGTCCATCCGTCCTTGCTCTTCTTGACCTCTCAGCGGCTTTCGATACCGTCGACCACGGTATCCTTCTGGAACGGCTCGAAGGACTGGGGATCCAGGGCACTGTGTTGTCCTGGTTTTCCTCATTTCTGGAGGGCCGTACCCAGTCGGTATGGTTAGAGAGTGAGAGGTCCAGCCCTAGGCCCCTTAAGTATGGGGTGCCGCAGGGCTCTGTGCTCTCTCCTCTCTTATTTAACATCTATATGAAGCCACTGGGTGAGATCATTCGTTCCCACGGGGTGCGGTACCATCAGTACGCGGATGATACTCAGCTGTACATCTCGGCCCATGGGGACCCCAGTGATGCTGTTGAAATCCTATCCGGATGCCTGGAGGCCATTGGGGTCTGGATGGGGGCCAATGGGCTTCGGCTGAATCCCAGCAAGACAGAGTGGCTGTGGATAAGGGGCCCCGTGTTATCCAGGGAGTTACCACCTTTGGTACTGGATGGGGCTGTTTTGCCCCAGACAGACCCAGTGCGCAATTTGGGGGTTCTTCTGGACTCGCGGCTGCTGCTGGAAGAACAAGTGGCGGCTGTGGCCAGGAGGGCTTTTGCCCAACTTCGGGTGATTCGCCAATTGCGCACACTCCTGGACCGGGGCTCCTTGCTTATGGTCACCCATGCTCTGGTTACTTCCCGACTAGACTACTGTAATGCGCTCTACATGGGGCTGCCCTTGACGACCATTCGGAGGCTGCAGCTGGTCCAGAATGCGGCGGCCCGGGTGGTAATGGGGTGTGGGCGATATGCCCATGCCTCTCCACTACTCCGGGAGCTGCACTGGTTACCAGTTTGTCTCCGGGTGCAATTTAAGGTGCTGGTTTTGACCTTTAAAGCCCTATATGGCAGGGGGCCAGGATACCTTAGAGACCGCATCGTCCCAAGAGTGTCTGCCCGTCCAACTAGAGCGGACCGGAGGGGTTCTCTAATTGTGCCACCAACGAGGGATGCACATTTGTCTAGCACCCGAAGGAGGGCCTTCTCCGTGTCCGCTCCAACTCTCTGGAACCTCCTGCCAATAGACCTAAGACTCCAAAGTGAATTGCTGCCCTTCAGGAAAGGAGTGAAGACCTGGCTGGCAGGGCAGGTGTGGGGCCCGAATGGGACTATGGTGCCCGCCTGCTGGCTTGTATAAGAACTCTCTCTTCTTCCTTTTTCTTCCTTTTATAGTGGATGGGATGGGTGGGTGGGATATAGGGGTTTTTAAAGGGGGTGGGTTGGGGTTTTTTATAATGTTTTATGTATTTTTGTGCATTGTTGTGATGCCGCCCTGAGTCGGGCATGCCTGAGCGGGCGGCATATACAAATTTGACTAATAAATAAATAAATAAATAAATGATAACCCAAAGAAAGCTCCTGATAGCCAAAGCTCCAAATTTGCTTCTTTCTCAGTAAACACTGAATCTTTGTTTCCCTGTGTTTTGTTATTTTCTTACTTGAAGGAAATGGCTGAATCCATCCATGCCTAGACAATTATAAACATAGAAATATTCATCCTTGCCTACACATTTATTAATGTTGATAATATAAAGGACTAAGAAATGTGTTTGCTCCACTAGCTATTATTTTTTTCTTTACAAGAAATAATTAAATTTGTTAAAGTCTGGTGCTTCACATTAAAGTGCTCTGAATATGTGCATAGATCTCTTCTGCCAAGAAAGGCTGAGCTTCTGTCTTTCTTTCCAAGGTGTCAGAAACAAAACCTCTTTCAGTAAACAGATAACTTTCCAAGAGAAACTAGTACAATTCTTGCTTTGATAACAGAAATAGTAGTCTTTTAATTTACAAAGTAGGAAGACAACCTCCAAAGAGAGTGAGCTGCTTGGATAATTTTGTACTTCAAATGCCAAAACAACTTGGCTGAAAAGATGTTAAAAGTCACCAGTTAGCTGTCATGTCTCCACAACCAAAAGAGTCAAGCTTTGCCTTGTTCATATTTCAAAACAGAAGAATTGTGGGAATGAAGAAAAGTATTCTTTGGGCTCAGAAAAGTGATGCTTCTGTGCTATGTACATCTTTCTTTTCTTAAGGAAAAAGACAGGAAGTTGAAAATTTGCATTATGTTGGATTCTCTGAAGGTTCCTTCAAAGAGAAGTCATCTCGTCCATTGATATCCCACCAGATAAATTCCAGAAATCACTATGTATATAGGCAAGGCTTAGAGTAGTCATGGCGAATCTATGGTACTTTCATTCCCAGCCAACCCAGAGAGAAGTGAGTCCTTCTCTCCGGTAGGCCAGGAGGCGCTCTGGCCTCTTCTTTCTCCATGCAGGCATCGAGGCCACGTCGCCCGCAGGGATGAAGGAGAGTCCGGTGCTTCTCCCTATGCAGAAGGATGTGCAAGGAGGGAAAGAGTTTCAGTGAGAGACCCAGCCAGAGCCAGCAAAAGGTAAGTGCAGTCAGTGGGGGTTATGGAGTGGGGGGAGCAAGGTGGTGGGGCAGGGAGGCATGGTTACCGGCACTGTGGCTTCCCCCCACCCTAACCCCCACTGACCGCACTTACCTTTTGCCGGCTCCAGATGGGTCTTTGAAAGTCTTTCCCTCCCAGCACGACCTTCTGCATAGGGAGAAGCACCAGCCTCTCTTTCGTCCCTGCGGGCATCAAGGCCATGTCACCCGCAGGGATGAAGGAGAGGCCAGTGCTTCTCCCTATGCAGAATGCCGCGCCGGGAGGAAAAGACTTTGAAAGACCCATCCGGTGCCGGCAAAAGGTAAGTGCGGTCGGTGGGGGTTAGGGAGGGGGCTAGGTGGTGGGGCAGGGGGGCGTGGTTACCAGGGCCATGCCTCCCCCCCACGCCTTAACCCACACTGACCGCACTTACCTTTTCGTGGCTCCGGCTGGGTCTTTCAAAGTCTCTCCCTCCAGGTGCTATTTTTAAAGTCGGTGTGCCACGCATTCCCAGTCTCCTCTGTGCTCGCATCCCTCAGCCTGATTGGCTGAGGGGTTGCGCAGTGTAGAGGACTCTGGGACTCATAGTTTTCTTTTCTTTTTTGGTCATTTTTGTGTGGTGGCTGCTCCACTGGTGACCTCCGGACCCTTGTGGCGATGGTGAGGTGGGGGTAAGGTAAGTGCAGGTGGCTTGGTAAGGGATGGTTGGGCCAAGTGCGGGAGCCTTTGTTACATTCCAATGGTTAACGTCCTTCCTTATAGGTAAAGATAGCAGAGTTGCTGTTTTAAAAAATAAAGATCTGGAGGCCCACAATTGTCCACTTGGAGTTTAGAGCAACAAAAATGTAATTCCATATTACCAGGCTGCACTGCTATCCACCCTATTTTTCTTTATTCAGAGCTAGGACTGTAAATCCTTGCTCGACTCATTCTTACACATAAAAATTAGTAAAAATAACTAATGTTTCCTCTGTCTGTGAGACAATGAGATCTTTTTCTTGATACTCATGAGATCTCTCACATTTGCAAGAAAATTTGCTGTGAAAATTGTGCAGTCACACAAAATTATGAAAACTGAAAGTTTCACTGACTTTCACAAAGCAGAAGCACCATAAAGGTTGTTTGCATCTTTTTAATCTATCTGACCATTTTGGGTTTAAAAAATTGGAATAGTAGCTGTGATAGTCTGTGTTTCAAGCATATCAGACAATAAACAAAACATAAACAAAGCATGGTAGCTCTTTGAAAACTAACTGTTATATTTTAATGTTAGCTTTCGTGAATCAAGTCCACATCATCAGAATTAGGGTTAGGCCTTCAAAAGTGTAGCAGCTCAGGAGAGAAAGGAATAAATTCTGTTCCTCATGCACAGTTGTCCTGATACATGTGGTCTGATGCACAAAGTAACAACATACAATTGTTTATTGTAAAAGCAGAATCCAGGCCAGACTAGAAATACAGCAGAGGAGAAGGGGTGAAAGCCCCTGCACTCATGTCAGAATCCAATTTGAGGAACCATCTGTAATTGAACCCAGGGAGATTACACTCCATTACTAATGGAATAAGGACTACATATAAAATCCACTTGATTTTCCCTGCCACTTGAGACATATTCAGGCATTCTAAATAAGGATTAAATAAACACACTAAGAGATAGGTATCCAAGGTACCCTAGGTAAAGGAGGCTCCATAATCTTGGGTGTCTTTCCAGGTAAACAAGAATCCTGGAGAACTGGGGGGGGGGGGCAGTGATCACATGAATAGCCTCCACAGCTACATAAAAGTCAGATTGTAAATTAAAGACAGAGGTCATGCTGCTAGTGCATTTCCTTCCTGTACACCTATTTCAACCCTTTTTTTCAAATTGGATTATAGACCCACCCACCCACCCCTGAAAACTCAGGCAGTGTTCTAACTCCAGAATGGAACTAGGACATGGAGGAGCTAACTTTGCCAGCAGCTGCTACTATAACCTTTAATGGGGCAGAACCACAATGCCCCTTGTTTTATTTCTCAGATGTTCGTGAAGCCAATGAAACATTCCTCAGCCACAAGATACATCAGGGGTTTTCAGCAAAAACAAAAAACATACTTTATATAACATACATCTGTATAAAAATGACATTTAAAAAAAGAAATGATTGATTTTATGCACTGCTGTTTGTTGTACCCATGATAGTTTTTCTTCAATTGTTTTGGAATCTAGCACGATTATAGAACTCATCAAAAAGCAATTGAGAGCTGTATTCAAAATTACTCATTCAAAAGACATTTTAATTTTAAAAAACCATTCATTTGTTGCTTAGAACTGTATATTTTGTGATTTGACTCACCCATTCCTTACAAAGGAACCTTGTGACACACATTTCTGCAAATGAACAAGGAAAGGATGTAATGAATATTTGGAAATTTTCTCATCCTTGATGAAAAAGGGCATCTCAACACACATGAAAACATCTTATCAGAAATGTTTCCCTTCTGCATGAGATAAAAAACATTGGTGCTTTATTTCATGTCGTCGTCGTCGGTAGCAGTGGCAGCGGCGGCGGCAGCAGCGGTAGCAGCAACATCATCATCATCAAGAGGAAAAAATGTTTTGTACACTTTTGCACAAAAATTATATTTGTTTTGCTAAAAAGAGCAGAAATTTCATGTTACCTCACACAGTGGGGGAAAAAACCATTTTCATTCCTACCAACAAGGACTACAATAAATAAATGAAGATTTACACCCCTGGTTAATTTAATTTTGAATTTTTAGCACAGTTCTTGAATGCAAGAGTGTAGGATAACACTTCTTATAATCCTAGAAAAAGTTACTGGATGCCTGACGGTCTGTGTAAAACGTTGTCCTATAAAACCTCAGCCATCCAGAAATGTTTTCTAGCATAATAAATATGGAAAGATAAAAGAATTGTTACTTAAAAATAGAGCTTCTCTAATAGTAGCTATAATATTAAAAATATGGCATCTATGGAATTTAATTTTTTAAATTTAATTTAATTGTCACATTTATATACCGCTCATTCGGCCAAAGCCAACTCAGGGCGGTTCACAATAAAAATTTTAAAAAAACATGTTAAAAACAGTTAAAACTACCCACCCCCTAAAACAAGGGGTGCAGGATCCAAAGGCACCATGGGGAGGAGTTCTTCTACACCAACCACCCAATGGAGGTTACCCTTCCACCTGCACCCCACACTTGACCCGCCAGCCAGGTTTTAAGTTCTTTTCTGAAAGGCAGCAATTCCGTCCGGAGATGTAACTCTGTTGGCAGGAGGTTCCAGAGGGCCGGTGCAGACACGGAGAAGGCTCTCCTCCTTGTGCCAGAGAGGCGAGCCCCTCTGGCTGATGGAACAATTAGAGAGCCCCTCCGGTCCGTTCTGGTTGGATGGACAGACGTCCTCAGGGCGATGCGGTCTCTTAGGTAACCCGGCCCACTACCATATAGGGCTTTAAAGGTCAAAACCAGCACCTTGAATTGTACCCAGAGACAAACTGGCAACCAGTGTAGCTCCCGGAGCAGTGGCAAAGCATGGACATAACTCCCATGCCCCATCACCACCCGGGCTGCCGCATTCTGGACCAGCTGTAGCCTCCAAATGGTCGTCAAGGGCAGCCCTATGTAGAACGCATTGCAATAATCTAGTCTGGAGGTGACCAGAGCGTGAGTGACCATGTGCAAGGAGTCCCGGTCCAGGAGTGGGTGCAACTGGCGAATCACCCGAAGCTGGGCGAAAGCCCTCCTGGTCACAGCCGCCACCTGTTCTTCTAGCAGTAGCTGCGAATCCAGGAGGACCCCCAAGTTGCGCACCAGGTCTGTCTGGGGAAAAATAGCCCCATCCAGAACCAAAGATGGTAGCTCCCGGGTTAACGCAGGACCCCTTATCCATAGCCACTCAGTCTTGCTGGGATTCAGTTGTAGCCCGTTAGCCCCCATCCAGACCCCAACAGCTTCCAGGCACCTGGAAAGGACTTTGACGGCATCACTGGGGTCCCCATGGGCCAAGATGTACAACTGAGTGTCATCCGCGTACTGATGGTACCGCACCCCATGGGAACGAATGATCTCACCCAGTGGCTTCATGTAGATGTTAAATAGGAGAGGAGAGAGCACCGAGCCCTGAGGCACCCCCCATTTGAGGGGCCTAGGACTGGACCTCTCACTCTCCAACCACACCGACTGGGTCCGACCCCTCAGAAATGAGGAAAATCAGGACCACACAATGCCCTGGAATCCCAATCCTGGGAGCCGTTCCAGAAGGATAAGCGTGGTCAACGGTATCGAAAGCCGCTGAGAGGTCAAGAAAAGCAAGGACGGATGGGTGACCACCGTCCTGCTCCCGCCAGAGATCATCCATCAGTACGACCAATGCCGTCTCGGTACCATATCCAGGCCTGAATCCTGACTGAAAGGGGTCCAGATAATCCGCTTCATCCAGTACCCCCTGCAGCCAACGTGCCACTGCCTTCTCCAACACCTTCCCTAAAAAGGGGAGGTTGGAGACAGGCCTATAGTTGGTTAGGACAGCTGGGTTGAGGGAAGGTTTCTTTAGGAGGGGGAGCACCAAGGCATGTTTTAAAGGTGCAGGAAACACCCCCTCCCGCAATGATGCATTGATCATAGCCCCAACCCAGCCACCTGTCACCGCCATGGAGGCTTTCACCAACCAGGTGGGACAGGGGTCCAATGGGCAGGTAGTCGCGCACACAGCTGCAAGGAGCCTGTCCACTTCATCAGGGGCAACTGGATTCGTGGGCCTAGGCCTCTGAGATGTTTCATTCTGTTGAAATAGACTGATGATTACCTCCTTAGAGTCACATCTAAAGTATATCATGCAGAATTTTTGTCTTCCCACCCCCTTTATCTTCTTCTTTCCTGTCTAGCTCAGACTTTAAGATGACAAAATGAAGCCACCTTTTGGTGAATTTATTCCATAGTTCTTTTCACCCAACCTATTGTGGTATATTTTACCCCAATTGTGGGTCAAATATACCACAGTCTTGGAGGAGGTTCTTTCTGTGTATCCCTTTCCACCTTTAATGAGCTCACTGTGATTTTTTGCTAATTAAGCTAGTACAATGTTCATTGATATATACTTATTACAAGAATCATCCAACCAGTGTAAGGGTTTTAAAGAATGCTACACAGACAATAAAACTATACACACGTAGATGTGCAAAACATGATAGGAGCAAGTAATACTCCACCTCTGAATATATCAGAACTGAGGTATTGTTCCTGAATGTCGCATCTTTAATATTTGGTTTAAGATAGCAGTTGACCATATATCAAGGAGGGACAGAAGTCATTTTGAAATGACTAGCATACCTTTATCTTTTATTGGTTTAGCAAAAATGAACCACATAGAGATGGTATTGACTATCTTTCAAATGGCTTTTCTCCCTTTTCATTACTTTGGCCATGTCTACAATAGTAAAAAGTCCTACATTTGCATCTGTTTTGCTGGGTTTTGAATCAATTTAAAGATAGAAGACTACACAACACAGAGATGATGTCCTCGGTCCGTTGTTAACAAGAGTCACCTGATCCTGGTTCTTATCCTGGAGGGCAAGGCTTATCTACCTTGTATAACAAGAGATGTGGGTGGGCAAGGGAGGTGATACTCCCCTCTTCTTACTATGCCTTCCTGTGGTCTCAGTCATTCATAAGGGCAGACTGGAGGGTGAGGAAGGGGCTAGCCATCATCGCTGGGGACATCATGAATGTACACAGGATCTCTGGAGATGGGGGACTGGGATAAGTTTGAAATTATGTTGGTGTACTGTGCTCCCTACAACTCCACACAATCCCACCAGGAGCAGACAGATTTCTTCTCCTTGGTGGTTGTAAGGTCCCCTAGGACATTAGTCCTGGGGGACTTTAACATTCATGCAGAAGGGATACTTTCTGGGGCAGCTGCAGACAGTATAGGAGCCATGACAGCCATGGAGCTATCCCAACATGTCACCACTCCCACACATACGGTGGGATATATTCTTGGTTTTCTCAGCAGAACAGAGAGGAGATCTGGCGGTGAGAGAGATGAACACCTCCCTTCTGTCATGGTAAGATCACTACTTGTTACAATTTGTGGTGGAGATGACAACCCTCCCCTGTGGGGAGCTGGGACCAATTAGGGTGGTCCACCCTCACAGTCGCAGGCTCATGGATCCTAATGATTTCCATAGGATCCTGAAAGAGGCAGTTCACAAACAGATAAACAATGACATCCTACTGGGTTTCTATTAAGCAGACAGTCCTATCTCACTCCACATGTTGCAAGGAAGGACTGTGCAGCTTGCAGAAGTAGTGTATTTCCCTATGGAAAATTCAGCCTTTGCTGACCAGCACCAATGCTTGCAGTGTGATCTTTCCTTACTGTAATGGTGGACTTTTGTCTCAGCAAATTCTGAGTGGGATACTGGCCTAGGTATAAAATAAAGGGGAACGGATGTGAGAGCTGGACAATTAGGAAGGCTGAACGCAGAAGAATAGATGCCTTTGAAATGTGGTGTTGGAGGAGGGTTTTGAGAGTACCCTGGACAGCGAGGAGAACAAATAGGTCAATCTTAGAAGAAATTAACCCTGAATGCTCACTGGAAGGCCAAATAGTAAAGATGAAGCTAAAATACTTTGGACATCAAATGAGAAGGGAGGATTCACTTGAGAAGGCATTGATGTTGGGAAAGGTGGAGGGCAAAAGAAGAAGGGGGAGGCCAAGGATGAGATGGCTAGATGGCATTGTAGACACAATGGGCACAGAGCTGGGAGGGCTGAGGGGGATGGTGGAGGACAGAGGCACCTGGAGAACAATGGTCCATAGGGTCGCAAAGGGTCGGAACCGACTGTGCGACTGAACAACAACAACAACAAAGTCAAAAATATTTTTTTAAAAACTCTCTGCCATGTATGAAAAAGTTGAGCAGAACAATGGCCCTCTCATTTTTGTCAACTATTTCTTCCTCAACAAAAGAGACATTCATGAATGAAAGCTAGTGTAAGCCATTTAATTCTAAAAACATGCAGCAAAATACTTGGCAGTAGCCCAGCGACTGTAGATGTTGAAATAAGGTTGTTAAAATCCCAGGAAATGCCACACGAATTGGAAACAAATTCTGTGAGGCCATGAAAATAAGTAAAGTCTGTTCCCAACTTACATATCACCTCACCTCTTCTTTTGTGTCCTGATCAAACCCTGGACCACCAAAATGAAGCTACTTTCTTTGCATTGTCATTTCCTAAACTTAAGTCCTCATTGGCACATGTTTCTGGCAGTAATCAGCAGACCATTAATTAGCCAGATTCTTTATCTCTCCATATTTACACTGTGTTTTGTTGTCCAACCTTAAGCTCCCACTTGAGCATGTTGATCTTGCATTTAAGGACTCCAACCCTCAGCCTACTCAGGGTCCTCCAAGTGACATTGTCCTGTCCTCTGTAGGCATATGGGCCATTACAGCAGTTTCAGGCTCAAAACCTCTTTTTGATCCTTTTAATCTGGACTGAAATAGATCAGTCTTCTTCCAGAAAATGGCTGGAACAAATCAGTTGCTACAGATTAGATTCCCTTTCCAAAGAATTATCCACTGGCAAGTGGATAATTATTTCTGAAAGAGGTTAAATATAGTGAAGACTTTTCTTCCCATGAACAAAAAAACCTCCTGAACAATCCTAAATAATAAACTGTCATAATTCTGCCTTAGGGGTTTGTAGAGGATACCATATTTTTCGGACCATAAAATGCACTTTTTCCCCCAAAAGTATGGGGGTGGGAAATGATGGTGTGTCTTACAGTCTGAATGCCACACCCACCTCCCCGCCATGCCACACCAATCTCCTCCTCCTTCTCCCCCTGCACTCTGGGCACAACCAGGAGCGAAGAAGAAGAGGAGGAGGAAGAGCTGCCAAAACCAAGGGCAGAGAGGAGGAGGAGCCATGTTGGGCTCTCCCGGGTGCCCCTATCACCACTAAAGTGCCGTGCCCTGAGCTCTCCCCTCGGGGCATTGTCATTGGAGGGGGAGGCCACCACCCCACCCTACCCACCTCCCTGCCACACCCTCCTCTCGGGTGCAGGGAGGAGGAGGAGCAGCTGCGGTTGGACCTAGCATGGCCACGGTGCCAGCACCACTGCCCAGGTGCTCTCCTTGCATCTGCCCTGGGGGTAGGGAGGAGTAGGAGGAACAGCCATGACTGGGCCCAGAATGACTGCAGCACTGCTGCTGCCGTCTGGACACTCCCCTTGCCTCTGCCCCGGGGACGGGGAGGAGGAACAGCTGCAACTGGACCCAGAATGGTTGTTGCGCCGCTCGGGCACTGACATTCCCCTTGCCTCCACCGCTGTCCTGAGCAGGGAGGAAGAGGAGGAAGAGCAGTCACTGAAGCACCCTGCCACCTGCTCCTTCTCAGTAAGCGACTCTCTCGCCTTTGTGTGAGTGGTGTGGTGGGTGTGTGGGTGTGTGGAGAGGGATGGTGTGTGTGTGTGTGTAGAGAAATGGAGTGTTTGTGAGAGAGAGAGACTCGCCTTTGTGTAGGTGGGTGTGGGTGTGGAGAGGGATGGTGTGTGTGTGTGTGTGCATGCGTGCGTGCGTGCATGTGTGCATGCATGTGTGCATGAGTGCATGCAAGGGATGGTGTGTGTGTGTGCATGGAAGGATGGAGGGGGGACAGAGGGTGTGGAGCAGGCTAAGGGGGTTTCTTTTTGTTTTGTTTACTCTGATATGCTTGAAACACAGACTCGATCACATGCCCCCCACAACCCACATATTTGGCCCCACCCACATATTTGGCCAAACCCACACAGGTAGTTGTGCCCACATAGGTAGCTCCACCCACAGTGTGGTAGTAATATTTTGATGCCCATCACTGAGCGCCGGCAATGCTTCCCGTGCACGGGAAACACAGAGGTGAAGGCGTGCCCGGATGGTGAGGGGCTGACCCACCAGCAACACCTAGCTGCCAACAGCTCCCACAGTGCTTTCCATGCGCCTCGCCCGGATGGTGAGAGCCTGACCCGCAAGCAGCTCCCAGAGGCAGAAGACCAGTTGACCTGCCAGCAGCAGCCGCAGCTGCCTCATCCTTTTGGCCATGCTGCTCTGGGACTACTACTCCTCACCTCCGGGACAATGAGGCTCATGGAAAGAGCACGGGAGCTGCTGCAGGTCAGCTGGTCTTCTGCAGCCAGACACTTCTGGCGGGACAGCCCTTCACTGTCTGGGCATGCTTTCCTTTCCATGCTTCCCGTGCACCTTCAGCCCCGGGCAAAGTGAGCTACAGCTACAGCTCCGGATCCCTATTTGGTTCAGAATATTTTTTTTCTTGTTTTCCTGCTCTAAACTGGGTGTGTCTTATGGTCCGAAAAATATGGTAAGTTACCCAGCTGATTGAAAACCTCTTTTTCTTCTATACACTGGTGAACATAGGGGCCATTCACTTATGGGTGATGAAAAAAAATCATTTATTCCATATATGTAAGTGAACCAAAAAAATTCAGATTGAAATGCAAGCATCCTTCCTCCAGATTTTGTGATAGTGTTCACAGCTCAACAATGAAAATGCATATGTTACAGAGTATTGTATATAATATATTTTGTATTAATTTTTATTGATTTTAAAACAAAATTACAACAAATAATATGACACATATAAACATAAAAGAAAAATAGGAAATGCATTTTGCCGATACATTCACAATGTATAATTTTACCTTCTAACACCAATATCTTTTTTAAAATAATTTTTATTGAATTTTTTAAGACATACAAAAAAAAGAAAAGAAGACAATGACTAACAATACAATACACAAACAAATCCGTGATATCATCTTAACAAACATTACTAAATGTTAGCACATAACAATATCTAAACTCATTAATTACTATATAACCACCGAATATTAAAAACCATTATTTCCAGATCCAAAATAATAACAACTTTCTGTGCTACTACTAATCTTTGGATAAATAATAATCACCCTGTGAATATATACATTGCCCGGAGAGTTTATTTTCTGCTCATCTCCAGAAACTTCTTTGAGATGGTACTGGTCCTGAACTATCATTTGCCATACAAGAATGGTCCACAAATGGTTTCCATATATTCCAAAATCTATCCTCTTTTAAATTATCTCTTTTCACTTTAATCTCCCATGTCAATTTATCATTCAGTGCTAAACTCCACATTTCTTTATACCACTCTCCAATCTGTATATCAATATCATTTTTCCAATTTCTAGCTATACATTGTCTACCCGTTGTCAATACAATTTCCAATAATTCTTTTTCCTCCTTGTTTAAACCCAAACCTTCCACATTCGTTAAAAGAATGGTACTTGACACCAGCTTAACACTTTTACCCATTATTTCACCAAGCTCACCTTCTATTCTTCCCCAAAAATTCCTTATTTTTTTACAACTCCACCACATATGTTCATATGTTCCGTCAGATTCTCTACATCTCCAGCATAACTTATCTCTTTTATTATCCATCTGGTAAAGTCTTAATGGCGTCAAGTACCATTGCCACAACATTTTAAAATTATGTTCTTTAATTCTTACGGACATTGTTCTCATAATCCTCTTTTTCCATTTGTTTTTCCACTCAATCTCCCCAATTGTTATATTCAAATTTTGTTCCCACTTCCGTTTCGGATCCTCCTGTGGATCTGCACCTCTATTCAGTATGTTATAAAGCTTACTTACAAGACCTTTAATACTACTTTCCCCTTTTCTAATCTTCCTTACCAACTCCTCAAATTCTGTGTGTATTCTATCTAACCCTACTTCTTTTTTATATTTTTTGTTCCAATTATCCACCTTCAACTTCTGAAACCAATTCAGGTTTAATATCTCAAATATTTTTTTCCGCTCCACATCAGAATCACAAGTTTTTAACCAATCCTTCAATAAAAGTATCCCATTTTTATCCAATATTTCTATTTTTTCCTTATCTAACTTTATTGGGAAACACATCATGTCGGTCAATTCCACAACTGGAGAGAGATTTGGGACCATGTCCTTTTTTACCTTCTTCCACACCTCCGTGAGACCTCTCATCATAGTATTATTTGACCTTTTCACCCTGTCCTTTATTCCCAAAAAAATCATATTTCCAATATTTCTATATTCCTTCATCTCCAATTGCTCCCAGATTGTCTTTTCTCTTGCCAAAATCTTCACAATATTCTTAACTTGAAAAGCTCAATAATATGCTAGCAAATTTGGCATACCCAAACCCCCTTTCTTTTGAGACAGGTACCATAGCTTCTTTGGGAGCCTAGATTTTTTGCCTCCATTGCAAAAGCCATTGAACATCTTTTGAAACTCATTAATTTCTTTCTCTTTCAAGTGGATCGCTATTGTATCAAATAAAAAGTTAATCTTTGGTAACAATATCATTTTACACATAGCAATCCTTCCGAACCATGACAGCTTTAACTTCTGAAGTTCTTGTATTTTGTTCTTAAATTCCATTTTCAAGTTGTCATAGTTCAATCGTTTAAGTTCTTCTAATTTGTTTGAAATAATTATCCCCAAATATTTCAATTTGTCTTTAATTTGTATATTAAGTGTCGATACTATCTTGCCCATCTCACTTGATTTCAAATTACATAGCATCAGTTCTGATTTATCCCAATTTATCCTTAATCCAGTTATAGCTTGAAATACCTGTAAATGATCTTTAATCCTGTCCATTACCAGCTCCGGGTGCTTCACCATAAGCAGTATATCATCTGCATACATACTCACTTTATTACCCATAATCCCTTCTATGTTTAGATCTTCCCTTATGCTTTTAGCTAAAATCTCCATTGCCATAATAAACAGGATAGGAGATAATGGACAGCCTTGCCTAGTACCAGCCTCTAGCTTTACCACATCCGTAAACTCCTCATTTACTCTAACCCTAGCATTTCCTTTTTGATATAGTAAATCTATAACCCTACTGAATTTGTCCCCAAATCCATATTTCTTAACTATTTCCTTAATTGAAGACCACTGCAATGAATCAAAAGCCTTAAAAATATCCAATGATAATAACCCCACCTTTTCCTTTGTTTGATTAACGCTGTCTATTAAATCTAATACCCTTCTAGTCAGATCCGCCATATGTCGTCCTTTTAAAAACCCAACTTGATCAACATTTATATATTCCCCCATGAAACTATTTAAATGGTTAGCCAGTATTGCTGTGAAGATCTTCGCATCTTGATTTATAAGTGAAATTGGTCTGTACAAATCCACTCTTTCCAAATTCTTACCAGGCTTTGGCAAAAGAACGATTGTAGTGTTATACCATGAAGTCGGAATTGGTCCTCCATCTAGTATGTGATTATATAACTTCACCAATTTTGGGGCCACCACCTCTTTAAATTCTTTATAAAACTCTGTCGATAATCCATCATCCCCCGGGGCTTTCCCTATCTTCAATCCGCTTATTACCTCCTTAACCTCTTTATCAGTTATCCTTTCCTCCATTTTCTCCCTATGCTCTTGTTTTATTCCATTCCCTAACTGTCTCTCCAGTATCTTTTTAAGCTTCTCCAAATCTACTTCCTTTTTTGCATATAATACTTGGTAAAATTCCCTAACAATTTTACATTTATCCTTATTCTTGTTACACCTTGAACCTTGCCTATCAACCAATACCCCAATTTCTCTTTTTTCCCTTTTAACCTTGGCTGCTCTTGCTAATAATTTTGAATTCTTATTACTAAATTCAAAATATTCTCTATTTAGGTAAATCAAATCTCTTTTAACTTTATCAATATCCTTACCCATTACTTCTGCCTTAAGTCCTTGTAATTTCATTAAAAAAATTATCTTTGTTTTTTGCATGCTCCTCCTGTAATTGTTTTATTTCTTTTTCTGCCTGTTCTGCTTTATATTTTTTGTATTTGAAGCTTGCCAATTTTATACTTTCCTCCCTAAAAACTGACTTCATGGTATCCCATACAACGTTAAAATTAACCTCATTATTATCGTTCCACTGCCAACTTTCTTTCCAACTTTCCATAATTGCCTCTTTACTTTTCTGATCTTTGAACAAATTAGGATCGTACCTCCAATTTCTTACTCTTCGAATATTTTTTGTGCTTTCAGTTCCAAATATACTTTAGCATGGTCTGATTCCTTAATAATCCCAATTTCCATACCTTCTATATCCCCAAATAAATTTTCCGAAAGTAGAACATAATCTATTCTTGAGTAGGTCCCATGGACGTGTGAAAAAAAGGAATATGCCCTTTCCAAGCCCTTAAACTCTCTCCACGAGTCCTTCAAACCCATAACACCCATCCAATTATCCAACACCTTTCCTTTCAAACCAGTTCCACTTCTAACTATGTTTGTGCAATCTAATCCTGACCTTATCAAATTAAAATCACCAGCCACAATAGTTTTTGCAACATTTTCCAGCTCCACTATTTTCCGAATTTTTTCAAGAAACTCTGCTTGGTGGTCGTTCAGGGCATAAATATTTACCAACATAATTTCCTCATCCTCTAATTTTCCTCTTAGCAACAGATATCTACCCTCTTGATCAACAATCTTTTTTGTAATTTCAAATCCCAACTTCCTAGAAATCATGATTGCCACCCCTCTTGCTTTCGAAGTACCAAACGCCATCTCATAATGTTGCATCCATCCCAAATAAAGTTTATTCGTATCTTTTGACTTCTGATGTGTTTCCTGTAAGAACAATATATCTGGTCGATCTTTTTTCAACGCCAATTCCAATCTCCGTCTCTTAAGAACAGAACCTGTACCTTTCCACGATATTATTTTAATACTTTCCATAACCAAATTCTTTTCCCAGCTTTAAACTCTCCATCGGGCGTGCCACCAACAACCGTACCACCATACCAACTACATAAAACACACACTTTCACTCTCCCCACTTTCCCGCGAAAAGCCGCCTCTGTCGACCAAAGAGGGGGGACATGCAAGATGCGCCTTACTACCGGCGCTACGCGCTATTTGCCCATTCTACCTCTATTAACTGCTTAAAATTACTAAAATCTAATGCTCATTACTCCTTACCTATCTCCTCCTCCACCATGATCAAGGATGGCTCCTCTTCCTCCTCTCCTTGCTGTGGTGTTCCACCTGTAGCCCCACCGGCTTCCTCCCTCTCATATTCCCTCCCCAAAACTCCAGAATCCATCAATTCCTTCTTAAGATTTTTCCATTCTTCCGAGTCTACCTTTACCAGTTCCAACAAACTCAAATATTCCAATGGATTAGTGCCTTCATCAATAACTTGCATTCTTTTGTCATAAAAAAACGCAATTGTTGCGGAAATCTCCAATTATACCTTATATTTTTGTTGTTGTTGTTGTTCAGTCGCATATTTTTACTCATCAATAATTTAGTGATAGGCCTCATCTTATACCTCCATGTTCTTTCTTTTAATGAGATATCATTATAAACTTCCACATCTGAGCCATCAAATTTCAACGCATCCGAACCGACTCGTTTCAGATGGACTATTACTTTTAACTTATCTGCCCAATTCGCAAATTTAACCAGCACATTTCTTTGAACCACCCTCCCTCTTCTTGGGCCCACCCGGAAAATGCTTACAAAATCTTCCTGAACAAATTCTTTCCCCATATTCAAACCATTTAACCACTGAACCACCCTTTCTCTTAACAAATCCGGAGTGCGTTCCACCACCTGACGGATCACAATGTTCTGCTTTCTCATCATATCTTCCACAGCATCTATCCTTCTCTCTTGTTCCTCCAATTTCAGCTTATTCTCCCGCACCACCTCCTGAGTCCCTTTTACCTCCTTCTTTATGGCATTTACCTCGGTTTGAACCAATTTTACATTTCCCTCAATTTTTTTCAAACTTAAGTCCACTTTTTTTGCAAAATCTGCAACTGATGACATCACCTTATCTTGTTTTTTCATCATTTCATTTCTGTCTTTCACCCTTGAATCCTCATTTTTCTCCAATTTTTGAAACAATTTGCCAATTTCCACCATAATTTGAGTCTGATCATATGGCACTGTGGGCGGGGATGAAGACTGAGTGGATTCCTCCATTGGTACTTTTTCTTTCTTTTTAGGCTTTACAACTGGTTCTTCTTCCTTTGCTTTCCCTCTTGTACCTTTATCCATAGTAATGTAATATGTAAAAAGCCCAATGCTGCAGTTCATTGTAAAAGTTAGTCACTGAAATAAAGCTTGTAACACTGCAACCACTGATTCCACAGATCCAATAGGGAAATTTATATGCAAGCAGAAGATCAAAAAGTTACTATAATCCACAGAGATAAAACAGAAGGAAACAGTTCTCCCAACAGGCAGCTCAGAAGAAAAAAAAGAAGAGCAAAAGATGTTGATCCACAGCAGGTCCGTTTCCCCAAAGCAAATAATCTGATCAGTCGTCTTCCAACTGCAGTAAAAGGGCTTCAAGGGAACAGTCAGCCCAAGCTTCTCCTTTAAAAAAACCAAGCCGCCAAAGAAAAAAGAGGGGGGGAGACCAGAGGGAAAAAAAGCCCAAAATCCAACCAGCGAGGAGAAGCGGTGAGGAGCAGTATATTCCACAGTAAACAAACAGTTATTTATAATCCACACGGTGAAAGAACCAAAAGGCAAAAGCCACCCAATCCTTCTCTTGAAGCAGACAGTCAAAACACCATTTTCCAGCGGCTGCCTTAACTTTTGGGTAAACCCCCCCTTCTCTTTCTAAGGAACAGAAAACTTTCTCCAAGCAGTTTAAGCCGGGGAACTCCCAATCGCCTTCCAATGTTGTAGCCCAGACAAAGATAATTAATCTACTTTGTTGTCATCAAAACGTGGCGCGATCTTCTGGTGTGTAAAAGAAACCATAGCCCAAACACGCACACTTTCGTTTTCCAGGACCGCCGCCATTAACGGAACCTCCGCTTGCTTTCATCCGCTTCCACCCACTGCCATTTCAGAGTCCGAGCTCATTTTAAAAAAAACCCAGCCAATTTTAAAGTTTAAAGTTCCATTCATGCACTTACATGCAGGCTGTTCTCGTACCAAACAACTTCTTGCCTGTTCCAAAGCCTTCTTCACAGTCTCGCTGGTCCCGTTCTCGGCTCCTCGGTAGAAAAGCCGCGACTACCGTCACAGCTTCAGCCGCCCAGAGAAGCCTCCCGAACTTCGACCATCCAGGCTCAAAAGATCCCAAAATTTTCCAAAAAGACAGGCAAGGTTCTTATCTTTAGAATTTACCACTTTAAATCTTCTCCATTCCACTCCGACACATTAGTTACCACTTTGTTAAGCGCGAGCGTCCGAATCTAGATGTTACTCAGCGGCCATCTTGGCCACGCCCCCACCAATATCTTTTTAAGCTAATACATTACCACATTAATAACATATTAACTAATCTATATAACTGGTGATTTAAGCTTTATATCTCGACTAATGTGCATAATATACCCTTTAATTCACAAATTTATATTTATGCTAATACATTACTGTATACATATATGTGCACCAGCGCATACATGCACTTGCGCACAAATACGCACACATACAAACATACATAGATACATACCCATATAAAAATATATGGGCATTCTCACCCCGTGATATTTACAATGTCCAGAGAGATCAGAGATTCTTAATACTTTCCATCCAAAAAAACAATTGATCAGGAACAGGTTTGCTTACTTCTTCCCCTCTAAGAGAGTGATCCACAAAAGCATGCCAAATATTCCAGAATCTATTTTCTTTAATAATGCCCTTTTTCTTATTTATTTCCCAAGTTAATTTATCATTCAATGCTAAATCCCACATCTCCTTATACCACACTTCTATCTTTATGTTTATATCATTTTTCAATTTCTAGCTATACATTGTCTAGCCGTTGTAAGTATTATTTCTAGCAATTCATTTTCATCTTTGTTTAAATTAAAACCTTCTACATCTGTTAACATGGTGGAACCCGACCCCAGTTTAATTCTCTTACCCATTATATCTTTGATCTCCTTCTCCACCTTTCTCCAGAATTCTTTAACCACAGTGCAACTCCACCACATATGTTCATATGTTCTAATTTCCTTTCTGCATCTCCAACACAGTTTATCTTTTTTATTATCAATTTGATGCAACCTCACCGGGGTCAGGTGAGGTTATGCTCCTTTATTCTAACTGATAATGTTCTCATTATCCTCTTTTTCCATTTATGTTTCCATATATCTTTTTCAATCTTTATATTCAATTCCTGCTCCCAATTTAACATTAAGGCCTCATGTGGATCACCCTCAATGTTCAGCATTTTATACAATTTACTAACTACACCCTTAATAAATCCATCTCCTTTTCTTAATTTTGAAATCAGCACCTCAAATTCAGTCATTTCTCTATACAATTCTGGTTTTCTCCAGTATTTACCATTCCATTTATTTACCATCACAATCTGAAACTAATTCAAATTCATTTCTGCAAACAAATCATTTCTTCTGCCATTAACTTTACATGTGTGTATCCAATCTTTAAGCAGGATTACTCCATTTTTTACCAATATCTCTTTCATCCGTTTATTTATTTTTACCGGAAAATCTGCCATGTCTTCCAATTGTATAATAGTTGAGATATTTGGGGCCAAAACCTTCTTTACTTTTTTCCAAGTGTATACCAATCCCTTCATCATAGTATTTTTAGTTATTAATTTTCCCGAACTAGCCCCTAAAAAAAGGATTTTGCCTATATGGTTATAATCTTTCATTTCAATGTCTTCCCATAAAGCTTTTCCCTCAACCAAAATCTTTACCACATTCTTAATTTGAAATGCTCGATAGTAAGACAGCAAATTCGGCATCCCTAATCCTCCTACTTTCTGAGATAAATACCATAGTTTTTTTGACAATCTTGACCTCTTTCCACCATTACAAAAATCATTAAATAATTTTTGAAATTCCTTAATTTCCTTCTCTTTCATTTGAATTGCCAAAGCATCAAATAGAAAATTTAACCTAGGCAAAAGCAACATTTTTGTAATAGCAATTCTTCCAAACCATGACAATTTTAGTTTTTGAAGATTCTTAATTCTAGCTTTAATTTCTACTTTCAAATTATTGTAATTCAATCTCTTCAAATCTTCTAAATTATATGAGATATTTACCCATAAATATTTCAATTTATCCTTAATTTGAATATTACCCATCCCTTTCATCCTCTTCTGGTCTTCCTTACTTATATTACATAACATCATTTCCGATTTATCCCAGTTTATCCTCAAGCCTGTAATGTCTTCAAATTTTTTTAATTGAGTTTGAATCGTATCTAAAGCCCTCTCTGGATACTTAGCAATTATCAGAGTATCATCAGCATACAAACTTATCTTAGTTCCCATGACTCCTTCTATTCCTTTATCATCCCTAATAGCCTTAGCTAACAACTCCATGGCCAAAATAAACAAAACTGGAGATAATGGGCAACCCTGTCTCGTTCCTGCTTCTAATTTTACCTCGTCAGTAACCTCTTCGTTCACTCTGACAGTAGCTGTACCTTGTTGATATAGTTGATCAATTATTCTTCTAAATTTGTCACCAAAACCATAACTTTTAATTTCCTTTATTGCCACAAACTGCAAAGAATCAAATGCTTTAAATATATCCAAGGATATCAAACCTACTTTTTCCTTTGTTTGCCTCACTATATCCAATAAATCTAATGTTCTTCTTGTCAGATCTGCCATATGTCTTCCTTTCAAGAAACCAACTTGGTCTACTTCTATATAATTGCCCATAAAATTATTTAACCTATTTGCCAGTATTGCTATAAAAATTTTGGCATCTTGGTTGATCAATGAAATAGGTCTATAAGATCCCACTTTTTCTAAATCCTTTCCAGGTTTTGGCAGCAATACAATCGTGGTCCTATACCATGAGGTCGGAATTTGTCCCCCGTCAAGAATATAATTATACAATTTTACCAACTTCGGAACCACTATATCTTTAAATTCCTTATAAAAGTCAGCCGGTCCTTATAAAAGTCAGCTGGTAACCCATCTTCCCCTGGTGCTTTACCCATTTTCAATCCAGCTATTACCTCTTTTATCTCTTTTTCTGTTATTTGTTCTTCCATTTTTTCCTTATGTTCCTGCTTTATACTAGTATATTTTTGTTTCTCTAATTGAGTTTTAAGTTTATCTATATCTATCTCTTTTTTTGCATATAAGGCTTGATAAAATTCTTTCACAATTTTACACTTATCTCTAGTTTTATTACATCTCACCCCTTGTTCATTTATCAAGACTCCAATTTCTCTCTTTTCCCTCTTTTCTTTAGCTGCTCTTGCTAATAACCTTGAATTTTTATTACTAAATTCAAAATATTCTCTTTTTAAATACACCAAATCTCTCTTCACTTTTTCTATATCCTTACCGATCAATTCTGCCTTTAATCTTTGTAAATCCTCAAAGACCTTCCTATCCTTTGTCCTTGCGTGTTCCTCCTGCAATCTCTTTATATCCTTTTCATTTTTGTCTTGTAGAATCTTAAATTTTTTGTATTTAATACTAGCTAATCTAATACTTTCACCTCTAAAAACCGACTTCATGGTATCCCAGACCACATTAAAGTTTACCTCATCATTGTCATTCCATTGCCAATTTTCTTCCCACCTCTCCCTAATTTGCTCTTTACATTTTTGATCCCTAAATAGTTTGTCATCATATCTCCACACCCTTCTCGTCCTCTTTTTACCGTCCATCCTAATTTCCATCACATCTTTTGAATGATCTGACTCCTTAAAAATCCCAACTTCTATTTCCTCCAGATTTCTAATCATATTCTCTGTTACAAATATATAGTCAATTCTGGAATATGAGTAATGGACCTCTGAAAAATAAGTATAGACACTTTCTGACCCCTTAAGTTCCCTCCAAGTATCTTTCAGTCCCAAAGATATCATCCAATTATCCAGTGTTTGTCCTTTAATTCCTTTTCCACATCTTAATATATTTGTACAATCTAAATTAGATTTTATCAGATTAAAATCCCCAGCCACAATCATCCTCGTTGTTTTCTCTCTTACCAATATTTTATGAATTTTTTCTAGGAATTCAGTCTGATGATCATTTGGGACATATACATTCACCAATGTTATTTCCTCCTCGTCTATCTTCCCTTTCACAATCAAATATCTACCCTCGGGGTCCGATATCCTATTGACTATCTCAAACCCCAGTCTAGTCGATATCAAAATTTCCACCCCTCTTGACTTTGATGTGCCGTATGACCTATCATAATGCTGCAGCCAGCCTAAAAAAATGTTATTCGTATCCTGAGATTTTTGATGAGTTTCCTGAAGAAAAACTATATCCGACCTATCCCTCTTCAACGCTGATTCAATTCTTCTCCTCTTAATCGGTGAACCTGTACCTTTCACATCCCACATTAATATTTTAATAGGCCTCATAATATAATAACCCACCTTCTTCTACCATCTCTGATTTCTCCCTTGGACGTGGTGCCATCTAACCTACAATAACTAAAAAAGAAAAAAACACAAAAAACATTCACTAATACCCTCCCCGCTTCTTGAGCCAAAAAGAATGCCTCTGTCAGCCGAAAAGGGGAGGGGGGAACATGAAAGACGACGTTACAATGAAAGCTCAAGCGCTAATATACCTCTTAAACAAAATCTGATTTAATTCGCAATCTTACTTTAACTCATCTCCCCTACAAACATCCCTCCTATTTTCCCTCCTGCTGACCCTCACTTCCCCCCATTTCAGTCACCATCAACACCTGCAACTCCGGCTCTTCTGTATCCTCTCCTCCTGCTGCCCCCTCCTCCCTTGCTCCACCATAGTCCCTTTTTATCGCCCCAGATTCCAACAAAGCCTTCCTCAATGCCAACCATTCCCTTGAAGTTGCTTTAACCAAGTCACTCATACACATATATTCCAACGCATCCATCTCTGCATCAATCACATGCAACCTCCTTTCATGAAAGAATCTCAACTGTTGTGGATATCACCAATTGTATTTTATCCCTTTTTCCGTCATAAATCTTGTTACTGGCTTCATCTTATACCTCCAACCACGTTCCTTCATTGAAATATCATTGTATATTTCCACATCATTTCCATCCATTTTTAAAGCGCCGGATCCAGCTTGTTTTAAAAGGCCATCACCTTCAATTTGTCTCCCCAGTTTGCAAATTTAACCAGTACATTCCTCTGTACCACCTTTCCCTTCCTCGGTCCCACTCTGTACACACTTGCAATATTCTTGTGAATAAAAACTTTTCCCATATTCAAATTATTTAACCAATTAATTATTCTATCTTTTAGCTTATCTGGCATTTGTTCCACCATTTTACGTATCACAATATTCTGCTTTCTCATCATCTCTTCCATAACATCAATTCTTTTTTTCCTGCACATCCACTTTCATCTTAATTTCCTTTTCCTCCTCATGTAACCCTTTAATATCCCCTTGCATCAATTTCATATCATTCTGCATTAATTTTACATTAGCATCCATCCTTTGAAAATTAAGATCCACTTTTTTTGAAAAATCTGTGAACATTGTACCCAATTTATCTTGTTTTCCCATAATTTCAATTTTGTCTTTCACTCTTGACTCCTCCATCTTTTCAATTTTCTTGAATAACTTCCCAAATTCTACCATTATCTGTGTTTGATCAAGTGGTGGTGGTTCCAGAGATGATGTCGGAGGAGATGGGTCTTCTGATAAAAGGTTACCTTTTTTTTGGCTTCACAACTTCTTCTTCCTTGCCCTTTCCCCTTGCAACTTTATCCATTGTGATATCAAAAAGCAACTTCAACCCAGCAACTTTTCTTACACCCTCTTGTCTCTCAACTTGGTGCTGCTCCAGAATTATAATCCAATTATGTTAAATCACTCAACAAACCAAGAATCAGACCATAAAAGAGTTAATATATCCACCATAGGCAAGGAAGTATTTGTTGATATTATGCCTCCCTTATGAAGGTCAAACAAAAAGCAAAAGCCAGACCAAGCAAGATAACGTAACTGTAATCCAATGGCAAGGAAGGGATACTCCAACAGTCAAACTTGCAATACTGAGGCAAAATGATTCCAAGCCAATGCAATCCAAATGTACAAAAGGGATCTTGCTGAAATAAGCCAAATTTGTATTCCACCTGGTAATCCAGTAGCTTGATTGAAGACTTTCTCCAAAAATTGGCAACAGTTTATTGTAATCCACTTTATAACAATGTTCCGATAAGCAAATCCCCCAGTGCTATCCAGGGACTAATATCCAAACTCTTGCGAGAAAGAAGGAAGGAAACGGAGAAGGAGGGGCAAAACAGGGGCTCAGGCAAAAGTCAAGAAAAAGGGATACTTAGATTGTATCAAAAAAAAGAGATCCAGCACATATCTATTTAGTCCTCTGGCGCAAACGCCAGCCACATCTTCTGCACCGGCTGCGGCTTCGCGGGGTGTCCCTCCTCCCCGCTTCTCCAAAGCCTCCAAAACCTCCAAAATCTCCAATTGCCCCTTTAAACTCCGTCCCTTCAACCACACACACACTCCAGAATCTTCACCTTCTTTCCCCCTTGCTTCCTTTGCAGGCGCACCCCCCAAAAAAGGACTCAGACAGCGGTATAAGTGGATAACGGAATTGGGCCACATTTATTGATTCATGCCCTAGTCCGAATTATAAATTTCAATTGGTACTCAGCCAATTATAATTCTTAAGGCAAGCAGGCCGCAGTAACACTGGTAAGGTTCCTCCCAAATTGCCAAGGGCAATTGGCTACAATGTATCCATTTGTATCCATTTGTTTGTTGACAACAAACAAATTGTTGACCGTAGTCAATCAACTATCTAGTGACCCCACCCTCTGACGTGTATCCGTAAAATCACGTGGTGATGCATGCTGAATAGCTCGTGCCATCACCCCATTGCCTGGTTCGTCGTTGACCGGTCAACGTTAACCAACTTATACCTATCTAGTGTTGGCCAGTCAATTGCGAACCTGCCGGATACCTGTGGGTCATAAATATTTACCTTACCAGTGCTACCCGCCACACAGGGAGGCATCCATGATGACTCACCGCCCCTCCAAGACCGTCAGCTCGGTCACCAGGCCTGCTTGCATCACACCAAGAACGAGGTACATACCTCTAGCCGACAGGTGGACCCCTTCTCCTGCTTACCAGCAAAATTTTTGTCTAATCCTATCATCCGGTATCCAATGGCCATCTTACAGCCATGCTCAGAACGGGATGGAGCCACAGCCCCATCCGCTGACTGCCGGAACGGTCCGAACCAGGGAGATCCGCATCTCCCCGAAATTGGTGTCTCGGCACGATGTTAGACCATAGCGACCGTATGTAAGCCATACGTGATGTAAAAAGCCAGGTCACAGCCCCCCGACGGTTTAGTAACAGCAGTGATCCGTATAATATCGCTGCCACCGGGGTGCCTGTAAAACATAGGGCAGTCGAGCATCCCTGTCAGACAGCAGGAATGGCCTCAGTTCCCGCCCCCATGTGCCACACATACCATACCATAGCCTTCGTGCGGATGCACACAGCCCGGCCGGGGTCCATTCTCTGTCGCTGCAGCCTATACCGCTGCCCAGTGTACATAGCTGCGGCCCACCAGCCCCCCACCACCGGTGTGTTGAGACCCCTAGGATCTGTAAAAGAGGAGAAAAAAGGTGAAGGGCATAAACAGGTACTCATACAATGAGGGTACGTACATATCTGAAATTGCGAGTAGACGCATATCCACCTCGTAGTACCCCAAACGTAGCCGCGATCAGCGCGACACCTACCTTAAGTAAATGGTGCCAAAACGGGCCCCACACCGCGAAACGCGGCACCGGTCACCCTCAGGGACTGTACTATGGTAAGGGTAGACCCATCCCGGTGGCAGAAAACAGGCTGGGGCGCGCAGCAGGCACTGTCGAAAAATCATGTAGGGCACCAACCGGACAGATGTCTCGAAAACTTAGTAGCAGTATACACCACTGCCTACCATGCTGAAACACCCGTGAGGACCGTATCCCCACTCGAGCCCACTCACGTGACAGAGACATCTTCGAGTTCCAGTGCCCTACGAGACACCTCCGCCTTACACAGGTGGTACCAACTCTGGCACCCTCTCCTTGATGTGGAGCGCTCCAAAAGGCTACCGTGGTATCTGCGTGGCTAAGAGCCACCTCCCACTTATCTGTACATAAGTAATGCCACCTCGTGCAAGGTGGGTCAAAATTCTGGGAAAAGGTGTGACGCGTGTAGGGGCAGCGGGCACGTTCCCATGTCCACCATTCCCCGACACAACACATGAACTCATAGTGATATGCCTTACGCGTGCGAGGTGCCAATGACATGTCCGGTTCCCTTCAGCTCGCCTAACGTCCAGCTATCGGCCAAACGTGGCAAGTGGAATTCCTCTGCTTCGGGAGTAAAGCACGGAAACGGGTGATCCACTGGTGGGAAAAAGCAGCAGTAGAATCATTATTCATACCCAGCACATGTCTGGCCTGGAACAGCACATTTAGGCGTAGGCTTCACAAAAGAATAGACAAACTAATGTCAGGACCCGGGTGATTTGCATTTCTGGGTGTTGACAATGTGCACCACTGCCGCATTGTCACGCCGAAATTGGACCACTGAGTAGGCCCGCTCATTGCGCCATAGCCTCAGTGCTCTCTAAAACGGGAGAAAACGTGATTACGGTGATCGCGGGGACAATCCCTGCACCCACCCTCAGAGTAAACCCCATCAGTCAGAGAGCCGGCGGGATCTGACCGTGCTAGATATCTAGGGCAGACCACTAGGTCTGATCTCCCATAAGAGACCCCTCTAAACCCAGGAGTAATTTGAGCCAGAGCAAACAAATTAAGGGGGCAATGAATTAACTACAATTCCCAAGGGCAATCAATGCCAAACTCTATGTTTGGCAATCAATGCCAAAATCGCCATGGACATCCAAGCCACCGTATCAATGGTTAACCTGGATGCCCGCGCGACAGCATCGAGGCGTAAATGTGATGCCAGAAGATGGAACCTCGGTCTATTCAGGCGCCAAGGGGACACCCAGTTCCCACCTGAGTGTCTGAATCGTGATGAGGAGGCGCGTACACGTGTCCAAGCCCCATTTAACCCCAGACCCAAAGTTGTCGAGGTAATGGGCTGGAGACCGAGGCCCCAACCTGTGAGCGGATGCCCACTGAATGAAAGTCCCACATCGGTCGGGTGCTGAACCTGAATTAACGCGGTCAGAAAGGGGGTTGGCCTTATCTAATTAAAATTCCCCTCAAAACCTAAAAACCCGATAGGTCCAAATCATGATGTGCACTGGCAAAAAGCTGGAAGCAGAGTGCATATCACACTGTGCCAAAACAGCACCAGAATTGCGTGAGCGCACCACCCATAGTAGCCGAGGTAACTACGAGTACCTGACTGAACAAGGTCATCAGGAAGGGCATCCCTGAACGGAGCACCCACAGGGTAAGCCGAATGGAGGATTATATTACATTCACCCTTTTTCTAGCTCGGTATGACCTTCAAGGGGATACATTTGACTAAGGAAAGGTGGTTCCAAGAAGGGCCCCCCATTACTCTCATAGCCTCCAACTTCCTAACTGTGGACAGTGGGCCCCCCTCTCCGTTACCCTGGAAGGGAACCAGATTAGTAGCATCCTGGGGCCCCCAACACCCATGAATGGATACAAAAGCCCCATTGGAAAACCCTCCAGCAGGTCTCCCGCCCCATCCCTTCTTGGATTAACTGAGTGACATCCCTCCAGGCTGACTGTACTTGGGGCGGCGGGGGGGGCTTATGACAAAGTTAGCTGCTTCAGACGGAGCTCTGATCGCCCCTGTGCACCCCCACCTCTGCCCCGTAACCCACCAACCCGCGGGCATGCGGAGGCGGCGAGAGGGCCGGTGCAAAAAAGGGGGCACTAAGTCGGTAACGACCGTGGTGCTTAGTACAGACATCGTCAGCTGAGCAGGCTGAACACAGTAGGCGGGGTGGAACCCCCCGCCCGAACAGTTTGTATGGAGCCAGTGTCTAAACAGCCCGCTGCTCAGCATGACCACCATGGTACCCATACCAGGCACCGGTTCCGTGGGAATGATGTACACGAGCACCCTTGCTGACAGGACTCATCCCAACTCCCCTCGGGATATAGAGCCACCCTTGTCCACATTCCTCACCATGAGCCAACTGTCATGGGCCCATCCGCTCGACATCAGGATGGCCCAAACAGGTCAAGTCCTGCGGCATACCACAATACTTACAAGGTATGCCGACAACCAGTTGGCCCCAAGGTGCGAGGTGGCTAACGGCTATGGGACATCTCTTTGTCTCAACCGTCCTGTCCTTCTCTCTCCTCCCAGTGGGCTCGCAGTTCAATAGGGAGAATATCCACATGTCCCCCTCCAGCCCTTGCCCTTCATGGCCTGCGGCCAATAATCAACCGGGGCAAGTAATAGCCGCCCATCGGCAAAGCCCTTGATGGCACGTTCTGTATAAAGGGGGCCTACGCAGCAGGATCGAGACAGCCCCTGCGATGCTCAACACTGTTCCAGGGGCGGACACCCCAGTGCGTGGTGGCTTACTACGGCGGGACCACACAATGTCTCCGTCCTCCTGTCCGTACCTCCTATCCTTATTGGGGTCTCAGTTCATAGGGAGAATATATCCACGTACTCCCCCCCCCCACCAAATCTTTTCCCTCATGATCTGGGGCAGATGATCACTGGGGGGGGGCATGAATAACCAGTCGTCAGCAATGCCATTGCCGGTACATGATGTACACCGGACATACACAGCGGGACCTGGACAGCCCTGTGACGCCACGTACCGCCCCGGGGGCGTAAACCCCCACCCCAATGTCGTGCCAGAATGCAAGCAAGGGGCACTGGGATAGGCTGGCGAGTGATGCCCCCAGCCTCAAATTGGTGAGGCAAAGAGCACTGAACCCCCACTGCTGGAAACGGACTGTGATGTGTGTGCATTCAACTTGAACCTAATACTCACAAGTTGCACCCCCGTGAGCCGCCCCCACTGGGGGTTCCGGCCCACGGTAGGCATCGGAGCTCGCGACCGAAACCGATCTCTGGGGCGACCTCCAACGCACTCCAGCCGCAGTTCCAGACAAACGGGGAGCTGCGAGACAGCGGTGGGCACAGGCCGGACTGTCACGAGAAGCTCGACCCAGCTGGCCGCCTGTTGCATAGTGGCAGCAGTCGAAGTAGCTGGCAGACACAAAGGTGGGCCAGGTGGGCCTATTGGGCCAGAGGCCCTAATTTGAGGGCCTGGGCCAGAATAGGGCCATGCCCAAAACTCCGGCCCCTAATGGATAAAACGTGCTGTGAGCCAGCACCAGGCCCTCCCCCAATCGTTCCGGCCCATGGCCGGCAGCCGTGGGCCGAGGGCCGGATCCTCTGAAGGGCCGATCCCTAGGGATGCCTCTAGGGCCGCTACGCGGGCCAGTAAAGCATCCACTGCCGCCGATCCCCCTGCATAAGGGGGGCCAGGTGGGCCGGACGGCCCACCGGGCAATGGTCCAGGGGCCCCTACTTGAGAACCAGGCCCCAAAAAAGGGCCATGCCCAAAAACTCCGGCCCATGAAGGGCCGGGGTAAGCCCTGCTGTGCAACTGCACCAGGCCCTCCCCCTTGCTCAAAACCCATGGCCGGCAATTGCGGGCCGGGGGCCGAAGCCCCTGTAGGGCCAGTCTGATGCTGGAGGGCCGCGGGCCATGGCCTGAGCTGCCCCATCCCACCGGTCCCGGTGGGGGCCTCCGGTAAGAGGACCTGTTGAGGGGGTGCAGTCGCGGTCCTCCGACCCAACTGCCGCCCCCTGAGCCTTCTCTTTAGGAGGCATAATGAAGAGCGATCCCTTTCCAGGGATCAGAAAACACTGCCTCCTGTCACTGGCTGGGAAGCCGAAAATTAAGCAGCCAAGATCCCGCTAAGGGGCTGCAGCCCCGAAAAGGCTTCCCTGAGAGACGAAGAGCGACGGAGAAAAAACTTCTCCTCTCCGTCGGTTTTACAAAATGGCAGCTCGGCTGCCTCGTGGCCACCCCTTTTATAGAGGGGTGGCCACGCCCCCTAACTACCCGGATGTCTGAGTCCGGGTGGGGGGGGTGCAAAGAGCGCGGTGGCCATTTTGGCGCCGCGCTTTCATTCTCTCCCTTCCATCCATAAGACACCAAAAACTTCTACCGTTGTTTCCCCTCTTTAAGTTTCGCTTTCTGCCACCACCGCCACCATTATCCCTCCTTTCCCACCATCTTACTTTCTTTCACGTCCTCACTCCTTCAATCACTTGCCTTCCTTCGTTTCGTTTTCCAATCCACCCCCGTCCTCAACGCAGTCGGCAATCTTAGTTTCAGCCTTTATATTTTCAGCAAACTTACAGCTTCTTACTCCAGTCTCCCCGATCCCGTTCGCCGCGGAACCGCTGGGAAAGCCACGGCTTTCGCTGCTTGCCCCCCAGCCAAATCCGCTCTCGAACTTCGATCTTCAATTCAAATTTTTACTTGCCGGATCTTTACGCTTTCCTCATGTAGAATCTTTTAAAATTATTTGTATTCAGATTTATTTTCTCATTTAATTCCTCATTGAGAAGTGCGAGCCCACAAAAAAGTGTGTTAACTCGTCGTCATCTTAACCACGCCCCCATATATAATATTGATATAATTAAATAACATTGCATAGGCTGTGGTGGCTCAGTGGTTAAGAAGCTTACCTTGTTAGCTGGAAGGCTGGTAAATCGGCAGTTTGAGACCGGGGTACTGCATGATGGATTGAGTGCCTGTCTCTGTCCCAGCTCTTGGGGACATGAAAACAGCCTCATCTCGATGTTCCCTGAGCAGAGTTTCTTCTGCAAAAATCCTTTCAACCCAGAATAATTTATGACATGAAATTGTTGTTGTTGCTGCTGCTACTGTTGCTGCTGCTTCATCTTCTTCTGCATAGGATACATGCCATTACAGAATCGTCATCATCGTCCAAGATTAGAAAACAGTACAGTAATAAAGAAGAAATAGAATAATGGTACTGGTTAGACTGTGTCCTAATGTCCTGTGTTTTCTCCCCCCCCCCCCCAAGACATGAAACTCATTGGGTAACTTTGTGGGATACAGTATGGTATAGGGAATAAAGTGATGCATTAGGATTCAGGAGGCTGAGGTTTAAAGCCCTGCTCAACCAGGGCAACTCACTTATGGTGTGGGACTAGTAAAATCAGTCCTTAAATATCTCACTTACCTTGACACCTCTCTTAAGGTTACTATAATTTGATTTTGACTTGACAGCATGCAACAACAAGTACAGTAATATATTTATTATTTATTTATGTATTGTTTTTATAAGCCACCTTTCTTCCAAAGGAGACTCAAGGTGGCACACAATATATCTTCTTCTTTGCTTCCCCTTTTACCCCATTGGGTGTCAAGTGAGATGCGAGGTTCTTGTTCTGGCACTTCTAGCAGCCTCCATGGTGTTATTTGGTGTTTTTGTAATATTACTTTGATGTTATCTCTCCACCTTCCTCTGGGCCTGCTTTGTAGTCTTTGTCCTTCTCCACTTTCCACATATGCCTTGTAAGTTATGGAATGCCAAGGCATTCTCTCCAAATGGGCAGACCGCTTTATTTGTTGTCTCTGTATGTAGCACAGGATTGGGGGGCATTCCAAGATGGTGAATTGAGCGGAAACTTTTTCTTTTGCTGCCAAAAAGGGGAACTACATATAGTGGAATGAAATGTAAAAAAAGAGATCCAAACTGCCTGAAAATAAAGGAATAAGCATAATAATCTTGCCTGTTTGTTGCTGGAAGGTCAGAGACGAGCAAATGGGAGCTTGCGGATGATTCTTACCCATCCGTTTGAGCCCCTGCTTGGTTGATCGGGCTGAAATTGTTGCTGTGCTGTGTGTGGCGATTGAAAATTTGGCTGAGGCTTGAGTCGGAGTTGGAGACCGGAGCTGAAGCAGAACGAAAGGGATTGGAGTCTGGTGGATGTTTGAGCTGTGAATGGGGCTGAGAGGAAAGAAGTGACCGGAGGTCTTGGTGATCGGAGTGGAGTCTGGCCGGCTGGGTTGCTGAATTCTGACGGAGGTTCCTGAAGCTGTGAGTTTGAAGCACAGAGGAGAGTGAGCAATGCCGGGCAGAAGAGTGGAGTGAACCAGGGTTCAGATAGGTTGCCAAAGGAATCTTGAAGAGTGGAGAGAGGATCTGAGACCCCAAGTCCAGGTTATGCCATAACGCATTGTACAGCGAGCCTGGGTCTGTGCTGTATTAATAACGGAGGCGACTTGGCAGATGGGGAAGACAAACCCAGACAGAAGAGTGGACAAGTGGTAATGGCAGACCAAGCAAGTGGGGTAAGTCCGATTGGGTTCCGATGGGGGGAGCTGAAGCAAGCCTCGGTCGGCCCAGCCGGCACCTAATTGGAACCGAATGGAGCTGTGAGTGCAGTGAGAGCCAGAAAAGGGGTTCATTCCTCCAGAGTCTGTGCTTGCATGGGATCTCTGTTGAGAGGATTTACTCAGAATTTTTGATGCCGATAGAGTTGGTGAGAGGTTGAGCTTCAATGAAATTTTCTCCTGTGTGACTGTGTAGGGGCAGACTTTTTTTTGGTAGTTGGAAAGACGAAAGTGAGTTAAAACAATGGGAAATTAAGATCTGAAAGAGGATACAGACGATACTTTTTGGGGAATTTAAAATTGACTTTTATATATGATTTTTAAGTTTATCTAAGATGGCGAAATAAAGATGAGAAGTTGAAGAAGAGAGAAGAAGTCATGCACTTTTTGTTTAGTCTGGGCTGGCTGTGTTTTCCTTCTCCTCTGAAATCCACTCTTCATTCATGCCCCTTTAACAATTTTTAAGGTGGCACAGGATAGATCGGGATTTTAGGGGAGATGAGACTGAAAGTACGAGATCATATGAGCTAATTTTATGTTAATATCAGAAATTATTGTCTTAGTTAACATTTTTTTTCTTTTTAAAATATTACAATGACATTGAATTCTGGAAATATATGAGTTTATTATGGACTGACATAAACTACATTTTTGATCAGAAAGAACTCAAATAATTTAATTTTTTTATTAGAAAATTTTATCTGATTTAAAGTCGAGCATTTATGTTGAAGATATGAACTAAGTGGTTGTTGAATGAGTTTTTAAGTACCACACAGACTTAAGACTTAAAATTATAAGATATAACTGGACAATTTGGATTAACTACTGATTATATAAAGAACTGGGAAAATTGGGTGAATGTGGTCTATTTAAACTTGGAATGGATTTAATTTTGATTTAAATACTGTGTATAACAAAAAAAACAATTCTTGTGGGTTTTTTTGTTTCTTTTTGATTTCTTGGGTTATAAGAAGATTGTGAAATGTAACCAATGACTTTTGATACTTTTTATCCATATTGCAGTATTTTTCTCAACTCTTTTCTCACTTTCTATTCATGGTATTTTTAATGGTGAAGGTTTTTTAATCTATTGTGTTTTTATGGTTAAATTTTTTATTATTAAGGTACAAGAATTATAAGTGAGAAAATTGTATAAATTATATATTATTGTGGATAATATTCCTGAGGTGGGCTAATAAGGTGGATTTAGTTTGTTTATAATTGATTTAGAAGATAAGAGAAAAGTACTTTTTATGAATTGCTCAGAAGTGGTATGGGTATATGAATTGTTTTCTGAAGAGTAAGTTTAAGTGGATGAAGTGACATGGAAGAGGAAAAGAGAAAGAAAAAACTGCGGGTTGGGTAAGGGATCGAGAAACGTTCTCTGACAGAAGTTATCAGAGACTTGTTCGGGCAGAAGAAGTGAATAAACAGATGAAGAAGACATTACAACAGGAGGTTAAAGACACAGAAGAGCAAGAGAGAATAAGGAAGATATTACAACAGCAGAAACAACAACCAAAAAAAGTTCAGGCATCTTTAGCAAGGATGACTGTGACATCAGCCAAAACAACTGCATCAACTGTTTCATTAATAACAACAATTTCAGACACTACAGGGGTGGTAACAACATCAGTTACAAGAATGACCTCAATGGCAACAGACACAACTACTTCAGTTATAACAACAATTGCATCAACTACAGTACCTATAACGATGACAACAACAACTTTAACAACTCCAATAATAACAGCACCAGTTATATCTGTAATGGGAGCAACCTCGGCACCCCCAGTAACATCAATATTAAGTGAAGCAACAACAGGTACCTCTGGAAAAACACCACCAGCAGGAGCAATCAGAAAGATGACAAAAGATACAATGGGGCCTAGGACTGACTTTCAAATAGTGTGTGATATGTTAAAAGCAATGGAGTCCATGATAAAGTTAGGGCTTGCAGAGGCCGAAAGTCAGCGAAATGAAGACAGTTAAATCTGAACAAAATTTTGAAGATTTTAAAAAGGGACAAGTTCAACTAAAATTGAAACAGGAACAAATTAAAAAGGAGCAAAAAGAGATTAAAGATGAGGTAGAGCTGATGAAAGAGAAACAGAAGAGGAGCGATATTAAGGTGGTTACTTTAGAAAAACATGTCAAAATACTTGAAGAACAACAGCGACGTGCAAATATAGTGATTTGTATTATCCTGGAGGGTAATCCAGATAAGATAAGAGATAGACTAGTGCACTAGTTGGGCAGCTTGGAGATGGGATATAAGATACCATCAGAAGACCTTGTAAGTGTTTTTCGCTTGGGACAAAGGAGAGGTAAAACTAGTCCTAGAAACGTCTTGGTTAAATTTGCTTGTCTGGCAGATAAGATGAGGTTGATGTCGTACATGAGACGATTAGTCTGATTCAACAGTGTTGAAGATCGATGGAGCGGATATAGAAATTTATAATGATATACCAGTTGAAGAAAGAATCTGGCATCAAAAATGAAACCTGTAACCAAGTCGTTGAGGGATAAGGGGGTGAAATATAATTGGAAATCTCAAAAACAAATGACTTTCTGGCATTTGGGAAGAAGATATTTGGTATAAGAGGAGGCATATGTTCTGGATATTTTGGTTGATGCAAAATTACTTGAGAACGGAACTAAAGAATGGAATGAATTAAAAGATGCTTTGATTCTCTCTGCAGGCCTGAGATTCAGAAGAAATGATGAGAGTGATGATATGTCCAGGGGTGCTGAAGGAGGTGTTTAAAGTGTTATTAATGCAGTTAATAGATTAGGTGACGCTCAGATTCCCTGATGGGATGCTTCCCCCCTCCCCTCTTTGAAATGCAAAGGCTTCTTTTTCTTTGAAAAAGTGGGGAAGCTGATTAATTCATTGTATTGTTGTTATATGGTGGTTTTTTTTACTTTTCTTTTTTGATGTTCACTGGTAAGGGGATAAGGGATTTGATTGTGGGTTCACATATGCCAAAGGGGAATTGCAGTTGTCGTAGAAATAAAAAGGTTGTTCATTTAACATGAAAAATGTGAAGATATTGACATGGAATGTGAAAGGTACTGGCTGCCAGGTGAAGAGGAAAAGGATAGAAGTTGCGCTCAGGAAAGATAAGTCTGATGTTGTTTTTTTACAGGAGACTCATCAAAAATCAGTGGAGGTAAATAGGTTATTTCTAGGTTGGACTAAGATATATGAAAAGGTATTTGGCACATATAAATCGAGGGGAGTGGCAAATTTTATATCAAATAGGATAGGTTTTACATTAACTAAGAGCATTTCTGACCCGGAGGGGAGATATCTGATAATTAATGGTAAAATTGATGAGGAGCAGGTAATATTGGTAAATATTTATGCTCCAAATGAACATCAAGATTTTTTTTAGATAAAGTTTATGGTATTTTAGCAGCAGAATGTTGTTCAAGAATGATTGTAACAGGGGATTTCAATCTGATAAGATCAATGAGTGATTCTACTAATATTAACATGGTAAGATGTGGTAATGTGGCAAAGATGCAGGTTTTAGATAGATGGATGATGATGTTAGGGTTGAAAGATACATGGAGAGAACTACCTGGTTTGGAAAGGGCATATACTTTCTTCTCTCAGGTACATAATACATATTCAAGGATTGATTATATACTGGTGTCAGATAATTTGGTTAGAAATTTGGGAGAGATAGAGGTCAGAGTTTTCAGAGAATCTGACCATGCGAAAGTGGTATTGGATTTGAGATTGGCTAGCGAAAAAAAGGGGAGGAAACCATGGAGATATGATGCTAGTCTATTTAAAGATCCTAAATGTAGAGAACAGATTATTAGAAATTGGGATGAAGGTTGGAAATGGAATGATAATGGAGAGGTAAATTACAGCATAGTCTTAGATACTATGAAGGCGATTTTTAGAGGAGAAAGTATTAAACTATCTAATTTTAAGTATAGGCAGATGAAGGTAAAACAGGAGAAGATGGAAAAGGATTTAAGGTGCTTGCAAGAGGAACATCTGAGGACAAATAACAAAGAAAGTTTGGATCAATGTTGATATTAATAAAGGAAATGATGGGTAAATATATTGAAAAAGTAAAAAGAAACTTGATATATCTGAAGAGGGAATATTTTGAATATAGTAATAAAAATTCAAAGCTCCTGGCAAGAGCTGCTAAAGCAAAGAAAGAGAAAAGTGAGATAGGTGTATTGACATAAAAAAAAGGTGCTAGGTGCAATAGAATGATGAATAAATTAGCAATAGTAAAGGAATTTTATCAGGAGTTGTATACAGAAAAAGTGATTAAGGTGGATAAATTAAAAGAATATTTGGAGAAGTATATAAAACAAAAACTAGCCCAGGAACACATAGATAAAATGGATGATACAATATCTGAGAAAGAAATTGAAGATGTGATAAATAAATTAAAAGGGGACAAGTCACCAAGTGAAGATGGGTTAACATCAGAGTTTTATAAAGAGTTTAAAGATTTAGTTATCCCAAGATTTAAAAAAAGTTATTTAATTTCATATTGGAAGGGGGAATACTCCCAATTTCTTGGTCTAGATCAGTGTTTCCCAAACTTTGGTTTTTGGACTCCATTTCCCAGAAGCCTAAGTCAATTCCTCAAAGCACTGATCAGCCAATATACTGACTTAGGCTTCTGGGAATTGAAGTCCCCTGTGGGGCGTGGAACCCACTTTGGGAACCACTGGTCTAGATCAATAATTGTTCTGATCTCCAAACCTGGAAAAGATACAGAAAAAATTGAATCTTTTAGACTTTTATATCTCTAATAAATCAGGACGCCAAAATATTCACAAACATCTTAACAAATAGGAAAGGCAGCTTTTTTGGACAAAGAATGGGGAAAAGTAAATATTAAAAATAAAATGTTAAGAGCAATGTGGGAAGTATGGGAAAAGATGAAAGGAAAACTGGCCCCTGGGATTTCTCCTTTAATAGAGATTGAGAATATAAAAGATTTTCCAATTAAGATAGATGAGGAATTTAGATCAGTATTGATAGATAAGGATGTTTGTATGCTGAGATATTGGATTCAAATTTGCATGGATGAGCAGAAAAGAGCAGTGATTTATGGAGATTTAAAGCTAAATTGGTTTCAAATTGTGAGATTAAATTATTGGAATAATAAATACAAAAAAGGATATAACTTGGAAAGGGACATGACAGAATTTGAAGAGTTGTTATTCAAAATAAGACAAGGGAAGATTGGCTTAAAGGGCCTGGTTGCTAAAATCTATAAAATATTAAATAAAGAGGAAAATATAGATATTTTGAGAACCTTGTGAGAAGATGATCTAAACATAAAGATTCCAGAAATAAAATCGAGATCTTTGTGGAAACGGACAATAATGAGAACACTGTCAGTCAGAGTTAAGGAACATAATTATAAAATGATGTGGAGGTGGTACTTGACTCCAGTAAGACTGAATCAGATGGATAGGACTAAAAATAAGTTGTGTTGGAGATGTAACTAAAGTGTGGGAACTTACAAACACATGTGGTGGAATTGTAAAGAAATAGAAGATTTTTGGAAGGAAATTGAAAAATAAATATTTGATATGTTAGAGGAAAAGATAAAGATTGGACTGAGTGCCGCCATGCTTACGGATTTAGATAAAGTTAGATAGGGAGGAACAAGAATTAATTGCGATATTTATGTCTACAGGAAGACAGTGTATAGCAAAAAACTGGAAGGATTCAAGGAAAATAAATTTGGATGAATGGTATAGGAAAACGTGGCAACTGGCCCTGAATGATAAATTAACATGGGAATTAAATGAAAAGAAAGGAATTGTAAGAGAAAATAATTTTGGGAAAATTTGGAAACCATTTCTTGATTATACATTAAAGAAAAGAGGAGGTTATATGCCAGTACCTGATCAAATGAATTTTTGGTTATAATGATAAGAGACAGGATGCAGCTCCCCTTTGGCATTGTAATATATCACATGGTGATTTTTTTTATTTTTTTTCCTTTTTCTTTTTTTTTAGTCTCACTAGTTGTAGAATTTGTTGAGAAGATGAAGTGGAGAGGAGAGGAGGATGCTTAGTAGTAATGTAATTAAGTTTATTACTATTATATGTTAGAGAATGTAAGGGGTTTAGCTATAAATTTTATATATTCTCCTCTTTAAATTACTTTTTTTATAAAAAGAGTGCTTAATATTTTTTATGTTTTTGTTAATCAATGTATGCCTTATGTTTTTTCCTTGATTTTGTGTATTAGTAAAAACCAATTAAAAAATTAAAAAAGGATTGGTTCTGTTCCAGTTCTTTCCATTATAACCTCATTCCTGATTTTATCCCTTCTAGTAACTCCAGCAGCCTTCCTCAGACATCTCATTTCCATGGTGCCCAATTTTTGTTCAGGTTTTGTTTTAAGTGTTCATGTTTGGCACTGGTATCATAAAGTGGGAATTAATATGCTTTGTATGAGGTGTTTCTTTGTGTTGATTGGTATTGTGTTGTAAGAGCAGAGCTAGCTGTCCCAATATTTAGTTTGCCTTACTGCAATGTTTAAAAGATCAAATTAAAACACAATACATTATACAATTAACTACAATAATAGTTAAAAGACATTAAGCAATTCAAATGGATTAAAACATTAAAAAACTTTTAAAACAGACAATAAATGTAGTTAAGGACCAGTATTCAGAGATTCAGTTACTTTTATAAAAAGCTGCCTGAATCTAATAATAATTTCATTTCAGAAATTACTTTGGGTTGAAAGGATTTTTAGGGGATGTCCGAATGAGGCTCCTTTCATGTTCCCAAGTGCAGCTCTCAGGTATCAAAACTCAACTTTCCATTCTCCAGCTTAGCGCCTTAACCACTAAGCCACCGGTGCAGCTAGCTGCCTGAAGAGAGAGGGCCTTAAGCAGTGGTGGGCTTTAAAAAAAATTCTACCATACTGTGGGTGTGGCCAACTCTGTGGGTATGTTCCAGGTGACTGGGTGGGCATGGTTAAACTGGGGTATTTTAATGTGAGCTTCTGTGGATCGAGTCCATTTCGTCAGCTCATTAGTCAGCAATTAGACTTTGATGCTCTAATTTTCCTTTAAAGAGTAACTGAAGCAGAGTAACTGCTGGCTCAGCCTCACCCCACTCCCAGTAGCAAGCATGTTGGAGTCGTGTCCGGAGTGGGGTGAGAGGAGGAGGAGGAGGTGGGTGGGGCAGGGTGGGGCAGTGGGTGGGGACAGTCAGTTTTACTACCAGTTCTCCCAAACCTGTCCGAACCTGTTGGAGCCCAACACTGGGCCCTTAAGCTCTCAATGGTAGGAAAAAGGGGATGGAGACAACCTAATGTACCGAGAGAAAATTCTGTAATCTGGGAGTGGCCAGAGAGGAAGGTCAGTGCACAGATAGGATATTTCTTCAAGGATGATCTAAGACTGGGGTAAAGGGGTGGTTGCATTTTTCAGGCTGGTTGCCTGACCCCCAGTCCTCTTTTTCCCTTCCCAGGCAGGGACACAGGCCGGAGACAGAAAACTTCAGTAGTCTTAAATCTTTATTGTGTATAAACGCTGTCATGGGCGTTGAGTCCCAGGCTCCGTCATGGATGTTGAGCCCAGGCTCCGTCATAGATGTTTATTGTATTTGCTTCACACTGTAAGCCGCCCTGAGTGGTGCTTGCACCAATAGGGCAGGGTATAGATATAATAAATAAATAAATAAATTTAAAGTCATGCAGAGCATTCAGTAGCAAATACTGTAGTGCCAAAACAATAAACCTAACTACAAGCCCCGAGGGCTTGGCCCTCCTTCATCAGCCATGCACTCACCAAGCCTGGTGAGGTACGGGCTTGCCTCCCATAGAAAGAAAGGAACCAAGATAGCAAAAGCTTTCCACCAAATGTGTTACAATGGAATATATATTATTACATCACTCCAGAACCCATTCTCCACCTATTTCCAGCCCAGTCCCGATGTTTCCCAATTACCAGCATTTGTGGGGTTAATTGAAGGCTTCAATCACTCTGCTGCTTCCCCACTCCACTTTCTCACTCTCTTTGGCTGACCCCCTCCCTTGGAATTTCCTGTAGATATGCAGTGGAGACACAGCACATCTCCGTATACTCCCCTCTCCTCCCTGCCACCTGAATTTCATGGGAACAAAGAGTGGGGGCGACTCACTCCTGTCTTACGAATGAAGCTTTGGTCTTGTGACTGCAATACTATAAGAATGGTCAACTGGGCTAGTAAAAGTAAAGGTCTCCCTTGCTCCAAAGCCAGTGGACATGTAGCAGACATGACTTGACACCAGAGTGCATGGAACACTGTTTACCTTGCCACCGAAGTGGTGCCTATATATCTACTTGCAATTTCTTGCTTTCAAACTGCTAGGTAGGCAGGTGGTGGGACAGACAATGGGTGCTCACTCCATCATTCAGCACTCAGGTCTCAAGTTGCTCACCTGCCAACCTTCCAGTCATCAAGCTCAGCATTTTAACCACTAAGCACCATGGCCCTGTCAGCTGGGTTGGGGGTCCATTGTTTATCTCAAACCTATGCCAATAAATGAATAACTGTGGGATGATATAAAACCTGGATACAACAGATGTGAGACTAAATACATTTAGAAGTGACATAGGCTAGATATAGACGAAGACTTTTGAGAGTCTCCTGGACTGCAAGGAGATCAAATCAGTACATCGTAAAGGAAATCAACCCTGGCTGATCCTTGGAAGAACAGATACTGAAGCTGAAACTCAAGTACATTGGCCACCAAATGAGAAGAGAGGATTCACTGGAGAAGTCCCTGATGCTAGCAAAGATCAAAAGCAAAAGGAGAAGAGGGTGGCAGAGGATGGGATGGATAGACTGCATCATTGATGCAGCGGGCAGACTCCAGAGGATGGCGGATGAAAGAGGAGCCTGGCAAGATGTGGTCCATGGGGTTGCAAAGGATTAGACTCAACTGTACAACTGAACAACAACAAAGATATAGACTAGGGCTTAGAAGAGTCTGGCCATATGGCTTGCAGATAGTGACTCATTAAAGAACTAGTCCATATTTAGATACAGATTGTTTTTTCCACTCTTACTCATCTCCCTCCAGGAGAAAAGGAGGTAGCAACTTTTTTTAAAAAGTGGACCTTAGCTAAAGGTGAGGAAAGGCAGCCAGACCAGGCCTGAGCTTACTGGAGAGATGCCATGTGGATGACTGGCTATCTCAGAAAGAAGGTAGAACTGTTTGTCTGAGAAGGCCAAGGACAATGCATCTTCATTAATTTTAATGACAAGTTAGGTTAATGAAGTTATTAATCACTCAGCTGTAAATTAAGATGCCATTATTTATTCCCTTAATCAGTATCATAGTCAAACAGCCATTAAGGTTTAGGTGAAGCTTGATACCAGAAGCTATGGGAAATATCTGTCTAACAACCATTTCATTAATATGCATAATGATGTATGAAGGCCAAATTGTATCCTAGAGCTTTATTAAATTCTACACTAGCATGTTCCCAGGCTGACTCTTTTATTTCCCAGCTGTCTTACATGACAAAAATAATTCTTCATAGAAAAAAATCTTCAAGTGTAGTATCCGTGGCCAAAATATTGAATATTTCTTTGTCTCTAAACTTTAAAATGAAGGGGAACAGTAATCTCCAGAGAATGAAGTCATCTGGACAAGACATGGAAATATTTTCTGCTTAACTAGAAAATTTCTGCTTATAATCAGTATTGCTTTTAGCTTGCAGCATTGCAAAAGCCCCAAATATTCTAGTGCCCCAATGCTCTCATTAAAACAAACCTTATGTTTTACTAATATTGTAAATGTTTGTCTCATGTCACATAATACTGCTTGTAAATACCTTGTTTTTCAAGCCAAGAGTGATGGAGTAAATTCACTTTATGATCATTTTTGAGCCCACAAAACATCATACAATTCTGGCATAGCCTTAGACACAGTTTCAGAAAATGCAACACAGAAAGACGAGTCTATATTACCAAAGTCATATAAAGTAAATAGTCATTAAAGACTGTATATGGTTGAACTTCCCAAAAAGGGTGATGTGGGTGAATACCTACAAAAGTCCAACAGCTGCACACACCCATCCCTGGATCTTGAAAGGCTATACCCAGTCTGGTGTCTTCTTTTCAAAACATTAGGGGAGAATACGGCAAAAAAATCATCTTGTATTTCCTATATATATCTCTGCTAGGTAGGCATGAATGAATGGGGACAGTACATATATGATCCAGCTCTTGCCTACCTAGCAGTTCAGAAGCAAGAACTTGCAAGTAGATAAATAGGTACCACTTTGTTGGGGAAAGTAACAATCTTCTGTATACTCTGGTGTCTAGTCATGCCTGCCACATGACCACAGAAACATCTATGGTCAGCACTGACTCTTTGGCTGTAAACAGAGATGAGCATCACCCCTTAGAGTCAGACACGACTGGCATTCGAGCAAGGGATATCTTTACCTTTGCCTACAGTATTTCCAATCTCTTTAACATCAAATATTAAAACATCTCTTTTTGTTGTTGTTGTTGTTGTTCAGTCACACAGTTGATTCTGATCCTTTGTGACCCCACTTTCTCAAGTGACTCCTCTCTTCTCATTTCATGTACTTTAGCTTCATATTTACTATTTGACCGTCTAAGGAGCAGCTAGGGTTGCTTTTTTCTAAGATCAACCTATTTGTTCTCCTCATTGTCCAGGGTACTCTCAAAACTCTCCTCCAACACCACATCTCAAAGGCATCTTCTTCTTCTGCGCTCAGCTTTCCTTATGGTCCAGCTCTCACAACCATACATTTCCACTGAGAATACCATTGATTTGACTATGTAGATAGTCAAATCAGGTTTCTCATAGCTTGTCTCCCAAGAATCAGTTGCCTTTTTATTTTATGGCTGCAATCTCCATCTGCAGTGATCTTTGATCCTAAGAAAGTAAAGTCTGTCACTGTTTCTACTTCTTCCCCATCTATTCTCCAGAGAATGATAAGGCCTGTTGCCATGATTTTGGTTTTCTTGATGTTGAGTCTCAAGCCAGCTTTTGCACTCTCCTCCTTCAACCTAAGCAAGAGCTTCTTTAGGTCTTCCTCACTTTCTGCCATTAAAGATAAAGGTTTCCCTTGCTCGAAAGCTAGTCTTATCCGACTCTAGGGTGCAGTGCTCATCTCTGTTTCAAAGCCGAAGAGCCAGCACTGTCTGCATCTGCAGATGTTTCTGTGGTCGTGTGGCAGGCATGACAAGACACCGGAGTGCACCGAACACTGATACCTTCCCACCGAAGTGGTCCCTATTTATCTACTTGCAATTTCTTGCTTTCAAACTGCTAGGTTGGCAGGAGCTGGGACAAAGATGGGAGCTCATTGCGTCCTGCAGTACTTGGGAATCAAACCGCTGACATTCCACCTCCCAGTCAGCATCTAAGGAACTTGAGCCACTGTTCTGCCATTAGGGTAGTATAATTTGCATAGCTCAAATTATTGTTGTTTCTCCCACCAATTTTGATCCCAACATGTGATTCCTCCATCCCTGCATTGCCTATCATGTGCTCTGTATGCAAGTTAAAACAATCAGGGTGACAAAATGCAGCCTTGTCTTACTCTTTTTCCTATTCCAAACCACTCCACCATTCCGTATCTTGTCCTAACTGTTGCTTCTTGACTCACGTACAGATTTATCATGAGGCATATATTTATTTATTTATTTATTTATGGTACAAATTTCTATGCCGCCCAATCAGGCAAACCCGACTCAGGGCGGCTCACAACAAGATTAAAACATTCATATTAAAAACAATTAAAACCCCAGCATACCCACCCACCTATTAAAACTAACCACATTAAAACTGCCCACATTAAAAAGATGGGGGTGTGTGGCTTCATTTTATAAGCCAACAGGCGGGGGCCACTCTTCCATCTGAGCCCCACACCTGCCCCGCCAACCAGGTTTTTAATTCTCTTCTGAAAGGCAGCAGCTCCATCTGCTCCCGCAACTCTACTGGCAGGAGGTTCCACAAGGCTGGTGCAGACACAGAAAAGGCCCTCCTTCGTGTGCCAGAGAGGCGAGACCCTCTGGTAGATGGAACAATTAGAGAGCCCCTCCGGTCCGCTCTGGCTGGATGGACAGACACTCTTGGGATGATGCAGTCTCTTAGGTATCCTGGCCCACTACTATGTAGGGCTTTGAAGGTCAAAACCAGCACCTTGAATTGCACCCGGAGACAAACTGGTAACCAGTGCAGCTCCCGAAGCAATGGTGAGATGCGAGCATAACGCCTGCACCCCATCACCACCCGGGCTGCTGCATTCTGCACCAGCTGTAGCCTCCGAATTGTCATCAAGGGCAGCCCCATGTAGAGTGCATTGCAATAATCTAGCCTGGAGGTGACCAGAGCATGTGTGACCCTGAGCAGGGAGTCCCAGTCCAGGAGCGAATGCAACTGACAGATGACGCGAAGCTGTGCGAAAGCCCTCCTGGCCACGGCTGCCACCTGATCTACAAGTAGCAGTCCCGCATCCAGGAGGACCCCTAAGTTGCGTACCGGGTCTGTCTGGGGCAAAGTAGCCCCATCCAAGACCAAAGTTGGCAGCTCCCTGGATAATGCGGGGGGCCCTATCCATAGCCACTCAGCCTTGGAGGGATTCAATTATAGCCCGTTGTCCTCCATCCAGACCCCAACAGCTTCCAGACATCTGGATAGGACATTGACCACATCACTGGGGTCCCCACGGGCTGAAATGTACAGCTGGGTATCATCAGCATACTGATGATACCTCACCCCATGGGAACGGATAATCTCGCCCAGTGGCTTCATGTAGATGTTGAAGAGGAGAGGAGAGAGCACCGAGCCCTGAGGCCCCATAATGCAGGGGCCTAGGGCTGGACCTCTCACTCTCCAACCACACCAACTGGGTCCAGCCCTCCAGAAATGAGGAAAACCAGGATAACACAGTACCCTGGATCCCCAATCCTTTGAGCCGTTCCAGAAGGATACCGTGGTCGACAGTATCGAAGGCCGCTGAGAGGTCAAGAAGGGTGTTCTGATATTCCCATCTCTTTAATTACTTGCTACATTTTGTTCTGGTCCACACAGTCAAAGGCCTTGGTATAAATGAAATAGAAGTAGACTTGTTTCTGATATTCCTTTGTTTTCTCCATGATCTAACATACATTGGCAATGTGATTTCTAGTTCCCATACCTCTTTGAAACTCAGCCTGCACTTCTGGTAATTTCCTCTCCACATGCTGCTGAAGTCTATCCTGTATTATCTTGAGCATAACCTGCTAGTGTGTGGGATTTTTTAAGGAGTCCCAAAGCATTTTGTATTGCAGTGAATTCCTTAATGGGGTATTCTTCAACATCCTAACCTTTATACTGTTTAATGAACCATCATCTGGAGTTATGAAATTTCTGTGTTACAAAACATATGTTTTTCAGCCTAAATTTTCATATTCCTTGTGAGGATCAGATGACAACTAACTGCAGCATCCAAGCACAAGGGTGAGGAGTCTATGACTCACCAGATGTCACTGAACTACAACCCCCACTGGTACTGAGCACCAGCAGTGTTGGCTGGGGCTGATGGGAGCTGGAGTACAACAATGTCTGAAGGGTCACAGGCAGTGGTGGGAATCAATTTTTTTTACTACCTACTCTGTGGGTGTGGTATGGTGGGTATGGCCAGTGGGAAAGCCCTGCATTGCAGGACTACTTTATTTCAAAACTTGGATGGGTGGGGCCAGCCAAAATTTCTGCTACCTACCAGTTCTGGCAAACTGGGGCAAACCTGCTGAATCCCACCACTGGTCACAGGTAAGCTAAACTGCTACTGAGTCTCACCTGTAAGTTGTTGCTTTAGTATGGTCAGGATGGTAAGACCAGTAAAGAATACAGATCAATTAAATAGTAAATGCATTTCACACAAAAATCTTAGTAATTTTTGCAAACCCCTCCCTCATTTCTTTAAAATACAAAGTTATGGTGTAAAATGTGCGGAGGGGGGTTACACAACACCTTGGCTAATTGTCTGTTGCTACTTGGGGGGGGGGGGGGAGATGCTAGTCTTTGTGCCTCATTTCATGTTGAAAGATTTGCAATAGCCAACAGTTTTTGCAATGAGGTTTCTCAAATTTGATACCCTTTTCTTTTTGTTCAGGATAAGAAAAAATGCAGTATTCTTTATTTGGTGTATGAAAACCAAGACACAGGACACAGCCTCGGGCTGGGTTAACTCAGGTTTATTGCATCGTGGACAGAGGGAACATGCGGTAATGGCGGATCGATAGCTCTTTATATACTGTAGTAATACATTTGAACGTGGTTGCATGGTAGCCCATTGGCTACTGTCCGCGTGACGTCATTGCTGGTCACGCCCTTCTTGTCCAGGTGTAGGTGTGGCGGGAAAGCTTCCCGCGCTGTTGCCATTGATGAGTTTGGACCAAGAGAGCTTGGACGCTCGCTGCTGCCAGCTGGTGGTCATTAGCTCGCGTCCTATTACAGGGTTCATATGATACAGGTGAAGGTTACATTGTTGCTATAGGCAAGGTTACATTTGGTTCAGATACATTGTAATCCATGTGGAAGATAACCCATTAGAACACAACACCCCTCCCCCCTAGGATGAGACAAGGTCTCGAGCCCACACTTAAACAGACTCCCCCCCCTAGGAGACAAAGTCTCTCAGCCAAGATGGCTTATTTCGAACACGCTGGGGTCTCGATGCAGGCTGCCTTTCCCCGGGTTTGCTACCTTTTCTTTGTTCCCTGGTTTCCTGTCCTGTAATTGGAGAGGGAGACTCGTTAGTGACTTGCCGCGGCTCCGCGGCGTTGTTTGGAGGTGTGCTCTTTCTTAGGGAATAACCGGGGGCACTGGGGGCTAACGAAAAACCCCTCTTCTCGCTTGGATGGGTGGGGGAACACTCCTGAAAACCCCCCCGGCTCGCCAACTCAAAATCAAAATTACCTTCGGGGGCAGCGGTCGCGAACTCCTCTCCCCCTTCCCCGGCCTCTGATAGGACTGGCGTATCAAAAGGGTATGAGTCGGGGCCGCTGCTTCTTCCTTCCCCCCTTGCTTGGGACTGTTGTCCGCTGCTGTCTCCCCCTTGAGCTAAACGGGTGGGGGAGAACCCTAACGCTGAATCTTGTTGCTGCGCCCCACTGACTGGCCCACTCACTCGGTGCCTCAGTTGGTCTGCGTGCCTCCTCCAGAGGAGGCCGGTGTTAGTCTCGACCCGGTACGACACTGGCCCCGTTTGTTCTACAACCGTCCCTGGTACCCAGGCTGGCCCTGCGCTGGCGTAGTTCCTGCAGTGAACAGGGTCGCCGGCGGCGAAACCTTTCGAGACTGCCAACCCTATGTTTTTCCCTTTATCCTCGACTCTCGTCGGGTCTAGCCTGGACAGGATCGTGGTCAGTTTTCGCCGCATCAAGAGCTCCGCCGGCGAGTAACCTGACGCCAAGGGGGTCACCCTATACGCTAATAAGAACTGACATACTTGGTGATTTAGGTCCCCCGGGCCCATGCGCCGCAGCGCATCCTTTGTTGTACGCACCAGCCATTCCACTTGGCCATTCGTGGCCGGGTGAAACGGCGCGGATGTGACATGCCTAATGGCGTTTGCCTCCATAAATGCCCCGAACTCCGCGGAGGTGAAACAACTAGCGTTATCGCTGACTAAAGTGTCGGGTAAACCGAACGTGGAAAAGACTCTCCTCAGTTGACTAATCGTAGTGGCGGAGGACGTGCTCTTTACTGGGATAACCTCCAGCCACTTGGAGAACGCATCCACCACCAGGAGAAACATGGTTCCCCGGAATGGGCCAGCGAAATCTACGTGCACTCTGGACCATGGCCCCTTTGCTGTGTCCCATTCCCTATGCGGGAGACGGGCCGCCTCTGGTCGGGATCCCTGGCATGCCTCACAAGTGCCGACCATGTGCTCAATGTCTGTGTCTAGCTGTGGCCACCAAAAATAACTCCGGGCCAGCGCCTTTGAACGAACGATGCCCGGGTGGCTGACGTGCAGCAGTTCGAGCACCCTCGGACGCAGGGACGTAGGGACCACCACCCGTTGACCCCACAACAGGCACCCCCTTTCTAGGGACAACTCTAGTTTTTTCCGAAAAAATGGGTCGAATTCTGTGCCTGGGGACGATGCCGGCCACCCCTTCTGTACCCATGAACTAACTTTCTCCAGCGTCCTGTCCTTGCCTGTCGCCCTAGCAATGTCGGCTGGTACTATTGGGGGTGCGTCTAAGACCTCAATTAGCAACACCTGGCGGTCTCTTTCTACTCTCGCCTTTTGGTCGTCCGACAAGGGCAAAGGAGATCTCGAAAGTGCATCAGCATGGCTGATCTCCTTTCCGGGCCGGTACTCCAACTCGTGTTGGTATGCGTTGAGAAAAATAGCCCATCGCAGCATCCTCGGGGACAGGATCTGCGGCGTGGGCTTGCTTGCCGTGAAAATCCCTAACAGGGGCTTGTGATCAGTCACGATTTTGAACGGGCGGCCATACAAAAAATCGTGAAATTTTTTGGTTCCGGCTACTATTGCTAATGCCTCCCTGTCGGTTTGTGCGTAATTGCGCTCCGCTTGGGACAGGGACCTTGAATAAAACGCTACCGGGGCCTCCCTTCCGTCATCCAACACGTGGCACAGCACCGCCCCCACCCCCACCGGGGATGCATCACAGACTAAGACCACTGGCCGTTTGGGGTCGAAATGCGTCAGGATTGCCTCAGATGTTAAGAGTTGCTTTAGTTCTTTGAACGCCCTCTCGTGCTCGTCACCCCACATCCATGTCTCCTCCTTTTTAAGTAACCGATGAAGCGGTTCGGCCACGGACGCCTTCCGTGGGAGGAATGTATGGTAAAAATTGAGGAGCCCCAGGAATGACTGTAACTCGGTTTTGGATGTGGGGCGAGGGGCCTTCTTTATGGCTGCTACTTTGGATTTAGACGGCTTAATTCCCTCGGGTGTGATCCGGAACCCTAAAAACTCGACCTCAGTTTCGAAGAAAACACATTTGTCCTTCCTCAGTCTCAGCCCCGCTTTCTCGAAAACAGTTAGTACTTTATCCAATCTCTTTGCCAGTTCGGCCTCACTCCCCCCTGTTATCAACACGTCATCAAAATAAGGCAACACCCCCTCCACCCCCTTCAGGAGGCGTTCCACAAGCGACTGAAAAAGGCCGGGTGCCGAGTTCACGCCGAACTGTAAGCGCGACACCTGGAACGCCCCTTTGTGTGTAACTATCGTTTGTGCCGCGGCCGTGGCGGGAGTTACGGGGAGTTGCTGATAGGCTTGTGCCAAATCGAGTTTAGCGAAACACTTTCCCCCATTCAGCCTTGCCAAAAGGTGGCTGACCACCGGCACCGGGTATGCATTAGGGCGGATCGCCTTGTTAATTGTACACTTATAATCAGCGCAAATGCGCACCTCCCCGTTGGCCTTCAGAGCTGTTACAATTGGAGTTTCCCACTCCGCGGAATCAACAGGAATAAGAATCCCCTGGCCCACCAGTTTGTCCAGTTCCGCCTCTATTTTGTCCTTGAGTGCGAACGGCACCCTGCGCGGTTTGAGTCTTATCGGGCGGACCTCCGGGTCTAGGTCGAAGGCTACAGGGGGTCCCTTGAACTTTCCAAGTCCTTTTTCAAAGACGGCGGGATGCGCATCGCAAACCGCTTGTATTGGGTCCGCTCCCACTGTATGCACTCCCCCTATGAACAAGCCTAAGGGCTGAAACCACTGCGTCCCTAGGAGGCTACAACTCCCCCCCTTAAGGACAACTAGGGGCAGTTCCGCAGAATGTCTCTTAAAGCTGACCCGAAACTTTCCGACCCCCAACACCGGAATGCTGTTTCCCTGTACATCTCGTAGCGTGGACCTCAACGTTTTAAGTTTGGGCCGCACGTGGGGGTCGATTTTCACGAACTCTTTCTGGGGAATTATAGAATAGGAGGACCCCGAGTCAATTTCCATCCTAATAGGGGCCCCTTGTACTAGTACCTCAACGAAGTAATGGGACTGTCCCGCGGACACGCTGAACACGGGGGCGTCGTCCTCGCTGTCGTCCGAGACGCGGCCCACGCCGTCCTGCTTCCTCGTGGTCTGGGCGCCATCTTTGGACCTCGCTGGACGGTCCGGTCTGGTCGAACGGTCTTGTGACTGCCTCCGGCCCTCCTTCCGTTTTCTGCATGCCCTGGCGATGTGCCCCCGACGGCCGCAGGTGTAACACTCGGCCTTTCTGAATGGGCACCTCACGCGCTCGTGGGCCGCTCCGCAACCATCGCAGCGGCGCCCACCTTTTCGGACCTTCTGGACCTCCTCGCCGTCGCTGCCTTCCGTAGACGACTTTGAGGCCCGTCGAGTTGCGTGCACCGACTGTCCGGACTTCCCGTGCACCGAATTTTCCGCCTTGCCGGCTCTAGGACGCCACTCACGCCACTGGTGCATCTCGTCCACTCCAGCATTCGTGGACTCCGCGGCTTCCGCGGCCTCTACGACCTCCGCCAGCGTGGGTGGTGGCTCCTTGTTCATCAAGCTGCGCTGCACCTCCTTGTCCTTCAGGCCACACAGCACGCCGTCCCTGAGGGCCATCTCTAGGTTGTCCCATCTACAGGGGCCGGCGGCTATCCTCATGGCGGTCACGAATGCCTCAACCGACTCGTCCGGCGCTTGGACTCGCCTCCAAAACGCGCTCCGAGCGGGAAACATTGCCCTCGAGGGTCGGAAGCGCTCTCGCAGCAGCTTCATGATGTCGTCTGCCTTAAATTCGCTCACCTTCTTCGGAGCGATGATGCCCACCAGCGTCCGCTTGGTTTCTAACCCAAGCATTCTGGTGAGGATGGCCCTCTTCCTCTCCTCGTCGTCTTCTTTGACTTTGAGTTCCACCAGTGCCGCCTGGAAGTCCATCTCAAACAGCTCCCAGTCTTGCGGTTTGGTGATGTTGAACCCGCTCTGTGCCCTGGCTGTTCCTTGGGGATCCATTATCCCACCTTCGTCGCCAATTTGGTGTATGAAAACCAAGACACAGGACACAGCCTCGGGCTGGGTTAACTCAGGTTTATTGCATCGTGGACAGAGGGAACATGCGGTAATGGCGGATCGATAGCTCTTTATATACTGTAGTAATACATTTGAACGTGGTTGCATGGTAGCCCATTGGCTACTGTCCGCGTGACGTCATTGCTGGTCACGCCCTTCTTGTCCAGGTGTAGGTGTGGCGGGAAAGCTTCCCGCGCTGTTGCCATTGATGAGTTTGGACCAAGAGAGCTTGGACGCTCGCTGCTGCCAGCTGGTGGTCATTAGCTCGCGTCCTATTACAGGGTTCATATGATACAGGTGAAGGTTACATTGTTGCTATAGGCAAGGTTACATTTGGTTCAGATACATTGTAATCCATGTGGAAGATAACCCATTAGAACACAACACTTTACATCCTTGTGATGCTGGGTGGGAAGTCAGAGCAAAAATCCAGCCCCAACTTAATCCAAACTGGAAGACCCTTCAGCTCCAGGTAAAATAAAAGACACAAAGACAAATCATATGTTTAAGATTTTATGGTTGTCGGAGTAGAGAGTTTTGTATCCACTATTAAATCTGCTAGCTGGATAGAGAGCTCAGAGGGTCATCACAAGTCAGAACTGTCTTGACAGCACACAATTATTTTTATCAAACCTCTGTACAAGGGTAGAATAAATCCCACTAATTGTGCATATAAAGATTTGTTGTCCTGATAGTGATATGCAGTGATATATGTGCATTTTAAATTGTGTGCATTTTAAAATCTGGCTGTAGGAATGAGACTCAAGGACCTTGTGCAACTCTGTTCAGAAAAAAAGAAACATTTGCTTTCAGTGCCAGGAGTGAGTTTCTTTCTGTTCTGTCTGGGTTTTTTTTCCCCCTGCACTGTAATTCACCTTTTTTTTCATGAGATAAACTCATGACTAGCATCACAGATTGCCCATAGATTGTCTTAATACCTGCAGGAATTCCAGCTTCCTAAGCCAGCAACCGCATGACTAAAAAGAACTGAAAACTATTATGATTTTTATAAAAATAATACATACGCTCGATCATCAGAATGGTCATAAGGACCTAATGGTCAGATTGGTGCACAAAGAATGGAGATAGAGATATTTTAGCATTTTTCAGTGATTTGTCCAGGATCCTGTTGAGGCCAAAAGAACGTAAATCTTTATCAGCACAGTAGCATGGGGTCTCCCATTTGTTCACACAATGCCAGTATGCAAGTAAAGGTCCAAACCCAACCTATGCATGTGCAAGGAGGTCCTGGATACTTCATCTGCTTGAGACTACCCTGAAGCAAATGGTGAGCCACTATGTGAGACAGAATGCTGGACTGGATGGGCTGTAGCCTGTTCCAGCAAGGCTGTTCTTATGTTCTTATCTTACAAGAGCTGTAAAAGTTAAACCACTTGCAAACAGTTCTAGACACCAAGATTCTAATCTTCTTCTGTCAAATGAACATGATAAGGCTGTAGATCATTCTATGCCTCATTCATGTGTTACAGGAATGGGAAATGACAATTTTTTCCCCTTCTCATCTATAAGAAAGGCTTGTGACCCAAATTTATACTGAAACCATGGTAGGGCTAAGAGTTAAAGTTCTCTGTCTTTCTCCAGCATAGTTGAAGGCTAGATTTAACTTTGACTCACTCCCATATTGACAAATTGGTAAATTCCTTACATCAACTTTCATTATTCAGTGTCTATAGTTATCTTAGATAACTTACATAATGTATACTACAATCTGACACTTTTCTTCATCATTACATTTAATTCTGTTCAAGATGAGCTATGCCTCTATCAACTTAACTTGAGGATGCACTCTGTTGATTGCAGTGGAATGTGGATACCTTTTTTCTGTGTCCGTCAGGGACCTCAAGTCATAAGCAATTGGTGCCTCTTTTCCACCACCCCATGTCATAGCACAGCACTGCTCCCACCCCCACAGGTGAGGCATCACAGACCAGGACGACCGGTTTGCTAGGGTCGAAATGTGTAAGGACTGCATCAAAAGTGAGGCATTTCTTTACCACACAAAAAGCCTTGTCTTGCGTTGACCCCCAACACCAGACGATGTCCTTCCTTAACAAATGGTGAAGCGGGGTAGCTAAAGTAGCGTTTTGGGGGAAGAAAAGAATGATAAAAATTCAAGAGCCCCAGGAATGCTTGCAACTCATTCTTAGAGTTGGGATGGGATGCGTCCCACACTGCTTTCACCTAAGCGTCCGAGGGCCAAACATCTTTCAGGATGACTTTAAACCCTAGAAAGTCCACCTCTGTGGAATACAGGCAACACTTTTCCCTCTTAACTCTGAGCCCCACCTTATCGAAACGCTCAAGCACCTTCCCCAACTTTAGTGCCAGATTCCCCCCAATCCTTCCCAGATATCAACACGTCATCAAAGGATGGCAAGACAATGGGAAGGCCCTTCAGTAATTTTCCCACTAACCCTTGGAAAATACCTGGTGCCACATTGACACCAAACTGTAGATGCTTCACCTGGAATGCACACTTGTGTGTGGTGATCATATGGCACAGAACCAAATCTGGGGGTCACAGGCAATTGCTGGTATGTCTGGGCCAGGTCCAATTTGGCAAAACACCCCCCCCCCATGAAGGGCAGCCAGCAAGTGGCTCACTACATGGAGAGGATATGAATTGGGGCAGATCGCTTTGTTTGTATTACATTTATAGTGCGCACAAATGCAGATGTCACAATTTGCCTTGATTGCGGTGACGAATGGGGTCTCCCACGGTGCTGAATCCACTGGTTCCAATATGCCCTGCACAACCAGTTTGTCCAGTTCAGCCTCAATCTTGTCCTTAAGCGCAAAGGGCACCCGATGAGGCTTATGTCTAATGGGTTTGACAGAAGAATCCAAGTAAAAATCAACCGGGGGCCCCCTAAAAGTACCCAGCCCTGGGCGGAACAGCTCTGGATATTTCTCACACACGGCCTAGATGGGGAAAGCCTGAACCAAATTGATACCTGAAAAGGCGATACCTAGGGGCCCAAACCACTGAGTGCCCAGAAGGTTGTTCTTACCCGTCTTGACCACAATAAGTGGCAGTTTCTCCATGATGCTTTTGAACCATACATCAAACATTCCCATGCCAAGCTCAGGGATGCGGCATCCTTGCACATCCCACAATTGGACCTACAGAGCCCGCAACTTGGGCCAGTCCGCCAGCGGAATCTGGAAAAACTCACACTTGATCAGGATCAAATACGATGATCCTGAGTCAATCGCCATGCAGACCCTGTAGACTGACGTCCACGAAGAACTGGCTGGTGACTGCATGAACACGTACTGGACCTGGAGTGTTGACCGGTGCAGATCTTGGAGATCTGCAGCTCCTGGAAACGGTGAGCTTTGTTCTTGGAAGACCCTCCGGAATGCTGGCGGCACACTCATACGATGTGCCCCTTCTTACCACACTTCTGGCACTCTGCCTCTCTGAATGGGCATTTTTCCCTAAAATGCTTGCCCCCGCAACCCTTGCATGGGACCTTGACCTTCTCTGCTGGAATGGAGGACTTCTGAAGCACCTTACACACGTTGTCCCCCGATTCCCTGTCATCTGAGGATGATGAAGCAGACAAAGCAGAAGATGAGCCTATGCGCTCCAGCCTCTGGTCAGCAGCAGCCAATTTGACTGAGGGGCCTTTTCCCCTGAACACCTTGACACCAGCGCTGGTGACTTCGGATGCCAGAGCCTCCTCGAAAACCTCACCGAAGGTTAGTATGTTCCTTTTCATTAACCTCCGCTGCATGGACTCATCCAGGATGCCCATCAGCAACCTATCCCTGAGGGCATTGTCAAAGTTTGGCCACTCACACATTCCTGCCGCCTGTCGCAGGGCAGCAACGTAGTCTGTAATGGACTCTCCGGGTCTTTGGTTCCAGTGGTAGAAATTTACCCGGGCCATGAAAATGGAGACCCTGTGCTTGAAATGGTCACTCAACACCAAGAGAACATCTCTAAGAGGTGCACTTTACTTCTCGTGGCTGGAGCAAGTTCACGACGAGCTCAATCGTAGCGATGCAGCAACTTGCGAGGAATGTTGCCTTCCATTCCTCCTGCTTGACCTTGCTGGCTATTACCCAGTTCTCAAATTTGATCTTGTAGCTTAACCAAGTGTCTGGCTTCAACATGTCGGACCCTCCGAGTGGCGTTGCTGTGGCAGGAGATCCCATCCTCATCACCAATGTTGAGTCCGACTATTAATTGCAATGTGACAGCAGATTGGGGTTTAACCAACAAGTCATTTATTACAGCTTAGTTCGGACTGGGGAAAACAGGGCAAGGCAGCAACTTATATACAGACAGAACGGTGGTTACAGTGATACATTTGTCTGGGTTTTAGTTAATGCAGGAAACCTTTGCAGAACCAATCAAGATACATAGGAAGCATATGAATAAGGCGCCTTACAGAAAAAGGCTGCAAATACAGCAATGACTTAACGACGATTGCAACTTCAGCAATATATGTTTGGACACAACAGCTATACGAAACTAAACCAAAGTACAGATCCTTATCTAGACTGTTAATCTTGTAGACATAATAGAAAAATAGAAATAGACATGAACAAATGGAGGAAAAACAGCTTCAGGGACAAATTCTTATGCAAGTGACATGAGAATATAAACTTGCACAAACTTTCAAAACACATCTCACTGAAATGAATAGGGTTTACTGTTCAGCAGACATAAATAGGAAGGAATAGATTCTACAGACAAGAAGAGATTCCACTGTTAATGTTTAGGGGAGAGGCATCAGCCTTGGAAAGGAGCCAACTAGCAATGTGTCTCAACAGAACTGAGATAAACAAATGCTGGAGTAGACAATGGTCTCCGTCATTCTGCCCCACCTTCTGATGAACTGGCAGTTATGTTCAATCACATGAATGTTGATGACTAAAAAGGAGGGAATTGTTTGAAAAGAAGGGATAGACAACCCTCTTGAATGCTTGTGTTCACATGGTTAATTTCAAGTTCTTCAGTTGACAGATAGTGATGTTTTCGTGTTCAGGGAATGAAGAAGCAGACAAGTGAAGTAGTGAAATTCAGCTCTTTATCAGTGGGGTTTGAACACAGTTTGGATGGGACAAAACTATGACTTATATACACTATAAACAGTAACAGTAACAATAATACAACAAGCCCATTGGCTAACAGAGTGTGCACATTTTCAATCCACTTATTTGCATAAGAATAGATACATGAGAAAAGATACATTTTGATCCTATAAACAGTAACAATAATACAACAAGCCCATTGCCTAACAGAGTGTGCAAATTTTCAATCCACTTATTTTCATAAGAATAGATACATGAGAAAAGAGACATTCTGCTCCTGTCAGAAAACACAGTTAACATACATAACATTCTTCCCCCCTAGGTAAAAACAAAATCCTTTAACCAGGATGGCGGTCTAGTTTCCCTTCTGGGTCGGATGCTTGGCTGAGCCAGCTCAGGGGCTCGTAGGATGGGTGACCCTACTGGAGTGAGGGATTGACTAGAGGGGGAGAATTGTAAACCCAAATTTAAGCCCTGTTTGTCAGATGGAGGAGCAGGGGATCGCTCAAAACCAAAATCTAATTCTGTGGATGAATAAGACAACTCAGGGTCCCTCCTGTGTGTACTGAGTGGAGGGAGACTCCAAGCAAAATTGGTCATCATCAATAAAGGAATCCAGAGTGCTAGGCTGGGACAGTGTAGGTGTACACCTGGCCGGAATAGGGGAGCATTCCACAAATTTCCCTTGAATTCATTTCCTAGAAGACACTTCTGCATTAATGTTGGCTGGCTGCTGACTATTACCTCTGCCTCCTGGGTTTAAACGGGTGGGGGCCAACCCTAGCATTGAGTGTCTGTATTCATCTTGTGGGTCCAGTACTCTGGGTCTAAATTGATCCACGTGCCTCCTCCAGATCAGACCAGTGGCTGTTTCAATTCTGTAAGAAACAGGACCAGTTTGATCGATCACACACCCAGGCACCCACGTAGGGCCACCAGCTGCATAATTGCGACAATGTACAGGGTCGCCAGATGAGAAACCCTTCTGGTGTTGGATTGCTATATTTGTGCCTTTGTCCTCTACCCTAGAGGGATCCAATCTGTCCAGCAAGGATGACAGGTTCCTTCGCTGGATCAATTCAGCAGGGGACAACCCTGAGGCAGGGTGTGTGTGTGTGAGGCTATATGTGAAAAGAAACTGGCATAACTAGAGCTCCAAATCCCCTTCACCCATACACCGAAGCGTGTCTTTAGTTGTGCGCACCTGCTGCTCTACCTGGCCATTGGTGGCTGGGTGGAATGGGGTGGCAGTGATGTGTCTAATTGCATTCCTTTCCATGAATGATTGAAATTCTGCAGATGTGAACGTGGACGCGTTGTTGGACACCAGCACATCTGGAAGTCCAAATGCTGCAAACAGCCTTCTTAGGTGCATTATCATGGTGGCTGAAGTGATATTAGGCACCCTAATCGCTTCCAGCCACTTAGAGAATCAATCCACAACCAACAAAAATAGGGCACCCCAAAATGGACCTACAAAATCTATGTGCAACCTGGACCTTGGGCCCTGAGCAGAATCCCATTCCCGAGAGGGAAGGAGGGATTGCTCTGGGCGGGAGGATTGACAGCTGGCACAAGTGCTGACCATCTGCTCTATGTCTTGGTCCAGTTGAGGCCACCAAAAGTAGCTACGAGCAAGGGCTTTGGAACAGACAATTCCTGGGTGACTTGTGTGAAGTAGATGTAAAACCTTTTTCCTGACAGTGACAGGAATGACCACCCGCTGGCCCCATAGAAGGCAACCTCATTCCACTGACAGTTCCAAACACTTGCAGTGGAATGTCCTGAATTCCTTGGCTAGAGGAGAGACAGGCCAGCCTTTTTGTACCCAAGACCTTACTTTAGTCAATGTTACATCCTTGGCCGTAGCCTTGGCTATATCTGAGGGGACGACTGGGGGCGAGTCAAAAGCCTCAATATAAGGACCTGGTGGTCGCTTTCGATGTCACAATCAGCTTCCCCGACCCCTGGCAGTGGAGAATGTGACAGGGCATCAGCATGGCTGATGTTCTTGCCGGTCCTGTGCACCAAATTAAAATCATATGCATTTAGGAAAATTGCCCAACGCAACATCCTTGGGGACAGAATTTGAGGTGTGGGTTTCCCGTTCACAAAGATTCCAAGGAGGGGCTTGTGGTCAATTACAATGGTAAAAGGTCTTCCGTAAAGGTAATCGTGGAATTTCTTAGTGCCTGCCATGATTGCCAATGCCTCCATGTCTGTCTCAGCGTAATTTTTCTCAGGCATTGAGAGTGAATGGGAATAGAATGCTACGGGGGCTTCCCTCCCATCATTTAGTACATGGCATAACACAACTCCCACCCCCACAGGGGATGTCACACACAAGCACACAAGTACAACTTCCTTGTTAGGATCAAAATGAGTTAATACAGCATCCGAAGATAGCAGCCTTTTACGTTCTAGGAACGCTTTCTCCTGGCAATGGCCCCAGTGCCAAACAGTATCTTTCTTAAGAAGCCGATGTAATGGTTCGGCAACTGAGGCTTTGCGATGGAGAAAAGTGTGATAGAAGTTTAACAATCATAGAAATGATTGCAATTCAGCTTTACATTTTGGCCTGGGTGCATTTCGTATGGCTGCCACCTTGGAGTCAGAGGGCATGATACCTTGGGGTGTAATTCGGTACCCCAGGAACTCCACTTCCTGTGCCAAAAACACACATTTGTCTCTTCTGAGACATAGACTGGCCCTCTCGAAACGTGAGAGGACTCGATCAAGCCTGGCCGCTGGTTTGACAGTGTCCTTAGATGTGATCAGAACATCGTCAAAATATGGCAGGACACCAGGCAACCCTTTCAAAATATGTTCTACAAGAGATTGAAATATTCTGGGGACCACATTCACCCCAAATTGTAGTCTAGTTACCTTAAATGCCCCCCTATGCATTACTATGGTCTTGGCTATGGCAGCATCAGGAGACACAGTCAATTGCTGGTAAGCCAGGGCAAGGTCATGTTTTGCGAAGCAAGAAGGTGTCTTACCACAGGCACAGGATATGCGTTCGGGCAAATAGCTTTATTGATGGTACACTTATAGTCAGCGCATATCCTGACCTCCCCGTTACTTTTCAAAGCAGTCACTATTGGTGTCTCCCACTCTGTGGAGTCCACTGGCACTAGGATGCCCTGCCCCACCAGTTTGTCCAGCTCGGCTTCTATCTTCTCCTTTAAAGCAAAGGGTACCCGGCGTGGCTTCATCGGGATGGGCTGGATGGTTGGGTCAAGCTCAAAGTCCACAGGGGGTCCTTTGTATAACCCTAAACCCTTTTTGAACACCTCAGGATGTGCAGCACAAACATCCCGGATTGGGTCAGCATCTATTGCGTGAATGCCAGAAAGCCGGATTCCCAGGGGCCTAAACCATTGGGTCCCAATAAGACAGTTAGTGCTCTGCTTCACTACAACCAATGGCAAGGAGGTGCAAATGTTTTTGAATATGTCCAAGAAATTTCCCACCCCAGGACCAGAATCTGGCAACCTTGCACATCCTGGAGGGAAGTTTTAAAAGATTTGAGCTTGGGCCGAGAGGCAGGGGGAGTTCTCAAAAACTCCTGCTGTGGGATCATGGAAAAGGTAGTACCTGAATCCACTTCCATCTTGAAGGGGACGTCCTGCAGGCTCAGGTCTGTGAAGAAATGCTCGCTGACGATGCCCACTTGGCACGGCTCAGTCTCTGGTGACACTTTGGCGATGGATGTTTTGTGGTGATGACTCTTCTTGGACTCAGGTGCTGGAGTTCTTTGCTTTTGCTGTCGGCATACTTTAGCAATGTGCCCTTGTTGCTCACAGTTGTGGCATTCTGCGGTGTGGATGGGGCACTTCCTGCGGTCATGCCAGGCTCCCCAGCCATCACACTTACACAGGGCAGCAGCAGTGCGCAGAGTGGCGGCGTAGTCTGCAATGGACTCCCTGCGAGGCCATTGCGTGATGGAATCGGCGTTTGTATGTTGCCCATTTCTCTGGACCTGGTGGGTTGATGTTGCTGCCGTGTGGGAATGCCATCCCACCTTTGTCACCAGTTTCGTGTTCAGGGAATGATGAAGCAGATGAGTGAAGTAGTGAAATTCAGCTCTTTATTAGTGGGGTTTGAACACAGTTTGGATGGGGCAAAACTTGGACTTATATACACTATAAACAGTAATAGTAAAAAATAATACAACAAACCCATTGGCTAACAGAGTGTGCACATTTTCAATCCACTTATTTGCATAAGAATATATACATGAGAAAAAATACATTCTTGCACGGAAGACAAAGAAGGAGCCGGAGTAAGGGCTAAACACAGCTTTATTGCATTGAGTCAGTGTGAACATGAGATACAGGTGGACCAAACAGCTCTATTTATAGTACACTGTACATTTTGAATAACCCGGGTGATAGTTCATTGGTTACTCTCCGCGCGACATCATGGGACGTCACACCCATCTTCTCCAGATGCAGTGCGGCAGTAGTTTCCTGCCCTTCAGGTATTCAGTGGAATGAGTATCCTGTGGCTAACGCTGCTATTTGCAGGAGCAGCATTGTTCTTAACAGCTTGTTACAATGAGTCACTGATTGCTTACAATAGATACAATTGTCGGATACAATCCGTTAAAGGGGTACTTGTCATAAACTATTCAGTACATAACATCCCTCCCCCCTAGGTGAGGACGAAGTCCTTTAGCCATTGAGGCTTTCCGCACGTTCGCTTTGGGCAAGTGGTGGCCGCACTTCGGGCCAGAGTCCCTGTACTTGAGGAGGGTGACTCGTTAGTGATTAGCTGTGAGTCGTGAGCCTGGGATTGGGAAGGTCTAGGTGTGGGAGTAAACTCCAGGGATGTGAGACCGGGGGCTCCAGGGACTAAATAAAAACCCCGCTCCTCGCTTGGATGGGTGGGGGACCACTCCAAAAACTCCCCCCGGTCTCCTAACTCAAAATCTAACAATTCCTCGAAATCTCTCTCTTCTAAATTGTCCCTGTTACCCAGCGTGTCAAAAGAATGCAGGTTTGTATCATTTCCCTCCCCCCTGTGGTCTGTGTCTCCCCCTTGGGATAAACGGGTGGGGGAGAACCCTAATGCTGACTGCTCCATTTTGTCACTCACGTCTTGCCTTCCCACTACTCTACCTCTGAGCTGGTCGGCGTGCCTCCTCCAGAGGAGTCCCGTGCCTGTCTCGACATTGTAGGAGACTGGCCCCGTCTGTCCGACCACTATTCCAGGTACCCAAGTGGGGCCACCAGCCGCGTAGTTTCGGCAGTGTACCGGCTGGCCGATCTTGAAACTCTTGGTCCCCCCCCTGCTTCTATGTTTCTACCCGTATCCTCCACCCTGGTTGGGTCTAGTCTTGAGAGGATCGTAGCGGGTTTTCTCCGCATGAGGAGCTTGGTGGGAAAGAGCCCTGACGCCAAGGGGGTTACACAGTACCTTAACAGAAACTGGCAAAGCTGCAAGTTCAATTCCTATAAGGCCCATCCTACGCAGTGTGTCCTTTGTTGTTCGCACCAGGCGTTCCACTTGACCATTTGTAGCGGGGTGAAACGGGGCCACAGTTATGTGGCGAATTTTGATAATCTCTATGAAACCCTGAAACTCTGCTGACATGAAAGTTGTGGCGTTGTTGCTCACAAGTACGTCCGGTAAACCGAAGCAGCTGAATACCTTGCGTAACTGCTTAATCGTTGCAGCTGTCGATGTACTGGCCATGGGAATTATCTCCAACCACTTGGAGTAGGAGTCTACTATTATAAGGAAAAGAGTACCTCTGAAAGGACCTACGAAGACCATGTGTAGGCGGGACCACGGACCACGGGCCGTGTCCCATTCCCTGTGCGGAAGTCGGGACTCCTCGGGCGGGGTGCTCTGGCAGCTCTCGCAAGTGCCAACCATGTGCTCTATATCTGTGTCTAGTTTTGGCCACCAGACGTAACTCCTCGCTAGCTCCTTAGAGCGCATGATTCCCGGGTGGCTGATATGCAGCATCTTGAGCACCCGGGACCTCAGAACTTCGGGGATTACTACCCGCTGCCCCCAGACTAGGCAGCCCCTTTCCAGGGAGAGCTCATCTCTCCGTCTACCGTAAATCCTGAATTCCTCCGTAGGGGAGGTTGCCGGCCAGCCTTTCTGTACCCATAAACTGACTAGTGCCAATGACTTGTCTCTCGCTGTAGCCTTGGCGATCTCAGCTGGCAGAATTGGAGGTGACTCTAGGGCCTCAATCAGGAGCACCTGGTGGTCCTGTTCTACCTCGCACTCGGGGTCCCCTGCCTGTGGGAGGGGTGACCTAGAAAGGGCATCAGCGTGGCTGATCTCCTTGCCGGGGCGGTAGGTCGACGTGTACTGGTACACGTTGAGAAAGATCGCCCATCGCAGCATCCTTGGGGACAAGATCTGCGGGGTTGGCTTATCTGTAGTGAAAATCCCTAAGAGGGGCTTATGGTCAGTCACAATTTTGAATGGCCTGCCATAAAGGAAATCATGGAACTTCTTAGTTCCTGCAACAATCGCTAGGGCTTCCCTGTCTGTTTGCGCGTAGTTGTGCTCTGCCTTGGACAGGGATCTCGAGTAGTATGCCACTGGGGCTTCTCGCCTGCTCTCTAGCACGTGGCAGAGGACTGCCCCCACCCCCACCGGTGAGGCATTGCAGACTAGCACAACTGGTCAACACAGGGTCAACACAGCCTCTGAAGAAAAAAGCTGTTTGAGCCCCCGGAACGCCCGTTCCTAGCTATCCCCCCACCGCCATGCCACATCCTTTTTGAGTAATCTATGCAGCGGCTCTGCTACAACGGCTTTCCCGGGAGGAAAGAGTGATAGAAATTTAGGAGCCCTAGGAAGGACTGCAGTTCAGCCTTGGTGATGGGGCGAGGGGCATCTTTCACTGCTGCTACCTTGGACTCGGCAGGTTTTATGCCCTCAGGGGTTATTCAGAAACCCAGAAACTCTACCTCTTCAGCAAAAAATACACACTTGTCCTTTCTTAACCTAAGCCCCGCTCTCTCGAACACAGTTAGCACCCGGTCTAATCTCTTGGCCAATTCCTGTTCCCCTCCCACTGTTATCAGAATGTCATCAAAGTAGGGGGAAAAAACCTGGGAGCCCCTTCAATAATCTCTCTATGAGGGACTGGAAGATCCCCGGAGCCGAATTCACACCGAATTGGAGGCGCGTGACTTTAAAAGCTCCCTTGTGGGTCACGATTGTCTGAGCGGCAGCTGTAGCTGGGATTACCGACAATTGCTGGTATGCCTGGGCCAAATATAGTTTGGCAAAACACCTCCCCCATGCAAGGTTGCTAACAGGTGGCTTACCACCGGCACTGGATATGCATTCGGGCGAATTGCCTTGTTAGTCGTGCACTTGTAGTCAGCGCAGATTCTGATCTCCCCATTAGCCTTAAGTGCCATAACAATGGGGGTTTCCCACTCGGCGGAGTCCACCAGCACCAGAATCCCCTGACCCACCAGTTTGTCCAGTTCAGTCTCTATTTTGTCCTTTAGTGTGAAAGGCACTCTTCTTGGCTTCATCCTGATGGGTCATACGTTGGGGTCCAATTCGAAGGAAACTGGGGGCCCTTTGAACTTCCCTAGTCCCTTCTCAAAAACGGCCGGGTGTGCGTTACACACCTCTATGATCGGGTCAGCCTGCACAGCATGTATGCCTCTGATGAAAACTCCCAGGGGCCCAAACCATTGTGTACCCAGGAGGCAGCAGGACCCTTCCTTCAGGATGACTAGGGGCAACTGCACGGAGCGCCTTTTAAACTGCACCTTGAATTCTCCCACCCACAACACTGGTATACTCTTGCCCTGAACATCCCGCAAATTAGTCTTAAGGGCCTTCAGCTTGGGGCGTAACTTCGGGGGAATACGTAGAAATTCCCTGTGGAAGACGATGGAGTACGATGACCCCGAATCGATCTCCATCCTTATTGGGACCCCCTGTACCAGTACCTCAACAAAAAACTGGGGCCGCCGCAACTGCACGCTGTGGACCGCCTGGTCGCCGTCGTCGGGAATCCGTCGAGACATACGCTGCTCCTGGGGCTCGTCATCGTCGAGGATGCGCCTGACCTCGTCTACCTTTCGTCGGGGCCGTTCCGCCTGGCCCTTGCCGTCATCTCGACGCCACCTGCAGACCCTCGCGATGTGCCCGCGCCGCCCGCAGTTGTGGCACTCCACCTTCCAGAATTTGCATCTGCTCCGGTCGTGGGATGCCCTGCATCCGTTGCAGCGGAGGTCCTCTCTGGCGTGGTCTCGCCTCTCAGGTCTCCTCTGCACTCGCTGCACGACCTCATCCTTGCTGAAGTCGGAGGTGGACGTGGTGGACTCGGAGGGCCCCTGCTCTCCATGGGAGAAACAGCTGTGGACTGGGACCGCTGGCGGGGAGCCCCCAACCGCGGCAGTCCTGGCCCGGCATACCCATTCGCCTTGTTGCACTGACTAGGTGGCTTGGGCGATGCGCAGGACATGTTCGAACGAGATGCTCTCGTCCTTGGCCAGGAGTTTTTTCCTGGCCGCTTCATCTTGCAGGCCCAGCAGGAGCCTGTCTCTCAGCACCTCGCTCAGGGACGCTCCCCACTGGCAAGGCACAGCAGCCACCCACAGGGCTGCCACGAAGTCTGCAACGGACTCACCAGCCCGCTGGCACCACTGCTGAAACACCAACCTTGCCGGCAACACGGACACTTTCGGCTGAAAGTGTTTCCTCATCTTGGCGAGGATCTCATCCAGGGGCACGGCCCTGAGCGGTCTCGGCATTAGGGGTTGGTGGTCAGTTCCAAAGTCTCTAGGCCGCACTGGGCCAGTAGGAATGCCCAGCGCTGGGCTTCCTCCTCGTTGCCTTCGAGGTCCATAGCGTAGAGGAACTGCTGTTCGTATAGTTCCCATTTTTCTGGCTTTGTGGTATCGAAGGGCGCAATGTTCACTTGTCGGGACGCCATCCCATCTTCGTTGCCAATTTGGTGTCTTGCACGGAAGACAAAGAAGGAGCCGCAGTAAAGGCTAAACACAGCTTTATTGCATTGTAGTCAGTGTGAACATGAGATACAGGTGAACCAAACATCTCTATTTATAGTACACTGTACATTTTGAATAACCCGGGTGATAGTTCATTGGTTACTGTCCACGTGACGTCATGGGACATCACGCCCATCTTCTCCAGATGCAGTGCGGCAGTAGTTTCCTGTCCTTCAGGTTTTCTGGGGAATGAGTATCTTGTGGCTAATGCTGCTATTTGCAGGAGCAGCATTGTTCTTAACAGCTTGTTACAATGAGTTACTGATTGCTTACAATAGATACAATTGTCGGATACAATCCGTTAAAGGGGTACTTGTCACAAACTATTCAGTACATAACAATCACCAACCACCATTCCCCCACCCCCTGCCAATTAAAAGAAAAATATACAAGAAATGAACCCAATAACATTTTTAACATAACAATCAAACAAGGAAGCATGCTTGTACATGCATGGGTGCACATGTGCACACACATACAAACAATGGGGCAAAAGTAAAATAAAAAGAACAAATGCAGACCTCCTAAGAGAATCAAATATGCATAAAGAAAACACAAATTTCAAATTCATCAAGTTAAATGAAATACATATGGTTAAAGAAAGGTTATATTGAAAGTAGAACTCAAAAGAAAAATGAACTTTTGTGTGTCTCTTCTTTGTTAGTACAAATCATAATTTGAAACTTCCTTTTCAGAAATGAACGGAAGGACATAAAAAGATACACTATTGTGTGGGTTTTTTTCCTTTAATGTAGTCACAAAAGGCCTATCCTTATTCACAGCTGGAGTAAAGGTAGCTGCATATTCAAAAGCAGCTTGTAGAAGGCAAATATCCAAACACAGCCAAAAAATCCTAAGGATCTAAGGATGTACAGAACTTTGTTCAATGCCTTTTATGCTGCAACCTCTTTAATTCTGAGAGCATAACTAGCAATGTTATCATCTGCAATGATCATCATGGTCTCCTGTCCTCTCTGCCCAAAGGCAACAGTAAGCTCGTTCCAAAAAATGAAGAAAGCCTCCCCAAAGTGAAAAGTTTATGCTTTCAAATAAAATAAAAGGAAAATATGGTTTATCCGCAGATATAATTGGCATAACCTTTCGTGAAAGGTGGGGTTCAGGCGCACAGGCCCTCGAGCCCTCATAACTTGGTTGGAAGGGAAATTGGGTGCGGATTCATATTAGTCATAGTTAGGATTTATTCATAGCACTCTGGCCATTAGCTCGGACATGGACAAGGGCAAAAGCCACAAGGTGATAACTCAAGGTAAACACACCATGTATTAATCATACCCGCGGATCCTCTAAGTAGGAGAGCAAACTGCAATGAGTTATACTTGGTTAAGTTAGTCTCAGAAAGATTCCATGATAGGGCAAGACAATGGTCTCGCCAGCCAGCAGATAATTAGTAGATAACAGACTTCCCGGTAATATCCTGATTACACATCACCTCCAAGTAACTTCTGCAAATGTAACTGGATTAACATGTGCCACGTAAGCAGTCTTCTGTGATGGGTCATGAGCAGCCTATGCAAGCAATGACCTGAGGCAGGGAATAAGTGTCAGTACCCCGAGCCAATCGGGACTGGACTTTCACCTCATCTTTGCCTACGTGCCTTCCTTGTGTCCAGTCACTCCGTGACCCCGTGGGCCATTTCTGGCCCACTGCAACATCTGGTGACTCCAATGTGATCCAGGCCATCTGGCCCAACGTGATCCAGAAAAAAGAAGGGAAACTGTTTGCCTTGGCTGATGAATAATAAGTATTTAATCCAATAATTCAATTTAAGGGTAACAGATCCTAATTCCTTCCGATATAGGAATTTTCAATTCTTCTTCAGGGATCTAAGTCAAAACAAATTGATAATGTCTCTGTCAAAAACTTATATACATAATATACAAAATGTGCAATATGTACATTATTTACATAGTCTTGGATGCATCTCATGCTGTGACATAATATAAGTTGCTTAAACAATAGTTAGTAAATCAGTTACCTGTGTATCCCAGTAAATAGTAAGATTTTGAAGCATTAATATATTATAGCGCGTCCCAGACCTCTATCGTGAGTTCATTCAGTGTTGATGGACGTTAAGCTAATGGTGAGCTATGCTTGTATTTAAAGGAATACTGAACCACACAGCTGAGCTCCGAACAGAGATTATAAGAAGCATGTGTAATCAATTTCCATGTTGAGGCCCGAGGGGTATAGGGTATTAAAGCGATGTATGAAAAAACACTCCCTTTGTCTTAAAATGATGTCAATATCTTTGCGGGGAAATGAATCTTGTTTATGGCTTTCCAACACCACAAACTTAAAATCATGATCTTTATGATTTTTCTCCAAAAAATGGCTAACGAGAGGGGCAGAAATGTTTCCAGTGCGGATCTTCGATATATGTTTCCCCACCCTAGTTTTCATTTGGCGGGAAGTGACCCCCACATATCCTAAGCCGCATGCACATACGAGAAGGTAGATGCACCCAGAACTGTTACAATTGGGAGAAAAATTAAAGTCAAAGTAAACTCACTACTGGAGATGGTGACTGTTTTGGTTTGCCACGCCAAAGAGCAATGGTTGCAGTTACCACACCTGAAATGCCCTGCAATAACTGGGCGTCTTAATTGAATGCGAGATTCATGATCCGATCTACTCACAATCTGTTTGATGGATCTAGATTTCCTGAGCCCTATCAAGGGGTAAGCAGCGCAACCAGGTAAGTGGCTCGCAATGTGCCAGTGCTTCTTAATAATAGATTGTACTTTACTCACCAACGGTGAGTACTGAAAAGAGCAAAAGATTTTCTCAATCGGTTTAGGCACATTCTGCTGAAATAACTGCTCCCTGGGAACCAATCTCGCCTTGTTCAAATTATGAGTAATTACTTGGTCAGGATACCCTTTATCCCGTAAAAAAGAGCAGATGGTAGAGGCGGCTGAGACAAAATCACTTTCAATAGAGGAATTACGTTTCGCTCTGAGGAAAAGTCCATATGGGAGGTTATGTTTTAAATGATGTGGATGGAAAGATTCGAAGTTTAAGTATGCGTTCCTGTCTGTTGTTATCCTGTAGAGTCTGACTAGGACTTTACGCTGAGTAGAAACGTAAGTTTCTACATCCAAGAATGGAATGGAGGTTTTGGAGAAGTTATGAGTGAATTTTAAATTGTCATTTAGCCCGTTAACCCAGGACACAAACAAAGGTGCTACTGATAAATCATCAACAATAAAATAAAGGTCATCAATATACCGTCTATAAAAATAATATGGGAAAAATAAGGATTAATATCGGAATTGAAAATGAAATCTTCTTCAAAAAAAAAATCATATATGTTTGCCAAACTTGGCGCTACTGAGCTACCCATGGCCACACCTTTTATTTGTAAATAAAAGGTTTTACCAAACCTAAAAAAATTGTGATCCAAAACTAAATCTAATAATTCCATCAAAAAGTGCGTGGGTGGGTGGAGCTCCATGCGTGTGTCTAAGGGTTTGTGTACAAGGGCTTTAATCTCCTCCAGGGGCACGTTCGTGTACAGAGCCTGGACATCCATGGTAATGAAGCCACCCTCCAAGGGGACCTGAACCCCTTCTACTTGAGATATAAATTCAGTAGTGTTTTTAATATAAGAGGGGGTGGCAAGAGCAAATGGGCTGATATGATGATTCAAAAATTGTGATGCGGGTTCGAGGGCAGAACCTATAGAAGCCACTATAGGTCTCCCTGGCGTAAGGCCATCAGGGGATCGATCCTTATGTATTTTAGGGAGCAAGTGGAAAAGGGGCACATTAGGGCTATTGTTTAACAAAAAGTCATGAGATTTTTCAGAAATGTAGCCCATGGCAACTCCTTCATACAACAGGTTTCTAATGATATTCAAGAAGAATTAAAAATTCCTATATCGGAAGGAATTAGGATCTGTTACCTTTAAGTTGAATTATTGGATTAAATACTTATTATTCATCAGCCAAGGCAAACAGTTTCCCTTCTTTGTTGTTGATTCTATGTTTGGTCCCCATCTGCTTGCCAACGTGATCCAGGCCATCCGGCCCAACGTGATCGGCGCAGTTCTATGCTAGAGCCACAATCCGATTTCTCCCGGAGGCTGCAGAGAAGTTCTGATTGGGACGCCACCTGATTGGAACCAGGCACGGACAAGGCTAGGCAAGTTCCATAGGCAGAGTACACTCCAAAGCTCTGCGGCACCTCACTCATCGGAATTGAATGCGTTCCAGGTCAGGGTGAGCTGTGAACCCTGACTACCACATCGCAGAGGCCACAGAGGGCCCGCGGCCGCAGTCCGTGACCCAGACTCCATTCCAAAGGACTGCACACCAAGCAACATCTCAACCATCACCTGAACCCAGACACGTCGACTCACCCCGAGCAGAAAAACCATCCCAGCAATAGTACCCCAAGTTTTTCTGAGGCACAGGCAGAAACTACTTGTCTTGCCTCGGAGTAGCCCAGAGAAACTCACACCTAAGCAGAAGCACCCAGATGGCTGTAAAAGCACCCAGATGGCTGTAAATATCTAGCAGCAAGTAACCATCTCCTCATGAGTAGGGCAGAACATTGCAGACCTGGGGAGGGAAGAAAGAAAGACATCCTCAGGAAGGAATGTTTTATCCAAGGCTCAGATGTGTGAATGTGTGGTGCACCACAGTATGATTGCAAAAACGTTTTATTATTTGTCCACAGTATGATTGCAAAAATGTTTTTTATTCTTTGTGTGTGTCTGCATGGTAATGTTACAATGAGATACCAGGTATTGAGTGCTAGACAGTTTAAACTTGTTCATGGGTAGGACAAATTTAAAGTATGACAAAGTACAGTGAGCAAAACCTCTTTGCCTTGCCACCTGCTTAGCAGCTTAAGGCACCAAGGGCGACGGAAGCAGGAGGGGGGAATCCTAGCCTGAAAACAGGGCAAAAGTAACCCTTTTTCTTTCAGCCAAAACTTGCCCTTGGGTGTGTTCAGGAGGCTTTTTTCCTTGTCAAAGGATTGAGCCATACTATTGTTTCATCATCAGTGCTGCTGTAGGCAGACAGATAATGATCCTTATGAAAAATTGGCATTACTAAGAGACCTGCATTGGAAAGAGGCATTTTTCCACAGCGTCGCGAACTGGGGAAAATTGCCTTTGAGTTTTCTCACCCAACCAGAGTGCTCAAACAAATTAAAGAGCAATCTTTAGACATCATCTTCATGAACTGTGGGCCCCCAATGTTTTAAATGTCTTTTAAATGTCTTTTAGATGTCCTCAAATCACATGTCTCATTAGGAATGTAAGAATTGTTTAGCGTTGTCTTAATGTGTTTAATGAATTAAACTAATCATCTTATAACCCAGGAGTTCTCAACCCTTTAGAGTCAGGGGCCGGGTTCCGCTGCCTCAGACAGTTTTGGAGGTCCGGTGGGCCATCTTGCCCTCCCTCCACCATGTGGCACCTCTGGGTATGATGGAGGTAGTGGTGGGCCACATGGAACAATGCTGTGGGCCGCATTTGGGCCACAGGTTGAGAATCCTTGTTCTAGCTCTTCTTCATTTTTTTCTCATAAATTTGCTTTAGCTCCTTCTCTCATTGGTTATTCAGGAAATACTTGGAGTTGTTGCTCCAATAAAAGGGCTTTTGTTCTGGTATTTGGACTTAAATCTATGTGAAAAGCAATTTACTCAGTGTGCCTTTAAACAGAAAAAAGCACGCACACATTTTTGTGCTCAGACTTGCTGGTCAACACTGCAGCACAGTAGTATGGAAACAGCCTATACGATTCATGATATGCTTAATCTTTACCCCTTTACAGGAATGACTTTTGAATTTCTTACAAACTTCTCTCCGTAGAATCAGGCTTTTCTTTACAGTCTTAAAATTGCATTTCTCACAGCTTCCTGAGCTAATTAAAACCTTTCATTGAAAGGATTCTTCTGCAGGAGAGGAACTACAGTGAGGTTTTTTAAACTAATAAAGAGGTTGTTACCTTTTCATTATCTAATAAAAGTTAACCCTTAACTTTTTTCTTCCTCTGAATTTTCTCCTTGTCATGTTTAATTTTTCCTCATTCTAAAGTTTTACCTTGTGCATTAAGATTGTTTTCCTTAATTTGTATTGTCTTTCTAAGTCTTAGTCTGTCATTTCAAGTATGACACATTGCCAGCTTAGGCAGTGACACACTTTGCAACCTCCAGAGCCACTGGGATCCTGAGAATGTACAGAGTGCCAAACCTTAGCTGGGCAGCCAGGGCTGCCTAGGATCCGTTTTAAGAATGCAGCCAGGCCAGTAGTACTCCAACAACATTTTAGGAAGCATTAATTGAGCCAGGTCACAATCTTGATCAGACACTATCTTTCCCAGGCCACCTTTTTTTCTTTTTCTTTTTCTTTCTTTGGTGGCTAGTCTAGGCACATGCAAAAAAGGCTCAGCTAGCATTGTAGGCAGCAAGCTATCTTTCTAGCAGGTAGGGCCATGCACCCCCATCCTACATTTGTACATAATTAGAACTGGTATCCTTCTCACAGGAGCACTAGGCTCCAGTGAGGGAGAGGACCAAAAAATAATGGAATGGATGTTCCTACCAAATACCTCTTCTTCAGCAAGAACCGGTAGTCACAGTCATTCACAAAAATTTCAGGGCCCGGCTCAGCCAAAATAGTTAGGCCACTCGATAAAAAGCAGATGCAACAACTATGCAGCTTCAGTTTCGCAGAGAAGTGCTGCATGCAGCCCACATTGGGCATCAGGACGTACTTTGTCCCAGCTCAGGAGGGCACAGCAGGGCTGGTCCAGTCGCAAAGGAACTGTTCCAGAAACCAGTTCACAACCCAATTCAAAAGTCATGTGTTCCTCCACTAGAATGCCCAAGCATTCAATGTGTGCATGCACGCCATGGGCAGGAATGTGAGGGGGGCCTTCATGAGAAATTTACCCAAAGGAAGCCTGACACGCCATGTGCCAAGCTTTGCCATGGGACCTCAGACTGGTCTGAGACACACAGAATTTTCACTACACAAGAACAGGCATAGAAAACACTACTATCAGCATAACAAAGCTGATCTGCCAACAGGAAAGCCTTGCTTTAAAGCATTCACCACAGGGCAATTGTACACCATCACAGGTTGCCAATTGGATTCTAATTACTGATCCTCTCGACACTCGCAGGTCTCGAGATGTCTCACTTCTGCATGCTTTTGTCTTTAGAATAACACGGTATGCTTCATTTTTAAGGTTTTCTACACCACAGTGTTGTGCATTCAGATCGTTTTTTTAAGATTATCTGTTCTTCTATGCTAATTGCTGACTTTTGAACATTCACAGCTTCCCCTCAAAACATGGATTTCATTCAAAAAAATCTTTTCTCAGGGTCTAACATTTTTGTTCTCAGGCAAACCCTCTCAGCAGGAACTGCTCCATTTGAATGGCACAAGGCCAGATCCTGCGAGTGTGGAATGTATCTACATTGTCTTTTCTTTTAGTAAAAAGAAGGGAGGGAAACCCCCGACACACAGCTATCCCATAAGTTGCAAAACTAACTCTCTCAGATTTTTATCTCCAAAAGCTGTGTTTGCAGAAAGTTTTCTCTCCTATGCAGGGTCCATTCCCGGAAGCCAGAATCAGGCCCAGATGCCACACATGGATATCGCCAACAAGATGACCTCAGCCATTGCCAGCGATGACATCAGCTGTCCATTTGTTCCCATCACTAAAGATGATTTTGGCATGTCTTTGGGGGGAGGATTTTGGGGGCCACATGTACACTGCGCACACACAAGGACATTTGATGACCTTGAAGGACTTTCTGTTAAATACACAATATTGCCTTGCTTATGCCAGCTCAGACTGCCACACAATAGACTTTTTTAGCTATCAATGGACATTTTGAGTTATATATGCACCAGAGAACTATTGGGACAATTCTTGGCTTTGCCACATATAACCCCACTTGCCTTGCCTGGACACAAGAAACATATCTTGGACTTGCAACCAGCCAGTAGCTGCCAGCCAAGCAGCTGAATGTTTATGTTTCATTGCTATTATTATCATTGATTTTCATGACCTTGTACAATGTTCAGAGTTGGGATCTTCAGGGGATATATGATTTCTGTACATACATGGTTGTATATCACCCTCACATTTTCCTTTCACGATATGACCCCCTCGCTAGGAAACATATCTTGGTCATGGGGGAGGGAGAAAATCCAAATAGGGCCACATCTGTAGAAAAGGTTGAGCATCCGGCAGCCCGAATAATCCCTGGCTATTGCCATTCATCAATTACCTTTTGACAGTGTCAATTGCACCTCTCTACATGTGAAAGAACATTCACATAATTAAGAGGCCGCTTTGCAGATGTAGCCTTAGGAAAACCAGTTCTGTCACAGTGAGAGATCAATGACACATCTCATTATCTTGCTTTGCTACAGAAAGCAGGCTGGAAACACAGTTCTGGAAAACCAAGCAGCAGTCGACTATTCTGCTGGTCTCATGCCCGGCAGTGAAGTTGTTCATGGCATATGCTTTCAACCTGAGACCATTTGCCAGGTAACCAAACTTGACACCTCAGTCAAGAACACCCCATTAGGCTAAGAACTATGGTCCAGAGTCGCCTTGGGGTGGGTACATCCCCATAGCATTGGGGGTTATGCTTTGCTGTTTTGCATAATGTATACCCTCACTGCTGTCAATGTGTACCTGATGGCGGAAACCCCGAGGCATCATCGCTCCATGTAAAATGGACATGGACAAGGGCAAAAGCCACAAGGTGATAACTCAAGGTAAACACACCATGTATTAATCATACCCGCAGATCCTCTAAGTAGGAGAGCAAACTGCAATGTGTTATACTTGGTTAAGTTAGTCCCAGAAAGATTCCATGATAGGGCAAGACAATGGTCTCACCAGTAAGCAGTTAACTAGTAGATAACAGACTTCCCGGTAATATCCTGATTACACATCACCTCCAAGTAACTTCTACAAATGTAACTGGATTAACTTGTGCCACGTAAGCAGTCTTCTGTGACGGGTTCCGAGCAGCCTATGCAAGCAATGACCTGAGGCAGGGAATAAATGCCAGCACTCCAAGCCAATCGGGACTGGACTTTCACCTCATCTTTGCCTACGTGCCTTCCTTGTGTCCAGTCACTCCATGACCCCACGGGCCATTTCTGGCCCACTGCAACAGGAAAATGAATATTTTTTCTAATATTTTTCTAATATTGATCAATTGATTTACCTCTAGATTTTGGTGCCAATTGCCTAGCTGAGCCTCTGAACCTTAGCTGAGCCTACACGAGTGTGAGTTTACAGTCCTCTTTCCCTTTATAGACAACCGAGATGCAAGGCAGGCATTCACCCATGCAAACTGCACCAAGCAGAATACCATTTGCCAATCCCAACTCAGAAGAGGATTTCAGACCACCAGACAGGGCCAATTAAAACAGAATGGGGTGTTGGAGTGTGGTTCAAGAATAACATAAATACCTGAGTTTTCTCCACAGCATTGTACATCTGTTCAGGCTTCACAGCGAAGAGGATTCATCAACAAACATTGGGTCAAGGATCTTTCAGTTTCATTTTTGATTGTCCCTCACTTTTGCCTGATATGGTGCTTTGATGTTCGGGAATTGAAGAGAAGCAGGCAGCATAACAGGGCCAAACACAACTTTATTGTAAGCAAACCGAACGTGAACAGCAATGGTGCAGCAGCGCTTTATATACAATATACAATGGATTCATTTGGGCGGGAAACAATAGGATGGGACGAAGTCCCTTAACCATTGTGGAGGCCCACAGACTCTTTTGGGCCAGACTGACACCTGACTGGGTTCTGTATACCTAGGGAGACTTGGTTCCATTGAATGATACCCGGCACTGGGGTTTCTGTCAAAGCTATTAGCATTTTGGGAGCACTGTCCCGATTCTGAATTGGAACCAGGGAGGAGAAAAACCAAATCATATCCCCATTTAGATGAAGCAGGGGATCGCTCGAAATTAAAGCTAGAATTAGAAGGGGGGAAACTCAACGAAAAGTCCCTCCTTTGAGAAGTTTGAGAAGGGGGCAACTCAATAAAAACTTACCTCTTCTAGGTGGGAGTAGAGGTAGGCTTGAACATAGGAGGATGGGGGTTTTCTAGAGAGAAATTAAGGCCCTGCTTTTTGCTTGGACAAGTGGGGGAACACTCGGCAAACTCCCCCCGATCCTGTAACTCAAAAGACACTTTTCCATGCTCTAGGCTTGCTGGCGGCCTCCAGCGAAATTGTGGCTGGCTTCGAATTAGAAAGCTGGGGACTACAGCTGAATGCTGAGCTGCCTTCTTCATCTCCCCCTTGGGATAAGCGGGTGGGGGAGGACCCTAACATGGAATTGCCCTGAGTGGTATCACCTTGTACCTCTTGAAACTCCGTTACCCTATGCCTGAGCTGGTCAGCGTGTCACCGACATAACAAACCAGTACCTGTTTTGACCTGGTAGGACACTGGTCCTGTTTGTTCCACCACAACCCCTGGAACCCATGCTGGTCCTGTGGCCACATAATTCCAACAGTGTACTGGATATCCAGCTGATAAGACCTTTTTGTGAAAAATTTCCTCATTAACAACCTTATCCTCCACCAACTGGTCGAACAGAGAGACCTATCTCCTGCGCATTAAAAGCTCGGCTGGAGATAGCCCTGAGGCCAGTGGAGTCGTCCGATAGCAAAGGAGGAATTGGCAAAGCTGCAACTCAATGTCCCAATGACCCATGCGGCAAAGAGCCTCTTTTGTAATGCGGACTTGACATTCCACTGACCATTGGTGGCAGGGTGAACAGGGCAGATGCCACATGCCAAATAGCATTCCTTTCAAGGAATGCCTGGAATTTGGAAGAGGTGAAAGTTGTGGCATTGTCAGAAATGAGCACGTCCAGCTGTCTGAAACAGCTGAACACCCTTCGAAGCAGTTTAATGGTGACAGCTGAGGAGGTACTGGGCATAGGAATAACCTCCAACCATTTTGAAAATTAGTCGACCACCAATAAGAAGAGTGTGCATCAGAACAGATCAGCGAAATCAGTGTATTTGTGACCAGGGTCCACGGGCAGTGTCCCATTCCCGGGAGGGAAGCCAGGACTCTTCGGGTCGAGAACACTGGCAACTTTGGCAGGTGCCCACCAATTGTTCAATGTCTTGGTCTACCTGGGGCCACCAAAAATAGCTCCGAGCCAAAGCCTTGGAGTGTACAGTTCCTGGGTGGCTAATGTATAGGAGGAGCCTGAGTACCTTGGAGCGTAACACCGCAGGAATGACCACCCTTTGGCCCCACAGTAAACAACCTCTTTCAAGCGAAAGCTCAAACCGCTTTCTAAAGAACGCTTTGAACTCCTCAGCAGGAGGAGTTGGCGGCCACCCTTTCCTGACCCAAGAAATCACTTGTGACAAAAGTTTGTCTTTTGTGGATGCCAAGGCTATGTCTGAAGGCACAATATGGAGCAAATCGAGAGATTCAATCATCAGCACCTGATGATCTTGTTTGACCTCACAGTTGGGCTCTCCCAGCAAAGGAGACCTTGAAAGAGCATCAGCGTAGCTGATGTCCTTTCCTGGGCAGTAAATCAGAGTGAACTGATAGGCATTTAAGAAAATGGCCTAACGTAACATTCGGGGGGACAATATTTGAGGGGTGGGCTTCGAAGTAAAAAAAATTCCTAACAACGGTTTATGGTCAGTTACGATTGTGAATTCCCTGCCATACAAGAAGTCATGAAAATTCTTTGTTCCAGCACTCCCACTGGTGAAGCTTCACCCACAAGGATCACAGGTTTCTTTGGATTGAAGTGAGTTAAGACTGCTTTGGAAGACAAAAGCTCTTTTAACTCATGGAATGCTCATTCCTGACTTTGCCAAGGCTGCCAAACTGCATATTTTTTAAGTAAACGATGCAGTGGCTCCACTACGGATGCCTTCCTGGGCAGGAAGGAGTGATAAAAGTTAAGCAGGCCCAGGTAAGATTGCAGCTCAGGCTTGGCAGTTGGTCGGGGGGGGGGTGCCACATACAGCAGCAACCTTAGAATCGTAGGGCTTAATTCCCTCAGGAGTTATCTTAAATCCCAGGAACTCTACTTCCCTTGCATGGAAAACACATTTGTCTTTTATAAGACGTAACTCAGCATTCTCGAAAACCTGCAATACCCGGTCCAACCTTTTTTGCAAGCTCAGCTTCACTCCCTGTAGTAATAAGCATGTCATCAAAGTAGGGGAGGACCCCGGGGAGACCCTTTAACAGACGTTCAACCAATGATTGAAAAATGCCAGGGGCTGCATTTACCCCAAACTGTAGGCAAGTCACCTTAAAGGCTCCCTTGTGCATAATAATTGTCTGAGCTGCATTAGCAGTGGGCGTAACTGAAAGCTGCTGATAAGCTTGCGCTAAATCCAACTTAGCGAAGCACTTTCCCCCATGTAAAGTAGCCAATAAGTGGCTCACTACCGGCACCGGTAGTCTCCCATTCCGCAGAGTCCACTGGAACCAATATACCCTGACCCACAAGTTTGTCTAGCTCAGCCTCTATCTTGTCCTTCAGTGCAAACGGCACACAGCGAGGCTTGAGATGAATAGGCTGCATGGCTGGGTCAAGGTTGAAAGAAACCGTGGGGGGGGGGATTACATAGTTCCCAAATCCCTTTCTGAACACAGGTGGGTGCGCTTTACAAATGTCCTGCACTGGGTCAGATTAGACAGTGTTGATGCCGGACAGTCTAATACCTAGTGGTTCAAACCATTGCACCCCAAGCAAGCAGTTTGTGCCTTGTTTGACCACTATGAGAGGTTGTCTCATTGCAATGTTCTTGAACTTAACTGTAAAATCCCCCACCCCCATAACTGTGATCTGGCAACCCTGCATGTCCTGGAGGGATGTCTTGAAGGCCTGCAATTTGGGCGTGAATTAGGGGAATCTGCAGGAACTCCTTCTGGGGCAAGATAGAATAGGACGTACCCAAATCCACCTCCATCTTGACCAGAACGCCCTGCAGCTGGACCTCCGTGAAGAAGCAATGGGACACACTGGAGACACAGCTGACTTAGAGATGGACTCTCCCTTTCGCCTTGGTTGGTCAAACTGGTCTGGAGAATGGTTCTGGCGCTGCCAGCAGACTTTTGCAATGTTGCCCCTTTTTCCACAGTGGTGGCAGTCAGCATTTTTGAACAGACACTTTCGGCCGTTATGCCTTCCTCTGCAGCTGTCGCACCTCCGCTGGGCCCTCTCGATGATGTGCTTGTCCGCCTTCCATTTCCGGGCCTTTCGGACCTCACCTTCCTCATCACTGTACCCGGATCCTGACATAGACGTGGACACCGGCAATGCAAAAAATGAAGATGAGCAGGGTTATGAGCAGCAGTGAGCCTGCATGGCGGACTCTGAACCCCCAGAGGTGACAGGATGGTGCTTGAAGGATTTGATGCTGGAGCGTGCTGCTTTGGACACCAACGCCTCCCTCAGGACTGACTTGAAAGTGAGGATGTCCCTGGTCATGAGCCAGCATTGTGTCTCCTCATCCCTCAGGCCAGCGATCAGGTGGTCACGAAGCACCTCTTCCAAGTTGTTCCACTGGCATGGGGCGGCAGCCAACCTCAGCATGGCAGCGTAGTCTGCAACGGATTCTCTGGGGCATTGGTAATGCCTGTGGAATGCCACACAGGCCAGGAAGATGGACACCTTGGGCTGGAAATGGTTCCAGAGAGCCGCAAGGATGTCCACGAGGGGAACTGCATCGATGTCCCAGGGCATCACCAAATGAATGGCGAGTTCAAGAGCAGCCAGGCCACACTTGGAGAGGAAACAGGACCTCTTCTGGCCCTCGTCGACGATGCCTTTGGCTGCCATTGCATGCCAAAACTGCCGTTCATAGAGATTCCATCTCTCTGGCATGGCCACATAAAAGGGAATCAATGGAAGATTTGTGGGAAGCCATATCCTACCTTCGTAGCCAATTTGATATTCGGGAATTGAAAAGAAGCAGCCAGCATAACAGGGCCAAACACAACTTTATTGTAAGCAAACAGAACATGAACAGCAATGGTGCAGCAGCACTTTATATACAATATACAATGGATACATTCGGGTGGGAAACAACAGGATTGGTTGAGAGAGAAGTGGGGTGATTGTGGGGTGACCGGAGACTGGGGAGACTTCATGCATCTTGTTAGAAAGGGCAGGAATGCAAGTCCCGCGATAGCTTGGCACCATGAAGAAGACAAAATGGAGGACTACCCCGATCCCACAATAATAGTTACAAACTGTTTAAAGCAATATTTAAGTTACATACACAACAGGTGGCAAAAGAAGGGTGAGTCAAGGCAGAAAAAACCCAGCCAAAAGTTCTGTGAAATTCTAAGCTTACATCAGGTGTTTGCCTTGAATTTCACTTGCTGGTTGTATTTCTGTTTCAGGTTTACTTTGGCTGCCTTTGAAGGCTATGGTTTTGGTAGACAGCAGGGCATGTTCAGCAGCACAAAAGGCAGTGGATGCCAAACATAGTTTGCAGTTGGGGCTTTTCTATTTTCCGGATCTGTTGGTTTGGTATCTCTGGTTTAAGATGGAGGGATGTTGTCAGAAGGGAGGCTCACATGGTTCCTTTGGGGCCCCCGGTTGTCCTGATTCTTTGTGTAGGGAAAGAGGACATGGGGTTTTTGGCAGAGGTGGCCCTGTATGAAGCAGCCATGCACGCATTGCAAGTGGTGGCTGACATTTGGCCAGGCACACACATGGTATATCTGGTAATACTACAAGTGTGGCATGATTCAGGATGCAGTTTCTTGGGCAATCTAGAATGGTCTCGCATTAGCCTCAATTGGCATATTGGAGAGACCGTGATTGCCAAGGGTAGGTCCTATATTTCACACCACTCCATTTCCAGGAAAAGGCCAGAAATGTTTCAGGATACTGGGGATGAACTGTCTGCAATTGAGCATGCAAATTTCCTTGAAGATCTTCAGAGGGGTCTTCTTGCCACCCCTGTTTAGTGGGGGTGGCATCAGTCACTATGTGCCCTTTGGCCTGTGATGTGTAGTGCAGTCAATAGGGTTCCCTAGGGGCCCAGGGTCATCCAATAAAGTTCAAGTTGCTGAACAAGTTGTCCCAGCATGGCGTATGCACCAGGGGATGAAGGCTGCCTCTTCCAGGCCATGCGTTGGCTGGATGATCGGCAGCAGAAGGTAGGGGAGTCCAAAGGTGGACTTGGCCCTCCAGGCCAGAGGAGGAGTATTGTACATAGGGAATACCCAGACCACACTGCAAAGATGCTTTCCGAAGACCCATTTTCAATGGACTATTTGTTTGGTTATAGTATTCAATAAAGGTGGCTCTAGTTTTCAACCAACACTGGTGTCTGAGTCTTCTGTGGAGTGAATGGGCAATGTTTCATTTACATGAAAGAGGACAAAACAATGACATTGGCATCTTTTTTGGCTATTCTTTTTGATGCTTTATAACAGTGTTGGGTGGCACTCAGAGCCCTTTCTGTGGGCACCCATGCAGTCCGCCCTGGCCTTCTGCTCAACAGCCCAATTGGAGGGCTTCCTCCCTCCCACCAGCACAGAGTTCACCCTGCCACTCTGCCCAGCAGCCCAGTGGGAGAGTTGCTATTTGGCACTTTGTGATAAATAAGTGAGTTTTGGGTTGCATTTTGAGCATTCGGTCTCTAAAAGGTTCGCCATCACTGACTTATAAGGTAACATGTTTAGAATTATAATGCATATATTGACTCTTCGCTGCCAGGAAGGACTATGTGTTACATGGCTACTTTAAAAGTTTTAATTTATTACTTTTTGATTTTTTTTTTTAGATTTGCTGTTATTGGTACTGGTGCTATTGAGGGTTCTTTATTGCTTATAGGGTTGTTTAGGGTATATTGTTGTTTTATTTGAATTGTCTCTTATTATGGGGTACACAGAAAGAGCCTTCTTGAAGATTGTGGTACTTTTGAACCACAGTCGGGCATACTCTGTGTAACAACCACCTTGTGCCAATTAATCTTTCTCACACTAGGTCAGGTGAAAGGAACTACAGACTTAATTCACGAAAAGGTGGCTTCATTTTGGCAATTTCACGTCTGGTCTAGACATGGAAGAACAAGTAGTCTCTTATTATTCTATGTGTGATTTCCTGGTGTCTTTTCATTTTTCATAAGCCACCTAGAGAAGTGTTGTGCACTAATTATTGGCAGGATATAAATTAAATTAAATTAAATTAAATTAAATTAAATTAAATTAAATTAAATTAAATTAAATTAAATTAAACATCTTTACACTTTTGACAGAGCTTGTAAATGAACAAATGTGTGTTTCCCTATTACTAGATTGACTAGAAGCTTAATTTTGGATTCTAGGACAAGAATAGTTGCCCAAGATGTAGGCTTAGTATAAAACTCTCAGAATAAGTCAACATTTTCTGATGGAGAACAGTGTAACTGTTGCTTCAGTGATTATTATTATTATTATTATTGTTTAGACTTCTATACCGCTTTCCTTCCCATAAAGGGAAATCGAAGCGGTTTACAACAATAATGCCAAACAATATAAAATATGATACAAATAATACGTCAGAATACAATACAATAATAAAGAAGCATGAAAAGTAAATTCAGTACAATAACCAATAGTCAATAAAACATAATGTTAGAAAACAAAATCAGTATAATACAATAATAAACATCATAATGCAATATACAAATTTCAAAGCAATAAACAATACACAGAACATTGCCCTTTAGGGGAAAATATCTTCCCCAGTCCACAGGTTTTCTGAAAATAGGTGTTGGGTTTAAAGCAATTTAAAATTCACACCTTCTTCTAAACAATGTCTTAGCTACTATTTTTGTTTTCAAGGTTGTTGTTGTTTTCTCTATACCATTCTGAAATTGTTTCTCTGGTTGTCACAATTGGCCCACACTGTTTCTGTAGACAGGTCAACAAAGCTGGGGCTGAACAGGCTTTAAAAATTGAAATGAATAATATAAGGATATGCATGCTTACTTGGGATAGGTAAGTTGATAAATAGGTAAGCTGAGTAGATATGTAGGTAAGCTGGGATAAGTTAGCTAGGTAGGTTGTCTGCCTTAGAAAAACTAAATTTAGAAATAAATTAACTCTAAGAGAATCATCTTATGCCCACTTGTTGTTCAGTCGCACAGTCGATTCCGACCCTTTGTGACCCCATGGACCATTGCCCTCCAGGCACCTCTGTCCTCCACCATCCTCCTCTGCCCGCCCAGCTCTGTGCCCATTGTGTCCACAATACAATCTAGCCATCTCATCTTTGGCCTCCCCCTTCTTCTTTTGCCCTCCACCTTTCCCAGCATCAAGGACTTCTCAAGTGAATCTTCCCTTCTCATTTGATGTCCAATGTACTTAAGCTTCATCTTTACTATTTGTCCTTCCAATGAACAGTCAGGGTTTATTTCTTCTAAAATTGACCTATTTGTTCTCCTCACTGTCCAGGGGACTCTCAAAACTCTCTTCCAACACCACATCTCAAAGGCATCTATTCTTCTGCGCTTAGCTTTCCTTATGGTCCAACTCTCACACCCATACATTACCACCGGGAATACCATTGCTTTGACTATGCGAATTTTTGTTTTCAAGGTGATGTCTCTACTTTTCACTATGTTACCCAAGTTTCTCATAGCTCGTCTCCTCAGAATCAGTCATCTTTTTATTTCATGGCTGCAGTCACCATCTGCAGAGATCTTAGATCCTAGGAAAGTAAAATCTGTCACTGCTTCTACTTCTTCCCCATCTATTATTACTCATTTGAGCAATCTTTCCATTCAATTTGATCAATATTTTTTTCTCCCATGAGAAGGATCCAAATGGCTTTTGAGATAATTCCAATTTGTCTCACTTTCAATTAATTTGAGACCCCTCAAAGGCATCAGCATTTCCCAGCTGGTAGGGGAGTGGTTCCCATCATGAGCTGGGATGCAGCTCCTTCAGCCACAGTGTATTTTATCCCATTCCTAGTTTGCCTCAGAACTAAAAAATAGGGGACATATAAGACACACTCCCCCCTAAAATACACAGGGAAAAAAGTGTGTCTTATACTCTGATGCATCTTCTGTATTTACTGATGTATAAGCACACTTTTTCACCCTTAAAATACACCAGAAAAATGGAGTGCATCTTATAGTTGGATGTGTCTTATAAGCCGGCAAATATGGTACTCATGAGAGTAAAGGTCTATTGGGGTTTCTGTTATGTATGTTAACTGTATTTTACCAATATGTCAAATATTCAAACTGCCGAGTTCCCGCGCAAACTGCTGCCAAACAACATCGCTGTTTGACAGCCGTGAGATATCAGCAAATCGCAAAATATCACGAGATTTCGGAGAGCGCGTAGTTTGAAGTTTGACAGGCACGCTATGTATCTATTTAATGCAAATGAAGGGATTAAGAAGTGTACATAGGTTAATTGACCAATCAGCATTGTTCCTGCTGTAAATGTATCTTTCTGTGTGTGTATAAAAGTCCGTATTTTGCCCCATCCAAGTTGTGTTCAGACTCTCCAAATAAAGAGCTGTATTTCACTTTCAATGCTTGTCGTCTCCAATTTCTGAACACCAAAGTTTCTCAGCCCAATCCATATCTGTCAAGCGCAGCTCCGGATAATACGGGACCTACACAGAACTGTTTTGCGCAGGTCCCTTCTACGCATGCGTAGAAGCCTTCTATTCATCCCCTTCTGCGCAGAACCCTTCTATGCATGCGTAGAATGGTTCTATGCATGCGTAGAACCCTTCTATGTGTAGAAGGGACCTGCACAGAAGGGGATGTGCAGTAAATACTTTTTCCCCACCATTAAATTATGGGATGGCAGCGGCTCCAGGAGGGAAAGGAGGAAAAGTGGCGCTAAATTATGGGAAATCCCGACCAATACGGGATACTTGACAAGTATGGCCCAATCATAAAATGTTAGGCAAGCTACTGAGTCAAGAAACCTCAACAATGCTTTCCTCCTCTTGGACAAAAAATGTAATGTATATTTAAATGTGCTACCCTATCATGACACAAAAATTATAAATCACTCTCCTTCTGTCTGACAATAGGGTCAGTCCCATCAGAATCCAATTAGGATTTGTCTCACAGTTAAATTACCAGTCTTGGACATGAGTAACGTATCTTGTAAGCCTACAATTTACACATTTGAGGGTGTGGATGTTAAATGATTCCAGAACTCACTATCATTTCCCATTAAGAAATCCATCTCCATGCTTATTATCTAACATGGTTAGTGAATTTATAATGAGGGGGGAAATAACTTCTCTGGAAGTTTAATGCATCAATTATGGGCATGTTTCTATTGGTTTAGCTTTTATCACAGAAAAAACTGGTGAGTAACATTGTGTTCACATCATACAGATCTGAACCTCTGTTATTCTGGAACTATTTCAGAGTGTCTACAACTGACACTTTCTTTTAATTTACACCTAGCTGCAATACTCTTCCCAGTTTTCCTCAAGCCTCAGTGGGCTCCAGTTTGTCACCCATCATAGATAATTCTAAACATTCAGATATGTCTCAGCCCATTAATGCACATCTCAATGAAGCCCATCAAGGTTCCCGGAGCATACACTGAGGAGTTTAACTCAGGCATGAAACCAGAAATTCATCCCATAGTAATTTTATAAAGCAGAAGGTCCCATAAGTGGTGCTACATTTTGATTCCCTTTAGCTCCAGGCTACTCAATGGAAGAAAGCCCATTTGTATGATCAGTTCATACCTTACCAAAATCCGACTGGCATTCAGATCAATCCATTCCTGACTCTATTTAATTTGGGACTCATCAACAAAATACATTAAGGAACACAGCCTTAACTTTCATGGTGGTCAAGACGTGAAAACACTCTCTGCTTATTTACACAATTTCCTATGGGTTTGCTTTGAGTTACATAAAGATTATTTTCCCTATGGGTTTGCTTTGAGTTACGTAAAAATTCATTTCCCTGTGGGTTTGCTTCGATTTGCATTAAAAAATCATTTTTCCTATGGGTTTGCTTCGAGTTAGATAAAAAAATAATTTTTTCTATGTGTTTGTTTCGAGTCACCCAAAAAATCGATTTAAGCAAAAGCCTATGGAACAGACTTTTTTGTAACTAGGGGTTTTACTGTACTTCAAAAGAAGTAAAGGCAAGGCAACCAATAATTAGTGTACTTATAAAGCAGGCAACAATATATATGAAAGAAAATCATCATCAAACCGATGTAGGCATCTATACCTATAAGAAGTAGGATGGGTGGTGAATGTCCGGCATTAGCGCCTACACCCGGCCCAACCATCCTGTACCAAGCCATCCACACTTACCTTAAAACCAAACTCACAATGCTGCAAGGATCCGTATGCCAAGAGTGGGGCAATCGCCCCACAAACACGAACAAAAAAAACCCTACAAGGCCCATTGTCCTCCGTGCCTACACCCAGCCCAACCATCCTGTACCGAGCCATCCACACTTACCTTGAAACCGAACACACAATGCTGCAAGGGTCCATAGGCCAAGAGTGGGGCAACTGCCCCACAAACACGAACAAAAAAAACCTACAAGGCCCAGTGTCCTCCACGCCATGCCACCCCTCAGCCAATCAGGTTGAAGGGCACAAGCACGGAGGAGGTAGGGCAAGCGGTGCACGCGTTAAACAAAAAATGACCGACTGCCCAAACAACTTCCCTCCGGGCGGCGAGCAGGCACATCAGTTGCCAGCTAGGCCACCTACTTTTGATGTCCCCCACCCAACCGGCGAATGCCTCAGCACCGGCAGGGATGGAGGACAGGCCGTGCCACGGAGTCACGGAAGGTGAGCAGCCTAGCCCGCAAGGCAACATGTAAGTGGAGCGGAGGACAGGGACTGAGGGTGGAATGGGCCCGGGGGCCACGCCGCCCGGCCTGATCTGGGAGGAGAAAGGGGGAACACAAACCCATCCCCAACCCGTTCTGACCCTCAGTCCCTGTCCCCCGCCCCACTTACCTGTTGCCGGCTGGGCCGATTGCACTCTGCGCCTCCCCAGCACGGCCTTCCATGTGTGTGTGTGCGCGTGTGGCCTCGCTGAGGCTTCGGGGGGAGGGGGAGCCCCTCCTCTCCCTCGCAGCTTTGACATGTGTGTATTTGTGTGTGTATTGTGTGTGTGTGGTTATAGTGTGTGTGTGTGTGTGTGTGGTTGTGTGTGTGATTGTGTTGTGTGTGTGTGTGGTTGTGTTTTGTGTGTGTGTGCACCCTCCAAAACCACCCCTACCATCAACACCAAAAAAAACACCTGCCCGGCAGTGCCGGGCAAAAAATGCTAGTTAGTTTATATTTTCACAGTCACAAAGTTTTCCACTAACCTAATCTATCCTACAGAATCAAACCAAATAGTTGCTCGAAACCTCACCAAAATATACACCTTTTGTTATTGTTCAGTCACACAGTCAAGTCTGACCCGTTGCAACCTCATGGACCACTGCACGCTATGCTCCTCTGTCATCTGCCATCTTCCGCAGCCTGGCCAGATCTATACCCACCACTTCAACGATTCCATCCAGCCACCTCATCCTCAGTGATCCCCTCCTCCTTTTGCCTTTGATCTTTCCAAGCATCAAGGCGTTCTCTGGTGAGTCCTCTTGTCTCATTTAGTGGCCAAAGTACTTGAGCTTCAGCTTCAGTATTTGTCCCTCCAATGAGCAGTCAGGGTTCATTTCCTTCAGAATTGATTGATTTGATCTCCTTGCAGTCCAGGGGGCTCTCAAGAGTCTCCTCCACCACCATAGTTCAAAGGCATCTGTTTTTCTGTGCTCAGCCTTTTTACCAGAATAAATAAAAAGTAGATTGAGCAAATAACATTTTTTTAAAAAAGTCAGACAAGCAAAGTACTTCCATACAAACAAAGTACTTCCATATAAACATAGAACAAAAAATGACATTAAAATGATATAATCATTAAATCATTAAAAATAATTAAAAACCAATTACTAGAGGGGGGAACCTCAGACGAGCCAAAAAGGGGAGCTTCTTGACAATCCTGGCCCCCGACGTGCTTTGCTAACCACATTTTTAGTTCTCTCCTAAATGGTAGCAACTGGGCCTGGAGGCGTAATTCTACTGGGAGGAGGTTCCATAGTGTGGGGGCTATGACTAAGAAGGCCCTTTTCCTTTTGCTGGAGAGGCATGCCTCCCCAATGGATGGTATATGGAGGGCGCCCTCTTGGTTTGATCTCGTGGGATGGGTTGATGTCCTAGACACAATGCAGTCCCTGAGGTATCCTGGTCTGTTACCATGAAGGGCTTTAAAGGTGATAACCAGCACCTTGAATTGAACCCGGAGACATATAGGCAGCCAGTGCAGCTCCCGCAGCAGTGGTAAGGCATGGGTGAAATGACCACATCCCACCACTACACAGGCCGCCACATTCTTGACCAACTGCAGTCTCCGGATGGTCATCAAGAGCAGCCCCATGCAGAGCGCATTACAATAGTCCAAACAGGAGGTGACCATGGCATGGATGTCCGTGACCAGGGCCTCCCAGTCCAGGACTGGGCGCAATTAATTAACAACACATACTTGATTAATAGCACGCACAATCGTGGCCCCCAGATCCGCTTCGCTAGCAACTGGGCCTGGGAGCGTAATTCTGTTGAAATGCTGTTGAAGTGGCCCAATATTCAATAGATGTCATCTAGACCTTTTTAATTCTATTTTGTTTTTAGATGTGTTAATTTTAGCTTTGTATGTTATTATATGGTGGTGGTGCATCTGACACAAATAAAGAAAATTGGGGGAAATATGCATAGAAATCAGATTTGATTAAAAAAATTAAAAGTATGAAGGAGACACACTGGCACATGAAGGCTGCCTGGTAAAAGCAAAAATAATTCCAAAACTTTAGGGGGGGAAGGCAAGAAAGAGAGAAAGGATTGAAACTGGAGGCAGCATACATATTGGCAGCAATCCATGATAGAGCATACCAGGAGCTCAGCACACAGTAATCCCACATGGAACAGGTGAAGCAGAGGAGATCCACTGGAGATTCAAGCTGCAAAGCCACCTTCCCAGGTGGAGACCAGCCCTAGCGGCTTTGCGGCTTGGATTCCTGGCAGACCGGAAGGTGTCTCTGCACTCACCCTCCGGCTCCGGCCCTCTGGGAAGGGAGCAGCCACGCGCCTGGCCAGTACCCTTCATGGAGGGCTGGAGGGTGTCTCTGCACTGTAAGGGAATGTAAATTGCAAGTAAACATGATGCAAACCATAGGCAGCATAGACAGCAAGCCATTCAAAGCTGCACTTCCTTTTACAGTGAAGTATTGTCTATTTATTCTAACATAAGCTTCCTTCCTTCTACATTTTGTAAATTAGCTTTGCTTTTGTCCCAGATGGAAAACTTTGTAAGAACAGTAACATACTTTTCTCCTCAGATATGATCTGACCCCAGAGCTACATTTTATTTGCTGCATATCAGAGAATAAACAAAATAAAAATAAAAATTGGTAGCACTTTGAAAACTAACTGTTATAGTTTAATGTTAGGTTTTGTTGATCAAGTCCACTTCGTCAGACATGGGAGTGAGACTTCATGGCATTAATTTATATACATCAGGTACAGAGGTACAGGGGTTTCCAACCTATGGCCTGTGGGCCTAATCCGGGCCATGGAGCTCATTAATATGGCCTGCAGTGGCCACCCGGGCACCTCCAGAAGCTACTACCACCACCAGAAGTCCAAATATGTCACTTGTCACAGTGGCAGCGGTGGTAAACACACTTTTTTTGCAGCTTCTTACACAGCCTCCACCACTTCCCATGGCAGCGGGAGGCTTTTCAGAGGATTTTTTCTCCATTTTGAGATTTTTTTTCCACCCCTTCTCCACTACGTTTCAGCAGTTAAACCATGGTGGTTGGGGACTTCCAGTGCTGGGCAGAGCATACGTCAGTGCCTGGGTTCACACCACAGAACTAGGAAGTGCCAAACCGCCATGGTTTAGCTGCCAAAGCGCAGTGGAGAAGCAGTGAAAAAAAATCCAGAAATGGAGCAAAAATGCTCCAAAAAGCCTCCCACCGCCCTGGGAAGTGGCGGAGGCTGTGCAAGAAGCTGCAAAAATGGCATGATTACTGCCACCAATGCCACCACCGGTGACAACAAGAATGTAAGCAGTGGGAGCAACCACAACTCTGGCCCCTACAGCTGAGTGTCAGGGGCAGGTCTGGCCCATGGCGGGGAAATGTTAGAAGCCCCTGGATTAGCATAATAGATAAGCATACAAATCAATATGGCTTTTTACAACTGGAAATAGCAGATGGCCTCTGGTTGTTTTTCAGATTAGTTGTAAATTCCCCCCCTGCTCAATTGCAAATAGTAGGAGGATACACACAGTAGCTCAAGTGGTTGAGATGCTGACTGGGAGGTGAAAGGTCAGCAGTTCAAAACCTGAGTACTGCATGACAGAATCAGTGCCTATCTCTGTCCCAGCTCCTGCCAACCTAGCAGTTCAAAAGGAAGAAATTGCAAGTAGATAAATAGGGACCACTTTGGTGGGAAGGTAGACATGGTTCTGTGCACTTCGGTGTCTAGGCGTGCCTGCTACATGTCCATGGAAATGCCTGCAAATGCAGACAGTTTTGGCTCTTTGGCTATAAACAAAGATGAGCACTGAACCTAGAGTCGGATACGACTGGCTTTTGAGCAAGGGTGATATTTACCTTTTTAAAACAAACACTTAGCATTGAACATTTGCTAATGAGTTCAACCTTTAGCATCTATTGAAAACTGTGTGAGTTCACTTTTGTTCTGTGAGATAGCCTATGTTGTGAATGAGAATTATACTGAAAAGTGAATGTGAAGATGGTATCCTATAACAACATATAACATACAACATATATAGCAGCATATAACAATCTGTTATATAGAATTTGATAATGTCCCAGAAACCCTTGACTAATATTCAAACCTTTGTGATGGGTGTCCATCATATGGATGTATTTTATTTCTGCTACTTCGCTCTGGATCCTTGTCTTGTAATTTCTCTGTTCCAGAATAGTAACTTTCAATTCTTGGATAGCGTGTCCAGGTAGACTGAAATGGTTTGAAATGGGTTTCTCAGTGTTGCCAGTCCTGATGTCTGATTTATGTCCATTAACTCTTTTGCGCAAAGATTGTCCTATTTGTCCTATGTAGAGTGCAGAAGGGCATTTTTTTTTTGCAAAAATATAGTTTTATTTATGGGGTTGTTTTTTTGCTAAAATGCCCTTCTGTACTATAACAGTTTTATTTACTGTTTTGAGCTTCGTGCAAGAAAGGAAGTGTCTAAATATAAGAAGTTAACAAGCATGCTTTGGAGCCTATCAAAATTTGTACCTACTTTAACCTAGTACTGATGGATGTCACCATGTTTATGCAGTTCAATCAAATGTATGATAGCTGCTAGGAGTGTCTTTCCTTCCATAAATCACTTGTCAGTACAGTGGAACCTTGGTTAACAAATGGCTCAGTTAACATAAAAATCGCATAACTAAAGGAAATCCATTGAAATTAGTGGCTCAGTTTATGGAATTTTTTTCAGAATGGATTAATTGGTTTTCAATGCATTCCTATGAGAAACTGTGTTTTTGTTAATGTATTTTGGGTTTCAGTCCATTCCTATGGGAAATTGCATTAATGCATTCCTGTGGGGAATTCAGTTAAAGTAATTTTCACTGTAAGAAACGTCCAGGAGAATGTATTAATTACATTAACCAAAGTTCCGCTGTAGTTGAGTTATAGAAAACAAGTCTCATGCTGAACCTCCTGACTAGCGTAAATGTTGGAGGAAATACTAATTTAGTAAGATTCCCCCCACCCTTTATTTTTGGATGATGGAAGGAAGATAGCATTGTAAATGGTGCCTTTGTTTGAAAGCTAAGAGATTGTGAATGAATCATGAACTCTGTAGTACAAGAACTAGAGTTCACACCCAGTGCAGCTTTAAACTGGAATTCCCTTACAAATATAAAGGAGTCAGACATCTATAACAGACAGCACAGTGGAGTTTATATGCTTTGAAAATAAAACATTAACCTTTTAAATGTATAGCATTGTAAAAAAAAGAAACCTAAAGGCTGCTTTTATTAGCATTAGTCCCTGCTGATGCAAGTGGTACCTTCATCTTTACTTAGAAGAAGGTGGTTGCGTCGTGCGTGTCCAGCATACACGGCCACACCTGGCCCAACCATCCCAAACCAAGCCACCTATACTTACCCTTAGACCCTGCGAGCATCACTGCAAGGGTCTGGTCATCGAGTGTGGGGCAACTGCCCCACAAACGTGACCAGAAAAAAAGAACTACCGTTCCCAGCATCCTCCATGCCATGCCACCCCTCAGCCAATCAGCCGCAACTTTGCCGGGGTTGCAGAGAAAAGAGGGCCTCCCTCTTCTCTCCACAGCACCAGCACCAGCCCCGGTGTTGGCTATGCCGCGAATTTGCTGGGGTTGCGGAGAAAAGAGGGCCTTCCTCTTCTCTCCATGGACCTGGCACCGGCACCGCTGTGACTTCACTGGGGTTGCAGAGGAATGTGGGCCTCCCTCTTCTCTCCACAGCCCCGGTGCTGGCCCCGGCGTGACTTCTCCAGGGTTGTGGAGAAAAGAGGGAGGCCCTCTTCTCTCTATGGCCCCGGTGCTGGATCGAATGCGACTTCGCTGCAGTGGTGGAGAAAAGAGGGCTTCCTTCTTCTCTACATGGCCCCAGCGCCAGACCCATCGCGACTTCACCGGCATTGCGGAGAAAAGAGGGAGTCCCTCTTCTCTCCATGGCCCTGACACTGGACCCACCGCAACTTCGCCGCGGTTATGGAGAAAAGAGGGCCTCCCTCTTCTCTACACGGCCCCAGCGCCAGACCCACCGTGACTTCGCCAGCATTGCAGAAAAAGAGGGAGGCCTTCTTCTCTCCATGGCCCCGGTGCCAGACCCACTGTGACTTCACCAGGGTTGTGGAGAAAAGAGGGAGCCCCTCTTCTCTCTATGGCCCCGGTGCCAGACCCGCTGTGACTTCACTGGGGTTGCGGACAATAGAGGGAGTCCCTCTTCTCTCCACGGCCCTGGCGAAAAGCTTCCCTCCGGGACCTGGAACCTGAGAACAGTGCTCCGTTCTCAGCCTCTGTCTCCCAGAGGGAAGACAACACCTTCCATGTAGGGTGAGGGCCGAAAGCTTTGGCCCCCGACCACCGAGGAAAATGAACAGCTTCCCGCCAGGAGACGGAGGCCGAGAACGGAGCACCATTGTTGCCCTCCATCTCACAGAAGGAAAATCATCCAGAGCTCTCCCCCCTGTGTGTGTGTGTGTGTGTGTGTGTGTGTGTGTGTGTGTGTGTGTGTGTGTGTGTGTGTGTGTGTGTGTGTGTGTGTGTATGTGTGTCCTTGCCGAGGCTATGGGGGGAAGAAGGGGAGCCCGTCCTCTCCCCATGCAGTTTCGGGGTGTGTGTGTGTGTGTGTGAGAGAGAGAGAGAGAGAGAGAGAGTGCACCCCAAAACCACCCCTACCACCAACACCCAAAAAAAAAACCTGAATGCTAGTTGCCTTATCAAGGAAGAGCAGGATTGGAAAACACTGCTTCTCCTTTATAAGGCAATGAAGGTACCACTTGCATCAGCAGAGACTAATGCAACAACAATGCATAACACCAGAGATGTGTGTTCTGGAAAATGGAGAAACAGAACAGGCAAAAATGTCCAACGGGTGACTGTCAGAAAAGTGACGAATTTGTATTCCGGTGGGCTTGATAGCATGTTGTCAGGATCAAGCAAGAGGTGTCAGTAACACTGTCACAAGCAATATCGAGTTTTCTTGTAATCATTGCCCTCCCAGCAGAAAAACATCTGACATCTAAGCTTCAGCTGCCTTTATATTCTCTCCTTCCCCCACAAATAATAATAATAATAATAATAATAATAATAATAATAATAATAATAATAATAATAATAATAATAATAATAATAATAATAATAATAGTGCAGTTTTGAATCTTATCTTTTATGGCCACTGCACAAGAAATTCTTGGAAACTGTACTAAACCAGCCAGCACTGCTGTTGCTCAGGTCTTGCTCAAGAGGCAGGTGGATTTATACCCAATATACATTATCTAAAATATCCAAAATAGTGGTGCTGAAACTGAAAACACCAGATGTTATTTGCCTATAACTACTAGCGTTAATGTTGTGTATGTAACAGTATTACTTTAAGAATGTATAAATGTAACCTGACAATGATTATAATGTAACTCAGCTGTTAAAGGAACGCGAGCTAGCTGCCCATAGAGGGCATCTGCGAGCGTTCAGCTCACATGGTTCAAATTCCCCCAATCACTGGCAGCCGCGGGAACCTTCCCACGCAAGGATCACCTGGAGAAGATGGGCATGACTCAGAATGATGTCACGCAGGTAGCAGCCAATGAGCTACCGTGCAACCCTTTTCAAATGTATTACTGCAGTATAAAATGAGCTGTATCTCTGCCATTACCACATGTTCATCCTGACCATCATGCAATAAAGCTGTGTTTTAGCCCTCACTGCGGCTCCTTCTTTGTCTTCCGTGCAAGACACTAAATTGGCGACAAAGGTGGGATCCATGGCGTATCCCAAGATCAAGCCTCACAGGTTCGGTATCAGCGATCCAGAGCAATGGGAGCTGTACGAGTGCCAGTTTTGGCACGCAATGGATGCTGCAGGCATTGACGACGAAGAGAAGGTGCGCTCGCACTTCCTAGCCCAGGTAGGGCCGGCCACGCTGCGCATCCTGATGAACCTGTTGGCTCCCCGGAAGGTCGACACGGTGCCCATCGACCGCATCCTCACAACGCTGAGGGGCCATTTCCAGCCACCCGTCTCCACAGGCGGGAACAGCGCCCGGGAGAATCCGTGTCCGCCTATGCGGCGGCCCTCAGGCTGGCGGCCGTGCACTGCCAATGGGAGGACCTGGACATAGCCCTGCGAGACTGTGTGGCCTGAGGGATGAGGAGGTCCAGAGAAAGTTGATGACCCACGACCATCGCCTCACGTTCAATGAGGTACTGCGAGTGGCCCAGTCGGCCAAGGCAGCGAGGAGCGGGGTCAGAGTCTTCAAGTCCCGAGGGGACGCACCTGAGAGGGCCAAGTCACCCGTGCAAGCGGCCCGGCGGACTTCGGCGAAAGCGGCCTGGTGGGCACCCCGGTCGCCCGCAGGCACTCCAGCAACCTCCGAGGAGTCATCCACAACTGCAGACTCCTGCTCCAGTGAGGATGATGACATGCAGAGAGTCAAGCGGCACGGAGAAAAGCGCCGAACCAGCGAGAGAGGAAGCCACCGTTGCGATGGCTGCGGGGAATCTCACGACTGAACGAGATGCCCATTCCGGAAGGCCAAGTGCCACAACTGTGGGCGGAAAGGCCACATCGCCAGGGTCTGCAGGCACGGGCGAACGGAGGACAAGGGCTCATAGAAACACCCTCAAGCGCACCAACGCAAGCTGGCTGGCATCGGAAAGGTCTCAGCCAACGATGACACGGCGACGGTGAGCCGTGTGGGCCTGGAGCACCGGCGTTTCTTTGTAGAGGTACTGTTACAAGGCGTCCCGGTTAGGATGGAAATAGACTCGGGGTCGTCCTACTCCATCCTATCCCAGAAGGAATTCCTGCGCATTCCCCCAAATGCGCGCCCCAAGTTGCGGGCCATGAAGTCGAACTTACGGGACGTGCAGAGTTATGGGATCCTGGTGTTGGGGGTGGGAAACTTCACGGTGAAGTTCAAAAGGTTCACAGAAAAACTGCCCTTAGTAGTTCTCAAGGGGGAACCTGTTGCCTTTTGGGAACCCAGTGGTTTGCTCCCCTGGGAATTGAACTGTCCGGCATAAACGCCATAGAGACTGACGATATGCACCCTTCAGTCTTCAAGAAGGGGCTTGGGACTTACAAGGGGCCCCCGGTTTCCTTTGAGTTGGACCCAGAAATCCGGCCCATACGTCTCAAGCCAAGAAGAGTCCCCTTCACCCTCAAGGACAAGATTGAAGCAGAATTGGACAAATTGGTGGGGAAGGGGATTTTAGTTCCAGTTGATTCTGTGGAGTGGGAAACTCTGATTGTTACAGCTTTAAAGTCCAATGGGGAGGTCAGGATTTGTGCTGACTACAAATGTACAATCAACAAGGCCATTCGGCCAAATGCATATCTGGTGCCAGTAATTAGCCACTTACTGGCCACTTTGCACGGGGGGAGGTGTTTTTGCCAAGCTAGACCTGGTGCAGGCATACCAGCAGCTCACAGTAACCCCAGCTGCTGCCGCTGCACAAACCATTGTTACGCATAAGGGGGCATTCAAGGTAACACGCCTACAGTTCGGCGTAAATTCGGCCCCTGGGATCTTTCAGTCCCTTGTGGAACGCCTTTTAAAGGGGCTTCCAGGCCTGCTCCCATATTTTGACGATGTTTTGATAACAGCAGGGAGCAAATCGGAACTAGCGAGAAGACTAGACAAGGTCCTCTCCATATTCGAGAGAGCAGGACTGAGGTTGAGAAGGGACAAATGCGTGTTTTTCGCAAGGGAGGTTGAGTTTCTCGGGTTTAAGATAACCCCGGAGGGCATCAAGCCATCTGAGTCCAAGGTTGCGGCTGTGGAAAACGCCCCTCGCCCCACCGTGAAACCGGAGCTGCAGTCATTCCTAGGGCCCCTCAATTTTTACCATTCCTTCTTGCCAAGGAAGGCATCCGTCGCAGAGCCACGGCACGGGCTACTTAAGAAAGATGCGGTTTGGCGGTGGGGAGATAGGCAGGAGAAAGTGTTCAAAGAGCTCAAGGCGCTCTTGTCCTCAGATGCCGTCCTGACCCATTTCGACCCGAGGAAACCGGTAGTTTTGGTCTGTGATGCATCACCAGTGGGGGTGCGGGCGGTGCTGTGCCACATGTTAGAGAGCGGGCGGGAAGCCCTGGTTGCCTTCTATTCCAGGTCACTTTCAAAGGCAGAGCGCAACTACGCGCAGACAGATAGAGAGGCCCTGGCCATAACCGCGGGAACAAAGAAGTTCCACGATTTCCTATATGGCCGCGAGTTCACGATTGTGACTGATCATAAGCCCCTATTGGGAATTTTTACTACAGGCAAGCCCACCCCACAAATCCTGTAACCCAGAATGCTACGTTGGGCGATTTTCCTTACTGCCTACCAGTACGAGCTGGTCCATCGCCCAGGGAAGGAGATCTCCCATGCAGACGCGCTGTCCCGATCTCCCCTCCCTAGTTTAGGAGACCCCAAATGCGAGGTAGAACAGGACCACCAAGCCCTGCTGATCGAGTCTCTCGACTCGCCCCCCATAGTTCCCGCAGACCTCGCCAAAGCCACGGCGGCCGACAAAATCCTGTCCCAAGTCAGTTCCTGGGTAATAAAAGGGTGGCCCACAACTCCCCCCGAGGAGGAATTCAAATCATTTTTCAGGTGCAGAGTAGAGCTTTCCCTTGAAAGGGGCTGCCTTCTCTGGGGCCAGCGGGTAGTCATCCCAGAGAAGTTACGAGCTAAGGTGCTGAGGCTACTGCATACCAGCCACCCGGGAATAGTGCGTTCCAAAGCACTGGCCAGAAGCTACTTCTGGTGGCCCCAGATAGACGCGGATATAGAGTATTTGGTGGGCACATGCAAGAGCTGCCAGAGCTCTCGGCCCGAGGAGTCCCGGCTGCCCCATAGGGAATGGGACACGGCCCGGGGGGCCATGGTCCCGAGTACACGTCGACTTCGCTGGCCCCATCCGTGGGTCCATGTTTCTGCTGATAGTCGACTCATACTCCAAATGGTTGGAGGTCATTCCCATGTCTAACACCTCATCTGCCACAACCGTTAAACAATTGCGCAAGGTGTTCAGTTGTTTTGGCCTGCCGGACGTCCTTGTTAGCGATAACGCCAGTACCTTCACGTCTGCGGAATTCAAGGCGTTCATCAAGAGGAATGCCATCCAGCATATCACCTCTGCCCCGTTTCACCCCACCACAAACGGTCAGGTAGAGCACCAAGTGCGCACTACGAAAGATGCACTGTGGTGCATGGGTCCCGGTGAGTTGAACCTCCAACTGTGTCAGTTCCTCATCTGTTATAGGGCAACTCCCCTAGCTTCAGGATTATCACCGGCTGAGCTCCTCATGCGGAGGAAGCCGGTAACACTTTTTGATCAGTTGGATCCGACCAGGGGAGAAATATAGAAATAGGAAGCGCCAAAAGTTTTGCGGTAGGGGACCCGGTTCACTGCAGGAATTACGCAACCTCGGGACCAACGTGGGTTCCAGGAACGGTCATTGAGCAAACGGGGCCAGTGTCGTACAGGGTTGAGACTAGCACAGGTCTACTCTGGAGAAGGCACGCTGACCAACTCAGAAGGCAAGTTACCAGTGAAAGGGAGTCAGCGTTAGGGTCCTCCCCCATCCGCGTAACCCAAGGGGGAGACACGGGGACGTCCTCGGGTACAAATGCATACCCTGGATTCTCAGACAAGGAGGAGGATACTTTGAAAGAGTGGGATGAGTTTGACTTTATTTTGCCGTATCAGGGGGGTGTCACGGAGTGGTCCCCCACCCGTCCGAGCGAGAAGAGGGGTTTTAGTTCAGCCCCTGGTACCTCCAGTCCTCCCATTCCTTTTGTTTTAGAGTTTACCCCATCACCAAGACCCCAAACCAGGCAGCAGGGGGAAGTTCGTTCTCTCCATCCCCAAGAACACCGAGTCAGGCAGCAGGGGGTATCGCAAGTACGCCAGTTGCAGGCGCAAGAAACCAGGGCGAGACAACAAGGGTCTCCTTGTCGGTTCTGAGGTTCGTGCTGGGGGGGTCCCCGGGCGCCACGAGCAACAGGCAGGGGTTCACATCCCAGCTACATGTTCCGTTCCCCTCTCCAAATGCAAGGTTGTCACAGAGTCCCCGTCAAACGACTAATGAGTCCCCCTTTTCCGTTGCAGGACGGGAGTCTGCGGAATTCGGAGCCCCTAGTTCCCCTGAGCTCAACCAAGCAGTCGTACGCCCCAAGCGCACATGCGGAAAGCCACAATGGTTGAGGGACTTCATCCCATCCTAGGGGGAGGCGTGTTGTGTATGTAACAGTATTACTTTAAGAATGTATGAATGTAACCTGACAATGATTACACTGTAACTCAGCTGTTAAAGGAACACGAGCTAGCTGCCTATAGAAGGCAGCTGCGAGCGTTCAGCTCACATGGTTCAAATTCCCCCAATCACCGGCAGCCGCGGGAATCTTCCCGCGCAAGGATCACCTGGAGAAGATGGGCGTGACTCAGAATGATGTCACGCAGGTAGCAGCCAATGAGCTACCGTGCAACCCTTTTCAAATGTATTACTGCAGTATAAAATGAGCTGTATCTCCACCATTACCACATGTTCATCCTGACCATCATGCAATAAAGCTGTGTTTTAGCCCTCACTGCGGCTCCTTCTTTGTCTTCCGTGCAAGACACTAAAGTTAAGATGCCAAACTTGATGACTGGATGGTCGGCAGGCCAGCAGCAGTTCGATACCTGAGTACTGAATGATGGAGTGAGCTTCTGTCTCTGCCCCAGCTCCTGCCACCTGGCAGTTTGAAAGCAAGAAATTGCAAGTAGGGAAACAGGTACCACTTTTGTGGGAAGGTAACAGTGTTCCATGCATTCAGGTTTCTAGGCATGCCTGCCACATGTCCACAGAAAAGCCTGTAGACACAGACAGCACTGGTTCTTTGGCTATAAACAGTGATGAACACTGAACTCTAGAGTTAGATATGACTGGCTTTCAAGCAAGGGCAACCTCTGGAGCTTCTGAGAATTGTAATCCATTACCATCTAGGAAGTCAAGCCTGAGAGCCAGTTTAAAAGGCTGCAAAGTCAACAATGTGGGGCAATTTGGCTGTCAGACTGTTGTCAAATCACAGCCTCCAAGTATGATGGAAGTTGGATTCTGATCACCATCTGAAAAGCTGTGAGGGGTTGCTTTTTATCTCTGTGCTAGATCCAAACTGGCGTATGGATTATTTAGTAGTCATTCTTCCTGAAATATTGTCCAATGTGTTTGACACACACACACACACACACACACACACACGTGCACACGCACGCACACGCCAATCTCTCTGTGTGCTTTCCTTTGCATAAAGAATAAAGAGATGCTTCATTTTGAGGCTCTTTCTTTTTATTGCAATTACTTGTCTTTTTGATACATTCCTAAAACTTGCAAAATCACAAGATCGGCATGAAAGGAGTCATGTGTTCCTGGGGTACTTATCCAGGAGGAATGCACTGAAGTAGAAAGGGATTAGGAGGGGAGAGAAAGAGCAGGTCACGCCAAACCAAGTTGTTGGCAAGGCAAGGATTAGGAAGCAGACGGAAATCCACAACAAATTAGCACGTCTTGGTTCAACAACAGAGCAGCAGCCGAGAGAGCAAAAAAGGCCCCAACAACAAGGCATAGAACAAAACTTGGAACCAGAAGAACTGAAAGTCAAGGCATTCAGGGGGGAAATATATTGAAAGATCCAAAGCAAAGCATCTTTAAAAGTATGTACTGCAATTTTCTATTTTAGCAACAAAGCATTATAAAATGATTGATTTAGATAGTAGGTTTTGGAATTTAAGGGTGGTTTCAGTGTACATCTTTCAAAGAGAAACATATTATAATAGATTGGAAATAACATCCAGCTAGACCACTATGTTAATCCAGGAATGGAAAATTGTGTGGCCTGAGAAAAATGGGAAAGATGATACATAAAGGTAGGTAGGTAGAGCCTTTTAGAAGCACTTTCATTGATATTTCCTACTTGATGTAGAATATCAGCCATCTGGGGGAATGATGCTTTTTTAAACTACAGTATTTAGTTTAATGGCTTCCTTCCAGCAATGTGCTTGAAGTTTCCTATTAGCTTAAGTAACCTATAATAGAGTTCCTATCTATCTATTGAGACTGCCACATTGCTAGATGTCCTGAAGTGTTAAAACATTGTTAAAAATCATTTGTACTGAAGTTTTTAACAGGTAAAAAAGAGCTATCCAGTAAGCAAGGTATAATACATAGTTTAAAGAACAGTTATAAAGGTTAAAGGTAAAGGTTTCCCTTGCTCGAAAGTCAGTCGTATCTGACTCTAGGGTTCAGTGCTCATCTCTGTTTCAAAGCCAAAGAGCCAGCATTGTCAGCTTCTGCAGACGTTTCCATGGTCATGCGGCAAGCATGACTAGACACCGGAGCGCACAGAATGTTGTTACCATCCCACCGAAGTGGTCCCTATTTATCTACTTGCAATTTCTTGCTTTCGAACTACTAGCAGGCACTGGGACAAAGACGGGAGCTCATTCCTTCCTGCAGTACTCGGGAATCAAACTGCTGACCTTCCGCCCTCCAGTCAGCGTCTTAGCCACTTGAGCCACTGCAGTCTAGTAAAAGATCTAGTAAAAGGCTATTAAGAAGTTTTAGGAATATAGTCTATTTCCTCTCCTAGTATTAAACAGTTTGGTGATTTTTGTTAATGCTGCTGCTGAGGCAATCTAGAAAAAATGATTATATTAAATTGGCTTTCAAAACAAAAAGCTGAAACAGGTCAAGAAGTTACTTCTTTTTGCTGAAACTTTGTTTTATGATTCCTCTGTGTTGCTTCAATATCCTGCCCTTTTCTTGTACTTCTGTTTTTAGAATTTGCAGAGAAAATAAGTGAGTTTTCTGAAACCCACTCGCAAGAAAGGACACAGTGTTTAAATCCTTGTTCTCCCTGGATCCAGAGCGTTATGTATCTATCTGCACTACTACTCTTCTCTCTGATTAGAGAAACAACTGCTCAATTTCCCCGGCAGTGTGCTACAGTTGAGGCACTGAACAGTGGTGAATGTTGCCCTGACCTTTCTCAAGTGGTGGTACCTGGGACGGACCGTTGTGGGTCATCTATTGGAAGGGGCCAGTGTGTCCAAGTGACAGCCGATTCACGGCCACATGGACCTCAGTACATGCATGATGGTCGAGATGACCGTGAGCAATGGCCTCTACGCTTCTTCAATCGAACCTGCCAGTGCAACCGAAACTTTACCGGGTACAACTGTGGGTCCTGTAGACCGGGCTGGAATGGACCGGCATGTGATCAGCAAATTCAGATAGGTAAAAAAGACAATAACAAGAAACAGAACATTTAGCATTAATACTGCTGTTATACCCTTTACCATAAAGTGTGTTTTCTTTATTCATATGAGAATCTCAGCCTTTCAGATAGCAGATGTGGTTGCTATTAGAAAAACAGATTATCTACTATGAGTTTTGTTTGTTGTTTTGGAATAACACTCCAGCTCTAAGATAATTAACAATAAATCTCAGATGTTTTCACACCTGCCCTTATGTAATTTTTGTTAGCAGAGAGCATATCAAGGAAAGCAGAATATATTTTAACAAATGAGGTATAAAGGAAAATGCAACCCTTTAGAACTGCAGGTGTTATAATTACTGAATTGACAATTTAGGGTCAAATCCACTGCTTAGTAATGCATATTCTTTTTCCCCCATCCATAAACATCCCCGGGACTGAAACAAAAATAAATACTGTAAAATCCAATAGGTGAAGGAAGTACATAGAAGACAGCATAATGATGCAGTGCATTCAGGTACTGTAAGTGTTGAAGCTTGTCCACCACCCCTGGAAATTAATAAAGTTATTGAGGTGGTGCCTTATTGTCCTAAAGTTGCTAGTGTGTAGTTAACGACCCAGATATGTCCTATTTGAGGGCTAGTCCAAACTATTTTGCTGCTGCTGCTGCTTCTTTCATGTCCTAATCAAACCCTAGACTGCCAAAATGAAGCCACCTTCTTGGCTTTGTCATTGGCCAAACTTAAATCCTCATTGATACATGTTTCTGGTAGTAATCGGCAGACGAGCAAATGAGCCGGATTCTGTATCTCACCACATTTATACAGCCTGTTGTTGTCTGCCAGCAGCTCCCACTTGAGCATATTGGTATTACATTTAGGAAATCCAACCCTCAGTCTATTCAAGGTCCTCCAAGTGACATAGGGGAGATTGAGTTCCTCAGCCACATCCTTCTTTAATGTTGTTCCTTGTCCAGTGAGCTCCTTCCTCCATATTCTAGTTCAATTTTGCTCTTGCATACCTGCAAGAATATTTGTTCTTGCCACAAAGCTCTTGCTGGACCTGAGCCGGAGGACTTGAGGCACATTTCCATTCAAAGGATGCTGAGGGTCAATCTTGCTTAGTTCTCTCACTGTCCGCTGCTACTTCTCTCCTTATTTTTAGGTGGAGCAATACCAACAAGAGGGTATATTTTCTCAAATGGGGTAGGTTTGAGACATCCTGTTGCTATGTACATGGCTTTATTAACAGTAATGTCAACTTTTTTCATGTGCTGCTGCTGGAGGTGTAGAGCAAGGTGGTACCCGTTGACCATCCACATGTAGAAGCTCACATGCTAACTGAAACTTCTTTCAGCACTGGCATTGGGACATCATCCTCTACTACTTCTGAAGCTGCAAACTAGTTTGGAGGGCCAAGACAGGTTGAATGGCATCTAAAGTTCTCTCCTACAGCAGAGCAGCAAAACTTTGTAGAAACAGCCCTACTGTCTTCTGTGCTCCTCTAGGGCTTATGTGGGATTGGCATCTCCAATTTCCAGATCTACAAATCCAACAGCCGGCTCTATGGATGCACTCCTGTCTTTCCATTTGCCCTTCAAACAGATGGTTGAGAAGGCAGGGGCAGCATGCCAAATGTTTAAAAAGCATTAAAATAATTTGAATTTAAAATTCTTCATCAAATGGAAACAGATTGGGGGTGTAATTTTGATGTAATTCTTAGTGATTTGGGAACATACTGCATATGCCAGAAGGGGGAAGCTAAAGGTGATTTTAAAAGACATTAAAACAAAACAATTTTAAAAATTTCTTGAACAGCCAGATTGAGTGTTGGGCTAAGTCCATGATGGTGAACCTTGGCACTCCATATGTTCTTGGACTTCAATTCCCAGAAGCCCAACCCCCCGTGAATCTACACTAAGGGGTTTACTGCAATTCATCCGGTCTGTGCTGCCCTCGTCGCTCCCGGAAGCAGAAGTAAAACACACCCGTATGGAGGAAGGGTTAACCCGGAAGAGTCTTAACCGTATGGGCGCATTGTACTTCTGCTTCTAGGAACAATGAGGGCAGCGCGTGCCGGAAGAATCGTAGTAAACCCCTTCATGTGGATTCACGGAGGCTTGAGCTTCTGGGAATTGAAGTCCAAGAACATCTGGAGTGCCAAGGTTCACCATCAAAGGGCTAAGTGAAGTTCTAGCAATGTTGAAGAAAGAAGATAGGGTTTCCATTGCCCTTGTTTGTTCTCATCACACACAGTTCTGGAAGGTTGACCTCTTGTACAGTATGGGACCCATGGAGAGGCACTACAGAGAAAGAGAGGAGGGAGAGAAAAAGCATCCTTTCAGCTCTTCTTTCAGCAAAAGCCTCTGCAAGGTCAAAGATATCTCAATAAACAGAAATAATACATTCTCATGAGGAAGATAAGTTGAAATGCCTCATCTTAACCCTGATATTTATTTCTGAATAAAATACAGTATTTGCAACAATCCTATCATTTTGTAGTTCCAAAGCTTTGTCTTCAGGTTAATTAAACTAGACACTTCTTTCCAGACAGGCAAAAGAAAAGTAGGCATTGTGAATTCTCCATTTCTATTTATTTAATTTTACTCCATAGTACTGTTTACTTCTTTTTCATCTTTAGTCAGAAGAAACCTGCTGGATCTGAGTAGCGAGGAAAGGAATCAATTCCTCAGAGTCCTACAACGAGCAAAGTCAACCATACACCCTGACATTGTGATTGCCACAAGGAGGAAGGAGGAGATTATGGGCCCAGATGGCAATACACCACAATTTGAAAATGTGACCATTTATAATTACTTTGTGTGGTCTCATTACTACTCTGTTAGAAAGACTTTTCTTGGACCAGGGCAACAGAGCTTTGCTGGAGTAGACTTCTCTCATGAAGGACCTGCATTTCTCACCTGGCACAGGTACCATCTCTTACAGCTGGAGAGAGACATTCAGGTAATGTTCCTATTTCTTCATGTACTTATGCTACCACATTAAAAAAGTGTTTGAGGGGAGAAATAATAGGAGTTGCCATTCATGAACACGTAGGGGAAACGTAACTTCCATCCCTGAGGAAAGAAACTGGCTGATTAGATTCCAACAGCAAGTGTCATTGCATATTAAAATATGTTTTATTCTAAATCAGGCTTTTTTTTGGGGGGGGGGGGTATTTTTTGATTTTGCCAAGGCAATATCAAAAAAGCAAACAAGCAAGCGAACATTTGAAAATGTGAAAGGTTTTATAGGAATTTTGGGATTTTCTTTTTAAATTATTATGGTCTATGACCTTCTTTGCAGAAGACAACCCTGCTTGAAGGGTTGTCAAAGGACTCTTCTCTGTTTGGGGAAAAGGTTGTCCAAAACCAGGCCAGTCAATGGATGAAAAAGCAAGGGTATTGACTTTGCTCATCAACAATTAGCACCGGGATCACAAGTTGGTGAGCACAGGCTAACCCTGTCTTGAAAAAAGGATGGCCTGATAAGCTAAAGCAGAAAGTGGCAACCATTTCTTTACCCCCTCTGCTCAGGAGCTATGCTGAAGAAAAAGCAAGGCCAAGCACTTTCAAGTCCTATCAGAGGTGGCTTAACATTTCTGACAATGTTTTTCTGACACACTCCTTCAATGTTTCCTTTTCAAGCTGCCACTGAACCACTAGAAATTTCTTCCCTCCCTTCCCTCTCCTCATATACCCACTTTATAATATGTTGTAGCCTCCATCTCTCAACCCCCTATTTTGTCTCCTTCAGGTAAGGTGGAGAATTTGTACCATATAGCTGAGGTTGTGATTATTAAATATGTTTATAAGAGCCAGTGGGTTAGGCTCCTGTTCCTTCTACCAACCACTCCCTCTTAGCTCATTGTTTTCTTCACTCACCATTACAAATTAAATTATTTACAAAGCTACTAATTATCAGAAGAGATTTTTTTTCCCAGACATTAGACATTCTGAGAAGTCTGGAGAATTTTGCCTCCAGAGTGCAACACCCCATGCCAAAATTCACTTATTAATAACAACACTGCATCACCACAACAACAAAATATTGTCTGCTACTTGGTCTAATCCAAGTGTTCTATACTAAATCAAGTGTGCTGAATCCAAATCTGAAATCCAATTCTTCCCAGGACATCAGGATCTTAAGTTAGCAAATCTCACCCTCTTAGTTAGGTTCTTGAGTTGATCACATGGGGTATATTTGCAACAAATGTAGCAAAAATTGTCCAGTTTATTAACACAGCTACGCTTATTCCTCTTTAGCTCAAAACAGACTCACTGTGCCCTAGCTGTACTATCCGATAAGGTGGTTTCACACTAGAGACAAGCCCTTAGTCCATCTTGTCTTATACAGTGGTACCTTGGATAAAGTCCGATTCGGATAAAGTCCGATTTGGATAAAGTCGCAGTTTTCATGCACACGTGATACATCACATAAAGTCCAAAACTGTTAAAAATGGACATTATCTGAGGTATTTGATATAGGAACCTTGGATAAAATCCATTTTTTGGATGTTATCCGATGCATCGCCCATTTGATTTGGATAACATCCATTTGATGTAGGCAGATTGATTGCACACGGAGCCTTGCCTCCTTATATATGGTACATAATACATTTGAATCTCGCCCGAAGGCGCCCATTGGTTGCAGTATTGGTGACGTCTTTCTGACGTACTGCATACCTTACATAGTTCACCTGTGGCGGGAAGGTTTCCCGTGCTAGTTACTCATTGGGTACCTAGGGAGCCACGTGAGCTCCATCAGCTGCGCTAATGGCGAGCAGCTGAACTGCGTACATACACAACATCCCTCCCCCCTAGGATGGGATTAAGTCCCTCAACCATTGTGGGGGCCAGTGGATGCGCTGCGGTCAGCCGGTCGATTCAGCGGTGCTATCGGAATCAGCTGTTGCGCCTGAACCTTCCCCCCGGAAAAACTGTAGTGTCCCATCAAACCCTGGCAAGGGCAGGGATGGGGTATCTCTGTGTAGGGGAGGATGGGGGGACCTCTGGGACAACTGAAAGCCCTGCTGCTCACTGGGATGAGTGGAGAAACACTCACGAAAACTCCCCCCCATCCTGTAACAAAAAACCAAATTGGGGTTGTTCATCTCAGGGTTGGGAGACGGTCTCCTGTGGGTCTATGTGGCCTGCCAAGCTGAGTCCTGTATTCCCCCCCTTGGGTTATGCGGGTGGGGGTCAACCCTAATGCTGCCTCATCAAAATACCCACTTTCCCCCGTGGCTTCCGTGACTCTTCTCCTAAGCTGATCGGCGTGTCTCTGCCACAGTAACCCCGACCCTGTCTTTACTTGGTATGATATGGGCCCGGTTTGTTCCACCACTTCCCCTGGTACCCACGCTGGCCCTGAGCTCACATAATTTCTGCAGTACACCGGATCGCCTGCCCCGAACACTTTTCTCGGATCTACCACCACATTCGTGCCTCTATCCTCCACCCTGGAAGGATCCAAGCGGTCAAACAATGTTGTGAGTCTTCTTTGCATCAGGATCTCCGCAGGGGATTGCCCCAATGCAAGTGGAGTAACCCTATAGCACAGGAGGAATTTACAGAGCTGTAGCTCCTGTTCCCCCAGACCCATCCTCCTTAGTGCCTCCTTTGTAGTGCGGACCAGGTGCTCTACTTGACCCTTTGTGGCAGGGCGAAACGGAGCGGAGGTAACATGCCTGATCACATTCCATTCGAGGAATGACTGGAATTTGGCGGACGTGAATGTGGTTGCGTTATCCAAAATTAACACATCGGGCAGGCCAAAACACGTGAACACCTTCCTCAGGTGTTTGACTGTGGCTGCAGAGGACGTGTTTCACACTGGAATTACCTCCAGCCATTTTGAGAATGCATCAACGACTAACAAGAACATTGTACCCTGGAAGGGCCCCGCAAAGTCCACGTGGACCCTTGACCACGGTCCGCGGGCTGTGTCCCACACCCTGGGGGGTAATCTGTGCTCCTTGGGGCATGAGTGTTGGCAACTCTCACACGCACCCACCAACTGCTCTATGTCCTTATCTATGTTGGGCCACCAGAAATAGCTCCTAGCCAGAGCTTTCAACTTCACGATTCCTGGGTGACTCGTGTGTAGCAAATGGAGCACCTTGGTTCGAAAAACCTTGGGAATTACTACCCTCTGGCCCCAGAGGAGGCATCCTATCTCTCGAGTGATGCAAGTTCCTCGGATGGGGACATTGTGGGCCAGCCCTTCTTTACCCATGCTAACGCCTGGGACAGAACTTTGTCTTTGGCAGTTGCCTTGGCGATATCTGAGGGCATGATGGGGGGTGAGTCGAGAGACTCTATGAGCAGCACCTGGTGATCTTGCTCAACCTCGCACTCGGGTTCCCCCAGCTCCAGTAGGGGAGACCTAGAAAAGGCATCCACATGAGCGATGTCTTTCCCTGGACAATATACCAGTGTGAACTGGTATGCATTTAAGAATATCGCCCAACGTAACATTCGTGGGGATAGAATCTGGGGAGTGGGATTGGCCGTGACAAAGATTCCCAGGAGGGGCTTGTGGTCTGTGACAATGGTGAACTCCCTCCCATACAAGAAATCATGGAATTTCTTCGTCCCTGCGATGATTGCGAGGGCTTCCCTATCCGTCTGTGCATAGTTTTGCTCTGCATTTGAAAGGGATCTCGAGTAGAACCCAATCGGTGCCTCCCTCCTGTTCTTGACCATGTAGCAGAGGACAGCCCCCACCGGTGAGGCATCACACACAAGTACTATGGGTTTCCTGGGGTCGAAATGAGTTAATATCGCCTCGGAAGAGAGGAGCCACTTTAACTCATTGAACGCTCACTCCTGACCCTCCCCCCACTGCCAGACTGCATCCTTATTCAGTAGGCGGTGTAGCAGCTCCGCCACAGATGCCTTCCGTGGGAGGAAGGAGTGGTAGAAGTTCAGGAGCCCTAAGAACGACTGTAGCTCTGGTTTGGCAGCTGGCCTGGGGGCGTCCTGTACTGCCACAACCTTGGATTTCAATGGTTTTACCCCATCGGGGGTGATTCGAAATCCCAGAAACTCAACCTCATTTGTGTAGAACACACATTTGTCCCTTCTCAGGCATAACCCAGCCCTCTCGAACACTCATCCCCAGCTGTTATCAATATGTCAAAAAAATATGGCAAGACCCGTTCCACAATTGCCTGAAATATCCTGGGGGCTAAGTTCATGCCAAACTGGAGGTGCATCACCTTGTGCGTAACTATCGTCTGGGCCGCTGCGGCCGCAGGTGTAACCATTAACTGTTGGTAAGCCTGTGCTAGGTCCAACTTCGCAAAGCATTTACCCCCATGTAACTTGGCCAGCAAGTGGCTAACTACCGGCATCAGGTAGGCATTGGGGCAAATTGCCTTATTGATAGTACACTTATAATCAGCACAAATTCTAACCTCCCCGTTAGATTTCATGGCAGTTACAATCGGTGTCTCCCAACCTGCGTAGTCCACTGGAACCAAAATCCCCTGACCCACAAGTTTGTCCAGTTCCGCTTCGATTTTGTCCTTTAGTGCAAAAGGCACTCTTTGCAGCTTGAGCCGTATGGGGTGAATGGAAGGGTCAATATCAAAGTCCACTGGAGGCCTCCTGTACTCCCCAAGTCCTTTCTCGAAGACCGTGGGATGTGCATTGCACACATCCTGAATGGGGTCACATTGGACAGCATTGATGCCAGTCAGTGCAATGCCCAGCGGTTCGAACCACTGGGTCCCTGGAAGACAACTCGACCCCCCCCTTAAGAACCACCAAGGGCAGCTTCCTTGTGAAGTTTTTGAAATGGACGGTGAAATCTCCCACCCCCAGGATCGGAATGTAGTTACCCTGAATGTCCCGCAAGTTCGTCCTGAGGGCTCTCAGTTTGGGACGGTCCCTAGGGGGTATTCACATAAACTCCATCTGTGAGACTATGGAATAGGCGGTCCCTGAATCCACCTCTATCTTTACTTGGACCCCCTGCAACAGTACCTTCACAAAAAAACGGGTGTGTTGGTCCAACACACGTCTCACCACGGTGTCCCCCGCATGTACTTTCCGGTCGTCCTCATCCTTTCTGCCATAGCGGCTGATCCGGTCAGGGTCTCAACTTCTGTGTTGTCTGCACACCTTCGCGATGTGTCCCAAATGTCTGCAGTTGTGGCACTCTGCCTTCTTGAAGGGGCAATTCTTCCGGTCGTGTGAGCCCCCGCACCCCTCACAGCGTCGGCTTGCTTCGATGGTGTCCCTCTTTTCGGATAGCCTTTTTCTCACTTTCTGGACCTCTGCTTCGCTCTCGCTGGATTCCGAAGAGGACATGGAGGCCGCGGTTCTCGACTCTTGTGCACGGCGTGACAAACAGCTGTGGGCTTGCACCGTGGATGCCGAGCTTCCCAGGGCTGCAGACCTCATCCTGCATGCCCGTACTCCGTCCTTTACCACCTCAGCAGCTTGTGCGGCCCACAAGACCTGCTCAAACATGATGTCCTCGTCTCGGGCTAACAGTTTTTGCTGAGCTTCTCCATCCCGCAGGCTGAGTAGGAGATGGTCTCGCAATGCCTCAGCCAGGAAGGCTCCCCACTGGCATGGAACGGCCGCCAGCCTCAGAGTGGCTACGTCCTCTGCCACAGTTTCTCCATGCCGTTGGTCTCACCAGCTAAACACCAATCTTGCCGGGAACACGGACACGTTTGGGCAGAAATGTGCCTACAGGGCAGCAAGAATTTCAGCCAGTAGTACCGTCTTGAATACCCTCAGCATCAGTAGGTTCCTTGCTAGTTCCAGGGTTGGCAACCCACACTGAGCCAGTAGGCAGGCTCGCCTTTGCACTTCACCCTCGATCTTCTCTGCGTCCATCACGTACAGAAACTGTTCCTCATAGTGGTCCCATGACTCCAGCTGGGATGTATCGAATGGAGAGAGGGTGACCCTGTGGGACGCCATTATCCCACCTTCATCACCAATTTGATGTAGGCAGATTGATTGAACATGAGCCTGCAGATGAGCTAAACACTACTTTATTGTAACATGGTCAATCTGTACATGAGGCAATGGCGGAGTCTTGCCTCCTTATATATGATACATAATACATTTGAATCTTGCCCGAAGGTGCCCATTGGTTGCAGTATCGGTGACGTCTTTCTGACGTACTGCATACCTTACATAGTTCACCTGTGGTGAGAAGGTTTACTGCGCTAGTTACTCATTGGGTACCTTGGAGCCACGTGAGTTCCATCAGCTGCGCTAGTGGCGAGCAGCTGAACTGCGTGCATACACAACAGTCCAAAATTGGATAAAGTCCAAACTTGTGGGACAGAGTTTGGACTTTATCCGAGGTTCTACTGTATACCTATTTCTGACATCAGCTCATTGACTTGCCTGGCCACTGCTGGAACATGCATGCTACTAGGGGACATGATTCAGCTGAGGTAGCAGCAGGCATAGTGGCAGCTGAAACTGTTATAATGTTCTCATGTAAAAATACATCAGCATATATACTCGAGTATAAGCTGAGTTTTTTAGCCCCAAAGTAGCCCACGAGGGTCCCAAGACCATGCCGTGTTGAGACAGGCCGACAATTTAATAAATGTTACCTTATTTTCATGTATTTTGATTATTGAAACTCTCTAGCAGCTGCTGCATTTCCCACACTTGACTTATACTCGGGTCAATCTATTTTCCTAAGTTTTCAGGTCAAAATTAGATACCTCAGCTTATATTCGGGTCGTCTTCTACTCAAGTATATACGGTGCTCAATACCATTTGAATAGCTATAGCATACCTATAACAAAAAATCTGTACATTATAGGCAAATTCTGAGTTCAGATTTGGAATCAACACATTTGATATCATGTAAATCACATGTGTTATTCCCAGTAGCAAAATCATTGTTGTACAGTAGGGGTTCCCAACTTTTTCAAGCCAGGGGCCAGGTCACACTCTCTCATTCAGCTTTGAGGGCCAGATGGTAATTTTACCCTGTCTAGACAATAGGGGTGGCCTTTTGTCCCAACAGCTTTAAAGGAGGTAGCCATTTTGTTTTTCAAATACCTTGGCCAGAACTTTCTCTTTATCAGTACTATGCCTTAAGTTGGGAACTCCTGTTGTACAGTGTAATCGCATGCCATCACATCAACTCTGACTTATAGCAATCATTTCTAGGCTTTTCTAGCTAGAGAATACACAGAAGTGGTTTACCATTCCCTTCTTCTGGGGGAAGTCAGGGACTGTAACGATTGCTTAAGACTGCCAAGCTTGGCTGTTCTTCTAGGAGGCACAGAGGAGAATCGAACTCCCCATCTCTGGCTTTGCAGTAGGATGCTTAAACCTATCTAGCTATCTATCTAGCCAGCTGAAAGCCCACTTGGGAATCATGAAATGGCTAAGAACAGTGAAATGCTTAGTGGAAAGGGACTTTTGCTACATATTCCAATGTTATCATTGTGACACAGGAAGAAGCTGTTGAAAATTGTTCCAATATTGTCATGAGCATTTTTTTTTTACAAGCCCAAAATTTATATTATGTCTATATGCAACATGGTTTGTTCACCATTAGCTCTTATTCGCCAGGACATGCTACAGGACTCTTCTTTTGCACTTCCCTACTGGAACTTTGCAACAGGCAAAAACTCTTGTGACATCTGCACAGACGACCTCATGGGTGCGAGAAACAACTTTGATGACACTCTTTTAAGCCAGAATTCTATCTTCTCCCAGTGGCGTGTTTTGTGTGAGAATATTGAAGACTATGACACTTTGGGAACCATTTGCAACAGTAAGCAATGGTTTTTACAATGTATTTTTTTAAAGTGTTAGTACACTCCCCCTCCCCTAATATCTGCATGTTCAGTATGCACAGTTTCAGTTATCAGTGGGTCTAAAATATTCAATAAAAATCCTGAGATACATAATATATATATGTATTTCTATGGTTTATTATCAGAGCTGGCCACTAAAGGTTACTGTCTGCAATATAAAATGTAGGATTTGCTGTTTTCTCTATATCAGAGAATAAACTAAACTAAACAAACAAAAAATGTTGTAGCACTTTGAAGACTAACTGTTAAATTTTAATGTTAGCTTTCATGGATCTGACGAAGTGGGCTTGATCCACAGAATCTAACGTTAAAGTTTAACAGGTAGTCTTCAAAGTGCTACAATGTTTTTTGTTTGTTTTGTTTATTCTCTGATATGCTTGAAACACAGACTGACACTGCTACTACAGTATTCCAAAAATTTCAACTGTTTTCTGTAGTTTCAAACAGCCAAGGTTAGTTTCAGAATGTACCCCCTAAGGATACAAGGAATGATTTATATAAGATATAGGTCTACTGCCACACTGTAGCTTTCCAGATGGTGAGGGCAAAAGATGACTGTGAGATAATGGGATCTGAAGTCCACCATTTCTTCTGGGCCATATGAGCACTTGGAGTTCCACCCTGATAAAATCTCATGTGTGTTGTGAATATTGGCTTTAATTTTAGTCAGTGGATTAGGATTTTTGAAGAATCCTTTCAGGTTTCAAGAGCAAAACAAACAGCAGCAAACCAGCATTGTGATGTCCAGGTCAGTCTGTGAAGTTTCAAGTTTGGAATGGTAATAGCGGCCAGCTTTTCTGATTCTTGTTTCTGGGAACACTACTGCACCAGCACATGAGGAAGAATAAGGGAGGTCATTTATTGTTCAGAACATATCTTTTACATTAGCTTAGCAATGCTTGCAATAACACTCCTTATTGCTAAAGCTCGGACAACTTGCCAATCAAGGCAGTCTTATGTGTATCAACTTAAAAGAAAGACCTACTGAATTCTGCGTGTGTGTACTCTCTGGAAATATAAGAACTAAGACCTTTTTGGCTCATACTGCTGGGTTCTAGCACTGCATGAGAAGGTCCAAGTTTTATACTTATCAATGATTTTTTTTTCTTCAGTCCTCACTGCTCTCCCCCTTCTCACTCTAGTACAATTATCTCCAAAGCAAAAAAGCTGCAAACTTCCCATCTGTTTGATGCATCAGGGATATTATGGTACGGCCACTCAAAAATCACTTGCAACTAGGGGAGTGCAAGAAAACACTTCCACATTTTGCTTAACTTTTGCCTCCAAAATTCTCCTTCTTCTTTCATGTCCCAATCAAACCCGGAACTGCCAAAATGAAGCTACTTTCTTCACTTTGTCATTGACCAAACTTACAGTAGGTCCTCATTGGTGCATGTTTCTTGCAGCAATCAACAGAGTAGTGAATGGGCCGGGTTCTATATCTCTCCATATTCACACAGCATGTTGTTGTCAGCCAGCAGCTCCCACTTGAGCATATTGGTCTTACATTTAGGAAATCTAACCCTTAGCCTATTCAGGTTCCTCCAAGTGATGTAGGGGAGGTTGAGTTCCTCAGCTATATCCTCCTTTAAAGCTGTTTCTTGTCCAGTGAGCTCCTTCCTCCATCTTCTAATTTGGTTTTGTACCTTCAAGAATTTTTGTTCTTACCATAAAGCTCTTCCTGGATCGGAGTCGGCAGAATTGAGGCTCATATCCATTCAGTGGGTGTCAAAGGTCATTATCTTGCCTCCAAAATGATAAGGGGAAATTCTTTTTTAAAATGTTTTAACAAGGGACATGTGCTGACCTACCTGAGCAGGCATGGTCACTGCACGGTGGTGCTACACAGAGAGTCTGTTCAAGGAGAGTCCAGATATCAAAGTCCAAAAGGCAAGCTGGGGTCTGGTTACTGGTAGTCCGAGCAAGCATCTAATCCAAAGGGTGTCCAGGGGCATCGTCAGGGTTTGCAAGGAAATTAGGATCTAGGCAGGCAGTCTTGGAGTCAAGCAGGGTGTTGGTCTTTGCATGAGAGTTGTATCAACGCTGGAAGACTGCAACAAGCTTGCTTATAAGCCTCCCAGCTAATTGGTATCAGCTGAGAGCCTTCTTTGGTACTTCACTCTAGCTTGCTTGCATCTCAGGTGTACTTTCTGGACTTTTCCCTGACTGAGAACCCCTGATCTGACAGCTCAGCTGCTGGGGAAAACAGACTTGGGCCAGGCGCAGGCTGAGATCCCTGGCTCAAGACATCCTCAAGTTTGGGTGCAGGCAGAACTGGGCTAGGCATAGGGAGTGTCCCCTGATCCAGGCCATCCTCAGAGCCTGATGAGGACTGGATCACAACAGGACAATTCATGAACCAAGTAGAGAACATTCCACAGGTACAGTCCTTTTCTGCTCTGGTCACAAGCCACTCCTGGTTCAAACATGTTGAAGTACTCATGGGTGTAGTTCTTGGACTTGCCTTGGACTTGCCTTGATTACGACATGGCCAAGTGGTGTGTGCAATTGTCTTTCTCTGTATCAAGAACTCTCTAAGTGCCTGCAGCCTCCTCAAATTCCAACATATCAGCCAAAGCCCAGGGGATGATGGCATGGTATAATTTCTTCCATGGGACTTTTTCAGAGAAAATGTGGGCCAGTGGGGAGGCTGCAAAACAATTGAGAAAGAGGTAAAACTCACAACTCATGCCACCATACATTTCTGAACAAATGGATCTAATTGGCTTTTGGGTAGCTATGTGGGATATAAAACTTGTTAGCTGGAGACCACCAGTTAATGCCAGGATCTCAGGGCAAGGCTAGGAAAGATTATTTCCTGAAATCCTGGAGAGCTGCTGCCAGTCAAGAGTTGATAAAATTGGACTAGATGGTTCAATGATCCAGTGCATTACAAGGCAGCTTCCTTTTTTCCTATGTTTTCCAATACCTTAAAACAGGGGTGCCCCAACTTTTTGGGCCATGGGCCGGTCACGTGGTTCAGTGGGCCAGTCACATGCTTCCTCCCACTGGAAGCAGAAGTAAAATGCGCCATGCAATCTGTTTCACAACAGATATGTTTTGCAACAGGATGAGATAGATTTTAGACTGCCATTTTCTCTGCTTAAACCAGGGGTCTCCAAACTAAAGCCCGTGGGCTGGATCCAGCCCATGGGCCGTAGTTTGGGCACCCCGGCTTAAAACAAGGTAAGATGGAATAAAAGCAGCACCCAACACAGTTCTAAGGAAGTCCTAAGGGGCCATTCAACAATTACGTGATCCATTCTTTAAGGGGAAATGACCCCCTCCCCCCTGTAATCCGACCGTAATTTTCACTTTGAACCCCCCTCCCTTTAAAATTGCATAATCCAGAGATTTTGTATCAAAGCTCTAATTTTTAGAACTTTTCACAATTGGTGCCTAATGCAGAACATATCCGTGAGGATTCAATAATCTCAAATCAGATAAAAATTCCCAGAGACCATTTTTAAAACCTAAAAAAGTGCCATTTTTCAAAACCACAACAGCTCTAAATGGATTATGTAATCTTTGTCCTGACCCCCGCCCCCGCCCCCACATAATTTTCTGCAGTTCGGTTGGCAGACCCTCTTTTATTTTCTTCTCAAGGATCACGTAATTGTTGAATGGCCCCTAAAGCAGAAATTCAAAATTGGGACACAAAGAGGCTTTCCTTTTGCCTGGGAAGTAAAACTGAGAAGCACCGGAGGACAAATTTTGTTACAGTACTATTTGAATTGGTTAAAGTAACCATGCAATGTATATAGATAGAACACAAAGACATCCTGAGCCATAAACAAAAAACTTTTGGGTTGCTTTCCCTATGGCCCCACTATTGTCTCTCCGAGACTTTGTTATAACTTCTACAGCATATTAAATCTTGCCTCTCATCCCATTTCATCCATCCTCACCCCACCCCACTTTCTTCCCCGTTCACATGCCAGGCACAGAAGGTGGTCCAATTAGACGAAATCCTGCGGGAAATGTGGCCCGGCCAATGGTGCAGCGCCTTCCTGAGCCACAGGATGTTGCTCTTTGCTTAGAAGTCGGATTATTCGATACACCTCCCTTCTATTCAAATTCCACAGACAGCTTTCGTAACACGCTAGAAGGTAAGTAGGCTTTCAGACAGAAAAGGTTGGAAACTGGACAACAAAATCAGTTGTGTTCGTCCAGTTTGCACTGAACAGAAACAGAAAAACACATTCATTTAGGAAACCCCTCTTTTTCACACCCTCAATTATGTGAGGAAGTATTACTTCTCTAGACTCAATACCAGAGAACTGCAACCAGGATTATTTCTTCTGAAATACTAACACATTAAAAAGAAAGAGAAAGACACTTCACACTTTATGCAACAGATAGAATGGTGGTAAGCCTCCGGGCATTTTTCTGCCCTGAATTAATAACTTATGTGGACAATAAACCAATTATTCAAACTGAAAGCTACATTCTTGGACTTCAGCTTGAAGCATTCCCCCTTCCCACAGCTAGCACGGTCAGAAATAAATGTGCATTCTTGTTTTGCACTGTATTAACTTGATGTCACAAACATTATACACAGCCTTAATATAATTCCAATTTATGGCCAAATGTGTAACAATAAAGATCAATGTTACTTCTTTTATTTTGAATACATCATTCATGTCTTGGCAGAACGAGTGAGATATCTAGATTCAAGGAGGTCTTCACATGGATTACAATTTGAAGTGCAATGTTATGAATTCCCTCAATATGAATATCTATTTTGTTTAACACAGGTCGAATTAGGGGTGTTCTGGAAATTGTAATTCAGAAGAGTAACTTTGCTGACCTCTGCTTCTTTGTCTCCCGTTAATATTTCAGACAACACTAGATAGGAAAATGCAAATCTTCTAGTTTATTTCTCACCCTATTTTGTATTGTCTTTCCTTTCATACTTGCCGGCTAGCATTGATGAGTGTAGGGTCTCCCAAGGGTTCCTAAATGAAATGAAAATCTCCTGCTATGAACTACCTTTCCTCTTCATTGTTTGCAGTGGGGAAGACCAGTAGACAGAGGATGAGGTAAAAAAGACAAATAAAACCATACTGGGAGAGAAAGGGGTGTAGCTAGAGTTGTAGAAGAGTTGCATTAGTCAATTTGGGGAGAGGGCTCTAAAAGGAAAATAAGGAAAATAGATATGCAATAGAGAAAGAGAGAGATTGAAGGAGAGAGAAAAAGCCTAAGAAAAAATAGCTTTCTTTGGACTGTAACTACCCAAATACCCCAGCCAGCCTTAACACAGGTACACCAATTGGTCAGCTATGAAGATCTGTTGTCTGAAATGTAACAAAGAGAAGACTGTACAAGAACCTTGAGCAGGGCCCTAGCCAGGATTCTAGATGTGGGAAACCACACTTTGCGCCATCTATTTGAGGGTGGGCAAACTGCAAACTCAGGGTGGGCAAAGGCCCCCTGTATATGGCCCTGCCTTGAGGTCTCAAAAAAGATACACTAATAAAAGATTTTTAAGCTATATTGTGTTAAATATTGTATATATTGTGTAGTCAGTGGGAAATGGACTGCCAAAAGCAGTCCAAAATACACTATAAATCACATTCTAATAAAATCCTAAATTCAAAATCGTGCACTTTTTTGTTGTTCAGTGCAGTCTGAACTCTTTGGCTTCATTTTATATAATAGAAGGGGTGTCTCCACTCACCCCAACCGCAAAAAGAAAAAAGTATTCTGGGTCCTCAGGTGGTTGAGATGATTTCGTTCCAAGAACTAAGTTTTGTGCTGCTAGAAGAATGAGAATGGAAGATTGTTAGGCCCCTTGAAGCCTAAAATCTCTTTCCAAAGTCAATCTGTTGACAGCCATTCAGGAAAACACACGGGGAATGGAAGAAACAGCTGGCCCATTAGCATCTTTGACTCTTATGTCAGCCTTTAGAAAAGGTATGTGGTGGTTTCAATTATGTCTGCTGCCATTCCAATCCAAAAATGATAGATTGATCTTGAGCACAGATTTTTGAATTTCACAACTAATGTGCAATGCATCACTTTACTTGCCCAACAAAAATATCAGAAAGCATGTCACTTTCACTTCATAAAATATTACCAGACTATTCAGATTTCTGTAACCTCATAAATTGACATATCTAGGAAAATGGCTTAAGACTGTGGTGGCTTAGCGGTTAAGATGCTGAACGTGATGACTGGAAGATTGGCAGGTCAGAAGTTTGAGACCCAAGTACTGTATGATGGAGTGAGTGCCTGTCTCTGTCCCAGCTCCTGCCAACCTAGCAGTTCGAAAACAAGAAATTGCAAGTAGATAAATAAGTACCACTTTGGTAGGAAGGTAAACAGCATTCCATGCACTACAGTGTCTAGTCATGCCTGCCATATGTCCACAGAAACGTCTGCAAGTGCAGACAGCGCTGGCACTTTGGTTATAAACAGAGATAAGCATTGAACCCTAGAGTCCGATAGGACTGGCTTTTGAGCAAGTGTGACCTTTACCTTTTAGGGAAATGGTAGGCATGTATTCAGGAAAGGAGAGGGAACATAATTCCACAACTTCCTGAAGTCAGTCAAGAATGTTTCCTGTCATTGTGCCAAACAAAACTGCATCCAGCTGAGAATGGCAAAGGAATTCCAAAACTATTTCTAACCCACCCCTCCTCTTTATTCTAACATACAGGCTACAGCCAACCCTCTGGAAAGTATGACCCAGTAGTCCGCAGTCTTCACAATCTGGCCCATCTCTTTTTGAATGGCACAGGAGGACAAACCCATTTGTCGCCAAATGACCCCATTTTTCTCCTCCTCCACACCTTTACCGATGCGCTCTTTGATGAATGGCTGAGGAGGCACAAACCTGGTGAGATGTTTGCATATTCTCCTACATTGAATCAAGGGTTAAAGTCCTGTTCATACTGAAATACTGCATAACATTGCTGGTGATTTTAGGTATTTAAAAATGCCCAGTTCACACACACCCAGGTCCTAAGGTTCCTTTAGTATCCCTTTCATTGTGGGGAAGCCATTGGGAGCTATGAGATTTGGGGGGAGGCTTTAAATTTCCAAAAAAATTGGCACCACTGGTGAAGTCATTCTAGCAGTAGAAATTTTCAGAAATTAGTCTCCCTCTCCCCATCCTTGGCCTGCAACAGCTGCCTCTGATGGAAAGAATTCTACAAAAGCCCCAGGACCTTCATGATGGAGTTGGAAAATTTTTATTACTGAGAATTTACAATAGCTGATGATGTAATTAGCCTTACATGGTATAGCTGTGCAAACAGGATCTCAGTCAAGAAAACAATTTATCCATGGCAACACATCTACCTGATCCCCCATCCTGCACAATGCATGAGATAAACCAACCAGAACCCATCTCAATCTGGAGAAAGGAGCAGAGCTTGGAAATCTTGAGTTGTAAGTAACATAGTTACGTGTAACCAAACTACTGTACCTCACATAATTCTTAAGAGGATAAGGGGGTGGAGGTAGGACAAGAGCCATACTTTGAGCCCACTAAAGGAATTATGGTATATAAATGTAACATACAGTAATACCTTGGATAACGTTTGCATCGGATAACGCTAAAACCGCATAATTTTAAGCAATGGGGGGGTGTGGAATTGTATCACATAACATTAAAATTATGCGATGCATCGGATAACATTCGCTAAAGTCTGTGCCAGTTACAATGTATCTCTATGGAGTTTAAACACTAAGACTTGTGGAACCAAGCTTTAGCGTTATCCGAGGTTTTACTATACACAAATAATATTCTTTGAACTATTGAATAGGAACACATTTAATTCATTTATACAACAAGCCAGACTTTCTGAATTTTTTAAAAGCCAATTTTAAAGCATTTTAGGAGGAAACTGACAGGAATTATTCAAGTTTCACACCATTTTCTTACCACCAGCCTAAATAATGAAAAGCTAAATGGAGAATAACAAAGAAAAAGCATGTTACTTTTAAAACATTGTAATTCAGGGTTTCTCAACCTTGGGCAGGTGTTCTTGGACTTCAATTACCAGAAGCCCAAGTCAGTACACCTGCTGATCAGGGCTCCTGGGAACTGAAGTCCAAGAACATCTGGAGGCTCAGGATTGAGAAACCCCATTTTCTTCTTCTGTGTCTAGGCCAGACAGGAAAGTGCAAAATGAAGATACCTTCTGGTGAGTTCATTCTGCACTTCCCTTTGCCTGACCTAGTGTGAGTAAGATTAGCCAGCAACACAAGGTTGTCATTACCAGGGTGTGCCTGTGGTTCAAAAATACCACAATCTTCGAGGAGGCTCTTTCTGTGTACCCCATTGCAATTAACTGACAATGTTGCTTTAATGAATTGTTCTTTAAGCAGTAACTTTCCAAGCTCTACAAAGGAAAGCTGAAAAACATTCCAAGGTCTACAAACTGCAGTGCCATCTCACTGCAGCTATGCAGCCAGAAACAGAGCTCAGGAGCAGAGTCTGGTCCTCTTCTCCCTCATTTCTAGAAGAATAACTTGTATCCAATGAAGGTGTCTTCCTTGTTGTGGCATTCTCCCTTGGCAGTCACAACAACCATTGCAGTTAGATGCTTATTTCGCTTCTTATCACTTAAAAATGTAGGCTGAGTACTGCTATCCAAAATGTTTACACCTTTGTCCAGTCTGGTAAATTAAGGGAAACCATACACTCACTATTGCAGGTCACTAGGATATAAATCCTTGCTTGTTTCATTCTTGCACTGAAGAGTGAGATTTTTCCTCTTGCCTGAAAGAGGGAGAGACTTTTTTTTAGTCTCGACTAGAGTTTTCACATTTGTGAGGACTCATTTTGTGCAAATAATGTGACTTGCACAAAGTGGTTATGCCTTTTGCCTTGTGGCCTGGGCTTTTAATGACCAGATGCACATGAGGAGTTTTTAGAATCTTTTTTTAAATCAATAGTCCAAGTCTTCTGTGCTTGTTGTGTGTGCTTAGCATCACAACGGGGAAAGACACTGGAGTTAAACTGGTTCATTTTGTGCAAAAATTGTTCTGGGTGCTCATTTTGTGCAAAAAAAAATTTTTGGGAGGGGGGGGAAGTGCTCAATATGTCCTTCTTGCAGGGAAGGTGAGGAATCTGACAGGGCTTGAGAATTCTTCATCTTGTCAAAACAACTAAATTGGCCATACAAGGAGTTGAGCATTTTTCACATCCCTTTGGAGTGCACATTTTCAGACAGTACTTAAAAAATCTTTCAGCAATGCTTTTTTATAGCAAGTCCAATGGCAGTTCTGGCAAGTTACAAAGAGCTCTTTCCCAATGCAGTAAAATTGTACTAGTTCATGTCATGTTCTGCTAACAGATACAAAACAAAGGCAGATGGCATCACAGGAGGGAGGCAGTCTTTTTTTAGGTCTGAGCAAAACAAAGCAAGAGGAGGGAGGGCAGAGAAGAAGCTTATGGGCTTTGAAGTGGGTTGGAAGGCTAAAGTTTTCCAATAAGATTGGAGATTCAGGGGATCCTCAATAGATGGCTGGGGAAGCATTCTGATTTCTTCATTTTTTGGTGTGAACACCTTGAACATTTCTCCCATCTGCTTTTTCCTCACAATGGAACACAGCTGGGATCTACCCTGCCTTCAAACAAATGTACAAAAACACACCAAAGGAGGTCTTTTTGTGTGAGTCAGGGCAACAATATTGTGGAGGAATATGGAGCAATACCCCCGTGGCTCCATTTGATTCCAGATGGCATTCATGCAATTAAAAGGTTTTTTTTTAACCAAAGATGCCTGGAGATTGGAACTAGGGAAATAGAAATCAAAACAATGAGCTTTTGATGCCAAAGGAGAAGGTAAGTGAGTGACCAGTGACACTTTCAGTAAAGCACATCATCTCGCCTGAATAGCCCAACCACTGAGGGCTCAAATTGAGATGCCTGTATGCCGTCTACCTCACTGCAAGCTGTAGGATGAAGTGACATACTTGTGGTCGTGTTACTACCTAGGATTCTTCTGCTGGAATTTTATTTTCCTTTTTGTTTTTAGAAAAGGCTTGTCTACATGGTTTCTTTGGACAGTCTGGAGAAGGCTAAATGGGGTCACACCAGGAGGTCCAGTATGCCATTTGGGACAATCATCATATCCAAATGGCACACAGGCCTCAAGCAACTCAATTTGGTCTATACCAGGCCACTGTCAATTTGTCAATAACTTGAAGTAGCTTAAGAAGAGAGGCAAATTAAACACTTTCTCAGCTCTATGGAGGGGAGAGGTAGTGGAAAAAAATATTAAGTGTATTAGGGCAGTGCAGATGCACTGCACCACTTTAAAAAAAGACACATGTAAAACTTCCTCCTGGAAGCAATGAGGGCTTTTTTTTTGTTTGTTTGCTTTGCTCTTAAAAGTCTGGTTGAGAACCTGCCTGTAGTTAGTTCTTATAAAGTGTGGCAGCTGCCACATGAGATAACATAAATGATCAGGAAATGGCAGAAGCTGGTATTGATTTATCATTTCCTGAGTAACTGTACAGGAAAAGCAGTGAAGGGGTGGGGTCTTAGGTACCTATGGTGGCAGCCATTTTTCTCCTACACAGAGTCTCCGGTACTCTGACAGGAACATTTTCCTTGTAAAAAAAAGCAGTAAACTTCTGGCACACCCACCCACCCACCCAAGAAACATTCAAATTCAATTACATGGGAAGTGGGACAAAATTCACTTTTGGAAATGTGCAGATACAGGAAGAAAAGCACTTTAGACTGCTTGACCATCTGTTCTTTCAGAATGCTTTCAAATCCAAGCAGGGCTTTGTTTTTTGAAAATAGACGAAGGCTTATTAGGACAGAAACCAAAAACATCTCTAATGGTAGGAAGTTCAGGGAAGAAAGAGAGGAAGTTGGGGGGACACTCCACTGCTTTGTTATTTGTGGGCATAAAAAGCCATGTTATATGCACAAATGTACAATATTTGTGGTTCTAATCTTACCAACTCCTTTTTTCACAGTAATTCAGGCATTCACATTCTGTTGTGTTTTAACAACTTCGATTCAACACACAAATGGTACTTCCAGAGTCAGGCTTCTGAGCACTACTCTTCAAAACATCTTATGCAGTTATTCTCTTCTCTCCTAATTAACTAGTTTAAGATCTTTTTTTTGGAAGGAGAGGTGTAGAAGAAGCCAGGACAAAATATAAGAGTGACAATAAACCATATTCCTAAATCTCCAAACTCATTGTGTAGTGATTAAAATTCTGGACTAAGGCTTAAAAGAGCTGCATTAATACCATGTATCTTAGAGGATTAATCCTTAAAAAAACCTTTCAAATTCAATGTACAGTATGTAGGCTTTCAGCTACAAACAGTATGGAGTTGTTTCCTATGGAGGAAAGAGGTGTACCATACTTTCTATAACAAGCTTTTGAACTGCAGTCTCTCTCTCTCTCTTTATAGATATCTCAATATACCCACTAGAAAATGCCCCCATTGGACACAACAGACAGTACAATATGGTACCATTCTGGCCTCCTGCTACCAACGATGAGATGTTTGTTACAGCACCAGAAAATCTAGGCTACCGCTATGAAGTTCAGTGGCCAAGTAAGTTATGTACTCCTCTTCTTAACTATACAGCAGATTCTGCTACCTGCCCCCACCCACCCCCAAACAGTGGGACATGTATTGACTTACTTATGGATATTTCAGTGGTATGGGTATCTGGCTTTTGGGAGTTTGATTCCTCACTATGTGTCTTTGACAGAGAACTGTATTTAAATTTAATTTAATTTAATTGTAAAATTTATATACCGCCCACTCAGCCAAAGCAGACTCAGGGCGGTTCACAATGACAATTTAAAAAAAATGTTTAAAACAGTTAAAACTACCCACCCCCTAAAACAAGGGGTGCAGGATCCAAAGGCACCATGGGGAGGAGTTCTTCTACACCAGCCACCCAATGGAGGTTACCCTTCCACCTGCACCCCACACTTGACCTGCCAGCCAGGTTTTAAGTTCTTTTCTGAAAGGCAGCAATTCCATCTGGAGACGTAGCTCTGTTGGCAGGAGGTTCCAGAGGGCCGGTGCAGGGTTCCTTCCAGTTTTGCAGTTCTAAGAGTGTAGTCTATATGAAATAATTACAAAGGACCTTCCATAGCTGCTTTGAAGTGGATTTTCTTCACAACCTATTAGATGGAGCCTGTCAAGAATTATGGATTTTCCTGTCTGTGTTGCTAGTTTAAATGATTGAGACAAGTGGCTCATTTTCAGCATCAACACACACGAAACAAAGGCAAACAAGTTCTAAAATGTAATAACCAAATCCAAGAAGCAATCCGAACCCCCAAAAATGAAGGGCTATCTTTATTAAGAAGACATCGTGACTGGCTGTGATGCCAGCAGAGCAGATTTATCTTGTTGTTTAATTTACTAAAATGAAAGAAAAAGTCATTTTCCCTCTTTCTTTCTCTTCTCTCCTGCAAAGGTAGGAAGGGCTCTATGGTGTAAGGAACAATGGCATGGAGGGGGACTCTACCACTTCCCTATAGAGGTCAACCAATTGTTGACACCTTACTTCAGTAGTAAATTTGATAGCAGTAATCTCAGCAACCACAAACAAATGATGGCAGCACTGGGGGGCGGGAAAGGAAGGCCAGTTGGCTAAGGGTAGACCACTGCTGCTTCCAGTCCCTGATAAGTTGCCTGACTTGGTCCATTGAGTACAGTTGCAATCAGTAGCAATGAATAGTAAAATATAAGGTCGTTGATTTAATATCATCCACAGTGCTGAAATCAGAAATGGGAAGAGGCCACCAGTACAACCCCAATGCACCTGGACATCTCATGACCCCAAGACCTCCCTTTAGCCTAGAATGGCCATGTGGGGACACAGCTGAAAATTTTAAACAGGGATGAGTGAAATATGTCTCACAGATTATGCAAGCATTTTTTTTAATCCCCCTGGGCCACAAATCCCCCATTTTAAGAAAATATTTATGACAACAAATTGATAGTTTCTGTACTCATCTGGACAGGCTCTGTATTGTAACTTTCAGTTTTTGAGAAAGCTAGGAGAGCAGGGACTGCAGTGGCTCAAGTGGCTAAAATGCTGACTGGGAGGTGGAAGGTCAGCAGTTCGATTCCCGAGTACTGCAGGACGGAATGAGCTCCCATCTTTGTCCCAGCTTCTGCTAAACTAGCAGTTTGAAAGCAAGAGATTGCAAGTAGATAACTAGGGGCCACTTCAGTGGGAAGGTGACAGTGTTCCGTGCGCTACGGTGAATAGTCATGCCTAGAGTTGCCATAATACTCTCCCACAAAACCGGGACAGAAGTATACTTGACAAAAATGGCCCCATTGGGGGCCAGGAGGGCGACGGAGAGGATGAAGGGTCTCCGAGAAAGAAGAGCCAAAGGCATGAAGACCATTTCCTCTCCCTGTAACTGCCACCCGCACCCACCCACCTGACTGCCATCATCCCCTGCTGCTGCCACCATGGGACTGAGTGTGGCCAAGAGCCAACTGCTAGGCACTAACGGGAGCCATGGGTCATGCCCCCCTCCCCGGACAGGACTACAACTCCCGCCAGGAGACAGCTCCGCCTTCCCTACATTGGAGCAATCTGAGGTGTTGGAAACAGCCGCACTCTGGAAGCAGGTGTGGATGAGTTTGCATCTCCTGGGTTGCAGGATGCAAGAGTGACAGAAGGGATGTCTGAATCACAGACATGGTGTGTTATAAAACACAATCAGTAAGTTTTAAAAATCCGGGATTTTAACATGATTTTTATTGAACTGGCTGGGACAATTTTTCCGACCTTGAATCCGGGACAATCCAGGTTTTCCGAGACATATGGCAACCCTAGTCATGCCTGCCACATAACCATGGACACATCTGCAGAAGCAGATAGCGCTGCTCTTCATCTTTGAAACAGAGATGAGCACTGAACCCTAGAGTTGGATACGACTGGCTTTCGAGCAAGGGAAACCTTTACCTTTACCATTACATTTACTAGAAGAGCAATAAACCAAGGTCAGGGAGGTAAAACTGAGGGCAAATAGAGGCACTTAGCAAATACCAGCCACTGAGCTACAACACAGTTATTCATTTCGATTGCCTATTTGTTTACACCATTTTGTCTTTGACTTTACGTCTTCCTCTTTCTGCTTCTTTCTAGCTCGGGCCCTCCATATCACTGAGATCATAACCATTGCAATTGTAACCGCATTGGTCCTGGTTGCCATTATATTTGCTGGAGCCACTTATATAGTTCATGCCAGAAGGAGGGAGGATGAATTTCAGCAGCCTCTTCTCAACGAGCAATACCAGAACTACTCAGAAGACTATAACAGCATACCAACCCCCAGCCAATCCGTTGTATAAAATGCCAGCTACTTAACTGCACTTAGTAGTGCTTGTCCTTTCTGATCAACTTTACAATAAAGAACATTAAGAGTGGCAAAGCCTTATTAAATCTCATATCACCGGGGACCTCTTGAGACTTATGTGCTTCTAATAGGTTTTCTTCTTTAGCTTTGCTCTCCATTTCATTGGTTCTGTGCACTTTACTTTTTGCCATGAAATAAATGCCTTGCCAATTCAGATTTTAAAAGACTGATGTTGACCATTCTGTGGGGGCTTAAGATAATTATTATATACCTGTATGCATCTTCTCTTCAGCTGTTCCCTAGAATATGACTCTTTTCTTCTGCCTGTGGTGAGTTATGCACAGATATAATGTTGGAGGGAAAGAAAAGTTCGCATAAACGTTTAAGCAATACAGTACTGAAAAGCACCCATAGGTTCAACAGTTGGTTGTGGACTATAGTGAAAGGGGCCCAAATTGTTCCACTGTTTTCTCTCAGAATGGACTTTATGTGACAACAGTGACCTGGTTTGCTAAAAGAATGGTAATTTGGCCATTTTGGAAAGGATTGCTTTAATTCTAAAATGGCTTTGCTTCTTTTGCCTCAGCATGAAGGATAATATGGCACTGTGCATTATAATGTCATATATAATCCATGAGACACATTTGGTATGAAAAAGGGAGGGGAGAAATCCTAATGAAGGGACAATGAGACTGAAATAGCAATAGGAAGGAAGTGAAATATAATAATAATTGTGTGTTGTCAAGTCAATTCTCATTTGACCTTTCCAGGTGTTTGTAGTTAGCGAATATTCAGAAATGGTTCTAAATTTTGCCCATCACCACACAGGCCAATTTTTATCTGGGGAGGCACTGTGGGGAATCAAACTCCCATCCTCTGGCTCCACAGCCAGATAGCTAAACCACAGAGCTACTCAGCCAGCTAAGGAAGTGGAATAATGTCAACAAATAACTTCAAAAATAGTAAAGGTAAAGGTCCTCCTTGCTCGAAAGTCAGTCGTATCCAACTCTAGGGTTTAGTGCTCATCTCTGTTTATTATCAAGGGATGTGCGCTCGAGGCAAACTGCAAAGAGTGCGTGCTTTGCTGTCCCCGCCCTGGAGGAGACGTGGAACAAGCGCACTATGGAGCAGGGCGGACAAGGGGGAGGAACCAGCCCTATTTAAGGTCCTGGCTCTCCCCCCCCCCCTTTCTCTTTCATTTTCCTCTGGGCAAGTTGATGTTGCTTTTCAGCTATGTTTACTGGTTGCTCAACTTTTGCCAACTTTGCCCAGATGCTTCACTGCGGGAGAGCCCATACAGCTGAGACTTTAAGTTTTCCTCTGCTGCTCGCAGCTTCATTTGTGAGGCTCGTCTCCCTCAGCGCGAGTGGTTAGTGCCTAATTGGGTCCTCTGCCTTTGGTTACCAGACCATTTTTCCTTGGCCATGGCTCCAAAATGCAAGCTGCAGCAGTGGGTTTCCAGGGCCCGTCTGGCACTTAGGAGTGTCCACCCGGTGGCATCTGTCCTTCCATTGAGGAAGAGAGCAAGGGGGCACCACCTGGGGCATTGCCTGCCCTTGGGAGTGTTTGCCCTGCAGTTCCGTTAAGTGGGCAAGCTAGGGGGCATTCCCTGGGGTGTTGGCAGTCCGCATTACCTCTTTGGAGCATGCGGTTTGGCCTCGGGGCATTACTCCACAGCCCCTGGCAGGTGGAAGTGTGGCCCGGCCGGCAGCAGTGCTGCACCATGCTACACGCAGCGCAGTCCGCACCGCAGGCTTTTTTGGATGAATGGGGGTAAGAATTAGCAGTGCTCCAGCTCTGTGTGGAGCAACTTGAGGCTGCTTGTGCCTCTCCCCCACTGCCATTAGCTGGGCAGGCTGAAGTGGTTCTGGGTGCTCAGGCTCAGTTCAGAGAGGGTGACCCAGTTGCCCTGAGCCCAGGACAGGCAGATGAACCCCCTGCACTCGCTGTGGACATGGCAGCTCCTGTTCCTTTGCGGTGTCCTTCCTGAGATGACCACCTAGTCATGGATCCATTTGGTGAGTATGCAGTGCAAATTAGGACACCTGCAGCATCTTTCCAGGCAGTTATGCCATGCACACAACCCATGGTTCGTCCACTTTGGCCTTGGCCTCAGCAGGCTCTGGCACAGCTATCACAGCCACAAGGCCCGACTGCTCTGCCCATTTGGTGTACGCCACCATCTCAGAGGCTTGGTTCTGCCTTCACCTCTCCTGCCCCTGGTTGGCCTTTTTGCAGGGTGGGTAACATGGGTTATGCCTCCATTCCCAGTTCTGCTGTTCCCTTTGGTGATCAATCATTACCACTGGGTCACCACTTGCTCCCCTCTACCAGGGACAAGATTTTGCATGGCGAGTATGTTGACATTTTTGGGTTGCTGAATCACAATTCCACCAAAGGGGACAAAGATAAGGAGGACGAGCATGACAAAGAGCTGGCCAGGCGTAAAAACCCCCGTACCTGGGCTAATTGGCTCCCCATGTACTTGATTTATGCGGGGGTGTCTATCAAGGCGTGCCCGGATCTGGCCTTCCCTCTAATCCAGTACTTGGGACATAATATACCAGGTCTATGTGGATTTCCCAGGGCAGTCTTGGCTTTTATATGATGAAAACATTCGTACGCGCTGCCATACGGCCCGATATGCATTGGGACCAGCTACACATGCAACTCTGGTTGCAGTTTATGATCCCTGCTTGCCCTGCCCTGGGTGACCAGTATGACTGTGGCCACTTGGTACACCGCAGTCCCTCTTCAAATAAGACCACACAGTAAAATAGTATCACACAGAAAAGGGCTTTTTCATACTAAACGTTCTCACCAGTTTTAACTCTAAAATCAAAATATATAAACATACAAAAGGCATAATAAGGATGCCTAAATCATCATAATTACACCTACTGTACACACATATCTCTTGTTTTACATTCACTAATTTGTTCTAGCTAAAGCTTTTCAGAGAACCTGTTCCAAATGGCATGGATTGTATATCTACCTGCAGGTTATATTATTAATTCAACTGCATTCACAGATAAGCCTTTCTACAGAGTTCATCTCAGAAATAGCTGATATCATCCATCCTCGAATGCATGGAACCAAAATGTTTCTTTTTTGTATACTACTGTACAGTATGTGCAAATAGGATACTTAAATTGATGATTTTGAAAGATTGCCACAAGATGGCAGTGCTTAGAGCAGTTTAACTTTCCATCCACCTAGAGATAACGCAAAAATTGTATTTCATTTACCTGTGATGTGAAGAGATTGCACAGAAGGAAAGTGCCTAATGTCCTATATAATGTACACATTGAAAAAGTATTGTTTCTCATTCTGAAGAAGCAAAATCCAAATATCTGCTCAGATTGTGAAGATGAAAGGTTGCTTGTTGTAAGGACATATTTTTGTTGTTCAGTCACACAGTTGATTCTGACCCATTGCAACCCCATGGACACTGCACGCCAGACATCCCTTATCCTCCACCATCCTCCTCAACCCACCCAGCTTTGTGCCCATTGTGTCAACAATACTATCTAGCCATCTCATTCTCTGCCACCTCCTTCTTCTTTTGCCCTCAGCCTTTCCTAGCATCAAGGCCTTCTCAAGTGAATCCTCTTCTCATTTGATGTCCAAAGTACTTTAGCTTCATATTAGGGCATATTATTTGAATGTAATATATAGTTACCTTGGTTCCTTGGATACTTAACCACACTGGTCGCCATTCCAGCAGAATCATGTCTCTTGACTCTAGGGCTTCCCCTTCCAAAAGATTGATAGTAACTAGATACTAATAACTGTCTACTTGTAATTAAGTCTTTCTCCCAGTAACTCTGCTGCCTCAGAGTTTCCTTAGACCCATGATACCCATCCTGCACCTTGGCGTCTCCCTATCATATCTCAGGAAGTGGATGTAATCCATGAAAGCTCACAAACTATAACAGTTAGTCTTTAAGGTGCCATGACATTTTTTGTTTTCTTTATTTTTCTTGTTTTTACTTCTGTTTCTTGTCCAATATCCCTGAACAGAGTTACACAGCTACCACTTCGAAAACTGTTGTGAGCATGGAAGTGATGACAAGGCATGTGGGACAGTAGTGGGGTTTTTTTGTATTATTGTTTTTGTAACCCAGATCTGCATCTTGTAGCATTCTGATGCCAAAGTAACTATTTCAATTATTTTTCCAGAAATGCCAAGTAATGATTTACTTTATAAGGCTGCAACCAAGAGTTAACTACTTTTGGTTCTTGTAACTGCAAGTGTAATTAATGTCATCTTAAGTTACGTTCCAAGCTCTGACCCCTCCATTAGACATATGGACGATTTGGGATTTCAAAACTAGTTGCATAACTATAGATATCAAATGCAAGCGCGGCGCCAAAATGGCCGCCGCGCTCTTTGCGGGGCCCCCCCACCGGACGAAGGCATCCGGGTAGTTAGGGGGCATGGCCAGCTCCCTTATAAAAGGGGTGGCCACGAGGCAGCCGCGCTGCCATTTTGCGAAGCGACGGAGCGGAGAAGTTTTTTCCCTCTTACCTCCGTCGCTCTTTCCTTCGCCGGGAAGCCTATTGGGTGGCGTTTTTTCCTTCTCTTTCTCCGGCTTCCCAGCAGATCTGCTATGCCCTCTAAGAAGAAGGCAACTGCGAACGCGGTTCGCTCCGCGCGGAGGCGCCAGCCGGGTCGGAGGACCGCGACTGCGCCTCCTCAGCAGCCCCCCTTGCCAGAGCCCACCAGGACCGGTGGGATGGGGTTGATAGCCCTTGGCCTGAGGCGGGCCGTCCGCATACCGGCCCGGCAGGGGCCGCGGCCCCCGGCCCCCAAGCAATGGCCACTGCCCCTGGCATGGCCCATTCTTCGGGGCCTTCTTCTATTAGTACGCAGCTTCCTGAGGGGGGTTCCGGCCATGGGGGGTGGTTGGGTTTCCTACCCCGGCAGGGTATGCCCCCGGCCCTGCAGGGGCCGGGCCTGAGCTCTTGGCCGTATTCGGGCCCTGGGATCCAGGGGCCTGGACCGGCGCCTGCGGCCCATGGGCCGGCTGGCCCTTTGCCCCCCCTGGGATTAGGGGGCTGTGTTAATGTTGAGGCCCTTCTGGGCCGTGTTGCGGCCCTCGAGGCATCCCTCGCGAGGGTTAACCGCCCGGGGGTCCCCTTTTGGGGCGCAGGTTGATGCTTCGTCTGCCGGGCTCCGGCAGGCGGCGGGACGGGTCGAGCTGCCCGAGGCGCGTGGGCCGGCGTCGGCCACTGCCTCGCAGCTCCCCAATCAACAGGCTGGTGCGGAGCAGGCCCCATCGGCGAGCTCAGTCGCGGTCGTGAGCTCCGACGCCCCCAGTGGGCCGGAACCCCCGGTGGGGGCGGCCCACGGGGGTGCAGCATGTGAATATGCGGTTCAATCTAGTACACCCACACACCTGGCTACCTTGGGCGGAACATTTCAGTGGCCGTGGTCTCGCACGGGTGGCGCGACGGTTCAGTCGCCGACGTCCCACCCGGCGACTTCACTTCCCACCCAGGGCCCTGTTTGGGGTGGCACCTCCTGCTCAGTGGGGAACGTGTTAGGGGTGACCGGGTTGGTCCAGGCTCCTTTCACAATGCCCACAGTTCCCACCGTGCCGATGTCGGCATTGCCGACAGCGGGGTATTCCTTGCCCCTTGGGGATCATCTGGCCCAGGCTACCAAGGAAAAGATCTCAGCCCGCCTGCTGTGCTGGACTTTCTCGTCCAATGGTTCCTGCAATAGGAAGAATTGCCGGTTCAGGCATGAGTGTCCCTCTTGTGCTGGCCCCCATGCTGCATCCGCCTGCCCCAGGCCTGGAGGGATGCGGGGCAGAGGTAGGGGCGGACAAGGGGCTGACAAGACTGCCGCAGAGGGAGCTGGTTCATCGAAAGGCCCCCTCCCCAATTGATGTGGACATGTTGGAGCGTTGGCTCGCATTGTACCCGAGGGAGGCAGATGCAGTTTACCTGCTTCAGGGTTTTTGACTGGGGTTCCGTATTCCTTTCACGGGTGATAGGTCCCCCCAAGACGCACCCAACCTTTTGTCCCTTAGGGGAAGGGAGGAGGTGGCTGCTGCCAGCATTGCTAAGGAGATTGATGCGGGCAGGGTCGCTGGCCCTTTCCCTGCACCCCCGTTCCCCAGCCTTAAAGTGTCACCCTTGGGCTTAGTGCCCAAGAAATCACAGGGTGAGTTCCGCCTGATTCATCACTTGTCCTACCCAGCCGGCAGATCGGTCAATGATGCTATCCCTGATGACCTTTGCTCGGTCAGGTATACATCTTTTGACCGAGCTCTGCGCATGGTGCGCTCATGTGGCCCGGGTGCGCTGTTAGCTAAGTGCGACATTAAGTTTGCCTTTCGACTCCTGCCGGTCCACCCGGGTGACTTTGAGTTGCTGGGTTTCAAGTTTCGGGGAGAATATTATTTCGATAAGGCCATGCCTTTTGGCTGTTCCATATCATGCTCGGCATTCGAGCGTTTCCGCACCTTCCTAGAGTGGGCTTTTGTCCGCAGGTCAGGGTCCCGGTCTGTAGCCATTACCTGGATGATTTTTTATTCGGGGGTGAACGGGGCTGGGACACGTGCACACGTCTCCTCAACACATTTCAGATGCTAATGGAGGAACTTGGTGTCCCTTTAGCGCACGAAAAGACCGAGGGCCCATCTACCCAGTTAGTCTTCCTGGGGGTGGAGATTGACACGGTAGCGCAGGCTTCTAGGTTACCAGGGGATAAGGTGTCAAGGATGGTGGCCCTTATCTCGGACTTGCTTGCCAAACGCAAGGCATCACTGCGGGAACTGCAGGTGCTACATGGTCACCTCACTTTCGCTTGCAGGGTGGTCGCACCGGGCAGGGCATTTGCTCGGCGCTTGTGTGACGCCATGACAGGCTTATCCAGGCCCCACCATAGGGTGAGACTGACCCAGGGTATTAAGGCAGATATGCTTATCTGGCTCCAGTTTCTGAGGGAGTTCAATGGGGTGTCATTTTGGAGGTCTGACCTTCTGGCTTCCCCTCGTTTCCAGATACAGTCCGATGCCTCGGGATCCCTGGGTTATGGGATGTACTCCAATGGGAAGTGGGCCTATGGTGGGTGGCCACCAGCCTGGTCTGGCACGGGTCGCCTGCGTGATCTTACTTATCTGGAATTTTTTCCCATTCTGGGGGCCTTGATGCTATGGGGTGAGGAGTGGGCCAACTCGGTTGTTCATTTCTGGTGTGACAATGTGGCTGTGGTCCACATTGTCAACTCACAAACCTGTAAATCACCCAGGGTCATGGACCTGGTGCGCCAGTTTGTATTGCGCTGCCTGCGCCTCAATGTGCTGTTCAGGGCCAGGCATGTCCCGGGTGTCAATAATGATATCGTTGACGCTTTGTCCCGCCTGCAGATCTCCCGGTTCCGCGCCTTGGCCCCGGATGCGGAGGAATTTCCCTCGCCACTCCCGGACAAGATATGGACCATTGGCAAGGAGAGGTGAACCGGGCGATCGGCATGTCGCTAGCGCCACGCACGCGTAATGCGTATCACCACGCATTCAATTCTTTCCGAGCATTCTGTGCCCAATTCCGGCTGCCAGACACCTGGCCGATCCCAGTGGCCCACATCCTTCGATTTATGGTTCACCTACATGCCCACGGCCTCGCGCCTTGTACCATAGCATCCAGGCTGCCAGCGCTGGCTTTCATGGCCAAAGTAGGCGGTCATGCGGACAATACCGCTGACTTTCCTGTGAGACACGTTTTGGAGGGGTGGGTGTGGGAGCGTGGGCGTAGCCTGGACGACCGCCACCCAATTTCCCCAGGGGTTCTTACCCAGCTAGCTCGGGGCTGGCATGACCTATGTTTTGATAGGTATGAGGCAGCCCTGTTTCATGCGGCTACAACGGTAGCCTTTTTTTTTTTTGGAGCACTCCGCATCAGCGAGCTTGTGATGCTGTCTAAGGCGGATGCGAGTCGTAGGGCACTGGAACTCGAAGATGTCTATGTGGCCAATGATTGGGCTCAGTTGAGGATACGCTCCTCTAAAACGGATCAGCACGGCGTAGGCAGTGGAGTAAGACTGCTACCATGTTCTTTGGCAGACATCTGTCCGGTTGGTGCCCTACAGGATTTCCTTGCACTGCGTGGCACGCACCATGGCCCGTTTTTCTGTCACCACGGTGGGTCTCCCCTTACTAAATTTCAATTTTGGAGGGTGCCGGGAAGGCACTAGCCAGTGTTGGCCTCCCTGGGGCTCGTTGGGCACCCATTCATTCAGGATGGGGGCGGCTTCTACTGCAGCTGTTTTTGGGTACTCCGGGGCTGAAATACGCCGCATGGGAGGGTGGGGACCACAATGTTTTCAGTTTTGTGTTCGCCCTCTTCAACCGTGAGTACCAGTTTAGTCACTGCACTGTTTCTCCCCCCCCCTTTTTTTTTTCCTTGACAGACCCTGGGTGTCGTATTACACCGGTGACAGTATGGCTGGTGGGCCATAGCCACGTGCACAGGGCAGCGCGTTACGCTGCACAGGGCAGCGCGTTATGCTGCGGTGACAGAGTGGGACCCCGACTGGGACTGGGTGCATCCGCACGTCTCAGGTGGTATGGTAAGCGCGGCATGTTATGGCGGGAACTGTCGCCATTCCTTTTCTACATCAGGGATGCTGACTCGCCTGCTGTCCTGGTTATGTACCTTTGGGGCAATGGCTTGGGACAGGTCACTGGCCTAGCGCGGAAGCTTGCGATTTGCAGTGACCTGCCCTACTCACATTATCTGTGGCTTGCCACAACCCTCAATTGGTCGGACACGATACCGCGGTACGCTTACAGGGGAGCGTTCGGTCTCGAGGCTCTTGACCGAGCCGACTCTCCGTGAATGGGGCTATTGCCCGGTTCCTTTTCGTCAAGGGTGGGGGACGCGTCATTCGCCTCCCCGCCATCAGTCTGCAAAATTATGAGCTTTTCTCAGGGGATGGGGCCCATCTGTCGCAGGGAGGTATGGACCTCTTGTTAGTGGACTGGCGAGCAGGCCTGTTGACCGAGCTGACGGTCTTGGGGGGGGGCGGTGAGCCTTTTGGGAAGCCTCCCCGTGTGGTGGGTAGCACTGGTAAGGTAAACATTTATGACCCACAGGTATCCGGCAGGTTCGCAATTGACTGGACAACACTAGACAGGCATAAGTTGGTTAAACGTTGTCCGGTCAACGACGAACCAGGCGACGGGGTGATGGCTACAGCTAGACAGCATGCATCACCCCGTGATTTCACGGATACGCGTCAGAGGGTGGGGTCATTAGTTAGATATTGACTACGGTCAACAATTTGTTTGTTGTCAACAAACAAATTGATACAAATAGATACATTGTAACAATTGCCGTTGGCAATTTTGGGTGGTACCTTACCAGTGTTACTTCGGCCTGCTTGCCTTAAGAATTATAATTGGTCAATTACCAATAGAAATTTATAATTCGGACTAGGGCATGAATCAATAAATGTGGCCCAATGCCGTTATCCACTTTCATCAGTGTCTGAGTCCTTTATTGGGGGGTGCGCCTGCAATCATTGTTGAGTTGAATGGTTGTAAAGGATGTCATTAAACCAAATTTCTATTGCCAACTCCAACATTAAAAGCTTATGGCTACTAAGAAATAAGTATATTGAATGAGGACGGTAGAGGCAACAATACACAAACCCATACAAAAGGCTAGTTCTTCCTCATGATGCAATGGTAGTCAAATGCACATTGCTACAGTGTCACATTTTTGTGATTCTCCAAATTTGAGAGCAACACACACACACACATACACACACACACACCTGCCATTATTAGCAAAAGTCAAACAGTGTGGCTCTTCAGAAAAAATAACCACAACCACATAAAAATGTACACATCTCTCTGCCCAGCCCAAAAGAATTTGAGTGGGTTTGCAAACAAATCTTGTGCTTGTTAAACATTGCTTGGCTAGGCGGTGTTCTAAGTCTTTTTATGCTTCTTGGGCTGATGTGGTTGTGATGAGTAATTGTTCTAGAAAGTCCTCTCTCTGTCCTGCAGGTTTAACTGTTTCTCTGCCATTTTCATTCAGAGCTGTCCTAAGTAAAATAAAAAGACTTTCTGACATGCTTGTTAAGACTAGCATGTCTAAGTGACAGTGTAAACTCAGAAATATTTATGGATTAAAATCCAAGTTGAAAGACAAATCGGGAATTTGTAATGCTTGCACTGTGTTTAAAGCAAGAATTAGAAGTTGCCAAGGTTGGTATTCAAATTATAAAGCCTGATGACATCTACACTCTTAAAAAAAGGACTTGCATATTCTTTTCATGTATGCAGTGAAAAATGTCAAGCTTTTGACACAACTAAAGTTATAGGGCCAAGATGGTGAGCCTTGGCACTCCAGGTGTTATTGGATACCTCCAATAACTCCTGCTGATCAGGGCTTCTGGGAATTGTTCAAGAACAGCTGGAGTGCCAAGGTTCACTATCACTATTATAGAGGATAAAATAAGAATGAAGCAAAGATCTGGCAATAAATGCAATTTATTTCCAATAACACACCACAGTAGGAATAAGTTTTTATATAAGAAAACACGGATCTCAGTCCATACTGACTTGAAAGAAGAAGTCACTAGCAGGTATCTGTGCAATGTAAGTTGGATATAAGACAGAACTTAGAAAAAGTTACTCAATTGGCTTAAAGGTCATCCTTACTTGAATTCCAGTCATATCCAACTCTAGGGTTCAGTACTCATCTCTGTTTATAGCCAAAGAGCCAGCACTGTCTGCATTTGCAGACATTTCTGTGGACATGTGGCAGGCATGCCTAGACCTCAAAGTGCACGGAATGCTGCTTACCTTCCCACCGAAGTGGTACCTACCGGTATTTATCGACGTGCAATTTCTTGCTTTCGAATTGCCAGGTTGGCTGGTGCTGGGTTTTGAATTTCTGACCTTCTGCCTCCCAGTCAGCATCTTAACCACTTGAGCCATTTGGGTTACACTCCCCCAAATCCCCAGGCTATATGGTCAATGGTCATGCTGATTTGGGAATATGGAGCTATGTAAGCTTTTTACCTTCTAACTTTTCACCATTGACATTTCAATTTTTAAAACAAAAATTTGCCACATTCACTACATAGGTTTTACAAAAACTGCTCAGAAGTAATTTTAATTTTGAGGTTTCAGAAAAGGTTGGAAATTTCAGTAGCAACTTTTGGAGAAATTTCACTCTTGCTGGGTAATAAAAGAAAGTATATGATAGTACATCAAGTACTAACAAGGGTCAATCACAGTAACGTTGGTCTGAAGATATCTTAAGGAAATGTCCTGTCCTTTGAGCCATTGGCAGCATGTTACAGCAAGTGATCATACAAGACCGCCTTACCTTACATAAGAACATAAGAACATAAGAACAGCCTTGCTGGAACAGGCCACAGCCCATCCAGTCCAGCATTCTGTCTCACACAGTGGCTCACCATTTCCTTCAGGGTATTCCCAAGCAGATGCCTTCACCTGCTTAGGATTCCCTGGAAATGGCATTGAGAGATATCCTGCCTATCTCTCCAACCCGGAGGTTGTCCTTAGGTAGCCATAATTATAGCCATTGATAGCCTTGTCCTCCATGAACTTGTCTAATCCTTTCTTAAAGCTGTCAAGACTGACAGCTGTCACCACTTCTTCTGGCAGGGAGTTCCATAGACCAGTAATCCTCTGGGTGAAAAAGTATTTTCTCTTATTTGTTTGAGAACTAGTACCCAAAAGTTTCATGGAGTGTCCCCTAGTTCTAGTGTTGTGCGATAGGGAAAACAGTTTTTCCTTATCTACTTTGTCCACACCGTGCATGATTTTATAAACTTCAATCAGGTCACCTCTTAGACGCCGTCGTTCAAGAGTGAAAAGGCCCAACCGTTGCAGCCTCAGATGGTAAGGAAGGTGTTCCAGTCCCCTAATCATTCTGGTTGCCCTCCTCTGTACTTTCTCCAACTCCATAATATCCTTCTGGAGGTATGGCGACCAGAACTGTACACAATATTCCAGATGGGGCCTCACCATAGATTTATAAAGAGGCAAAATGACACTTGCTGACTTATTTTCTATACCCTTCCTAATGATCCCTAACATTGAGTTTGCTTTTTTCACTGCTGAGGCACACTGGGTTGACACCTTCATTGAGCTGTCCACCAGGACACCAAGTTCCCTTTCCTGGTTTGTCGCAGAGAGTTCAGACCCCATCAGTTTATAAATGTAATTGGGGGTTTTTGCCCCAACATGCATCACTCTGCACTTACTGATGTTGAAGCTCATTTGCCACTGTTTTGCCCACTCCCCCAGTGTCAAGAGATCCCTCTGGAGCTCTTCACAATCTCTCACAGTTTTCACTACCCTGTATAATTTAGTGTCGTCAGCAAATTTGGCTACCTTGCTTTTTACTCCTGCCTCTAGATCATTTATGAAGAGGTTGAAAAGCAGGGGTCCCAGTACTGAACCTTGGGGGACCCCACTCTTTACTTCCCTCCACTTGGAGAAGTGTCCATTTAGTGCTACCCTCTGTTTCCTGTCCCTTAGCCAGTTGCTGATCCAGGACAAGACCTGTCCCTTTATTCCATGACTGGTAAGTTTATTCAAGAGCCTTTGGTGTGGGACCTTGTCAAAAGCCTTCTGAAAGTCCAGAAAAACAATGTCAACTGGATCCCCCTTATCCACATGCTTGTTGACACTCTCAAAAAATTCCAACAGATTAGTGAGGCATGATTTGCCCTTGCAAAAGCCATGTTGGCTCTCCTTTAGCAGCGCCTTCTCTTCTATGTGCCTATTAATTCTATCTTTTAGGATGGTTTCCATCACTTTACCTGGGACACATGTCAAACTGACAGGTCGGTAATTTCCTGGATCACCCCTGGATCCTTTTTTGAAAATTGGTGTTACATTCGCTACCTTCCAGTCATCAGGCACAAAGCCTGATTTGAGGGAAAGATTATATATTTTGGCTAGGATATCAGCAATTTCATCTTTAAGTTCCCTGAGAACTCGTGGATGGATGCCATCTGGTCCTGGGGATTTGTTAGTGTTTAGCTTAACAAGACATGCAAGGACCTCCTCCCTGGTTATTTCTATCTTGCTTAATTCTTCGGTTTCCCTCCCTACGAAGATAGGCTCTGTTTTGGGCATGTGGTCTCTGTCTTCTTCAGTGAATACTGAAGCAAAGAATTCATTGAGTCTCTCTGCAATCTCTGTTTCCTCTTTAATAACCCCTTGCCTTCCATTGTCATCTAATGGTCCAATGGCCTTCCTAGTTGGGTTCTTACTTCTAATGTACTTAAAGAAGTCTTTGTTATTTCTCTGAGTATTTTTAGCTATACGCTCCTCAAAGTCTTGCTTTGCTTTCCTGATTGTTGCCTTGATTTGTTCTGCCAGAATTTATGTTTCTGCCTGCTGTCCTCATTTGGACAAGCCTTCCATCTTCTAAATGAGCTTTTCTTGCTCTTGATCACTTCCCGAACAGCTCCTGTAAGCCACATCGGAGTCCTCTTGGACCTGGCAGTGCCCTTTTTCCTTTTGGGTATGCATTCCAATTGAGCCTCTGTTATTGTTTTTGTAAACAGCCTCCATGCCTCTTGGAGTGTTTGGACTCTCTCAATTTTCCCTTTCAGTTTCTTTTTTACTAGTTTCCTCATCTTTGGGAAATTTCCTTTTTGAAAATTTAAGGTCTCTGTGTTAGATTTTATCAGTGACTTGCGGTCTATGATCAAGTTAAACATAATTGAGTTGTGGTCACTGTTCCCTATTGGATCAGTCACATTAACATCTTGCACCAGATCCTGAGTATTACTCAGGATCAAGTCAAGGATTCTTGTACCTCTAGTTGGGTCTTCAACCATCTGTCCCAGGGAACAATCATTGAGCATATCTAGGAACTTTATCTCTTTATCATGTGCTGAACAACAGTTGACCCAGTCTATGTGAGGGTAATTGAAGTCCCCCATTATAACCAGGCTTCCCTTCCTGGATGCCTCCTTTACAACATTCTCCAACTGCCAGTCTCCCTCAAGAGTTTGGGTCGGAGGCCGATAGTATATGCCTACTGTTAGACCATCCTTGTGGCCTGGTACTCTTACCCACAGAGCTTCTAATGGTGACTCCAAATCACCTAGATATTTCAATTCATACGATTTTATCACTTCTTTGACATACAAGGCTACACCACCTCCTGTTTGCCCCTTCCTATCCTTCCTGTACAGTTTGTAGCCTGGGATAACTGTATCCCATTGGTTATCATCAGTCCACCAGGTTTCAGTGATACCAATGATATCAATATTTTTATCTATTGCTAAGTATTCCAGCTCCCCTATTTTGTTACGGAGGCTTCTGGCATTTGTATACAAGCATTTATATATGCTTTCCTGATACAGTCTTTTGAGTCCAGTTGCATTGTTAGACTGCCTCTTGCATCCTTCTGCTAGAGTGCTGGTGACTAGCTCCTTGCTCTGCTCAGTAATTTTTGCATCCTCCTCACTACTCAAGTACACACTTTCCCGAACCGGATGCTGCCCAGCTCCTGTCGGCTTTCCCCCAGTTATCAGTTTAAAAGCTGCTCTGCAGCCTTTTTGATGTTGAGTGCCAGCAATCTGGTCCCATCATGGTTTAAATGCAACCCATCCCTCCTGAACAGATTTGGCTTGTCCCAAAATGTTCTCCAGTTCCTGACAAATCTGAAGCCCTCCTCTCGACACCACCGCCTCATCCACGCATTGAGGCTTCTGAGCTCTGCCTGCCTGGTAGGTCCTGCTCGAGGGACAGGCAGCACTTCTGAAAATGCTACCTTGGAAGTCCGGGACTTCAATCTTCTTCCTAACAACCTAAATTTGGCTTCCAGGACAGACCGCTTGGCCTTCCCAACATCATTAGTACCAACGTGTACCATGACAACTGGCTCGTTCCCAGTTCTCTCTAACAATCTATCTAGATTTCTTGTGATGTCTGCAACTTTTGCACCTGGCAGGCAAGTCACCATACGGTTATCATGTGCATCACAAATCCATTTCTCTGTATTTCTAATTATTGAATCGCCTAGTACAAGGAGCCGCTCTCCTGCAATCTGTTCATCTACATGCACCTCATCAACCATATTAAGGGAGAGAACCTCAGTTTGTTCCTGTTGTTCATCTTCCTGGATCTCATCAAGTGTGATGAAGGAGAGATCATCAGGTGGAACCAGTTGTTCCTCTGTGTGTGATAATCAGGTGTGATAAGGGAAAGAGCCTCAAATTTATTCTGTAATTTCAGACTCTCAGAGTGATCCCCTACTCTTCTCCTCCTTTGAGTCACATTCCTCCAACCATCTCCCTCCTGAGTTAGTGAAGGGCCTTCTCCCTCAGAACTGTGCCCTGTCACTTCTTTGTCCAGCATAGTCTGCTCCGCTCTGTCCAAGAACAGCTCAAGCTCCTTAATTTGTTGGTGGTTAGATATGCGGGCCTCTAGCTGCTGGACCTTCTCGTCTAGTAGTGCAACCAGCTTGCACTTGCTGCAAGTGTAGTTCTCCATATGCTTTGGCAAGAACACAAACATGGCACAAGAATTGCAGGTAACTACAGCTGTTCCCTCAGAATCCATTTTAACAAGTGCAGTATTCTGGGCCTCAAAAATGTACACGTTTACTACCTTTCTACCTAGTAAGACTTTTACCTTAGGAACTGTCAAAATACTGAAACAAAATGGTAGGTCAAATTGGGTGGTTTGTTTACTTTCCAGAGAGAGGGGGAAGTATTTCCACCTTGCATCCTCTTGTAGGGCATTCCATCTTGTCTGGTCAGCTTATTCATAAGTAATTTTATCCTTCTCTCATTTAGACCTACTATTTCCGTAAACTCAATCTGCTTAATCTTGCATCTATAGCATTTTTCCATTTTGACCAGCTATGTTCTTGAGCTGAGAGCATTATAAAATTTGAAAGATCTTCAATCAATCTTTATTATGGTCCAAGACCAGCATAGTATAGCAAAAGAACAGAAGCTAAAATACATATTAAAAACAAATTAAAAGGACTGTGTCTGCTCTAGATTAAAGGAGTAATATTAAAATTATGGTCTAGGGCCAGCATTTTACAGCAAAAGAGAAAAAAGGCATAAATTAAAATGAGGGTACTTAAAATACATCTTAAAAGGAGTGTGTCTGCTCTGAGTTAAAGGAGTATTAGATTAATACATAAGCTTAATGATGCTGCATCTACTGATAAGCCTGTGATGTAGTGCTGGTAGTTTATTTAGTTGAGGGACCTGCCATAATCTCACACCCTGTGGCAAAAAGATCTTCAGTGTCCAAGAGTCAGCATTTGTATCTTATTCTACGCTGTCAGATTTGGGTTGAAATTTCTCAAGGTCCCAGCTCATGCCAAGTCACTGCAGATGGTTGTATCACATGGTGGCAAGGCTAGTATTTTATGAAAGAAGGCTAGCTGCTCAACTGGACCTGAGAAATAGGTCTGGGAACCCTACAGTAAGCGTAATAGAACTCGAGCTTTATATGCCTTCAAAAGTGCAGGTACATATTGGGCTCCTTGAGTATAGAAGAACTTCTTCAAGGCTAGCAAAGGTAAGTGAAAAGGAGAAGGGCAGGTTTTCAGTCTGTACTGTTCTAGAACTACACTTATGGGAAGATTCAAGAGGACTCTGCAGTGACAATGGTCATGGCACATGATCAAACCCTAGTAGAGTTTCTAAAAGTATGTGTTGTTGCAGTTTTTAAACCATAGTAGTATTTCTCTCACTTTCCAGCCAGTGCTGGTAGACATCTGATCTACTGATATCATTACAATCAAAGCCCAACACATGGTAAAAATTGAGCTGCTGGTGAAGCCCCTCGAAAACATCAACAGCCTTGCTGTCCAGCCAGTGCTGGAGTGGCCTCTCGGGCACCTGATACTGACAGGCTGGCTGGCAATAGTTTTTGCTGGAGGAGGCCAACTTTGGCAGCTTCTTCACTGCATGACAATCTGGCAAGGCTGCCCCACCTGGGCCATATCAATAGCAGTAAACCTCCCAGGGCCAGCCAGCCGGCCGGCAAGTGTCTGCTCTATGTCCTGCTTTAATGTGATTGTGCGATGTATGGCTCAGGTGCAGGTTATCTCAATTGTGTATCACCTTGTAAGGAACCTGGGGCAGGGGAATAGAGAAGACTACACCAGTCATTCCATCCTAAGGCAGTCAATATGCTGGGGCTTCAGGAAAATATCTCTCACTCTTTTCCCATGCTTTAAGTCCTCAGACCCATGGCATCACAGAGAGATCCAAACCCAAAATGGGATAGAGCCTAATACCTGAGAGTTGCATGCCAGTCCTGCAGTGTAGCCAATAGAAAACACCAACAAAATAGGTAGACCAAGGCAAAGTGTGGACTCAGCATCCTACATTACCCACCAAATCAACAAACCAGATTGTCATAACAAATATATATTTTATTAACAGGAAAAGAACAAGACTGAAAGGTTCAAAGTAAAAGCCAACACAAAATGTGAAGCTATAAAAATGAATTCAGGATTTCTAAGATTAAAACTAAAGTGAAGACACAAAATATTGTCTAGGATAGAGGAAAAAGGGCAGATATTCAGTAGCCTTCCTAAAACAATAAATCTTGCTAACCTATTCTACTTACATGAAGCATGGTCCCAGACATTAGCAAGGTTCCAGGAAGCACGGGCATAGCATTCTGTCCAACATCTTGTCATAGGTAAGGCACACAAGGTCTTCCTTACCTTTATACACAGGACCACCTTCGGGGGGGGGGGGGGGTCACACCACTGCCGGCAGCTTCCAGATCTTAATAATTTCTGGAAAGTAATTTTTATTAGCATACTGCATTCCAGATGGAATAAGTCCTGCTTAATTGGATAACCCAATCACCTCCTGGTACGACCTTGGGAGGCAAACTCTTAGATAAGGAATTTCAGCTGCACTGAGCTCATGCATCTTTTTATGTCCTTTATCTCCTTTAGAAAGTACAGGGAGACAAAAAGGCCTCCATTTTTACCCATTTAAACCAGTTGCTTCACACCCTTTGCTTGGTAAAAGCAGATTCTCCCTTTCCCATTATATAGGACTGGAACTAACCACAGTTTTGAAGAAATAAGTCTGCCACCATTCATGTATATACTTTGAGCCTTAGTCTTCAAATGTATCTTCCTCAGCTGTGCAAAACCTATAATTTCTACAAATGCATATTGTTTGGCATGTAGTCTAAGGAGGAATGGACTAACTATATAATTTGGAAGCATTTGCAAATTGACTTAGGCTCTATAATAATGCTGAAATCAGAACAAATGTTATGTTTTCAGGACAGAAAATGATTGCTCCCTTTGGCATAGTACTAAAATGTAGTCCCTTTGGCATAGTACTAAAATACCATTTTGGCCCATTTACCAACTACAAATAATAGTTGCTCAAAACCAGACAGAGTTTATGGACTGGCATTCAACCAAGCGAAAAAGACAGGCCAACAATGTCGTTCTGCAGAAATGTACTCCCACAACTGTGTTATGTGGCTTTGACCATCCTTGAACAGGATGATCTATTTGGTCCACTCCAACTTTCCCAAAGTCTCTTCCAACATGTATGATGAACCCATAACTATTCCATAATTTTCCATTACTCAAACTTAGGTTTTCCATCCTTCTCTCCCATTCTCAAAACAGAGCTCTGCACATTTCTTATCATCTAGCTAAAACTAGAAGCTGGTATAACAGCAAAAAATGGGAATGGATACCCATGGTTAAAGCTCTTTCAAGTGCAAGAAAAGACCACTTGTTCTCATGGGATATTTGTGTAAATATATATACACATGATGTAACATGTATAAGGTCAATAGCTTATACCTAAGAGATTGAATTGGCTTGCTACTTTTGGATGTGTATTTGAAATCCTGGGCTGTTTGCCAAACAAAAACGAAAGAAGGTGCAGAGGTTTAGGGTTGAACATGCATGAAGTCTACAAATTTCAATGTATTGTCCTTAGGAGAATTCAAATAATCTACTGCATTCAACCAGCTATTCAATCTGTAAACTACATACTCTTACTGTGCATTTGTGGATCTATTTTCTCCACACCGCAGAAGTGCACTATGATTTTTTAGTGTATGAAGACCAAGACACAGGACACAGCCTCGGGCTGGGTTAACTCAGGTTTATTGCATCGTGGACAGAGGGAACATGAGGTGATGGCGGATCGATAGCTCTTTTTATACAGCAGTAATACATTTGAACGTGGTGCCATGGTAGCCCATTGGCTACTGCCTGCGTGACGTCATTGCGAGTCACGCCCTTCTTGTCCAGGTGTAGGTAGTGGCGGGAAAGCTTCCCGCGCTGTTGCCTTTGATGAGTTCGGACCAAGAGAGCTTGGACGCTCGCTGCTGCCAGCTGGTGGTCATTAGCTCGCGTCCTATTACAGGGTTTATATGATACAGCTGACGGTTACATTGTTGCTATAGGCAAGGTTACATTGGCTCCGATACATTGTAATCCATGTGGAGGGAAAACCATTAGAACACAACACCCCTCCCCCCTAGGATGAGACAAAGTCTCGAGCCCCCACTCAAACACACTCCCCCCCTAGGAGACAAAGTCTCTCAGCCAAGATGGCTTATTTCGAACACGCTGGGGTCTCGATGCGGGCTGCCTTTGCCCGGGTTTGCTACCTTCTCTTTGTCCCCTGGTTTCCTGCCCTGTAATTGGAGAGGGAGACTCGTTAGTGACTTGCCGCGGCTCCGCGGCGTTGTCGGGAGGTGTGCTCTCTCTTAGGGAAGAACCGGGGGCACTGGGGACTAACGAAAAACCCCTCTTCTCGCTTGGATGGGTGGGGGAACACTCCTGAAAACCCCCCCGGCTCGCAAAACCAAAATCAAAATTACATTCGGGGGCAGCGGTCGCGAATTCCTCTCCCCCTTCCCCGGCCTCTGATGGAACTGGTTTATCAAAAGGATATGAGTCGGGGCCGCTGCTTCTTCCTTCCCCCCTTGCTTGGGACTGTTGTCCGCTGATGTCTCCCCCTTGGGCTAAGCGGGTGGGGGAGAACCCTAACGCTGAATCCTGTTGCTGAGCCCCACTGTCTGGTACGCTCACTCGGTGCCTCAGCTGGTCCGCGTGCCTCCTCCAGAGGAGACCTGTGCTGGTCTCGACCCGGTACGACACTGGCCCCGTCTGTTCTACTACCGTCCCCGGCACCCAGGCTGGCCCTGCGCTGGCATAGTTTCTACAGTGAACAGGGTCGCCGGCGGCGAATCCTTTCGAGACTGCCAGCCCTATGTTTTTTCCCTTCTCCTCGACTCTCGTCGGGTCTAGCCTGGACAGAATCGTGGTCAGTTTTCGCCGCATCAAGAGCTCTGCCGGCGAGTAACCTGACGCTAAGGGGGTCACCCTATACGCTAATAAGAACTGACATACTTGGTGATTTAGGTCCCCCGGGCCCATGCGCCGAAGCGCATCCTTTGTTGTACGCACCAACCGTTCCACTTGGCCATTCGTGGCCGGGTGAAACGGTGCGGATGTGACATGCCGAATTGCGTTTGCCGCCATGAATGCTCCGAACTCTGAGGAGGTGAAGCAACTCGCGTTATCGCTGACTAACGTGTCGGGTAAACCGAACGTGGAAAAGACTCTCCGTAGCTGGCTAATTGTCGTGGCGGAGGACGTGCTCTTTACTGGGATAACCTCCAGCCACTTGGAGAACGCATCCACCACCAGGAGAAACATGGTTCCTCGGAATGGGCCAGCGAAATCTATGTGTACTCTGGACCACGGCCCCCTTGCTGCGTCCCATTCCCTATGCGGGAGGCGAGCCTCCTCTGGACGGGATCCCTGACATGCCTCACAAGTGCCGACCATGTGCTCAATGTCCGCGTCCAGTTGTGGCCACCAAAAATAACTGCGGGCCAGCGCTTTCGAACGAACGATCCCCGGGTGGCTGACGTGCAGCAGTTTGAGCACCCTCGGCCGCATGGATGTAGGGACCACCACCCGTTGGCCCCACAACAGGCACCCCCTTTCTAGGGACAGCTCTAGCTTTTTCCGAAAGAATGTGTCGAATTCCGTGCTCGGGGACGATGCCGGCCACCCCTTCTGTACCCATGAGCTAACTTTTTCCAGCGTTTTGTCCTTGCCTGTCGCCCTAGCAATATCGGCTGGTACTAGTGGGGGTGCGTCCAAGACCTCGATTAGCAACACCTGGCGGTCTCTGTCTACTCTAGCCTTTTGGTCATCCGACAGGGGCAAAGGGGATCTCGACAGTGCATCAGCATGGCTGATCTCCTTTCCGGGCCGGTACTCCAACTCGTGTTGGTATGCGTTGAGAAAGATAGCCCAACGCAGCATTCTCGGGGATAGGATCTGCGGCGTGGGCTTGCTTGCCGTGAAGATCCCTAACAGGGGCTTGTGATCCGTTACAATTTTAAACGGGCGGCCATACAGAAAATCGTGGAACTTTTTGGTCCCCGCTACTATGGCTAATGCCTCCCTGTCGGTTTGTGCGTAATTTCGCTCTGCTTGGGACAGGGACCTTGAATAAAACGCAACCGGGGCCTCCCTTCCGTCATCCAACACGTGGCAAAGCACCGCCCCCACCCCCACCGGTGATGCATCGCAGACTAATACCACCGGCCGTTTGGGGTCGAAATGCGTTAGAATTGCGTCAGAAGTCAAGAGTTGCTTTAGCTCTTTGAATGCCCTCTCGTGCTCGTCACCCCACATCCATGTCTCCTCCTTTTTAAGCAACCGATGAAGCGGTTCGGCTACGGACGCTTTCCGCGGAAGGAATGTATGGTAAAAATTGAGGAGCCCCAGGAATGACTGTAGCTCGGTTTTGGATGTGGGGCGAGGGGCCTTCTTGATGGCTGCCACTTTGGATTTGGATGGCCTAATACCCTCGGGTGTGATTCGGAACCCTAAAAACTCGACCTCGGTTTCGAAAAAGACACATTTGTCCTTCCTCAGTCTCAGCCCCGCTTTCTCGAACACAGTTAGTACTTTGTCCAATCTTTTTGCCAGTTCGGCCTCACTCCCCCCTGTTATCAACACGTCATCAAAATAAGGCCACACCCCCTCCAGCCCCTTCAGGAGGCGTTCCACAAGCGACTGAAAAAGGCCGGGTGCCGAGTTCACGCCGAACTGTAAACGCGACACCTGGAACGCTCCTTTATGTGTGACTATCGTTTGGGCCGCGGCCGTGGCGGGAGTTACGGGGAGTTGCTGATAGGCTTGTGCTAGATCGAGCTTAGCGAAACACTTTCCCCCATTTAGCCTGGCCAAAAGGTGGCTGACCACCGGCACCGGGTATGCATTAGGGCGGATCGCCTTGTTAATTGTACACTTATAATCAGCGCAAATGCGCACCTCCCCGTTAGCCTTCAGAGCTGTTACAATTGGAGTTTCCCACTCCGCGGAATCAACAGGAATAAGAATCCCCTGGCCCACCAATTTGTCCAGTTCCGCCTCTATTTTGTCCTTTAGTGCGAAGGGCACCCTGCGCGGTTTGAGTCTTATCGGGCGGACCTCCGGGTCTAAGTCGAAGGCTACAGGGGGTCCCTTGAATTTTCCCAGTCCTTTTTTAAAAACGTCGGGATGCGCGTCGCACACCGCTTGTATTGGATCCCCCCCCACCGAATGTACTCCCCCTATGAACAGGCCTAAAGGCTGAAACCACTGTGTCCCAAGGAGGCTACAACTTCCCCCCTTGAGGACAACTAGGGGCAGTTCCGCAGAATGTCTCTTGAAATTAACCCGAAATTTCCCGACCCCCAATACCGGAATGCTGTTTCCCTGTACATCTCGTAGCGTGGACCTCAATGTTTTAAGTTTGGGCCGCACGTGGGGGTCGATTTTCAAGAACTCTTTCTGGGGGATTATGGAATAGGAGGACCCTGAGTCAATTTCCATCCTGATAGGGGCCCCTTGTATTAGTACCTCAACGAAGTAATGGGACTGTCCCGTGGACACGCTGAACACCGGGGCGTCATCTTCGCTGCCGTCCGAGACGCGGCCCACGCCGTCCTTCTTCCTCGTGGTCTGGGCGCCATCTTTGGGCCTCGCGGGACGGTCCGGTCTGGTCGAACGGTCTGGTGACTGCCTCCGGCCCTCCTTTCTTTTTCTGCATGCCTTGGCAATGTGCCCCCGGCGGCCGCAGGTGTAACATTCAGCCTTTCTAAATGGGCATCTCGCGCGTTCGTGGGCCGCCCCGCAACCATCGCAGCGGCGCCCCCCTTTTCGGACCTTCTGGACCTCCTCGCCGTCGCTGCCTTCCGATGACGATTTTGAGGCCCGCCGAGTTGCGTGCACCGATTGTCCGGACTTCCCGTGCACCGAATTTTCTGCTTTGCCGGCCCTGGGACGCCACTCACGCCACTGGTGCATCTCGTCTACTCCAGCATTCGTGGACTCCGCGGCTTCGGCGGCCTCGACGACCTCTGCCAGCGTGGGTGGCGGCTCCTTGTTCATCAAGCTGCGCTGCACCTCCTTGTCTTTCAGGCCACACAGCACGCCGTCCCTGAGGGCCATGTCTAGGATGTCGCCCCATTTGCAGGGGACGGCGGCTACCCTCATGGCGGCCACGAATGCCTCAACCGACTCGTCCGGCGCTTGGACTCGCCTCCAAAACGCGCTCCGAGCGGGAAACATCGCCCTCGAGGGTTGGAAGCGCTCCCGTAGCAGCTTCATGATGTCGTCCGCCTTAAAATGGCTCACCTTCTTCGGAGCGATGATGCCCACCAGCGTCCGCTTGGTTTCCACCCCGAGCATTCTGGTGAGGATGGCCCTCTTCCGCTCCTCATCGTCTTCCTTGACTTTGAGTTCCACCAGCGCCGCCTGGAAGTCCATCTCCAACAGCTCCCAGTCTTGCGGTTTGGTGATGTTGAACCCGCTCTGTGCCCTGGCTGCTCCTTGGGGATCCATTATCCCACCTTCGTCGCCAATTTAGTGTATGAAGACCAAGACACAGGACACAGCCTCGGGCTGGGTTAACTCAGGTTTATTGCATCGTGGACAGAGGGAACATGAGGTGATGGCGGATCGATAGCTCTTTTTATACAGCAGTAATACATTTGAACGTGGTGCCATGGTAGCCCATTGGCTACTGCCTGCGTGACGTCATTGCGAGTCACGCCCTTCTTGTCCAGGTGTAGGTAGTGGCGGGAAAGCTTCCCGCGCTGTTGCCTTTGATGAGTTCGGACCAAGAGAGCTTGGACGCTCGCTGCTGCCAGCTGGTGGTCATTAGCTCGCGTCCTATTACAGGGTTTATATGATACAGCTGACGGTTACATTGTTGCTATAGGCAAGGTTACATTGGCTCCGATACATTGTAATCCATGTGGAGGGAAAACCATTAGAACACAACAGATTTACAGACACATTTCAACCAAAATAGCTCACAAAGCACCATCACATCTAAGATGAATCATTCTTTCACAAGATCTAGTCCAGAAGATATGAAGTACAGTTGTGCTTCTAAAAAAAGAAACATGCATAGTCAAAAAAAAATACGGGGGGGGGGGGATACAGTGGCAGGATTAAAGACAGACAGCTTCACTATTCATAACTTGAGGGTTAATAAACAATACAATTTGCCATGGAGGAATGGTAAGGTTTTTGTTGCTTCATTACATATCACTAGCTGTCTGGCTGGACATCCCACTATGGTAATGGAGTACACTGTACAGCCAGTGACTCAATGCTGAGTGTCAGGCGGTAGTTAACTAACCTGACTCCCTAAAGGGGCAAACAACTACGGGTGGAAGAGCCCCTTTAGGTGGGGTGATGGTCCCCTTCAGTGGAGGAAATGCTACTGGAAACCATTATATTGGGCCCAACAGCAAAATGAGTGGAGGAGAAACTCTGATTCCCAAAGGTCATGGAGGCAGAAGAGGCCATGCCAGATGGACTGGCTGTGAAGGCACAGCTTGTCCACATCCTCAAGGCTGTGGTGGTCCAATGCAGTTCCATAAAATCCTGCATGTCGCGTTTCATGGGTGCTGTGGGTGATGGCTCCAAGATCATAGTGTGTGGGTCACTTCATGGCAAGATGGGATCCACCTTAAAAAAATTCATGACAGTGACATTTTTCCTGCTTCAGGAAAAAAATGCTTTCTTGGATACGAGTTGCAGACAACGACATATCACTAGTTCTAGGGTGTGTTTTTTTTTTCAGAGAGAAAAAAGCCTATGCACATTAAAAAGGAGGCAAATACAAACATGTTCAGGTCTAAACATTCAAAAACAACAACACAAGAGCTAGAAAAACAAGGCCATATTGATATGATATTGTCATCTAAAGGGTGCGGGGACTATGCCCTTAATTCCATGATCTGTGGTTGACACATGCAATAGTTTACCAGAACCACATAAAAAGGAGGCGGGGCAGGAAAATGGCATAGAAAGCAGCAGAATCCATGCTCTCTGTAATCAAGGTGTGGGGGGATGACAAATAATCAACTTTAAGTCATTAAAACAATTTCACCACAAAAATGCAGCGAAAATGTGGCAAAAATTGCCAAAACATGGTGAAAATGTCCCCCAGCCCACCACCATGGGAAGCGGCAGAGGCTGCAAATTTAGGTGAAAAAATTGCATGATTGTGCCCGCCACTGCAGAACCCAGAATCAGCAGGAGGAACCACGCCTCCAGCCCACACAGCTGCCTGTCAAGGCAGGTCTGGCCCATGGCAGGAAAAGTTGGCCACCCCTGTATTAAAGGGACACCATGATTAAAGTGGCAACAGATTTGTAAAATTAGTTTGGTGGGAGTAAAGAAATACTGTCAGTAACCACAGGTGGCAGAAAAAACTCTTAGAAGGGGTATGCTGTACTCTCACAAACTGTTATGCACAAGCAGGAATGTCTCTTAGGGAAAGCAACTCTTTGCAACAGTTACATCTAAAAAAATGGAAATAAAGGAGTCTTGGTCTCTCCCCAGAGCCATTCCATTGCTCTGGGGATGGGAGACAGGTGTGCCGCTGCCTCCGCCCACCCCTCAGAGCCCTGCCCAGCCCCAAGGGTACAAGAGCCACCACCCATACCTGTCAACCATCCTGATTTGGCCGGGATTACCCCGTAATTTGACGCCGATTGACGTCATAACCTGCCCCGCGCTGCCAAAGCCCCGTAATTTGGCAGCGGGGGAAAACACTTTCCACGCATGCGTGGAAGCGCTACGCCGCTTGCGCAGCCCCTACACAAACAGCGGAGCATTTCCACGCATGCATGGAAGGGTTCTACACAAGTGTAAAACCCTTCCACGCATGCGTGGAAAGCTACCTGCGCACAAGCGATCTGCGCAGGTCTCGTTTTTTCCAGAGCTGCAGGTTGACAGGTATGCCACCACCGCCGAATGCACTGGAGGAGACTCAGTCTCTCCCCAGAGCCATTCCATCGCTCTGGGGATGGGAGAAAGGTGCGCCACCACTGCTGCCGCACCTGAGGACTAATTGTTCCCCTGGGGCCACTCCTTCGGCCCGGAGAAGGGTATTGTGTGCTCGCCTGGCTTGTGCTGTTGTATGGGCCTGGACTTTGGATTTTCTATATATTGTATTGCTCTTTATTATATATTGTACTGTTTGAGATTTTGGTTTGTATTTATTGTTTCTATGCATTGTGCTGTCATTTTATTTATGCTATGCTGTATGCAACCGCCTTGAGTCATCTTTGGACAAGTAAGGCAGTATACAAATATGACAAATAAATAAATAAAGAGGCTCTTTTTGTTTCAGATTCCTGTTACAATCACTATAATGGGATGCACAGAAAGAGCCTACTCAATGGTTGTGGTATTTCTGAACCACAAATGGGTGTACCCTGGGCAATAGCCACCTTGTGCCAGCTAATCATTCTCACACTATATCAGGCAAAAGGAACTGCAGAATGAACTCACCAAAAGGTGGCTTCATTTTGGCAGTTTCGCATCTGGCCTAGACATGGAAGAAGAAGAATCACTATGATATAAATTGGTCGATCAGTTGCCTCAAGAAATGAGTCAGCTAAGATTTTATTAAAATAGTAAACACTCTTAAAAGCAACTGGGAAATGTAATCTGCCAAAGAATTTTGAAGATAGCAAGCGCAAAGAAGAGAAGGAAAGAGAAGAGTAGGGAAGGTCTTTTTAAACTTACAAGTGTGTATTGGGCTTTTGACATGAGAAATCTGTGACACATTTCTTTCACTGGGAGGAGGGCAGTTTAGTGTATGGGACCGAAGACAATGAAACAGCCGAAGGGTTGGCTTAACACAGGTTTATTGCATGATGATCCGGAGGAACATGTGGTAATGGCGGATGGGTAGCTCAATATATACAGCTGGCTATACATTTGAATGTGGCTCGTTGACAGTCTATTGGTTGCTGCCTGCGTGATGTCATAGAAGGTCACGCCCTTCTTGTCCAGGTGTTGAGGTGGCGGGAATCTTCCCGCGCTGCTGATCCAGGGTGAATCTGAGCCATGAGAGCTGGACGCTCGCTATTGCCATCTAGTGGTCACTAGCTCGCATCCTCTTATAGGGGTTACGGTGATACAGCTGAAGGTTATAATGTTGCACACAGAAAGGTTACATTGTTACCACATGGCTAGGTACATTGTTAAAGGCACAGCTTTACAGAACACAACAGGCAGGAAGGTAGAGGAGGTCTACCTTCACCCAGTAATTAGGTTCCTCTTTTAGTACAGCTGTACCACTTGTGCAGAACATACTCAACAAAGCTGTCCAGGCCAAATTTTAATTTCATTTATTTTTTCTACTTGTATGCCACCCAATCAGGAACCCAATTCAGGGTGGCTCACACAATAGTTATACAATATACACAATAATACTATATGCAAAATAATCATGCAATAAGAGTACATCCAAGAGGTGAGACTGCTGATTGCTTTCTTTGGGTCTGGAGACTTTGCCAAAAGGAAGATGGAGGAAGAGTGAAAGGTCAAGAACAAAAGATGAGGCTAGAGGGGAAGGAAGAGGGGAAGAGAGAATATGAATCTGACTGACCAACTGTGCCTCGATCTTTCATCCTCATCTGCAAAACCAGGTGGGACCAGCCTTGTTGTTGTGGCTGCAGCATCTCTGCTCAGTCCATCTTGAGTCATAAAATTAGCACTTTTTTTAATGCAAGGCACCAATGTGTTCCCATCACAGCTATCTGTATTTAAGGATTTGGGGTGCTGGGAAGGTGTGATGGAATCACCCTGGATGTAGCATCTATGTAATGTTTAGTTTTAGACACTACAGAGGGGAGAAGGCAGGAGAGCTGAACATGGCTTGGCAGTCCCACCTGCAGTACTTTCGCCTCTGTTGCTGTAGCATGTTGTCTTGTCTGGGAATGTTTCATTTGGCACCTCTGTCATGGAGAAACACACTCACCACTGTTTGCTGCAGGGTTAGGGTTCAAATAACATTCCTTAGTGGGGTATTTTTTTTGGGGGGAGGGGGGTTGGTGCAAATTAACATGTAGATTGTGTAACTGGATTATATTGATGGAATATACTTGGAAAAAATACTGGAGCTAGTGAGTGGGGCTTTAAGCTTGCTTCCTGGCTCACTCCCCAGGGTTCCCCCTGTCTCCAGACTCACCTGTCCCCATTGCCATGTTCCCATGGCTGCTGTAGATCTATTGTGGCTGGCTAGGGCAGAGTACCTCATACTTGTTGCCAGGGAAGCACCTGACATTGATGCTGATGCCATGGCAACCATGACAGATGAAAGGTTCTGACAGAAGAATGCTTGAATATTAACATGGAGGGACCACAGAGAGAGAAGAGAAAAAGGGAGTGGTGGGGAAAGCAGACCAAGGCTTGCCAGCAGTGAATTTCTAGGAAAGAGGAGGTAATCTAAATTCCACACAAGGCAAACCAAAATCCTAGGAATGTTTGAACATAAGAACATAAAAACAGCCTTGCTGGAACAGGCCACAGCCCATCCAGTCCAGCATTCTGTCTCACACAGTGGCTCACCATTTGCTTCAGGGTATTCCCAAGCAGATGCCTTCACCTGCTTAGGATTCCCTGGAAATGATATTGAGAGATATCCTGCCTATCTCTCCAACCCAGAGGTTGTCCTTAGGTATCCATAATTATAGCCATTGATACCCTTGTCCTCCATGAATTTGTCTAATCCTTTCTTAAAGCTGTCAAGACTGACAGCTGTCACCACTTCTTCTGGCAGGGAGTTTCATAGACCAGTGATCCTCTGGGTGAAAAAGTACTTTCTCTTATTTGTTTGAGAACTAGTACCCAAAAGTTTCATGGAGTGTCCCCTAGTTCTAGTGTTGTGCGATAGGGAAAACAGTTTTTCCTTATCTACTTTGTCCACACCGTGCATGATTTTATAAACTTCAATCAGGTCACCTCTTAGACGCCGTCGTTCAAGAGTGAAGAGGCCCAACCGTTGCAGCCTCAGATGGTAAGGAAGGTGTTCCAGTCCCCTAATCATTCTGGTTGCCCTCCTCTGCACATTTTCCAGCTCCATAATATCCTTCTGGAGGAATGGCAACCAGAACTGTACACAGTATTCCAGATGGGGCCTCACCATAGATTTTTAAAGAGGCAAAATGACACTTGCTGACTTATTTTCTATATTTTTCCTAATGATCCCTAGAATTGAGTTTGCTTTTTTCTCTGCTGAGGCACACTGGGTTGACACCTTCATTGAGTTGTCCACCAGGACACCAAGGTCCCTTTCCTGGTTTGTCACAGAGAGTTCAGACCCCATCAGTTTATAAATGTAATTGGGGTTATTTATTTATTTATTTATTTATTTATTTATTTATTTATTTATTTATTGTTAAATTTCTATACCGCCCACTCAGCCAAAGCTGACTCCGGGTAGTTCACACAGTGGGTAAAAACAGATAAAAACAGATTAAAAAACAGCAATAGGAACCCACCCCTAAAAAGAGAGGGGTGCAGGAACCGAAGAAACCATGGGGCAGGCATCCTCCCCTATATTAACCACCCAACGGAAGCCACCCCTCCACCTGCACCTGCGGTCTCTAAGGTAACCTGGCCCACTACCATATAGGGCTTTAAAGGTCAAAAACAGGACCTTGAATTGCACCCGGAGGCAAATGGGTAACCAGTGCAGCTCCCAAAGCAGTGGTGAGGCATGGGCATAACGTCCACACCCCATCACCACCCAAGCCGCTGCATTCTGGACCAGCTGCAGCCTCCGAATGGTCATCAAGGGCAGCCCCATGTAGAGCGCATTACAATAATCTAGTCTGGAGGTCACCAGAGCATGAGTGACCATGAGCAAAGAGTCCCGGTCCAGGAGCGTGCGCAACTGGCGAATCACCCAAAGTTGGGCGAAGGCCCTCCTGGCCTCAGCCACCAGCTGTTCTTCTAGCAGCAGCCGCGAATCCAGGAGGACCCCCAAGTTGCGCACCAGGTCGGTCTGGGGCAAAATAGCCCCATCCAAAACCAAACATGGTAGCTCCCAGGATAGCACAGGACCCCCCACCCACAGCCACTCAGTCTTACTAGGATTCAGCTGTAACCCATTCGCCCCCATCCAGACCCCAACCACTTCCAGACAACTGGAAAGGACTTTGACTACATCACTGGGGTCCCCACGGGCCGAGATGTACAACTGTGTATCATCTGTGTACTGGTGGTACCGCACCCCGTGGGAACGGATGATCTGACCCAGCGGCTTCATGTAGACGTTAAATAGGAGAGGAGAGAGTACTGAGCCCTGAGGCACCCCATATTTTACGGACCTAGGACTGGACTTCTCACTCTCCAACCACACCAACTGGGTCTGGTCCCTCAGAAATGAAGAAAACCAGGACCATACCATGCCCTGGATCACCAGTCCTCAGAGCCGTTCCAGAAGGATACCATGGTTGACGGTATCGAAAGCCACTGAGAGGTCAAGGAGAGCAAGGATGGACGGATGACCACCATCCCGCTCTTATCAGAGATCATCCATCAGCGTGACCAATGCAGTCTCAGTACCATATCCAGGTCTGAATCCTGACTGGAAGGGGTCCAGATATTCCGCTTCATCCAGTACCCCCTGGAACTGACGCGCCACTGCCTTTTCCAATACTTTCCCCAAAAAGGGGAGGTTGGAAACAGGTCTGTAGTTGGTTAGGACTGCTGGATCGAGGGATGGCTTCTTCGGGAGGGGGCGCACCAAAGCATGTTTCAACGGTGCAGGAAATGCCACCGCCACCGCCGCCCCTTCCATGCTGCGCCTGGCTGGGGGGGGTGGGGGCTGCCGCTGCTGCCACTGCGGAGAGGTCCATGCTCGCCCCGTAGCCACACCATCGCTGGGGGAGGCGAGCATGCCTGCGCCTGCTGCCGCCGCCGCCCCTTCCACGCCATGCCTGGCTGGGGGGGTGAAGAGTGCTGCTGCCGCCGCAGAAGGGTCCATGCTCGCCCCATAGCCGCACCATCGCGGGGGGAGCGAAGCCACTTTTTTAGGACCTCTGTCTTTTGCCCTGTTCAGGCCTATTCATCTGCCTTTTGTATTCTGTTCTTTGCTTTTCTCATTGCTTTCTTTTGAGTGTAATTTTTTGCAAATTTTTATATTTTATGTTTCTTGTGGAGACAGCATGCGCCAATGTAAACCGCTCTGAGTTGCCTTCGGGCAGAATGGAGCAGTATATAAATTAAAGGTGAAATGAAATGAAATATCCCCTCCCGAAAAGATGCATTAATTATAGCCCCGACCCAGCCACCTGTCACCATCTTAGAGGCTTTTACCAGCCAAGCGGGACAGGGATCCAATGGACAATTAGTGGCGCAGACTGCCGCAAGGAGCCTGTCCACTTCATCTGGGGCAACAGGATCAAACCGATCCCAGATAACACAGCAAGACTGTGCACTGGCTCCCCCCTGACCCTCCCCATCCATACCAAGATTAAACCCTGAGCGAATCCGATCGATTTTCTCCACCAGATGGTCAGCAAAGTCCTCAGCCAATCCCTGCCAACCAGGCTAACCCCCCCCCCCTACCAAGGAGGGAACTGGTCACCCGAAACAGGGTGGCTGGGTGATTATCAGCGGAGGCAATAAGGGAGGTGAAGTATTGCCTCCTCACCACCCCCATCGCCACTAGGTAGGCCCTAATAGCGGCTCTAGCTAGTGTCCAATCGGAATCATTCTGGGTCTTCACCCAGCGGCGCTCAAAGTGTCTCTTTGCCCGTTTGAGCTCCCGTAGTTCTTCCGTGAACCACGGGGATGACCTAGCTCCATGGGCTCTGAGAGGCCATAGTGGAGTGATTACATCCAAGGCAGCTGTCGTCGACCCATACCACAGGTCAACAAGTGCCTAGGGCGAATCGTGTTGCCGATCCAGGGGAAAATCCCCCAGTTCCCTCTGGAATCCATCCGGATCCATCAGTTGCTGGGGGCGGGCCACTTTAATAGACCCTGCCTCCCTACGATGAAGTGTCACCCCCAGAAAGTCTAGAGCCACAAGATAGTGATCTGACCATGGCACAAGTGTTATGTCTAGGTTCTGTAAACTCAGATCACTCTGCCACCGCTCCGACAAAAAGACTAAATCTGGTGTGTGGCCACTGCCCCTGGTAGGGCCCCAAATTACCTGAGCCAGGTCCATAGCTGCCATGGAAGCCATGAACTCCTGAGCCACCCCGGAACTGGACCCCAGAGAAGGCAAATTGAAGTCCCCCAGAACCATCAGCCTAGGGAACTCCAATGCCAATGCTGAGACAGCCTCGAGGAGCCCAGGCATGGAATCCCTTACCCTGTAAGGGGGCAGGTACAGGAGTAGGACCCCCAACTGACCCTTTGGGCCCAGCCGCAGGAGCAGGGCCTCACAACCCAGAATTTGTGGAGCAGTGGCCCTGGTGACTCCCAGTGACTCCCAGGCTATAATGGCAACACCACTGCCCTTGCCCTCATCCCTAGGCCGATGCCAAACACCGAACCCGGCTGGACACATCTCTGATAGAGGCACCCCATCCTCTGGCCTCAGCCAGGTCTCAGTGATGCATGCAAGGTTGGCCCTCTCCCCCAGAATAGAATCTTGTATTAGGGGCACCTTACTACAGACCGACCTGGCATTCATCAGCAGCAGCCTAAGGGTGGGGTCACCCTAGATCAGCTGCTCAGGACCTAGAGGTGAAACCGGGGGGCCAGAACGCGGGACAGATACTAAGCATCGGTCCCACATTCCCCGAGTACAGCCCGGCCCGCTGATCCCGCTATAACGCCCCATGCCTGTCACAACCTCTAAATGGGCCCCTGGAACCTCCACCATTAACCCAGACGGAGTGTCGCCCCGTCTTCCCAGCTGGCAGGGCCATCTCTCCCTCCCTCCCTCCCTAACCCACTTAAAACATACACTCTCAGTCACTCTACCCGTGTTGATGGTCCCGGCGAGTTCCGACTGGCCGCAAGAGTCTCCAGGGTGGCGGTGGAAATTCTGCCATGGCTGCCGGACTTTTGAGCCCCCTGCAGGGAGGTGGGAGCCCGGGACGTCAATGGTGGGGTGGTCCTAGCAATTTCCAACTAGCCGCAGGTGTCTCCAGGGCGGCGGAGGAAGGTCCACTGTGGCCACTGACCTACCAAGCCCCCCGCAGTGGGGCGGGAGCCTGGGATGCCGATGATGAGGGTGGTCCCAGCAATCTCCAACTGGCCACAGGTGTCTCCAGGGTGGCGGTGGAAGCTCTGCCGCGGCCGCCGGCCTACCGAGCCCCCCGCAGGGAGGCGGGAGCCCGGGACGCCGATGGAGGGGGTGGTCCCAGCGTGCTCCGACTGGCCACAGGTGTCTCCAGGGCAGGGTGGAAATCCCGCCGTGGCCACCGGTATTTTGAGCCCCCCGCAGGGAGGCAGGAGCCCGGGACGCCGATGGTGGGGTGGTCCCAGTGAGCTCCAAACTGGCCGCAGGTGTCTCCAGGGCGGCGGTGGAAGTTCATCTGCATCTGCCAGCCTTTTGAGCCCCCTGCAGGGAGGCTGAAGCACAGGACGCCGATGGTGAGGGTGGTCCCAACGACCTCCTCAGCTGGTCAGAGCCTGTTGTCTTCTGCCGGCCCAGACAGCCCTCCACCTCTCCTGGCAAAGTGAGGAGGGGCGGGGCTCACCTCAGCTGGTCGGAGGCTGTTTTCTTCTGCTGGCCCAGACAGCCCTTTTGCCTCTCCTGGCAAAGGGAGGAGGGGCAGGGCTCACCTCAGCTGGTCGGAGGCTGTTGTCTTCTGCCAGCCGGGACGGCCCTTTACCTCTCCTGGCAAAGGGAGGAGGGGTGGGGCTCACCTCAGCTGGTTGGAGGCTGTTGTCCTCTGCCAGCCCAGACGGCCCTTTACCTCTCCTGGCAAAGGGTAGAGGGGCAGGGCTCACCTCAGCTGGTCGGAGGCTGTTGTCTTCGGCCGGCCCAGATGGCCCTTTACCTCTCCTGGCAAAGGGAGGAGGGTCAGGGCTCATCTCGGCTGGTCGGAGGCTGTTGTCTTCTGCCGGCCCGGATGGCCCTTTACCTTTCCTGGCCCCAACGTGCATCACTCTGCACTTACTAATGTTGAAGCTCATTTGCCACTGTTTTGCCCTCTCCCCCAGTGTCAAGAGATCCCTCTGGAGCTCCTCACAATCTCTCACAGTTGTCACTACCCTTAATAATTTAGTGTCATCAGCAAAATTGGCTACCTTGCTATTTACTCCTACTTCTAGATCATTTATGAAGAGGTTGAAAAGCAGGGGTCCAAGTACTGAACCTTGGGGGACCCCACTCTTTACTTCCCTCCACTTGGAGAAGTGTCCATTTAGTGCTACCCTCTGTTTCCTGTCTCTTAGCCAGTTGCTGATCCAGGACAAGACCTGTCCCTTTATTACATGACTGGTAAGTTTATTCAAGAGCCTTTGGTGCAGGACCTTGTCAAAAGCCTTCTGAAAGACAAGATAAACAATGTCAACTGGATCCACCTTATCCACATGCTTGTTGACACTCTCAAAAAATTCCAACAGATTAGTGAGGCATGATTTGCCTTTGCAAAAGCCATGTTGGCTCTCCTTTAGCAGTGCCTTCTCTTCTATGTACCTATTAATTCTATCTTTTAGAATGGTTTCCATCTCTTTACCTGGGACATATTAACTCAGTTTGACTTCCTCTTTAATTTTTGGAAAACAGTGAAAATCTAGAAAACTGACCCATTTCTGAATGACATCATTTCTGAATTCCCTTCAGAAGGCATGATCCTGTGCTGATGAGCAGTGGTTTCCTCTGTGACACAGATTGAAAACAGGACAGCTTTTTCCATGTTACAAGCACAGAGAGTTCAATGCAGTCACCTGGTGATAGCTAAAGAAGTGAGGATATCCTACAGTGAAGGATCTTGGAGCATTGGTGACCTAGCTGGCAGGAAGAAGGGCAACATGAGTGGGACAACCAGTGGTGTCCTCCTAATTTAGGTGGGAGCAGACCTTTTGGATATCATGGGCTCCAAAAAACTGAAATATAAAGGAATCCAGTCTTCAGACTGGAGCAGAAGCACTTCATGGAGCTCCATGTCTGAGTAGCACAATTTTCTGCCACCATCAGCTCCCTTCCTGTCCACTTTGTCTCCCCCCAGACCACCGTCAACTATTAATGACTCTTCCTCAAAGCTACAGTGGGTGGTCTCCTTGGATGCTGCAAACTCCATAACCTGGAAATACCCCCATTGGTGGACATGCCTTCAGAGGGCTGCTGCCAAGGGTGAGGGAAATCAACAGAACAACCCTTTTGTGGCTGCGAGATTTTTTCTTGGAGACCAGGTATGGCCTGAGCTTGGTATGGATCTGGAAAGCCCTGTGGCCTAAGCTACAGCTGTATTTTTCCACAAAATTGTGGGTGAGTGTTAGAGAAGTGGGACAACAAAATATATACTTTTAATTTCTCCTGTGGCTTCTGCTTCTGGATCTTTCTAGGTGTAGAGGCTTTAGTTGAGTGTAGTATGCCTCCTTTAGAAGTGGATCTAATATTGGAGAGCAAACACTTTATTCTTTGCCACATGTGGCACTTCTATTATGAATCCTGCTCGCTTGACATGGTTGTAGTTGATTCCCATGATCTGGTGGGGCCTGCAAAATGGTCCTTCAGTAATGTCATATCCAAAACTGGTACTTGTCAGGAGGACCTCCTGCCTAAACCTAGATTTCCTTCTAGAAGCATCCCCAACCCTATCACCAGGTGGCCAGAGAACTATCTGCCCTTGAGTATCTGGGAATCAAACTACACATTTTCAATACTCTGACCTAAGAAGACAAAATTCTTTACCATAAAAAGCACAGAATTTTCAAAGTAGAAGCTTTTTCACCCCAGGCATGGGCTGGGTCACAGGGACAGAGGGATTCATCCTGGTGTGCCCTTGTCTCTGACACCCTGGGGCACAAATAATAATTTTATGATTATTTTATCCACCCAGTGTGCTGCACTTTAGATTAAGCCATTGCTCCAAGCTCCCTCCTTCAGCTTGGAGCAATGGTTTATTCTAAAGTGCTGTGCACTGGGCAGAGCAAACGAGGGGTGGCAACCAAGCGGTTCCCGGGGGAAGCCTTCTCCCCATCCCTTGGTTGCCACCCCTCACCCCTGTCCAGTGCCCTCCCATAGAGCCCAGCACACCCGTTTCCCCCTCATAGGTTGCAACTTCACTTGCTTTTTGTGTGTGTGACTGGCCTTCAAAATATAAGCATGTTTCTTTGTTTGGAAGTCTGATTTCTCACATATATCCATAAATGATTGTTTGGCCCTCATCCCAGCCTGTTTCCCTTCCTTTATCTTATTTTTATTTTATTTTTATTTTTTTGCACATTTCTTCCTTCCCAGCATTAACCAGGTGGTGATGGCTTTCCGGAAATTATTGAATAAAATCGTGAAAAAGGAAGAGCAGCTGAGGCTGGATTCCTTCCTCGCACGCTTCCAAAAGTCAGATGTGATATCACTGTCTCTGTCTACACAGAGTGAAACAAACCTGGGAGATAAGGAGAAAAAGAAAAAGTACGCTCCCTTTCTTTGTTTCTAGTAAGCTTTAGTCCACAGCCTGGACATTTTTGTTTGGTCAATGAACATCAGTTATTCCATTTCTCCGGCCGTAATCTATTGAACCAATTCATCTTTAAAATTGTATATATTGTTTCCTTTGAAGATGGGTGCAGTCAGTGGTGGGATTCAATTTTTTTTACTACCTACTCTGTGGGCGTGGTATGGTGGGTGTGGCCAGAGGGAAAGCCCTGCATTGCACCTGTATTAGGACTACTTTATTTCAAAAATTGGATGGGCAGGGCCAGCGAGAATTTCTGCTACCGGTTCTGGCGAACTGGGGTGAACCTGCTGAATCCCACCACTGGGCACAGTGATCCACAGGCAACAGATCTGCAAAAGGGGCACATCGTCAAGAAAGCCAAGGGAGGTCAAGATGTCCATTGCTCTCTGGCTCTCTCTCCACCTCTGTGGGTTGTTTCTAGAGATGCAATCAAATGTTATTACTACAGTTGTATAACAGGCGCTCCTGACAAATTGTTTTCAAGCTGAACCCTTTGGAGGGATGTGTATCAGCAGACTGGCAGTGTGTATGTGTGTGTGCCAGCCCCTGTGTGTGCCCTATGTTTGTTCCAACCTTTCCCCTCTCACTGCTGTCAATCGCACACACCCTTTTTTAGTGAGTTGACAGCTAGGATGAAAATGTGATGGTCTGTTCCACAGGCCCATCTTCTCTTTATGCCATTTCTACACCTCCTGACAGTACCTTTCTCTTGGGATGATGTTTGTTGTTCTCTTTTCAGGAAACTATGGGAACGCTTTGTGATAGATCCTGCAGGGAAGTGGTATTACCGCTGGCTTTTGATCATTGCCTTCCCTGTGGTCTACAACTGGAGCGCCCTGGTTGCCCGGTGAGCAGGAGTCACATAATTTGAACACAGGTCTTCCTTGGCAGAGGGACAGCGGTGGCATAGTGGTTAAGATGCTGAACGTGACGACTGGAAGGTCAGCAGTTCAGCAGTTAGAGACTCAAGTGCTGCACAATGGAGTGAGTTCCTGTCACTGTCTCAGCTCTTGCCAATCTAGCAGTTTAAAAGCAAGAAATTGCAAGTAGATAAATAGGTACCACTTTGGTGGGAAAGGTAAACAGTGTTCCATGTGGCTCCGGTGTCTAGTCATGCCTGCCACATGACCATGGAAATGTCTGCAGAAGCAGACGTTCTCGATGGGAAGGTAAAAAGCATTCTGTGCACTCTGGTGTCTAGGCACGCCAGCCACATGTCCACACAAATGTCTCCAGATGCTGTTTGGCTATGAACAGAGATGCGACTAGATTTCGAGCAAGGGTGACCTTTACCTTCCTGGGCAAGCAGTGGGGCCTTGAGAAAAATGAGCAGTCTGCCCCCCCCCCCCCCAAGCAACCATGGTATCTGACACGAATTCTTGGGCCTCTTCTGGCAATTCTTTCTCCTTTCCCCCCTCCCTATTCTCTCCACACACACAACAAAAGAAAGAGCACTTGTGTAACACTATTGCTTTGGCTATGTGTCCAGCAATGGGGTTGAGGGTTCCAAGCTAGTGCTTGAGAAGTGACTTCTTCCACCAGCTGCTCCTGGTGGTCTTTGGTAGAGAAGAGGGGCAGCCATGCCTCATCCTTCTCACTCATCTTTATCCAGTTGCCCAGACAGAAGTAAAGAGGGAAGGGGCTCAAGTGCTGCTTTGCACATGCACAGCACCAGACTTGCCAGTTACTGTGTTTTTGAGAGGGTGAGTGCCCCTTCCTAATCAGAACCCTCCTTCCCCCTTATTGTGGTGTCTTTGTAGAGCCTGTTTCAATGAGCTCCAAAGAGATTATTTGCTCTGGTGGCTTCTTCTGGACTACCTGTCAGACGCCATCTACCTTGTGGACATGGGCATCCGGCTGCACACAGGTGAGACTGTGGAGAATGGTGAAGACAGATATATCTTCCTCCTGTTTTGGAGACTTCTTTCTCTTCCTCTACTTGGTTCTCACAAGGCAGAAAATTGAGGTTTTGAAAAAGAGTTTTGAAAAAGAGAATTTTCCGATGAAAATTTTAACCTTCTTTGCTACTTAAATTTCTTTTTCTCATACAACTCACCTGGGTACTGTATTAGCAATGGTGTTAGGCAAAAGCGGCAGTAGTGTGAAGAGGACGGATGGATGGACGGAAAGACAGACAAACAGACAGCTAGACACGGGTTCAGGCCGTGTCATATAGAAGGAACAGGAAGTGTACGTTTGTTTGCAGTTATATCACAAGACTGAGAGCTACTGGGCATTCAATATGTCACTTTTCCCCCTCCTGACAGGTTTCCTGGAGCAGGGCTTGCTCGTCACAGATTATAGGAAGCTGTACAAAACATATGTTAAGAGCCTGCAGTTCAAGCTGGACATTCTTTCCATCTTGCCCACTGACTTTCTTTACTTTGCTGTTGGCATAGATCACCCAGAACTACGTTTCAACCGCCTCCTACGTTTTCCCCGTGCCCGTGAATTCTTTGACCGGACTGAGACCAGGACTACCTACCCAAACGTTTTTAGGATTAGCCACCTGCTCTTTTACACTTTGATCATCATCCATTGGAATGCCTGCACTTACTATGCTATCTCAAAGGTTATTGGCTTTGGGGAGGACACCTGGGTCTATCCCAACATATCTGACCCCGAATATGGGTACTTGATGAGGCAGTATGTCTACTGTTTCTACTGGTCCACATTGACCATGACCACTATTGGAGAAATGCCTCCTCCTGTGACTGATGAAGAGTATATCTTTGTCATCTTTGACTTCCTTGTTGGTGTCCTCATTTTTGCCACCATTGTGGGGAATGTGGGTTCCATGATCTCCAACATGAATGCTACTCAGGTGGCGTTCCAAGCCAAGAATGATGCTGTCAAGCATTACATGCAGTCCCGCAATGTCAGCAAGAAGATGGAGGCTAAGGTGATCAAGTGGTTTGAATACCTGTGGACCAACCAGAAGATCATGGACGAGTGGGAAGTGCTCATGGAACTGCCCGACAATTTGAGAGCTGAGATTGCCATTAACATCCATTTGGATACTCTGAAGAAAGTGAGGATGTTCTGTGAATGTGAGGCTACGTTCTTGGAGGAACTGGTGGTCAGATTGCGCCCTCAGCTTTTTAGTCCTGGTGACTACATCTGCCGGAAAGGGGACCTTGGCAAGGAGATGTATATCATTAAGGAGGGAAAGTTGGCAGTGGTGGCAGATGATGGTGTCACTAAGTATGCCTTGCTGACAGCAGGCTGCTGCTTTGGAGAGGTCAGTATCCTCAACATCAAAGGGAATAAGATGGGCAATAGGCGGACGGCCAACATCCGAAGCATTGGCTATGCGGACCTTTTCTGCTTGTCAAAAGAGGACCTCATGGATGTACTAAATGACTATCCCAAAGCAAAAAGTGCTCTAGAAGAACAAGGTCGAAAATTTCTGATCAATGAAGGGTTGTTGGATGAGGAAGCAGCAGCAGAAAGCACAGAGAGCATGGATATGAATAAGAAACTGGACTGGATAGAGAGCAGACTGGCAACCCTTAACACACGCTTCTCCTATTTTTTGGCTGAGTATGAGGCAGCCCAAACGAAGCTCCAGAAGTGTTTCTCCTTCTTGGAGACCCAACTGAAGCAGCAGCCATTGTCTGGACACCCCATCTGTCCCCCAGGGGGAGGAGGACAAACCAAACCTTGAAATGGAGACTCAAGGGTTTCTTCTAGTTCTCCCTTGCTTGCTGCCTCCCTTCTTTTTGTTTTGTTCTTCAATCCAATATTTTTTTACTTTTTTAATATTGTTGGGTTTTATTCCCATGGGTTGTTGTTGCCTCTGTTTTTTTAAAAAAAACATTTGATCTGCATAACAGAAGATGAAGAGCTTGGTCCGTGGATTTTAATATCTCTGCTTTTGTGACTGCCTCATTAGTACAACCATGTGGGTTTTATCTGGACCTATGGAGATAAAGACCTTGAAAAAGAAAAGTGATTAGTGGACCCCACTGAATTAACAGTGAGGTGGCATTCCTCAGAAAATCATTTCTTAGGATCTTAAAGAAAATGTAGCCAACATACAAGATAAAAAGAGAAGGGGGAAAGAGAAACAATACTACAAATAAAGGAAACCTTAATACAAGTTGATTGACAACTCCTGTGATAGAGATTTTTAAGTCACAGTTATAACTAGAAGCAAAAAAAAGTTTAAGACTAGAAGAGAGCAGACCAGCACAAGATATTAGATTATTTCATCCCTGTTGGGTGGGGAGGGGAATGTAAAACTCCATTCCAGTGTCATCATATATTACACCTTTAGCAGAATTGGATGTACAGCTGGATGCTTTACTACCTCAGGTAAATGACAGTCTCTCAATGGATGGATATATGCCTAATTTGAAAGGCCCAAATGCTCTGAAGGATATATCACCATTTCATTTGAAACATATTCCTGTTCATGGCAATAATGGATTGTGTAACTTTTCAAAATTGAAACTTCTTAGGTCATCATCTCTATTGGAAAGATACTTGATGCAAAAGCTGTTTGAGGAACTATCAAAACAATGATTATCACTTTTGAATATTACATCCATGAAAAGCCAGACAATTTAGTATGCTGGAGTTGTCCTTGCTGGAGGCAAACTATATTGAGACAGTTTTTCAGTGACAGCCCAAAAATCACAAAAGAAAATAAGTGAAAGTAAAACCAATGTCTTCCTTCTCTAGATTTAACCATCTCAAGAACTGTAGAGGATAAGCTGAAAAGCCCCCTAAAACTCTGTATTTTACAATATAACCCATTTTCTCCCCCATAGAAAATCTGGGGAACCCCGTAGCATAAAAGTCAGAAAAGAAGGTCTTAATATCTCTGAAAAGAAGTATCCAAAACCTAAAAATAAAAAAGGTAAACAATATAAGAAAAATATTTGTGTAAAGATGAAAAATGAGAGTTTTGATTTCTACAGACTCTTTGAACACCTGGATAAGAAGGCTAAAAAGATATGATTAGGAACATACATACAAACAGGGCTAAGGCTAAAAACAAGAAAAGTGATGTTTCAAAAGAAGAACCCAAGAGAGACAAGAAGACAATATAAACTTCCCTTGCTCCAGTTTGTGAAGGTTTGATTTGACCAGAAGTTGTTCAAGCTATATTGTCACTGAAAAATCCTATGGAGACATCAACTGCTTTCTGTGGTGGACTACATGAGACTCAAAAAGATGGACTAATGTGTTTTTAGCAATCTTTTGCTCAAATTTCAATAAAATATCAGGTAGTTTTGCATAGTTTTCCCAAACCTATGGGAGCATTAAAAATCTTGATGGAAAATAGATTCCTTACAGATATGAAAGTGGGCAAAGGTGGACTCTGTCATGGGAAGTGATACAGAAAAGATGTGATATGCTTTTTATAATAATGTCAGAGCAAAATAGCATGTTTCAACAATCAGGTAGCAACATTATCCATAGAGTCTACTTACTTTTCCATAGAATCAGAATTAGAGTGAGATGCTACTTCAAACTTTTGCCATCCAATTCCTCTTGTACCTTTTCCCCAAATTATCAAGTGTCAGAACTTGGGAGTATAAAAGAAATTTGGTAGGGACATTTAATGACATAGAGAGACATAGTGTTTTCAAAAATATTTTATGCTAGCTTCTCAACAAATAATCTATATAAAATTATTTGCAATGTATAGAACCTAAAAAATAAAAATCTGAAAATATCCACTTAAAAACCAAGGAGAGATGAAGGTTCAGGTAGCAGCATGTGATACTGCCCCTTTAGATCTAGTAGTATGTTTAATATGATTAAATGGGTGGTGCGGGCTGGATGAATTGGTGTCAGTGTCCGGATCAAGCCCATGGGGCCATCGTTTCAGCACCCCTGCCCTAAAGGGACCAATCGCTACAGTCAGATGAGCCCCTTTAGGCGGGGTGATGGTCTCCTCAGTGGAGGAAATGCCACCAAAACCATCATATTGGGCCCAATGGCAAAATGAGTAGAGGAGGAACCACTTTACTATTCTGATTCCCAATGATTATGGAGGCGGAAGAGGCCATGCCTGATGGACTGGCTGTGAAGGTGCACCTTGACAATATCCTCAAGGCTGCAGCTCTCCATTGAAATCCTGGTGTTAAATCCACATGTTGTGTTTCATATGTGCCACAGGAGATGGCTCTGTGATCATAGCGTGTGGGTCACTTCATGGCAAGCTGGGATCCACGTTAAATCCATGCCAATGGCATTTTTTGCTTGAGGGGAAAATATATATTCTCGAATACGAGTAGAAGCCGATGACTACCCTTGTTTGCAGTTATATCACAAGACTGAGGGCTACTGAACATTCAATATGTTACTTTTTCCCCCTCCTGACAGGTTTCCTGGAGCAGGGCTTGCTCGTCACAGATTATAGGAAGCTGTACAAATCATATCTTAAAAGCCTGCAGTTCAAGCTGGACATTCTTTCCATCTTGCCCACTGACTTTCTTTACTTTGCCGTTGGCATAGGTCACCCAGAACTGCGTTTCAACCGTCTCCTACGTTTTCCCCGTGCCCGTGAATTCTTTGACCGGACTGAGACCAGGACTACCTACCCAAACGTTTTTAGGATTAGCCACCTGCTCTTTTACACTTTGATCATCATCCATTGGAATGCCTGCACTTACTATGCTATCTCAAAGGTTATTGGCTTTGGGGAGGACACCTGGGTCTATCCCAACATATCTGACCCCGAATATGGGTACTTGATGAGGCAGTATGTCTACTGTTTCTACTGGTCCACATTGACCATGACCACTATTGGAGAAATGCCTCCTCCTGTGACTGATGAAGAGTATATCTTTGTCATCTTTGACTTCCTTGTTGGTGTCCTCATTTTTGCCACCATTGTGGGGAATGTGGGTTCCATGATCTCCAACATGAATGCTACTCAGGTGGCGTTCCAAGCCAAAAATGATGCTGTCAAGCATTACATGCAGTCCCGCAATGTCAGCAAGGAGATGGAGGCTAAAGTGATCAAGTGGTTTGAATACCTGTGGACCAACCAGAAGATCATGGATGAGTGGGACGTACTCAAGGAATTGCCCGACAATTTGAGAGCTGAGATTGCCATTAACATCCATTTGGATACTCTGAGGAAAGTGAGGATGTTCCATGACTGTGAGGCTAGGTTCTTGGAGGAACTGGTGGTCAGACTGCGCCCTCAGCTTTTTAGTCCTGGTGACTACATCTGCCGGAAAGGGGACCTTGGCAAGGAGATGTATATCATTAAGGAGGGAAAGTTGGCAGTGGTGGCAGATGATGGTGTCACTAAGTATGCCTTGCTGATGGCAGGCTGCTGCTTTGGAGAAGTCAGCATCCTCAACATCAAAGGGAATAAGATGGGCAATAGGCGGACGGCCAACATCCGAAGCATTGGCTACGCGGACCTTTTCTGCTTGTCAAAAGAGGACCTCATGGATGTACTAACTGACTATCCCAAAGCAAAAAGTATGCTAGAGGAACGGGGGCGAGAATTTCTGATCAATGAAGGGTTATTGGATGAAGCAGCAGCAGAAAGCACAGAGGGCATGGATATGAATGAGAAACTGGACTGGATAGAGAATGGCCTGGCAACCCTTAACAATCGCTTCTCCTATTTTTTGACTGAGTATGTGGCAGCCCAGAAGAAGCTCCAGAAGTGTTTCTTCTTCTTGGAGACCCAAATGAGGCAGCAGCCCTTGTCCAGCCACCCCATCAGTCCCCCAGGGGGAGGAGCACATGCCAAACCTTGAAATGCCAGCTCAACAGAGGTTTCTCATTCTAGAAGGGTTTCTCCTAGTTCTCCCTTGCTGCCTCCCTTCATTTTGTTTTGTTCTTCAATCCAACATTTTTTACATTTTTAATATTGTTGGGTGTTATTTCCGTGGGTTGTTGTTGCTGCTGTAGTTTTTGTCTTTTGATCTGGATAACAGAAGCCAGAGAGCATGCTCTGTGGATTTTAATATCTCTGCTTTTGTGACCACCTCATTATTGAAACCATGTGGGTTTTATCAGGACCTATGGAGATAAAGACTTTGAAAAAGAGAAATGGTTAGTGGACCCCACTGAACTAACAGTGAGGAGGCATTTCTCAGAGAATCATTTCTTAGAATCTTGAAGAAAAAGTAGCCAACATTGAGGAGAAAAAACTTAATAGAACAAAAAGGGGAAGGAGGAATCATACTACAAGTAAAAAAATACCTTAATACAAGTTGATTGACAACTCCTGTGATAGAGATTTTTATAACTAGAAGCCAAAAAAGGTTTTAGACTAGAAGACAACAGATCAGCACAATTAGGTTATTTCATCCCTGTTGGAGGTGGTGGTGGTGTAAAACTCTATTCCAATGTCATCATATATTACACCTTTAGCAGTAATGGATATACAGCTGGATGCTTTACTACCTCAGGTACATGACAATCTCTTAAAGGATGGACATATGCCTAATTTGATAATAGATTGTGTAACTTTTCAGATTTGAAACTTCTTTGCTCATCATTTCTATTGGAAGAATACTTGACACAAAAGTTGTTTGAGGAACTATCAAGATTGTGATTATTACTTTAAAATATAACATCCATGAAAGCTATACAGTATAGTATGCTGGAGTCATCCTTGCTGGAGGCAAACTATATTGAGAAGGTTTTTCAGTGACAGCCCAAATATCACAAAAGAAAATAAGTGAAAGTAAAAACCAATGTCTTCCTTTTCTAGATTTAACCATCTCAAGAACTATAGAGGATGAGCCGAAAAGCCTCCTAAAACTCTGTATTTTACAAGATGACCCATTCCCCCCCCCATAGAAAATGTGGGGAACCCAGTAGCATAAAGGTCAGAAATGAAGGTCTTGATATCTCCAGAAAGAAGTATCCAAAACCTAAAAATAAAAAGGGAAACAATATAAGAAAAATATTTGTGTAAAGATGAAAAATGGGAGATTTGATTTCTGCAGACTCTTTGAATATCTGGAGAAGAAGGCCAAAAAATATGATTAGGAACAAGCATAAGAATAAGACTAAGGCTAAAAACAAGAAAAGAAATATTTCAAAAGCAGAATCCAAGAGAGACAAGAAGACAATATAAACTTCCCTCACTTCCAGTATGTGGTTTGAATGCACAAGAAGTTGTTCAGACTATATTGTCACAGAAAAATCCTGTGGAGACATTGACTGCTTTCTGCTTTCTACATGAGACTCCAAAAGATGGTGTTTTTAGCAATCTTTTGCTCAAATTTCAATAAAATGTCAGGTAGTTTTATGTAACTGCCCCAAACCTATGGGATCATTAACACAATTTTGATGGAAACTAGATTCCTTACAGATATGAAAGTGGGCAAAAGTGGGCTCTGTAATGAGAAGTGATACAGAAAAGATGCAATATGCATTTTATCATAATAATGTCAGAGCACAATAGTTTGTTTCAACAATCAGGTAGCAACGTTATCCATAGAGTCTACTTACTTTTCAATAGAATCAGAATTAGAGTGAGATACTACTTCAAACTTTTGCCATCCAATTACTCTTGTACAGTACCTTTTCCCCAAATTATCAAGTGTCAGAACTTGAGAGTGTAAAAGAAATTGATAACTGTTCAGTTCACTGGTTGGCTAAAGTAGATGAGGTAGAAAAAGAGGCAGAACCATTAGTACAGCAAGTCGCAAACTAGCGTATCTCATTTTAAAAAACTGTGTTTCCAAAAATAAATTGGTATTATCCCTTAGTAGGAACAGAGATTGAGATTAGCAGAGTCAACACAGCGATCAGTTCATAGCCCAGGTGCAGTGGTATTTGTCATATTTAAAATGGCTAAAGGAGCATTGTAAACACAGGCCTTAGTCCCCCATGCAACATTGGACCCTTCTACATTAGCGGTAGAACCTCCTGATGGCGAGAACCCACCAAAATCTCATGGGAGACAATGCTTCGATCCGCCACATCAAACTAGACATGTGAAGTACGGATCAACCAAGTAAGTAACCAATAACTGATCTAATTAGAACATCTGAAGACAAATGAAATTATTTGAAGAGCAGTTTATGCTAATCTTCTGGACTGTGAAAATAATTTATAAACAGTTATATTGAATAGATGAGAAACTGTGGATAGGCTGAGCTGCTGCCACATAAATACCAGTACTAAAGATGAGCAAATTAAAGGTAAAAGTAACTCAGAGTACTAAAATAATATTAAAGTAAAGGAAGCTCCCAGGCAAATGAACTGCATGAGACTGAGACCTTTGACTATTATTGTTCATGCACACTTTTATAGGGGGATCTGTCAAACAATATCTGAAGTCATTGTTGGACCTTTTATTACATAATAGTAACCTAAAATAAATTAAGAGGATTTCTAAGAATGCATAACGTTAAAGAACATCTGATTTTAACACACCCATACTTAAGAAAGTGAAAAGGCACTTAGAGCAGGAAAGGGTAGTCCCACTTCAATAATTTGTTAATATAATAATACTTCTCTCAAATGGAGGAAGTAGGATGAACAAATAATTTTAAGTGATACAGATGCCCATTAACAGAGACAATTAATGTATTAACCAGAGAGGAAAACCTTAGGAAAGGATTGGAAGCATATCATTTATACAGGAAAGTTCTAAATTCCCCCACTCATTTACAGTTGGATTTAAATAAGTTGAGTCTGGGCAGGTTATCCTGCTATGGTAATAGAGTAGACCAGGTGTAGGCAACCTATGGCCCATGGGCCAAATTTGGCCCATGGCACCAAATAATCTGTCCTCCACCTTCACTCCAGTTGGTGCCATCGCCAGAACCAGCCACGGACTTGTTTACAGCTGTCATTTGATTTTACAAGTTTATGACACCTGTAAATGGTGGGGGGACCACCAGTCTGCCCCCCCCCCAACTGTTTGAGGGATCATGACCTGGCCCCTGACTGAAAAAGGTCGACAACCCCTGGAGTAGAACATACTGCCAGCGACTCAGCGCCGAGCATCAACATCAGGTGGTGGATTACTAACCTGACAACCCTGAGGACTAGAGGCCTTAGCGAAACTCACAGGGAAGGGTGATGGTCCCCAAGTGGATTAAATCCCATTTGAATCCATCTTCATGGAGGGCAGCAAATTCATCAATACTGGCCTGAGGCTGAGGGGGACTTTGCGTGCCAAAAGGGCTCAGGACCAGAAAGTGAATCGCAGAACTAGATTAGTGGTACGGGTGTCACACTGCGATGCAGAAGGCAGATGAAAAGCCATGGCATTATATTCACAGGACAGTCTTCATGGCTGATCACCATAGTGATTTGGAATCGGATACGGCATAAGAAGGAGGAGGTAAAAACTCAGCCTCTAACTCTAGGTGGGGCCCAGGCCTCACAGGGGGACTTCATTTCCCAAAAGCCTAAGTCAGTTCATTGACTGATTACTGCTTTGAGAAATTGACTTACTCTTCTGGTAACTGAAATCCAAAAACCAAAGGTTGGGAAACACTAACCTGAAAAATTGGTTAGAATCAGTGGAAGAATTGGCTGATTCCTCCTAATAAGGAATATTGTGTATTATTGAAGTCACACAAGTACTGCAGGACGAAATGAGCTCCCGTCTTTGTCCCAGCTCCTGCCAACCTAGCAGTTCGAAAGCAAGACATTGCAAGTAGATAAATAGGGACCACTTCGGTGGGAAGGTAACAGCATTCCATGCGGTCCGGTGTCTAGTCATGCCTGCCACATGACCACGGAAACATCTGCAGAAGCAGACAGCGCTGGCTCTTCGGTTTTGAAACAGAGATGAGCACTGCACCCTAGAGTCGGATATGACTGGCTTTCGAGCAAGGGAAACCTTTAGTGTATGTAAAATCAAGTAAAATAAGCAGCACAGTTATCAAGAAGTTCAAAGGGGAGGGAGAGTCAACAGAGTATCTTCATATGAAATTATTTCCCCTAAGTGTATAATAGAAGAAGAATGTGCTAGGAGTTTTAAGGTCATAGATGCAGATTTGCAAATTTACAAATTTGACCTCTAGAATATGATTCAGGAAAACCGAAATTAAATAAGGAAACAACAAATAACTGGCTGAGCTGCCAAGCAGGGTCATAGCCAGGGGGTAGCCAGGGTGGGCTTGGCTCATCCTGAGCTAGCACTTTGCCCACCCTGGTAAAGTGCAGAGGAATACATTGAAAAGAGGCTTTGTTGCCCACCCTGAAAAAATATTCGCCCACCCACATCTAGAATCCTGGCTATGGCCCTGCTACCAAGTCATAGCACAATCAGAACTAGGGAGTTCCCCTCCAACTGGAAGCAACATAAAGCAGCTAGATAATGGAATTTCAAATAAAGGAAACAAGTGCCCTTAGTAGCAAACCCCTCAAGAAAAGATGGAAGGACTAGTAGATGAATAGCATGCCTTGCTAATCTTAAAACAAATGTAAGAACCACAACCCTTTGTAAGCCCTGTTCAATTGTTTGACATTATAACTACAGTGATACCTCATACAACGTCCAAACTTGGTTCCACAAGTTTGGACTTTATACGGATTTGGACTTTGTATGAGGCATGCAAAATCCTATCCTTGATGCCTCATACAATGTCCAAATCCTTGCTGCGATGCCTCTCATACAACGTCATTTCCATAGAGATACATTGTACTGTGACAGCACAGACTTCAGTGCAAAGTCAAAGAAATAGACAGGAAACTGACAGAACTTTAAGAAATCATTGACATGTTACAAAAACATGTCAAACAACCCTGATTTTAGAGGACAAACCATACAACAAGTTTTTAACTTTTGAAAACTTTACGAAGTGCAGGTTTAAAAGTTAACATGTCCCATCATGCAGCACAGTGTTAAGTTGCAGCCATTTTGTACAAGCTACTGTAAACAATTACTGGATGGAAGCAAGGACAAAATGGATGCCAACATGTCCTATCATGCAGCACAGTGTTAATTATCCAAACAGCAGCAAACACCAAACAATTAAAATCGCGCTCAAAACCACTCCTAAACACTCTTCACCTCGTGCAAAACCCACAAGAGCAATGCACGCATGTGTCCTGCCTTTTATACTGCCCAGTGGAAAAAAGAGGCCAAACGGCGAATATTGGTTCCTGAAAAATGGTAAAGCCGTTTGTGGCCAGAAATATATCTCCAAAGATTTTAATGTAACCAATAAACTCTAATCATTAAAAAGTCTTCATGCGTAACTTATTCCATCCAAATCCCAAACATGGATTCATGTGTTAAACGTAAAGGAAAAACTGTATCAATAATGTATTAATAATGTCTTGGCTAGTATAGATAATTATATATAGTGTCTTGGATCCTTATATCTCAAGGCAATAGTTATCATTGAAAGAAAGCTTACAGCACATGTAAGTGCCAGCAATGAAAGCTTGTATACTGACTTTCATCAGGTTTGGGACTCAGACAACTATATACATGTATTTGGGGAAACTTCCAAAAATTAAAAAAAGGAACTACACAGAGTATTGCTTCACTGAGCTCACATGAAGGTGGGATCTGATAATGTTAAATGGTTCTGTGAATTGGGATTTATATGGAGAATACATTGATTTTGTAAAGTGTTGTGGCAGTGTGATCAACTGTACAGCAACTTCCCATTTTGCACATGAGTATGTTGTCAAGTTTGAGGTTGGTGATAGCATAAAGAGTGATCATTTACCCCTGAGAAAGAAAGAGCCAAACATAGTAAACCTCAATTAAAATTGTAGTCTTTTCTCAACAAATATCTAGAAGTGCCCAGCAGTAGAATAATTAAATGATCACCAATAGAGGATCTTGTACTGACTCATTTACTGAAGACTGAGGAATATATCACAGAATCATAGAATAACTGAGTTTATTTCTGCTCAGTGCAGGAATCCAAATCAAAGATCTGACAGATGGTTATCCATTTTTTCCTTGAATGCCTTCACTACCTCCCAAATTATTTTATTTATTTATTTATTTATTTATTTATTTGTCAAACTTATATCGCTGCCTTCCTCGCTTCACCTCGGTGACCCAAGGCAGCTCACATCAGTATAAAACAATCTTAAAACCAAATTAAAACTATAAAAATACTTAAAATGTCCACATGGACACACACCTTAACTCCTTCTTAACCCCACCCCCCGCCGCCACCAAGTCCGGGCTAGATTAGTCGGCAGGGATGAGATATAGAGCCAGATGCCCCCATGCTCACTGGCACAGACATGTTTTAAGGGCCTTCCTGAAGGGGTGCAGCTCCGCCTGAAGGCACAATTCTGATAGCAGGAGGTTCCAAAGGGCCGGGGAGGTTACCGAGAAGGCTCTCCTTCTGGTACTACTAAGGCGATCCTCACTGGCTGATGGAACCATCAAAGAGCCTCTGCAGTCTGCCCTTGTAGGACGGGTCTAGGGTTACCATAATCCCCTCCCACAAAAATAAGACAGAAGTAAAGGTTTCCCTTGCTCAAAAGCCAGTCATATCCAACTCTAGGGTGCAGTGCTCATCTCTGTTTCAAAGTCGAAGAGCCAGCGCTGTCTGCTTCTGCAAACATTTCCATGGTCATGTGGCAGGCATGACTCGACACCGCAGTGCACAGAACACTGTTTACCTTCCCCCCGAAGTGGTCCCTATTTATCTACTTGCCATTTCTTGCTTTTGAACTGCTAGGTTTGCAGGAGCTGGGACAGAGACGGGAGCTCATTCTGTCCTGCAGTATTTGTGTAACGGCTGCTGCTACAGATGCCATGAGAAAAAGGCACATCCCCCCCCCTTCTGTCAATAATATGCACATAGTGAGGCAAAGTGCAGAGATAATGTCAAGGACAGGCTGAGGTCAGTTAACATGTAACAGGTGCAAGCAATCATCGTAGCTCAGCTCTGCTGTGATTGACAGTTAATAAGATACATTGTAACCTTAAGTGTTTTGCTGGTTGTAGAAATAGAAGTTGCTTGCAGAGCTTGTTTTGCAGAACAGAGCAAAGCAGAGTAGAGCAGAGCTGAACAGTGCTGGATGTAATGCTAATTTACTTTGTCTGTAAATGTTGTTAATATACCAGTTTGATTTAAACTAAATCTGGTGTATTGCAACTCAGACTGCTACAACACTCACTCAAGACTAACACTTTCTTCCTTGTTCACCAAGCTGCTGCTGCCACCTGCTGGTGGTTCCAATAGAAGTGCAAGAAAAATGAGGGGTTTTTTCTCTCCAAATCAAGTGGTTTGAAAACCGTGAATTTTCAATGTTTTTTATGGAACTAGACGGGACAGTTGCAAAACTTGAAATTCATGGTTTTTCGTGACATATGGCAACTCTAGACGGGTCAAAAACCTTAATTGGTTCTATTGTCATTCTGATCAACAGTCAAGAAGTTTTTTTCTGATTCACCTATATCTGGTTTTCTGTAGTTTCAGTACATTATTTATTTATTTATTTATTTATTTATTTATTTATCATGCAACTTAAAATGAAAGCAGAAATTTGATTAAAATCCTATCCCCTCTCAGTCTCCTTTTTTGCAAGGCTATACATGCCCAATTTTTTCTGTCTTTTTTCATACAGTTTGGTTTCCAGTTCCCTAAGCATCCCTGTTGCTCTCCTTTGATCTTGTTCCAATTTGTTGATTTGGCATCCATATTAAAGTGTGGTGTCCAGAACTGGAGACATAACTCTAGATGCAGTCTAACTAGTGCCAAATTGAAGAATAAGAGTCATTAAACAATTATCTAAACACAAAGCACTAGGAATATATGGATTACCAAAAGAAATAATTCGCAGATGGCTATAAAAAATCTTCAAGGAAGCATGGACACAACTATACCCACTGATTGGCAAAAAACAACAACAACCAATACCACTGTGGGGGAGGGGAGTAAACAAGAATGTACACAATACTGAGGCATCTCACTCTTAAACCATAAAGTGAAAATTTATACCAAAATTAGGGCTGCCATAATTCTATCTCCCCCCCCCCCAAACCTGGGACTGCCATGTGACATCATTGCATTCTTCAAACTCTATGAGCCCGCAGAATCCCTGACCAGGGCAGGCAGCCTCTATCAGTTTAAAATAAACTGTAGTCCAGAGCCTGTTCCTTTATTTTTGAATAAACTTTTCTTGGGCCACTCTTGAAATTGCCCTTCCTCACACTGAGGTCAACCCTATCCTACCCTTCACCACCACACCACCCCCAATTGAGACCGACTCACCTTCAAACCACACATCCCTTGGAAGAAAGCTCTAAAAAGTGGTCTGGAATGGGAATACAGCCCTTGGAGTCCTCGTTTCCCTCCAGAAGGAGAAAAGGAAAGGACTTGTTTTGGAAGAGGTCCTTTGTTAAATGCATAGAGTCAGCATTCCTAGAGAGGAAAGGAACACTGTGCAGAAGAAGGGAACACTCTTCATTTCCTATCCACAGTGTTCCCTTCCTCTAGGAATACTGACTCTATGCATTTAACCCTTTGCAGTCATGTGAAGAAGGAATCCTCCATAGAAATGGCCATTTCTTGCTTTTTACATATTTTCTCATGAACCAGGATTTTTACATGTTTTTCCTTGAACTGGATGGGACAGCTTGAATCCGGAAAAATTCACAGAAAAACGGAAGCAACATAAAACATCCATGCACATCACATCTCATGTCTCTACATCTTTGTATGAGGACCTGCATTGTAAACAGTGCCTCTCTGGTACCCATAGAATTCCAGGAGACAAATTGTGTTTCACTTGTGCTTTCTTCAGACTTATTACAGATTCTACTATGGATGATTTTCAAAAATACCTTAAGAGCATAACTCATGTAGCTAATCATTCTGTACTCCTCACAGGACTTTGTGTTTGGTTTTTTTGGCTGTGTAACAAAGGTTGAGAGCAACCAATCGCTCGGAAGGATCCCTGTGTCATAAATGGTGTTAAAAAGGTCCATCAATTCTTTGATGTTAACTTGAGACAAAAGTTTCAAAATTTGAAACTATTACCAGTTGTAAAAAGCCATATTGATTTGTATACTTATTTGTTATGCTAACCAATCACGCTGCACCTCTGTATCTGATGTGTACAGGAGTGTAGTTAGAACAAATCAAGGAATATAAGATGAAGTAGACTTGATCCACGTTGAAGTGGATGCCTGACAAAGTGGACTTGATCCACGAAAGCTCACACTGAAATATAACAGTTAGTCTTTAAAATGCTAAAGCGTTTTTGTTTTGTTTATTCTATAAGAGAAAAGAAACAGTTATCCACATATTCCAAATACAGAATTCAAAACCACTTTACTTTCCAGTAGTGTTATTTCTTCCCAAATATTGTATTTGCATTACTTTTCGTATTGGGGTTTGGAGTCTTAACCAAAGCCAAGACCTTAAGCAGAATGAGATGGCCTTCCAGAGCGTAACTGGAGATGAAATAGTTCACTGGAGACGGAAGAGATAGTTGTTAGTTATGAGGCATGGAAGTGGGAAGGGAAGTTCAGCTCATAATTTTTCTTAAGTATTTTCAGAGTACAATATCAGAGTGGCCACCAGAGGGAACAGGAAAATATTTCTCTCTATTTCTCTGACCTGCTACTAATAACACAATGTGCTAACTGTTCAAGCCATGCAAGATAAATGAGGACTACAGCCTACCTAACTCAAAGGATGGAGAAGCACCAAAAACAAACAAACAAACCCTTGGATTCTTCTTACATTTAGATTGTTATTATTATTTTTAAAAAAGCTTGGAATTGTAAATTGTGCACATCCTGTGATATCACAAAGCTTAGAGATACCAAAGACCTGATTTGTCTTCTTAACCTGAAAACAGCAGATGTGGGTAAACAAGAGCCCAGATCATCTTTGACTTCTGATTTGCTCTTCACTTCCTTCAAAGCCTAACATTTTCTCAACAAACTTCCTATCATAAGGCAAATTGTTTTTCACATGTTGATCATAAACACAATGTTTTGCAGGATGTAATTTAAGGCAGGACTTCATTGTAGACCCAGAAAATATGAAGTAATAATAAATTACACTGTAAATATGAGTCCAGGTATTACATACATAATTCAAAAAGAAATCAGTAACCTCTGATAATAATTCTATCCCCTCTTTCATATTCAGTTATTCATACAGTACTTGTGTTCCATATCTGAGTCAGCCTTGGCCAAGAAAGGCGGGGTATAAATTAAAAGTGTATTGTATTGTATTAGTTACTGTATATCAAAACACTTCCCTCATTCAAGCTACTCTTTAGCACAGGGTATGCTTAGACAGTGGAGCCTGGCATGCTGTGGTCCATGGGATCACAAAGGGTCAGATTCAACTATTCAACTGAACAATAACAAATCCTTAAGCAGCTGATTTGGCTTCAGTATCCCAACTGGGTGTTTGCCCTACAGGGCTACAGTTATGTTCAAGAGAGGTTTAGTGGAGCCAAGGCCCTCTGGGTCAAAGCCCCAGGATTTTTTCTTCTTCCTTTGTAGGGATTATGACATCATCTGCCACCTCCTGAGGCTTTCCCTGTTGCCTCTGTGGTTAGCTGTAATCCTCAGTGTAGTTGGAGAAGAAACTTTTTCCTAAAAACAGTATCCTGTTGCATGCCATCCCTGTTGTGATGCAAAATGTTTGAGGGTAGTTTATTCTTGGATGGGCTTCGTAAGATGTCCATTTAGCTTTGTAAAGAAAAGAAAACCAACTGATCTTAGAAACAAAAAGTGCTAGAATTTCTGATCTTTCTGCCTGAGTTTTTGGTTTCCTAGTAGTAGAGCAGGCTGCCTATGAAGATTGCCCTAATGAATATTCTCACTTCTTAATTTAACACTAGATTATTGGTGCCCAGATAAATCTTGGTGCCATCTAGCAGTTTAATCTGCCACAATGACTTCAATCTAAGGTTCCTCTGAGGTGCCTTGGAAAATTTAAATGGCACCTCCCCACTGCCTCAGGCTCACTGTGTTGGTGATAGTACTGCGGCTGCCCCTTCACTGTTGCCACAATAGTCTGCCAGGGCTCAGTGAAGTAAAAGGGAGTTTGCTGGGTTATTTTGCATGCCAATATGGAGCCAGCCTGGACTTTGCTTTCCTGCAAGGTTCAATTTTGCAACTGTTGTTGTTGTTGTTGTTGTTGTCAGCGGCGGTGGCGGCATTGTCATTGTCATCATTGTTGTTGTTGTTGAGTCACACAGTCGAATCCAATCCTTCATGACCTAATGGACCATCAAATGCCAGGTACCCCTATCCTCCACCATCCTCCTCAACCCGCCCAGCTTTGGGCCCATTTCGTCAACAATGCCATTTAGCTATCTCATTCTCAGCCACCCCCTTCTTCTTTTGCCCTCAACCTTTTCCAGCATCAAGGCCTTCTCAAGTGAATCCTCTCTTCTCATTTAATGCCCAAAGTACTTTAACTTAATCTTCAATATTTGACCTTCCAAGGAGCAGTCAGGGTTGATTTATTTTAAGATTGACCTATTTGTTCTCTTTGCTGCACAGGGTACTCTCAAAAATGAAGTGGTATCAAGAGAAATATTGGTCACATCCTCAGAAACAAATCCATTCACATAAAAGGAACTTTACATTATCTCGTAAAACAGCTTGGCTTGCTAGGACTGTTTCCACCAGGGCCAGTCCTACCATTAGACAACGAGCAATAGATCTGGTATATCATTTAAAAGGTTAGCAAATGATTGGTTATTTACTCTATTATTGTAATTTCACCACTGTAGAGTCCAAGTATTAATTGCAATGTGACAGGAGTTCGGGGGTTAACCAACAAGTCATTTATTACAGCTCAGTTCGGACTGGGGAAACAGGGATGAGGTAGCAACTTATATACAGACAGAATGGCAGTTACAGTGATACATTTGCCCGGGCTTTGTTAACGCGGGATACCTGTGCTTGAACAAATCAGATTACATTGATAACACATGAATACAGTGCCTTACAGAAAGGGCACACTTTTACAGCAATGACTTAAAGGCGATTGCAAACTTAAAGCAATATACGTTTGGACACAACATTCCTCCCCACCCCCCAGCATGGAACCCACTCTCCATACCTTTGAGGAGGACCACAGGTCCGTCTAGGGCGCCCAGCCTCGGTGGGGCTTAGGGCAATGGATGTGGGAGAACCAGGGTCTATGGAAGTGCTGGTGGACTCACTGGTTGACTTAGGCAAGCTAGGAGTTTTGGAAGGCTTACATGAAGCAGGGATTGTGGGGGACATACTAGTAGTAGGAAGTGGGGGCGATAGTCGAGGTGTAGACCCAAGACTCAGACCTGCCAGGGATTCTACCGACTCCGAAGGAGTTCTTGGCGAGAGTTGCACTGTGGCGTTACCTTGTGACGGTGCCAAAACTGTACCCATAGAGCGAGGGACATTGGAAACATACATCAGCCTCATGACCAAGACCACAGAACTGTCTTGTGAAACCCAATTGTCCCTTCCCCTTTTGTGGCAGCTTCCCCCTGATCCCAGGGACAAATCTGTACTTTTCCCCTTGGGGGACTGGACGCGTGCGGGTCATTGTCTACCACAGGACCGGCGGTGTTTGACTCTGGGAGGTTCGAAGAGCATAACACAAAACTTGAGCCCCATTGGGCAGCTGTAGGACTTCTAGACGCGGCCTGAGCCGCATCGGCAGGGGAAACTTTGTATGAGTTTCCTGGGTAGAGGCGATCACTGGTGACTGGCTCAGTGATATGAGAAATATGAGCGGGAGGGGGGGTCTGACTCCCCCAGGGAAGGACTGCCCGAATGCGACCGCATTTCAGCTAAGTCAGTGATGACAATTTTCCATGCCACGCGGAGATGTGCCTTATCCTTCCCCTCTCTCCCCGAGGAACCAGCTGCGTAAGGGCGACGCACCCTAGCGCCAAAGTCTTGGCCAAGACTGAGCCACCAAAATTGACTCTTGCAATTTACCCCATTATATTCCCTCAAGGGTATGGCAGCCTCGCAACTATGGCTGTGACAGCATCTGTTAAGGCCACAGGACTGCCTTGAAAATTTCGAGCCCTCCTGCCCCCAATGTGATGGTTTCCTCCCCGATCCCGGGGGCGCTTGTGGAACTTCTTGAACCAACACCTTTCTTCCACCCAAACCTCGGGGAAGTAGCTGTAAAGCCTCTCTTGCCCAAATCTCTAATTCGCAGTCGAGTCTGCCCCCACCCCACCCCCACAATGGCTACCAGCAAACGCCTTTGGGTGGGCAATGCCGGTGCACCCGACCAGCAGAGAATGCAATACCACAACCCATAGGACAGACAGAACTATCACAATGTCTTCCCAAGATGACTCTCCTCCCTTCACTAATAGTTTATTACATGCTAAACCATCCTGACGTATTGCTGAACCTGGTGGCGGCAGCCACCCCATCTGAACCCACAGAATAATAAACAGAAGGGGATCTATATTTGGGGCAGTCCCAATGTCCAAGTGAGAATGGAGATTCGGGACAGTGAGGAACTGCCACATCTCCCAGGACTTGCATTCAATTGTGCCCTGCGGCATGGGTCTATCCAGTCCAATCTCCAGACAGTCTTTCAGCGCAACCTGCGCTCGGCGGATATTTGTATGAACAACCTCGACTGTGGGATCTGGACCGACACCCCCCCCCAGAAACCCCACCCACCCACCCAATATGACAGGGGTTAGCCTGAACCAAATTGATGCGGTGATACCTAGGGGCCCAAACCACTGAGTACCCAGAAAGTTGTTCTTACCCACCTTGACCACAACAAGCGGGAGTTTAGTGGTGATGCTTTTGAACTTGACATCAAACATGCCCACGCCGAGCACAGGGATGTGGCGGCCTTACACATCCCTCAATTGGACCTGCAGAGCCCTCAACTTGGTCCAGTCTGCTGGCGGAATCTGGAAAAACTCACACTGGGCAAGGATAGAGTATGACGATTCTGAGTCAACCTCCATGCAGCAGCGATGACCCTGGAGACTGACATTGATGAAGAACTGGCCCGTTACAGCACAAACACTTGAGTTGTAGCCTTTACCTTGACAGGCGTTGATCTTGGAGATCCGAAGCTTGGAAATTCGGGTGCACCTTCCCTTGACAACCTTTGTCTTGGGAGGGCCTATCGGCATGCTGATGGACACCCTGGTTCCACAACTTCCAAGCAGTGCTGAGTGTGGAGACATCTTCTCCCTCAGCCTGGGCACGATGCGATGGTACCCTGGGACAATACGACATGCTGGCGTAGTCCCCCTCCATGGTGGTGCTTGAAGACGCTGGTGCACCGCACGGACTGTGGTGATAGCTCGTTGGCCCCCTCTGGACCAGCGCAGTGAATCTCGCCTGAAGCTGCTCTCCTCAATCTTAGACACGTCAAACCCTCCGAGCGGTGTTGCTGCAGCAGGAGATCCCATCCTCGTCGCCAATGTTGAGTCCAAGTATTAATTGCAACGCGACAGCAGTTCGGGGATTAACCAACAAGTCATTTATTACAGCTCAGTTCGGACTGGGGAAACAGGGGCAAGGTAGCAACTTATATACAGACAGAAAAGCAGTTCCAGTGATACATTTGCCAGGGCTTTGTTAATGCGGGAAACCTGTGCTTGAACAAATCAGATTACATTGATAACACATGAATATGCCGCCTTACAAAAAGGGCGTGATTTTACAGCAAAGACTTAATGGTGATTGCAAAGTTAAAGCAATATACGTTTGGACACAGCAATAATAGAGATTCATCAATTAAGCTGTCTTGGTGCCCCCATGACCTTTTCCATTCCTATGGAAATGTTTAAACTCCTGCTTCTGCCACACAAAACTGCCATTCTTGAGGGATGGCTAGTTAGAGAACAGAGCCTCATTTCAAAGACAACCCACATCTCATTCCTGCAACTACCCACATGACAAGCTTGTGTGCTTATTTTGTAGTCACTCTTAGAGTGTCAGGATATTTCTGGGTGAGGAATGATAGCTTGATATCTCCTGGAATGGTATGAAAACAATCACAGTCTAGTATCAGAAGCATTTCAAGGTGGGATCAAGATTCCTCTTCTGTCCTTCTTTGAGGTGGTATCTGCTTATTAGTCTTGGCCAAAGAAAAAGAAATCATGTAGTAAATCTTGTGCTCATCTAAGACAAAACAGAGTTGCTTTGATCATCATCTTAATTGATCAAGAACAAGATCTTATCTATCTCCCACACATAAGCCACAGCCATCCTAAATTCTTCTTGCAACTGAGAGTGATTTCCTTAATTTCGGCAAGGTGACTCACAAAGTAGTACCTGGCATGTTGAGAGCATCCAGCACAGCAATTTATGTGACGAGCACATTCCATTTCTGCGTGACACCTTTCCCTCCTCGCTTTAGTAGTAGGAGTGAGCTGATTTCCACAAACTGATAGGCCTCATGTCCTTTGATCACAGAGATGCTAGTATGAAAGCGATTCCCTAGACATAGAAAGATGCTTCTCCATTTTTAATGCCTGTTTCACCACAAGACTTGCTAGATGAATGTTAATAACCTGATACAATTCTGTAAAGCAGGGATGGGCTGTGTGTGTGTTTTTTTTTAAAAAAAAACTAAGTTCAAGGTATAGCAGACCAAAAAAATTCTGTTGCCTGAAGCAAGCTACACCCCCCTCAGTCATGATCAAACCACATTACTTTATCACATGATATAACAAGTATTACAAGAAACTCTTGCCAGCCCTAGAAGTAATGATATAAAAAAGGTTGCCCTTGCTCGAAAACCAGTCATATCCGACTAGAGTTCAGTGCTCATCAACATTTATAGCCAAAGAACCAGTGCTGTCTGCATCTGCAGACATTTCCATGGACATGTGGCAGGCATGACTAGACACCAGAGTGCACGGAATGCTGTTTACCTTCTCACCAAAGTGGTACACATTTATGTACTAGCAATTTCTTGCTTTCGAACTGCTAAGTTGCAAGGAGCTGGTAAGGAGACAGGAGCTCCCTCTATGCATGACTGTAGCCAGGGGGTGGCAAGGGTGGGTGTTGCCCACCCTGAGTTAGCAGTTTCCCTACCCTCAAACTTCCGGCTGCTTAGGGACTGTGGTGGCTTAGTGGCTAAGACGTTGAACTTGATGACTGGAAGGCTACAGCCCTGCCTGCATGGTGCAGTACTCGGGTCTCGAACTGTTGACCTGCCGGCCTTCCAGTCATCAAGTTCAGCATCAAGTTCAGCGTCTTAGCCACTAAGCCACCACAGTCCCTATATATAGCAGTAGAAATTGCCTACCACTGTGGCTGCCTCAACATTTCTAAGGATAGTAACTTCAGCCCTATCCTGAGATGGGTCAACTGGAGCCACGTACAAGCATGTTAGCTCAGGAAGATGGAAAGTGTTCTTAGAACCAAGAGGCAAGCTGGTTTCTGAGTCACTAATAGGAGAAAGAAAGAAAGAGCTATAGGCTGGGCTGGGATGTATTCTAAAAATAATACAGGCTGCAAATCAAATCACAGCAAATCTAAATTGTTCGGATCAGACTTTCCAGTGTCATTGCAACCTTAGCTAAGCATTTGCAAACTTCATTTTGAAAAAAACTTTTCCTTACATAGATTAAAAATCTGTTCAGTTCAATTCTAGGACTGCATTTTAAAAAAAAGCATAAATGTAAACAGGAGCCACACAAAGAAAGGTTATTTGGTTACATGGAGGGGTGGTGGTGGTTAACGGACAACAATGCCAGAGCATCTTTCAAATAGCCCAGAAACAAATAATTAAAATTAAAGGTGGAGCAGAGCCATGATCATAGCTGTCAAGTAGACCTTATTGGCCGGGAAAACCTCTTATTTTACCCTCTTTCCCGCTGTCATCCCTTATTAATTAGACTGCAATGCCCTATTGCCGCCATTGGAGTGCAGCACAGGATAAGCATAGCTGTCAAGTATCCCGTATTTGCCAGGAAATTTCCCTTATTTCCAAATCCAAAACTTGACAGGTATGGCCATGATTCACACAATTGGAATACAGTGTTGCTATTTGCAGAGTCAATGGTATCCCCTTCCACCCCACTCGGATTCTATTATTTCCTCTGAGTTTAGCTGTAATCCTTATAGCTGCTGGAGATAAAGGGTCTTCCCTCAGCAAAAAATAAAAAAATAAAAAATAGTGTAACCCAAGAATTCTCAACCTTTTATATCTGGGGGCTGGGTGACATTCCCTCAGACAGCTTCGGGGGCTGGACAGCTATTTTGCGCTTCCTGCACCACATGGCACTTCCTAGTGTGGTGGAGGTAAGGCACATGAAATGGTGCCATGGGTCACATCCGGCCTGTGAGCCACAGGTTGAGAATCCCTGCTGTGGCCTATCCTTGTCTGAACAGAATATTGAAATGAACAGTTCTGATCCATTACCTTTACAAAAGACTCACTTCTGAAGAGGAATACTGCTTTGCTTTTGCTCCTTGCTTTGCATCAACACAGCTGTCTGCATTTATGCACTCTTGACGGAGACATGTCCATGATGGCTGTCATATATCAATCTTTGATTATTTCTTTGCTGATACATTAACACTAAGGCTACCATGAAATGTCATTGCACCAAACTCCTTTTCTAGAATAAAGCAGTACAAAATAAATAAATAAATAAATAAACCAGACACACACACACACACACGGAAGGAGAAATAGGTCCGGGGGTGGTGGTGGTTAGAAAGCACAAAAGGGGAACATCTTCTGGATATCAGGGGAATTTCTATAATGACCTGTGCTTGACATAGAATTTAATGGGATAGGGCGTGGCTAAGATGTGCTGAGAGCAAGACATGTTTCGTCTTGACTCGCGCAGAAATGGGGAAAGAAAGTGAATTTTAAAGCAAATCTATCCGACGGGCTGTCTTAAAAACATAAAATCCGGATTTCCGAGGTGCTTTGGACAACAAAGAGGTGTGGCGTGGGCTCGAAGTCCGAAAATTAAGTGGTAAACGAAGCGGTAAGTGAGGCACGGCGAAAGTCGGGCCGAACAAGCCACTTTGGACTCGGACGGGAGCTCAGCGCTTGGAAAAAGTGGAGGATAAGCGCAAGGAAATCAAGGATTCGATTTAAACTTTGGAGCAGTGGTGATGGAGGTGAGATTCCCCCGTATTAGCTGGTAGTAAAGTGTAAATGAGCATTGAGGTTACAACTTGAGAGAGGGAAGAAGGAACAATGGCAGAGGGTCAGTTTAAAATCGAAACCTAAGAGAAGGGGGAGGAAAAGCGACTTGGGTGGAGAAGAAAATGGAGAACAACGGGGACTGAAACCAACGAGTGACCAGTAAACTACAAGAAAAGGGAAAGTCAGAAAGGTTTTAAGAAGGTTTTAAGAACTTGGGGCAGTGTGGAAAGCAAAGTATTTCACTCGGATATCGCCATTGCTGGTTCAAAACTGCGGTTGGTGCACCCGGTTTGAATACTTTTCATGGGGCGAATTGGATTATAGTTTTGGGCTATTTTTTTTTTTTGGCAGCTTTGGGCTCGAAGAAACCTATTTTCTGGTCTACAATATTCTTGGTCCGTTAATTGTGGATTAGTGGCTTTTCCACCCTCATTCTTTTTTCTTCAATACTCTTTCTTCAAACTGGGTTTTTGGATACATTGTAAATGGAACTCTGAGTTGAAAAAATATAACAATTGGAGGTGTGTGGTTTCCGTCAAAGGGGCTGGCTAGTATGCTTGGATTATAAAGATGTGTGGAACTTGGATACTATAATAAAGAAGAAGAGCTTGAGAGGATTATAAGGCACATTGGCTGCATTGTGAATTATAAAAATTTTATTTTTCTACCTTTTACTTCTCATCAGCTTGGGAAAGTGAATTTGGGTTTTTGGAATCTTTTCTTTCATCTCTTCACCTTTGTTTTGGATATGCAGTGGTTGGAAATTTCAAGAGACTGTGGCACGAGAGTGTGGGAGTGCTGGAGCAATTTCAAGGAAAGGGTTCAGCAAGAGCTAAGAGTGTTGCAGCATTAAAGCTTTTGGTTGAAGTCACTATGGATAAGGTTACAAGGGGAAAAGCGAAGGAGGAGGAGCCTCTAGTGAAATCTAAGAAGAAGGAAAAAGCACCAGTTGAGGAGGCTCCTCCATCAGCATCACCATCACCTTATGATCAGACTCAAATAATGGTTGAATTTGGTAAATTGTTCCAGAAATTTGAGAAGATGGAAGAAGCGAGAGTGAAGGATAAAAATGAAATTTTGAAAAAACAGGACAAAGTGGTTACAACGGTTATGGATTTTTCAAAAAAAGTAGATTTAAGCTTACAAAAATAGAGGGAAATGTTAAGTTGATGCAAAATGAGGTGAAATCTATGAAAGGGGAAATAAAAGGGATACAGGAGGAAATGAAGGAGAATAAGATGAAAGTGGATGAGCATGAAAAAAGGATTGATGTCATGGAAGAATTGATGAGAAAACAAAACATTGTGATACACCATATAATGGAAAGAATGCCAGACCAGCTAAGAGATAGAATTGTTCAATGGTTAAATAATTTGAAAATGGGGAAGGATTTCGTACAGGAGGATATTGTAAGTGCATATATAGTGGGGCCAAGAAGGGGTAAAGGTGCACAAAGAAATGTCTTGGTTAAATTTGCAAATTGGGGAGACAAGCTCAAAGTAATGACATTTTTAAAACAAGCTGGTTTTGGCGCTCTGAAAATTGATGGGTCTGATGTGGAAGTATACAATGATATTTCTATTAAGGAACGTGTTTGGAGGTATAAGATGAAACCGGTAACTAAATTGTTGATGAAAAAAGGTGTAAGATATAATTGGCGATTTCCACAACAGTAAGATTATTCTATGGAAAAAAATGCAGGTGATTGATGCAGGGACTGATGCACTGGGGTATTTGAGTTTGCTTGATTTGGTTAAGGCAGGTTCAAATGAGTGGTTAGTTTTAAGAAACTAACTTGTATGTTTGTTTGTCTCTATGTATGTTTTGGACTCAGTACTTTTATTATAATTAATTTCCCCTTTTCTTTTTCACCAACACGTTCTCCTTTCACTTTTCTTTCTTTTCTTTATATAACTAAATAAAAGCTATCGTTACCCCAGTATCAATAGCAGTTGTTATTCTAATACTACAATTAGATTCTCTGGTACTACAAACTACTGTACATCAAAATTCTACTAAGCCATCCTTAAGTCCAGCCAATTTTGACAGATGTTTTCATCAAAGGGTAGATTCTAGTTTATCTAATGCATTAGTGAGGAACCTAAGACCCAGTACACATAATTATACTCTAATTCTCATCCTTCTAGCTCCTGGACATTCTGGCTGGGGTTGATGGGGGAATGGATTACAAAACCATTGAGAGGTCCACATTTTCCTCATCTCTGATGACTACAACCAATGGTGCTGAATCTCTTCCGGATCAAGGACTGAGCTAACTTCTAGAGCAGTCCTCAAGAACACTATCCAAATGGTGGACGGGCTCCTAAACAGAAGAGTGGAGCCAAAAATATACTTATATTTTAACTTAATGCTCTCATAACTAAGGCTTACAAAAAGCATTTTAACAACATTTACTAAAGATGGCAAAATGGGCAAAGAGATTAACATAAGGTGTGGTAAGGCAAACCAAATATTGGGACAGTTAACTCTGCTCTTACAACACAAGGCAATATCAATCAACACAAAGAAACACCTCATACAAAGCATATTCATTCCTACTTTATGTTACCAGTGCCAAACATGGACACTTACAATAAAACATAAATGAAAGTTGGTCGCCAGGGAAATGAAATGTCTGAGGAAGGCTGCTAGAGTGACTAGAAGGGATAAAATCAGAAATGAGGTTATAAGGGAAAGAATTGGAATAGAACCAATCTTAAACTATGTACAGAGACAACAAATAAAGTGGTTTGCCCATTTGGAGATAATATCTTGGAATTCCATACCTTACAAGGAGTATGTGGAAAGAGGAGAAGGACAAAGACCATGAGGCAGACCCAGAGAAAGGTGGAGATAACATCAAAGAAGTATTACAAGAGCACCAAATAACACTGATGGAGGCCGCTAGAAGTGTCAGAGCAAGAACTTTGTATCGCCCTAGACACCCAAAGGGGTGGTGGTGGCGGCGGCGGCGGTAGTAGTAGTAGTAGGAGGAGGAGGAGGAGAAAAAATCTGGGAAAGTACCAGAGCATGTTTTCACAAAGAAGGCGACATAACAATCTGGAGAATGATGGTGCGGCAGATGCTAATAGAACTTGGATGGCCAGATTTATATTCAGTGCCTTAGGATTCCCAACCCCTAGTGCAGATCACACCATTCCTGTAGACTTCCTTCACTTGAATAAAAATACTTTTCACCATTTACACTCATACCTTTCACAGCTTTAAGGGGGAAAAGTATAAAATAGGGAGCCCCTTCTGTAAGTGTACAGTCACCTTCCTCCCAGAGAAAGGACAGGAGGTGCGACAAGATTGTGAAGCCAGAAACTACTAATGAGGTCCTGTTCACCCCTTCACATTTATGCGAAGAAAGAAAGACCTATAAGGGCTAGGTATTCACTCAGATTTGGTCCCCAAGGTTTATTTTATAAAATTTAGATATGAAAGGGTTAAAAAACAGCAGCAGGTATAAGTATATACGAAAACAGCAAAAAGCATACATGTAAATATATAGGATAAAAACAAAGATATATTTATTTTTATAATACAAAAAGAGAAAGGAAGAAATGGCTAAACTACACGTGAGCAATTGACATGTGTTGATTTGTCCCAATTGGTGTGTGATATTGCAGATTATTTGAACAATGAGTATGCCACTTGATTATATAAAGAGATTAGCTGCCTTGTATGTTTTGGATTATTGTATTTCAATCTCTATGACAAAGGCAATATCATCTCACATTTGGCAGGTTGCTAAGTGGTGAAGGGGAGACTTTAAGCAGATCAGCTGCTATTCTTTTTAAAGGACAGCAGAGAACATGTGAGACAAAAGCAAATAAACCAGAAAAAAGCCGTTCGACCTGTTTCACCATAGTCCAACAATAATGTCATGAATTCAGGGAATCCCATATTCCCCAGCCCTGAATGGAAAATGAAATGTATTACAATACAAGTAAAGATTGCCTTGTTAGGCCCAAGAAAATGTTCCTGAGGTTAAAAATAGCAGAACACTTCCTACAGATTTTAGGTACACGAAAATTCAGTTAACCTTAAATGGGCAAGATTCCTCCCCAACAATTAAGAGAATAAATGCTTAATCCAATTAATAATCTCAACTGGAGTAGAACCATTTAATTAATGGGATTTACTTGAATGTTGACTCATTATCCACAAACTGATTCACTGGTGCTAGCAATGGGACGGACGTAATAATTTTGCACATCTTGATTATGGAGGATGTGTGTGTGTGTGTCTATAACTCTGATTACTGCAGCCAGCATGGCCAACACTAGGAGCTATAATCCATACAAGTAATTTTCTACACCAGTTTTATTTGATAAATCTCTAAAACAGTGGTTCCCAAACTTGGTTCCCCAGATGTTCTTGGACCTCAGCTCCCAGAAATCTTGCCCCACATAGTCAATGATGAAAGTTGGGAGTTTTATATATGAACATGTGGGACCACAAGGTTGGAAGCCACTCCCATAGACGATACTTGAGTCAATTCACATTACACCTGTAGCATGAAAACAATACCAAGTTACTTGGTAACGTCTGAATGGAGCAGGATTTGGCAAGCATTTGACCTGTGGTTAGGGGGGAGTTTGGTGAGATTTAAACTGGTAGCACACATCACTCATAGCTCTCTAAAAGATCTATGTACATATTATGTTTGAACTTTGTAGTCACTTCAGACTGTTTCCTGCCTGAAGATGCTTATAGAACTAAAGAAATGTCACCATGTATATGCAAAACAGCAGCATCAGAAATTCCCAATCCTATTTTAGAGGGGGGAAAGTCAGCCTCAAATATTTTGCTGCCTGGGCTACATGAGGACATGGCATGCTCTAGTAACTTGAAGTACACAGTTTGAAAGCCAACCAGTTATCTTGGCACAAGAAACAAAAATCCCTCAAGGGCTTCTTCTCCTGTTGAATAGTAAATAAATAAATAAATATTACTATTACAAGTAATGTAGTTTTTGTCACCATTTGTTGCCCTTTCATGACAAGCCAAATCTTGGACCTCACTTTTGCCCATTGGTGGGATTGACCCTGTTAACTCCTAGAAGTCTTAAGTGCTGGCAAATAGCCATTGCATTCCCTTTGCTTTATTGTAGGTTTAAGGGGGATAATGGAGTATCCTAGTTGGGCATCTTGACAAAGAATACTTGCACCAGGGATTTCCAACCCACACCCTGGAGGCTGGATGCGGCCCACAACACCATTTCATGTGGCCCACCACTACCTCTACCACACCAGGAAGTGCCATGTGTGGCAGGCAGGGCAAAATGGCCATCCGGGACCCAAACCTGTCTGAGGGAACATGACCCAGCCCCCAGCTTCAAAAGGTTGAGAACCCCTGACTTACACAGTGAAATATTTTGTTGAAGCTTTCACTTGTAGGAATTTAAAGTTCCCAAAGTAGAAGAAAAACCATAGAACTTGTGGTGTGGGGGAGAAAGCACTGTTCCATCTGTGAGTCGTGGTTAGACAATTTTTGAAGTGGTAGCCATGCAAGCATTTCAGAGAGTAAACAACAGACAAAAAACCGACGTGGCACCTTAAAGACTAACTGCTGTTTTTAATGTTAGACTCCGTCCACTTTGTCAGACATAAGAGTAAGACCTCATGGCATCAATTTATACACATCTGGTACAGAGGCACATAATAGTTGGCTAGCATAACAGATAGGTTTACAAATCAGTGTGGCTTTTTACAACTGGTAATAACAGAAGATCCCTGACTGGTATTAAGATTTGTTGCGAAGTTTGGCCCTGTGGAGTTGCAAATGGTTAGTTAGTAGATGGATGCAAGACAAAGATTATGACATTACACATTTGCTAATGAGTTTACCCTTCAGACCTAGCATCCATTGACAAAGCTGTGTGAAAGTAGACAATGTTGTGAGTGATCCAGGCAGAGCATGAAGTCCTTCCTTTGTTGTGTGAGGTGGCCTGAGGCCATGAATGAGAGTCACTGACCATCCTTCTCCAAGGTTCTGTCAAGGTGGTGTGGTGAATTGCAGCATATAACAACTTGTTAGTTGTGACCTATCAAATCCCAGAAACCCTTGACTAATATTAAAGCCTTGGAGATGGATGTCCAGCATACGCCACAATTAAGAGGTTGTTATGTGCTGTAATGACAGGTGCAATGGTTAAACTGTACTGCAATTTTAAAAAAAGTTTGGGAGTTCAATCCTTACTAGGGCTCAAGGTGGACTCAACCTCTTCCATCCTTGAGGTTGGTAAAATGAGTCCCGGCAAGTTGGGGGCAAAATGCTAATTAAGTTGTGAACCGCCAGAGAGAGGGCAGAATTGCTGCCCTTTAGGAAAGAACTTAAAATCTGGCTGGCAGAGCAGGTATGGGGCACTGATGGACGTGTGACCCCGCCTGCTGGTTTGCATAAAACATAATCAAGATCATCCCTCTTTTACAGATGGGGTGGGTGGGATTTTAATGGGGATGGTTTTAAACGATTTTATTGTGGCTTTTTGCATATGCTTTTTATGTCTTTATTTGTGAGCTGCCCGGCGTCGCTTCGGCAAGGGGGTGGCGATACAAATGTGAACAATAAATAAATAAATAAATAAATAAATATACAAGTGTGATTGCCATTGTGTTATGTATGTTAACTGTGTTTAAACTGTCAAGGCGATTCAAACCACCATGTTTCCGCGCTTTCCTAAGCTGTCAAACAGCGTCCCTGTTTGACAGCTACGAAATCTCGTCAGACAGCGTAATCTTGCGAGATTTCGTTACGCTGTCTGGCGAGATTTCGTTATGGCGCACAAATTAGAATCTGACAGGCGCGGAATGTATCTTTTCTCATGTATCTATTCTTATGCAAATAAGTGGATCGAAAAATGTGCACATTATTAGCCAATGGGCTTGTTGTATTATTGTTACTGTTTATAGGAGCGGAATGTATCTTTTCTCATGTATCTATTCTTATGCAAATAAGTGGATCGAAAAATGTGCACACTCTGTTAGCCAATGGGCTTTTGTTATTATTGTTACTGTTACTGTTTATGGTGTATATAAGTCCGAGTTTTGCCCCACCCATCCAAAGTGTGTTCAAACCCCACTAATAAAGAGCTGAATTTCACTACTTCATTTGTCTGCGTATTCATTTCCTTGAACACTAAATATTGCCATACAGTATATCAGGGATTCTCAACCTGCGGCCTGTGGGCCAGATGCAGCCCACGGTGCCATTTCATTTGGTCCCCTTGCCTCCACCACACCGGGAAGTGCCATGTGGTGGTGGAAGGGCAAAATGGAAAATATCCGCCCCTGAAGCTGTCTGAGGGAGCATAACCGCCCCGGCTTAAAAAGTTTGGGAATTCCTGCTGCATATGATTAAAATGGGGTCACGCCGCCGCCCCCTTTCTCTGATCCACCTGCCACTCCGGTGGTAAATCTCAGGGAATTTCGGGGAAATCCCTACACCTTGGCTGGAGAAGCGGTACAGGCTACAGCAAGCGACGGTGCGCCTAATGGTTGCATCCAGAGCACAAGGGACTGTCGGAGGGTGGGTGGGTGGGTGGTGGTGGTCACGCAACAGGAGCGCCCATCCGGCGGGAGTATTAATTAATTAATTAATTGATTGATTAATTAATTAATTAATTAATCCAGGACACCCTGATCACTTCCAGGAGTGATTGATTGATTGATTGATTGATTGATTAATCAATCAATCAATCACTCCTGGAAGTGATTAGGGTGTCCTAGATTAATTAATTAATTAATTAATCCAGGACACCCTGATCACTTCCAGGAGCGGGTGAAGGGGGGAGAGTGGGTGGGTGGGTGGGTGGAGAGAAACGAACCTCTCCTAAGCTAAGCCACTCTATGCCGCCTGATCTTTCTCCTGAGCAGGGCTGGCTATAATAGGCATCAGGCTGGCCTGGAGCTCTCCCTGGCTGGCCAGAGAGCAGCGGCGGAGCCCCAGGTACCCCTGGCTGGCGTGGCTACGGCCTTCCTCCCTCGGCTCAGGGGGGCACCAGGAGCACTGCAGCGGCGGCGAGAGAGCAGCAGCAGCAGGAGGAGGAGGAGGCGTTGGCCGAGTCCGAGCCATGCCGCTGCCCTCCTGCCCGGGGCGCCTCGGGCTCCTCCGCCGCCCCCACTTCTGACCGGCTGCTGGATTATTACCCAAACATGGCGAGGGCGGCCCGGGGCGGCTAAAGCGGGCTCGCTCGGGCCGCTCCTTTCTCTCTCGCTCTCCGCCGCTCCCCTTAATCCGCCCCGGCGCGCCTTCCTCCTCCTCCTCCGCTTCTCGCCATGGAAGGCGGCGGCGGCGGCGCCCTCGTCTTGCCGGACCTGCGAGACGTCGAGCTCAAGCTGGGGCGCAAAGTCCCCGAGAGCCTGGCGCGTTCCCTGCGGGGGGCGGAGGAGGAGGAGGCCGCCCTGGGCCGGCACCGGGACAACAAGGAGCGCCACCAGGTACCCCCTGCCGCCGCCGCCGCCGCCGCCTCAGGAGGAGGCGCTCCGGGAGCTCCCAGGCCCGCCGGCACCGGCGGCGCCGCCAACAGCTGCAGCGCCTTGGAAAGGCTCCAGACGAAACTTCACCTCCTCCGGCAAGAAATGGTGAGTTCCCCAGGGGCGCCCCGAGGCGGGTGGGAGCGGGAGGTCTCCCCACCACGGGGTCCCCCTCGCCTTCCTCTCCCGGCTTCGTCTTTGCCACAGTTGTGGGAGCCTCTGGGCACCGGCTGTGCCCGCTTGGCTCCCCCCTCTCCCCCCCTCTCGGCCCTTCCTGCGACTATTCTTCCAGCCGACCAAACGCAGTCCATCATCCGTATGATTAAAAACATTGGCCGCCATTATTTGACAGGTACCTGTTTTGACCCTAAGTGAGGGGTGCCCAAACTACAGCCCACGGGCTGGATCCGGGCCCCCGCTGCCAGTTCATCCGGCCCACAAAGCCCTCGTTGCTCCCAGAAGCAGAAGTGAAACGCGCCCATATGGGCGCGTTTCACTTCCGCTTCTGGGAGCAACGAGGGCTTTGTGGACCGGATGAACTGGCAGCGGGAGCCAGATCTGGCCCACGAGTTACAGTGTGACCAGCCCCCTGAACCACGTGACTGGCCCACGGCCAAAAATGTTTGGGCACCCCTGCCCTAAGGATCTGTGAAATAGCGGCATATTATTATACATATCTACCATTTGATTCACAGTTGGGGACTGGTAGGAAATTAACAGTTCCAGCCCTAACCAAGGACCTAAGAACTGTTAATACAGTACAATACAATACAATTTTAATTTATACCCCCGTCTTTCTCGGCCAAGGCTGACTCAAGCGGCAACAACATATCAAAATCTATACAATACAATATAACAACATAATAATACAGTAATACAAAGGTAAATCAATACAAAAATCAGTACAATAATAACATAACATAATATAGTCAGCAATATAAAGTATCAGTAAAGAGAACGTCTGAGTAGATTATTAGTATTATAGTGGGTAAAAGCACTGTGCTTGGAGACCGATCAGATGGGGTTCGATTCTCCGAGAGCTGCATGTTGGGGGACACAAAAGGAGCCTCATTCGGGCATCCCCTGCAAAAATCCTTTCAACCCAGAATAAACTCTAACACAAAAACACATATATACAAATGAACCATTTGGTTCACAGTCAAGGACTAGAATAAAAATAACAGTTTAAGCCCTAACAAAGGACCTAAGAGCTGTCTTTGTATTATTATTATTATTATTATTATTATTATTATTATTATTATTATTATTATTATTATTATTATTATTATTATTATTATTATTATTATTATTATTATTATTATTATTATTATTATTATTGGATACAAATCAACCATTTGATTCACAGTCAAGGACTGGTGTAGTATTTGCAGTTCAAGCCCTAACCAAGGACCTAAGAGCTGTGAAGGTAACATCTGAGTATGTATGCAGTTCCTAGTAGAGTTGCTTTTCAGAGAGTTAGGATGTTCAAGTCTGATAAATCCAACATTTCCAAATATGTAGGGAGTCCCTTAGGTATTGCTCCAAGGGCTTGGATCACTATGAGTACAACAACAAATTTCTTCCTCCATAGACCCCCAACTTTAATTTGCAAATCATGATACTTTGTGATTTTCTCCAATTGTATGTCTTCAGTGCATGCATCTCCTGGTCTAGCAATGTCAATAAACCAGACCTTCTTTTCCACAACGGTTATATCAGCCGTGTTGCAAGGCATATATCTATCTGTTTGAATTTTAAAGTCCCACAGGATCTTGACTCTCTCGTTTTTCAAAACTTTCTCTATCTGATGTTCTCAATAATTTTTATTGCATTTAAATCCAAACTTCTGACAGAGTTTCCAATGAATAATTCTTGCAACCTTGTCATGGTGTTGCAAAGAATCAGAATGTAGTTTTGAGTAGATCTAGGCCTGCTTAAAAACCGGACTCAAGTTAGGACCTTATGAGGGGATGATGATGAGTATCTTGGTGAAGGAGCACCTCTGGGCATATACCAAAGGATATGGCTTCCCTCCCTTGAAGTCATCACAGTCAGGGTGGAAATTCGGACTCCCAGAAGATTCCCTGTCTGTTTCAGGTCTGAGGAATGAGATACTTTTACTCTATCAGTGTAATTTATTTATTTATTGTGAAGGTCTACCTGCGTCTGGCATGGGGGCAGAGGATGAAAGATGTTTCCAGGGTGGTCATTTTGGGCACTTGATTCTTCCAGAGCACAACAGGCTAACTGCTGGCAAAACAGTTATAAGAGACTGTTGGTAGGCATGGCAACAGACACCCGACTCGGTGGAAACAGGTATTATGTTTCCAAGTGAAATGCCAGGTCACACTGCACCTTATCCTTTAGCATTGCACCTTATCCTTCAGTGTTGCTCTGGAAGAGTGGAATGCAAAGACAGGAAGCTTCCTTAAATCCTTGGTGTGTATGTGTAGGTGTGTTTGTGAGTGTGAGTACAGTATCCTGCTTTCAGAGCATACCTGGCTGTCAGCTATTTGAAATTGGTTTGCATTGTTTATTGGAAAGGATGCCCTGATCATAAGGGACTTGACATGAAAATAAGGGATGTGTCTTATCTTCATCTAATCATACTTCTGCCCAGTGCAAAATGGAAATAAACCTGTTCAAATGCAAACTAATTTTAATAAATGCTTAAAGGGTGTGCAAACATCATTTATTATCTTTGCTTCTCATTCATTTGTTCCCATCTCTTGATCCTAGGGGTGAACTCTGCACCCATGTTCTTTGTTTTGTTTTGTTTTCTTCTTTTTTGTCCCATGCATTGCTCTCAAAGACTTAATTTGTGTCTGAATATAATCCTGCATCTCTTCTCAGTACCAAGGCCAGTTCCTTAATAGCTTTGGTCTAACTGCAAACAAAGGTGCCACTGAGCACATGCAGAATGTATTTTCTTCACTGCTTGAACTTCTGCAGCCCCGCAGACAGCTTAGTAGGCTAGTGCCTATGATTTTTGGTTTGCTTTGGTTTTTTAATTGAAAATAAGGATAACGACACTGTTCACAAACAAGCTTTATTGTATGATTGCTTGGTATGATCTTAAGTAATGCAAGTGAGAGAAGTTCATGCCTTTACAAAGATAAAGAATTGTGAATGTTATGAATGCTTCCCAAAGTATTGGTGAATGGCATATCTCCTTATGCAAGCATCATATCAGCTTCTGTCTGGAGAAAAAAATAGGCCACATTATTTAAAATGGATAAAAAGATAGACATGTTCTTATTAAAACAAACATGAGATTGTGGTTGTAAATTTAGATATGTAGGCATTCATTGGAGTGTCCCCAAGGAGTGTCCCCAAAGTGCACCCAACGATGCCGACTACAGTATTTTGTTAATCCATATCACTCAAACCAGTTTTAGCTGTTCTTCAGCAAGAACATATCTTTTGCAAATGCAGAGGGTCTTAATGGCCCGCTGAAGATCCATCTGGGACTTCGTTTATGTACTAAAACAAGAATACCTAAGAAGAATGTTGTCTCAATGGATGGGAGGATTACAGCTGAACTCAGAGGGTAGAGATACTGGAGGCAGAGGATGTAATTGTCCGTGCTAATCCAAAGGTCTCAGCACTGGGCTCTCCAAGCCCTGGCCCTAATGCCATATTGACCAGTTGTAATCACCCTCTTGATTTTAGTTTACATTATTATTGTTCTGTTAGCTGGAGATGGAAGGATGAACAGCTACATACAGTATGTTGTTTGCTTTATACTTTGATGAGCTGGTGTCACTAGCAACAACCTACGCATGGGGTTTAGCAAGGCCATCCCTCCTTATTCTGCTTACTCAGCATAACTGAGCCAGTAAATCCCTTTCTCTGTGTGTACTGTTCCTGAGAAGCATACACAGAGCAGCTGTTCCAATCCAAAAGTGCAAACACACATACAGAAAGAGGGAGAGGATGTTTGCAAAATTGCACTGCCAGGGGTAGACATTGCCAGACTGGGATTATGCCCTACTCAGCCATTGAAAGCAGTTGCTGGCACGTCACTTTGTAGACATGGGTTGCATCATGAATGAGGAGAATCTGGAAGCTACAAAAGTGAACATATGTTGAACTCTGGCAGTGGGTTTTACTACCAGTTTCAGGTTTGGCTTATGGTCAGCAAAACTTCTGAGCTGCTTGTCATAGGGCTGGCCTGCGATGTTTTGCTCTCTGGGTTGCTACCCATATTATTTCTGTCTTTTTTTCTCTTAGATTCGTCCAAGAAATAATAGTTGCTTCTGAAACTATAGTTTCTCTTGCCCACAATAACAGCGCCAGTCATAATAGTAAAGTCAGTTTGGATATTATGCCAGGTCAATGCCATTGCTCCCAAAATTAGCCGTGCCATTTTTGCACATGAGGTAGAAATTCCCACAAGCATCTCATCTTCTCTCTGGGAATAAAAATAATGACAAAGTAAATAATTATCAATGAGTTGCCCTTTTTTGACATAGGATCTGGTGCTTTACTTGCCTCACAATGCCTTGTGGTAGAGAAGTAAAAGGCACCTAAAGAAGATGTAGGTTGAAAATGGATCCTAGGATGCTTAACCCAGTGTCTCAGGAGGAAAGGAATTTATCCCAATCCCACAGTCTGTTAATGAAGACCAAAATATGGTTGGGAAGTTGCTTGGGACAGAACCTCCAAATCCAGTTGCTGGCTGTTATGATGGTTAAAAAAATTAATCTCCTAAAAATGTTTGGTAATAGATGTCTAAATACAGATGCAGTAGTGAATGGGAGTGTTGATCAGGTGCATACTTGGCTGCCATGGGAGGCAGAATGTCACAGGATGGCCAACCTTGGTGCTCCTGCTAGTCTTGGGCTTCAATTCCCAGAAGCTCTGATCAACAGGTATGCTGACTTGGGCTTCTGGGAATTAAAGTCCAAGAACAGCAAGAGCACCAAGGTTGGTCACTCCAAGTCTAGGCATACCATGTTCTGACGTAGGTCAGGAGCACAGTGTAGTGCCTCTTCCTGTATGATATGCATAGTTTGCATAGTTCCTTCTCATGCTGTATGGTGCCCACCTCCACCACTATAGCATGTCGTGCAATTAGGCTCCTCATTGCCTTTGTAGCAATAAAGTTTTATGGGGTTGCAGTGCTAACCTGAGGCCCAGCCCTCCTCCTTTCTCATCCGGGCTTATGGACCAGCAGTGGTGGAGGGTAGAAGATAGCTATCTTCTACCCTCATAAAAAGGGATATTAGACCATATTCTCATTGGCCCATGCTGTTAAGTCTAGTCCAGGCAGACTGGCAGTGTGTCTCCAGAGTTTGAGTCAGAGATTTTTCCAGAGTTAAACATTGTGCTTTGTCATTGAGCTGTGATTGTCCTCCACCAGCACCTCCACCCTTGGCTCAATGATGGTTCCTACTCTTATAGATCTCTGTATCTGGCCAGTTAACCACTTTATATTGCTTCACATGTTTGCCAAACATTGTCACCCCATTATGTCAACCTTTTGCTTTCCTCTTAGAAGACAAGAGCCCAATTTGTTTTGAGCATACACCCCCTCACTGACTATTTTGGATGTTTCCTAGATAACATTGTGTTTCTTTGTGGAAATTATCAACTCCTTTAGAGAGTACAACAATCCTGCTATTGTTTACACATAACTGATGAGCTGGGGTAGAAGACATTGGTTAAACTGCTGTACTGCTTCTAAAAGGTTGTGAGTTTGATCCTGGCCAGGGATCAAGGTTGACTCTGCCTTCCATACTACTATGGTTGGTAAAATGAGCACCCAGCATGTTGGGGGCAAAATGCTAATTAACTTTTGAACCGCTCAGAGTGATACGGGACAGTATAGAAGTATGGTTGCTTTGCTTTTGCTTTTTCCAGTTTTATGTTCAACTGAACAGCTCCTTGGTTTAACAAGACAGCAAATAGTAAGGACAGTTAAGTTTTATATGTGGGTGCTCTATGGCCCCCCAAACCCTCAAGTTGTCCCCAAGCAATCCCTGGGCTATCTTCAGCTCCAGAAACACCTTAACCGTTTGCTCCCCTTCCTATGGGAAATCATGTCCTGAAACAGTGATGGGTATAATTCACCACTTACCTTGCTCTGATTGCCTGAATAGCACTGATGGTTAGGAGTTTGTTGCCCACCCCAAATTTGGAGGTTGCTGCCTCCAATTCTGGTCTCTACATAATTTAGTGAGTTAGTGGAGTCAGAGTTTGGGAGTTTAATCCCCCCTGTATCTCCTGGGGGAAGAGCCAGTCTCTGCAGCCATGGGCAAACTGCACATTCCCAGAGTTCCTTCAAAGAAGGGAACAGTTAATTCTTCTGAAGTATTTTATACCTAGAAAATCCTGGAAAACTTTGCTGTAAAGTTAGAATTGATTTAATGACATGTGATATAACTCAGCCTGACTGTAGCATACCTGTCAAGTACCCTGCATTGGCCGGGATTACCCTGTAATTTCGCGCCTATATTCTCCATTTCCTGCCCGGAGTTGCCGCTACCCCATAATTTGGCAGTGGGGGAAAAGTAGTTACTGCAATCCCTTCTGCGCAGGTCCTTTCTACGCATACGTAGAACACTGTGCAGAAGGGGATGCGTAGAAGCCTTCTACGCATGCGTAGAAGCGACCTGCGCAGAACGTTTCTGTGCAGGTCCATTCTACGCATATGTGAAAGCCTACACATGCATAGAAGCGACCTGCACAGAATGTTTCTGCGCAGGTCGCTTTTATGCATGCGTAGAAGGCTTTTATGCATGCGTAGAACAGACCTGCGCAGAAACGTTCTGCGCAGGTCCCGTAGTCTCCGGAGCCACACTTGACAGGTATGGACTGTAGCCACAAGTAACCTGATGTTTTAAAGTGGACTGACAAAGTGGACTTGATCCAGGAAGGTAAAAGTAAAGGTTGCCCTTGCTCAAAAGCCAGTTATATCCGACTCTAGCGTTCAGTGCTCATCTCTGTTTATAGCCAAAGAGCCAGCGCTGTATGCGTCTGCAGATGTTTCCGTGGACATGTGGTAGACATGCCTCAGCACCGGAGTGAAGTGAACGCTGTTTACCTTCCCACCAAAGTGGTCCCTATTTATCTACTTTCAATTTCTTGCTTTCAAACTGCTAGGTTGGCAGGAGCTGGTACAGAGACGGGAGTTCACTCGTCATGCAGTGGCCGGGAATCAAACTCCAACCTTCCAGTCAGCGAGTTCAGTGTCTTAACCACTTGAGCCAATGCAGCCCTTGATCCACAAAGCTAACATTAAAATACAGTACAGCAGTTAGACTTTAAGGTGCCACAACATGGTTGTTGTTTTTTTTCTTCTGTTTTTTGTCATTTTGTTTTGTTTACTCTCTGATACCACATTGTAAAGGTTATTCAGGTCCATCCTTGAAACTTTAGTTAAGAAAATATCACCACGGTTTGAAACGTTTGACCAATTGTAACATCAAAAATTTAATGTTTTAATAAAACTAATCAAGAAAACTGTATATGCAAATAGGCTGCTTATTACTCCACAATGCCCCCTCCCCAAAGCAGTATTAGCAAGAGTACTTGAGATGTAGATCTCATTATTTCCTAAATCCTAATTGCTGCCATGAGGAACATTAAAATGTTTTGCACTTCAAAGCCCCCGTGTATTTGTTTTTCTGTTTTTCAACAGCAGGGTTGGAAAATGTTCATTAAAATACTTGAGGAAATTCTAAAACAACAGTAATAAAGTAATCCTGCATCCAAACCAATCTACAAAATGGTTCCTCTTGCCCTTTGAGAATAAAAATATATTAAATCAAAACATAAATGCAAGTTTCCTTCAGCTGTGTTTAGGAAATGTGCACCGCTGCAAGTCTCTTATGAACAGTCTTAACATGTTTTAATATTACAAGCTCTGGTTGTCTCTGTACTATGCTAATGTACTGTACCAGTTTTGCTTCTTGTTTGCAAGTTGTGTGTTGTGATGTGTTGTGTTGTTTTTGCAGAAGCCTATAGGTAGGACACTTTAATCCATGCAGTATCTATCAGGAAAGTGTACAGTAGGGAAATAGACTAAGAAATCAAGAATTCTGTCATTCATAGATGAAGGTGATTAAATTTTGCTTAACTGTGCCCTCAGAGATGTTTGTAAGTTTGGTTTGCATTAGCCATGAATATAGGCACCTGTGTGAGGTCAAGCTAACATGTATACAGAATTGTGTTTTTTCTGAGTGAAGTAATAATAGAGATGACCTTACAGGATACTGTATGGTGGTTTTCATCCACAGTCCTACTCTGAAACCTTACTATGGCATGGAGATGACCTTGGCTATTCTCAAAGGTTACAGCCACAAGGGTACAATCTCTGGGAAGTTCTGCCTAGCTCAGGGATGGCCAACCTTGTTGCTCCAGCTGTTCATGGACTTCAATTCCCAGAAGCCCAAGTCAGCACACCTGCTGATCCGGGTTTCTGGGAATTGAAGTCCAAGAACAGCAGGAGCACCAAGGTTGGCCACCGCTGGCGTAGCTGGTAGAGCTTTTCAGTATGGCCCAGCTGATGACTTTTTACCTCTTGTTTCTAGAGCAGCCCAATTAAGTGCAGAAAAGAAGATTGGCCTATAGCTGACAGATTGTCCATGGCAATAGATAGGTTTCCTTTAATTTAGCCAATAAGAGCCAAATTAGCCAGAACAAATCAGAGATTCAGCACCCCATGGCACTGTCCTTCTTTGAGGGTATATGTTTATAGCTCAGCCGCATAAATACTGTTTTGAATGAGAGAGGGAACATCCCACATTCAATTCCTGGCATCTTAGTCTAGATGCATAAAGTGATCTGTTAGGGAAGATGCTTCCTGTCTCAGTCTTAGGCCGTTGATGCAAGGAGTTTTTACTATAAGACAATTGCATTTTTAAAAACAACAACCTAGGTGTCTTTGAAAAGCTATAATTTAAATAAGTACAAGCCAGGACTGTTTGACAAATTGGATTTCTGTGCTTTCCCATAGTCTTCTGGATGGATCCAGAAATAAGTCCAAAGTTACTTCGAAATAAACTTTACAAGCAAATGGAGAACTTACTTTGATAAAGAGACCTGACCTAGTATGAGAAAGATTAGCCAGCAACACAAGGTTTCCGTTACCCAATTGTGGTTCAAAAATACCACAATCTTCGAGGAGGCTCTTTCTGCGTACCTACCCACCCACCCCTTGCATAGTAGAAACATAACATTTCCACAGCCAGAGCAGTGTTTGGCTGGCTTTGAAAACATTATTCATATAAACCCCCTGCTTGATTAGTGAGCTCCTCTGATAACACTTTATAAATCAATGTCAAGGATGGGGAAAATCTTGGATAAAAGCCACAGATATTAAATATAAATGAGAGTTTGGAAATGTTAGTGTTCTAGATCACACCTGCCAGAAACAGCCATGCTGGCAAAAAGATTTTGGGAATTTTAATTAAAAAATAATTTTTGTACCCCTTTAATTCTCCATGGCCTCTTGTTTAGAATAGAAAATCCATTTTGCAGAAAGTAATACATGCATAATAGTATACCATGAGCTTATGCCTAACATAAGATTGTTCCTTGTTTAAAATATAATAATAGCTATCATCTTTTTTAATGAGAAGAGTAGATTTAGCTTTCCTATTAAAGTCCAAAGTAATCCTGCGCTTGTTGTGTGCCAGTTTTTGGGTGAGTTATTGTCTGTCTCTGTTTTTAAATTATCCAAGCCAAAGAGACACTCAGAAAAATATTTAGACATGCATGGGAATGGAATGTAAGTAGCAATTATCCACTAGCTGCTTGAGAATGAGCTAAATCAGGGATGGGCAACAGCTGGCATGTGGGCATCATGTACCGGTAGTTCCTGAGGCCATTTTTGCCCCCTGTCTGCCTACCCCACGGTGATTCCATTGGAATCTATACTGCCACTTCCAAATCTGCACTTCACATGTCTTTCTGCTTCTCCCTCCACCCTAGAAAAGAAAGTATCTGCAGCATGAACCATTTTTGGCTTTACAGTCCATTATTTTGAGTTTATTGTCCCGCCAAATTGCTCATTGACTCCCCCCACCCCACCCAGCTGGTGGTAGCATAAGACTTTTGCACAGTACTGTATGGTCTTCAACTTAATAATTGGTACAAAGAAGTTGGGATTTATATTATGATAATTTAATGTGAGAGATCGGGGGAGGGTGTGTGTGTTAAAAATGAATATTTTTAATGATGTATGGGGAGGTTTAATAGAATTTGTCCTACTGAAAGGGTCAGGGTCAGGTGCCAGCAAATGGATTATATATATTTTAGAGAAAAGTGGGGTAAAGTAACTAGAGAAAAGGAAAAAAGAGAAACTCAGTGTCTAGTTTGATTAAATCAGGTATTCTCAATCTGCGGCCCGTGGGCTGGTGTGGATTAAAATGGTTGAGAACTCCTGATTAAATAGTCCCAAGGGTAATGAAGACCACAATGTTATGTTGTATTTCCATTCCCCCCTTTTATTTGAGCGTATTTTTCTCTCATTTATGTGTTATGTCCTCAGTTTATTTTTTTTTTAAAAAAAAAACAGTTGTTAGTGGTCTTCAGTTCCCATAAGTGCCAGCCAGAATGGGGCCAGTGTCTACGGCAGATCCCAGGAGCTTAAATGGTTTTAGATGCAATTTGAGATACGCAGATGATACTACTCTAAGTGAGGAAGACCTAAAGAAGCTCCTGATTAGGTTGAAGAAGAGAGTGCAAAAGCTGACTTGGGACTCAACATCAAAAAAAAACCCCAAGATAATGGGAACAGGCCCTATCAAAGCCTGGAAAATAGATGTGGAAGAGGTAGAAGCAGTGACAGACTTTACTTTCCTAGGATCAAAGATCACTGCAGATGGTAGCTGCAGCCATGAAATAAAAAGGAGACTGATTCTTGGGAGACAAGCTATGAGAAACCTGGGGAACATAGTGAAAAGTAGAGACATCACTTTGCATACTAAAATTTGCATAGTCAAAGCAATGGTATTTCTGGTGGCAATTTATGATTGTGAGAGCTGGACGATAAGCAGATGCCTTTGAAATGTGGTGTTGGAGGAGAGATTTGAGAGTACCCTCTACAGCGAAGAGAACAAATAAGTCGATCCCTGACTGCTCCTTGGAAGGTCAAATAGTAAAGATGAAGCTAAAGTACTTTGGACATTAAATGAGAAGAGAGGATTCACTTGAGAAAGCCTTGATGCTGTGAAAGGTAGAGGGCAAAAGAAGAAGGGGTGGCAGAGAATGAGATGGCTAGATGGTATTGTAGACACAATGGGCACAGAGCTGGGTGGGTTGAGGAGGATGGTGGAGGACAGAGGTGCCTGGTGGGCAATGGTCCATGGGGTCGCAAAGGGTCGGAATCGACTGTGTGACTGAACAAAAAAAAAAAAGAGATTTCAGAGGAAGGTGAAGAATATCGCTGGTTAACTGATTCTGGGAGTTTGCAGTCCAAAAGAAGTAAGTTTCCTAAGCTGATTTTCGTCTCAACATCCTCTTGTTCCTCAGGTAGAGATGTAAAATTTCCAAAAATTTTGAAGCTTGGAAAAAAAAACGTTTTTTTCCGGGAGCAACAGAAATTTTCAGAAAAATTGAAAATAATATGATACATACATATTTTTTTAGAAATGATTTATAAAATATTTGATCCCGGCCTTATCTTAAAATATTTTATTCATCATGTTAAAATAAAACATTCCATAATATATTTTATATTTTTTCAATTATTCGGGGGGAAAAGAAAAAGGTTTCAGAAAAAACGGGAAAAAACAATTTTTTTCCAATTTTTCTGGTTTTTTTCCTGGGCCTTCACATCCCTATCCCCAGGTAACCCCAATGCCTAACCCCTGCCATCCCTTTACTCTTCTTACTCCAGTTGAGGAATATGTGTACTGTATATGGAAACATCTATTTTTAAATTCTGCGGTTTCTTATGACCAGAGACTTCTTTGATCATGACTCCACAACGTAAGGCTGTAAACCAATTAGTTTAAGAGGGATCAAGCAGCTCACAATCTTCATTTGCCTATCCATATTCAGGCACAAACCTTTTTTATTTAAACAACTGCAGGAAAGCAGGACAGCCTTGAAGTTTTCCATTCCACCAGATTTTATGCATCCCTATTTCTCAAGGAGACAAAAGGGGAAAGATTTTGGTTTCAGTAACGTTTGCTTTTTACTGGTGAATGTAGGCATATGGCCTTTTTTTGGGGAAATTTACATTCAACCCTGCAGGTGCAAAAGCAATAAATTAATCTCACTCCCATTTATAATTGATTCTTTTAGTACATGTATCAGTGACCTTAATAATGCCTTAGGCCACAACATGGGCTTTGCATGGAAACTCTTAAATCAGCGTAGTCAGTAATGAGGAATCATGGGTCTTGTGGTTCGACATCCCCTACACCAGGGGTGTCCAAATTTTCCCCACCAGGGGCCTGACCACACCCCCTCAGTCAGCTGAGCAGACTGGTCACGTGGTTTCTCCTGGCAGCAGTGGTGTGTGAATTCATTGCACATTTTCAGCCATCTTTTCTGCCTCTGTCGCTTCCCATGGTGGCGTGAGCAAGGGTGGCACATGTTCACCATGTTTTTGAATTCTTTTTGCTGTGTTTTTGCAGCGTTTCAGCATGGTTTTTTTTGTGTGTGTGTGATTTCTGCACTTCTGGCGGCGACAGGGCACTTCCGGCGGTGGTGGCAATCCAGTCCATGGGCCGGATGAATTGGCATCACGGGCTGGATCTAGCCTGCGGGCCATAATTTGGACACCCTTGCCCTAGACCAGTGTTGCCCAAACTATGTTCTGTGGAACACTGGTGGACTTCAATTCCCTAAAGACTTAAATTAATACAGTGATACCTCATACAACGTCCAAACTTGGTTCCACAAGTTTGGACTTTATACGGATTTGGACTTTGTATGAGGCATGCACAATCCTAGCCGCGATGCCTCATACAACGTCCAAATCCTTGCCACGATGCCTTGTACAACGTCGTTTCCATAGAGATACATTGTACTGTAACAGCACAGACTTCAGGGCAAAGTCAAGGAAACTGACAGGAAACTGACAGAACTTTACGAAATCATTGTCTGAAGGCTAAATACATTACAGAAACATGTCAAACAACCCTGATTGTCCAAGAACCTGAAGAATGCTGCAAAAATCCCAGGAATGCTTCTAAAAATTCTGAGGGGAAAAAATCCAAAAAAATCAAAAATCACGCTCAAAACCACTCCTAAACCCTCTTTGCCTCATGCAAAACCCACAAGAGCAATGCACGCATGTGTCCTGCCTTTTATACTGCCCAGGCACAATGCAACCTGGGGGAAACCCCAATGCCCCATACAAAGTTGAGTGACTTTGTATGAGGTACCTTTTTTCAAGAAATTAGGCGATGTTGTATGAATTCGATGTTGTACGAAGCGGACTTTGTATGAGGTATTACTGTACATTGGCTTTGAGGAATTGACTTAGGCTTCTGGGAATTGAAGTCCCGAAACCAAAGATGGGAACCAAAGACTGTCCTAGGCCTGGGGCCAGAAATCTTGTCTGTTCACATGTTCTTGGACTTATATTCCAAAAAACCCTTATCAGCAGGTGTATTTGAGTTGGGCTTCTGGAAATTGAAGTCCAAGAACACCTAGAATGCCACGTTTGAGGACCCTTGCCCTAGAGGCCAGGCGTCCCCAGTCTTGCTAGATGAGCTGCTCTACTCTTTACTTCCTCTGCTCTTTCTCTTGGGGGGGGGGGGTGAATGGGCCACACCTCCAAAGCCCATAAAGAGTGGGAGTGGATGTGAGAAAAGGCCAGCGTTACATAAGCGAATGCACTGCTCTTCTTCACACTGGATCCACAAAGCAGAGGTGGAGTTGCCAGTCAGTTTATCTGGCAGTGGCTCAAGTGGCTTAAGACGCTGACTGGAAGGCGGGAGATCAGCAGTTCGATTCCCAAGTACTGCAACACGGAATGAGCTCCCATCTTTGTCCCAGCTCTTGCCAACCTAGCAGTTCGAAAGCAAGAAATTGCAAGTAAATAAATAGGGAAGCTAAACTGCGTTCCGTGTCTAGTTATGCCTGCCACATGACCACGGAAACCTATGCAGAAGCAGACAGCGCTGGCTCCTCGGCTTTGAAACAGATGAGCACTGAACCCTAGAGTCGGATACGACTGGCTTTCGAGCAAGGGAAACCTTAACCTTATCTGGCCTGTTGTCTTTTTCCCCTATGTGAACTATTTGTCAAGCCTTCTGTTTGGCAACCAGGGCCATTAGTCTGAGGAGCAGGAGAGAGAAGGGGGAAATGTTAGAAAGAGAGAGGGTTGTCTGACAGAGGAAAAGAAGGAGTGAAAATACAGAAAAGCCTGTGGGTTGAGCAGAGCGCCCAGAGAAGTAACAGCTAGGTTTGTTGGTAGAAACATTGGGGGGGGGGGGGGGGGCAGGAAATAAAGTAAAGAGAGGATTGCAGAGGGGAAGAGGGGAAAGAGACTATTGAGAAATGGGACTGTGTCATCCAAAAAGAAATAACTTTTCTTTTAGTAAACCTGTTTTCAAAGCGGAGTTATGACAGTGATTTTACACCCAAGGCAAGAGTATACAGCTGTCCTGTCCCCTGTGCTTCCCTAGCAGTTATATTGGTTAAAAGATAAAATGTGCAAATAGCAAGAACTATGATAATCAACATTTCTTTTAATTTTGAGAACTAAAGCTGCCTAACACAATTGGCTTGAATAGTCGTAACTTTTTATTTCAAGATGCCACTAAACAATCACTACTCTCGAAATGATCAGAGGGAGACAGGGGGCACAGAGGGAGACGGCACAGTCTCTCCTGTTGTTTTCTACATGTGGAAAGTGACGCTGCAGATGTGTGTGTTTTGTTCCTGCTAATGTATAGCGACTACACACGAGCACAAATCCCTCTCCTGCAGATGGTGTAGAAATAAGTAACAGTAGCAATTTTAGGAGAGGGATTTGTGCTTGAAATGTCCCATTTGTCTAATAGAGTTATGTGCTACGGGTTGTAGGTGCATATTTATTCCCTGCACTCTTCAAGTGTCTGAGGAAGGTTGCTGGAGTGACTGGAAGGGATAAAATCAAGAATGAGGTTATAAGGGAAAGAATTGGAACCGAACCAATCTTTCACTACATCCAGAGATAACAAATAAAGTGGTTGCCCATTTGGAGAGAATGTCTTGGAATTCCATAACTTACAAGGCATATGTGGAAAGAGGAAAAGGACAAAGACATGAGACAAAACCAGAGAAAGGTGGAAAGATAGCACCAGAAAACTATTACAAGAACATCAAATAACACCAGGGGAGGCTGCTAGAAGTGCCAGAACAAGAATTTTGTCTCTCCCTCCACCATACCTGTCAACCTTCCCGATTTGGCCGGGATTACCCCGTAAATTGACGTCGATTGACGTCATAACCCGGCCCCCACTGCCAAAACCCCGTAATTTGGCAGCGGGGGAAACGCTTTCCGCGCATGCGGGGAAGGGTTTTACCCCTTCCACGCATGCGCGAAAGCGCTACATCGCTTGCGTAAGGGCTGCGCAAGCGGCATAGCACTTCCGCGCATGCGTGAAAGGGGTAAAATCTTTCCACGCATGCTTGGAACGCGACCTGCGCACAAGCGATGTGCGCAGGTCCCATTTTTCCGGAGCCGCAGGTTGACAGGTATGCCCTCCACACCCAATGGGGTAAAAAAGGAAGGAAAGAAGAAGACGACTCTTCAGATTTCTATGACCAATGCAAGTGCCTTCCTTGCTTCATGTTTGTTATTTCAGTTCTAGTTCAAACATTCAGTCATCTCTGGTCTATACATAATAAGCCAGCTTCATTATAATTGATGTATCCCATAATTTAACAAACCAGTCTTTAAGTGGAGGAGTGGCTCTCCCACCCCCACCCCTGTAAGATGTTCCAGAAAAAAATTATTGTTATTAAATTAATAAGTAGCTTCAGTTCAAGAAGTAGATCATGGTAGCAGTTGTTTATGGAGAGTGCTACTGTTTGGTGTGCTGGATGTAGGTTTGCACACTTCTCTATTTAAACTGGTAGCTGCTTAGTTCTCTCTCATCATCTCATGTGGTTTTTTAATGTATCACTTATGCATACCATTTGTATTTATATAGTTGTAAGTCACAACTAGAGTAGGATCATTGGGGATTTGGTGAAGCTGCTCCTCCACAAGTTCCTTTGATTTGACGGACCTACTCTAGTTGTGACTAACTTAGGTTTTAGCCATTAAATAGGTTTTCTTTTCAAAATGCAGTACACACTTTAATGTATTTGTTCCCTTAACATGAATTTCCAAATGTATTTTCCAATTTTCCACATTAATCCAGGCTGTAAAGATTTGGCCAGTTCATGTAGCAATTCACAGAGGGCTGGTTTTATCATATGGACATATGGAGCACCCCCACAACTAAAACCTAATTCTTCTTCCAGCCAAAGGATGATACAAAGTGTACTTAAATCTTTTCAGAAATGAGTTTGAGCAGAAAGAGAGCAAAAAAGTAGTTAATAATGCAATCAAAGTAGGTTAATTACCAGTGAAACAGCTCGATTAAAATGGCAAATCAAGTGATTAAATGGCAAGTGATTAAAATATATTAACAAGGGGTGTGTGTGTCAAAATAATATCCATCTGGATTAAAAGCCTTTGCTGACTAAAGCTTTCCCTTGCTCGAAAGCCAGTCGTATCCGACTCTAAGGCTCAGTGCTCATCTCTGTTTCAAAGCTGAAGAGCCAGCGCTGTCTGCTTCTGCAGACGTTTCTGTGGTCATGTGGCAGGCATGACTAGACACCGGAGCGCACGGAACACTGTTACCTTCCCACCCAAGTGGTCCCTATTTATCTACTTGCAATTTCTTGCTTTCAAACTGCTAGGTTGGCAGGAGCTGGGTCAAAGACGGGAGTTCGTTCCGTCCTTCAGTATTCAAGAATCGAACTGCTGACCTTACGCCTCCCAGTCAGCGTCTTAGCCACTTGAGCTACTGCAGTGACTAGGTAAAGGTAAAGGTCACCCTTGCTTGACAGCCAGTCATATCCAACTCTAGGGTTCAGTGCTCATCTCTGTTTATAGCCAAAGAGACTGCACTGTCTGCATTTACAGACGTTTCTGTGGACATGTGGCAGGCATGACTAAACACCAAAGTGCACGGAATTAGTGATGCACTGCAAAAAAAATTACTACCTACTCTGTGGGCAGGGCCAAATCTGTGGGCGTAACCAAACATCCTGCATTATGGGCTATGGAGGTGGGCATGGCCAACCAAGTGGGCGTGTCCTGGTGGAATTTCCACTACCGGTTCTGCAGAACCTGACAGAACCTGCTGCAGTGCATCACTGCACAGAATGCTGTTTACCTTTCCACCAATGTGGTACCTATTTATCTACTTGCAATTACTTGCTTTCGAGCTGTTAGTTTGGCAGAAACTGGGACAACCGAAAGGAGCTCACACCATCATGCAGTGCTCGGGTCTAGAACTGCTGACCTGCTGACTACAACCCAGTAAATTCTTACTGAGAGTCTGACTGAGCACAAAGATGTTTGGCTCTTGGCAGAAGAAGAGCTTGAAATGTTAGAAATCAGGAACATCATTAAGTCCTATTAATAATGTTTAATTTGAATTAGTGCCATTAACACATTGATTAAACCATTTGTAGATGTACCAGTACCTGTTGGCGAGGGTGTATGCCAATCCATTATTTTTCTCTAGAAAGAGAACCTAAAAAAAGACAATTAAAAGAAATGGGGGCTTAATTTATAAGCCAACAGGCAGGGGCCACTCTTCCATCTGGGCCCCACACCTGCCCTGCCAACCAGGTTTTTAGGTCTTTTCTGAAAGGTAGCAGCTCCATCTGCTCCTGCAACTCTACAGGCAGGAGGTTCCACAAGGCCGGCGCGGACACGGAAAAGGCCCTCCTTCGTGTGCCAGAGAGACGAGCCCCTCTGGCAGATGTAACAATCAGGGAGCCCCTCCGATCTGCTCTGGTTGGACGGGCGGACACTCTTGGGACGATGCGGTCTCTAAGGTATCCTGGCCCACTACCATGAAGGGCTTTAAAGGTCAAAACCAGCACCTTGAACTGCACCCGGAGGCAAACTGGTAGCCAGTGTAGCCAGTGTAGCTCCCGAAGTAATGGTGAGGCACGAGCATAATGCCCGTGCCCCATCACCACCCGGGCTGCCACATTCTGGACCAACTGCAGCCTCCGAATGGTTGACAAGGGCAGCCCCATGTAGAGCGCATTGCAATAATCTAGCCTGGAGGTCACACATGTGCATACCCCCATGGGTTCCCCCTGTGGGTTCGTTTGCCCCCCTGCAGGCATGCCCCCCATGGGTGCACACGCCCCCCCCATGGGTTCCCATCCTGCAGGTGCATACACACACCCCTGTGGGTTCCCCCTGTAGGATCCCCCACTCCCTGCGGGTGTGCATGCCCCCCACACAGTTCCCCCATGTGCGCTTCTGCCACCTCCTAAGAGTTGTGGCTGGTGAGTGGCTGGTTACGTCACCTCTTCCCTACCACCGCCTCCTGGGTGACAGCCAGTTGGCGGAAAGAGAGCGCTAGGTGGGGAAGTGGCACTGCCATTGGCGGGGCGGGGCGGGGCGGGGCTTGTCTGCAACAGCATGTGTGACCACAGAAAGACCTCTGCGTGCCACCTCTGGCACATGTGTCATAGGTTCGCCACCACTGGCCTAGGCTATACTTCCTTATCCTGTGTAAAAGATGAGGGCATCCATACAGATGTACCAAGACTTTCACAGCAATTGCAAAAACATGATTTTTGCAAAGTGATTTGTGGGATTCTTAGGGGAGGGAAGAGAGAGAGAGAGCATATAGTAAAGTTAGTCAGTTGTGTTGCCTGATCCAGAATCATTTGTTGGATAATTGTGTTGACTTTATTCAGGTACAATGAATTAGTCAATGTAACATTAATAGCTGGTTGAGAAGGTGGAAAAGTCGGACTGGGAATGAAAAAGTATTGTTTTATTCATGCCTTCTTACATTGTGCTGAAGCAACATGGTAAGTAGTAGCTAGTTAGCTATTTGCAGTGCGTTTATTATTAGCCTTTTGATTTATGGTGATTGTCAAGTATAATTCCAGGAGTTGTGAAAAACACAAGAGACAAGGTTGTGTTAGAATGAGATTTTGAAAAGGAGGCAAAGTCCCTGTTCTTTTACCAAGAGACTGTGAGTGTGTTTGTGTGGATGTGAAGTAGATGAATAACTAGTTTTCATGCAATATCCATAGAAAACTAAACAGTGAGACTTTTTCTGGTGTTGGAACAGAAAAAATAGGACATCTGTTATTTTAGTACCATGTTATTTTCAAACTCTGGGTGGAAGAATATGAAGAAGGATGCCAGCCTTGCCTTTCTCAGTAGGATTTTCCAGAGCCAAAATGTAGCCATTAGAAACATCTTCCTGTGTCCTCTCCAAGGTTGTGAGGCCGGAAAGGAAGGTCTTCCCCACAGAGTTCAAAATTCAGGCAGGATTGCATTGGGAGAATGCAGTCCTTCAAGTAGTAGGGACCCAAATCTTAGAAACTAGGGGTGCCCAAACTTTTCGGGCCATGGGCTGGTCATATGGTTGAGCAGGCTGCCTGGTCACGTGGTTCCTTGCACTGGAAGCAGAAGTAAACGTGCATGCGCAAAATGCTTCTGTAAATGCACCCACAGCTGTCGTAAATGCAGCTGTCGTAAATGTGTTTAGCTTCCTGGAGCGGCACGGGTGGAATTATTAGGTGGCACGGGCCGGATCCAGCCTGACAGCCATAGTTTGGCCACCCCTGCTATAGGCTTTTATGCATAATAACTAGGGCTTTGAATGTGTGTGGAAGCAGGCAATCGAAGTTAGTGTAACAAGGCAGCAACTTTCTCCTTGTAAACACGTGGCTGTGTACTTGTTTTGTGTAATATGCAACTCCACTGATCTGAGGTTGCATATTAAATATCAATTTGAACATACCAGTTGGCTAGTTGGCTGGATAGCACAGTTGGATACCTGGTTAGGAGTTTGATTCCCCATTGTGATTCCTGAGAAAGAGAGAAAGCCATCCAGCATAGTCATGAGCAAGCTTGCAGTTCCGGAGCTTCCTCAGAAAGGAATTGGTAAGCCATCTTTCAGTACTTCATTCCTAGAAAACCCTGGAAAGGATTGCCATAATTCAGAATCAATGCCACAACATGTTGTTGTTGTTACAATAGATGGTTTCAGTAGTGTCTTAGGACTGGGTAAAGGTAAAGGTTTCCCTTGCTCGAAAGCCAGTCATATCAGCTTGGTTTCATTTCTACCTCTGACAATATCTTTGCACACTCTTGCATTGAAATCTACTCCAGATTCAACAATCAATTATTTTTTCTGTTGCTCCTGTTTTGTGTCATTTGTAATAAATCCTTAATGAACTTTTCATATTTCTTGTGGATATGAAGGTATGAGACTCCAGCCTATAAGGTTTTGCACTAAGATCCATGATTGTGAAGAGGATGTCAGTGTAGATGTAGATGGCTACTCAATGTGGGGTACTGGACAGAGTGATGGATTCTAGGAGGTCTGGGTTCAAATCCCCAACCAGCCATGTAAATTCACTAGGGACGGGTGGATGTGGAACTGGTAAAACCACTTCTTAAAATACCTCAAATGCCCTAAATGTTTTATTAGAGTCATTGTAAGTCAATTCTGACTTGATAGCAAATAAAAAATAGTTAAAGATAGAGTTATACTCATCTTGCCTCTCCCCGGGACTTGCAACACCTGTTCCCGAGGATGGGAGGCCAGGCGCCACCGCTGCATCCCCGCCTTCCGAGCCCTGGAGGGCTCAAAAGGACACTGCCACCTGCCGCCCGAGGACTCGTCTCGCCTCTTCCCAGGACTCGCAATGCCTGGTCCCAGGGATGGGAGGCCAGGCACCGCCGCTGCGTCCCCGCCTTCTGAGCCCCGGAGGGCTCAAAAGGACGCTGCCCCGCTCCGCCCGAGGACTTAGCCCTCTTTCCCGGCCTGGCATTTGCCGTGGGGAAGAGTGAAAATGGACTCCGGGGCTCATATTGGCACAACAGAGACTTTGTAAAGTCGAACGCCGCTCCCGCCTTATTTTGACCCGCTTCCCTCGCCTGGTCTTGGCCGCGGGAGTCTGTCTTTTCTTTCACACTTCTTTATGTTGTATGTTTACTGACATTGTATCTTTTTTTCTGCTGCTGCCTGCTGCAGGCAGCATGCCCCAATGTGAACCGCTTGGAGTCTCCTCCGGGAAGAGACAAGTGGTATATAAATAAAACTTTATTATTATTATTATTATTATTATTATTATTATTATTATTATTATTATTATTATTATTATTATTATTATTATTATTATTATTATTATAAGAACATAAGAACAGCCTTGCTGGAACAGGCCACAGCCCATCCAGTCCAGCATTCTGTCTCACACAGTGGCTCACCATTTCCTTCAGGGTATTCCCAAGCCGATGCCTGCTTAGGATTCCCTGGAAATGATATTGAGAGATATCCTGCCTATCTCTCCAACCCGGAGGTTGTCCTTAAGTATCCATAATTATAGCCATTGATACTCTTGTCCTCCATGAACTTGTCTAATCCTTTCTTAAAGCTGTCAAGACTGACAGCTGTCACCACTTCTTCTGGCAGGGAGTTCCATAGACCAGTAATCCTCTGGGTGAAAAAGTACTTTCTCTTATTTGTTTGAGAACTAGTACCCAAAAGTTTCAGGGAGTGTCCCCTAGTTCTAGTGTTATGCGATAGGGAAAACAGTTTTTCCTTATCTACTTTGTCCACACCGTGCATGATTTTATAAACTTCAATCAGGTCACCTCTTAGACGTCGTCGTTCAAGAGTGAAGAGGCCCAACCGTTGCAGCCTCAGATGGTAAGGAAGGTGTTCCAGTCCCCTAATCATTCTGGTTGCCCTCCTCTGCACTTTTTCCAGCTCCATAATATCCTTCTGGAGGTATGGCGACCAGAACTGTACACAGTATTCCAGGTGGGGCCTCACCATAGATTTATAAAGAGGCAAAATGACACTTGCTGACTTCTTTTCTATACCCTTCCTAATGATCCCTAGCATTGAGTTTGCTTTTTTCACTGCTGAGGCACACTGGGTTGACACCTTCATTGAGTTGTCCACCAGGACACCAAGGTCCCTTTCCTGGTTTGTCGCAGAGAGTTCAGACCCCATCAGTTTATAAATGTAATTGGGGTTCTTTGCCCCAACATGCATCACTCTGCACTTACTAATGTTGAAACTCATTTGCCACTGTTTTGCCCACTCCCCCAGTGTCGAGAGATCCCTCTGGAGCTCCTCACAATCTCTCACAGTTTTCACTACCCTGTATAATTTAGTGTCGTCAGCAAATTTGGCTACCTTGCTTTTTACTCCTACCTCTAGATCATAAGAACATAAGAACAGCCTTGCTGGAACAGGCCACAGCCCATCCAGTCCAGCATTCTGTCTCACACAGTGGCTCACCATTTCCTTCAGGGTATTCCCAAGCAGATGCCTTCCCTGGAAATGGCATTGAGATATATCCTGCCTATCTCTCCAACCCGGAGGTTGTCCTTAAGTATCCATAATTATAGCCATTCATACTCTTGTCCTCCATGAACTTGTCTAATCCTTTCTTAAAGCTGTCAAGACTGACGGCTGTCACCACTTCTTCTGGCAGGGAGTTCCGTAGACCAGTAATCCTCTGGGTGAAAAAGTACTTTCTCTTATTTGTTTGAGAACTAGTACCCAAAAGTTTCATGGAGTGTCCCCTAGTTCTAGTGTTGTGCGATAGGGAAAACAGTTTTTCCTTATCTACTTTGTCCACACCGTGCATGATTTTATAAACTTCAATCAGGTCACCTCTTAGACGCCGTCGTTCAAGAGTGAAAAGGCCCAACCGTTGCAGCCTCAGATGGTAAGGAAGGTGTTCCAGTCCCCTAATCATTCTGGTTGCCCTCCTCTGCACTTTTTCCAGCTCCATAATATCCTTCTGGAGGTATGGCGACCAGAACTGTACACAGTATTCCAGATGGGGCCTCACCATAGATTTATAAAGAGGCAAAATGACACTTGCTGACTTATTTTCTATACCCTTCCTAATGATCCCTAACATTGAGTTTGCTTTTTTCACTGCTGAGGCACACTGGGTTGACACCTTCATTGAGCTGTCCACCAGGACACCAAGGTCCCTTTCCTGGTTTGTCGCAGAGAGTTCAGACCCCATCAGTTTATAAATGTAATTGGGGTTTTTTGCCCCAACATGCATCACTCTGCACTTACTGATGTTGAAGCTCATTTGCCACTGTTTTGCCCACTCCCCCAGTGTCGAGAGATCCCTCTGGAGCTCTTCACAATCTCTCACAGTTTTCACTACCCTGTATAATTTAGTGTCGTCAGCAAATTTGGCTACCTTGCTTTTTACTCCTACCTCTAGATCATTTATGAAGAGGTTGAAAAGCAGGGGTCCCAGTACTGAACCTTGGGGGACCCCACTCTTTACTTCCCTCCACTTGGAGAAGTGTCCATTTAGTGCTACCCTCTGTTTCCTGTCCCTTAGCCAGTTGCTGATCCAGGACAAGACCTGTCCCTTTATTCCATGACTGGTAAGTTTATTCAAGAGCCTTTGGTGTGGGACCTTGTCAAAAGCCTTCTGAAAGTCCAGATAAACAATGTCAACTGGATCCCCCTTATCCACATGCTTGTTGACACTCTCAAAAAATTCCAACAGATTAGTGAGACATGATTTGCCCTTGCAAAAGCCATGTTGGCTCTCCTTTAGCAGCGCCTTCTCTTCTATGTGCCTATTAATTCTATCTTTTAGGATGGTTTCCATCACTTTACCTGGGACACATGTCAAACTGACAGGCCGGTAATTTCCTGGATCACCCCTGGATCCTTTTTTGAAAATTGGTGTTACATTCGCTACCTTCCAGTCATCAGGCACAAAGCCTGATTTGAGGGAAAGATTATATATTTTGGCTAGGAGATCAGCAATTTCATCTTTAAGTTCCCTGAGAACTCGTGGATGGATGCCATCTGGTCCTGGGGATTTGTTAGTGTTTAGCTTAACAAGACATGCAAGGACCTCCTCCCTGGTTATTTCTATCTGGCTTAATTCTTCGGTTTCCCTCCCTACGAAGATAGGCTCTGTTTTGGGCATGTGGTCTCTGTCTTCTTCAGTGAATACTGAAGCAAAGAATTCATTGAGTCTCTCTGCAATCTCTGTTTCCTCTTTAATAACCCCTTGCCTTCCATTGTCATCTAATGGTCCAATGGCCTTCCTAGTTGGGTTCTTACTTCTAATGTACTTAAAGAAGTCTTTGTTATTTCTCTGAGTATTTTTAGCTATACGCTCCTCAAAGTCTTGCTTTGCTTTCCTGATTGTTGCCTTGCATTTGTTCTGCCAGAATTTATGTTTTTGCCTGCTGTCCTCATTCGGACAAGCCTTCCATCTTCTAAATGAGCTTCTCTTGCTCTTGATCACTTCCCGAACAGCTCCTGTAAGCCACATTGGACTCCTCTTGGACCTGGCAGTGCCCTTTTTCCTTTTGGGTATGCATTCCAATTGAGCCTCTCTTATTGTTTTTGTAAACAGCCTCCATGCCTCTTGGAGTGTTTGGACTCTCTTAATTTTCCCTTTCAGCTTCTTTTTTACTAGTTTCCTCAACTTTGGGAAATTTCTTTTTTGAAAATTTAAGGTCTCTGTGTTAGATTTTATCAGTGACTTGCAGTCTATGATCAAGTTAAACATAATTGAGTTGTGGTCACTGTTCCCTATTGGATCAGTCACATTAACATCTTGCACCAGATCCTGAGTATGACTCACGATCAAGTCAAGGAATCTTGTACCTCTAGTTGGGTCTTCAACCATCTGTCCCAGGGAACAATCATTTAGCATATCTAGGAACTTTATCTCTTTATCATGTGCTGAACAACAGTTCACCCAGTCTATGTGAGGGTAATTGAAGTCCCCCATTATAACCAGGCTTCCCTTCTTGGATGCCTCCTTTACAACATTCTCCAACTGCCAGTCTCCCTCAAGAGTTTGGGTCGGAGGCCGATAGTATATGCCTACTGTTAGACCATCCTTGTGGCCTGGTACTCTTACCCACAGAGCTTCTAATGGTGACTCCAAATCACCTAGATATTCCAATTCATACGATTTTATCACTTCTTTGACATACAAGGCCACACCACCTCCCATTTGCCCCTTCCTATCCTTCCTGTACAGTTTGTAGCCTGGGATAACTGTATCCCATTGGTTATCATCTGTCCACCAGGTTTCAGTGATACCAATAATATCAATATTCTTATCTATTGCTAAGTATTCCAGCTCCCCTATTTTGTTCCGGAGGCTTCTGGCATTTGTATACAAGCATTTATATATGCTTTTCTGACACAGTCTTTTGTGTCCAGTTGCATTGTTAGACTGCCTCTTGCATCCGTCTGCTAGAATGCTAGTGACTAGCTCCTCGCTCTGCTCAGTAAATTTTGCATCCTCCTCACTACTCAAGTACACACTTTTCCGAACCGGATGCTGCCCAGCTCCTGTCGGCTTTCCCCCAGTTATCAGTTTAAAAGCTGCTCTGCAGCCTTTTTGATGTTGAGTGCCAGCAATCTGATCCCATCATGGTTCAAATGCAACCCATCCCTCCTGAACAGATTTGGCTTGTCCCAAAATGTTCTCCAGTTCCTGACAAATCTGAAACCCTCCTCTCGACACCACCGCCTCATCCACGCATTGAGGCTTCTGAGCTCTGCCTGCCTGGTAGGTCCTGCGCGAGGGACAGGCAGCACTTCTGAAAATGCTACCTTGGAAGTCCGGGACTTCAATCTTCTTCCTAACAACCTGAATTTGGCTTCCAGGACAGACCGCTTGGCCTTCCCAACATCATTAGTACCAACGTGTACCATGACAACTGGCTCGTTCCCAGTTCTCTCTAACAATCTATCTAGGTTTCTTGTGATGTCTGCAACTTTTGCACCTGGCAGGCAAGTCACCATACGGTTATCATGTGCATCACAAATCCATTTCTCTGTATTTCTAATTATTGAATCGCCTAGTACAAGGAGCCTCTCTCCTGCAATCTGTTCATCTACATGCACCTCATCAACCATATTAAGGGAGAGAAACTCAGTTTGTTCCTGTTGTTTATCTTCCTGGATCTCATCAAGTGTGATGAAGGAGAGATCATCAGATGGAACCAGTTGTTCCTCTGTGTGTTCCTCATCAGGTGTGATGAGGGAAAGAGCCTCAAATTTATTCTGTAATTTCAGACTCTCAGAGTGATCCCCTACTCTTTTCCTCCTTTGAGTCACATTCCTCCAAACATCTCCCTCCTGAGTTAGTGAAGGGCCTTCTCCCTCAGAACTGTGCCCTGTCTCTACTTTGTCCAGCATAGTCTGTTCCGCTCTGTCCAAGAACAGCTCAAGCTCCTTAATTTGTTGATGGTTAGATATGCGGGCCTCTAGCTGCTGGACCTTCTCTTCTAGTAGTGCAACCAGCTTGCACTTGCTGCAAGTGTAGTTCTCCATATGCTTTGGCAAGAACACAAACATGGCACAAGTATTGCAGGTAACTACAACTGTTCCCTCAGAATCCATTTTAACAAGTGCAGTATTCCGGGCCTCAAAAATGTACACGTTTACTGCCTTTCTACCTAGTAAGACTATATTCTTCCTTTGTTACTAGTTTGTAATCTCGCACGCCATTAGGCGCGCGGGCCTCTAAAGCAGCTCTACTCCAACTGCAAAACTTACCAGTGCTCACTTCCTTTGTTTGGCTCTCCTCAGCAGCAGCTCTGCTTAAGAGCACATGCAGAGTCAAAACTATCTTTATTATTATTATTATTATTATTATTATTATTATTATTATTATTATTATTATTATTATTATTATTATTATTATTATTAATAATAATAATAATAATAATAATAATAATAATAATAATAATAATAATAATAATAAAGATAGTTTTAGATATTAGTGAAAATGCTGTATAAGTTCTGAATACATCTATAGTGAATTCAGATTTCAACAGTTTGCTGATTCATTGTTTATTTGTCATAGTCAATTTCAACCATTCATCATGATACAAACGAGAGAATTGAACTGAACTGCAGAAAATTGTAGTCAGTTTTGAATCTCTCCCCCCCCCCCCCAACATTGACAGTTCAGTAATGATTCTGAGGGATTTTGGGGAGGGAGGAATGAGTGTTTTTATTATTTGGAAAATCAAAACTATCCATGCAAAACAGCCCTAGCCTAGATGTAAAAATAAAATTAGAATTATCTGTGGGTGCTACTGGAAATATTTTCTATTTTAGATGAGGGAGGAGAAGTAAAAACATTGCAGTTGGAAACTCATGGATGAACTTCTTGATAACCCTTGAGTGGAAAATCCAGTCAAAATTAAAAATATTACAGTTCCATGTGTAGTTGACTCCTAGCAAAGTCATAGGGACTTAATGGTGCTGAATGTTTGACTATAACATTTCCTCTGCCTTGCACTGTGCTAACATGCTAGGGCCCTGTATGCACTAACCTGGCAATAGCTTTTTCAGAATTCAGTGGCCTTTACTTTTAGTAGGCCTTTACTTTTGTACTATTAGAAGGATCATTTTAATTGGGAGTGGTTTCTAGAGAAGAAACTTGGAACTCCAGAGAAGCAAACTGATGTACAAGCCAAGGTTGAATATAGGTTTTCACAACCACACTCTGTGTGTCTCTGAGGTATGTTTAGGAGTCCACATGTCACAAAATCAGCCTCTGCATCTGATCAAGCATACATTTGTTTTTAGCACTAGGCAAAAAATGCTGAGTTGGCGCCTTTGTTGTGGCAGAATTCTCTTAGGCCAATGATGGTGAACCTTGGCATTCCAGATGTTCTTGGACTTCAATTCCCAGAAGCCCAAGCCCCCATGAATCCACAGGAATGGGTTTACTGTGATTCATCCAGCCCACACCGCCCTCGTCGCTCCCAGAAGTGGAAGTAAAACGTGCTCACATAACGAAAAAACTCCGTTCCATGGAGCTCTTCACTATGTGGTTTTCTTCGTTATGTGGTTCCATATGGGAGATACCCTGCATAACGGGAAAGAAGAGTTCATTAACCGGGGTTCCCATTGATCGGGTATATCCCGGTTACCCCGGTTACAAAAAATCCCGCATAATGAACAATTTTTTTCCTTATGCGAGGTATCGCCCATGCATAACAAATGCTTCGTTATGCAAATTTTTCACATAATGCAAATTGCATCAGTTGCTGAAAGACTTGTGTTCTTGTTGTTATTGCTGTTTGATTTAACATTTGGGAAACTGCACACCTTGCATGCATGCAGTCATTAGCAAACAGGAGAGAATTTACTAATGTTATAATGACAGCCCTTGAGGCTTGGGTGGTTCTTTATTAATAATATTACGATGCTTATTTCTATTATTTCACTTTGTGCATGTTATTGCAAGTGTAGGTACTTCTTTTAATAAAAATCATATTGCATTTTAATGTAATGATATGTTGGAAATATAAATATCATTACAGCTGATGTGATTTGAATTTGTAATGCTGAGCCAGTGATGACTTAAAATGTAAACGTGGTTTTATGATGATGATATATTGTAAGCCACTCTGACTGGTGCTTACATCAAGGTATAAGCACTGTTGTTGTTATTCAGTCACACAGTCGATTCCGACCCTTTGCGACCCCATGGACCACTGCCCTCCAGGCACCTCTGCCCTCCACCATCCTCCTCAACCCGCCCAGCTCTGTGCCCACTGTATTTACAATACCATCTAGCCATCTAATTTTTGGCCTCCCCCTTATTCTTTTGCCCTCCACCCTACCCAGCATCAAGGCTTTCTCAAGTGAATCATCTCTTCTCATTTGATGTCCCAAATACTTTAGATTCATCTTTACTATTTGATCCTCCAAGGAGCAGTCAGGGTACTGTATGTATGTATGTATGTATGTATGTATGTATGTATGTATGTATGTATGTATGTATGTATGTATGTATGTATGTAATAAAAAGAATAAAAAAATATTATATTGATGTGCTATCAAGTTAATTTTGACTTAAAGTGATCTTCCCAAGGTTTTGTGGGTATACACTCTTGAAAAATGGATTACTGTTCCCTTCTTCTGAGAGCACTTTGAATGATACCTACTCAGTCTAAAGGGTGAAAACAAGCACAAGGTGAGAAATATGTTTTGTGACATTACAGAAAGATCTGCTTTTCTGAATTCCAAATATTAAATGTAAATATTGGGTGCCATATAGAAAGGGAACAGGTGGGCAAGGACAGTGGGACAGATCTTGAAACAGATCCTTTTCTTTAGCCTACAATACCCAGAATCTCCTCTCTGCAGTAAGTCCCATTTGCCATGTGGACTAGGAGAATTTTTCTTCTGCCATGACCAATTCTGAATATTGGCTATCAACATGGCAATCAGCTATGAAGACTGTCCTGAGAATATATGCAGTGACCTTTCATTTGCCTTCCGCATTGCAGCATGACCCCCATACCACTGATCCAGTACTGCAGATCACTTTCTGGTCCTGAGTCCTTCTGGCATGCAAAGTCCTCATCAGCCCCAGGCCAGTACTGATGAAGCTGCTGCCCTCCATCAAGATGGATTCAAGTGGGATTTAATCCACTTGGGGACCATCACCCTTCCCTGTGCACTTTGCCACCGAAGGATGCTAGTCCTCAGGGTGGTCAGGTTAGTTAACCGCCGCCTGACAATCAGCATTGCGTCACTGGCAGTATGGTCTACTCTATTACCATAGCAGGATAACCTGGCCAGACTGGGAGTAGAATTCTAGGAGCGGTAATTTAACAACATCAAATTTTTAAAAAGGTTTGGAGAGGGGTTTATATTTTCTCTGCCACATGTTCCCAGACAAGTCTATAAGCATTTATTTAATCTGACGAAGTAAATATGGCTTGACTAGAACTGGAAGGGGAAAGATTGTAGATGTGCCTTAAACAGCATCTGTCTCCCTCCTCCTGCCCAATTCCTCTGTTCCAAACGGCTGAAGTCATTTTTGCCCTGGTAGCTGGTTGGATCTGGACTATAAATGTAGAATTATAAGAAAGCAAAGAATTTGCAGAGAGGAAGGAAGAATGAAAAGACCTGTGAAGTGAAATGACAGTCCATTTCAAGAGGAGGTTTACCTTGCTCGAAAGCCAGTCGTATCCGACTCTAGGGTTCAGTGCTCATCTCTGTTTCAAAGCCGAAGAGACAGTGTTGTCTGCTTCTGCAGACATTTCCGTGGTCATGTGGCAGGCATGACTAGACACCGGAGCACATGGAACATTGTTACCACTGAAGTGGTCCCTATTTATCTACTTGCAATTTCTTGCTTTCGAACTGCTAGGTTGGCAGGAGCTGGGACAAAGACGGGAGCTCATTCCGTCCGGGAATCGAACTGCTGACCTTCCGCCTTCCAGTCAGCGTCTTAGCCACTTGAGCCACTGCAGATGAGTGAAATAGAGGTCAGTGATGGGCAGTGGAAAATGAGGGATGGAACCATTGACATGGTTTCATGAAATATGATAGGAAATAAAAGTGGTATGGAAGAGATGTGGGAATTGTAAAGAAACTGAATGTATCAGTCTTGTTTTTGGCCAATGGTCAGAAACCAATGATCTAAACCACCAAAGCAATATTTAAAAATAACACAGTGTGTAATTCAAGATATTTTGACAGGCTTGAAATTTTGAAAGGAATCCATGGAAATAATTCTATGCAAAAAAAAAAAGTAAGGGAAAGAAGTTTGTCAAAATAAGATAAAGAACTTAATTCCTTAGAATCTGAAATGTTTTTTCCCCTCCCTACTCCTTTCTTCTGAGCAAGCAACACAGATGTTATGTTCCATATAAGGGGGAAATGATTTGAAGAGAAGAGCATAAAAGGTATTGTGCTACACAACAGATTTTATATTTATTTTCTTATTAAAAAACAAATTCTTAGGGGATGACTACATTGCGGTTTAATTCTCAGCACCAACTAAAATTTAATTCATAATGAGTCCTCATATTGAGCTTGCTGATTTAATTGGAAGTTCAGTGTCCACAGTGGCGATGCTGTTCGTATTCCAATTCAACCTGCAGCCCCCTTTCTTTTCTTCTGTCTGTGATCTTGCCTCTACCCTCCTTTCCTTTGTGTGCTCCTGGCTCTGGTGGCGCACTGGTTAAACTGCTGTCCTGCAACCAAAGCATAGCTGTCAAGTTTTGGACATGAAAATAAGGGAAATTGTGGGCCACACCCCCTCTCCCCCAGACCATGCCCCCACCCACCAGGCCACACATCCTCCTCCCCAAAATCCAGGCACATCCAAGAGCCTAGAAGAGGAGGAGCCACCAGAGCCAGGGAGGAGTGGTGGGCTCCCCCCACCCGGAGGAAGAACCACCCCCTAGGCACTCCCCCACTCCCCTTAGCACCACTGCTGCCCCTCGAGGGGAATAAGGCAACAGGCCAGCCCCTACAGGCCAGCCTTACTTTAATAATTTTATTTTAAGTCTCCACATTCTCTGCTGTGACTGCATTTCATATTGTGATTTTTCATGGAACTGTTTTTTACACTTTAATCACTTAATTGTCTACTGTCTTAGCCTTGTGTGCCTCAATTTCATTTTTTAAAACTCTGTGTTTAAGAGAAAACCACGGAAGTATCCTCTTTATGTTGTATGCAAATATACTTAAAGCTCTCTCTCTCCTGGGAAAGAAGATGTAAAGGAATAGACAATGAGCCAATCGGCTTCAATTATATTTGCATACAACATAAAGAGGATACTTCCGTGGTTTTCTCTTAAACACAGAGTTTTTAAAAATGAAATCGAGGCACATATCTTCAAGCCCCTCTTGTACAACATTACATTGAAAAACAACACACAGAAAATGTTTTTATTATTATTATTATTGAGGTGGTAAGTCAGGACAAATTTAATGTTGAGAAACATTTGCTACAAAAAGAGGCGGAGTACATTCATAAATTGAACACCATAGCTCCATATGGACTAAATCAGGAGTTAGAGTTAAGTAGCTTTCTGTAACTTTTTCCAAGTTCGTATAGTACACCGTTCTTCTTTGAGTTCCTGCAAGAGAAGTCATGTTCCTTTTATATCCGTGTATCTGACTTGTATTTGACCTGGATTTTATTTACCGTGTCCTTGACTCTCCAGTTGTAACCTATTATTGGAAACACCTGATTCTCCCCCCCCCCCCTTTTCCATATGTTAAGAGCTTTACACTTACCTTTAGTTTTACATCATTTTGGCACATAAGAATTTACTGAGAGGCCGATAGACACGTTTAAGAAGGTGGGTTTTCTCTGGATACTTGTGCTTGGAATATTGTATCTCAATTTTTTGTATATATACGGTGTGTTATACTTCTATTTATTATTTACATCTTTGTATTACTCTTTAGATTTGTTATGACAGTCTCCAGAAGAAGAAACACGAAAAACCTTGTTTACTAGAAGGGTTTTGGGGCCACGTCATAACTTTCACATATTTTTAAAGATAAGAATATTATTGATATATGGATTATTTTTGAATATATAAGGCAGTCATAAGGCAACCATAAGTCCTTCAGTTTATTTTTGAATTTATTGAACTATTTGATATCTACACATAAGATCATTGTGAATATTAAAGTTTGATTATCTTTATGGACTATATATATTTTTTGCTCCACAAATGGTTGTTCTTGTCTTTGCAACATTCACATATATAACATTGGCATCACAGGGAGAGGTGGGGGTATTGTTAGCTCAGGAGGGTTTCCCCCCCCCCCAGCCCCCTGGCTACAGCCCTGGTCATTAAGAGTACCATTCTCTATATTTGAAAGTTCTGTAATCTTGTGGGTCTGTCCCTTACTTTTTCTGAACAGCTTTGCCAATGGAAAGGAGAGAGGTCCCATCAGAGAAATAGACATAACAGAAAAGAAAAAGCCCAAAGACCACAAAACGTCCCAATAAAAACTGATATAAATCATATAAGAACTTAGATACAATAACACAAATACATTGAACATGTAAAGTCAAATTTTAATTTAATATGCCCCACAGATCCATGTACACAGAACGAAATTGCACATTAAATACAGTAAAACCTCGGTTTACGACCTTGGTCCATTCCAACAGCCTTCATCATGAACCAAAAAGATCATAAACCGAGGCACAATTTCCATAGGAATGTATTGAAAATAAAAAATGGTCCTGAACCTCCAAAAAATAATAGAAAAAAATAATCCAAAAATTCCTAAAAAGGCAGAAAACACAGTGAAATGGAATGGAAAACAAAGCTTAGCTCCACTACTTTTTCCACCGCTTGAGAAATTCATCGCCAGCACCACTTTCCTGGGCACTTCATGGACCGTCTTGTTATATATGTCTTCTGATTCGTGGTTATATTTCTAGTTATTAGTACACTGCTCAAATGATTGTGCTTGTGTGCTTAGCTTATATTGCATAAGAACCAAAGTAATGTGTGTAATGCTTCTTTTCAAAATTGATCTAATTTTGCTTCTGTTTATGCTAATGGTAGTTTAACAGATAACTTTCCAGAGAAACAGAGCTAATTAAGCAGGCTCTGTTCAATTTAGAAAATCCAAGTCTGCATCATCCCTGACATTTCATAAATACTAATGAGCATGTTCTCACAGCACAGTCAGAATCATTGTTTCTCACGTTTTTGCCAAGTGTTGCTTAAGGCAATTGCTTAGTTTCTTCTCAGATCTACCTGTACTTGATCTTAAGGTGAATTGCTGCAGCCCAATAACCAGCAATGGTCAGTAAATATTGCATGTCAGAGACAACTGTTTTGGCCCTTGGTAATGTTGGCTAAAACTGCAGTTAATCCCCCCCCCCCCCCCAAGATGGTAAGGGTTATCAAAGTGGGTTACATAAATAAAAAGAATAGGCAGAAAGTTAGATAGTGATATAGATTTAAATACAACTGATTGATTGTTGCTTCTCTGCCTGCAGGTTGACCTCCGAGCCACTGACATCAAGCTGATGCGACAGCTATTGATCATCAATGAAAGCATTGAATCCATCAAATGGATGATTGAAGAAAAAGGTGGCATTACCAGCCGGGGTAGCAGTTTGAGTGGAAGCCTCTGCAGTTTGCTGGAGAGCCAGGAAACATCTCTGAGAGGCAGCTGCAATAGTTTGCAAGACTATAGCGATGGACTGGATGGAATATCTGTAGGGAGTTACCTGGATACCTTGGCAGATGATATCCCAGGCCAGCGTACGCCTTCAGACATGGACCAGTTCAGTGACTCTTCTCTAATAGATGAACCCCAGTCTTTACATAAGCATCCCAAGATTGAGTCTGATGAGTACTACTGCTTTGGTTAACAAAATGGACTCTAGGAGGGACTCATGCACTTGTATTTATGATTCTTCTATGCTGCTATTTGTTATGAGCATTTTAAAAGCACCTTGATAAAAGACAAATCAATTTTATTCTCTTTCCCTTTCTCTCTGTGCTTTTACTCCTAAATCTTTCTTCCCCTCCCAGATGGTTTTCTTTCTTTTTCATCTTTTTAATTTATTCCTGTAATTTCTTTCTTCCCTTTTATAATATGGCTTTGAAAGAATTTTTTTACATACATAAAAGGTGAGGAAAACTAACCTCTATCTCTAACATGGAGTGTGGGAATAAACTTTCATTGAATTCTGCATCTGACTGGCAATAAAATACTTTCCATTATCTGTGGATTTAAATATTCTTGGTATGCAGGAAGACAAGGATTTTTACCACACTCTTCCGCTAAAAAAAGATGTCCCAGAATGGCTTATAGCCTAATCACATGACACTCAAGAAAAAAGAGATTGGAAGAAGAAGAAGGTATAATTAGAAGTATAAACTATTTTACAACTCATTTGGAAATTGTCAAAGTGTCCTATTTTTAAGTGCTATTTTAGAAGACAGAAGGAAGGGGATACAAAGACAGTCACATGAAACTAATGCAATGATTCAGAAAAATGTTTGACAAAGCATATAACTTCAGAATGAAAATCACACATCAGGTAGGATCGGTTTTTAAAAACACTAATAAAACAAGAAAAATTCTAATATGCTCAAAGACTAGTACACAAAAATACAACATCATACAAATTATGATACATAATAATCTTACTAATGAAATTTTTAAAATAACATTTTTATAATTTAAAATAACACAGTTTGAGATATGCAGATGATAGCACCCTAAAGACAGAAAGTAAGAAAGACCTAAAGAACCTCTTGATTGGATTGAAGGAGGAGAGTGCAAAAGCTGGCTTGAGACTTAATATCAAGAAAACCAAGATAATGTCAACAGGTCCGATCAGTCCCTAAAAATAGATGGGGAAGAAGTAGAAGCAGTGACAGATTTTACTTTCCTAGGATCTAAGATCACTGCAGATGGCGACTGTAGCCATGAAATAAAAAGATGACTGATTATGGGAAGACAAGCTATGAGAAACCTGGGGAATATAGTGAAAAGCAGAGGCATCACCTTGAAAACAAAAATTTACATAGTCAAAGAAATGGTATTCCCGGTGGTAATGTATGGGTGTGAGAGCTGGACCATTAGGAAAGCTGTGCGCAGAAGAATAGATGCCTTTGAAATGTGGTGTTAGAGGAGAGTTCTGAGAGTCCCCTGGACGGCAAAGAGAACAAATAGGTCAATATTAGAAGAAATGAACCCTGACTGTTCATTGGAGGGACAAATAGTGAAGATGAAGCTAAAGTACTTTGGACATCAAATGAGAAGGGAGGACTCACTTGAGAAGGCCTTCATGCTGGGAAAGGTGGAGGGCAAGAGAAGAAGGGGGCATCCAAAGATGAGATGGCTAGATGGCATTGTGGACACAAAAGGCACACAGCTGGGCAGACTGAGGAGGATGGTGGAGGACAGAGGTGCCTGGAGGAAAATGGTCCATGGGGTCGCAAAGGGTCGGAATCGACTGTGTGACTGAACAACAACATTTGCAGTCAAAAAATAAACATATCTAAGAACAAGCTAAACTTTATCCTGGAAATGTTTTAATTAAACTAAATTATTTCAGCCAATATACTCAGTTTGCAGAGCCAAGGAGTTGATGACTTAAGGCAGGGATTCTCAACCTGTGGCCCGCAGACTGGATGCTGACAAACCCCCCCACCCCCCCGCCACCTCCACCACACCAGGAAGTGCCATGTGGTGGAGGAAAGGCAAAATGGCTGTCAAGCCCCCGAAGCTGTCTGAGGGAGCATGACCTGGCCCCCGGCTCTAAAAAGTTGAGAACTTTTGATTTAGGGAAATATCCAAGCTCCAATTTGGTGAAATTCCCTGATCCAGTGGCAGGACCATATTCCTGGCAGGTCCTCATAAAGATTTATGGGACATTTCTTATTTGAAGGCACATGAATATACAGGGGCAATTATACAGCTATTTCTGGAAATGCCCCCATACATCTTTATGGGGACCTGCCAGGAGTATGATCCTGCCACTGGATCAAGGAATTTAATCAAATTGGAGGGGGGGGGGAGCTTTATAGCAAGCAGGAAATGTAGGTTTCAGAGGACTTTTTAATACCATCAAATTTTCTGAAAGGAAATGGCTGCTTCTGAAAACTTAGCGGTGTGGACAAGCAAAAATGGCCACAAGGGCATCTTGTGGGCTACATTTCACTTTCCCTACTTTAAATACAAAAATAACACATTTCTGATGTATATATTAACAGCAAATTCATCTTTGGGGCGGCAAACAATAGCATATATACATAAGAGGGAGGTGTCAGATGATACAAGTTGACACCAGGGAATACAAAAATACAGGAGAGAGATAAAAATAAACCTTTGAAATGTCTAAGTAAGACTGAGGCTGATCAGTGGCCAAAGAACACTGTTTCTGTTGTTATTGGAAGAGACAAAAGAATGACCAGTGGAGAGAAGAATGGACAGCGTAAAATGGAAATGGTATGCAGGCTGGCCTGAACAGAAATACTCCACATTGCACATCAAACAAAGTATTTTAGCTATAAGTCAAACGGCATGCTATAGTTAGCATTCCATAAGAAGAAAAAGGTGTGTTTATCCTAAAATAATGTCTCTTGTGGCAAGTTTTCTTTCTTTCGCAGCTGGTGATTGGTGGTTGCTAGATAAACACAAGCTTCATTTGCAAGTGTGACTGCAGAGCCATGCTACCTTTAAAGAAAAGAACCTGGGGAAGAATAGCATTTTATCATCTTTTATTTTGAAGCTGGTGTCAAGTGCACAGTTTGGCCCTAATGGTTGAGGAGGGGGCTAGTTTTCCATTCCCAGGACCCATGAGGAGATGCGTCAGCGTAGCAGAGGAGAAATTAAAGATTTTTTTTGTTTCTTTTTCTTTTTTTATTCAAGGGGAAAGGATCTATTTTATTTCAAATTATTTTCAAGAACAGAATTTTTTGTAAAAAAAAAATATTTTAAGGGTTTTATTTGTAAATTTAAAGGGCATTTAGGGGCCACTCAGCCAGCTTTCGAAGGGATATATACAGCCCCTGTGCCACACTTTGCCAACCTTTGTGCCAGAAGTCCAATTCTGGAGCAAAGAAGTGTGTTCTGTAGCCATCTCAGCAAGACAGAGGAACTTCAACTTGGCTCATGAAACAGAGCAAACAGCAGGCATGCTGACCTCTGCTACCCGCCACTGAATCCCATAATGCCCATTCTTCTGTGTTTGGCCTTATGCTTCATAACAGCTACCAAAAGAGTAATATGACAGCAAGAAATACTGATGAGCAGAGGTGCAGGATATGAGGCCCTGAAGCATCCAATATTGGCTTGGAGCACTCATGTCTGCTCCTTTGAGCACCTTGTATAACCTATCAATTCAGCTAGATTTTGGGTCATTTCATTCAGCAGGCAAATAATGGGGAGGTTTGTCTTCGCAAGGATACAGTTCAGTTCTGATTTTCTTTTGTATTTTGCATTACTCCATCCTTTCCTTTGGGATGGGCAAGCCTGAACACTCGAAATAGACTTTTACAATTATATTATTGCAAGTGCAGCTACTGGAAGAAATCCAATTCAACTAAACTAAAAGATTTGTGGATTTTTAAAGAAGGGTTGTCGTAATCCTGTCTGACTGCAAACAGATGCATAATCTCAGAAAGTTCACAGTCAAAATTTCTGCTAACACTAGCAATCTGGACATAGATAAGATCATTTGAAAGACACCTTATCATTATTTCAACATTTTAACCATGGCTAATTAACCAGAGCTTTTGTAGTTTGTTTTGTTTCTGCTCTGGTTAGGCTAATAAGCCTGGCAAATAAACATGATATGGGACTGTTTTGTCTACCTAGATTAACTGATCTCAGACCCTAAAGCCCTTGGCCTCCACCTGTCTAACTTTATCCACAGAACAATGAGTCCTGAAAGCTGCACCAATTTTTCACTGACTTGGCCCTACAAAGCTGAACACTGGTTCTCTCAAGAAACATGTGGGATGGAAATTATCAGAAAACAACACACCATTTCTATGAGTCCCAGAAAAATGTTAGCCTGCAATAGCAAAAGTATCGAGAGCATGCTATCAAGGGAGGTTATATGTACCATGGGAATGGTTTTGTGTCTTATTTTTAATTTTATAAGTATCACATTTTTCACCCTGGTTTCTAACGTTGAGGTGAATAGCATGTCATTCTCACTCCATGTTATCTCACCGAAAGCCTCTATGGTAAGAATACATAGAATTGCCTTATATTAAATTACAAAATTGATCCATCCAGCTCCGTATTGCTTGTATTGATTAGGGATGGCTCTGTAAACTTTTAGGCAAAAGTGTTTCCTATTCCGAACCACTTCTGGAGATACCAGAGACTGAAACGAAAACGTTTGAGTATAAAACAGAGCTTAGGCAAAAGTTACTTTTCAGACTTCCAGAATTCCGAGCTGGCATGGCCCATGGCCATGTTGATTGGAGGAGTTAGAGTCCAAAAAAGTAACTTGCCTAAACTCTATTGCAAAGCATTTGACACAGACTTTAAATTAACAGAAAGTGACTGGCTCAAATCTGATGTCTCATCAGGACTAGAATCTCACTCTGCCATTCAGGAGGACTGTTTTCTCTTGTTTTGTCATGTACTGTACATTTCTTTTGTCTTACGGCAATAGTGCATATATATATCAGCTTAACAGATGAGGAAGCAGATGACAAGCTTTCTCCTGGACATGTGCTGAATGCGTTAAATTTTCCATGTTCATTTTTTCCTTATTCTAGCAGATTATAGAGTTTAGATTTAATTTAATGAGGTCTACATAATAAGGTAAAGGTAAAGGTTTCCCTTGCTCGAAAGCCAGTCGTATCCGACTCTAGGGTGCAGTGCTCATCTCTGTTTCTAAGCCGAAGAGCCAGCGCTGTCTGCTTCTGCAGACGTTTCCGTGGTCATGTGGCAGGCATGACTAGACACCAGAGCGCACGGAACGCTGTTACCTTCCCACCGAAGTGGTCCCTATTTATCTACTTGCAATTTCTTGCTTTCGAACTGCTAGGTTGGCAGGAGCTGGGATGAAGACGGGAGCTCATTTCCGTCCTGCAGTACTCGGGAATCGAACTGCTGACCTTACGCTTCCTAGTCAGCGTCTTAGCGACTTGAGCCACTGCAGCACCCGTCTACATAATACATTGTATCATAAGACTTTTATAAGCCAAAGATTGAGGATTTTTTTCTTTCACCCCAATCAACAAACATGGAGTATGTCAGTTACATGAACAACCTGGCCATAGCTAATGCCTAACAGGTACATCTGTGCTTAGTTTTGGAATGGAAAGGCTTGGAGGACAATGTACCACAATTTTCAATCAGGGAATGGCTTGTTTGTCTTTCTGAATCAACTTGGCTAAATCCTATAACATTTTTATGCCATCATAATGTTACTGGCACAAATCACAGTGTTGAACTATTGCAAGCAAAGAAGGTGGCCTGGGCATTTACTACTGTCTGCCAAGTTGAATGACATCACATGCACAACAAATACCTACACAGACTTCTTAACTTGTGGCAATTCACTGTTAAGATTGAACACCCATTGTGTTATACTAGTGGCCATAATCAATAGGAATTTGACTTCTGATTGTGAAATCTAAATATGTAATTATTTGTCTACATGCAAGATCATAGAGGAAATGTGTATAGTGTATGTGTGTACCTTCAAGTCACATCCAACTGATAGCAACCCTAATAGGATTTTCAAGATAAATAAGACATTTGAGTTGCTTTATCAGTGTTACCCTCCCTCCTGATTTTTTTCATGGCCAGCCCAGACCTCCTGACCTTATCTGCTATGACTGTGATGGCGAACCTTGGCATTCCAGGTATTCTTGGATTTCAATTACCAGAAGCCCAAATCAACACACCTGTTGATCAGGGCTTCTGGGAATTGAAGTCCAAGAACATCTGGAGTGCCAAGGTTCACCATCACTGCACTATGACATACTGGGTATATATATGCTTTGTTCAATTCTTTAGTCACACACAGTCATTTATGGACTTAGCCTTTAAATCAGGAAGCTAGAATGTTTATAATAGTTTGTTGCCAAACTGGCTTCCCTCACTTCTTGGATTTGCTCCATCCACTACACCTATTGTAAACTCTATCCATCAGTTTGAGACATGCTACCTGTGTGGAAAATTTCTTTAAAATTCATCTAACTGGCAGATTTCATATGTTCTTTTCCAATATCTGGTGTGCAACAGACCAAAGAGAAGCCCTGTTGCAGTTATTTTATTTTTAGAAAGCCATCCAACTTTTTGAAGTTCTCCAGTTCCACAAAAATAATTTATTCAGGCACAGGTCCACAACAAATTACTAATCTTGCCTTTAAAATTAAGGACAGCAGAGAATTCATCCAACCAAGCCAACAAAGTACTGGTTATTGTTTTAATAAGTAAAAATAGAAAAAATGCAATACAAAAGTTATGGCTTTTAAACTCTAAATAATTCAAGATCTAATCTGGAATCTCCAGAAGACAAATACCATAAAAGGGTGTGGATTTGGTACCACACAATTAGAAACACAAAACATTCAAACTTCTCCAGCATATTATTTTTGGTCGTCTACAGAGCTGAACTCCAAGCTTTCAAAATCAGTTAACTTACTGGGTGAATAATGAGAAAATATGTTCATGTCTCTGCTTCTGTTTATTCTGAAAGTGACTGTTCATATGTTATACACATCTACCTAGGTCCTCGTATTCAGATGACATAGGAATGATCCTACCCTACTTTAGAATCAAGTAATCAGGAGGATAATTTTGGAAACTTCCTTCATTTCACTTTTGATTAACTACAATTTGTAGCTTACTGTGGTTAATCCCATCCACGATTTGGGTGAAAAAAGTTCATTTCATGGCTTATGATTTCAACAAGCCATACTTTAGGGTCCAGCCTGTAATGCTAAATGCTGGTTAATGGAAATAAGAAGCAAAACCACTGGACTATTTGTGGAAGTGCCAGAGGAAGGAGGGGAGGTAATATGTGAGCTTAGAAGAGGCTAAGCTTGCTTCCATCTTGATAAATCGTGGATACAGTCATGTAAGACTTTGTGGTTAAGATGCTGAACTTGAACTGTCAAGGATGTTGAGCCCCAGGCTCCGTCGAGGATGTGAGCGGCAAGGACTTTGTGATTTACTTTTTGTTTTTGTTTTTATTGATATTTAGTGTTGGGCTGTGTTTTATTGTGTATGCTGTTCCGTTCATGTGTATTGATGTGTCTGTGAGTCGCCCAGAGTCGCATTTCACTAGTGGGGCAGCATATAAGTTGAAAAATAAATAAACTGGAAGGTCATCAGGTCAACAATTCAATACCTGAGTGCTGCACGGTGGAGTGAACTCATGTCTCTGTCTCAGCTCCTGCGACAAACCGCTCCTAGCGGTTTGAAAGCAAGAAATTGTAAACAGATAAATAGGTACTGCTTCAGAGGGAAAGTAACAGCATTCCATGCACTCCGGTGTCTAGTCATGTCTGCCATGTGACCACAGAAACATCTGAAGACACAGACAGCACTCACTCTTTTGCTGAAAACAGAGATGAGCACCGTACCCTAGAGTTGGATATGACTGGCTTTCGAGAAAGGGCAACCTTTACTTTTACCTAAGACTTACAATCAATCATTGCCTTCGTCAGCTAAGATCCATTGTATATGCTGTCTTTTTTACAGAAAAAAAAACTACATCTAGTTGTTTGGCTGTGGTGGTGTATGCACACAGGTATCTTCCACAATGAGGTGAATTAGAACTGCACCTCAGTATACTCACCCGGGGTTGGGGGGGGGGGTGTCAGTTTGTGGAGTGGAGAGTCCAAGAGTACGGAGTACGGAGCCAGCCACCATGTTCTTCCCAGTCAAGAACACTGCTTGGTGTCTGGGTTACAGTGGCATAGAGAGAGGAAGGAGCCAACCAATGGAGATCAGGCTGCCTAAAGCAGAAAGGATAGTGTCATTCCAGGTGGACCAGAGACAAGAGGGTTGGTTTTTATTTATTTTTTATTTTGTTTTTTGCCTGCTGGGGAACTACACAAGGAGGGCTCCACAAGCATCGCCAGAACTTTTCAATGACCTTCGGAGTGTATCAGTGGCAGCAGTACCTTAAGTTAGTGGTGTCATCCATCGCACCAGTGGTAGCAGGGACAGTACGAAGTAACTACAATGGTGTTAACGCAGGGCACGGCAGCATTTTCTGTGGTAAAAACAACATTTTTTTCACAAAACGGACACAAAGCAGTTTTGACAATTCTTGTACGGCAGACCTAGGCATTTTCTGCATACCTTTAAAGTGGCCTTGTTAGCTTTACCTTCTGGTTTCCGAATGGAACATTTTTTATATTACCCTCTAAAACAAAGGTAAAAATATGTGTTTCCAGCCACTTTGGGAGATATGCTGCTGTCTTTTTAATATATATATATATATATATAGATAGATAGATATATAGAAATATATAGATATATATAGATATATAGATACTTGTTAAGAAAAAATACCATGGAAGATTATAAATCTGCCCATCTCATAATAGATTTGTTTACCATAGCAACAGGGAGCACAAGAACATTCTGCTCAGAAGAAAAGCCACTGTTGCTATTTTATTAATGTTGATAAAACAAATTCAAGTGTCTGTTGCTCTTAACCGTTGCTTTTGATATGGCTTCAAATTCAACATGTAATCACTAGAGAGGGTGGAATAATGATAGAAAAATAATAAATTGTGGAGGACAAAGGGCAACAGGCATACACAAATAAATACAAATGCATTTCCGACTTATAACAACCTAGATAGGGTTTACAAGGTATATGAGATATTTAGGGAGTGATTTTACTTTTGCCACCCACCAGTCAAGCTGGGGTTTGAACCCCGATCTCCTAAGCTCCACCACTCTGACTCATACAACTCACTGGGTCTCTATATGAATATAGATAGATAGATAGATAGATAGATAGATAGATAGATAGATAGATAGATAGATAGATAGATAGATAGATAGATATAGATATATAGATATATAGATATAAACTGTGTTTGGAGCTGGCCTTTCCATTGTGTTTTCTTTTGAGAAACATCTTTAGTCTGTCGTTGATAAAATGTTTTTATATCTGCATACCAACTAACCGATTGACCAAAATCTCCAGTTCTATTGAACACCTGGGGGTGGCTGGCATAGCTTCAAAATGCCATCGCCGCCGCCGCCCCGGACTGCTCCTCCACCCGCCAGTTCGCGTCCCAGCCCAGCCGGGGCTTGAGGGAGCCAAGGAACACCTGGGGGTGGCTGGCATAGCTTCAAAATGCCAGGAGGCCCCCCACCAGACTGCTCCTCCACCTACTGGTTCGTGTCTCAGCCCAGCCGAGGCTTGAGGGAGCCAAGGAACACCTGGGGGTGGCTGGCGTGGCCTCAAAATGCCAGCGCCGCCCCACCACCAGACTGCTCCTCCACCTGCCGGTTCGCGTCCCAGCCCAGCCGGGGCCAGAGGGAGCCAAGGAACACCTGGGGGTGGCTGGCATGGCTTCTAAATGTCGGATTTTCTCTCCCCCCCTGGCCTGCCCGCCAGGAGGATTTCAAAGAATGCAGGAGCAACGCAGCTATGCCAAGGCCAGGCTTTCCCTGATTCCACCGAAGACGTCTGAGCTATGGGGCTCCATCACGGTCGTAGAGTATGGGTTCTGTCATGGACATTAGGTGGCCGTGGTCATTGCGGTACTTATCTTGTTATTTGTTATTTGTTTATTTAATTGGTGTTTCATTGCATAATTTGTATTGTATATTTTTGCAGCTATTATATTTGTTTGATATATTGTACCACAGAATTTGTATCTATTTGTAATAGCATTTTGAATATTGTATTTATTACTGTATTTTGAATTTTGTATTTCATCTGTAAACCCCTTGGGTTACCTTGGTGTTATTTATATGTTGTTAGCCGCCCTGAGTCGGTCATATGCTGAATAGGGCGGAGTATAAATCGAATAAACATAAACATAAACATTTTTTACTCTGATAATTATGCTCAGAAAAGCCCACATGTATTCTAGATAAGTATCATAGGGTTGCGAACAATGTAGTGTGCTGTAATGACTTCTGTTTGTTTGCCCTACAAATTTCTGTCGCCTGGCTTAGGGATGCAATACCAGGGATCAGCTTGGAATGTCGGCCTTCTCAGCAGTTTTCAGAAAACGTTACCAGAGAGACCAGAACATGAAATTTAAAAAAGACTGTCACTGGGAGATGGAAATTCTAAACTAAAGGGTTCATCTTGGTGCCACAGAAGTAGCTTCTCTCACCTCTTGAATTAAGAAAATTAGCTTGTTTTGTGTCATCTTGAGGATATAAATACAGGAATCCTTTGAAATCTGATTTGACATCTTGGGACAGTTTAGACTAGACAACATGGTAGGAAAACATCATAAAATGCAATAAACAAGCAAGCAAGCAAATAAAACCATTTCTTCTTTCTAAATAAAATAATATGCTTTCCTTCCTGTTTCTTTCCCTTCCTGCTGTCTCTTCCTCTTCTCGGGAGACTGTTTCTTTGCCTTGTTCTCACTCCTACATGATAGCACTGAAAAGAGAGAGAGAGAGAGGCTCGCCACGGCTGGAATCTTTAGTCTTTTGCTTCTCAACATTGTTAGGCAGGTCATTTGAGTATAATATTCCTTAAAAACTAGCATGTTTATTGGCACAAACCTTTGTAAACTCCAGCTCACTACTTCAAATACATTGAGTTTAACTTTGACATTTATACCTGGAGAGGGCAGAAATTGCTCTTGAGTGTAATAGCAATGAAAGAATATCACAGGAAAAGCATGGAAACTAGTGTTAATCAGGGTTATGGACAAGCATGTATATGGAACATTCTGAAGTCATCTTCTTTAAAAGTTCTTTAAAGAACAGTTCACTTCTTTTCCTAAAACTCACTGCTCGCATCTTTGACAGTCTTTATAGTGCAACTGCTTCAACCATCACTGATCTATATTTAGTTGAGAGCTGGACAGTGTTACTTTTTCAGACTTTCCATCTCAGAATTCTGAGGAGTATTGGGAGATGCACTGCAAAGGTACTGTTTCCGAGTATTTGTTCAAGTCAGTCTGTAGCACATTAACCTGAAGGCTGATTATCAGTATGGCTTACACATATATAGTTCAAACCAAAAGGTTTCTCCATACATTATCTGTACCCTGAGGGGCAGGGAGAGGGTTCAGATGAGGGTCTTGAACTTAGTACCTATCATCCTTTCTATACTCATTTGTGCACAGACTTTCACATCAGAATTGAGCATATCTTTCCTCAGCATCACCACTTCAATTTGAATTTAGATGTTTGGGACGTTCTGGGCACCTGAAGAGGGTTTTTCTCTCATGAAGAACAAAAAGTACTGAGTGAGGCAAAGAGTATCCACTGTAATTTGTATCATTTCCAAACATTATTTGATTGTACAATAAAAGAGCCCTTGGGAGAATACAGCTTACGTTTTGTGACAATGAGATGCTATGTAATTGGATCCTGAAAATGTTTTATGAGGAAGTAGGAAGATCTGAAGAATAATTTGAACAATTACATCTTTGCTATGGAACAAAGATGTCTTTCACTGGGCCACTCACTGTTCTATTATCTTTCATAGGGTACATTCTGCACACTGTAATAAATATGGAGAGTCAAGAATGACTCATATAAAGTTTATAGAATTAAGGTGTGCTATGGAAACTAGCTAGCCTTTATTATGACTAGGTGCATAACACTTCCATTTCAGCTGCTCATCTACAGGCAAAACAGATTCTAGGAAATTCATGAGGCAAAAGTTTCCATATTTCTTTTCCATGTACATTTTCAATCTGGGTGGGAACTGGCTTTGGGGGGGTGGGGAAGTATCCAAGCAAGGCAAAGCAGGGAAATGTATGTACTGTATTACCGAATCAGCTATAGGGCAGCCTGAAAAGCCCCCAGGCATGCTTGGGTTGATTAGGGAGTATCATGCAAGATTGCGTGTGCTCAAATGTCAGAAGAATAACCGACTCTCTTTTTGGAGCCTTCAATGCTTCAACTTGTAGCTAGGTCAAAGTAGTGCTAGGAAACATTCCTGCTTTGTTTTCTACTTCCATTTTTTTTAAAAAAGCCTGCTGCTAGCCCTTATTTGCAGAACCCTTCTTTAGATATTTAGCTGAAATGTGTGCAGGCAAAGTAGTCAAATGCAAGGCTAGGTCTACCTCCATTGATTATAGTGTGCTGAGTATATACTTCATACAAGATATGATCAGCTCAAACTGAAAGAGGCTCCTTCTATATGTGTTATGAAGGTGGGCAATCCTACACACTAAAGGTGGGTTGAGTTGAATATATGTCAACCAGGATATGTTGGCACCATGGTGGTTCTTCTCAGTGAGATACTGGATGAAATCCTGTATGCTCCTGTTTGACTTTCTATGTTTCCAGTATTCATGGATATTTAGTATTCATTGGTACCAAAAGTATGAACATACCTCCAATACAGCTATGTGTATGATGAGTCCATCACACCTTCAACATTAAATTGATGCACAAGTAATATGAAGCCTCACTTTCCCATGTCCATCCAAGTTTTCCTGAATGAAATTTATGAAGACCGCAATGATGGGCACATACTTCTCAAGACCATTTCTAACTGCATATGTCATGCCTTGAAAACTTATCAAGTATTTGGTATCTATACAAACATAATCCTAATGTTGTAGACAGCTTCTGGATGAGAACAGAGGGTATCTGTGCACACACACACACACACACACACACACACACACACACACACACACACACACACACACACACACACACACACCAGGCAACTGGCAGAGCCATGGTCCCCCAAGACAAACTCCATGGGCTCAGGGTTACTTTGCTTGCACACGACTTTTATTAAGAGTTCAATAGCTGCTTCCACAGTCTCCTGCCCCACAATCTTTGAGGGGTAAGTCAAATTCACTAGCCCCTTGTATACTTTTTGCCCATGCAGGGACCCAGCTCCCATATCCTGAGAGGTAAGGGTGAGAAGCAAGCTTCCAACTGGTTATGCCACTTGCAGCATGGGCTTGTGTAAATGGGATGGAAGAAGGCAAAGGGCCTGAGTAGCCCACAGGAGGCACACTGATGTCATGAGCCAGGACTGCTCAATGGCCTTTTCTAAATATATGTCTGTGTTACAAAATACCAGGCCTACATAAGCATCCAGAAATCTGAAAAAGGTAGAGTTCATATTGTGCCAGAATTAATTCTGTCCCCTCTAGCACATAGATATAGACCATACTGTATGGCTGGAAGACTGATTTTTTAAAAATCTATTAGTGTTCAGGACACTGATTTCCAGTGCATAGAGATATCCTCATATTACTTTCACTTCCTTTATGATATCTCAGGAAGCATTCACTTGCTTGTGCCTGCCCTAGGTTCAGTCTAGTGATCTAATAACTTAATTATCAAGCAGGTAATGAAGTTTGAATAGATGTTGGCATGTATAAAGCACAGAAGAATCACATAAAGCAAGTCATCTGAGAACAAGGAGTAATTCATCCCTTTTATTAACGATCCATTTTCCTTCCGAGCAAATCATTTCAGCAGTGCGCTATAACAAAGGGCTCCAGTTGGATATACTTGACAAATTCGACATATTGCTGGATGGATGTCATGGTCTCAGAAATAAATGCATAACTCTTTTCCTCTTTTTGCGATCACTGAGTTTTCTCATAACTAAATCGGGGGGGGGAGGGGAATAGATGCACACACACCTCCATCAGTGGCCCTTGTTCAGATACAGCTCTTCAAGGGACCTTGAGATACATTTTGAGTACAGAAAAGGTTACCCTGGTAGCAAAGGGACAAGGTTAGAGAAAGGAAAAAATAATTTAATTCAGTGGTAGATAGTGCCAAATTTGTTTCATTTGGCTTTCTGAAACGTGGTGTCAGAACCCTTTGTGGGGGACACCTGAATGTAGTTGAAGAAACCACTGAATACCTAAAAGGGCTAAAGGACAAAAAACCACATGGAAGCAGGAGTTCGGCCATATAAGTAAATAACAATGAAGTGGACCCACTGGGAAGCTTGAAGGATAGTAATCCATCATGTTCTCGTCAACATTTGCAAAATGGAAATAACAAAGTTGAAGCAGGCTAGCCCTATTGGCATCTTGCAGTTGTGAATAAGACAGGAAGTAGAAACCTACATTGCTGCCTAAAACAATATTAATTTATTGTAAGAGGTGGGTTGTATACACATTCGCAAAGTATATCTCCATCTGAGTTGATCAAAAAATTAATTAACCAAAAAAGAGTGAGAGGGATGAAATGCAAGGTCATCTGATTCAATCTCCAGCTCCAAAGAACATTCTTGTTTCCACCATTGTTTGCACCAATACCAAAGAAGTCATAGGTAGCATCAGGGCTGCCATTAGGGCAGTACTACCAGTACTGCCGTATAGGGCCCGGAGCTGACAGGGGCCCTGCCAGCAGCAGCCATAACTGTGACATTACTGTGTGGGGCCCCAATAGGATTGCTCAGTATGGGCCCAGAAATTTCTGATAGAGGCCCTGGGTAGCATCAACAACATGTTCACTCCTCTTGCTGTTGTTAGTATCAAATTCTGTTACTGTGATTGCATGGAAAGGAGACAAATATGGGACTTGATTTATAACTCAACCTTAGCTTTAATAATGAAACAAAGTAAGAAGGTCAGGCAGTTGGTTTGACTGTTTTTACTGCAGTTCATAGTCTGAGAAGCCCGGAACTTGAAACTTGACACAAAGAATAAGGATACCCTGGGTGGGAGGTGCCTCTTTGAGTTAATTTTCTATAAAAATACATTGGTTAAGTCTAATTAATAAAAATATATTTGAAGCTTTCAGTACCATTGATTTCGTGGCAAATATCAAGTCTTAAAAGTTGATATCTCTACAAAAGCAAGAGGCCTTGAACTTTAACTCAAATATTTGAATAGGTTTGAAAGGAGTTGGAACCAGTCTGCTTAAAGTGTTGCCTTTTGGCCTGCTGCCACCATTTTACTTCTGTCGGAACAACGAAGGTAAAACAGTGTCAACAACTCTTTATATGTATAGGTGCCTGATAGGTGCAGGTAGGAAAGTAGGAGGAAAGCAAGAGCAATAAGATACATTGCCAAGTTGGCTGAGTTTTAGCTGAAGTCAAGCAATGCTACCTGCAGCCTGCTAATTGGTTTTGAATGTGTACATTTCATTTAAAAAGATAGTAAGATGTATATCTCCACCATATTTCCATATTATTTTAATACCATTTTAATTGCATGGCTCTGTCCTAAAGTATCCTAGAATTTGTACTTAATGAAGTACTTATAAGGTAACATAAGAAGAGAGGGTTTAGACATGTACAGCACATTATTTTAGGACTGGAGCTTTCTGGAAAACAATTTTAAGCACCTAAACAAGCTAAAAATCCCAGGACTCCTTAGGATAGAACTGTGGCAATTAAAAGAGCGTGAAACTGATATAACAATATAGTGGATATACACCTGATGTGTCTAGGCTTTGAAGAAGGAGATGAACCTATAATCATCATTTTCCCCAAATGGTCTTCAAGAAACAGCCCTCTTCTGTCTTTTAGTGTGTTTAGTCAATAGGTGAAGACTCTCCTGTAAGTGACATAATATTTATGGGCCTTAAAGATGTGCAGTGTTAGGGTGACCCATTGATCTTTTCCCTATACATGCACTCACAGTATGAAACCACACTAAATACCATGAATATTAAAGAATTAGAGTGAATGCATCCTATTCCCCATATTGGGATACACAGGAAGAGCCTACTCAAAGATTTTGGTATTTTTGAACCACAATCGGGCATACCCTGGGCAATGACAAACTTGTGTCAACTAATCTTTCTCACACTAGGTCAAGCGTAAGGAACTATGGAATGACTTCACTGAAAGGTGGCTTCATGTTGGCAGTTTCATGTCTGGCTTAGACATGGAAGAAGAAGAATTTCCCAAATTCAGGATTAAGCACCACTGAATTCAAGTGAACCTACATAAGAGAAGACACGAACAAGGTTGCATTATTAATTGAGTTATTTTTAAAGAGAAAGCACCTTATGCCTAAGTGGTGCTGTTTTCTGCACATATTCAGATACAACTCAAAGCTATTTCTGAAACGGAAACTTTTTTTCTGTCTTCCTTCCTTTCCATTTTTTTTAGGAATAATAGTCTGGAAATGCATGCTATAGTTATACTATTGCTATTTTATAGTACTATCACTGATACCAATAATTACCATTTATAAGTAGCATGAGTTTTATTTTATTTTTGAAGAGATGGGGGACATTTCTCTTTTCCTCTCAGATGACTACTCTGTAGAATCTCCCCTACTGGATAGTGGTTACCCTAACTAAGGGGTTCTAAGGGTTATACTTCCAAATAATCAACCTTTTCAAATTTTGATATAGTTTTAGCATTTTTCTTCTTGTTGTGCTGTATCTGATTCTGAATTGGCAATCATCATGGTGATCAGCCACGAAGATTGTCCCAGGGGCAATATAATGCAGTGGCTTTCCATCTGCCTTTCACATCGCAGCATGACACCCGTACTACTGATCCAGTTCCACAAGTCACTTTCTGGTCCTGAGCCCTTTTGGCATGCAAAGTCCTCAGCAGTCCCAGGCCAGTATTGACGAAGCTGCTGTCCTCCATCAAGATGGATTCAAGTGGTATTTAATCCACTTGGGAACCATCGCCCTTCCCTGTGGACTTTGGCACCCAAGGCCATTAGTACTCCTGGTTGTCAGTTTAGTTAACCACCAACTGACTATCAGTGTTGAGTCACTGGCAGTAAGGTCTATTTTATTACCATAGTGGGATAACCTGGCCAGAATGCCATACAAAACAACTTTCCTGTTTTACTCAGTAATCCTTAGCTCTGCAAGACAGTAAACCCTAAACCTGAGTCAGATGTGATTGTTACCACTTCGCAGGTGCTATGTGGGCATGAGGATGAACAAAAACACAGTTTGTTGATTTTAGACCATCTAAATTTGGGCAGATCAGCCCTTAACATTGTGAAGTCCTCATTCCAGCAGCTATTAAAAGGGTCAGGAGCTCAGTAAGGAAAGAAGGTGATAAATGGAAGAATGGATGAAGATGCACAAAGGTTCGGGCTGCAGGTTACACATTTTTGCATTAGGATCCAAGAGCTGAAATCCTGTTGCATAGTTATGCAAAGGGCATAACATTTGGAAGCAAATTGCTGTCAATTAAAAAATCTTTGTAGATAATATCTTCCATGTTCTCCTTTGTTGCCTGGTTCTTAAGAATGGAGGATTGGTGGGAAGCTGAGAATCATCCAGGAATGTCAAGAATTTTATGGGGAATTTATACAAAAGGAGGGACCCATTTGGGAAGAGAATGGATAATCAGCTTCAAGCCAAGGATCAGGAAGATGCAGGGATGGGTTTGAGGGTGTAAAGCTCTAGTATCTTATAGAACTTTGCAAGGTGAATGGCTCCTGCTGACCTTTAACATCAAGCTTCTTAGCAGCAGCTTTTGCACCCATGCAGGTTGTAAAAAATCTACTTGAAAGTAATGTTTTTAATGAACTCAATTCTCACATTCACCTGTGATTTATCAACTGTTCAGTAATCAGATATAGAAGATAAAAGTGATGCATTTCCAGAACCAGTCCCAAGTTGTGCATACTGCTTTATAAAATGTTCAGGAATAGGCTTTATTTACACCTGAAAGGTGTGTGATATCAGTAGGTGTACCCACTTGCATTAGAAAATGTAGCATGGACATTTCTCCCTTCATTAGTGAGTTATCATTTTGATGTGTCAGATTACTATCAAAAGGAGCGTAATGTCTTGAACCCAAAATGTTATTTGATTCAGACAATGTATCATTCAGAGATCAAAAATAAACAGCTCCATTGTTACAACTGCCTCTCCAATTAGTGTTGTAGCAAATTGTTACAAAAAACAGAAAAGAACTCCACTTTCTTTTCATTTTGTGCAATATTGTGGCCTTCACAGAGAGCATTTCCTAATAATATGGTATCTTTTTCCAGAGTTCTGATTAAAATTATTACCACACTGTTCTTTGACAAGGGCATATGGGGCTAGTTTTCTTAATAAGCCACATTTCATCTTCTGCCTTAATGCAAAAGTGGGTCCATGTCCAACAGTAATGTGGAGACAATTTGTCACTGCGTAAAGGTAGTGCTTAGGCCAGGGATGCCCAAACTACAGGCCATGGGCCGGATCTGGCCTGTTGGCCAAAGTTACTGGCCCCTGAACCACGTGACCAGCCTGCGGCACAAAAGGTTTGGGCACCCCTGGCTTAGGCTGTCATGGGAGTGGGGAGAGATAGAGACAGAGAGGAAAACAAAACCCCATGGGCTCACTTTACTCTCATTGGCATCCATGGCAGGCACCATTAATTTTAACATCATTTGTGGCACCAGTTAAGCATGTTTGTCTTTCTAAATTTCTGGTTTATTTTTAAGCATGCCAGAAGACCTCAGCTGTAGCGCCCCCCCCCCCCCCCCTGAGAAAATGACCTAATAGTCGGGACTTCTTTTCTGTCTTGTGGATTTTCTGAGAATGAAACAAGAGGAAGTTATTTGGTCACTCTCTCCAAGGGTTGGATTTTCTGGCCTTCCAGTTCCAGAACAGTCGTCTCTGACTATCACGACTAGAGTAAGAAGAGAATCTACTTTAACAATGGTCACTAAAAGGGAGTTGGTGGTGCTATTCAGAGCCCGTGATCTTAATGTGGAATTATGCCATGGGGTGTATCCATTGATTGATATTTATTCCTCTTCTCCCTAAATCTCTGAACAGTTATTGATTCTTTTTGTTCACTTGATATTTTTTTTCTGGCTACCCTCCACCTTGATAGTATGCCCATTCCTTGAAATATCTGGCCAGGCCTCAGTTACATCTAATTTCTTTTTTTCTTCTTCTGCCATATCCAAATCAAAATATTGGTGATCCTCATGGCAATCAGCCATGAAGACTGTCCTAAGAATATAATGCAGTGGCCTTTCATCTGCCTTTCACATCGCAGTGTGACACCCATACCACTGATCCAGTTCCATGAGTCTCTTTCTGGTTCTGAGCCCTTTTAGCACACAAAGTCCTCCTCCACTCCAGGCCAGTATTGACGAAGCCGCTGCCCTCTTTCAAGAGGGATTCAGTGGGATTTAATCCACTTGGGGATTGAATCTCGTTTAGATTAATGCAGGACAGAATGAGCTCCCATCTTTGTCCCAGCTCCTGCCAACCTAACAGTTTGAAAGCAAGAAATTGCAAGAAGATAAAAAGGGACCACTTTGGTGGAAAGGTAAACAGCATTCCATGTGCTGCCACGGAAATGTCTGCAGAAGCAGCCACTGCTGGTTCTTCAGCTTGGAAACAGAGATGAGCACTGAACCCTAGAGTTAGATACAACTGGCATTCGAGCAAGGGAAACCTTTACCTTTACTAATGCACTGTAGGTGGAGCTGTCTTTGAAGAGTGTCCTGAAACTTCAGCTGGTTCAAAATGCTGCATAAAGACAGCTGACTGGAGCTTGTGGTAGGGAGCTCTGTTCTTATAACACTGTGGAATTCACCAAGGCCATTAGTCCCAATACAAAGTACTAGTTATTAACTATAAAGACATAGACAGCTTGGGTTCATGCCATTTGAAGTACCATGTCATCCTATATGAGCCTTCTCAGCTTGTATGATCTTCTGGGCAGGCCCTTCTCTCAGATACACCACCTTACCAAGCTGAGTTGACACCACCTTACCATGCTGAGTTGGGGAGGATACCAGAGAGAGCCATCTCTGTAGTTGTTTCCAGGCTTTGCAATGTGCTGCCCCAAGAAGCCAGGTTGATTTTCTCCCTCTTGTCTTTCTGCAGTCAGCCAAAGAACTCTCTTCATAGGCAGGCTCCTAAACAATAAGTGGGGGCCTAGGGGACATTGCATTAATGATATTTAGTTGTTTTCAAAAAAAAATTATTTTTAACCTTGGTTTTAATCTTAATTAATATGCAGTGGCTCAAGTGGTTAAGACACTGAACTTGCTGACTGGAAGGTTCAATTTCAGGGGAATTGCATGACGGAGTGATCTCCTGTCTCTGTCCCAGCTCCTGCCAACCTAGCAGTTCAAAAACAAGAATTTGCAGGTAGATAAATAGGGACCACTTCGGTGGGAAACAGCATTCCATGCACTCCGGTGTTGAGACATGCCTGCCACATGTCCCCAGAAACGTCTGCTCACGCAGACAGCGCTGGCTCTTTGGCTATAAACAGAGATGAGTACTGAACCCTAGAGTTGGATACGACTGGCTTTCAAGCAAGGGTGACCTGTACCTTTACTAATATGCAATTGTACAGTTTTCATTCTCACATACAATATGCCAAGTAAATATAAATAAATAAATAAATAATATGTTTCATAGGTGTCATAAAGGAAACTCAAAGAACAATTAATGGTTTGCTTGCCTGCCTGCCTGCCTGTTTTTTTCCTTTCCTTACTGGAGAACAATCATTCAATCCTCCAACTTAAATACAGAGGGGGAGTGAAAGAGACACAAATGGAAGTTGGAGGAGACCAGCATGCTTCTAATGCTGAATAAATTGAGGGAGATGTACAAATCCTTTAGTGAAAGACACGTCAATAGGAAGCCAGCCATAAGTAGATTGTCCTTGTTATGTCTGTTATGTTCAGTAATCACTATACTGAAAACTAGGCAAAGAGTAATCAGATTCCAAAAGCTGCAGACCAATCTCCTTATTATACCACTTATATAAAATGTTTGAATGAATGGTATTAAATCATCCATCTACTAAAACTAATTCTAGAACAGGCAGGTTTTGGACCTGACAAGACTTGCACAGCTCACAGCTTCAGTCTAGTCTAGGATATAGAAGATGGTTTTGAAACACATAAAGTAACTGGAGCAACATTTGTCAACCTTACAGCCAAAGTCATGCCAATTCATGAAGACATTTGCACGTATGTGACACTGTCCACCATCAATTGCTATTTAAAAAACCTTTCTCTCTTTATTAAAAGTGGTGGACTAATAGAGGAGGAACAGTTGCTGAGGGAATCAAAGGAAAGGTCTGCCACAGAGTAACATCCTGGCATAATTACTTTTAACATTTAAATAAACAATCAACTGACATTCCCATACTGCAGTAGATACATTTATGCTGATGCTCTTGTCTTGATAATCCAGGGGGAAAAACATTTGAGTTCCTTGAAAAAGAGCAAAAACAACAAGCCATTCACCTTGCAGAATGGATGAACGCTGAAGACTGTCTCCCACCAGGACAAGATTCTGGCTGGACCGTCTGGAAATCACTTAATAGATTTCAAAGTGAAGTAAGAAGATCAAAGAATAATCAAGTAACATGGGGCTACTTGGATACAGGATGATTTTTTTGTGAATGTGGAGAAATTCAATCAATGCAGCATTTATGTGCAGGCAGGTTATCCCCCCCAAATATTGGCCCAAAATGTCAGAGTGAGCTGAGTTCTCATCCATCCTTGCTAGATCACTGGCTGCCTACACAGATAGGATTGTGTTTGTTTTCCCCAACACACTATCCATATTACAGAGGCAAAGCTCATCTGGAGCATTGATCTTTCCAATATGACCCTTTTGCACATGGATAGCTGGGTCACTCTCTGACCGTAAGTAATATATGTTGGATTGATGTTCTCTTTAGTTCTATGAGTTGAAAGTAAATTAAGTATTCCCTGGAATTCAGCGGGGGTTTTGTCATTGACTTCAAAGGACAAGTCATTTTTCCCTTCAAGGGCCATCATAGTAAAATCAGATATGTTTACCATGAGTATTTATTGTAGACTCAACAAATGTGTCCCAGTTAATCTTTGTTGACCAAATCGATAGGCAAAATCCTGTTAACATAGTTATGCTACTATAAGTTGGATCTGGGCAACTGGAAGTTGCCTATACCCCAGCTTCAGGCTCTGAGGCCCCCAGGTCTTTGTTTTGACTTGGGTAAGTTGGTTAACCTAAGAGACCACATTGTCCCAAGAGTGTCTGTCCGTCCAACCAGAGCAGACCGGAGGGGCTCTCTAATTGTTTCATCTGCGAGAGGGGCCCATCTCTCTGGCACACGAAGGAGGGCAGAGGGGCAGGTGTGGGGTCTGGATGGAAGAGTGTCCCCCACCTGTTAGCTTATAAAATAAAGCCTCCCCACCATTTAATGTGGGTAGTTTTAATGTGGTTAGTTTTTAATATGAGGTGAGGGGTATTTTAGCGGTTTAAATTGTTTTTATATATATGTTTTAACCTGCTGTAAACCACCCTGAGTTGGGTTCACCTGATTGGGCGGCATAGAAATTTGAATTATAAATAAATAAATAAATAACCTGACAACCCTGAGGACTAACGGCCTTGGATGCCAAAGTCCGCAGGAAAGGGTGGTGGTCCTCAAGTGGATTAAATCCCACTTGAATCCATTTTGATGGAGGGCAGCATCTTCATCAATACTGGCCTGGGGCTGAGGAGGACTTTGTCTATAAAAGGGCTCAGGACCAGAAAGTGACTTGCGGAACTGGATCAGTGGTACGGGGGTCATGCTGCTATGCGGAAGGCAGATAAAAGGCCACTGCATTATATTATCAGGACAGTCTTCCTGGTTAATCACCATGAGGATCGCCAATATTCAGATTTGGATACAGCAATAGAAGAAGCCGCCTTTGGAGGTCTCTGGAATTGATAGGAGTCTTTAGTACTAAAAAGGAAAATTGGCCACTAGATCAGGGCAGTCTCAATCACAGAGTTGATGATTCAATGTTGTTGTTGTTGTTGTTGTTGTTGTTGTTGTTGTTGTTAAAGGTCACTGCCCTGTCTGACATTTACAATGGCATAACTACACCAACAGGTATTTGTCCATTGTATCATGAGTGCTGGAAAAATTGCACTCAAACTATGCTTAACTGCGTCACAGTCATAGCAAAAATATATATTATTTTTTCAAAGCCCAAATGCCAGAGTTAATGCCAAAGCCTGTAGGAAAGCCTTCCCATAAAATTCAACAGTGAAACATTCATGATGCTACCCCAAGCAGATGAATAAGTTAGGGCAGGAGTAAGAACTGCCCATGTCCTAAGCTACATTAAGTTCAAAAGGCATCACAATCTTCTGAAAATGTCTTCATTTATTCCTTCATTCATCTTGTTTTCTTTTATAATTTCTATCCTCCCTGTGTACTTTAAAAGGACTCAAGCCAGCTCACAATGATGAAAAATACACTGAAAGCTAAAAGAGTAATTTAAGAAATAATTACACAACAATTAAACATAAGGTGATATAAAAAGCTGATCACAGAAACACTGAAAGATCAATTAACAGTTAAAAATTATAACCACCATCTCACGGAGAGTCTACCTTTGATGTCCAAAGTCATTTTTAAAAGCCCGTTTAAAAGGAAATGTCTTTACCTGATGTCAGAAAGACAAGAAGGAGGAGTTTAATTTGGGAGAGCATTCCACCACATGGGATCAACCACAAAGAGGGCCCTTTCCCACGTTCCTACAAAATGTGCCTAGGAAGCTAGAGGAACTGAGAAAAGGCTCTTTCCTTAAGATCTTGGCACTGAGAGGTTTCAACTGTGTAAAAACTGAAATTCAGTAACGTCTTTGTAGTTTCTCATAATTTGGAGTTCTAAACTGTAGTTTGTTTAGCTTGAGTGTCCATTCTTTGACAACTAAAATCCTAAACACGTGCACTTACTTGGAAGCAAACTCCATGAGCTAATCCACTTGTCAGTTGCAATTGCAGTGGACCCACTGAATGAATCAGACAATTCTTATAAAAAATCAGTAAATCAACACTTATGAAAGCCACGTTGATTCAACAAGTCTGCTCTGGTTGGTACTAGCAAATGGATTTAGCCCTGTAGGACTTAACAACAGACATAGGACTGTTCTGAAGAAGATTTTCAAGAAATTCAAAGTCATGCTTCCAGCTGAGGCTCTTTACAACAGTATTAAGACTGCAGAACACAATCCTGTATCAATATATGCTTGATACAAACATGATACAAACATGGAAATAATTAAGAACTGAATGCAAGACTGCTCTATTACTACTTATGTGTTCATTTGGTAACCTTTGGAAGGGCATTCCATTGACACGTGCCACATTTCTCCCTTCAAGTAGGGGAGTGAGAGCGTGAGGAAAGAGGGAACAGCCTCTTTCAGCACTTGTAGAGACCTCAAAGACCTGTTCTTCTATGATACTGAGACTCAAACAACAGGGAGGAAAGAGGCATCAGCAGAGCATGTCAGCAAAGTCAGGTTCAAACTGTACAATTAAGCACATTACACTTGGCGTGCCTAGTGGGCAAAGTAAATTTATTGCACAATTCTGGAGGACACTGGGTTTGAATTGCCACCACCCCACCCAAGGCCACAAAGAAAGTTTACTGGCTTCAAAGAGGGCCATATGGGGAGGGTAATATGCAGATCCCTAACTTCCTGTTTTTAGGGCTGTAAAAGGATAAAATCTGTTGCTTATCTTCCTATGAAACATCTAAGAATGGAGCTTGTCTTGGAGACCATACCATGAGGATGCCTGAGTGCCTGATGACAAGAGTTACGAAAGCTTGCAAATTTTTGATTTTTTAAAAGTGACCTATAAGAGGTATCACCTATCCCCTGCTATTGTTTGATTTTATGCATGGTCACAGGGCTTATTTTTGCTTAATGTACATTTTTAGAAGAGATGTTCCCCCAACTGGTGAAATACTTCTGTTTTCATAGTACATAATCATCCTCATATAGTTTGCACTTACTGTGGTCTTTTGCATTTGATTACTGGAAGCCAAACAGGGACTAATTTGCAAATTTGATCACTGAGACTTGTCAAAGAAAATTCTCTTATGATGGGAAGGAAGGAAGAAAGGAAGGGAAATCTTTCTAGGGAGTTGGTAAAAAATAAAATGCTACTACTTCATACATTCCCTGTTAGGATGAGCCCAACAGGGGTTGGGTGCATTCGTTCATTGATCTGTGGATTCTGCCCTACATAGCAGGTAGAGAGGTTGTGCAAAATATTTAGAATGAACTCTTTTGTTTGTTATCCTTGTTTGAATTTCTTCTTATATATTGTTTCTGTCAGTTCTGATAATTTATTTCTTGTGCCATGTTCTGTACTGCTCTCTTTTGCTGCACCGTCATTCAAGAAATCAACTAGCATCTGGCGAGGCGCTCTCTCCATCCTCCTCCTTTGTAAATTAGCTTTATAGCCATCATAACATCCCTGAAATTTGGCACTAAATTGAAGTTTGATTTCACATATGATATTGTAACTACTGTATTCTTTTAAAGATATAATGGTAATTATTCTCAGAACTACCAAGCACAAACATTAGACTTAGAACATTGTAATGAAAGTCCATCTAGAGGAGGGTTTTTTGGGTGTTTTTTTTTTTGGGGGGGGGAGTTAATAGAAATTGAATGGTTTATTGGTTTTAAGGAATGAAGGTTACCTGGCACAACTTCACATAGAACTTGAAAATGATTTGGCCTCACTTGTTAAAAGTGTCGGATTTCATACCAGGATAGCTTAGGCCAACATAGTCAAACAAGTAATAAGAACAAATAGGTGGTGCTGGTATTTGGTCAAAGTTACTGTATCATGAAGAACACAATGCATTGCATAGAATAATTTGTGTAGAACACATTTAGAAATGTCTACTAGGAATTATTACTGAAAAGAAAAGGTATCTAAGGTATCAGTTGTAATCTGGTACAGTTTGGAAGATGAGTAATATGCTTGTGATATGTTCAATTTTATGTGTCAAACTAACATTTGGCCTTTGTTTCTGTCCTGTTGTGTAGATGCTAACCAGGTGGGAGTTGCTATAGGGGTTAGGTAAAGGTAAAGGTTTCCCTTGCTCGAAAGCCAGTCGTATCCGACTCTAGGGTGCAGTGCTCATCTCTGTTTCTAAGCCGAAGAGCCAGCGCTGTCTGCTTCTGCAGACGTTTCCGTGGTCATGTGGCAGGCATGACTAGACACCGGAGCGCACAGAACGCTGTTACCTTCCCACCGAAGTGGTCCCTATTTATCTACTTGCAATTTCTTGCTTTCGAACTGCTAGGTTGGCAGGAGCTGGGATGAAGACGGGAGCTCATTTCCGTCCTGCAGTACTCTGGAATCGAACTGCTGACCTTCCGCTTCCCTTGTTTTTGCTCAGAAACACAGGGTTTTGGTGAGAAGTGGGTCTTATATAGTTTGAGAGCAGGGTATCTGCATTTCTTCCTGTGGTTTCTTTATTTTCCCCTCTGTCATTGAGAATTTAATATAAGCACATTTTCTTTCAGCCAGGTTTCTTCATAAGAATTGTTTAATAAATGTTATAATGTCAGCATATTTCAGATAATATTGCTACTGGTATATATTGTTCTCATTTAACATTTTGCAGTGTTTTATACAAATTGTAATAGAGTACAGTAAAACCCCAACTTATGAAAAAATCAGTTCCATGGCCTATTTCGCAACTCAATTTTTTTCGTAACTCAAAGCACCCCATAGGGATGCATAGAAAAAAATAAATAAATAATAAATGTAGAGATTTCCTACCCTCTGGCTGCTGCTTCTTCCTTTTTTTTTAAACATCCGGTGGTTTGGGTGAGTGGCTGGGAGTGATTTTTAGTGCACAAAATGGTGGCACCACCATTACGAGTGCTAAAAAACTGTATTTTCATATGTCGGTTTTTTTTGTAACAGGTTTTTTTCCCCATAAATTGGGACCCCAATTTACCGGGGGGAAATTCATAGCTCAAGTTTTTCGTAACTCGAGGCATTCGTAAGTTGGGGTTTTACTGTATTATGGTATATCATATCGGGTGAGATACATCAATGTTAGATCATAACTGACTTTGTATCCTTGACCTGTGGTTTTTTATTGATCAAACAGTATAAGGTTCTATGTTGTCTCTGCTTGAAGTATTTATTTGGAGGTGCAAATTAAATCTGCTGAACAGACAAAATGGGTAACAACTGGACCTGTTCTGTAACAGCCACAACTGAAGAAAAGTGCTTGAAGACAAAAAAGCTCACTTTCTTTGCAACTTCTGGTGATCCAATAAAGGTATTGGCCAACGAAGCTTTTTATATTACCTTACTAGCACAGGTTGCCCGGCATTGCCGGGCTGTTTTAAATGGTGTTGGAAGGTTTTGTTGTTGTTGTTGTTGTTAATGTTTGTAAAGAAGAGGTTAGTCTATAATTGAAATTTTTAAATTTTTTATTTATACACATTTTTTGGTGGGCTGTCATAAACTGTGATCAGTTTTGTTTTGTGTTTTGGTTTTGTGGATTAAAAAAAGAGCAAAGGATGATATACTTTTTTTTAAAAAATTATTTAACCAAATAATGTTTTAGTATGTATTTTTTTAAAATAGTTGTACCGTAGGTAATAATTTTAAAAATGTGAAAGTACATGTTTTTTACAATAAATGTTTTTAAACTGTGTTTAGATGTTTTTGGTTTTTATTTGAGTTAAAATTCAGCACAGGATTTTTGAATAGTTTTTATTTTATTTTGTTGACATATGTTTTTGATTTGTGTAAAATTGTGATTTTGTGTTATGTTTTTGACTTGTTTTTATTCTTGGGGCCTTTTGTGTGGGGCTGTTGTGTCTTTTTGAATTCTTTTTACTATTGTGGCCAGCAGGTGGGGCTGGTAGGGGTTATCTTATATTTTGACTGTTTTTTCTCTCGTGGCCTCTGGGTGGAGCTTCTTCCGGTAAGTAGTCTCTTTCTCTATTCATTTCTTTTCCGGTCGTCGTGGAATGAGGTCGTGTGGTGATGAGTTGGCTGTTTTTCTTTATTTGGGGGGGGGGGTGTTTGGATTTTGTGGTGTTTGGCTGGGTGCTGTGTGTGTTTGGAAATTTTTGTTTTTGTTTACTTTGTATTTTTTGGTGTTATTTTTGGTTGTTTTTGTGCATTTTTGGATGTTTTTGATTTTTTTGTGTTTTTTGGTGTCCTACGGGGGGATCCCCTCTCTGTCATGTCCCCTGGCTCTGGAAAGGTTGGGGGGACAGACCCCTTTTGTCCCCCCAAACCTTCCAGACTCATGGGACCCAGGAGAGGGGATCGAATCCAGCCCACCCTCTGATATTAAAAGGGAAATCTCAATTGGGGGTTCCCCTTTAATATCAGGCTTCCTTGGGTTTGGTAGGGTCGGGGGGACAAAAGGGGTCCATCTCCCCAACCCTTCCGGACCCAGAAGAGCCATCGGAGAGGGGGATTCCCCCCAAAAAAACCTCAATTTATAAAGAGAACCTCTTGGTTTCTTCTCTTTAATATGGTGGGTGGGTGGGTGGCAGGGAATCCCCTCTCTGCCGGGTCCCCTGGGGTCAGGAGTGTTGGGGAGACAGACCCCTTTTGTCCCCCCCAACCCTCCCAACCCAGGGGAGCCAGTAGAGAGGGGGAGCACAACCCCCCCACCCAGTGATATTAAAGAGGAAACTCCGATCAGGAGCTTCAGGTGCCATTGGGGAGGGGGGCTTTGGTTCCCGCAGCTTGGCCTCGCTGAAAACTAAACCCTTTTGTGGTAAGTAAAGTCAGCGAATGGAGCACCGTCCGATGGCTTTGCTTACCTGGGAATGGGTTCACTTTCAAGGGGGGGCCCCGGTGCCTTTCCCCCCCTTGAACCCCCCCCCCCCATGTTGTTGTTTTTCTGTGAGGTGCTGTGTCCGTCTGCAGAGGACCTGCGCTCTCAGTGTGTTTTTTATTTTTATTTTTCGCTTGCCAGCTTCCTCAGTGTTCTGCGTGCTCATGGCATGCAAGACGCTGGGGCTTGTAGTTTGGCATTTGCGTTTTCAGCTAGTGCATCATTTTCCCCCTGCGGTTTCCTTTTGATTGGCCGCGGCGCATTTCCGAACATTCCTTTTGCTCACGCCTCTCAGCCTGATTGGCTGTGTCACGGTGCGGTGCAAGGAACATTTGGGAAATAATAATAATAATAATAATAATAATAATAATAATAATAATAATAATAATAATAATAATAATAATAATAATAATAATAATAATAATAAACTTTAATTTATATACCGCTCCACTCGCCCAAAGGCGACTCAGAGCGGTTTACATTGGCGCATGCTGTCTGCACAGCAGACAGCAGCAAACATAAACAAGAAAATACAATATAAAATATACAAAAAGTGTCAAAACATAATTAAAGTTACAATCAAAAGAAAGCAGTGATGAAATAGAAACAAAGACAAGATACAAACAATAAAGCCCAGCCAGGACAAAAGGTAAACGTTCCTCAGTTACGTCAAAAGGTCCTCAAGTGGCTTCAACCCCCACCCTACCCCGGGGCAATGGTGTGGCTCTGGGGAAGCACAGGACCTCTGCGGTGGTGGCGGTGGCTTTTCACCCTTCTGGCCAAGTGTGGCTCGTAGAGGGTGGCAGCGGCTGCAAGTGCAGGTGAGCTGGGCTCAATTCCAGGCAGGCAGTCCAGGGCGGAGGAAGGCACCAGCGTCGGGAGCAGCCCCGCGGCGAGATCTTTGTAGCTGCAGGGGTCTGACACAGCTGACCCCCATTTCGCCCGTAGGCAGTCCAGGGAGGGGGAGGCAACCGGCATTGGAAGAGGCCCCGTGGCAAGATCTTGATGCTGGCAGGTGCCGCTCGTTCCACCGGCCGGCTGCCAGTCGAAAGCCCTGCCGGGCTTGGTGGAGGCTGGGGCGGCTTTTGAGGGCGATGGAAAGCCCTCAGGTGCCGCTCGTTCCACCAGCCGGCTGCCGGTCGAAAGCCCCGCTGGGCTTGGTGGAGGCTGGGGCGGCTTTTGAGGGCGATGGAAAGCCCTCAGGTGCCGCTCGATCCACCGGCCGGCTGCCGGTCAAAAGCCCTGCCGGGCTTGGTGGAGGCTGGGGCGGCTTTTGAGGGCGATGGAAAGCCCTCAGGTGCCGCTCATTTCACCGGCCAGCTGCCGGTCGAAAGCCCCGCCGGGCTTGGTGGAGGCTGGGGCAGCTTTTGAGGGCGATGGAAAGCCCTCAGGTGCCGCTCGTTCCACCGGCCGGCTGCCGGTCGAAAGCCCTGCCGGGCTTGGTGGAGGCTGGGGCGGCTTTTGAGGGCAATGGAAAGCCCTCAGGTGCTGCTTGTTCCACCGGCCGGCTGCCGGTCGAAAGCCCCACCAGGCTTGGTGGAGGCTGGGGCGGCTTTTGAGGGTGATGGAAAGCCCTCAGGTGCCGCTCGTTCCACCGGCCAGCTGCCGGTCGAAAGTTGTTTCCCTTTTTCACGTTTGTGGGGCTCTTGCCCCACTGGCACATTTCTCAATCCTTCATTGACCTGCAGACCCAGTTCGGGTGTGTGCACGAATGGTCGGTGCGGGCTAGTAGGGCCTGGCTTAGGATTGTATCTGAAGTTCCAATGGTTAATGCTTGATTTTATAGGTTAAGATTAAAGCTAACATATTGGTTTGAGTATAGATTTTTCATTATCTTTTTTATTTGTATTTTATTTGTTTTGTTCACCCCCTGAGTGACAGTTACATTAGATGGGTGGTATAAAATTAATTAAATAAATGAAAGGTTAATGGACTGGAGTTTGTTTTGTTAGAATTGCAATAAAATGAGAAACTCTTATAATTAAGAGTTGTACAGTCACACAGACTCAGCAAAATAAAAGCTTATTAAATCCAGAGAATTAAAGCTTATAATTAGAAGCAAGAGGTTGTCAGAAAGGAAAGGATATCTTAAAAGGGTGTAAGGAAAGTGAGAGATTGGCTTTCTTGGGGTGGTCCAGTAATGCCATAAACAGTGTTTTAGTGTGCTTTTTTTTTGTTCAGTTCATATTTTGCTCATCGAGGCATCAAAACGCAACTCAAACTCCTGCATCTTTTTCTACCTTCCCTCTTCTCTCTCTCTTTCACTGCCACCTCCTACCTCCTACTTCTTGCCTTCATTTTACTGCTCCTCACTTCTACACTGCAATACCCTGAACTTGCAATACTGAACTTGCAAACGCATTTACATGTACAGTACATATAAGTACATCTTATTACAATCTGTAGCCACATACAAAACTCAGTGATATGACATTTTACGTGCTCTTTTAGTGGAAAGAACCTTGAGATATCATACCCCCCCCTTTTAGATTCCTCCCTAACCCTAGTCACTTTCTTGTGGGAGGAAAGAGAAGTCAGAACAGGAAGATGGATTTGAAGTGAGACACAAATGAAAAGGCACAATATCTGACTTCAAGCATGGATCTGGGAGATCTTTGCAAATGGCTGAAACACAGCCCCACCAGCGCTTCTGCTTCTCTGCAGGTTTAACCTTTTAGTTTGTGGTTGTTCTACAATTCAATTGTCTTGAACCATTTGATCCCATCATGAGAGGAATGACACACGGTAGCCCCATGACAATTGTTGATGATATGATAAGTGGAATTTGGAAAAAAACTTCTTTTCAGACTCCAACTCCCCAAGTTTCCTGGTCAGCATGGCCAGCAACAACAACAAAATCACCTTTCCAAACTCTGGTCTGTTGAATAAATATCAGCCTTTTAAGGAGCACATATGATTTTATCCTTGAGAGAAAGTAGCAGGATTACTCTTGTTGTGTTCTAATGGAGTAATCTTCTACATGGATAACAATGTATCTTAACCAATGTAACCTTGCCAACGGGTAACAATGTAACCTTCAGCTGTATCACATAAACCCTGTAATCGGACGCGAGCTAATGACCACCAGCTGGCAGCAGCGAGCGTCCAAGCTCTCTTGGTCCAAATTCATCAAAGGCAACAGCGCGGGAAGTTTTCCCGCCACCACCTACACCTGGACAAGAAGGGCGTGACCAGCAATGACGTCACGCAGACAGTAGCCAATGGGCTATCATGGAACCACGTTCAAATGTGTTACTACCGTATATAAAGAGCTATTGATCCGCCATTACCTCATGTTCCCTCTGTCCACCATGCAATAAACCTGAGTTAACCCAGCCCGAGGCTGTGTCCTGTGTCTTGGTTCTAATACACTAAATTGGCGACGAAGGTGGGATGATGGATCCCCAAGGAGCCAGGGCACAGAGCGGGTTCAACATCACCAAACCGCAAGACTGGGAGCTTTTTGAGATGGACTTCCAGGCGGCACTGGTGGAACTCAAAGTCAAAGAAGACGACGAGGAGAGGAAGAGGGCCATCCTCACCAGAATGCTTGGGATAGAAACCAAGCGAACGCTGGTGGGCATCATTGCACCGAAGAAGGTGAGCGATTTTAAAGCCGAGGACATTATGAAGCTGCTGCGTGAGCGTTTCCGACCCTCGAGGGCAATGTTTCCCGCTCGGAGCGCGTTTTGGAGGCGAGTTCAAGCGCCGGACGAGTCGGTTGAGGCATTCGTAACAGCCATGAGAATAGCCGCCGTCCCCTGCAGATGGGACAACCTAGAGATGGCCCTCAGGGACGGAGTTCTGTGTGGCCTGAAGGACAAGGAGGTGCAGCGCAGCTTGATGAACAAGGAGCCACCACCCACGCTGGCTGAAGTTGTAGAGGCCGCGGAAGCCGCGGAAGCCACGAATGCTGGAGTGGACGAAATGCACCAGTGGCGGGAGTGGCGTCCTAGAGCCGGAAAAGCGGAAAATTCGGTGCACGGAAGGTCCGGGCAGTCGGTGCACGCAACCCGACGAGCCTCGAAGTCGTCCACAGAAGGCAGCGACGGCGAGGAGGTCCAGAAGGTCCGAAAAGGAGGGCGCCGCTGCGATGGTTGCGGAGCAGCCCATGAGCGCGCGAGGTGCCCATTCAGAAAAGCTGAGTGTTACACCTGCGGTCGCCGGGGGCACATCGCCAAGGCATGCAGAAAGCGGAAGGAGGGCCGGAGGCAGTCACAAGACCGTTCGACCAGACCGGACCGTCCAGCGAGGTCCAAAGATGGCGCCCAGACCACGAGGAAGCAGGACGGCGTGGGCCGCATCTCGGACGACAGCGAGGTCGATGCCCCCGTGTTCAGCGTGTCCGCGGGACAATCCCATTACTTCGTTGAGGTACTAGTACAAGGGGCCCCTATCAGGATGGAAATTGACTCGGGGTCCTCCTACTCTATAATTCCCCAGAGAGAGTTCTTGAAAATCGACCCCCACGTGCGGCCCAAGCTTAAAACTCTGAGGTCCACGTTGCGAGACGTACAGGGAAACAGCATTCCGGTGTTGGGGGTCGGGAAATTTCGGGTCAGTTTTAAGAGACATTCTGCGGAACTGCCCCTAGTTGTCCTTAAGGGGGGAAGTTGTAGCCTCCTAGGGACGCAGTGGTTTCAGCCCCTAGGATTGTTCATAGGGGGAGTGCATACAGTGGGGGTGGATCCAATACAAGCGGTGTGCGACGCGCATCCCGCCGTTTTCGAAAAAGGACTGGGAAAGTTCAAGGGACCCCCTGTAGCCTTCGACCTAGACCCAGAGGTCCGCCCGATAAGACTCAAACCGCGCAGGGTGCCATTCGCATTAAAGGACAAAATAGAGGCGGAACTGGACAAACTGGTGGGCCAGGGGATTCTTATTCCTGTTGATTCCGCGGAGTGGGAAACTCCAATTGTGACCGCTCTGAAGGCTAACGGGGAGGTGCGCATTTGCGCTGATTATAAGTGTACAATTAATAAGGCGATCCGCCCTAATGCATACCCGGTGCCGGTGGTCAGCCACCTTCTGGCCAGGCTGAATGGGGGAAAGTGTTTCGCTAAACTCGATTTGGCACAAGCCTATCAGCAACTCCCTGTAACTCCCGCCACGGCCGCGGCACAAACGATAGTCACACACAAAGGGGCGTTCCAGGTGTCGCGTTTACAGTTCGGCGTGAACTCGGCACCCGGCCTTTTTCAGTCGCTTGTGGAACGCCTCCTGAAGGGGCTGGAGGGGGTGTTGCCTTATTTTGATGACGTGTTGATAACAGGGGGGAGTGAGGCTGAACTGGCAAAGAGATTGGATAAAGTACTGACTGTGTTCGAGAAAGCGGGGCTGCGGCTGAGAAAAGACAAATGCGTTTTTTTCGAAACAGAGGTTGAGTTTTTAGGGTTCCGTGTCACACCCGAGGGAATTAAGCCGTCCAAATCCAAAGTAGCTGCCATCAAGCAGGCTCCTCGCCCCACATCCAAAACCGAACTACAGTCATTCCTGGGGCTCCTAAATTTTTACCATACCTTCCTTCCACGGAAGGCGTCTGTGGCCGAACCGCTCCATCGGTTGCTTAAAAAGGAGGAAACATGGCTGTGGGGTGACGAGCAAGAGAGGGCTTTTAAAGAGTTAAAGCAACTCCTAACATCCGAGGCAATCCTAACTCATTTCGACCCCAAACGGCCAGTGGTCTTAGTTTGTGATGCGTCCCCGGTGGGGGTGGGGGCGGTGCTTTGCCACGTGTTGGACGACGGAAGGGAGGCCCCGATAGCGTTTTATTCAAGGTCCCTGTCCCAAGCAGAGCGTAATTACGCACAGACCGACAGGGAGGCATTAGCGATAGTAGCGGGAACCAAAAAATTTCACGATTTTCTGTATGGTCGGCCGTTCAAAATCGTGACTGACCACAAGCCCCTGTTAGGAATTTTCACTGCAAATAAGCCCACGCCACAGATCCTGTCCCCAAGAATGCTGCGGTGGGCTATCTTTCTCAACGCATACCAACATGAGTTGGAATACCGGCCTGGAAAGGAGATCAGCCATGCAGACGCACTCTCGAGGTCTCCTTTGCCCTTGTCGGGCGTCCAAAAGGAAAGGGCGGAGAGAGATCACCAGGTTTTGTTAATAGAGGTTTTAGACTCACCCCCAATAGTACCGGCCGACATTGCTAGGGCGACAGGCAAGGACAGAACGCTAGAGAAAGTTAGTTCATGGCTACAGAAGGGGTGGCCGGCGTCATCCCCAGGTACGGAATTCGACCCATTTTTTCGAAAAAAAATAGAGTTGTCCCTAGAGAGGGGGTGCCTTTTGTGGGGTCAACGTGTGGTGGTTCCTACGTCCCTGCGATCGAGGGTACTCGAACTGCTGCACGTAAGCCACCCGGGCATCGTCCGTTCCAAGGCGCTGGCCCGGAGTTACTTCTGGTGGCCACAGCTGGACGCGGACATTGAGCACATGGTCGGCACTTGTGAGGCATGCCAGGGCTCCCGACCGGAGGAGGCCCGTCTCCCGCATAGGGAATGGGACGCAGCAAGGGGGCCATGGTCCAGGGTGCACGTAGACTTCGCTGGCCCGTTCCAAGGAACCATGTTTCTCCTGGTAGTGGATGCGTTCTCCAAGTGGCTGGAGGTTATCCCAGTAAAGAGCACGTCCTCCGCCACTACAATTAGCCAGCTAAGGAGAGTCTTTTCCACGTTCGGTCTACCCGACACTTTGGTCAGCGATAACGCTAGTTGTTTCACCTCCGCTGAGTTCAGGGCATTCATGGAGGCAAACGCCATTCGGCATGTCACATCCGCGCCGTTTCACCCGGCCACGAATGGCCAAGTGGAACGGCTGGTGCGTACAACAAAGGATGCGCTGCGGCGCATGGGCCCAGGGGACCTAAATCACCAAGTATGTCAGTTTTTATTAGCGTATAGGGTGACCCCCCTAGCGTCAGGTTACTCGCCGGCAGAGCTGCTGATGCGGCGAAAACTGACCACGATCCTGTCCAGGCTAGACCCGACGAGAGTCGAGGACAAAGGAAAAAACATAGGGTTGGCAGTCTCGAAAGGTTTCGCCGTCGGCGACCCTGTGCATTGCAGGAACTACGCCAGCGCAGGTCCAGCCTGGGTACCAGGGACGGTTGTGGAACAGACGGGGCCAGTGTCGTACCGGGTCGAGACTAGCACCGGTCTCCTCTGGAGGAGGCACGCGGACCAACTTAGGCACCGAGTGAGTGGGGGGCCGGTCAGTGGGGCTCAGCAACAGGATTCAGCGTTAGGGTTCTCCCCCACCCGTTTAGCCCAAGGGGGAGACAGCAACGGACAACAGTCCCAAACAAGGGGGGAAAGCAGCGGCCCCGACTCATACCCTTTTGATACGTCAGCTCTATCAGGGGCCGGGGAAGGGGGAGAGGAATTCGCGACCGCTGCCCCTGAATTTAATTCTGATTTTGATTTTGCGAGCCGGGGGGGTTTTCGGGAGTGTTCCCCCACCCATCCAAGCGAGAAGAGGGGTTTTTCGTTAGCCCCCAGTGCCCCCGGTTCTTCCCTAATAAAGCACACACCTCCCAACAACGCCACGGAGCCGCGGCAAGTCACTAACGAGTCTCCCTCTCCAATTACAGGACAGGAAAACAGGGGACAAAGAGAAGGTAGCAAACCCGGGGAAAGGCAGCCCGCATCGAGACCCCAGCGTGTTCGAAATAAGCCATCTTGGCTGAGAGACTTCGTCTCATCCTAGGGGGGGGGGGAGTGTTGAGTTCGAGACTTCGTCTCATCCTAGGGGGGAGGAGTGTTGTGTTCTAATGGAGTAATCTTCTACATGGATAACAATGTATCTTAACCAATGTAACCTTGCCAACGGGTAACAATGTAACCTTCAGCTGTATCACATAAACCCTGTAATCGGACGCGAGCTAATGACCACCAGCTGGCAGCAGCGAGCGTCCAAGCTCTCTTGGTCCAAATTCATCAAAGGCAACAGCGCGGGAAGTTTTCCCGCCACCACCTACACCTGGACAAGAAGGGCGTGACCAGCAATGACGTCACGCAGACAGTAGCCAATGGGCTATCATGGAACCACGTTCAAATGTGTTACTACCGTATATAAAGAGCTATTGATCCGCCATTACCTCATGTTCCCTCTGTCCACCATGCAATAAACCTGAGTTAACCCAGCCCGAGGCTGTGTCCTGTGTCTTGGTTCTAATACACTAAAACTCTGGAGGAGGGAATTTTGAGAGTCACTTTAGCATAATAGGTACAATGTTGGGCTATGTTTGAGGAGACCTGGGTTTAAATATTTAAATGGTCATGGAACCTCACCAGGGAGAACAACCCACCCCTTAAACATCTCATATGCCTAGACGTTCACTTTATGTTGAAAATAACTTGGCGGCACATAACAATGACAGAGGAAACTGCTAGTAAATATGTCTGTGGTCACTCAAATAGCTGAAACAGCAAAAAAGGAGGGACAGATGACAATACCAGGTGTTCAGAGGTAGCTTTTCTTCTTATTGACCCACATTGTGCCTCATATAGATTACGTTTTGGGACTGAAATATCTTCTCAACAGCTGTTTAATTATTGTGGTTTTCAAAGCAGTCCCCTCTGAAGGCTGAAAAAGGCTGATTTTCAATATCCTGTTCTGAATTTCATTGTTTCCATCTTATTCTTTGGCAACTCATGGTATGAGAAGGAGGGACTTCCCACTTCCATTGAACCATGAGCCACTTATAAAACCAAGTAATAAATATAGTTTAAATATAACTACAAAATAGAAGTGAATAATATTGCTACCTTGTCCTAATCAGAGTACAGTAAAATCTTGGATATCATGCTCTCTGTTCATTCTTGTACTGCAAAGGATCCCTTTGTAACCTAAACACCTAAGATCTATATCAAAACCAAGTCTTTTATGCCCATACAACCACCCCAATCTGGAATCTAAAATTTTCATGGATTAACCTAAGCTTTAGATAGCAGCAAGTTTTAATTAAAACAAGATTGACTAGCTCAGTGAATTGTAACAGAAGTCATTGTATGCTGAAAGAGATGCAGAACTGACTTACAAAATGCTCAAGATTGTATAGATGCTTTGTTCTGGGACTTTATTATTTTACCAGACACAAGAAACATATCTTTCATGACGAATTTTGAGCTATTATTCATTGTAGTATCTAGAGTATTTTAATCAGGCTCTTATGGGATGATAACATGATGAAATACAACTTTACCATTCTCCTGATCCTTTCTCCCAATTCTTAATGAGAGAGGCATATTAAAAAAATCACTTTGCAGACTTGAACTTCCCTAACTGGTTGATTGAGATAGAAGACTTAGCTTATGCCCATACGGGCGCGTTTTACTTCCGCTTCTGGAAGTGACGAGGGCAGTGCGGGCTGGATGAATTGCAGTAAACCCATTCATGTGGATTCACAGGGTGCTTGGGCATCTGGGAATTGAAGTCCAAGAACATCTGGAGTGCCAAGGTTTGCCATCATGGGCTTATGCAATGGAAAGACATGGCTAGCATGCAAATGTAGTAATAACTAGTTTATTATTTTGTGAGTTGTCGGTATAAAACTAAAACACTAGGGCTACAAGATTCACTTGGTAGAGCAGTCTTATCCAATGTGCTGCCTCATAGCTTTGTTTCATTACAGATCCCATCCTTCCTGAACAATAGCAGTTATGTCCCAAAGCATATGGAGGGCACTATATTAGGAAAGCTGTGCTAAAAATGTGATGACAGTTCATACTCCAGGGATGGTGGATGATGTTGAACAGTATTTCTATTCTCTGACATTTGGCAGCACTGCTCCAGGCACTCATGTTGGCTCTCTGGCTGCCCTTAATACATCCTCTAAAAGGAAAGGCATTGTGGGCTAGGTTTTATGTGCACCTGCCCTTCCTTTTAGATAACTGGACCAAGCCATCAATGCTCTCCCTCTGTAGCTAGACATCTTGGAACCAGGAACTGAACATAGCGCCCCAAAATGCTTAGTGAACATCACGGCTCTCAAGCTGGCTTTTAAAGAAAACTTCATTATTAAAACAGAATAAAAAGGATGGAAGAAAAGGTAAAACAGAGTGGACCACACATTCCAAAAAAAGGGCCTTCACCCACACATGGACTCTGGGGTGGGAAGTAAAACAGCTGAGTTAGAGCCAAAAGAAGGTTTCAAACAAGCCTTTCCCTTGCAGCATAGTTTCTTCACAAAGCCACTGAAAATGGTCCCGTCCTCTATCTGCACATTTCCAATCTAGCTTCCATTTCTCATGTCACAGTGAAGACTGACAACAGGAAGGATCCAAAACTATCCAACTGTGAATATAAATATCCAGTCTTATAGCTGTGGGACCCTGTGTGTGTAACGCCTGAGAAAACATCACCTTTGCTGGCCGTTGCAGGAAAATGGAATCTGGCAAAAGTACATATTATCACTCCCACTTTCTAGTAAATAATATGTACATTTTTTTTTAAAAAAGCCTAGAATGTATGAACTCCAAACCACCACACATTTCACTTGGGAGAAATTAATCCCACCAGAATGATTTGCAAAATTAATGAGGAGAAATAAGGAAAGCAGATCCACATGGCTGCAATGTCTTCTAACATAGCCTCAGAAAAAGTAGAGAGAAATCTGCCAAACAGTTTAGGATGCAGAAAGTGTTTTTGCTCCAGCCATCATCTTTTTCTGATGTTTGTGTAGGAGAGAAAGATTTAAAGGGGAGCACATTCTTTGATCATCCCTTAAATTCCTGGCTTCCCCTGAGTGGGAAAGTGCTGGTCTACTTTGTGGAACCTAAACTAGGAAATCTACCCTCCACATTGCATGAGGGAAATATGCCTTTTTCTCCACTTGAGGAATGACTTTTGCAGAACTCTGATGAGGTGTATATGATGAAAAAAGAAATCTGGTTTCTGTATCATTATTACATTACAAGATGTTTAAGCCTTTACTGGGACCTTTTTGGTTTGAGATTTCCATAATTGCCAACAGAGCTTGAAATGGGAAACAATTTTTTAATGTAATTTTCAGCCACACTAGTGGAAAGATGGAGGGAGGGGGTGTTGCAGTGGAAAAATGTAACTTGTTAAAGCTCTGTAACAGATACCAGGTAAAAGAGAGTTATTCCAGAATATATAGCCTTTAGGAAGTATTGTGGGATTAAAAGTGTCTGTGTGGATTGATGATTGGTTTGCAGTTTTGCTAGTGGATCTATAACATAAAAGGCCATATCATCATTTAAATTAAATCACACATTTCTGCTCCATTTCAAGTGGCTGACAATAACTATTATTCAAAGAAAAACAGAAACTCAGTTTAATGGATTTTGGAAACAAATGAATAGAAAAGAATTAGAAGAAATTGATTATCATGTTGATTACAACTTTGAGATTGGTTACTGTTTAAAAATGGAGAAATTATTAGTGAAATTTTAATTGATGAATGGTATAAGGAGATATGGGATATGGCAATCTTTACCTGTAAATCCAAGCGTTAACCATTGGAACTTGACAAAGGATCCTGCACCAGGCCATACTAGCCCATACTGAGCCTTTGTGCACTTGCCCGAACTGGGTCCGCAGGTCAACAAATATTTTAGAAACACGCCAGTGGGGCAAGAGCCCCACAAACGCGAACAAAGGGAAACAACTTCAATTCCCAACGTTCTTTGCACCGCGCCACAGCCAACCACACGCTGCGGCCAATCAAAATCAAGTCACAGAAAAAAACTGCTGCACAAACGGAAACCCCAAACCCCAAACTACAAGCCCCAGAGTCCTGCGCACCATGAGCGTGCAGAACGCTGAGAAAGCCGGTGCGTGAAAAATAAAAATACAAAATGCAGCACCTCACAGCCATGCAAAACAAACAAGCCCCCAAAAAAAACCAAAACCAAGGGGGGGGGCAAGGGGGAAGGTGCCTTCGGCCCCCTTGAAAGCGAACCAATTCCCCAGGAAGCAAAGGCAGTGAACGGTCCTCCAGTCGCTGCCTTTACTTTCCGAGGAAGTGTTTCGCTTTCAAGGGGGGAAGGTACTGGTGCCTTCACCCCACCTTGAAAGCGAACCAATTCCCCGGGAAGCAAAGGCAGCGAACGGCCCTCCAGTCACTACCTTCTCCTCCCAGAGGTACTCATCCGGGCGCAGCCTCTGACCTGAACTACAGCCAAAACTACCCCTAACCAACAACAAAACAGCCAACAAAAGTAACCAACAAAAACACCAAAAATATTTAAAAAATAATAAAACAAAAAGAAATAAATAATTAATTAACAAAACAATGAATAAACAAAAAGAAATAAACCACAAAATACACATCTAAAACTAAACAAACCTAAACCACAAAGTACACACCTAAAACTAAACAAACCGAAAAATAAACCAATACAAAAAATAACAAACAGAAACACCTCCCAGCCCACCACCACAAAAGCAAAACAAAGAAAAAACCCAAAATAAAGAAGACAAGACAACTCACCAGCACATCCTCCCTCCACGAAGACCAGAACAGAAATGAAGAAACAAAGAGACTACGTACCGGATGAAGCTCCACCCAGAGGCCAAGAGAGAAAAAACAGTCAAAATAAAAGAGAACCACTAGCAGCCCCAAACAAAAGGCCACAAGAGTAAAAACAAGTCAAAAACATAACAATACATCACACTTTTACACAAATCACAAATATATGTCACAAAAATAAAATAAAAAGATTTCTAAAATCCTGTGTTGAGTTTCAACTCACATAAAAACCAAAAACATCTAAACACAGTTTAAAAACATTGAATGTAAAAAACAATGTACTTTGACATTGTTAAAATTATTACCTATGGTACAACTATTAAAAAACAGTCACATACTAAAACATTATTTGGTTAAATATTTTTTTTAAAAAAATTATATCATCCTTTGTTCTTTTTTTAATCCACAAAACAACTGCCAAAAAATAATCACAATTTATAAAAGCCCGGCATCGTCACAAAAATTAACATATATTTATTTATTTATTTATTTATTTATTGTTTAGATTTCTATACCGCTTTACTTCCCGTAAAGGGAACTCGAAGCGGTTTACAATAATGCTAAACAATACAGAATACGAATAAACACTAAAACAAAATACAGCATTACAATATCAGAACAAATAGCAATAACAATGCAATAATCAGCAAAATAAAAGATAAATAAATACAAAATAATACAGTCAAATCCATATAATCAATAACATAGTAACAATAAATAAGATCCCCAGAGATACAATGTACAACAGATCATAAGCCCATACAGTGTGATACAAAGCGTCTTGCCTCACAGACCACAGCCCTAACAACACAAGGTATACTTCCCTGGGCGAAGGAGTGGAGGCGAAGCAGTCCAGCTTTTTTGTGTCGGCCTGAGGCAGGACCCAGGAGTGCGAAGAAAAGAAAAGGCACTTCCCCCTCCCCCCGCAGCAGCAGCAGCAGCAGCAGCAGCAGCAGCAGTCCTCAGGCAGCAGCAGGTCTTCGGCTCAGCCTGGCAGCCCACAGCCCTTTATCCTCCCCACAGATGGACTGGGAAGGAAGGGTGGGGCTCCCCACAGCTGTGGGAGCAGTCCTCAGGCAGCAGCAGGTCTTCAGCTCAGCCTGGCAGCCCACAGCCCTTTATCCTCCCCACAGAAGGACTGGGAAGGAAGGGCGGGGCTCCCCACAGCTGTGGGAGCAGTCCTCAGGCGGCAGCAGGTCTTTGGCTCAGCCTGGCAGCCCACAGCCCTTTATCCTCCCCACAGATGGACTGGGAAGGAAGGGCAGGGCTCCCCACAGCTGTGGGAGCAGTCCTCAGGCGGCAGCAGGTCTTCGGCTCAGCCTGGCAGCCCACAGCCCTTTATCCTCCCCACAGATGGACTGGGAAGGAAGGGCGGGGCTCCACACAGCTGTGGGAGCAGTCCTCAGGCGGCAGCAGATCTTTGGCTCAGCCTGGCAGCCCACAGCCCTTTATCCTCCCCACAGATGGACTGGGAAGGAAGGGCGGGGCTCCCCACAGCTGTGGGAGCAGTCCTCAGGCAGCAGCAGGTCTTCGGCTCAGCCTGGCAGCCCACAGCCCTTTATCCTCCCCACAGATGGACTGGGAAGGAAGGGCGGGGCTCCCCACAGCTGTGGGAGCAGTCCTCAGGTGGCAGCAGGTCTTTGGCTCAGCCTGGCAGCCCACAGCCCTTTATCCTCCCCACAGATGGACTGGGAAGGAAGGGCGGGGCTCCCCACAGCTGTGGGAGCAGTCCTCAGGCAGCAGCAGGTCTTCGGCTCAGCCTGGCAGCCCACAGCCCTTTATCCTCCCCACAGATGGACTGGGAAGGAAGGGCGGGGCTCCCCACAGCTGTGGGAGCAGTCCTCAGGCAGCAGCAGGTCTTTTAAACAAATATTCAAAAATACATTAGAAAAATTACAAAGATAAATGTTATTATTTTACAGTATCAAAACAATAAATCTATTTAACAAATGACCACAAAAAAGTGTGTATACATAAACATTTTAAAAATGACAATTACAGACTAACCTCTTCTTTACAAACATAAAAAAAACAACCTTCCAACACAATTTAAAACAGCCCGGCAATGCCGGGCAAACTCTGCTAGTAAATGATAAATTGACTTGTGAGGTAAAAATTTAAAAAGGTTATTTAAAAAAGTCCAATTTTAGAGAGATATGGGGTGAATTTATTGAATATGTTTTAGTAAAAGGGAAAGGAGTAAAGCCAGGGCAAGGATATTTAATGTTTTAGAAAGAGGGGTAAATAGATACATGAAATTTCATATAAAGAATAAATATACACAATGTATAATGCCCCACTTGGTGGTGGATGAACATAGCAGTTGCATATTTATTTGTATGCTTATGTTGTTGTTGTTGCTGTTGTTTCATTTTTATGTTACTATATTTTATGTTAAAAAGCACATACAATTGTAAAAAAAGAAAGTCAGTTTTAAAAAACTAATTTGAAACACAATTGAAAAACATCAATTGATAGTATTGGCTCCAACTGTTATCCATGGCAACTGTGTGGCAATGGCCCTGTTGTTTTCCTTGGATTTTTACCAGGTATTAGAAACATTGGATGTCTGTGGTGGAGTGCTGAATATCATCTCTGGAAACCAAGATCACCTGAGCCCGAGTTCAATTCATATATATGAATGTCTAGTTGGTTTAAACCTTTTTAACAGCAGTCTAGCTAGAATGCTAAAAGATTGGTCGATAAACCTGAAACCTCAGCATTTTGTGTAACCTAATTTATACTCAGAATTATACTGAATTATACTAATGTATACTCAGAATTAGATATGATTTGCAAGAAAGATGTTACTCCACAGTATGTATCATGAATAAGTATATCTTTAAAATTAATTCATATTACATTTACAGCAATAATATTTATTTTAAACTAAAAGGTTCAGATAAGATGTTCATAACATTCAGTGAAACTGTTCCCAAAATTGATACAGAGACAGGGCAGTTTGAACCCAGGTTCATTCACATTTGGAGCTAACTAACTTTCTACTCATTAACTCGCTAGCTGAGCATTTATATCTCAGAGCTTGTCCACACTGGTGTCTTGCCAACTTAGGTTGGCCAAACCAAACAGGCATCAGGTTCTTCTAGGGATCTCAGAAACAGTAATGGGTGAAGAAATAAGGATTTATTAGATAACTAGCATATTTGTGCCCGGCCTTGCCTGGCAGTTTCTTGGCTGTGTGTTTTTTGTTAGGGGGGGGGGGGTTGGGTGGTGGTGATTTGAATTAGTTGTTTTTTACTTTATGTGTTTTTTATTTATTTTATTTTTTATTTTTATTTAATTATTCTTTTGACTGTTTTTTCTCTTGTGGCCTCTAGGTGGGGCTGTGGTAAAGAGTACTGTGTTTGTTTGTTTGTTTTGTTTTTTATTGTTTTTACTCTTACAGCCTGAAGGTGGAGCTGTGGTAAAAGCTTTTGATTTTTGTTTTTTAATTCAGTTCGTTCCTGGCAGCATGGAGGGAAGACGTCTCCCATAAGTGCTCCCGGTTTTTTGTTTTTTGTTTTTTTGTGTGTGGGGATGGGTGGGTGGAGGGTTTACTGTGGTGTGTTGGTGGGTGAGTGGGCTGTGGGTGGAGGGTTTCCCATGGTGGGTTGGTGGGTGGGTGGCCTGGGGGTAGAGGGTTTTCCCATAGTGAGTGGGTTGGTGGGTGTGCCGGTGGGGAGGGTTTTCCGTGGTGGGTGGGTGGCCCGGGGGAGGTGTTTCCCGTGGTGGGTGGGTTGGCCGGTTTCTCTTGGTGGGTTGGTGGGTGGGTGTGCCGGGGTGGGGGAGGGTTTACCGTGGTGGGTGGGTTAGTGGGTGTGCCGGGTGGGGGAGGTTAGTGGGTGGGTGGCCCAGGGGGGAGTGTTTCCCATGGTGGGTGGGTGGGTGGACCAGTTTCTTTTGGTGGGTTGGTGGGTGGGTGTGCTGGGTTTACTATGGTGGGTGGGTTGGTGAGTGGGGAGAAGCACCAGCCTTTTTTTCCCCCTGAGGGCATGGAGGCCTCCAGTCCTGCAGGGGAGAAAGAAAAGGCCATTGCTTCTCCCAAAGCAGTAGGACGTGCTGGCAGGGAAAATGTTTTAAAGACCCTGGAGGAGCCGGCAATAGGTAAGTGTGGTTGATGGGGGTTATGGTGTGGGGAGGGAGCAAGGCGGGGGGTGGCGGCATGGTTACCGGGGCCAGGGCTCTAACCCCCACCGACCACGCTTACCTATTGCCAGCTCCTCCAGGGTCTTTAAAAGTCTTTCCCTCCCAATGCGGCTTTCTGCGTAGGGAGAAGCACCAGCCTGTCCTTTGTTCCTGCAAGCATCGAGGCCACATTACCCGCAGAGTTGAAGGAGAGGCCGGTGCTTTTCCCTACGTAGAAGGCTGCACCAGGAGGGAAAGACTTTAAAATACCCAGGCGGAGCCAGCAACAGGTAAGTGCGGTCGATGGGGGTTAAGGAGGGGGGCTAGGTGGTGGTCCCGGGGGGCGTTGCTGCCAGGGCCATGCCTACCCCCACACCCTAACCCCCACCGACCGTGCTTACCTCCTGGCTTCGGCTGGGTATTTTGAAGTCTTTCCCTCCCAGCAGTTTGTTTTTTTTCTTTTCCCATCCTCCTCTGCACTCGTGTATCTCAGCCTGATTGGCTGAGGGGTTGCACAGTGCAGAGGACTCTGGGACTCGTAGGGTTTTTTTGGTCGCATTCATGGGGCGGCTGCCTCACTGGCGGCCTCTGGACCCCCGTGGCATTGGGAAGGCGGGGGTTAAGGTAAGTCCAGAGGGCTCAGTCGGGGATGGTTGGGCCAGGTGCGGTAGCCTTTGAACGAACCCAACAGGTAAGGGCACTTTTTATAGGTATAGATTCTCTTAAGCATATCAGAGACAGAGCAGGAAAGAAGAGACAAGAAACTGCATACAGGCAAGCCATATTTATTTTTGATGGATTCCCCCAGTCCCTTGCTAGCTATCTGGGAGCCTGGTAAAGTAGCAGGGACACTTCTGGCATCTTCTAATGTTCAGAGATCTCAAAGGTCTGCTTCTAGTTAAAATTAATCTAATCATTTTCTTTCTTGTATTATGTTGTGATTTTAATAATGTAGACCTCCCAATGCAAGAAAGTCTCCAAAATGGGTCATAGATAAATAAAATAAAATAGATTTTAAATTGTGTGGTTTTCACCTATATTTCATATACTCCCATAATTTTAAAATGTGCAATGTTCTGATATGAATAGAAAAAGAAAAATTATGGTGGACACCTAAGGAAAGTGGAAATTGCATGTGCAATCTTATGTCCTTCTGAGATTTGCAGTGTAACATGTAAAGTATTCTTCAGGCTACAGTTCTATACATGCTTACATGGGAGTAAACTGAATGCTACTGATTTTTTAAGTTAGAAAACATACCTTTCCAGGGTTTTTGAGGTGGAGAATAAACGGAAGTGGTTCCATCTTCAGGAAGCATCCCGGAACTGTGCAGCTTGCTGAAAATCTACACAGGCTTGCTTTTCTCTTGGGAGGCACAGCAGGGAATCTACTTCCCAACCTCTAGGTCCACAGCCAGATACCCAAAACCACAGAGTTATCCACCCAGGTTCTTCCTCCTCCTCCTCCTCTTCTAACACTTTGTTAGAACAAAAAATCAGAGCAGCCATTGGGCTGTGATTTATTTAATGTTTTATGAATTTATGTTTCTTACAAGAATTGACTTTTGTTCTGGCCAGCTTGTATGGGTGAGAGTAAGTGTTGTCAAAGGCCAAAGGCCATTATCAAACAATGCAATTACTCATGGGCAAAATTCCTCTGCCAAAGAAAGAGCCTTCCTAAGCATCAGATCCTAGTCAGAGCCAGCCATCTCTTAAGTAGAGTGAAGTGATCAACACAGGCTACCAATGCTAGGAAGAGGTGAGAACTTTTGATTTAAAGCCGGCCCTTCCATCTTGTTTTTGTTTTGTTTTTTGCTTCAGGCAGCAAGAGCTTTGGGCTGTCCCAATCTTAGCTAAGCAGATTCATAGACTTGATCATAGGGCAAGTTGTGCATACTTAACTTCTTTAAAAACAGTATCTGTCAAATCCAGGGATATTCTGTCCATGTAAAAGATATGCTTTCAGTAATCAAACCACAAAAGAATTGAACTTCCTGGTGCTTGGCTTCCAAAGTAAATGCTAAAGCAACCAGACTTAAAATCTTCCAACAAGCTGAATGAAACCACAGAGGTCTCGTGAAATGTCGTCTCATTGGCTGACTTCATCTCCTTGGCTTGACTTTCATTGGTCTCCAGTGTGGGAATCATTTCTTTAGAAACTAAGGTCAAGACAGCTGTTATCAGACGTTTTCCATTTCAGTCTTTCCTAATGTGATGGATGCCAAACATGGGCCTACAGTCAACAGCCTGGGAAGAGAGCAAAAACAATTTGACAGATGTTTGTGGACTGAATGTCATACATATTTGAAAGAGCTCTTCTGAGCAAAAGGAAAGCCTAAATATAATTAAGTATTTCAGTGATGAAAGAAGTGTTCCCACCAGAGACCAAGCCTAATCCTATTTTGAAGAAGATAACAGCAGGCTTTGAAGAGCATATCTTTCTTGTCAGTTTCTCAAAAATGCAACAACTGTGGGGCCATTCAACAATTACGTGATCCTTTTTCTGGAGGAAATTGACCACCTCCCCCCTATGTAATCCAACCGTAATTTTCGCTTTGACCCCCTCCCCCCCTTAAAATTGTGTGATCTGAACTAAACAGTACTGTATTTTGCACCACCAACCAGAGGTGGCGCTGCAGGGGAAATGGGCAGGCAGGCCAATTGCACTGAAGCAGGAAGCGATGCTCTAACCTAACCTCTTGCTCTCCCTGCAACCAGGAAGCATGGCTTTCCCCTCCATTTTCACCCCATGGAGCAAGGCACAAAGGTAAATAAAACTCTTTTTATGCACAAGTTTGGTTTCCCACTGTCGGTTAGAAACAGCTCCAAATGGATTACGTAATTTTGACCTGACCCCCTTTAGTGTTCAAGGAATGAAGAAGCAGACGAATGAAGTAGTGAAATTCAGCTCTTTATTAGTGGGGTTTGAATACAGTTTGGATGGGGCAAAACTCGGACTTATATACACTATAAACAGTAACAGTAACAATAATACAACAAGCCCATTGGCTAACAGAATGTGCACATTTTTTGATCCACTTATTTGCATAAGAATAGATACATGAGAAAAGATACATTTTGCTCCTGTCAGAAAACACAGTTAACATACATAACATTCTTCCCCCCTAGGTAAAAACAAAATCCTTTAACCAGGATGGCGGTCAAGATTCCCTTCTGGGTCGGACACTTGGCTGAGTTGGCTCAGGGGCTCGTAGGATGGGCGACCTGACTGGAGTGAGGGATTGACTAAAGGGGGAGGATTGTAAACCCAAATTAAAGCCCCGTTTGTCAGATGGAGGAGCAGAGGATTGCTCAAAACCAAAATCTAATTCTGTGGATGAATAAGACAACTCAGGGTCCCTCCTGAGTGTACTAAGAGTGGAGGGCGACTCCAAACAAAATTGGTCATCATCAATAAAGCAATCCAGAGTGCTAGGCTGGGAGTGCCCACCTGAGTTCGGCAGCTGAGACGCAATTTGTGTGTGGACACTATTTCTTATTGTTGTTTTCTAAGACTGTGAATTTTCAAATATCAAAGCAGTGGAGATAGCAGTTCAAGGCTGAGGCCACATCACTGGGGGGAAGGATAACCATCCCTCTCAGCAGTTTTCCAATCTTTAGCCAGTCTTCACTCCCATACTAGCTCAAGAAAGTTTTACAACTTCAGTTGGTAAGCATTAAGTAAACGTATCTGTTACCAATTTTCTCTTGATTACTTGATGTATAAAATTAACATACAACAATGCACATGTAAGTTATTTAATAGTTTATTTTCACTTTTCAACAGACAGTATTATGTCTCATCATTGAAAGTGATGAACTGTGGAGCAGGGTTTGAGATCATTAAGTGAATTTTAGCTGAAAAGAGCAATAAGTGTGATCACATATGTGTGATGTAAAACAAGAACCAGTTATAATGAGAGCAAATAAAATATCAAAAGCTTAATCTTGGAGAATGATGGAACTTATAATACAACTGCATCTACAAAAACAAAATGGCCTTCTTATTTCAATATAAGAGTGGGATACGAACCCAAATGGGCAGTATAGAAATAGATAGATAGATCTTTATTGTCATTGTCCCCTTGCAGGAACAACAAAATTTCTCAATTGCTATATATCAACTCAAAAAAAAAGACATACCCTATAATTTAAAACAATTGCAGAAACACTAATTAAAACAGTACAATACAGTACAATATAAAAATTTAAAATAAGATAAGATGACTTCAGAGTCCAGAGTTATCATTTAAGGCCAAAATTGCTCTAGAGAAGAAACTGTTCTTGAGATGGCTCATTTTTACCTTCATTGTTCTATATCTCCATCCCGATGGCAGAAGCTCGAAGAAGCAGTGACCAGGATGTGATGGGTCTCCTAATATATCTAAAGCTTTTCTGTGGCACCTGATGGTATAAATTTGTTCTAAAGTGGAGAGTGGACAGCCAATAATACTCTCCGCTGTTTTAATTGTTCTGTGCAACATTATCCTATCCTGATGAGTACTACTCCCATACCACACACATAAGCCATAAGTGAGCACGCTATCAATAGTGCAGCAATAGAAGGCAAGCAGCAGCTTTTGCGGAAGATGGTTTTTCCTTAAAGTTCTCAAAAAATAAAGTATCTGCTGCACCTTCTTCACAAGCCCCCTTGAGTTGGCACCCCAGGACTGATCCTCCTGTATCTCAATGCCCAGAAATCTGAACATTGCTACCATCTCCACACAGATTCTGTAATAATAAACAAATAAATAAATAATGTTCTGATTCCTTCAACCATACAGAAGCTTTAAAAGGTGGATGTGACCCTGTTACTAAAATTTCAAGGATTTGCTCATAATTATCCAAGAAGCATCCTTAAATCATGAAAAATATATTTCAAGGGTTGAAAACTATTTATCACACCATCAGTCCCACCCCATCCTCTTCTTATACTGTACTTAAATTAATGAAAGATTATTGGACAAAAATAGTATCCATCTAGTGTTAGTTCATATAATGGTTCAGTGAAATTTTAGCAAGTGTGAATTATATGTTGATGTACAGACAAATAGGGAAAAGTCCTCAGTCAAACAGACATCTGTACATCAAAACATCTGGACAGTGGAAGAATTTTTAGGTCTCAAAGTTCTTCAAACATGCCTATCTCCTGCATGTCTTAATGGTGCAACAGCTCTGTGAGGAGTAAATAAATCACAGGAGTATACAAAACACCTTGCACTGCAATTTGTGTTCCCTGGAATCCCTAGCAAATGTTTAAAGAAACAGTCTCCTATTTTCACTCTATGTTAAAAAAATCTTTGGAAAGTGTGTTTCTGAGTGGAATATTAATGGATATCCAGGGGCATTGATCAACCTGTCTTGAACCACCACACTATTGAATTCACATTGTTGTTTTCTCTATTCTGATTTTTGGGTGCTTACTGATTTTTGAATTGGCTGGCAAGTGTGCAAGGTATTTTTTTCCTGTGTGCAGATAGGACTGGTGGGGAGAGCATCTTGGCTGGAGATGCTTCTTTGTTCTGCTTCTGTTGGCACTTGAGATGCTCACTGGAGATGGAGACTGCCAGAGGCTTTCTCTATATTGTATACTAGATCATGGGTCAGCAACCTATGGTCCACAGGCCAGATTTTGCCCATAGTGCCAAATCATCTGGCCTGTGCAAGCGGCCATGGACACATTTACAGCAGCTTTTATGGCAGGGGAGCACCAGTCCGACCCCCTCAACTGCCTGAGGGAGTGTACACTAGATTCTGCATACATCTGATGATTTTTCTTTCTCATGTACTGTTTCCTGCTTTTGAAATAGATTGATTCTCTGTTGCCTTGCTTCTCTGGTTTTTTGGAGCAGCTTTTAAGGGTTCTATGTAGCTTTTAGAGTGCAAGAAGCAAGCATGGGAAACCTTAAACAAAATAGCCTGGAATAAGCTTTTCTTGCCATGCAAAAAGAAAGGTCCAGTTTGGGGGGGAAAACAATGAAAATAAAAAACAAAACAAAAGAGACACAAGTGAAACAATGCAAATTGAAAGTACAATGAGTTTTTTCATGCATCTCCTTAGATATATACAGTATGATGAATTGATATAATTTGCACATTTCATTTCCTTTTTAAATCTTTTTGTTTAAAATTGCAAGAATCTATGGATAGAAGTCTCAAATAGAGACAAAATACTCCAATAGCTCTGATCACCAGACTGACTGCTTGTATGGAAAGGGTGTCTTAAAACATATATGGAGAGAATAGTGTGTTTAAGTTGCCTCTACTTAGGAGTTATATTTTCACATTCCTCTGACTCATACTGTTGGATGAGACCCAGATTCGCCCCTCCCCCTTTACTCTGTAGTGCAATCTGTCATCTAGATAATGCCTATACTTCTGACTCACATAGATGTAATAATTCCTCAGATTCTGCCATGCACTGGCCTTTCTCACAATTTATATTATTGTACTATCTATGAAATGACTTTGAAGTTCAATATGAAGCAGCCAAAGTTTGGAAGGATTTAAAATGGAGCACTATCTTGGATATGTCTCTGCTAGCCTTGTCAAATATTGCTTGTGTTGTTGTTGTTTGATGGTGGTTGTTAAATCGAGTGACTTCCAACTCATGGCAACCTAATAGGACTTTCTTAGATATGTGAAATGTTCCAGAACTTGAAACATGCTACAAGCAGCAAAGTTACCTGCAGGGCACCAGATTCAGGGCTAAGATCCGACCCGTTACCAATTAGGCAGATAAAAGCACTTCTGCCAACCTAGCAGTTGGAAAGCAAGAAATTGCAAGTAGATAAATAGGGACCACTTCGGTGGGAAGGTAACAGCGTTCCATGCGCTCCGGTGTCTAGTCATGCCTGCCACATGACCATGGAAACATCTGCAGAAGCAGACAGCGCTGGCTCTTCGGCTTAGAAACAGAGATGAGCACTGCACCCTAGAGTCGGATACGACTGGCTTTCGAGCAAGGGAAACCTTTACCTTTATTCACTCAGAAACAAAAGCTGAAAAACCTTAGAACCAGATTGGGAATCTCTATTGGGTGCATTTTACACATCTCACGTGTTAACTGGGTATTCCTCCCCTTTCCTTTAAACTGCTAAGACTATTCTGTGCTGACTGAAAAGATAATGGGTATAGCACAGTCATCTGGGTTGTTTTAAGCTTCTTCCACAAACAGACTTTCTCAGAGCATGTAGCTCTTTTTGGTTTTATGCACGTCTCAAGTAATCTCTGAGGGATTAAATAACATTCTTTGGGAAGTGTGTGTGTTGTTGTTTTTAGTGATTTGATATAAAAAGACTTCTTTTCAAAACTGGTAATTCTACTGTATGGAGAGGATGATAAATATTTTTAAGAGGTTGTTACATTCTTCTTTTAATATCAGTATATGAAAATTAAAGTCACTCTCTGCTATTTGTGGTCTCCTCTTCTCTGACTAGAAATCATTCCATCTAAATGTTTTTGCATTCTAGGAGCATGAAAAAAATGTACATAATGGGATATAGGGCAAGTCCAGTGCATTGCACTACCTGAGGCAAAGTGGGTCCAATCTCTCATGCACAAACTAATGTTCACCAGCTGCCTTCTTCTTCTTCTTCTGCCATATCTCAATCTGAATATTGGCGATCCTCATGGTGATCAACCATGAAAACTATCCTGAGAATATAATGCAGTGGCCTTTGATCTGCTTTCCGCATTGCAGCACGACCCCCGTACCACTGACCATTCTGCGAGTCACTTTCTGTTCCCGAGCATACCTGTCAACTTTTGGATTTGAAAATAAGGGACATTTTGGCCACATCCCTCTGTGGGTGTGGCCAAATCTGTGGGCATGGCCAAATATAGCCATGTGACTGGCTGGGCTCTAGTCATGCCTGCCACATGGCCTTGAAAATGTCTGCAAACACAGACAGCACTGGCTCTTTGGCTGTAAATGGAGATGAGCACTGCACCCTAGAGTTGGATACGACTGGCAGATTTTACTTTCTTAGAATCAAAGATCTCTGCAGATGGTGATTGCAGCCGTGAAATAAAAAGGCAACTGATGCTTGGGAAACAAGCTATGAGAAACCTGGGGAACATAGTTAAAAGTAGAGGCATCACCTTGCAAACAAAAAATTGCATAGTCAAAGCAATGGTATTCCCGGTGGTAATGTATGGGTGTGAGAGCTGGACCATTAGGAAAGCTGAGCGCAGAAAAATCGATGCCTTTGAAATGTGGTGTTAGAAATAGGTCGATCCTAGAAGAAATCAACCCTGACTGCTCATTAAAGGTCAAATAGTAGAAATGACGCTAAAGTACTTTGGACATCAAATGAGAAGAGAGGATTCACTTGAGAAAACCTTAATGCTGGGAAAGGTGGAGGACAAAAGAAGGGAGTGACCAAAATAAGATGGCTAGATGGTATTGTAGATGCAATGGGCACAAAGCTATGTGGGCCAAAGAACCCTTTCCCCATTTTCTTGGGGGACTTTTGTTTGCTCAGTGGCTTAAGTGACTAAGATGCTGACTGGGAGACAGAAGGTTAGCAGTTCGATTCCCAAGTACTGCAGGACGAAATGAGCTCCTGTCTTTGTCCCAGCTCCTGCCATCCTAGCAGTTCGAAAGCAAGAAATTGCAAGTAGATAAATAGGGACCACTTTGGTGGGAAGGTAACAGCGTTCCGTGCACTCTGGTATCTAGTCATGCTTGCCACATGACCACAGAAATGTCTGCAGACGTAGACAACGCTGGCTCTTTGGCTTTGAAACAGAGATGAGCACTGAACCCTAGAGTCGGATATGATTGGCTTTTGAGCAAGGGCGACCCTTTACCTTTACCTAACTCAGATCCCTGTGCAAGCACACTGGATCTATGAGCTCTGCTAATTCTCCCCGTGTATTTTGGATCTGGTCTCTCGTACAAAAAGCAGCTTCTTGCTCTAAAAATTGGCTACTGTAGGAATCTATGACTCTGATGGCAAACCTTGGCACTCTAGATACGACTTCCTTTTGAGCAAGGGAAACCTTTATCTTTAGCATATACTGATCAAGCACATCACCCCCACCCCTCCCAAATTAACTCTAGAACAGAAACGGAACTCCACCCCCTCTCTCTTTCTCATATAGTGATCAAGCACATCCCCCCACCCCACCCATCCCAAGTTAACTCTAGAACTCTAGAAACGGAAGGCAAGGCAGAAACAACTCAATAAAGCATGAGAGTGAGAGAGAAGTCTCTGCCCCCAGACCAAGAGCTGATTTGCCCCTGCATAAATGAAATATCGCTCACCTCTGACTCCCGTCCCTCCTCCCAGTATGGTGCCTCCGACCAGCCGCCATCTTGGACATATGGCTGGCAGGAGAAAAATGAAAGAGAAACCTACAGAAGCGGGGGCCCCCCATTCTCTCTTTCCCCTTCCAAAAGCGAAGAGCCTGCCACACAGCGACCTCTGGTGGCCGGGAAAAAATACTGCAGCTTTGCCTGTGAGGTCAGGATATTTGTTTTAAAAATAAGGGGAAATATGGGGAAATTAATAAAGCGGGAGGGGGGGCAGGAAGAGGGGTAAAAATAAGGGGTTTTCCCGGGTAAAACAGGATGGTTGACAGGTATGTTCCCGAGCCCTTTTGGCACACAAAATCCTCCTCAGCCCCAGACCAGTGTTGATAAAGCTGCTGCCCTCCATCAAGATGGATCCAAGTGGGATTTAATCCACTTGGAGACCATCACCCTTCCATGTAGACTTTGGCACCCAAGCCATTAGTCCTCAGGGATGTCAGGTTAGTTAACCACTGCCTGATGCTCGGCATTGAGTCACTGGCAGTATGGTCTACTCTATTACCCTAGTAGGATAACCTGGCCAATCTCTCATACACAAACTAATGTTGACCAGCCTGGTAGATGGATATTAATTCATGACTAGCAACAAAAGCACATCTTTCATCATAAGGTCAACAGTCCACAAATGTGTGCAAGCTTTGGATTTTTCCTGAACTCTTCATCAGCCTGGATGATTTAAAAATAGGTTAAAGAGTTCCAAAAACTTGGCTATGTGTTGCTCTAGCAATGTGGACTGTTGTTAACACAGCTGGAAGTGGAGATTCCAAACTAAATGCATCATCGCTAAGTAGGTGAGCAACTGAAAGCAAACAATAGAGGCGAATTCTTGGCTTGATCTTAACACTACCCTGCTCTAGAGGCCTATGGGGGCTTTGATTCCTTTGGTTTCAGGGACCCTTCAAGGGGCTGTGGTGGCTAAGTGGTTAAGAAGCTCACCTTGTTAGCTGGAAGGCCAGCATGTCAACAGTTCGAGACCTGGGTACTGCATGATGGATTGAGTGCCCATCTCTGTCCCAGCTCCTGCCAACCTAGCAGATCGAAAGCAAGAACTTGCGAGTAGACAAATAGGGACCACTTCAGTAGGAAAAGATCTTGGGGACATGAAAGGAGCCTCATTCAGGTGTTCCCTAAGCTGAGTTTCTCCAGCAAAAGTCCTTTCAACCCAGAATAATTTCTGGCATGAAATTATTACCATGGGGACTTTTCCACTTTGCCCCCCCACTGTTGCCTTTATTATCCCCACTTTCCTTCTTCTCTAGAGGAATATTGGATCCAATAGTGATGGAGAGGAGAAAGATACAGATCTCTCTCCAAGAGACAAGACCAATCTGAGATTGAGTCTGCTTCTCCAAGACTAGAGCTCTGTCTCCAACCTCATAGAAAGATTCCTGACCCATCCCAAGGCTCTTGTGAAAGACCCATAGGTTTGCACTGTCAATTGTAGAAATACAATACATAAAGTCGAGACAAGCAGCCAAACATTTCCCCCCCAGGATGCTCAAATATTATAAGGTAAGACCACTAGAAACAAGTAAGGAGATCTATGTGTCCTAGCTAAATTTAGCATGCATTCCCTTTAATTATATACAGTACATAATTATATCTGTATAAGTTTAGACCATTCCTTGAATGGAACAAAAATGTGCAACGGTAATGAAGTTCAGTCCCAAAAATGGTTCTTGCAAAGATCTGTCTCTACACAATCGATCACTTACTAGGATTTCCAAGTCAGCAGTTTCCCATTCCCTGACATTTCAGGGCCAACACTTGAAGCCAAGAGTTCTTATGATGACATGGAGCTGGACCTTCCTAATGTCACCATGGTGAATCCTTTTAATGTCATGTTTGTGGGGCAGGCAAGGTTTGGGAGGAGAACACATACATAGAGTATAGCCTTTAAAAAAATCTCTTTGCACTGAGCCCATTAGCTTTGGGATCAATTGATGAAACAGTGGAGATGGGTGCCCAAGCTTTAGACCAGTGATGTCCAACTTTTGCACTCCAGGTGTTCTTGGACTTTAATTACCAGAAGCCCAAGCCAGCACTCCTGCTGATGAGGGCTTCTGGGAATTGAAGTTTGAACACCTGGAGTTCCAAGTTTAGTCATCCCTGCTTTAGACTTATCTCTCTCACACACACACACACATATCCAAACACCCTCCTGTTGTCCTTGAGATATGCCTCACCACCTGGAGGCCTGGAGAAACATGGCAATCCCCTGAAACATTGGCCAGGAGACTTTGCACCACATGACCTGACAATTCTAGTACCTAGCTATGAATAGCTGACCTGTGCCCTTTCCTCCCAGGGCCGGGGAGAAAAAAAGTCGTCGGCTTCTGAGGGCAGTCAGAGACTGCTGCCCAGCTAACCTGGGCCTCTCCCTCCAAGGGCCGGGAAGAAGAAAAGCCGTCAGCTTCTGCAGGTGGCCAGAGACTGCTGACCAGCTGACCCAGGCCCCTCCCTCCCAGGGCCGGGGAGAAGAAAAGCTCATGATAGGATAGGAGCCGCTGCACCCCCTGTGGATGGATGAAGACATGTTATTTGTGCTGCTACGGGACTTTAAATGAACATTTATGAATATGGACATTTATGAATATTTTATGTGTATTTTATGATATTTCATAATGTGGTGATTTATATTGTGATTTATTTGCTGTTATGTGATTTATTCACTGTTATAATTTGCATTTTTGTTAGCCACCTTTAGTCGCATAGTTAAGTGGGCGGCATATAAATGTGAACATCATCATCATCATCATCATCATCACCACCACCACCACCACCACCACCACCACCACCACAACAACAACAACAACAACAACAACAACAACAACTACTACTACTACTACTACTACTACTACTACTTTGTGTTTTTCTCTTTACTGGATTTTCTTTTTCAAAATAAGTACTACATTCCTTAGAGTCCAATGCAACGATTATATGATACAGTACATTGAATGTTGGCCTATTTGAGGGGAAGTTACAGGAAAAGGCATCTTCCATGAATATCCTTAATGCCCAAAGATGGTGAAACTATTGCTGTTATTTAACTGAAGGAGAATTGTTTTCAAAAGGCACACAAGGAGTCCAATACAGCTCTCTTCCCCCCCCTCTCTTTTGCAGGATGTAATTAACTGGGACTATTTGATTATCAATATTCATGTCTAGTGAACATACTTCTGCCTTATTTGCATGGTTGGTGACCTTGGAGTATCAACCCCTGGATTTTCTCAACTCTCATGTTGCAAATCAATGGTGGAACTAAGCATTCAACATCTGTGTTTGCCCTCTCTGATGCTTGCACGCCTTTGTGGACTTTTAGCTGGACTTCATAGAGGCCTGTGGATTTGGCCTCTTGCAACTCTCTAATTCAGAGGTTGCCAACCTTTTTGAATCAGGGACCATGTCATGCTCCCTCAGAAAGTTGAGGGGGCTGGACTGGTGCCCCCCCCCCCATTTACAGCTGTCATAAATGAGTCTGCAGCTGATTCTGGCACTGGTGGTGGCAGTTATGGTGGTGGCGGCTGGAGCGAGGGTTCTTTTGGAATCCCTATTAATCACTCTTTGTTGGCTCAATCACACCAACTCCAATTCTCTTCAAGGAGATACAGTCCCATTTAACCATACTGCCTCACACATAGTATGGAAGAATAAAAAACAAATGAAGATTTTATGTGATAAAATAGAAACAATAAGAACTAATTTCAATTTATTTACTTTTAATCTGCCTGTACCATTAACACTGTTGAACAGAGACAATTCAGTATTTTAAGAGGACTTATTGGCTTTCTTTGAAAGTCCAGGTGCTCGATTTTTTTCTCCTAGTGGTATCTAATGGGGGGAGGGGAAGATAAAGTTATTAAGGAAAGTTCAGTAGGACTTTAAGATAACCAGTGCAATCTTACATCTATTCAGAAATAGCTTGTCCCACAAGCTCACTGGATTTATTCTGAGATACATAAGCATAGAATTGCAGCCTAAAATAACTTGTTTACTTATTAGAATTGGGAATACTATTCCATATAATGCTTTCCCAGCACTCTCCTTACATGAACTCATGCCTTCCAGACCTGGCCAGGTTCATTTCTTCATGATAATCTAAAATGGTTCTGTTACATGCATGGGCATGGCTCCCAAATTACTCAGCATCTCAAATTATGTTTTTCTAGGTGGTTTTTCTTTCTTAGCAAGTTCTCACAGAATTAGGTTTCTGAGATTCTACAATGTTCTTTCAAGGATTTAGAAACTGGCTATACTGTTCCTCAGAACATGCAGGTAGATAAGTAAGTAAATGAGTGGATGTATGAGAGAAAAAGATTCAGCAACATCCAATCCCCTCTCTACATACATAAAATGTTAAAGTGCAAAGCAATTTGTTTGGGTAAATTTCTTGTCTCTCACCTCACCCCCTTTGTTTGTATAGCTTATAAATATTTACAACTTGTGTGCTATGGTTTGATTTTTGTTGGTGGGGGCAGGGGGCTGATCATCCCTAAAGGTAAAATGAGCCACCCACTTCAGGCAGCAAATGTTGAACATCATTCAATTCAATTCAGTTCAGTTCCTATGCCTCCCACTCGATCAAGATCAACTCAGGGTGGCTGACCAACATAAAATAAAACTAAATAACAGATAGAACATACACAGTCATTTTAAAATGTTAAAACATCATCATTATAATAAAAACACTTAAAAATCACACACACACCCCAATAAAAGAGTGCTGGAGAGCAAGAGGGGAAGGATTCTGATTCACACTAACTATCCAGCTGTGGTCACTCTTCCGCCAGCCAGGTTTTGAGATCTTTTCTGAATGGCCATTTCATCATGAAAGAACAGCACATTTAATTTAGCTATTTAATTTGTGATTGTGTTTTTACCAACAGGATAAGGGGCCATGGTGGCTTAGTGGCTAAGAACATAAGAACAGCCTTGCTGGAACAGGCCACAGCCCATCCAGTCCATCATTCTGTCACACACAGTGGCTCACCATTTCCTTCAGGGTATTCCCAAGCAGATACCTTCACCTGCTTAGGATTCCCTGGAAATGGCATTGAGACATATCCTGCCTATCTCTCCAACCCGGAGGTTGTCCTTAGGTATCCATAATTATAGCCATTGATACCCTTGTCCTCCATGAACTTCTTTAATCCTTTCTTAAAGCTGTCAAGACTGACAGCTGTCACCACTTCTTCTGGCAGGGAGTTCCATAGACCAGTAATCCTCTGGGTGAAAAAGTACTTTCTCTTATTTGTTTGAGAACTAGTACCCAAAAGTTTCATGGAGTGTCCCCTAGTTCTAGTGTTATGCGATAGGGAAAACAGTTTTTCCTTATCTACTTTGTCCACACCGTGCATGATTTTATAAACTTATATATAAGATTCTGTGCTTGATGACTGGAAGTACAAGACTGGAGTGCTGCATGAAGGAGTGAGCACCTCTCATCTGTCCCAGCTCCTGCCAACTTAGCAGTTTGAAATTGCCTGTAGATAAGTAGGTACTGCTTCAACAGGAAAGGTAACAGTGTCCTGTGCATGCTAGTATCTAATCATGGCTGCCACATAACCACAGAAATGTCTGGTTCTTTGGCTGTAAATAGAGATGAGCACCACTCCCTAGATTCAGATACAATTGGCTTTCGAGCCAGGGAGAGCTTTCTCTTTAGATTTATGTACAGACATACTCATGGGAAATAATTTGACAGACTATGTTTTGTAGTGCAGCTCAGCCCCCACCCCCACTCCCCACTGCACTATGTGCTTTGTCCCAAAGAGACTTGAAGAGATGGGAGAAGAGATTTGCTGATTTGCATCAGGCAGTGAAAAGTCTCAAAGCAGGACTAATAATGAGATTAAGATTGTAGAGAGCAAGATTTAGCTCCACCCCTGCCATACACAATTATTTCAATATGGATTTTATCATATCTCAGCCTGTCTTGTCTCATAAGACTGTTGTGCAGATAAAATGAACTGAATCTGTCTATACTATCTTGAGCTCTTTGAAAAGCAGATGGGATCTAAATGTGAATGGCCATTTCAAAAAACCAACCCATAGTATGGGAGAGTTTTACTTCCACTTCTGGGAGCGACGAGAGCAGTGTGGGCCAGATGAATTGGCATCAGGGGCTGGACCCAGCCTGTGGGCTGTAGTTTGGGCACCCCTGGTTTAAGCAGAGAAAATGGCAGCCTAAAATCTTTCTCATCCATACCTATCAACTGCGGCTCCGGCCGATCCTGGACCTGCGCAGAACGGTTCTGCGCAGGTCGCCTTCTACGCATGCGTAGAAGGGGTCTACGCAATCGTAGAAGGGTTCTACGCAAGCGTAAAACCCTTCTACGCATGTGTAGAAGGTGACCTGCACAGAAGGGCTGCACAGTACCTCCTTTCCCCCGCTGCCAAATTCCGGGGTTTCGGCAGTGCTGGGCGGGAAATCTCATCCTGTTGCAAAACTGCATGACTGGCCCGCTGAACCCCTTGACCATCCCACTGAACCCCTTGATCGTCCCGCTAAACCATGTGACCGCCCCACAGCCCAAAAAGTTTGGCCACCCCTGGTGTAGGTCCTGGAAGACTCCCCACATATCATGTAAGGCTGGATGGGATGACAGCTTTAGCAGAAACAGAAGCTTCCACTGAAACTGGTTGCCAAATCTCAGGGTTTCAGCTATAGACTCAATGTGCTGCTTGGTTTCTCCAGTTTAACTAAACAGGAAGCTAGACCTCAGCACTAGAGGAGAAAGAAATATTTTTTTGGGTGGGTGAGTGTCTGTATCCAGTTTCTAGGTGGCAACAGGACTCAGTGGCTCAGTGTGGGGGTGTTTGTATGTGCGTTGTTCCTATGCTATCTCAAAATGTTGGTGTGAGAGGAAAAGAATTGGAAGAAGTGTAGATGCACAAACCTTTGGTACATTAGGCCATTTTGGAGTGTGACAGCTTGTAACCAAGATGCTTGTTCAAAAGATACAGTAATTGGTTGTGGGCTGAGGAAGGATAACTTCTTCAACACCTAACCCTACTATTCTGTACAGAATATTCCTCATAGTCCCACGTTCTATATTATTCTATTTATATGTAAGTTCTTATCTATAATGCTTCACAGCTTATACATTGTTAGATTTGTGTGTTTTGACATCCAGCCAGGTGAATACTCTTAAGTTTAAACAAGATGAGGTAATCAGTTGAAAAGAACAAGTGAGTTGAAGTTGATTGTACAGATTTTATTTAGCTTAACACAGTGCACAAAAGCTTTCATTGTGCAGAACATGATTGTCGCACAATCAAAGTGAGTCATAGACCATATTTATCAGGTCTTATGCCAATGTCTCTGGTTAATTATTCTTTTATTTCCTTTTAATTGATAAGATGTGCTTCTTCACGTACAGCTCTGGTTTCAACTATGACCCTTACATGGCACCAAACTATAGCATTCAGAAGAAAATAATTGGGGGAAAGGTACCTATTGTGTTACAACACTAAAAAGTTAAAAGTTGTACTGGAAATTACACAGCCAACAATAGCTTCCTAACTTTTATGGCAATCATTAACCAAGATGGCATGTAATGTCAAATTTGTGTTTTGTTTTAGCTGAGCACTGTTTTATTTATTAATCTAAAGATGGCTGGGCTAGAAAGTATCATTTGTTTGTAGCTTATTGTTGCATTTACTCTCATTATTCCACTGTAGTACTAGTTTCTGGCATTTCACTTTTTCCACCTATTGCCTTGATTAACAACTCTAGTCCTTGAAACTTTGATGCCTTAGGCAGAACAAGAAATGGTGCCCACCAATCTACCCACCCAATTCAAAAGGCACAACACTGGACTGTCAGGAAAGGGTCATGATCATGACATAGATGAAACTCCTGGAGTATGGGAACATCAGTTGATCATTATTGTAAATGTTAAAAAGTAAAATTCCTTTGATTCTTCCAGCAATTGTGCCTCCCTTGAAATTTAATTAAGAATATTAGGTTTTGAAGTAGGATGGTGGCCATGATCTTTAGTAGAGCCTCCTGAGCAGCAACTGATGGTGGACAGTGTCACATGTCACTGTAAAGTTGACAAATGTTGCTCCAATTATTTTATGTTTCAAAACCATCTTCTATATGCTAGACTAGATTTAAGATTTCAGCCATACAGGTCTTGCCAGGTCCAAAACCTGCATGTTCTGGAATTAGAAAAGGTTCAGTTTTAAGGGCTGGACAATTTAGTATCATTTGTTCAAAAGCCTTTATATAAAAGAGGGAGTTTGTACTGTAGCTTTGGGAATCTGATGGTTCTTTGCATGGTTTTAGTACACTGATTATCTTTGTCTTCCGTCATACTTCTGGAATTTGTTTGCTCATCCAGCAGTTATTAGAGTTGAACGAGCCATTCCTTTGTATTTTGCCCAACATGCTTAATTTACTCAGCCTGGATACAGACTGTGGCAGCAATAATAAGAAATTGTGTATGCCATCTGTACTAGAAGGTAGAATGTTTGGATTTGAAGTTGGATTCATTTTGTTTTCACCACCATAAAATTATATGGCGAACAGATTCCAGCCGGGCTTTAGTGATGTTTGGCATCACAAGTAGGAAAATGGAAATGAAACAAATAAATATGGGATTTATGAGATAATAAAAGGCATAAAGCCAAAGGATTGACTGAGGTACACAAGGCTTTTTCCTTGATCTAATATAAAGGCAGATACTCTAGGACAAGTGATGTAGCCCAGAGGTAATGTTTGCATGATAGGGAGAAAATGAAGGTTGTTTCAACCGGTTAAGGTTTTTCTTCTTCTTGCTCTGGTCTATTGTTGTGTATGGAATAGTATGGAATGTAACTGCTACGTTATGCCTTTAATTTAAATGTAACCTATTCCACAGGAAATATATACTCAAGCCATTTGTAAAGAACACATTGTATCCAGCTGCTATTGAAATGCGAGCTTGCTACCAGAGATGGGAGCAGCGAGCATTCAACTCACATGGTACAAATGCCCCAATCATGCCCAGCCGCGGGAAACCTTCCCGCCACGGATACACCTGGACAAGGGGGGCGGGACTCTGGATGACGTCACACCGACAGTAGCCAATAGGCTACCGTGCACCCATATTCAAATGTATAGTGACTGTTTAAAAGGAGTTGTGTTGCCACCATTACGGTGTGTTCAAACTGTACTTCATGCAATAAAGTTGTGTTAGACAGAATATGGCTGCTTCTATCATCTTGCTTCCCTGAACACCAAACCTATGCACCTCTCAGGAAAAGAGACGAAACAACAAACAAAACTGGCTGTGACCATAAAACAAAATATTGGGCTGTAGATGAATAAAAATGTCAGCCAAAGGTGTTCTTATTTAACAGGTCATGTGACTAAAACAAAGCATTGTGAAGTTTATGACAAAGTAGGCTACCATACTTTAAAAAGAAAAATGGAACGGGGAAAAGGGGAAGGGGGGGAAATAAAAAAAACATTTTTTAAATCTCTTTCCTAATATATATATTTTTACTTTCTAAAGATTTGTGACTGAGGAATAGTCCCATGTGTTTCGTAAATCTGCAATTTCTAAATTTCAGAGGTGGGAGGATCTGACTCAGACTGGGACTACAATGAGGAAAAAGGATTTAAGTTACTTATCTCTCAGGACACATCTGGAATTTTTAAAAAACCCTCTGAACATACAAAATCTACCTGTTTTGACACTGTGGTATTTGTCCAACTCTGGACATTATACTTAAATTTTACATGTATCAATAGAAAGAAAGCATAACTTCCCATTTCTACTGAATTTCTAGCATTGACATTTAATGTTAGGTAATTTCCTATTGTTAGAATTCTTAACTGTCTGGCCAGGTTATCCTGCTATGGTAATAGACTATTCAACAGACCATGCTGCCAGCGACTTTTCATTACCAATGTTAATTATGCATTTGTTATATTCTGTGTTTATAATGATCCCTCACTCACAGCCATGCATAATGTATGTATAAACCTGTGGCTTACATATTGTATTTTGTGGCTGAAATGTTGACATCTGGGCAAGCAGTGTTAACCTTTGGTCATTTCTAGCTGTCAATGAACAATCACTGCTGAGATTCTTACAAGCACACACCCACTGCTATGATAAGCTCTAGAAACCCCAGCTGGGACTTGTTAACTGCCACCTAGAAGTGACTGAATTTCCCTTCCGCATGCATAATAAATAAAGCAGCAGGATTTCCACCTAAGGAAGTGAACAGCTCACCCCACAATACAACTATTAATCTAAAAGGTGCCTTAAAAGCTTTTAAAATGCTACTGATGGTTTTGCTTTAAGAAAGATTCAAAAAGAGTATCTTGCTATAGCCTCTACCTGTTCACATAAGAAAAGATGCCAGTGTAAGATAGCACTAGCTATAGCAATTACACTTATATACTACACTTATATATGTAGTGCATTCTCTGGGCAGTCACAGGGTAATGAGCACTTTTGTCCCCAACATGCTGGACACTCATTTTACCAATCTTCGAAAGAAGGAAGGCAGAATCAACCTTGGTCCCCATCAGCCAGCAAGATCGAACTCCCAATATTTTGGATGCAGTACAGTAGTTTAACCACTTCACCATCAGGGAGATTAATTTAAAGAGAAGTACAAAGAGCAGAATAAAGTCTGCCTCACATTGTGATGAGTAAAAACATATTGTACATGTGAACTGTGGATTATTCAAGTCTGTACATCCCCTCTCCCCTTACTATTCTGGATTTGGTCCTCTGCCTTTCCTCTAAAATATAGATATATATTTGATGTAGCTAGATAACTGGTACTTCTTCAAAGAAACTGCTGAGATCTCATAAAATTCTGAAGCATTAAACTCATAGGTTTAAAGAAATAAATCTTGCATGATTAAATTTATTTTTTATGAAAAGTTAAGTTTTCCTTGGAGATTTTTATCACAGTAGGAAATTCATGTGCAATTTTAATTGGTATTATATCCAGGATAAAGAGAACCCACTTTGACCAGCTGGTTATGCCTGGTTAAAAGCTTACTTAAAAGCTTTTAGTGCCAAGCAGCAATGACTAATTTCTCATAGCTGTACATGTAGTAATAGCCCAGGAAGTATCTTTTTCACAAAACTTAAAGCCATTTTATGTAGAGCATGAGGGATATAATCTGGATGTCTTGAATTGCAGCAAGTGTTTATAACGAAGTAGCAGAATGTGTAGGAATGTTGCTGTTGGTTTGACTTGTTACACTCAAGTCACAGAAGTAAGTTCAGATGTTCATATTGCTGACCAGAGGGGCTCTCTAATTGTTCCATCAGCTAGAGGGGCCCACCTCTCTAGCACAAGAAGGAGGGCCTTCTCTGTGTCAGCCCTGGCCCTTTGGAACCTCCTGCCAACTGAGCTACGGCTCCAGACAGGATTGCTGCCCTTCGGGAAAGAACTTAAAACCTGGCCGGCAGCGCAGGTGTGGGCACCGATGGAAGGGTGGCCCCCGCTGCTGGCTGGTATAGATAAGTGATTCCTCCCTCTTAGCTCTTGTTTTAAGGAGGAGGTGGGTGGTTTTTAAAAAATGTTTATAATGTGTTAAATGTTTTTATAACAGTTCTGTATATGTTTTTATGTTTTTATTCTGTTGATATGTTGTGAGCCGCCCTAAGTCGGCATATGCTGAGTGGGCGGCATACAAATCAATCCCAAAGCAAGACAATGTGCTCGTATTTGTCTCTTTAATACAGTATATCCTACATGTACTGGTACACTGTATGGATATCGTAAGCCCGACAGACAGTATAATCACTTGGAGCGCGTGTTTCTCTTATAGTCAGTCTAAAATTTAGCGGCCAAGTTGACTGCCTGTGTGGCTGAATCAAAGTTGTCTCGTAAGCCTCGTGTGCTGAGGACTGGCTGATGAGAACTCTAGTAGTAGTGGTGGGCACGTATAAAGTGATCCCGGGTCTAAAGAGTGGCTGGAGACGCCGTATTCCTCTGTAGGCAAATCTAACACGGACGTCTGGGAAGACTATTGGTAGTTGTAGAAGTCGGTAAAGCCGTAACTTGCCATGGTGACAGAGGAAAGGTAATTTTGGGCAGTTCTCTTGTAGCTAGTACTTCCAAGTGGTGGTAGACGTCTAAGCGATGTCCTTCCGGTAGTGGGACATTTCGTAATACTTTCTCAAGCGTCTACAAACATAAAACACACACACACACACACACACACACACACACACACATATATATATATATATATATATGGAGAACATTTGAGGACTGTATCTGAGGTTACATGTGAAATATACTGGTGATAACAATAATAAGACTCGTGGTTTGTCATTTCTACAAACGTACAGAGTACATATGAGTAAGGTACAATTAAGGTATAAAATTAAACAAATCCTGCTCACAACGGGCGAGGTACATACCTTAATTTAATTATTCTCGCGCATCTCGCACCTCCTAGATAATCTTCTTTTATTGTGTGCTCGCGTTGACTTTATGCCAGGAGCTACTGCATATATAACCCTATAATGGCTTAAGCGCATGTGCCTGTAATCAAGGTTCCGTTGGGACGGATTATAACTCACATGTGTGGTGAATAAGGTTCGCAGAGTTCTGTTATCAAAGTAAGATCGGTAAGTTCTATTAAAGGGCCCTTGTTTGGATCCTGATCAGTAATTACATTACGATGGCAATTGTGTTTATAGGAACGAGGAAAGTTCCCATTCTGTATTTAAACCATAGGGCATGAGAGTATTAAACCGGTGAATATAAAAGGCTTCCCTTTGTAGAAGGGTCCGTTCTATGTCCTTGATGTGATGTTTATTAGGAACGATAGTTTCCAGTACAATTATCTTGAGGTCTCCCAATTTATGATGTTTGTCAAGGAAATGATTTACAAGAGGAGCGGTGATAGTCCGATTTCTAATCCGTGACAGATGTTCGCCTAGGCGTATCTTGAGAGGGCATCTTGATTGTCCCACATAGCCCAGCTGACATGGGCACATTATCATATAAATGACGTCCTTTGAATTGCAATTGGAGAACGAGGTGAGTTCTAGAGAGAAATTGCTAGAGGGTATTTTGACAGTCTTAGAACATATCATGTGGACACAGTATTTACAGTGCCCACATCGATAGTGGCCCTGAATGGTAGTCAATTGCCTCCTATTCGAGGGAGAAATATCCGCTCGGGAAAGAAGGCTGGCGAGAGTCTCTGTCTTCCTGAAACCTATAATTGGTTTTTGCTGACATCCTGGTATTGAGTCCAATATGTGCCAGTGCCTATATATTATGCGTTTTATGTGGTTTGCCAACGGGGTATAGTCTAATGACCAAAAGAGCCTGTGTGGCGGTTCTACTTGATCCGTGTGTCTTCTGAGCAAAGAGCCTCTGTCGCGTAAATCAGCCCTGGCTCGCGCATTGTCAATAATGCTAATTGGATAGCCTCTTTGGATTAAGGTGGTGGAAATATCTTGAGCAGCTGTCATATAATCATGATGTTTAGAAGAGTTTCTTTTTGCTCTGAGAAGTAGACTGTACGGTATATTTGCTTTTAACACTAGCAATGCATCACAGGATATATCTATGTGAGTACATATCACCACAATGTAATTAACTACAAAACTTCAAAAAGATTTGAAGTTTACCGGTCAACTTTCACAACATAGCATTACTGGATGACTATCTACTATTTTATATTGTGAAATTAAAATCAACTATTAACAACACATTACCATTCCTGTGCCTCAAATGGAGTTTTCCTGTTTCCTCAATTATATAATCCATTTGGCCCCTGTCTTTGTCCTTGGAACTTTTGGCTTTATGGTTGGAATTTTTGCGGAACCTCCACGTTTGTACCTCCGTTTTGACTTACTCCACAAGAAGATGCAGGGCTTCTTTAATTCACTTACACTTATGCAACCGGGACTCAGAGACAAAGAGACCTCTTCCCACTGTTGTTTTCAACATTAACTGCCAGTGTTACCTGGCTTAATCTTTTTGAAGTTTTGTAGTTAATTACATTGTGGTGATATGTACTCACATAGATATATCCTGTGATGCATTGCTAGTGTTAGAATTTTAGCCCTTAAATTGTACTAGGTATGCAGCTCTGTTTTGACTCACCCTATAAGAATATGCAAGGCTTTCCCAATTCATATACACTTATTCAGCTGGGACTTAGAGATAAAGAGACCTCTTCCCTCTGTTGTTTTGTACATTTATTGCCATTGTTTTCTGGCTTAATCTTTTTGAAGTCTTGCAACTAATTATATTGTGGTGATATGTACTTATATAGATATATCCTGGCATATATGGCTAGTGTTAGAATTTTTAGCCCTTAAACTGTAATTAGTATGCTGTATACACATGGAGCTGCATTGGGAGGACCGGGAGGGGCACGCTCTCATTATACTCATCTGATTCATCACCATATAAAAGAACATAGCATTTAGATACAGTAAGTCCGTAACCCAGAAAGAAAACACAATGGGAGGTTAGGACCTAATAAAAGAATGATACTACTATGCATATATGTATGATGTAACCAGGTGAGTTGTTATTATAGTTATTATATTTGTTATTACAATTATTAATAGAATATTATATTTCAAAGTTAATGTCATTCAATTTAGAGTGTATTAATTGTTTTTACAGAAGTTGGAAAGTAAAGCTATTAAGTTGTCTGAAGAAGGGAAGTTCCCCCGAAAGAGTTGTTTACCGGTCAACTTTCACAACATAGCATTACTGGATGACTATCTACTATTTTATATTGTGAAATTAAAATCAACTATTAACAACACATTACCATTCCTGTGCCTCAAATGGAGTTTTCCTGTTTCCTCAAATACAATACCATCTAGCCATCTCATCTTTGGCTGTCCCCTTCTTCTTTTGCCCTCCACCTTCCCCAGCATCAAGGCCTTCTCAAGTGAATCCTCTCTTCTCATTTGATGTCCAAAATACTTCAACTTCATCTTTGTTATTTGTCCTTCTAACAAATTGAGCTGAGTGGTGTGTATGTGGTGAGTAAATAACCAAAGTAGTAAGAATTCCCACCAATGTTGTTTTTGCCCTACCTTTCCCTTTAGCCCAGGGATGCCCAAACTATGGCCTGAGGGCCAGATCCGGCCCTCAATGCTAATTCATCCATACTGGCACTTTTTACTTCCGCTTCCAGGAGTGATGGGGCTTCGAGGGCTGGACGAATTGGCATCGGGGGCTAGATCCAGCCATAGTTACTGGCTCCCTGAACTACGTGACTGGCCCATGGCCCAAAATGTTTGGGTACCCCTGCTTTAGCCTTAGCCTTGATAGCTGGTATAATGGGGTGGAGGGAGCCTCTTCCAAACTGGAGGTCAGTTTAGAATCCCTTTCTAAATCTTTGCCCCAGAAAGCTGTTCATCCAAGACAGAACATCTCCGTCAGCAATGGAATAGAAGGCAAAAATGACCAGAGGCATAAGTTATGGCTTGGGTGGAAGATCTTTCTCAATGCTGAATATGGTGGTCAGTGAGAATCCAAAGGTCACCTGTTATATATTTTTAAAAAATTATCTGAAATATGCATTTCCTATATCTCATACTAAGAAAGGAGAAGAACTTAATAAATTGGAATGGAGAGGAGCTCGTTTTGCTCCATTCCAATCAAACACATCAGCTGCAAAAGGATACATTGTGCTACAATTTAAAAAAGGGTAAACATTTAAAATTCTGTGCAAACAGCTGTTGCCTGGGTGACAATACAAACTCAAATAAACTCACATACATTCTGTGCAATGTTATTAGACCTCTGCTCCAAGACTAAGAAGGAAACAATTAGAATTTTGTGTGTGTGTGTGGAAGAGAAGAGGAACCCATAGAATCGGTACAGTATCTTGTAGAAAAAAAGAATTAAACTCAGAAGTTGGTTCAAAATGGCCGGTGCACATCCAGGAAAATATTAAGTCTTAGTTCTTTAGTTTTTAACCTCCATCCTCAGGATTTTGAGAGTGTTCTTACACTGGCAGGTCTAGAAACAAAATCTGGAATGAATACCCAGATATAGTAAGTTCCTGGAGTCTGGCCAGGGTATTCAGCTACGGTAAAATAATAGACCAGGAATTCTCAACTTTTTAAAGCCAGGGGCTGGCTCATGCTCCCTCAGACAGCTTCGGGGGCTGAATGGTCATTTCCCCCTTCCTCTACCACATGGCACTTCCTGGTGTGGTGGGGGTGGGCCACATGAAATGGTGCCGTGAGCCACATCTGGCTCATGGGCCAGAGGTTGAGAATCCCTGGAGTAGACCATACTACTAGCCACTCAACCCCAAGTGTTAGGCAGCCGTTAAATAACCTGACAACCCTGAGGACTAATGGCTTGGATGCTGAAGTCCAAAGGGAAAGGTGATGGTCCTCAAATGAATTAAATCCAACCAGAGCCAGAGCCCTGGTGGGATTTATATCTTTATCTATAAGGAGGCCCGTTAACAGTTGGTGTCTGACATGCATGCCAGCACCTGGCCCAACCATCCTGAACTGAGCCACCTACACTTACCTTGAGACCCTGCAAGCATCGCTGCAAGGGGCCAACCGCCAAGAGTGGGGCAACCACCCCACGAATCGGAACAAAAAAACTATGGTTTCCTGCATCCTCCACGCCGGCTAGCATAGTGGGGAGAAGAGGGGGAGAGCCCATCTTCTCCCCACATGCCTGCGGCTGCTGCCTCACTCAGAGAGACAAAGGCTGAGAACGGTGCTCCGTTCTCGGCCTTCGCCTCCTAGAGTGAAGCCATCACTTTCTGCGGGGGGCGGGGGGCAAAGGCACTGATGCCTTCGGCCCTCGCCCACCGAGGGAAGCGAACAGCTTCCCTGGAAAGCAAAGGCAGCGAATGGGGCTCCATCCACTGCCTTTACTTCCCAAGGAAGTGTTTTGCTTTCAACGGGGGCGGGCGGGTGGGGGCGAAGGCACGGGTTGCCTTCGCAACCCTCCCACCGAGGAAAGCAAACAACTTCCCCAGGAAGCAAAGGCAGCAAACGGGGCTCCGTCCGCTGCCTTTACTTCCCGAGGAAGTGTTTCACTTTCAACCAGGGGAGAGGTAGCGAAAGCACTGGTGCCTTCACAACCCTCCCATAGAGGAAAGCGAACAACTTCCCTGGAGGTACTCACCCCGGTGCAGCACAGCCTCCCCAACTGCAGCCTCCTCCCTCCCTCCCTCCCTCCCTCTCTCTCTCTCACACACACACTCACTCACACCTACTGGGCTGCACATTTCAAACCTGCCCTGTGTGTGTGTGTGTGTGTGTGTGTGTGTGTGTGTGTGTGTGTGTGCGCGTGTGCGTGTGCGTGTGCGTGTGCGTGTGTGCGTGCATGCATGCGCGCGCGTGCACACGCACACACCAAAACCACCCCTAACCACCAACACACACAATAAACATGCCTGCCTTGCCGGGCAAAAAATGCTAGTGTGATATATATGTGACATTGTTGTCCTTCCTGGAAAAATATTCACCCACCCACATCTAGAATCCTGGCTATGGCCCTGAATCCCACTTGAATCCATCTTGCTGGAGAGCAGCAGCTTCATCACTACTGGCCTGTGGCTGGTGAGGACTTTGTGTGCCAAAAGGGCTCAGGACCAGAAAATGACTCGTGGAAATGGATCAGTGGTACAGGTGTCATGCTGCGATATGGAAAATAGATGAAAGGACACTGCATAATATTCTCAGGACGGTCTTTATGGCTGGTCACCATGAGGCTCACCAATATTTGGATTAGGATACAACACAAGAAGAAAAATATAGTAAGTTCCATTTTAAAAGCGTGCATTTCAGCAGAAACACCGGTCTTCTGAATTTATTCTCTTTTCCCAGGATGAACTTGTTGCTAGGCTATCTTGATTCCTGGCACAAAGTCCATTCCTGAAGAGGCAATCACTTTAATATTACATTGCACCTCATTGCCTTCTCTTATTTACCAATGTTGATCATATGTTGATGATGTGTAACTTCCAATTTCCAATTTAATTTATATCCCGCCTTTCTCAAGGTGAAGATGACTCAAGGCGGCAAACAACATATTAAATCTTACAATCTTAACCTATAAAACCAAGGGTTAACCATTGGAACTGGCTATAGGTTGCTATGCCTCGCCCTACTTGCCTGCACTCACCCTTGGTGCAAACGGCTGATCTGGGTCCACAGGTCAACAAATGATTGAGAAAACAGGCAGTGGGGCAACAGCCCCACAGACGCGAAAAAAGGGAAACAACTTCCTTTCCCAACATTCCTTGCACCGTGCCGCACCAGAGCCAATCAGGCTGAGAGGCTCTCGCACGGCACGGCACAAGGAACGTTCGGAAACACGCCGCAGCCAATCAAAAGAAAACCGTTTTAAAAAAAGGCAGCACAAAGCACAAACCCATAACTGCAAGCCCCAGCGTCCTGCACGCCATGAGCGCGCAGAACGCTGAGGAAGCCGGTGCCCCAAAAATAAAACAAAAACACCGGGAGAGCAAGTCCGACAAGCCGCGGGAACCAAAGCCCCCCTCCCCATCGGCGCCTGAAGCTCCTAATCAGAGTTTCCCCTTTAATATCACTGGGTGGGGGTGGGGTGTTGTGCTCCCCCTCTCTACTGGCTCCCCTGGGGTTGAGAGGGTTGGGGGGACCAAAGGAGCCTGTCTCCCCAACCCTCCTGACCCCAGGGGACCCGGCAGAGAGGGGATTCCCCTTACACACACACACACACACACACACACACACACACACACACACACACACACACACACACACCATTTTAAAGAGAAGAAACCAAGCGGTTACTTCTCTTTAAAAACAGAGTTGGGGGGGAATCCCCCTCTCCGATGGCTCTCCTGGGTCCGGAAGGGTGGGGGAGACAGACACCTTTTGTCTACCCAACCCTCCCAAACCCAAGGAAGCCAGCGGAGAGGGGGATCACAACCCCCCCACTGATATTAAAGGGGAATCCCCAATTGAGATTTCCCTTTTAATATCAGAGGGTAGCCTGGATTCGATCCCCTCTCCTGGGTCCCATGAGTCTGGAAAGTTTGGGGAGACAAAAGGGGTCTGTCCCCCAAAGCCTTCCAGAGCCAGGGGAGATGGCAGAGAGGGGATCCCCCCCCCGTAGGACACCAAAAAACACAAAAACAAACAATCAAAAACATTCAAAAATACACAAAAACAAACAAAAATAACACCAAAAAAGTTAACAACAAACATTTCCAAACACACCCAGCACCCAGCCAAACACCACAAAATCCAAACACCACCACAACCCCAAATAAAGAAAAACAGCCAACTCACCACCAGACGACCTCACACAACAACGACTGGAAAATAAATGAATAAAGAAAGAGACTACTTACTGGAAGAAGCTCCACCCAGAGGCCACGAGAGAAAAAACAGTCAAAATACAAGATAACCCCTACCAGCAGCACTTGCTGCCCACAATAATAAAAAAAATTCAAAAAGACACAATAGCCCCACACAAAAGGCCCCAAGAGTTTTTCGAAAAAGTATATCATCCTTTATTCTTTTTTTCATCCACAAAACCAAAACACCAAACAAAACTCATCACAGTTTATAACAGGCCATCAAAAAAAAATGTATAAATAAAAAAATTAAAAATTTCAATTATAGACTAACCTCTTCTTTACAAACATTAACAACAACAACAACAAAAAAACTTTCCAACACCATTTAAAACAGCCCGGCAACACCGGGCAACCTTTGCTAGTAATACATAATAACAATCAATAAGCATACAATACAACATACGAATTTCAATACAATCAAGATAATTAAGTAAATAATAACATAGCAGAATTAATTAATTACCGGCCCCACAACAGGGTGTGTGTGTGTGTGTGTGTGTGTGTGTGTGTGTGAGGGGAAGCTAACAGGTGTGCAATCCTAACGCTCTTGGTTGTTGGACCTCCTCAACCCCACCGAGGCTAAGTCCACGGGCAGTGGTGAGTCCAGCCATCCTCCATGGCGTCAGCCTCACCATGTCAGCCCAGGCGGGGCCGGGGCCCAGGAACGCAAGGAAAAAGGAAGGGCAGGGCCCCCCCCCGCAGCCATGGCAACAGTCCTTGGGCGGTGGGGGTGGGGGTCTTTGGCCCAGCCCGGTGGCCCATGGCCCTTTTATCCCTCCCCGTGAAGGATGGGACGGGAAGGGCAGGGACCCCTGCAGCCGTGGCAACAGTCCTCGGGCGACGGTGGCGGCACTCTTTGGCCTGGCCCAGCGGCCCATGGCTCTTTTATCCCTCCCCACGAGGGACGGGACGGGAAGGACGGGGGGCCCCACAGCCACGGCAGCAGTCCTTGGGTGGCGGGGGCAGCACTCTTCAGCCCAGCCCGGTGGCCCACGGCCCTCCCTGCAAGGGACGGGATGGGAAGGGCGGGTTCCCTGGCAGCCGCAGCAACAGTCCTCGGGCGGCGAGGGCAGTGGCCTTCCAATGACATAGTCAGGCAAAGGACTGCATCCAGGAAAAGAAAGGTTTGGAGGAGAATGATCAGGAAGCCCTTTCTGAGGCAAGAAATCATATCATCTCCCAACAATGAAGGGGGAACCTGATATTTGTGATCTTAATAGCCACAGTATGTATGATTCGGTTATAGTCTTCAACTTGAACCTTTTTATTTATGGCAATCCTTTCTAAGGTTGAATACACATATGTATGTAGTTTACCATTCCCTTCATCTCGGATTCTGCATCTTGCCAATGACTACACAGGCTGGCTCTTTTCCCAGGAGGCTCAGTGGGGAATTATCAACAGCCAGATAACTAAACCACTGAGCTATTCAGCCAGCTAGTCTGACAATAAACTAAATCCAACTTTGCTGTAGCAGTTCCAACACACTTTTCTGTGGGTTGCCCACAGGAATAATTGGCCAAATCTTTCCCCAAGGGTTCGCTCGGCTTTCCACAGATCCAGGGATCAACCAAGCTTTGCAGGAAAGGCAATTGGGGTACGGGCTAGTTAGCTAGTATGGGGAGCAAATCATAAAGCCTTGACTGATGGCTACAATAGAAACAGGGCAAAAACCAAAGATGATAACTCTAATGGAAATGCACAATCCTCCACTGCTGGCTACAGATTAAGTAGGGCAAATAAGCTGCGCCAGACAGCAGAACCAGCTAAGTCCCCGGAGTCAATACACATAGGCTCCGAGAAAAGGCAGGAACAATGGGTTTTGCCGGCCCAGACCTTAATTAGTTGTGGGTTGTCTATTAACCACAGGGCAATGTCCAGGAACAGGTATTGTCTTGACCACCGGAAAATGCCACGTATGCAAGCCTTCTGTATTAGGGGGTCATGCGCATCTTATGCACACATCACCTCAAGGCAGGGTAATAAATACGTACCACCCGACCAAGATCGGGGCTGGACTTCACCGCACGATTGTCTCACGTGTCTTCCTTGCGGACAGCCACTCCCACACCTGGGAGCCATCGCAACACTTTCCATCTACTATTCCTCTGCAACCAATGCACATCCAAAAATCAGATTTAGAGTTTTTCAAATCTTTCTAAAGATGTTTTCATGGATACACAGCAATCTGCAATGGTAAAGAATCATCACCCACCCTATTTCACTCTTGGATTAAGTTATGTTGGCTGATGCTTCCTATAGGATTTATGCCTATGATTTCTATTCTATAAAGAGGGTAGATTTCTTCAGTAGCGCCAGTGGTAAATTCTTGGGAGAACAACAACAATCTGACATTTTAAGGGGATGCAAATGCATGCAAATGGACTTGATCTCTCACTTTGCACCTCCAACAGTAGAGGCTTAGTGAGGGAAGATGTTTTGTCCCTGTTGTTTGAAGAAAAAGAGTAAACAAAATCGAAAATTAATGGACCCAGTGAAATCATATCTGAAATGTCTAGGAGTTAGTTCTCTACCCTCTATGCCCAGTTCTTTTCTTAGTATTCTTGATCCTATAATTCTTATCTTTTGCAAAGCAATTGATCAGCAATGACACTACTGTATACTAGATCTTCACAGTTGGGCATGATGGAAAAGGTAGCCCAATACTATCTGGAGAAATACATGATTCACAACCCTGCAAAAGGCCTCTATCTCTTATGAATAGGTTTTCCTGATGTTTGGAAGCAAGAAAAAGCAATGAATTATTTATGCTCCTCTGCACAAGTCTTAACATATGAAGTACGCCAAAACTGAAATAACTTTGCCTCCTAAATTGGGGGGGGGGGGGGGGGGGGGCTCTTAGGGCACAAGACTGAAATTGCCATTGTCCTTCCCATTAAATTTGATTTGTTTTTACTAGTTCTAACCTAAATTGCATTTTATTTCTTTTCAAAGAATGGTGCAAAGCAAGAAAAAATTTGTTTTGCTGATCTTTAATGTAAAATACTTTTACCAAATTTTGATGTAAATATTCATTTAAAATTTTAAATTGATCTTTTTAAAAAGAGGAATGGAAGAGTTAAACTTGACAGAAATGATATTCCAAATCCAAACTGTACCAAATAGCCTACAATGCTGACAGAGTCTAAATCCATGCTGCTCTTATGGTTAAGACGCTTGCCTTGTTAGCTGGAAGGCCGGCAAGTTGGCAGTTTGAGACTCAGGTACTGCATGACGGATTGAGTGCTTGTCTCTGTCCCAGCTCTTGGGGACATGAAAGGAGTCTAGTTCAGGCGTCCCTTGAGCAGAGTTTCTCCAGTAAAAATCCTTTCAACCCAGAATAATTTCTGACACAAAATTATTATTATTAATATTCCAAGCATCAAATAATGTACACATTGTTCAGAGTGATTCTTTACTAAAATGCCACCTGGAAAAAAATTGTAAAGTATGTGCTACACATAGAACACAATATCCCCAATCTGCTCTATGAAGAATTGAATTAATTTCATCCCTGGAAGGGAATCTAACCTATGAAACCAAAGACAAGGGTACATGGTGCCTTTATTAGATCACTAACATTACAAACATAATCTAGCTTCAGGCCCCATACAGGTCTTCCTCAAGCTGCCCACCACAGAGCTGAGGGTAATGCCGACAGAAAAATAAAGCATGCCAAAATCATGGCCAGATCTGTGTGCCAGGTTCCTTTGTTAACAGTAAGTTTCATAATGGGGGCTTCAGACTCAGGTCAGAGGAACAGGTTACAGATTCTACCACTGATGGTGTTAACAAAGAAGTCTTTGTTTCCCACAGGACCATCCTATAAATGGAGTTTCGCTGATGAAATATTTCTACCAGAGAATTGGTTAGGATCCAAGTAACTGCACTGAGTTCAGAAGAAAGTGATTGTTTCCGAGAAGACTGGAAGCCAAAATAATCCACGTTTCATCTCAATACTGAAAATCTAAACCCTGCATAAGGAACAGAAGGCAACAGGAGAGGCATGAGTATGACTTCAGACACAAGAACTCCCCTGCTCTCTTGTTTCCCCCTTTCTTTCCATACCTGCAAAAATGAAGCTGCAATTATTGTGTTTTTTTAATTCTTAAATTAAACTCGGTGTTTAACTCATTTTGAGTTCACCTGTTGACCCAATACACATCCCTAAACTATCCTTTTAATCACTAAGCACCTGATTAAGATTTACACGAACACGCACACACACACACACACACGCACACACACAGCGCAAATTCTTTTCCAGCTGTGGAAGAAAAAAACCCATTCCTCTTTAATTTATAAATTGCTGCCAAGACTTCACAACATCTGCTTTAAGTCTCAAATTTGAAGTTTCTGCATTCTTGCTAACATAGAGCTATCCTTCCATTTGTGCTTGTGTGCTGCTCTGTTCTATTAGAAAGGTCAAGACCATTAGTGATATGAATTTACAAATCAGTTGGAAAGCATGCCGATGCTTGATCTTGCCTTTATTAGGTGGAAAATATCTTTAAAATATGCACAGAAATGGCCCTGCCCTAACATGTTTAAAACTTATTAGATCAGATTCCATTACTCATATTCCAAATTGACAATAATTCTACTGCTTTATAAGATTAATTAATAGATTCCAGCATCCCTTCCCCTACAGCATTTATGTGGAACATGAGGCCCTCCAGGAGTAGATGGATTACAACTCATCCCCCACACTTGGCCTATGCTGACTGGGTCTGATGGGACTTGCAAACAACAACTTCTTCTTCTTCCTCCTCCTCCTTCTCCTCCTCCACTTCATGTGTCATGGGAGATAAAAAAATTCTTGTTCTGATACATCTAGTGGCCTCCACAGGCATTATCTGATATTCTTGTATTTTTGATGTTATCTCTCCACCTTCCTGCCTCCGGGTCTATCTCGTGGTCTTGGTCCTTCTCCTCTTTTCACCTATACCTTGTAAGGTATCAATTTCCAACTCATTCTCTCCAAATGGGCAAACCACTTTATTTGTTGTCTCTGTATGTAGTGCAAGATTGGTTCTGTTCCAATGCTTTCATTTATAATCTCATTCCTGATTTTATTCCTTCTAGTCACTCCAGCAGCCTTCCTCAGACATCTCTTTTCTGTGGTGACCAAATTTTGTTTATGGTTTGTTGTAAGTGTCCATGTTTGGCACTGATAACAGAAGGTGAGAATGAATATGCTTTGTATGAGGTATTTCTTTGTGTTGATTCGTATTGCCTTGTGTTGTAAGAGCAGAGCTAACTGTCCCAATATTTGGTTTTCCTTCCTACACCTTGTTAATCTCTTCACCAATTTTGCCATCTTTAGTAAATGTTGTTCCTAGGTATTTGAACTCTGCCACTTGTCTTTATACTTGCTCCCTCTATTACAATATTTAATGTATGCTGTCTCCTTCCAATTGCCATTACCTCAATCTTCTCTTTACTAATTCTCATTGTATTTATCTTGCATTCTTGGTTCATGAACGTAGGTGTTGCTGTAATTTCTTTTTGCTGTACTTGATATCAATACCTGATCACCTGCAAAAAGTAATTTGTTGATAGATCAAGCAAGATGTTAAAAGTATTAGGATAAAGTGCTAGTATACATTAGTGTGATGCATCTTGCTGAGAAGCACATGATTTTAAAAACAAAGGAGTTCATGTGCTTTTCTCTTGAAGGCATAGTTCCCTTCAGATGCTTCTTAGTTCCTGTCAAAGCACCATACTGCCTAGTATGTTTCTAGAACATTTCTGCAAAGGCTTTGTCTTGCAAATGGTTGAGGCCATGTTGAAATAAAAGACATGCCAACAGCATGTCTGTGCTCAAAACAGAAGGTACAGAAGGCCAGGGACTTGCACAGTGCTATGGTAAAAAGGATTACATAAACACTTCCAAAAGAGGTATTAGTCAAACTGCCTCCATGTTCCATAACAGTTCTCAGGGAATTAGGAACAATTCCCTGGCCCGAGCCTGCCCCGTGGAAAAAAAGGAACGACACCCCTCTCCCGCCCTTTTCTTTCCACAGGCCAGGGATCGAGCCTGGCCTGTGAAAAAAAGACCACCCCGCCCTTTTCTTTCCATGGGCCAGGGATTGAGCCTAGCCCGTGAAAAAAAAAAGACCAACCCCCCCGCTCTTTTGTTTCCTCGGGCCAGGGATTGAGCCTGGCCCGCAGGAAAAAAAAAACACCCACCCCCACCCTTTTCTTTCCATGGGCCAGGGATCAAGCCTGGCCCATGGGAAAAAAGACCACCCCGCCCTTTTCTTTCCACAGGCCAGGGATTAAGCCTGGCCCACGGGAAAAAAAGACCCCCCCAAAAAAAAGTACACACAAAAACATTCAAAAACAGTCACAAAAACAGTCAAAAGAAACACAAAAACATCCCAAAAGTAACCACAAAAACATTACAAAGACCCCCCCAAAAAACAACAACACCCCCCCCCCCAAAAAAAAAAAACAGAGAGCTTACCAGGAGACGTCTTCACTCCATGACGACCGGAACTCAACTGAAAAAATAAAGAAAATACTTACCGGAAGCGACACCCAGAGGACAGAAGAGAAAAATTGTAGAGAGGAAGAAAAGCTCACCACCCCCACCCAGAGGCCACAAGAGAAAAAACATTCAAAAATATTGAAACTAATAAGATTAATTCCCAAATTAATCAAATAAGTTATCAAAACATTCAAAAATATTCACACTAATCTCAAAAAATACCAAAAAAACCAGAAATCACTTTTCACTCAAAAAAACCAAAACAAAAAATAAAAAATGTGTAAAAATAAAGATTTAAAAAAACAAAATTAAAATTTAAATTAAAAAATAAATAAATTTACATTAAATAAATTAAAATAAAATACAATTTGCATAAACATAAAACAAAAACCTTCCAAAACCAATTTAAAGAGCCTGGCACTGAGGAAGCTGGTGCGCAAAAAAATAAAATAAAACACACACTGGGAGCGCAAGTCCACCACAGGCGGACGCAGCGCCTCGAAGCCACAAAATCACAAAACCTTACAACACCATTTAAAACAGCCAGCACCATTGGTTCAAGAAAAAAACAACGAAACCCTTTACTATCCAACACAATTTTACAAAGCCCGGCACTGCCGGGCAAAATATGCTAATTACTTATATTATACCTATGTCCCTTTGTATGGTCTTCCCAGTTGTATGGTCTTCCCAATAGTAATGTATGGCTGTGAGAGTTGGACTATAAGGAAGACTGAGTGCAGCAAAATAGACACCTTTGAGCTGTGGTACTGGAGAAGACTCTTGAGAGACCCCTAGACTGCAAGGAGATCAAATCAGTCAATCCTAAAGGAAATCAACCCTGACTGCTTCTTGAAAGGATGAATACTGAATCTGAATCTCAAGTACTTTGGCCACCAAATGAAAAGAGAGGATTCACTGGAGAAGGCCCTGATACTAAGAAAAATTGAAGGAAAAAGAAGAAGGGAGTGGCAAAGGACGAGATGGCTAGATGGCGACGCAGTGTGTGTAGATCTAGGCAGACTACGGAGGGTAGCAGACGACAGAGGAGCCTGATGTGCGGTCCATGGGGCTGCAAAGCATTGGACTTGAAAGTGCAACTGAACAACAACAAATGTCCAGTTTGAAATATTCACAGGTTGCTATTCCTTTGAGGGGCGAAGGTGTTAATTTTGTATATTGTGGTGCAGTTATGTAGTTTGATCCTCTGGATTCAATGCTCAACTGCACAGACAATAGTGTAAGGTGGTCCTACTGCGATTGCTGCCCATTCAGCTAAGGCATTAGAACTCCAGCTCCAAATACCTGTGTTGATGGTCCTCATATGCAGGTATCCATGAATTTATCTATATATTGTCACACTAATTTGTAAATATTATCTGTTTTTTTTTTACAAGAATTTCTTGTTCCTGCTGTGACATCATGGATTAGAATAAATATGAAACAAAATACTTAATGAAACCTATAAGTTACTGCTACACGAGAATGTAGCAATGGTCCTGGGATGGCAGAGGGAATAATTCTATAAGACAATTCTTGCCCAATAAAAAATCCTTTTAAATTGGACTGCAGATCAGCACCAAATTTGGCATTGTTGTAGCAGACAGTTCGCTCTTGCTCTGAGCCAAATTTATGGGACGTTTGGGCAAAGAGCTTTTAAATGTAAAGCTGTTTTGCCCACTATTCAAAAATAGGTGACCCCAAATACTCCCAAATTTAAAATAGCTCATATAAAATGGGAAAAAAACCAATCTTGCTTACCTTGAAAGAAAATGGTTGGCTCCCACTTAAAAAAAAAGATTTTAGGCTGTAGGGATCAAAAAGGCATTCCAAATGGAAGAAAGAATGAATTCTTATCACATTGAACATACCTGGAAAAGGCTTGTCAGTAAAAACTTTGCCATCCCGGAAAAAAAGGGATTGGAACAAGTCTCTGTTTAAACAGAAAGAACAACTAACCCCCTGTTTCCTGACACTAGATCCAATTTAACCTCCAAAAGTCTAAAAGAAAAAAAAATTCAGCTCTTGGAAAGTCAGCCACTTTGCAAGCAAAAATTAAGTCCTGGTCATATTCTGGATACCCCACCACCAGTATTGTCACTATACAACTGTTTGATTATTTATTTATTTATTTATTGGTAATTTTAAAAATCTTCAAAGGGCTCAGGACCAGAAAGTGACATGAAGAACTGAACCAGTGGTGTGATGAATCAGAAGAAGAATATTTCAACTTGCTGTAAAAGAAAAGATCCCTGGGAAGAGAAGCCCTGGACATAGATGGGCTTCATGGCTGAAGAACCTGAGAGACTGGTGTGGCGTGTCCTCGGAAGAACTGTTCCAAGAAGTTAAGAACAGGAAGACTATTGCCATGATGATAGCCAATATCTGGAATGGATATGGCACCTGAAGAAGAAGAATGTTTTCATATAGCAAAATTGTCATTGTCAGAGCTTTGGGGTCATGTGAGCAAATATCTTGAGATAATCACATTAAAAAGGCAATGAGATAAATAACCTTCAGCGACAGCATATGGGTAGCATATGCTGCCAAAGTGAGACAATGATTGAAACCACTTAAGCAACAGAGAAGGATGTGGCCTTATTAGGTAGTCTGTGTTTGCTCACTCAAAAATAGATTGGATCCACCAGCATAACTATGAAGTGTTTGTCCATAAATCAGTGCAAAGTATTATGACAGAATGAGGAAAAACATTTATTTGGAGAATCTGCTGCCAGCCACATAGAAAAACAGGCAGCTGTATTTCCACAGGATGGCGAAGAACCCAGAAAACATCCTGAGATGGAAAATGAATCTTTCATAATATGAAGATATTTTTAAAATGAGTTGTAATTATGCCTTGACTACACCTAGCACACAAGGACTGTGGTGGCTTAGTGGTTACAATGCTGGGCTTGATGTTGGTTGGCAGGTCAGCAGTTCAAGACCTGAGTGAAACATGACGGAGTGAGTTATCCATCATCTGTCCCAGCTCCTACCAACCTAGATGTTCAAAAGCAAGAAATTGCAAGTAGATAAATACATACTGCTTTGGCAGGAAAGGCAACAGCGTTCTGTATGCTCTGTAATTACCTGTAATTACGCCTGCCACATGGCCATGGATACATCTGCAGATGCAGACAGTGTTGGCTCTTTGGCTGTAAATGGAGATAAGCTGTAAATCCCCGCCCCCCCTAGAGTTGAACACAACTGGCTTTTGAGCAAAGGAGACCTTTACCTTACACCTAGCACAGTACCAAAGCCTTGTTTTAATATTTATAGTCCACTGCATAGTGAGCTATATTTTTACTTCCAGTCTGTTCTCTATGAAATTCTCTCCAAGTAACAGAAAAAAACTTTGTTTTAGTTCTCCATGAAATGTTTAAATTTGTAATGGAATCACTAGATGAGATCACTCAGGTTCTGAGAAGTTCTTCTCTCAGTCTCATCACTTTCACAAACACGTTTGACGCGGATGCAAGAGAGGGACTTTTCAATGGCAGCTAGGCATGGGATTTTCGAAATTCATGGATTGCATCCCCCAGAATTCAACAGTAACTCCCCAAGGCAAAGTTCCATGGATATCAATGAAGAATGGAAATCCTGACAAGTTCTTAAGCTAATGAACTCATGCTCCAGCAGCCAATTCCATCTTGTGGAGAAAGTGGTGAGTGGAACTAACACTACAAGGGAGTTTGCTAGCTTTTTCGAGAAGGTCCCTCTGCAAATATTAATGGGCAGAAGCAACCATAAACATAACTCGGAAACTCATCCCCCCCCCCCCCCCCCCGGTGTTTAACTCAGGATGCAAAAGGCTGCCCTGTTTGAATTCACTACCTTAAGAACTTGAAAACACCTGTTAAGTCTTTCTTTTTTTCCACTAAACTCCTGAGAAGTCTGACTGAAGAAATTTCTGCATACTTACGGATCCGAAGGCTATAGTGCATAGATTCCAAAAGTCCCATGTCTACTGGCTCCTCCCAGGTTAAGGAATGCCTTCCTACCCATATTTAGGTGATAAGCAGAAACCTCCCCTTTTTAGGCAGGCTTTCAACAGCTGCACACAATTGGTGTTTTATTGATGATTTGATACTCTTCTCCCCCTTTATTTCTCCAGTGAATCTTTGCGCAGTTTTGTAAAGAGAGTGAGTTAACTGTTTTTAATTTTGTAACTTATGTTTGCAATTTTACTTCTGTATGAGATGACTTGAATCCCTATACCAAGAGACAGAAATGTTTTTAATTACAAAAACAAATAACTATCCCTTATCAATCTGATTTTTTTTTTAAAAATGTATCTCATTGAAGCAATTCTCCTGACCCACTCTCTAGTTATCATAGCAGAATACAAATCAGCTGGCACAACTTTAAAATTGAACTGTTCCTCCACTGCTGCTGCTGCTGCTTCCATGGCTAGGCCAAATGTGAAGCTGACAAAATGAAGCCACCTTTTGATGAATTCATTCTGTAGTTTCTTTCCCCTGACCTAGTGTGAGAAAGATTAGCTGGCACAAGGTGGGGGTATGCCCAATTGTGGTTAAAATACCACAATTTTGAGTAGGCTCTTTTGTACCCCTCCTACACTACTCTGAGTGGTATAATGGTTAAGCTAGGCCTTCATGTCAAGAGGGAGGGGCCAGTTGTACAAGCCAGATGCCACTGCTCGGTGTAGCATGACCTGACTATTTCAAAACCAAATGTCCCTGAGATTGTGATGTGTGGGTGTGGGGAGAGATGTAATACTTTCATCCTATATTATGATCCAGGTGGAAGTTCTCTACAGCTGCTATCTGACATGGAAGGAGAGGAGCCATTTGGTGTTAAAGAAAGCTTTCCTCTCAACTAAGGAGCAACCTGGAGAGAAGAGATCAACAGGATCCTTGTGCAGCATAGCTTGGACTAGTGGTGGGCTCAAAAAAAAAATTACTACCACACTGTGGGTGTGGTATGGTGGGCATGGCCAGGGGGAAAGCCCTGTGTTGCACCCAAATTAGGACTACTTTATTTCAAAACTTGAATGGGTGGGGCCAGCCAGAATTTCTGCTACCTGTTCTGGTGAACTGGTGCGAACCTGCTGATGCCCACCACTGACTTGGACCCATATCATTCATCTAACTCCCAATCTCGGAAACATTACTTGTTGGGATTACACTTGCCCAATCCCCTAAAGAGACCATATTGACTAGGAGATTCTGTGATGTAGTCCAAGCAATTAATTGTCAGTCCTATGTAACACTTGCCTTATATTTTCAGGTTTGAAATAAATAAAGCAACATCAATCAACTAGTTTAATTTCATCCACATCTGAAAAGAATGTACTGTACTCGGTTTCAGTTGAATAGAGATGCTCCCCATTTGTGTTATAAAGGGTGGATGTATATATGTATGTGTGTGCGCTCATATACATACGTAAACTCACTTTCTAGCATAGATATCTGTATCAACCTCAGGATTGGACTGTAACTATACACATAATCTCTTACCATTGGCTATGCCAGTATGAGCTTCAAGGATGTTGGATTCTGAAACATCTGGAGGTCTGAAGTTTCTCAACCACTACTCTCAGAGAAGTTTCTTTTAAATTGAGAACAATTCCCTTCCATGATGCTGAGCAGGCAGGACTTCTATCCTCTTTTGTGTTAGTGAAAAGTGGTCTACCCACATTTACCTCTTGGACCTCTAGTTAACCATAAAATTCAGCACAGAGTGGATTCCAGAAAGAATATCTGGGCAAGTCTTTATAGCAAACTTTTAAAACAAGAATACTAAAAAAAAAGATTATGGGTTTTCAACTACTAAGTAAAAGCCAGCTACCTGGATAGGCTAGTGAATTAAGTATCTGGCTACAGAGCCAGATGTTGGGAGAAGAGCCCGCCTGTATAGCCTTTGGCAAAGTGCACAGCCCCCAGAAAAAGGGAATGGTAAACCACTTCTCTGTATTCTCTACCTAAAAAAAATCTTTAAAATTATTGCCATTAGTCAGATTTGACATGATGGCGCACACGCACACACAAAAGCACCCTAAAATGCAATGTGATAATGTGAACCATACAATATTTTCTCAGTATCGTTCAACTCAAATGTAATGGAGTCCAAAGGGCTTCATAGATAAATACACTTATGTGTGGCGCATCTGCTAGGCTCATAGAAACTGGAGATGGAAAACATCTCTTAAGTCTATATTATCTTTCTGCCAGTGTTAGAGCTGGGGTTTCCCCCCCAGAAATAAATATCAAGTGCTTGGCCTTGTTTCCTTTTAAAATAATTGCTCCTGTTACTTGTTCCAGGCATAAGTTCTCTGCCTCTGAGAAAATATTGGTGATATTCCAACAAAACATTTTTTTAATTTAATTCTTAGTTTCTTAATAAGTTTTCTTTGATAATATCGATTTTGCCTCCTTCAAAAATTCCACAGAAAAGGTAAAACCACAAAGAAAGTTGTTTTGATTACTGTATAAAGAGTCAACAGCTATGTTTATTTCTAGATCAGCATCCAAATGATAAGTTTGTGCCAGAAAATGTGGACAAGGGATAAATGTGTTTTTGAGAAATCATCAGGGTTTGATCAAAACACTGGCACTATGCATCCTAAGAATTACATCAAGACTTCCCTTTCCATGGAATTGTGTTTGCAGGCTGTAGAGATGCTATCTGTTGTTATTCCCCCTATGAAAACAGTCATAGGGGGGTCTCTAGAGAAAGGGCAAAGGCTAATGTGTTTTTTTTTTTTTTACTGTGGAGCATTCTTGGCTAGGGGCCATCCCTGCATTTAGTCAGAGTCAGGGAACTATCTTGGGCAGCAGAAGCTAGAGGAAGCTTTGCAATATGAAAACAGCACTGCATAGAAATGCCTTGAGCTTTCTTTATTTATTCAAAATGTGATGTAACACAGAGTAGCCCTGGACTTCAAAGAAATATGACAAATGAACTGAAATAAGCAAGAATTGTCCCCACATATGAGCTACGTCTGCTGCTTCACCCGCTGTGGGATCCGTGCACACAACTGGCATACTGTCCCTGACAGAACCACAGTTTGGGGGAACCTAGGCACATGTTTACACCCGAAAGCAGTAGACAATGCATGTCCCCCGGTAGTAAATTAGATAGATAAGAAACTTCCCCCGGTGAAGTCATCCCTGACGAGTAATTTGTGTAATCTCAAAGTGCAGACTTAGAGTTTTCCTGTAACGGCCGCCCGCAACCTACGCACGAGGTCGAGCCAGGCAGAGTATAAAGATTAGGGTTTTCTGATCAATGCTGGTCTTCGCTCCATCTTGCCTCGTGTGTCTTACTTGACCAGTCTCCTCCAAGACCCTCCGGCCTGCATCAGGCCCCGATCCAAAAACCCGCAAACTGAAAGCATTCCTTTCTAGTCTTCCTATGAGGCCTGCTGTGCATCGCTAAATTCCTCAACAGAAATCAAGCCTTCTTAGCAAAAGGAACTACAGTACTGTGGAAATGACCCAGCACTGCTGCACAATATTGTGCCTATGTTGCCACCAAGAACATGAGATGTTTTTGGTTTTCGAGATTTGAGCAAAGATGTTAATGCTAAGATATTTTGGAGGCCATTATTAAGTCATATTGTCACCACACATCAGGAACAAATTAATGGCACATAGCATGTTGGGAGTCTTTTTCTTAATTACCAAACAATTGTATAGTGACAATATGGGTGAAATAAGCACCAAAGCTCTGCTAACACAAAATAAGACCATTCCCAACCACAAAGCAGAAAACAGAAATCCCATCACTTAAACAAGGGACCTTCTGAATATCCATTGTAGGAACTAAGCCCCCTAGTGGGGCAGATAGCCCCTCCAACAGCTGGATCTCCATTTTATTGGGATTCAGTTTCAATTTGTTGATCTTATCCTTTCCATTATCAAGGCCAGATAGTCGTCAAGGCATCAGATTACAACTACTGCAGATGATATAGAGCTAGAGCTGATAGTTCAGTATCAATGATAGAAAGAGGGGAACTATCAATGATTCAGTATCAATGATACTGAACTCCAAAATCTCTGAATGACCTCTCCCAGCAGCGTCATATACATATTAAATAATGTTGGGGAAATGATTGACCTCTAGTATACCCCACATTATAGACTCTACGGCACCTATACAACTTCCAGTCAAGGAAGGATTGGAAACACTGTATCACAGTGCCTCTAATTCCTAACCCTAATGTCCTTTCCATAAGGATACCATGGTCAATGGTATTGAAAGCCTCCAAGAGATCCAAGAGTGCCAAGGAAGATGACCCCCCCCCCATCACATTTTCAGAGAAGGTAATCTTGCAGATTGACCTGTGCAGTCTCGGAGTCATGCTGAGGTCTGAATCCCGACTGGAATGAATCTAGACCTGTTAATCAAGACTCTGGGAATTGAAATTCCAGAACACCTGGAGCACCAAGGTTGGCCACCCCTGATCTAGACAACTGGCTTCATTCATTTGGTATTCAGGGAATGAAGAAGCAGATGAGTGAAGTAGTGAAATTCAGCTCTTTATTAGTGGGGTTTGAACACAGTTTGAATGGGACAAAACTCAGACTTACATACACTATAAACAGTAACAATAATACAACAAGCCCATTGGCTAACAGAGTGTGCACATTTTCGATCCACTTATTTGCATAAGAATAGATACATAAGAAAAGATACATTCCGCTCCTGTCAGAAAACACAGTTAACATACATAACAATTCAAGAATGCCTGCAACTCATCAGCCATCACCATCTCAATGACCTTGCCCATAAACAGAAACTTGACTACAGGCCTATAGTTAATGTCAATGTTGTCTTTAGCCACACTTGCCTTTTTTTTGGAAATGGGTGTGGCAATTTCTTTTTAGGCAAGCTGGAATTTTATCCTATTGCAAAGATGTTTGTATTTGTAAATGTAAGAGAAAGAGAATGACAGCTAGAAATTTCAGAGTTCTGGAATGTATTGTTGGTATAGTAAAACTGAATAACAATTGCTTCAAATGGATGTTTGCATAGTATGATTCAGAAGTATTTATAGTGTTCAACAGAAAGAAGCACAAGGGTTTGGAAGGGGGAGAAGAGCCAGCAATATGTATTCCTTAAGCTTGAAAAGGAAATAAAGGGCTGGGAATTCTCCAACTATCGGAGGGATCTCTTAGATGAAAGGAGAGAGCACCGTGAAGAGCATGCCCTGACTGGGTATTATTGGCAGTATCTCCGCTTTCGTATCTGCAGTTCCAATCTAATCACATCTAAACTGACTCATGAGGTAAATTTGTTGAAGCAGGGAGCAAAACAATGTGCCTGGATAATATTAGAGTGATATGTACAGCCTTGAAATAGCATGACATGTCTTCCTTCATGGGGAAGAATTTAGAGGAAGGTGGGAATAACAACCAAACATGGAAACTGGTTCAAGCCTGAATATCTTTTTCAGCAAAAGCTACTGTTGTTATGTGCAATTAAATCAGAACCCAATTATAATAACCAAAATAGGGCTTTTGAGATATGTGAGATATTTAAAGAATAGCATTACCAATTCATACCCCCAGCAAGTTTTCATGACTGAGTGGACATTTGAATCCAGCCTTCCTGAGTCCTAGTGCACCACACTGTCCACTGCACCATACTGCAAAACCTATTATTCAATATTTACCCTATCCACAATGAACCTTCCATCTTCTCCACAGAGGGCTAGCAGTTTCAGCAAAATGACAAAAATTAGCAACAAGCTCAAATTATATATACAAACAACAGGAATACCAACACATTGTTTACACATGATAACACTAAGACCCACAGTCCAACCTCAGTTGCTCAGCTGCTGGTCGCTGCTACAAACTGCTTGCTGGAAAGGCAATTTATGTGGAATTTCCTCCCTAGTGTTTTTCTGAGGTCAATTCACTGCCCCTCTTATCTTTAGAGTTCCAAACACTTTGAGTCCCATCTTTGACCCACTTAACCACTGAAGACTTGTAGGGCAAGTCTTACCCAAACTCCAGACAGCTAGCCACTGATAAAGATTTGTGGAAACTGCAGTCCAAAACCTCTGGTCCTCCAAAGGTCTCATTTATTATGGAGACCCTGCCCATCACCTATACTACTCCTGGTACAATTAGAGGCAGGACTTGGATGACACTGGCACCCAGACTTTGGAATTCTCTTCTATCTGCAGGAGTTCTGTTTTATCCTTCCTCTTTGCTGAACAGAATACCATCAAAGACCATAGGGAATGATCTGAACTAATGTGCAGGCAATAGGCAGATAGGCTATATGTCCCCTTTTTTCTTTTCTGGGTCTACATGCACTTGGGTACATTTAGGTTTTCTTACCTCTTTTCTGAGGTCACCAGTTTCTTCTTGCTGTTTTAAGAGTTAGACAGGCAGATCTGCACACATGGAAACCCCCTATGGGGTGCTTCTCTCCTTCTGAACTATCCAAAATAGAATTTCATGAATGCAATAAACTTTCTGTTTTGCTCAGCACCAGGCCAGCACAATCTGCCAGAAAATATCTAGTAGACCTAATGTTTTTTCCATCCTTTAAAAATTAGTCAAGATCTTGGCTTTGAATATCTGTTAATATTCTGTGCCCAAGTGGCATTTTCAACCAATCTTTCAGTCTAAAAATTCCTCAAGGAAGTGAGATAATTTTTTTATAAAATCACAAAATTGGGTTCTGTGGTTATTCTAGTCAAAATTATAAATGAATTCTTCTTCTTCCGTATCCAAATCCAAATATTGGTGATCATCATGGCAATCGGCCGTTAGGACTCTCCTGAGAATATAATGCAGTGGCCTTTCATCTGCCTTCAGCATCACAGCATGGCACCCATACCACTGATCCAGTTCCGCGAGTTACTTTTTGGTCTTGAGCCCTTTGGGCACACAAAGTCCTCATCAGCCTCAGGCCAGTATTGATGAAGCTGCTGCCCTCCATCAAGATGGTTTCAAGTGTGATTTAATCCACTTGGGAACCGTCATCCCTCCCTGTGGACTTCAGCACCCAAGGCCATTAGTCTGCAGGATTGTTAGGTTAGTTAACCGCTCGCTGACACTCGGCGTTGAGTCACTAGCTGTATGGTCTACTCTATTACCATAGCAGGATAACCTGGCCAGACTGGTAATGAATGAATGAATGAATGAATGAATGAATTCCACCAACTACAATGTTTCCCTGTTGCCGTTGTTCAGTCACACAGTCGATTCCGACCCTATGGACCATTGTTCTCCAGGCACCTCTGTCCTCCACCATCCTCCTCAACCCGCCCAGCTCTGTGCCCATTGCCTCTACGATACCATCTAGCCATCTCATCTTTGGTTGCCCCCTTCTTCTTCTGCCCTCCGCCTTCCCCAGCATCATGGCCTTCTCAAGTGAATTTTCTCTTCTCATTTGATGACCAAAGTATTTTAGCTTCATCTTTACTATTTGGCCTTCCAAGGAGCAGTCAGGTCTAATTTCTTCTAAGATTGACTTGTTTGTTCTCCTCTCTGTCCAAGGCACTCTCAAAACTCTCCTCCAACACCACATCTCAAAGGCATCTATGCTTCTGCGCTTAGCTTCCCTTATGGTCCAGCTCTTACAGCCATAAATTGCCACTGGGAATATCATTGCTTTGACTATGTGAATTTTTGTTTGTAAGATAATGGCAACAGGCCCTATCAGTTCTTGGAAAATAGATGGGGAAGAAGTAGAAGCAGTGACAGATTTTATTTTGTTAGGATCTAAGATCACTGCAGATGGTGACTGCAGCCATGAAATAAAAAGGCGACTGATTCTTGGTAGACAAGCTATGAGAAACCTGGGGAACATGGTTAAGAGTAGAGACATCACATTACAAACCCTGTTGCCGTTAGTAGGCAGAAATTGCTGTAGGATGTTCTGTTTTGCCTAATTGTTACCTGTTTGCTCTGCACTTTTCCCAATCAGCTCAGATTGGCTGATGCAGTTTGCATCTCGTTGCCAGGCCCTTGCTCTGAAGCTGAAAGGTTATGTCTTATGACTTCTGATTATTTGCTGGAGTCCCAGATGGGGTTGTTTGTTAGTTTTTGATCTGACAGTGCTATTTATCACAGGTGACAGGCTTTTTGTTTCAAACACAAAGTTTCAGAGGTTATTTATGAAGGAGCTCAGGAAGCTCTTGGGTGGAGCTGGATTAGAAATGTTATTCAGTCAATTTTGCTGTTGAATTAAATTAATGCTTTCCTAATCTGCTTCAGACTTATACTATTTTATTTAGTCATGCAGTGTAAAAGCGCTGTAGAGTGTTTGCTTTTAACTCCAGGGTAGGGTTTACCTGCCAAATAATAAATGACAATATTCTGGAAATGGGGATGCAACTTTGCTGCTGGCTAGCTCAGTGGCTTAGGTTGGGAGTCCACTTCTTCACTCTGACTCCTGACAAGGGCTAGATTCAGTGATCCATAAGGTTCCTTCTGGCTCTGTAGTTCTAAGTTGTTGTTGTTGAAGAAGAAGAAGAACCTTCAGGGGGAATTACACAAGATAACAATGTAAGCTGGACAGTTGGAAACAGGGGCCAATAAAAACATGCAGTTCTTCCAAACATAGGATTGCCAGCTCATGGTACTGGCTAAGGTTTTGGACAATTTTAACATTTTCCTGGATCTCCCCAGAGCATAGAAGTAGGGGAGCAGAAGGACAATCCTCTTGTATATGGTGGCTTTAATTGCAAGAAGACTTTTCCCTCTCCACTCATTACTGACTCCAGGCCAATGAAGGAGCTAAAGATATGGACATGTTCATACAACCTTGTTCTATTGCATTTATTGACCAGACTGATGTTTAAAGACAGGAGGCATAGATAGAGGCACCCCTCAGAGTGAGACTATACATTATTATTATCATCAAAAGTGTGCACAGTCCACCAGATGTTCAGATCATAGTTTTGGAAATCCACTGCTCAGGATCTAAAAGTGAGGTTTGCTGTTATTATTGTTGTTGTTGTAGCTGTTCAAATCTACCATTCAATTCACAGTGGAGGACTGGTATGAAATTAACAGTTCAAGTCCTAACCAAGGACCTAAGAACTGTAATGGTAATGTCTAAGAATATATATGCAGTTCCTAGTAGAGCTGTTTTTTTTTTTGAGAGTTAGGATGTTCAAGTCCAATAGATCCAAAATTTCCAAATATCTAGAGAGTCCTTTAAGTATTGTTCCAAGGGCTCCAAACACTATGGGTATAAGATTTTTTTTCTTCCATAAAAACTCAACTTTAATTTGCAAATCATGATATTTTGTTATTTTATCACGCTGTTTGTCTTCAATTCGTACACCTCATGGTATAGCAATGTGAATAAACCAGGCCTTCTTATTTCCCACAACAGTTATATCAGGTGTATTGTGAGTCAGATGTCTGTCTGTTTGAATTTTAAAGTCTCACAGGATCTTGACTCTCTCATTTTCTGAAATGTTCTCTACCTGATGTTTCCAATAATTTTAGTGCATTGAAATCCAAACTTCTGGCAAAGTTTCCAATGAATAATTTTTGCAATCCTGTCATGTTTATTGTTCTTGTTGTCCTTGTCATTGCCATCATTAGTTGAAATCATGTCACTGTTCAAAAGAAATGTCTGAGGCAGTTGTTCATGTCTGAGAAATCAGACTTGGAAAGGAACATCTATAGGAACCAAAGATTAACGACAGAACAAAGCAGGCTATGGGAAGTGCGAAATGCTCCTGCTGTGATAATAACACAAAATCACAACTCAAGGAACACAAAATCACAACTCAAGGAACTCTCTCTTCTAAGGTTATCTGTAGCATACATTTAGGCCTTCTGCCACAGAGCACATAATCAGATATGAACCACTGTGGATAAAAGGCAATGTTACTCGGATGGGGAGGGGGGGAGGATTATGAATGGAGAAAACATACAGTTTGGGGAATGTGGCAGACATTCAGTAGTGGTGCTTGCACCAAAAGGGACACGGTATAAAGATGATAGATAGATAGATAGATAGATAGATAGATAGATAGATAGATAGATAGATAGATAGATAGATAGATAGATAGATAGAGATCCTACCAGCATGCTTTGTTTTTTCTTTCCTCACTCCAGGAACCCTGAACTCTACTTCTTAACCAGTTCCTTCTGTGAATCCACACTTTTATAAATTAGAAGGTGGCATTAAAAGTAAAAAAAGTAGAACATGACTGGGCTGATAGAAGAAGAAGACAGTCCCCATGATGGTTAGAATGGGGCCTGAACATGCATTTTGAGTCTGTAATGGAGATTTCCAAGTGTGGGAGGAGTTATGATGCATTCCAGAGCAGGATTGATAGTCAAAACATGTTAGCCTCGTGTTTGGAAGAAATGAAACTTAAAGTTTGATAGACATGTGATACTGTATAGTCATTGGCTGGATTCCTTTAGGGGAATGGCAAGAGGGTGGAACGTGAGAGGAGATAAAACGCAGAGGGAAGGGGCAGAACTTTATCTTGGTCCGATGCTCAACACTGTGTAAGTCATGTAGGGGCTTTTAAGCTAAGAAGGGGAGCCAGGCCTTCCCCCATTAGATAAGCATTCATTACTTTAATGTGCTTTCTGAACTTTTGAAACTAAGAAATCTTTGCTTCCTAAAACTTTGTTCTGTAACTTACTTTGACTACAATATACTTTGAAAAGGCAAGATGATGACTGGAGTGTTTACTTGGCTATGTGCTACCTTACTTATAGCCTAGATCAGTGGTAGCAAACCTATGGCACGCATGCCAGAGGTGGCACTCGGAGCCCTCTTTGTGGGCTCCAATGCAGTTGCCCCAACACAGAGTTTGCCCTGCCTGTCTGCCTAGCAGCCCAATGGGAGCACTTCCTCCCCCCAGCACAGAGTTTGCCTCGCCTTTCTGCTCAACAGCCCAATGGAAGTGTTTCCTCCCTCCCCTGTCGTCGTGTTGGCACTTTGAGATAAATAAGTGGGTTTTAGGTTGCAGTTTGGGCACACAGTGTCTAAAAGGTTCACCATCACTGGCCCATACCTGTCAACCTTCCCGATTTGGCCGGGATTACCCCGTAAATTGACGTCGATTGACGTCATAACCCGGCCCCTGCTGCCAAAACCCCCGTAATTTGGCAGTGGGGGAAACACTTTCTGCGCATGCGCAGAAGGGTTTTACCCCTTCCACGCATGCGTGGAAGCGCTACGTCGCTTGTGTAAGGGCTGCATAAGCAGCGTAGCATAAGGGCCGCACAAGCGATGTGCTCAGGTCCTGTTTTTCTGGAGCCGCAGGTTGACAGGTATGCACTGGCCTAGATTTAGGTCAGGAGATGTGAGAAGGCAAACTTAAAATCCCAGATTCAGGTCCCACCTACGTGTAGACTGAGGTTCTACTCATGAATAAATGGATAGTTACAGTCCCTAGTACTGTTTGACATACAATGAACACCCACATGAGAGAGTCAATCATCCATCTCATGTTCGCAGTCACACTTAACACTTAATCCTAAGTGTGGTGAAGAATCAATGCAGCTATCTTAAATAATAAAATGAAAAAGGAAGAAAATCCTAGAACAAACTTGGAGGCAGGATCCAACTCAAGAGAGGCCAGGAGCAGAAATATACAAATATCTCTGCTTTTCCTGATTTGGATGTTTTTCCCCCAAAGACGGTTAACATTTGGGTTGATAAGGGTGGACATTCTACAAAGTATGTCTTCCCCTCCCCACAAGGACTGAGGTTGGGGAAAAAATAGTCAGCATGAAAGGCTGTGTTTCATGCAACTCTCAGGTCCAAGCCAAACATTTATTTTCATTGTCATATTATTTGTCTTCCGAATGCTGATATCTGCCTTCCATGCAGAGAGAACAGAAACAATCTATATAAGGCAGGAGTTCTTAACCTTTTAAAGCTGGGGGCTTGGTCATGCTCCCTCAGAGAGCTTCAGAGGCCATACGGCCATTTTGCCCTTCCTCCACCACATGGCACTTCCTGGTGTGATGGAAGCAGTGGGGGGGGGGGGGGGGCACATGAAATGGCACCATGGGCTGCATCCGGCCCATGGGCCACAAGATGAGAATCTCTGATATAAGGTTTGAGGTGTGATAAGCCGCTTGGTTTCCCTCTTTCCATTCTTCATGTTGTTCATGTGTAAAGTGGGTCAGTTACTTATAGTACTTTTTTCCTGGATGTGACCACCACCTTCACAGCGGGATGCAGCTTATCTTTAACTGACTGAAACTACTGTGTTAGAGCAACTGTTTCTATTTTAGACTAGCAGAGGTTGCCCGGCGTTGCCGGGCTGTTTTAAATTGTGTTGGAAGCTTAAATTGTGTTAATGTTTTTTTAAAATTGCTTAGTCTGTAATTTTAATTTTTAAAATGTTTATTTATGTAATTTTTTTTTGGCTTGGGTGTTATTAACTGTGATCTGCTTTTTTGGGTTTTTTTTTTAGGATTAATAAAAGAACAAAGTATGATATAATTTTTTCAAATTGTTTTATGTAAGCGAATAATGTTTTAGTTTTTTGAATTTTTTTAATTAGTTGTACCGTAGGTAATAATTTTAATAATGTAAAAGTAAATGTTTTTTACATTCAATGTTTTTAAAATGTGTTTAGATGTTTTGGGTTTTAATTTGAGTTAAAACTCAGCACAGGATTTTTAAACGTTTCTATTGTATTTTATTGACATATGTTTGTGACCTTTTGTGTAAAATTGTGAATTTGTGTTATGTTTTTGATTTGTTTTTACTCCTGTGGCCTTTTGTTTGGGGCTGTTTTGTGTTTTTGAATTGTTTTTACTATTGTGGCCAGCAGGTGGTGCTGGTAGGGGTTATTGTATTTTGACTGTTTTTTCTCTCCTGGCCTCTGGGTGGAGCTTCTTCTGGTAAGTAGTCTCTTTCTTTATTCATTTCTTTTCCGGTCTTCGTGGAGGTAGGACATATTTTGGTAAGTTTGCTTTCTTTCTTTCTTTTGTGTGTGTGTGTGTGGGGGGGGGTTGGGGGGTTGGAATTTGTATTTTTTCTGTTTGTTTTGTTTTTGATTGTGTTTTTGTTTACTTCATATTGTTTTTTGGTATTGTTTTTGTTTGTTTTTGTGTATTTTTGGATGTTTTTACTGTGTTTTTAGTAATTTTTAAAAAAATTATTTATTTATTTGGTGGTGGGGAGGGAGCATGGTTGTTGGGGGTTAGGAAGTTTGGGCTAGGTGGTGGGGAGGGGGCGTGGTCGGTGGGGGTTAGGAAGGGTGGGCTAGGTGGTGGGGAGGGGGGCATGGTTGTTGGGGTTAGGAAGGGTGTGTTAGGTGGTGGGGAGGGGTGTGTGTTTGGTGGGGGTTAGGAAGAGTGGGCTAGGTGGTGGGGAGGGGGGCGTGGATCGATTCCCCCCTCCTTAAAAAAACTCCATTTTTAAAGAGAAGAAACCGTTTGATTTCTTCTCTTTAAAAATGGAGGTTTTTTAAGGAGGGGGAATCAAACCCCTTTCCCTGGTCTCCTGGGTCCAGAAGTGTTGGGGAGACATACCCCTTTTGTCCCCACAAACCTCCCAACCCTAGGGGAACCAGCGGAGAGTGGGATCGCAACCCCCCACCTACTGATATTAAAGGGGAAACTCCAGTCGGGACCTTCAGGCGCCGTGGGTGAGGGAAAGAAGGGCAGTTGGTGTTTGCAGGTGGTGAGTTTGTATTTTTATTTTTCGGGCACCGGCTTCCTCAGCATTCTGCGCGCTCATGTCGCGCAGGACTCTGGGGCTTGTAGTTATGGGTTTGTGATTTGTGGTTGCGGTGCGTTTTTTTCCCTGCGGCTTGATTTTGATTGGCCACGGCGCGTTTCTCAATGTTCTTTGTGGTCGCGCCTCTCAGCCTGATTGGCTGCGGCGCCGCGCAAAGAACATTGGGAAATGAAGTTGTTTTCCTTTTTTCACATTTGTGGGGCTCTTGCCCCACTGGCGCATTTCTCAATCTTGCGTTTACCTGCGTACCCAGTTCAGGCGTGTGCACGAATGGTGAGTGCGGGCTAGTAGGGCCTGGCTAAGGAGCCTATGTAAAGTTCCAACGGTTAACCCTCGATTTTCTAGGTTAAGATATATCGCAAAGGTCAACTCAGCAAAATATTCCTGTATGACAAGCTGTATAACTTTAAATTTCCTTAAATGAAAAACAAATTTACAGATATTAAAAGGTTCACATACTCTTAGTTTTGATGATAGTCTAGACAGAATTTAATTCTGAGGCCAGAGGTACACAAAATGAAACCTTTTACACTGCAGCTGGTTTAAAAAGAACAGTATGCAGTATGGACTTTTACCTTCTAGAAAAAATGAAAGTCAACAAAGAAGTGAAAATGTTAACAAAAGATCTGCCAAAATGAACAGAAACCTCAAAGGACTGTTGGCATGTGATCCGTGACTATCTGGATCCATAAGCATTCCCATTAATTTTTATGAGACATTCTATGGAAGGGGTGCCCAAACTTGTTGGGCTGTGGACCAGTCACACGGTTCAGTGGGCCGGTCACATGGTTTTTCCCACTGGAAGCAGAAGTAAAACACGCCTTGCAATCTGTTTTGCAACAGGATGAGATAGATTTTAAGCTGCTATTTGCTTAAAGCAGGGGTGCCCAAACTATGGCCCATGGGCCAGATCTGGCCCCTGACACCAGTTCACACTGCCCTTGTCGCTCCTGGAAGTGGAAGCTAAACGCGCCCATATGGGCGTGTTTTACTTCCACTTCCAGGGATGACGAGTGTGGTGTGGGCCGTATGAACTAGCATTGGGGGCTGGATCTGACACACGGGCCATAGTTTGGGCACCCCTGTTCTATGGAATATAAATTCAACAGATTGTTCTAATATAAATAACCATTGGTATCTTAAAAATCAGAAGAATTATTCTCTTACTGTGCTGTATGAAATATTTTTCCCCAGTATAAATTACTGAGGTCAGATAATTGCCAGTCACATCAGGTATCTGCATTATTGCCTCTCTTAGGCTGACAAAATTAAACAAGTGTCTGGTTACTGAACTACACACAAGTCTATACTTCTGTCAGCAATGCTGCTTAAATCAATAAATCAGAAGGTTTAGGATTTTAGCAGCAGATTTTTAAGTTCTTTTGGAAGTGGGGAATTCCTGGAGAAATTACTAGATGAGGAACACAGTGTGTAGGAGATCTAAAATGACTCTCTTGCCCCAGAAGGATCCTCTAGGCTTTGGGGCTTATTAACATTTACGTAGATCAGTGACAGACTTAGCCCCTTTCTTCATCTAGGCAGGGATAGGAACGCATGGCCAACCAATTAAACTACATCTGCCACATTTCCTACCATTGAACCAGATAGGAGGAGGTGATGAAAGTTGCCAGTCAAACACCTGGAGGCATAACATCTTTTGTTAGCACTAAAAATGCTTCGTATGCCAAGTCAAAGACCCCTAGTAAGCAGGCAAAGCCAAGGTCTAGCCTACCAAACTCTGTGTGGGAATGTCCTGGACCAAACCAGACTAGTTAGATCATTTCCAGAAGTTATGCAGCTAGAGTCCTTCTGACAACTGAGAATTCAGTCCATTTCACATCATAAGTAAAATACTGGCATAGAAACCAGCAAACCATGTCAGGAAGTTTGCCAAGAGAACTCTATGGACTAGAACAAAAAGCAAAGGCAAAGGTGCAAAATAGATGAAACAGGATGCTTAGCCCACCAGGTCAATAGAGGGGAGTAGATAACTCCAAATCAGAGGAGTAGCCATGGGTAGTGCCCTGGCACCAAGCCTGGCTAATATATATATGATCAACTTCGAGAACATCTATCTCTATGATCTACGCAATAACCCATTTGTGAAACATATTATAATATACAAAAGATATATAGATGACCTTTTTTTGTTATGGACTCATCAGATATCCTAGATGATTTTATAGAATGGATAAACATACAAGACACCAACTTGAGATTCACCCAACACATTAATTCGCATACAATACCTTTTTGGATCTAAATATATACATCTCAGAAGATAGGAAACTCAGCGTCAGTCCATATAGAAAACCTACAGTCAGGAGCCCATATCTGAACTATGGCTCATATTACTCTCACCATGTGAGGAATAACATTCCATATGGTCTGTTTGCTAAAGCGAAAAGAAACTCCACAATGCAACATGATTTTTTAAAAACTGCACAAAATATCAGATCTACACTTTTAAATAGGGGTTATCCTGGTCATATTGTAAACAAGAGTCTACATAAATTTGAATAAACACCAAGAAAAAACTTACTCCAATGTAGTTGTCGAGGGGGCGACAGGGGCATTTGCTTCTCCATAGAATACACCCCGCTAGCTAGTACTATTAGCAGACTGGTGCGCACTCATTGGCATATAGTTCAACATATCCCAGGTTGCAAGATACCGCCGAGAATTGGTTACAGAAAAACTACCTCTTTAAGTAACATCTTAACTAGGTCCGATCACACAGCTCGAATTCCAAGAATGATATCATCAACCGTAGGTCATTACCGCTGCCACAGCTGCATATTCTGCAGACTATGCATAGAAACCAAAGGGATATTCATCCCAGAAAAAAACTACTATCATAGATTGAAACAGTACAGTAATTGTAATAGCAAGAACTGTGTATATCTCATAGAATGTATCTGTCATAAGAGATATATCGGGAAATCTCTTAGAACACTTAAAACTAGGATATGCGAACATAAATCAAAAATTTGAACCCAAGACCTTAACGCATTTTCTACAAAAGGGAACGCATTTTCTACAAAAGGGCCATAATGAAAACGATTTTAAATTCACAGCGCTAGAGCAGATTCGCCCAAACCCATATCAAAAACTCGATGTAGACAAACAGTTATTGCCCAGGGAAGCATTCTACATACACTTATTCAATACCATCTCCCCTAAAAGTTTGAATCAGGAACTAGAGATGACTCCCTTTCTATAGAAGGTCTACTTTAAAGTAAATATGACATAGCAAAAAATAACTGATTCTATCAGAAGCATTGCACCTGATTTAGAGAAAAACCTACTTAAATCACATAGTCCTTTATCACCCCTAACGTCCGCAGCACATAGCAGACTTCACATTGAGGCTAGGACGCGAGGATTTATTATTGACAAAATTGGCACTTGAATTTAACATACTGAAGTAGGATCATTGTACTCTTTTCTATTTCTATGATGCTCTTTCTGAAAAATTAAATTTTTATTATATGGTTTTAGATGGAAAATTTATAATAAAAAAGTATTTTATACATGTTGTTTATAATGTGTTTGCATAATGTATTATCTTAAATATGCTAATATTGAATATGAAAGTATTTATATATTTTCATGCATATACCCCTTCATTACTAGTTCACCTTGTTAACTGCTATTCATTACATGTTATTTGTTATACATTGTTACATACTGTAGTATTGCACTGTCATTGTATATAATTTGATCACATGCATAGCCAACGTTGGAAATAAGCTAATTATATATAAATATTAATTTTCAGATTCCCTGAAAGGGTTCATCCCTGAAAAGCTTATTGGCTACCGAAAAAGCTTTGGAAATTTATTCTCAGTATTGTTCAAATATATATATTGCTTCACATACTCAAGCATTGGACTTGAATTATTTTTGTCAATATTTGGATATATTTCATTAACTTTGTTTTTTGGCCACAAACAGATCTTCTAATTCCCTGGTATCCAAATATATGCACCAACCACTAGTGCAGATGAAGCCATAGTTGATTAGTTCTACAACACCTCATAGAACATACACCAAGAAATGATGTCCACATAATCATAGGAGATAGGAATGCCAAAGTAGGAAATCAAAAAGTAACAGGCAAGTTTGGTCTTGAAACACAGAATGAAGCAGGGCAAAGGCTAATAGAGTTCTATCAAGAGAATGCACTGGCCATAGAAAACACCCTCTTCCAACAACACAAGAGGAGACTTTACACATGGACATCACCAGATGGTCTACATTGAAACCAGATTGATTACATACTCTGCAGCCAAAGATGGAGAACCTCCATACCATCAGTAAAAATGAGACCTGGAGCAGACTGTGGCTCAGATCATAATCTACTGATTGCAAAATTCAGGGTTAGACTAAGAAAAATAGGGGAAACAATTAGGCCAGACAGGTATGACCTAGACAACATCCCTAAGAAATACACAGTGGAGGTGTGGAACAGATTTAATGGCTTAGACTTGATAGACAGATTACCAGAAGAATTATGGACAGAGGTGTAGGACATCATACTGGAGGCAGCAAGGAAAACCATACCAAAAGAAAAGAAGTATAATATACCTGTCAAGTATCCCGGATTGGCCGGTATTTGCCGTATTTTTGCGCTGATTTTCGCCATTTCCCACCCGGAGCTGCCGCTACCTCGTATTTGGCAGCGGGGGAAAATGAGTTCTGCGTGTGCGTAGAAGGCTTTTACAAGTGTAGAAGGCTTCTGTGCAGAAGGGGATGCATAAAAGCCTTCTACGCATGCGTAAAAGCCTTCTACTCACACGTAGAAGTGAGCTGCACAGAACGGTTCTGCGCAGATCTATTCTACGCATGCGTAAAAGCCTTCTACACATGTGTAGAATGGATCTGCGCAGAACCGTTCTGTGCAGCTCACTTCTACGCGTGCATAGAAGGCTTTTATGCATGCGTAGGCTTTTACGCATCCCCTTCCGCACAGAAGCCTTCTACGCATGCGTAAAAGACTTCTATGCACGCGCAGAACTCATTTCCCCCCGCTGCCAAATACGAGGTAGCGGCAGCTCCGGGTGGGAAATGGTGAAATCCATTCTGCGCAGCTCACTTCTATGCGTGCACAGAACTCTTCTACGCATGCGTTGAACGGATCTGCACAAAACCGTTCCGCGCAGGTCTCATAATCTCCAGAGCTGCACTTGACAGGTATGAAACATAAGAAAGCTAAGTGGTTGTCTGATGAGACTCTTAAAATAGCAGAGAAAAGAAGGAATGCAAAAGGCAAAGGGGAAAGGAAAAAGTTCAACCAATTGAATATATAATGTCAAAGAAAAGTAAGGAGAAATAAGGAAACCTACCTAAATGAACAATGCAAAGAAATAGAGGAAAACAACATAAGGGGTAGGACTAGAGACCTTTTCAAAAACATTGGGGAAATCAAGGGAACATTTAAAGCAAAAATGACCATGATAAGGAACAAAAACGGCAAGGATTTAGCTGATGCAGAAGAGATTAAGAAAAGATGACAAGAGTACACAGAGGAACTTTACAAAAAGGACCTCAACACCCCTGACAATCACAATGATGAGAACATTGAACTTGAGCCGGATATCCTAGAGAGTGAAGTCAGAAAGGCCCTAAAAAGCACTGCAAACAACAAAGCCAGTAGAGATGATAGTATCCCAGCTGAATTTTTCAAAGTCCTAAAAGATGTTGGAATCAAATTATTGCATTCTATATGCCAGCAGATTTGGAAAACACAACAATGGCCACAGGATTGGAAAAGATCAGTATATGTTCCAATCCCAAAGAAGGGTAATGCCAAATATTGTTCAAATTATTGAACAATTGCACTCATCCCACACGATTATGCTCAAGATAATACAGGATAGACTTCAGCTGCACATGGAGAGAGAATTAACAGAAGTGCAGGCTGGGTTCCGAAGAGGCAGGGGAAAGTTCGGTTTCACTTACCAGTGATAACTTTCGTTCTTCGAGTATATAGTTTGTGAATACACACTCATGGGTTATGCGCCTGCGCAGAACGGCCGATCGGAGGCTTGAAAAGCTATTGGTCAAAAGTTTTGGCGGTAAGACCGCCCACCGTACCGCCCACCCTGAGGCGCCCGCGCGCCATTTTACCTCAGTTCCATACTTAAGCCAAGCACAGGATAAACCAATTGATCTCATCCGTGCAGCTCAAGAGGGGAGGCAGGGTGGGTAGTGTGTATTCACAAACTATATACTTGAAGAACGAAAGTTATCACTGGTAAGTGAAACCGAACTTTCTCCTTCGTATAGTTTGTGAATCCACACTCATGGGAGATTAGCAAGCTCACACTTACTTGGTCGGTGGGCAGTCGGATGAGATGATCCCACGATGAAGATGATGACGGTCAGGCAGGGTGAACTGTCAAGGGCGATGGGCCCGGAGCCCCTGAGTGAGGACGACACGGCCAAGCCTGGCATCCGCAGTGGCTCTGGTGTCCACCCTGTAGTGCTGGACAAATGTAGAAGGTCTGGACCAGGTGGCAGCCTTACAGATGTCCTCAAGCGGTGTGCCCTCCAGAAAGGCCGTGGATGTTGCAACCGCTCTGGTAGAGTGCGCCCTGACATGCGGTGGAGGGGGCAGCGATGCCGACTCGTAGGCCAAGTAGATGGTAGAGGTGATCCATTTGGAGAACCGCTGCGCAGAGATGGGTTCACCTTTGGATTTGCCCCCATACGCCACGAAAAGGCGTTGCGACTTCCTGAACTCCCTTGTCCTGCTGGTGTAAAACAATAAAGCTCGTTTGACATCCAGCGTGTGCCAAGTCCTTTCTTGGGCGTTAGTGGGGTTCTGGAAGAATGTAGGCAAGGAGATAGTCTGTGCCATATGAAACTGGGAGACCACCTTGGGAAGAAAGGTGATGTCCGCTTGGAGTACCACACGGTCATTGAAGAATTGAAGAAAGGGTGCGTCTGCCCGCAGAGCAACCAGCTCACCAGCTTGTCGGGCAGACGTGATGGCCACAAGAAAAGCCGTCTTCCAAGTGAGGAGACGAGCATCCGCGGTAGCCATGGGCTTGAAGGGAGTCCTGGTGAGCGCGTTGAGGACGGTAGAGAGTGACCATTGGGCCGTCGGAGTCCTGACTGGGGGGAAGGCGTTGCGTAGCCCCTTGAGGAAACGTTTCACCGTTTGGTCTCGGAAAGCGCCAGAAGCGGGTGAGCCGGACGGCGAGTGAGCCACCACCCCAGCGAGGTGTACCCGGATGGAGGTGATGCTGAGGCCAGACTCCGCCAGATGGAGGAGGTAGGTCAATATGTCCTGCAGTCCCACCCGTGAGAGGGACGTCTGCTGGGATGCCAGGAAAGCACAAAAACGTCTGTTCTTGGAAGCGTAGGACTTCCTTGTGGAAGGGCGCCTGGCTAGTTCCAGGATCCTGGACAGTCTGGGGTTATCCTCCAAGCGGTGAGGTGGAGGCTGGGCAGGTCCAAGTGGTGAAGCTGGCCCTGCTCCATTTGGAGGAGCGTCGGTGACTCCGGCAGCGTGCGATACTGAGATGACATGCGCAACAGCAGCGGAAACCATGGTTGGCGAGGCCATGCTGGGGCCACTAGGATGGCCCTGGTCCTGTGCTGAAGCATTCTGGTGAGAACCTTCTGGATCAGAGGAAACAGAGGAAAAGCGTAGAAATAGTCCTGATCCAACCGTTTCATGAAGGCATCGCCTTCGGAGTTCACGCCGATGCCCGCCCTGGAGCAGTACCTGTGGCATTTCGTGTTGGACTCCAATGCGAAAAGGTCGATGTTCGGAGTCCCCCAGGCCTCGCAAAGCGACTGGAAAACCTCGTCGTTCAGTTCCCATTCGTGGGTCGTCGAGGTGAGGCGGCTGAGATGGTCGGCCAGGACATTCAGCTTGCCCTGAATGTGCTCTCCAATCGGGAAAATGTGCCGCTCCAGGCACCACTCCCAGAGTTGCACAGCGAGGTAAAGAAGGGTGGTGGACCGTGTTCCTCCCTGCTTGTTCAGATACGCCACAGCCGTGGTGTTGTCCGATGTCACTTGGACCGCCTTGCCCATGAGCAGGCTCTCGAAGGAACGGAGGGCCTTCCAAATGGCCAGTAGCTCCAAGTAGTTGATATGGTGCACCATCTCCTGCGGCGACCAAGGGTTGTTGACCGTGAGAGTCCCGCAGGCAGCCCCCCAGCCGAGGTTGCTTGCGTCGGTCAATATTTGCAACGAGGGTTGCGGGGGGTAAAAGCTCTTCCCAGTTGTAACGTTGAGTGGCGTCGTCCACCATAACAGCTCCGCAGCTCCGGAGACGGAGTTAGCCGTTTGGACTGACTCTCCCGGAGCGCGTCGAACTCGTGCAGCAGCCACGACTGTAGTGACCGGAACTTTAACTTGCCGTGGGGGACCACAGCCGTCGTTGAGGCCATAAGGCCTAGCAGTCTTTGAGCCTTCTCCGCTCGGACGCACGGTTTGGTGCGAAAATCGTTCACCCCTTGCGCGATGTCCTGCAAGCATTTCTGGGGTGCAAAGGCTCTGGTGGCAAGCGAGTCGAGTACCGCTCCGATGTACTCGACGCGTTGAGAGGGAATCAGCTTCGATTTGGTGAAGTTGATCCTGAAGCCGAGACTCTCCATGAGGTGGACCGTGAATTGCGTGTCCCGAATGGCCAACGAACTGGTGGGAGACACGATCAGCCAGTCGTCGATGTATGGGAACACCCTGATCCCCCGCTGGCGAAGGAAGGCAGCCACCGGAGCCATGCATTTGGTGAAGACTCGCAGTGCCGTGGCCAGACCGAACGGTAGACACCGGTACTGGTACACTGAAGTGCCGATGCGGAATCGGAGAAACCTTCGGTGCTCCTCGAGGATGGAGATATGGAAATAAGCGTCCTTGAGGTCTATGACTGTGAACCAGTCCCCCTTGTTGATGAGGGGAAGGAAGGTCTGCAGGGTCACCATCTGGAACTTCCTGGTGTGGATGCACTTGTTGAGGCGGCGCAGGTCCAGAATCGGGCGAAGTCCTCCGTCCTTCTTCTGAACCACGAAGTACCTCGAGTAGAAGCTGTTGTCCCAATTGGGCGGTGCCACCCGCTCGATGGCTCCCTTGGACAGAAGAGTTGATATTTCCTCTTCCAAATGGGGAGACGAGCTGGTGACACGATGTCTTCCTACCCGAGGCGCTCGCACGAACTCGATGGCATAGCCAGAGGACAAGATCTTTAAGACCCACCGGTCATCCGTGATGCCTGACCATACCTGGAGGAAGTTCCGGAGGGGGAGGTATGGGATGTGGAGCGAGAGAGACTCGGCCGTCGCAGCTTCAAACGCGCAACTTGGACTTAGCGTCCGAACGCTTGCCGTGCCCATAGGGCTGGTAGTGGGGCTTGTGCTGGCGCCGTTGCTTGAAGGAGCCAGACCATGGCTGTTCCACGGGGCCACCCTGTTGTTGCGGGTTCCCCTGGTACCGCCGCGTGAAGGGCTGGAATCTCGGCCCGGCAGCCGGAGCCGGCGTGGTGAGCCCCAGGAACTTGGCGGTGGAGTTGGTCTGCCGCATTTCATTGAGGACTTTGTCCGTGTCCTGCCCGAAGAGGCCCTGCCCGTCGAAAGGAAACTCCTCAATGAGCTTCTTCATAGCATCATCGAGGGAGGTGCCCCTAAGCCAGGCGTGGCGACGGAGCAGGATGGCAGACGCCATGTCCTTCGCCGCATAGTCATTGATATGCCTGGCTGTTCTCATCTGTTGCTCAGCCAGGAAATCGCCCTCGGATGCCAGCGCGTCGATCCATTTCTGGGCGTCGGCGGGCAACTTCGCCGTTTCGGTCTTCACCTGCTCCCAGAGGTGAGACTGGTACAGGCCCATAGCAGCCGAGTAGTTGGCGGCGCGGAGAAAGAGGGAACCGGTTGCGTAGAATTTACGGCCCACCGCGTCCAGCTTCTTCCCTTCCGGGGTCGAAGGCACCGGGAACCCGCTGGTGGCCGTCCTGTGTTGAAAGGCCTTGACCACTAGGGAATTTGGCAGGGGGTGCGCCTGCAGGAACTCGACGTTCTCATCCAGGACTCTATACATGCCGTCGAGCCTGGACGAAACGGAGTGTGCTGACACCGGCTTCCTCCATGTCGCCTTCGCCGACGTCAACATGGATGGCAGCATGGTGATGTGTACCGGCCGTACCGCCCGTCTGTCCAGCTTGGCGGTCATTTGGTCTTCACATTCCAGTGGTGGCTGGTCCACCTTCAGGTTCAGAGCGGTGCCGAGCCGTGTCAGCATGGCCGTAAGCGAGCGTTGATCCTCACCACGCGGTGGGTCAACTGCGCCGATGGCCTGGTCCGGCGTCCTCTCGGCGTCGACGTCTCCCTCGTCCTCCTCCGAAGAGGCGCTGGAGTCATCGGAGGACGAGGGAGGAACTCTTACATCCACGTCGGGACCGCGCCAGTACGGCCTGGGCGGGCCGGCGGGATGGGAGTCCACCGCATCAACGTCTGGACCAACCCGCGACGATGTGGGTGGGCCAGCGGAGCGGATACTCGACCCTCGGGAGGTCGGAGGGGCCACAGCAGGGCCAACATCCCTGGGGCTTGCGGTGGTCAGAACCGGAGCCGCAGAGGCCGCAGGCATGGAGGTCTTGAACTGGCTGGCGAAAGTCTGAGCCATGACCTCAAACATCCCTTTCAGGAGCTCCATCTGGGCAGGATCCGGCATCGTCGGGAGCGACGAAACGGTGGCCGACGAAACGGTGGCTGGTAGAGTCGGCGACGAAACGGTGGCCGGCATGGTAATTGCCGCTTCGTCGAGCGTTGGAGTCCTGGGCCTAGGGGAGACGGAGGCCTGTCTCGCAGGCGAACGGGCCCTTCCACGAGGCGGTGACGGGAGCACCTGAAGTGGGCGAGCTGGAGCCCCAGCCCTGCGTCCTTTTTCAGGCGATCCCGAGGAGGATCGTCCTCCCCAGATGGAAGACCCAGGCGACGGACATCTTGCGACCGAATATGGCGGCGAAGGTCCCGGAGAAACAGGGGTGCGCGGAGTAGGTGGGAGCGATCGCCTCTTCTCCGACCCGTGTTTCTTCTTCTTCTCCCCGTTCTTGTCCCTCTTCTTCTTCTTCTTGATGGGAAGAGCGGAAGAAGAAGCCGAAGGTGGAGGAGGCTGAGAGACACTAGCCGAGGTAGAGGCGGCCGCGACGGGAGCCAGAGAGAGTTCCATCAGGTGGGCTTTGAGCCGGTAGCTCCGGTTCTGCACTGCCAGACGGGTAAATTTCTTGCAGTGAGGGCAAGACTGGCTCTGATGAGACTCTCCGAGGCAGAAAAGGCAGAGGCTATGCCCGTCGGACGCCGGACACTTTTTCAGGCAAGCTGAACACTGTTTGAAGGCCGCGGCCATCAAAGAAAAAATTCTTCCAGCGGAAGTTTCTGGAACGCTGTTACCCCGAAGGGCTGGCCAGCCGCCACCCCCTTGAGGGGGGAAACGGTGACCGAAGCGAGTAGGTAACTGAGTCCACCAGAAGGAAGAAACAGCACCGGGGTGGCGATCCTGCCCGAAGGACAAGATCACCGCAAAAATTTTAAGGTTTGCTAAAAAGACTTTCCCTCAGAAGGGCGAAAAAATTGAGGAAGCTCTCAACGATCGTCCTGCTGCTACGGCGGAAAGAAGAGAACTGAGGTAAAATGGCGCGCGGGCGCCTCAGGGTGGGCGGTACGGTGGGCAGTCTTACCGCCAAAACATTTGACCAATAGCTTTTCAAGCCTCCGATCGGCCGTTCTGCGCAGGCGCATAACCCATGAGTGTGGATTCACAAACTATACGAAGGAGAACTAGAGATCACATTGCCCACATACGTTGGATCATGAAGAAAACAAAGGAATATCAGAAACAAGTCTACTTCTTCAAGGCCTTTGACTGTGTGGACCACAACAAAATGTGGCAAGTAATTAAAGAGATGGGAATACCAGAACACCTTATATGCCTCATGAGAAATCTGTACAAGAGTCAAGAAGCAACAGTTAGGACAGAATATGGAATGATGGATTGGTTTGGAATCGGAAAAGGAGTAAGACAAGGCTGCATTGTCACCCTGTTTATTCAACTTATACACAGAGCACATAATGTGCAATGCAGGGTTGGACGAATCACAAGTTGGGATCAAAATTGCTGGGAGAAACATCAACAACTTGAGATTACGCAGATGATACCACCCTAATGTCAGAAAGTGAGGAAGACCTAAAGAAGTTCCTGATTGGGTTGAAAGAAGAGAATGCAAAGGCTGGCTTGAGATTCAACATCAAGAAAACCAAGATAATGACAACAGGTCCTATCAGTCCCTGTTAAACAGATGGGGAAGAAGTAGAAGCAGTGACAGATTTTACTTTCTTAGGATCAAAGCACTGGAGATGGTGATTGCAGCCATGAAATAAAAAGGCGACTGATGCTTGGGAGACAAGCTATGAGAAACCGGTGGAACATAGTTAAAAGCAGAGGCATCACCCTGCAAGCAAAAATTCACATAGTCAAAGCAATGGTATTCCCGGTGTTAATGCATGGTTGTGAGAGCTGGACCATTAGGAAAGCTAAGTGCAGAAGAATAGATGCCTTTGAAATGTGGTGTTGGTGGAGAGTTTTGAGTGTCTCCTGGACAGCAAGGAGAACAAATAAGTCAATCGTAAAAGAAATCAACCCTGACAGCTCATTAGAAGGTCAAATAGTAAAGATGAAGCTAAAGTACTTTGGGCATCAAATGAGAAGAGAGGATTCACTTGAGAAGGCCTTGATGCTAGGAAAGGTGGAGGGCAAAAGAAGAAGGGGGCGGCCAAAATGAGATGGCTAGATGGTATTGTAGATGCAATGGGCACAGAGCTGGGCAGGCTGAGGAAGATGGTGGAGGACATTGCCTTGCATGCAATGGTTCATAGGGTTGCAAAGGGTGGGAATCGACTGTGTGACTGAACAACACTTCATGAGCATTCAAAGAGGGATGCAGGGAAATGCCCCCCTCCTGTTTCATTCTTGGCCTTGGGTGTTCTTTCTGCAGTCATGGATTTGACTCTTGACCACTGAAAAAAATGGGGGGGGGGGGCGATTGGGAAGAAAGGAGTGCTGGTCCAGTTCCCTCACAGTCCCATTCATCTGAACAGAAGAGTAGAAGGTTGAACACAGGAAATATTTTTTCTCCCCTCTGTACTGACTAATACCAATCCATGTGATCTGACCAGACAACTGTTTAATTCCAGGATTTTGTATTTCAGCTTCAGAATGAACACGTGTCTTCTTTATTGGACAGTGACTATTATTAAGTTGTTGGGAAATCTGTAGTTTTCCAGATATTGCTGGATTCTAGGTCCCATCAGACCTAACCCTCACAGCTAATGTTTAGAAATGATGGATAGCTAAGCAATTCCTTGAGGGACAAAAATTGTCACCCTGCTTTATGGCAATTGCCATATACCAGAATTTCGATATTCTGACTGTGACTTAGGGATAAAAATGCCTCAGTTTAGTGCAGGAGTACATTTCTTTCCCCCAATTAATAGTGTTTGGTTGCCATTTTCCAACCGGAAGAGTTTTATTTGATTTACTTAACAAATGCATCAGCTAAAAGTACACTTGATAGGGTAGGGCTTCAGGTCCTCTGGATTTATAGAACTTCAAGAGACTCTGAGGTTCAGTGACTGAGAGCATACAAACTCAGCCTGGAAATGATTTTTGCGAAGCTTTTTCCTTGATCTTGTTTGAACTTGGGACTTTCAGTCCAGAGCACACAACACATTTGCTGTGAATAGCTTACCATTGGTTAGTCATGCATGATCTGTGGATGTTGATTTAGCACAGCTTTAATTGATTCTTATCACCAGAGAGCATTTTTTTCCTCCAAACCACTGAGAAAGGGGTTGGGAAAGAAGCAGAGGATAGATCATTAACTTCATTGGAATGAAGGAGAAATAGATGATCGATTCTTCATTTTGAGAACACATTCAATCATGTGAATACATTCTCTCCCTCAGCACAAAAGGGTGTGTGTGTGGGGGGGGGGGGGGAAGAGATTTAACAAATTAATATATCTATTTTGAGCTATATCTGTAATTGCAATCCACATAGAACTCTCTTTTTGAACATTTTCCATAGGTCAAGGTGTACAGTAAAACCCCTACTTACGCAAAAAGTCAGTTCTGTAGGCTTTTGCTTAAATCGTTTTTTATGTAACTTGAAGCAAACTCATAGGAAAAATAATTTTTCTACGTAACTCAAAGCAAACCCACAGGGAAATGAATTTTTATGTAACTCGAAGCAAACCCATAGCAAAAATGAATTTTTATGTAACTCGAAGCAAACCCATAGAAAATGTTATGTAAATTTACGTAAATTGGGACATGGTTTTAAGCATGTAAGTTGAATTTTATGTAACTTGGGGTATTTGTAAGTTGGGGTTTTACTATATTGTTATAGATCCCTGGTGGCTAACCTTGGCACTCCAGGTGTTCTTGGACTTCAATTACCAAAAGCCCTGATCAAGATTTCTGGGAATTGAAGTCCAAGAACAGCTGGAGTGCCAAGGTTAGCCATAACTGTTACAGAACCGACAAAAATTGCTTTTTTTAATTTATTTAAATTTTTATTAATTTTTTAAAGCATAAGACATAAAACAAACATTTTATACATAACAAAGAAAATAAAAAGAATTAATAAAGATAAAATCATAATATAAAAATTAAGACAGACTGTATATTACATACACTTACAAACTACATCACCCTGGTGCTATATACATTGTCCTAGGAGGTTGTGGGATCTCCCATTCATTTCTATTGTTCCCAAAATTTCATTTGGTCTGGTGTCAATTTTTTTATTCCGTCTCTTGTCAATGAGTATTCCACAAATTTTCGCCATATTTTCCAAAATCTACTTTCTTTTATTATACCTTTCTTAAGGTTTAGTTCCCATGTTAGTTTTTCATTCAATGCGAGATCCCACATCTGCCCGTACCAATCCTGCACTTTTAACATTATATCACTTTTCCAATTTTTTGCAATGCACATTCTTGCCATTACTAACATCATAGACAACAACTCTTTCTTATCGTTATCTATTTTAATATTCTCAACATCTGTCAGTAAGGTGGTATCTGGCCCCAATCTGAGACGTACTCCCATAATTTTCCCTATCTCGATCTCAATTTTTGTCCAAAAGTTTTCTACCTCTTTACATTCATACCACATATGAACATATGTGCCCAAACTGTTTTTACATCTCCAGCACATTTTATTGTTCTTCTTATCCATCTGGTGCAGTCTCACGGGTGTCAGGTACCACCTCCATAACATTTTAAAATTGTGTTCCTTTATTCTGACCGATAGGGATCTCATAATTCTTTTTTTCCATTTATTTTGCCATTCCTTTTCCGTTATTTTCAAGTTCAAGTCCTGTTCCCATATATGTCTTAATGTTTCTTGTGGGTTGCTTTCTGTGTTTACTATTTTATAAATTTTACTAACCAACCCTTTAATACCAATTTCCTCTTTCCTAATTTTCCAAACTAGTTCCTCAAATTCCGTCCTGTCTCTTTCTAAGCTTCGTTCCCTCCAGTATTTATTATTCCACTTATTCACCATAATTATCTGAAACCAATTCAACTTCATCTGGGTATATAACTCTCTTTTCCTCCCATCATCTTTACAGACTCGTATCCAATCTTTCAATAGGAGAACCCTATTTGTCAGCAAAATTTCCTTGATCTCGTTATCCAATTTTATTGGGAAGTTGTTCAAGTCTTCTATTTCAATTATCGGTGAGATGTTTGGGGCCAGTTTCATTTTAACTTTCTTCCATACTCCCAACATAGATCTCATCATTCTGTTTTTAACCGATATTTTTCCTATTTCCTTGTCTAAGAAAAGACTCTTACCAACTTCCTTTACTTCCTTCATCTCGATTTCCTCCCAGATAACCGACTCCTTCATCAATATCTTAACTACGTTCTTTATCTGGAAGGCTTTATAATAATTCTTTAAATTAGGCATTCCTAATCCACCTTCTTTTTGAGGTAAATACCACATTTTCTTTAGAATTCTAGGTCTACGTCCCCCATTACAATAACTATCAAATAGTTTTTGAAATTCCTCAATATCTTTATCTATCAGCTGAATTGGTAAGGCATCAAATAAAAAATTTAACTTTGGTAGTAACATCATTTTAGTCAATGCTATTCTGCCAAACCAAGACAGCTTCAGTTTTTGATATTGTGAAATTTTAGTCTTAAGTTCCTTCTTTTGTTTATCATAATTTAGTCTTTTCAGGTCCTCTAGATTATTAGATATATTTATCCCCAGGTATTTCAAGCTCCCTTTAATCTGTAATTTAAATTCATCCCTAATTTTCCTTTGCTCTTCTTTTTCAATATTATTTAAAATCAATTCTGATTTTTCCCAATTTACCTTCAGACCTGTAATTTGTTCAAAATCCTTTAGATGCTTTTGAATCCTTTCCATGGTTCTTCTGGGGTGTTTCATGATTAACAAAGTATCGTCTGCATATAAACTAATTTTATTTTCCAATATTCCTTCTATGTTTTTGTCTTCTCTTATTATGTTGGCTAATATTTCCATCGCCATAATAAATAGTATTGGAGATAGGGGACATCCTTGCCTTGTTCCTGCCTCTAATCTTAATTCTTCTGTTAAACCATCATTAACCCTGATTTTAGCGTATCCTTGTTGGTACAGTTGTTCTATTGTCTTTATAAACCTATTACCGAATCCATAACTCTTAATTATCTCGATAATTGTTACCCATTGTACAGAATCAAATGCTTTAAAAATATCTAATGAAAGTATGCCTACTTTCTCTTTATTTTGTCTTGCCACATCTATTAAATTTAGTACTCGCCTTACTAAATCAGCCATATGTCTCCCTTTCACAAAACCGGCCTGGTCTTTATTTATATATTTATCCATAAAACTATTCAATCTATTTGCCAATATAGCCGTAAAAATCTTAGCGTCTTGGTTTATCAGGGAGATAGGTCTATATGATTCTACTTTTTCTAAATCTTTTCCCGGTTTTGGTAATAAAACAATTATTGTTCTGTACCACGATGCAGGTACCTGTTCCCCTTTAAGAATACTATTATAGATTTTTAACAATTTCGGGATTACTATATCCTTAAATTCTTTATAGAACTCAGCAGGTAATCCATCCTCACCGGGTGCTTTATCTACTTTCAATTTATTTATTACTTTTTTAATCTCTTTTTCAGTTATTAATTCTTCCATTCTTTGTTTATGCTCTTGACTTATTTTATTTTTGATTTGCATTTCCAATCTATCTTTTAATTTGTCTAGGTTTATCTTCTTTTTAGAGTATAGGGCTTGATAGAATTCTCTGACCACCTTACATTTGTCTTTGGTCTTATTATGCCTTATACCCTCCTTATCCACTAATATCCCTATTTCTCTTCTGCCTCTCTTTTCTTTAGCCGCTCTTGCCAACATTTTTGAGTTTTTACTACTATATTCAAAATATTCTCTTTTTAAATATGTTAGGTCTCTTTTTACCTTTTCCATGTCATTTCCAATTAATTCTTTCCTTAATCCCTGTATCTTTTCATATACTTTTCTATCCTTAGTTATTGCATGTATCTCCTGTAACCTTTTAATCTCTTTTTCTGTTTCTTCTTGCTTACTTTTTAACTGTTTATTTCTAATACTTGCCAACCTAATACTTTCACCCCTAAATATCGCTTTCATGGTATCCCATACGGTACCAATTCGTACTTCCCCTGTATCATTCCACTTCCAATTTTCTTCCCATTTTTCTACCATTTGATCTTTACTTTTTTTATCTCTAAACAGTCTGGCGTTATATCTCCAATTTTTCGGGCTCTTTATAGCATCTATTTTCAATTCCAACAATACTTTTGCATGGTCCGATTCTTTAAATATTCCAATTTCTATACCATCTAAGTTACTTATCAAATTATCCGTGACAAATATATAATCTATTCTGGAATATGTATTGTACACTTGTGAAAAATATGTATAGGCCCTTTCCTGTCCTTTGAGTACCCTCCATGTATCTTTCAGCCCCAAGGATTTCAACCAATTATTTAACACAAACGTCTTATTTCCACCTACACTTCTCTTCATATTCGTGCTATCTATATTTGATCCTACTAAATTAAAATATCCCCCTACAATCATTTTTGTTGTTTTTTCCTTCTCTAATATTCGGTATATCTTATTTAAAAACCTGTTTTGATGTTCATTTGGCACATACAAATTCACCAGCGTTATTTCCTCTTCTTCTATTTTCCCCTTTATTATCAAGTATCTACCTTCTGGGTCTGATATACTTTTTATCATCTCGAATCCCGCTCTATTTGATATCAAAGTTGCGACCCCCCTAGCCTTTGAGGAACCATATGCTTTTTCGTAAACTTGTGTCCATCCTAAAAATAATTTATTAGTTTTTTCTGAATTCTGATGGGTCTCCTGAAGAAAAATTATATCCGGTCTATCTTTTCTGAGTGCCGCTTCCAACCTCCTTCTCTTCACTTGACAACCAGTACCTTTCACGTTCCATGTTAATACTTTTACATCCTTCATCTATTATGTATCTCCCACTCTTTTTTTACAGTTCCCACTTCCTCCTACGGGCATGTGATCAACATATAACATTTCCTTCACCTTATACAAAAAAATAATAGTTATAATAAAAAAAGAAAAAACATCTAAAAGAAAAAATACACTAAACAATCTACTACTCTCCCTCCCCATTTCTTTTTTTTTTTTTACAAATGGCCTCCGAAATTCAGAGGGGGGAGGGGGGGTGCAGTCATACATAGGGGTCTGGATTGGGCCTGAACCTACTCCCCGTCCGGAGCTATTCCTCCTTCCGCCCCTTTTGGCATATTCTCATTTCCATTGCTATCCCTTCTTCTATAACCACCAGATATAATCAATTCTTCCTTCAAGTCAAACCACTCTTTAGTTCCTGCTTCCAATAATTTGGTATCTGTCATTACGTCCAAGACATTAATATCTTCATTAATTAAATATCTTCTTCCCAAATAAAAAAAACTTAATTGTCTTGGAAATTTCCAATTGTATCTTATTCCCCTTTCCTGGAATCTTTTTGTGATTGGCTTCATCGACTGTCTCCAAAAACGATCCTCCATTGGAATGTCATTGTATACTTCAATATCATGGCCTTCTACTTTTAAAACCTCTGGTCCTTTTTCACGTATAAGCGCCATTAACCTCAGTTTATCTGATACATTAGCAAATTTTAACATGACATTCCTTGACCCAGTTTTTCCCCTTCTTGAACCGAGCCTGAATACATTTACCACCTCATGCGGCGTGAAGCCATCTTCCATAGTTTCGTCAAGCCATTTCACTATTCTTTCTTTTAATTTGTCTGGTGAATTCTCTGGAAATTTTCGAATTATAACATTTGCTTTTCTTAGTTGTTCTTCTACGTTCTCCAATCTCTTTTCATGATCCCCAACCTTATTTTCTCTTTCCTTTTCTTTCCTTCTTAAGTCCATGACCTCTACTTTTATCGTTGCTTGTTCTTTTTTTATCTCTTCTTGCTCTTTTTTAATGTTCTTTGTTTCCTCTTTCATGCCTTCAATTCCCTTCATAATGTTTACTACCATATCTTGCAAATCCTGTTTCCATTCTGTTCTAAAACGAGCGAACATGTTTCCAATATTATTCCCCAGTGCATCAAATTTCTCGTTAAGGGTTTCAAATTCAGATTTTGTTCCTTCTCCTCCCCCTGTCGCCGATGTCGTTGGTGTTGTGGCCGTGGACGTAGTTACGATCGTTGTTGGTGTTGTTCCTGCTATCGCCGCTGTCGTTGACACTGTTGTCATAGCTGTTGTTGTCGTTGTTACTTTTGCTGTTGTTATCACGATTGATTTTACCGCAGATGGAGTAGGCGCCGTTGGTGATATTATTGTCTTCTGTTGCTGCTGCTGCTGTAATTGTTGTGCCATCTTTTTCACTGTCTCCTGTTCCTCCAAGTCCTTTATCTCTTGTTGCATTGCTTTTTTCATCTCTTCTTCCTCCTCATCCAATCTTGTAAGCCTCCTGAAACTTCTATCCGAGGACGTTGGTCTTTGCCCTCTTGTCCAAGCCAATTTCTTCTCCTTCTCTTTCCCTCTCCCCTGCCGTTTCATTCAAATATATTTCTAACTGCTTATTATCAATTTACATACAAAGTTTAGTCATTCAAAATTCACCATATATTTTAACTCTAACCAGTTTTATTAAACTTTCCAATTACAATACTTAACCCTTATCCCCTCCTCCCCCCTCCCTCTCTCTGTCTTATATATGCGTGTGTATTTACAACCAAATATACACACACATGTATACCCAGAGAGTCATTCAAACCTCCATGGTCCCAATTTAAATTAATTAATTTCCCTCTTATATTTTTTTTTACTTTAATATTTCCCCCCCCCCACAAAAATAAAAATAGAATAAAAATAAAAACAAAAAGGAATAAGGAAAAAGAAAAAAGAAAGGAAAAAAAACTAAAAAAAAGCAATTAAAAAATCTTATTTGAGAAAAAAATTTTTAAAATTAAAAAGCTTCGAACCAAATAAAAAAAAAGAAAAGAGAACAAAAATAACAACAGTTGAAAAAAAAATTTTTTTATCTCAAAAATTTAACTGTAGGGGGAGCCAACTTTCTATTGTAAGTTGCAAACGTTCTCCAAATCTCTTTTAAGGAGAGAAAAAGGAAGAGTCAGCAGAAATAAAAATGACACTGATGAGTTCACTTTCCTGCTCTCCAAAGTTCCAATCTACAAGCGGTTTATTTCTCAGGGAATTATGCCACAACACCTTCTTGCTTCTCTTTGTATCTCCAAAAAAAATATATATGCAGGAACAGACTTATCGTCTCTCTTCTTCTTTAAAAACCAATACTCTTAGACCAGAGCATAATAATGAGAGGGGGAGGCAATGAAAAGGGAAAAAGAAATCAAAAATCAAAAAGAAAAAAAAAAGGAAAGCAGGAAATACTGTCTTGCCCCTTTTGCTTAGCCACTTATTTGTCCGCTCCCACCGGCATAAAACATTTCAAAAGGGGGAAAAGAATAATAAAAAAAAAAATCAGTCTCTTTACTTCTCCTTTCTATTTCCCCCTTCCTCTTTATAAATCTTTACAGCTTTGCTCACCCTCAAACTTCTTCGCTTCTCCCCTTTGCTCCTTTCCAGCGCCTCGAAACTCCGTATGTCTCCGATTGGGGGGGCGGCGAGACCGAGCGGACCCGCTACGGAATCTTCTTTCAGCCCCCCAACAAGCTTACTTTTCGTTCCGACGTCCACTTATGCTTTATCCACGCTTTTAGCCACTTTTACTAGAACGCCGCTCTCCTCACGTTTCCAAAATTTCCGTTCTTCGATCAGGAGCTCTGGGGACTCGTCGCCATTACAGGTCGCCCATCCCCCCACTCTCAAGATCGAAACTCTGTCCTACCTCTTTTTCTCGGCGCTGCTTTGGGGCATCCAATATATTTTCCACTGCTAATTTTCCTTCTCTTTTTCCTAATCCATTTTTCAGCCGGTTTCAAGGACTATTTTCACTTTAAAAAAGTTACTTTCTTTTCTCTCCTTTCCGAGCGGAGAAAAGCTCGTCCCTCTCAGCCCTCCATCATGACACGCCCCCACAAAAATTGCTTTTATGGACTTCAGCTGTTCAGCTCTCCCAGTCCTGTGGTCAGCACTTATGGTAACTAGAAGGACCTAGAATTTCAATCAGAAAACGGTAACTGTGAAGGTGGGTGTCCCCAGGGCTACCAAGCAGGATCCGCACTGGCCTGCCTTGGCACTCCTTCTTAGGCCCATGGTATAGCCTTGTGTGGCCCTGGCCAAGGGAAAAGCTCCTAGTCCCTCCTACTTTTCGTTCTCAAAAGCCAGATCACGCCAAAGAAAAGGGCAAAAAATACAGGCAAGGTCTAAATGCACCTTGCAATTACCCTCTGGTAGCTGTTCTGAGTGATGGCTCTTCATCTACCCGAATGACTGAGAGCAGAAGGCTGCTGGATAAAGCACCCCAGAATGATCCAGTAAATGCCTTGGCAACCAACTTTGGCTTAGAAACAAAAAAATAATAATTGAGACACAAAAAGAAGCAGAGCAGGACGTTAAAATGAGGCTTGACAGGATGATATACACGCACACCGAAAAAGTAGTAACTACACCCAAACAAGGACTCAGGAGTGGGGGGAAAGCAGCCTGATCTCAGCAAGCCAAAATAAGGATGAAACAAAAAGAGCAAAAGAGCGGGACCTAGAAAGACCTGGTGGCTGCTTGGCAAGGTTATCGCACCAATCTTTCCCTTGCTTCTGAGTAACTACATTTCCAGGTGCTCCAGAGGATCAACCTTCAAGAAAGATTTAGTGCAGCTCAGGTCAGACAGTGATCCTGACCCACCCGGTGTTTCTGCATCAGAAGGCTAGACCCTAACCACCCCCATGCTGGCCTTGGGGAAAGATTTGTACCTCTGGTCCCCCTCCCTCTTGATGTCCTGCAGACCAATGGGATTTGGGGTGCTGGGTCATGAGTTGCTCTTATGCCCAGATACAGCCCACCCGTCTTGTTTGCGCATCTGATGTCTCAGGCTGGCAACACTGAAAGATGTGCGTACCTGGAAGCATAAAGTCATGATAGCAAGGAATATTTATTTGGCTTAAGATGCATGTATTCTTACATGAGGGCCAGGTGTATTGCAAGAAAACCAACATTTGCTCTGACTTGTCTCTGAGTCAAAGTCACAAGCCGAAGAAAGATTTATTTATGCTTTAACAGCTAAGAATTAAAGAAAGGTTAGTTCTCTGCTGCTCCCTAGTGTTAAGAAAAAAAATGTGCATTGAATTCTCACTAATAATAAAAGGTTGAAAGGGTTTTTTTTTTTTTGCAGAAGAAACTCGCTCAGGGAATGCCCAAATGAGGCTCCTTTCATGTCTCCAAGAAATGGGACAAACACAGGAGCTCAATGTGTCATACAGTAAACGGGTCTCGAACTGCAGACTTGCCATCCTTCTAGCTAACAAGGCAAACTTCAAAACGATTGAGCTCAGTGATGCACTGGAAATTTTTTTACTACCTACTCTGTCGGCTTGCCAAATCTGTGGGCAGGGCCAAATCTGTGGGCATGGCCAAACATCCTGCATTATGAGCTATGAAGGTGGGCGTGGCCTGGGGAAATTTCCACTACTGGTTCTGCAGAACCTGCTGCAGTGCATCACTGATTGAGCTGCCACCGCAGCTGAAAGTAGATAAAACCAAATATAATTCAAATAAATCTACTGAAAGTAGATAAATACAAGGTGTCCCAAAACTCGCCATTCATAGACAAACCAGCATAGCAACAGATATCTAGGAACATGTTCACCAGACATGGGGAGGAAGACTTCATGTGTGTGTAGAAAGAGATGGCCATCATAGAGAATATTTTATAACATACAATTTCCCATTTCCCCCACATGTGGTGACCTTTGAGACATCCTGTATGATTTCTTCCCTGTTGTTGCAATTATGACTAATTATAGGGACTATGCAGAGGCAGTTAAGGAATTTTTGCTGCCTGATGTAAAGGATGAGTTTAATTTAATTTAATTTAATAGTCATATTTATATATGCCGCCCACTCAGGCAGAACACGACTCAGGACGGCATTACAACAAGTTCTAAAAACACATAAAAACACTTTAAAAGACCCATATCCCACCCACCCATCCCACCCACTATAAAAAGAAGAAGAAGAGAGAGTTCTTAATTCTTTACATAAGCCAGCAGGCAGGGCCGGTGTTCCCATTCGGGCCCCACACCTGCCCTGCCAGCCAGGTCTTCAATCCTTTCCTGAAGGGCAGCAATTCTCTTTGAAGTCTTAGATCTGTTGGCAGGAGGTTCTAGAGAGTTGGTGCGGACACGGAGAAGGCCCTCCTTCGGGTGCTGGATAGATGTGCACCCCTAGCTGATGACACTATTAGAGAGCCCCTCCGGTCCGCTCTGGTTGGACGGGCAGACACTCTTGGGACGATGCGGTCTCTAAGGTATCCTGGCTCACTGCCATATAGGGCTTTAAAGGTCAAAACCAGCACCTTGAATTGCACCCGGAGACAAACTGGTAACCAGTGCAGCTCCCGAAGTAGCGGTGAGGCATGGGCACATCGCCCACATCCTATCACCACCCGGGCTGCCGCAATCTGGACCAGCTGCAGCCTCCGAATGGTCATCAAGGGCAGCCCCATGTAGAGTGCATTACAATAATCTAGTCGGGAAGTGACCAGAGCATGGGTGACCATAAGCAAGGAGCCCCGGTCCAGGAGCGTGCGCAACTGGCGAATCACCCGAAGTTGGGCAAAAGCCCTCCTGGCCACAGCCGCTACCTGTTCTTCTAGCAGCAGCCGCGAGTCCAGAAGGACCCCCAAGTTGCGCACTGGGTCTGTCTGGGGCAAAACACCCCCATCCAGTACCAAAGCTGGTAACTCCCTGGATAACACGGGGCCCCTTATCCACAGCCACTCTGTCTTGCTGGGATTCAGCCGAAGCCCATTGGTCCCCATCCAGACCCCAATGGCCTCCAGGCATCCGGATAGGATTTCAACAGCATCACTGGGGTCCCCACGGGCTGAGATGTACAACTGAATGTCATCCGCATACTGATGGTACCGCACCCCATGGGAACGAATGATCTCACCCAGTGGCTTCATGTAGATGTTAAATAGGAGAGGAGAGAGCACCGAACCCTGAGGCACCCCATACTTGAGAAGCCTAGGGCTGGACCTCTCACTCTCTAACCACACCGACTGGGTACGGCCCTCCAGAAAAGAGGAAAACCAGAACAACACGGTGCCCTGGATCCCCAGTCCTTTGAGCCGTTCCAGAAGGATACCGTGGTCGACAGTATCGAAGGCCGCTGAGAGGTCAAGAAGAGCAAGGACGGATGGATAACCCCCGTCCCGCTCCCGCCAGAGATCATCCATCAGTGCAACCAATGTCGTCTCCGTACCATACCCGGGCCTGAATCCTGATTGAAATCCAGTCTAGAAAATCCGCTTCCTCCAGGACACTCTGCAGCTGGCGCCCCACCGCCTTCTCCAAAACCTTACCCAGAAAGGGCAGGTTGGAAACCGGCCTGTAGTTGTTAAGGACAGCTGGGTCAAGGGTTATTTTCTTCAGGAGGGGGCGCACCAAAGCATGTTTTAGTGGTGCAGGAAATACCCCCTCCCGTAATACCCCCTCCATGCACACTGGAATTAATCAAACTGGTAGCCAGATCCTTCACTGGCAACTGTTCAATGCCAGTTCCTTGGCAGTTTCACATCTGACCTAGACACGAAAGAACACTTGATAGTAGTAAGGTACCTATCTGGAGTGGGCAGATTGTATGGTAGGCAAGTGATAATTACTCAATTTTTTAAAATTATTGCTGATTTTCTGTGTCTCTTCATGCTTCTCCAAGGCTCCTTAACAAGACTTTCTTTGGACCAACAAATTATTCCACTACACATACTGTACTTATATTTGTACCCTGCATTTTGCCCCTTGAAAAAGTGGTAAAACCTGGGAAATTTGATGTCCTTTCCAGTTAAGTCTGTACAGAAAAGATAATGATCCATAAAGGAATTGCACTAATCCTGTACAGTGTGCCATTTCTTCTAACTTTTTAGGTGAGTCTTGTGAAGAAAAGAGGACGTTCTTCAGAAGAATTGTATCAATCCTACACAATTTGACAACAAAACACAGCATTCTAAAAATATTAAGAAGAAATTATCACAAAAATTCTAGAAATTATAGCCTTGGTTGGCACATGTATTAGGGAGTTTTTACATGTTGTGAGCGTATATTAGGGATGTGACTCTTGCCACCTTGGGCTATGTGAGGTGGAAAAAAAAACTTTCACTTTTTACAAGATTTTTCTCTGTACAGTACTCCTGAAATCCCACCCACCCACCCCAAAAAAAATCTAGAATCCTGGCTATGGCCCTGATTGTGACACTTTATTAATTTAGCCCAATCAAAATTAGCAAGTCACATTCTGCATCAAACTTATTTAGCGATACTGTAGTGTACAAAAGTTCAGACTCTCCTTATACTGAAGGTTGCTAACCTATTTACAAAAAACTGAGACTTCCTATCATCAGAAGAATACAAGCTTCCCAGATTAGTGGACATGTCTCATAAATAAGGTCATTATATCAGTGTGTATTTCTGCCTTGTACTCTTGACAAGCTGTGATTAAAAGCTGCTGACATCCAAAGCAATATCAAGTTTTTAAAAACTCCATAACAAAACCTCCAATTATTACACTCTCAACCTCTCTTGAAGACCTGATAATTTATAAATTTTCTTACCAACAGCCATGCAGATTGCAATTGTAATCACCTGTATGCTGAGCAACTGCTATTACTCGTCACAACCTCTGTAAGAATTGGGAATACCATAACCAACTAAAACCTAACAAATTTAATCTCTGCAGACTGCGATACCTGGTAAACTGAGTTTGGTAGAATCGACCTCATACATCCTCTGACAACTGGGGGAGGGATCACAAAACCACTAAACATTTTAAATTTTATTTGATCACCACAGGTAGCTTCACATTTATTAAACTAAGTTTGCATTTGGACACAACAGCAGTAATAAAATATCTGTACACTACATTTGTTACAAATATAGAGAATATTTCAAGTAGCTGTCCATACTGTAAGGTAGGAATAATACATTCTAAGGTGTTAGCACATACAAGACAAATAAATCAACACTGTGACTGCTTCCAGTTCTCACACTTTATATCGGCTGGCTCTACAAAATGTCTGTAATTAATTAACGATACTTAAAAATAGGTTCTCTATGTTGCAGAGCTATCAACTTTTTAAGAGTATCTGAAGGAAGTTCTTAACCTCATTCTCAGACCAAGTAAAAGCTGCTTTGTTTCCTGTATTTGTTTGGTTAACAGCTGCATTCTCTACTTCCTTGAACATTTTCTAGGCCAACAGGCAAGAGTTCATTACAGCAGCACAAAATGGAAAGCCACAACTTTGTCCTTAAGAGATTTTTTCCATTTTCCATCACATTAAAAAGGGGGTTATGTTGTTTTGAGAAGAGGGGGTTGTATCAAAAAATGTGAAGTTACTACAATAACAGACAAAGCCACCTGCTACTGTAAAAATCCTAACATTTCCCATTACAATAGAAATGTCATGTCTGGTTATTTTCCCAGCTGGATATAAAAGTTGCAGAACCTTATGAAATTGTACAGTAGAGCTATAAATTCTCCTTTGAACCTTTCCATTGTGAAAAGAGGACTGTTTCGAGCAAAGTGTTGTTTTAATCCTGATTTTGTGCTGTTCATAGCCACAAATAACTGCAACTTTGTCCTTATACTATTTTACCATATTTTTGGACCGTAAGACGCACACCCAGTTTTCAGAGCAGGAAAACAAAAAAATATTTAATACTGTATTTTGCACCAGCAACCAGTGGTGGCGCTGCAGGGGAAATGGGCAGGCCAGGCCAATTGCACTGAGGAAGGAAGTGATACTCTAGCCTAGCCTCTTGCTCTCCTTTCAACCAGAAAGCATGTTTTCCCCCTCCATTTTGTCCGCGTGGAGTAGAGACAAAGGCATCAAGGTAAGTGAAACCCTTTCTTTTTAAGCACAGGTTTGGTTTCCTACTTAAATGCATTGGGAATATACAAACAGAAAACGTTTGAATACAAGAAATTTATTTCCAATGCATTTAAATGGGAAATTGCGATTTTCACCCTCTAGTGGTCACTTGTTTTTCATGGTTTTTCCCCCTGCCCCGAACAGCTGAGAGGCGGCAGTAGTAGTCTTCAGCCAGCTGCGGCTCTTGTAAAGTATCCTTTTACCACAGCCACAGCTGGCTGAAGACCAGCATTTGGACTATAAGGCACACCCTCATTTTCTCCCCACTTTTGGGGGAGAAAAAGTGCATCTTATGGTCAAAAAATACGGTACTTATTGATGATTAATAAAGCTAACTCAGAATGAGCGCAATGCTTTCTCAAACAGATATTGACATCATTCTGAAGGCCTTCTTTGCTCTCAGTATTGCCAGCATCCGCATCATGATTATGGTGTTGTTAGGAATAGAAAGGACTGCAGTGGCTCAAGTGGCTAAGATGCTGACTGGGAGGCGAAAGGTCAGCAGTTCAATTCCCGAGTACTGCAGGATGGAATGAGCTCCTGTCTTTGTCCCAGCTCCTGCCAACCTAGCAGTTTGAAAACAAGAAATTGTAAGTAGATAAATAGGGACTACTTCGGTGGGAAGGTAACAGCGTCTAGTGTCTAGTCATGCCTGCCACATGGCCACGGAAACGTCTGCAGAAGCAGACAGCACTGGCTCTTCGGCTTTGAAACAGAGATGAGCACTGAACCCTAGAGTCGGATACAACTGGCTTTCGAGCAAGGGAAACCTTTACCTAGGAATGAAGCAAGCATTAGTATGTACTGTTCAGGACTTCAACCGCTTTGCAACTGAGCACTGCTGCAACTGCCTGAGGGGAGTTTCTCTCAAACAGTGTAAAGGCCTGCAGCCTATGTCCCTTAACTGAGGGCTTATGTCTGAGAAGCCTGTTTTGGACGGTGCCATCAGTAGCTTCTGCTTCTCCCTCATTTATTTTCTGAGACGTCAGAATGAATTAGCCACAATTAGCTGTAGCACGTTATGCAAACTTTAGCTGAATACCAACAGGTTTCTAGCCACTTCACTTTAAGAATTATACTTTGCAATAATGAGTGCAGTGATTAAGGACAATAAACAATTACATAGAATAAAAACAGCAGACACAGACAGTTCTCTGAAATTCACTCTGCATGTACACTCCTTGTTTTAGAAGGTGACAGAAGTTACATTTTTTAAAACTATAATCTAAAACTGTAGCTACATTTTACATAAATCTCTGAATTGCAGAATTCACAGTTTCTTAGCCCAGCTATCATAATAAAAACATCAGGTGAGAGGGCTGGGAGGAATTGAGAACTACCTCAAACTATCTGAGTTCGAGGGTTGTTTTTTTAAAACTATGATTTCTGATCTAATACAACCTCTTTCTGTATGGTAAAAAACAGAATTAATACTCCATGTTAATCTGAACTACTATGAGAGTTAGAAAAATCTGTCAATTTTGCTTTCTCTCATATTCCTGAATATGAAAAAATCTGTGAATCTTAGTTAATTCTTCCAACATAAACGGAAACAATATTCTACCGCATTTTGCAAACTATGTTCCACGGAACTCCAGTGGACCTCAATTCCCAGAAGCCTAAGTCAATACATTAGTTAATCAGTGCTTTGGGAAATTGACTTAGGCTTCTGGGAATTTAAGCCCATAAACCAAAGTTTAGGAAACACTGTATCCATTTGCATTGCCCACATTCATCAGGTACAGCAAACCAGAGCTTAGAAAGGTATATGATGTGCATGCCCAACAGTGTTACAGATTTTAAACTCCTCAGAATAACTTTCAAATCCCTCAGGTTTTGGATTATCCCATAGCTGAATCTTTTTACAAATGTTTACAACATCTATACCTATAAATCTGTGCATTAACCATTGGAATGTGACAAAGGATGTTGCAACAGGCCCCATTGGCCCCAACCGAGCCTCCCTGCACTCACCCGAACTGGGTTCGCAGGTAACTGTCGGGTTGAGAAATGTGGCAGTGGGGCAGGAGCCCCCCCCCCCGAACGTGAACAAAGAAAAAGGACTTCAATTCCCAGCGTCCTTTGCACTGTGCAACCCCTCAGCCAATCCGGCTGAGGGATACGAGCACAGAGGAGGCTGGGAATGTGCGCTTTTTTAAAAAAAACGGTGGGAGCCGGAGGGAAAGACTTTGAAAGACCCAGCTGGAGGGAGCCAGGAAAAGATAAGGGTCAGGTAAGCGTTAGGGGGTGGGTGAGGGAGGAAATGAAAGGTGCTGGGTCCAGAAGGGTTGGGGGGACAGACCCCTTTTGTCCCCCCAATCCTACCAAACCCAGGGGACCAGGGAGAGGAGATCGAATACAACCCCCCACACACACACACACATACACTCCATTTTAAAAGAGAAGAAACCACTTGGTTTCTTCTCTTTAAAAACGGAGTGGTTTTTTTTTGGGGGGGGGAGACGATCCCTTATCTGCTGGGTCCCCTGGCTCTGGAAGGGTTGGGGGGACAGACCCCTTTTGTCCCCCCAACCCTACCTAACCCAGGGGACCAGGAAGAGGAGATCGAATACACCCCCCCCCCAAACACTCTGTTTTAAAAGAAGAAAGAGCTTGGTTTCTTCTCTTTAATAACGGGGTGGCTCTGGAAGGGTTGGGGGGACAACACACACACACACACTGCTTCTCTCTCTCTCACACACACACACAACACTCCTGCCTTGCCAGGAATTTTTAATGTGTGTGTTGATGGTTGGAGATCGAATACAACCCCCCCCCCACACACACACACACCATTTTAAAAGAGAAGAAAACACTTGGTTTCTTCTCTTTAAAAACGGAGTGTTGTTTTTTTTTGGGGGGGGGACGATCCCTTCTCTGCTGGGTCCCCTGGCTCTGGAAGGGTTGGGGGGACAGACCCCTTTTGTCCCCCCAACCCTACCAAACCCAGGGGACCAGGAAGAGGAGATCGAATACACCCCCTCCCAAACACTCTGTTTTAAAAGAAGAAAGAACTTGGTTTCTTCTCTTTAATAATGGGGTGTCCTGTGGGGGGGGGGATCCCCTCTCTGCAGGGTCCCCTGGCTCTGGAAGGGTTGGGGGGACAACACACACACACACACACACACACACACACACACACACACACACACACACACACACACACACACACACACACACACACACACACACACACACACACACACACACACCACTCCTGCCTTGCCAGGAATTTTTAATGTGTGTGTTGGTGGTTGGAGTGGTATTGTATGGGTAGTGGTGGTTGTGCACACCCCAAACCACCCCTAACCACCAACACACCTCTTTTTTACATAAGTTACCAAAAAAAAATATCCCTTACAACACAATTTAAAACAGCCCGGCTCTTTACCAAAATTAAGAAAAAAAACCCTTCCAAAACCATATAAAACAGCCCGGCACTGCCGGGCAAAATCTGCTAGTCCTCAATATGAAGACATTTGCAAAGTTCTCATCAAAGATAAGCTGAGGAATTTTCACTCAATTGTGATACTAGATGTCATAAAGTGAAAACTGAAGTGAGCAAGATGACTTGTGCTGGTACATGATTTGATGATGATTCAATGATGGAAGGAACCAATTGCAAAGGAAGCTCAAAATTCTATCCCTAGAGCTTCTAGTTAAAGGATTCGAGACTCAGTGAGGACTTGAGGTGTTGACTGGGACAGTCAGAGCATAGGGCAGTATAGGAGCAAATGGGCCAACGATTCAAGTTCATGTAAGGGCATAGTTTGGAACCTAGAACAAATGGGTAAAAGCCACATACATGGCTTCAGAAGTAAAAAGAAAGAAAATCATAAACACCAGGGCCACAACATTTCAACTGGATAAATAGCCTTCTTCTGCCCAAAATTTATTGCTTATGGGCAGGCTTCATCTTGGCTGTTATGAGATTATTCCTATCCAGAGAACTACATAAAAGAAGAGCTCAGTAGAACAATATTGCCCATGGACCTAGGTATGCAAAAGGACATTATGTATTTTAGATTAAAACCTAGAATCACTTTCATAGATACATAGTACACTGTATATACAAATTAGTTTGGTAAAATGTCTAGTTCTCCAGGTTGACAAAATTCCACCAAGTTCAGTTCCTTAGTTCCCAACATCACTCTTAGTATATAGGAAAAGTTGCATTTTAGGCTCTAATTGCCAGTACTTCCCAGGCATCATGGAACTGGTAGTCTAAAATAAGCAACTTTCCCTATCTTTGATATTATGTTGCTAGTTAATAGGGTGGAAGCGCAGAAGTTCAATCCAGACTTACTGTCTTCATCCAAGCTTTTAATATTAGCCTTTAAAAAGAAGTGTTCACAGCAAGGTGTTACAGAAAGTAGTTTTTCTCTTCATGTTTCATTTTGTGGTAAAACCAGGAGTACCGTATTTTTGGGACCATAAGACGCACCTGACCATAAGACGCACCCAGTTTTCAGAGCAGGAAAACAAAACAAAAAATTAATACTGTATTTTGCACCAGCAACCAGTGGTGGCGCTGCAGGGGAAATGGGCAGGGCAATTGCACTGAGGAAGGAAGTGATATTCTATCCTAGCCTCTTGCTCTCCTCTCAACCAGGAAGCATGTTTTTCCCCTCCATTTTGTTCACGTGTAGAGACAAAGGCATCAAGGTAAGTGAAACCATTTCTTTTTAAGCACAGATTTGGTTTCCCACTTAAATGCATTGGGAACATACAAACAGAAAACTTTTGAATACAAGAAATTTATTTCCAATGCATTTAAATGGGAAGTGGTGATTTTCGCCCTCTAGTGGCCACTTGTTTTTCATATGTTTTTCCCCCCTGCCCCAACAGCTGAACAGCTTGAGAGGCGGCAGTAGTAGTTACAACAGCCACAGCTGGCCGAAGACCAGCATTTCTCTTGGGGGAGAAAAAGTGCATCTTATGGTCCAAAAAATATGGTACACAGAAAGAGCCTCCTCAAAGATTGTGGTGTTTTTGAACCACAATCATACCTCAGGCAATGGCAACCGTGTGATGGCTAATCTATCTCACACTAGGTCAGGCGAAAGGAACTATGGAATGAATTCATTTCATTTTGGCAGTTTTAAGTCTGACCTGGACATGAAAGAAGAAGTGGGAAAATTCAATTAGACTAATTAATTCATGCTTAAGATAGCTTTGTCCATTAATTCAACACAAGTTAATTATGTTTGTAAAGTTAATTTTGTCAAAGCTTATACATTTTTGGAATTTCCGAATATAAGTATCATGTCATGTGTCTCCCAATGGCTAAAACATTCTTCCTAATACCACCTCCTTAGATTATGTATCACCTCCATACCTGTCAAGTATCTTGTATTGGCCGGGATTTTTCATATTCCAGCGTATTTCCTACTTTCCCGCCAGGAGCCGCCGCCAACCCGTAATTTGACGGCGGGGGAAAGGTAGTTACTGCACATCCCCTTCTGCGCAGAACCCTTCTATGCAGGCGTAGAACCCTTCTACGCAGGCGTAGAACCCTTCTACACATGAGCAGAAGGGTTCTGCACAGAAGGCTTATGCGCATGCGTAGAAGGGTTCCGTGCAGAACCGTTCTGCACAGGTCCTGTATTGTCTGGAGCTGTGCTTGACAGGTATGATCACTTCCACAACCTCTGCAATTTGAGAGCACAACATTTCTACTGTGCATAAAAATAAGATCATTTGCAATCTTTGACTAGCACTATAGGGCAGCACTAAGTGGAAACATTAATAACTGCCTGCCAATATGAAACAGCAAATGTGCTATGCAAACATTTCCACTGTCTTGCTACATGGAATGTGGAGAAAGTGACTGCATTCATGGTCTTTGGATGGAAGATTCAAGATAGAACAGTAAGTGTGACTGTTCCTTTTGTCCTTTTCAGAATAGCCACAGCTTCTTCATGGGTGACTCCTTCTAGACTCTGCCCATTGACAGCAATGATCTGGTCCCCTCTCTTCAGGCGTCCATCCTCTGCTGCTGCACCCTGAAATGACAGACAGTGAAACCAATTACAGGCTAAATGGGTAAATGTGATACGTTTTGTTAAAAGCGTGAAATCCTGTGGTGGTGGTGGAGGTGAACCTTGTAAGTAACCTTCCCACTGAAGTGTTCCCTACTTGCAATTTCTTGCTTTCGAGCTGCTAGGTTGGCAGGAGCTAGGACAGAGTTGGGAGCTCATTCCATCATACAGCACTCGGGTCTCGAACTGCTGAACTTCCAACCTTCCAGTCGTCGAGTTCAACATCTTAACCACTAAGCCACCAGAGTTGATTTAAGTACAGAGCTAGGTAAACCAAAACATACAATATGAAATATAAAGGATAAGGTAATTAAGGTAGAAGGAGAAAGAGATTGCTTAAAAAGCTGAAAGTACAACTTCCATTTAGTAACCATTCAGGGGTATTTTTTTAGGGGATGGGGAAAAAGTAATAACAAATACAAAGCATATGTTTGTATTTGCAATGTTAATATTGGGTAAGATAGGCCATCTGATATTGGCACATACCTTTGCAAACACCGTCTTCACATAAATGGGTAGATCTCCATGAGGACTTCCGTACCCACCTACAATACTGAAACCCAAACCATCAGGCCCTCGATCCAAAGTGATGGTTTTGTACTGTGGAGGTCTGTAATACCAAGAATACAAAGTTTTTTCTTTGTCGTTTGAAGTTTAGCATCTGTCACAACTGGACAATTCCTGATTTCTATCTCTCTCAATTTTAGTTGTGTAATTGAAGGCACTCAGGTAGACTTTGCAAACATGGGAGCAATGGTGGGCAGGCTAACCAAACTACAGTGGAACCTCATACAACAATCGCCCTGTATAGCAATGAAATCACATAACAATTAGGTTTTTGGGGGAAATGGCATCCCGCATAACAATTACCCTATGGAAAAAAAAATCATACAACAATTTTTCAATTGAAAAGCCACTTAACCAAAAAAAAAAATGTTGTATGATGCATCCCATAGGATAGCAATTGTTTCATACAACGAGTCTCATGGAACAGATTAAAATCGTTGTATGAGGTATCACTGTATGTTGAAATGCACTGGTTCTTCAATCCAGCCATAAGGTTCTGGGACTAAAACGTGCAATGTGACAAAAGATTCTGCCAATTTCACAAGCTACTGCATTGGTTTTGCATTCATTTACTTACTCACAGACTTTACACCAGTTACTTTCAAAGTATTGAAAGTACAACCTAGTTTGTTCATAGAGACTTACCCTAAATCATCCTGAAAGATGCTGCTTGAGGTTAACCCTGCAAATGAAAGACTAGACGTTGGAGGCTCTTGCTGTTGGCTGGTTATGACGCTGACATCTCCACCAGCTACAACCTACAAGTTTTTTTTTTAAAAAAAGATGAAAATTAGCATGCACGTTATTATATGAAAGAAAATGCAAAGAAGATTTGCATAAGCCTATAAAGTAGAACAAAGCCACTAGACTCCCTTTTTAAAACCCAGTACATTAATACTTTCAAAGACATTGAGAAATTTGACAGGGAGTCCGAACTGCTCTACTAAGAAGGATAAAAACATCCCTAAAAATTAAAGATCTCGTGTTTTTTCTACAGACAGTTTTTGGCTTTGTTAGGCCTTCATTCCTCATGTAACCACATTTAGCCTTAGAATCAAATCCAATGAAAATTCCCAATTCAACCCAAGCATAAGGTGAGCTGTTGTCTTTTGTTTGTTGGCTACTTGTACAATTGTTTTACAAATTTCTGATTAACATTTAACTGCTGATTTCTCACTTTTTCATTAATCAGAAAGTATTTTTTTAATTTTAAAAAAACCCCAGTGTGCTGGGGTATTATGGGAAGTAAATTAGTGATTATCATGGAGCTAATCAGCTAAACCCAGTGTGTTTTACTGCTAAAAGGAAAATAAAACAGATTTCTGATCTTGATGTTTGAGAAGACTATACATCTTAGGCAACTATTCTAGTTCTGCTACACAACCAAATTGTTACTGAAATAATAACATCCCACGCTGCATAGTAGTACGAAGCCAACAGTAACCCATAAATTTCAGACCCATAGATTTCAGAACATGTCACTTTGGCAAAAATACCATGAATACTTTCAAGGCTAATTATGAGCTGCAACTGTGACAAAATGAAATTATCTTGGCAGCCATATGCATGGTTGGGAAAGCAGCATTTTGCTTTATAGGGTATTGTGAAACTGTTTCTATTGTATATGATCACACGCTGCAGTGGGTAAACAGATGTTGGCACATAGGGCTGGGTAAATGCTTTTAAATGTAAAACAGATTTATCTGTTCAACCATGAGATCACTTGTAACATATTTCCAGCTGCACTCATAGCTTTCTTCTCATGCACCTCTAACCACTTTATAATTGGAACCCCAAACTAGCTTCAGATGCTGGGTGATTATAGCAAACTTCCAGTTGCTTTGTTAGAAAAGTACAACAAAGCATGGTGGCTGCAAACAATTCATCCTGATGTATACAACAAAGATGTGCAAGACTTAAAGATCTACAACCATTAGTTGTTAAATTCTTCCCTGAGCTTTGTTTTCTTTTCCAACTTTGTAAACAAAATTTGAATCTATATTCTAAATAGTACTGCAAGTATCTATCTTTTTATCTACCATTACCTGTAGTTCAATCGTGCCGGAAGCATTTTTAAGCAAACTGACCGCCTGGGAGTGAGTCATGCCTTCAGTGGATGTTCCGCAAATGCTAACAATCCGATCTCCAACCTGGAATTAAAGAGGACAAAATCAAACATCAAACACTACTTGGGGCTCTTTTACAACAACAAAATATCAAGAACCGATTTCAATATTAATCATACCCATGAATCCCAAAACCCAGGTGGTATCAATCAGGATACAATACCAAAGAATAATATCAGATTTAAAAAATATAAAGTTATAGGCTGTTATTCTCCCTGTCACCTACATTGGCAAAGTTTCTGTCCATTTATTGCTTCTTGTTTCTTTGTTATTTAATAATTACATTTATGTCCCATCTGATGAGTTCCAGCTAGCATCTATGGCTCTCTAACCTCCCTCATTATCTTTACCTCATCTCAGCTCAGTTCATATAGAGAAAGCAACAGTGGTGGGATTCAGCAGGTTCACACCAGTTTGCCAGAACCGGTAGCAGAAATTCTGGCTGGCCCCGCCCATCCAAATTTCGAAATAAAGTAGTCCTAATTCGGGTGCAACACAGGGCTTTCCCCTGGCCACACCGACAGTAGGTAGTAAAAAAAATATCGAATCTGACCACTGGAAAGAAAGTATCCCAACATTTACCCAATGAGCTTCATGGCTCTGGAGGCTATATAACCTGGGACTTCCAAGTCTCAGTCTAACATTTTAACCCAGAGATCACACAGGAATCTTTGTTAACATGAGTTGTCCCTTCTAAAGATGTGAGATTGCATTCAAACCTTTCGCTGCAGGCGGAACATGGGAAAATGCATGGAACTACATATTTTAAGCGCTTTCCAGCCTTTGCTACTTGTACATGTCATGGCAAACAAGTGCAAACTTGCTCTTGCTTCAGGACTCTAAATCAAGGGTTCTGAACCTTTTTACAGACCACACACCCCCGACAGCTGAATGGGCCGGTCACATGGTTCCTTCCACTGTAAACGCTGCTGTAAAATGTGTCCATGGCTATCGTAAACGTATTTACGACAGCTGCATGTGCATTTATGGCAGGTGTGGGTGCATTTTACAGCTGTCATAAATGTGTCCACTTCTACTTCCAGTAGCAGTGACGGCGGCAGCGGGCCACATGAAATGGTTCCATGGGCCAGGGCCAGCCCACGGGCCATAATTAGGCCAGCCCTGCTTTAAATAATCACAAAGCCTCACCTTGGAGGTTCCTCATTAAGAGTATAATATATGAACTGGATATGAGGCAGGTGATTCTATGTATATATAATAATAAATTCAGAGCTTGTCTGCTTTTCTTGGTAGTAGGAGGATGAAACCTGCCTCTCATACACTGCGCTATGGAAGATCACAACTTGGGCCAAATAACCATTTATGCAAAGGAACCTTCTGGCAAAAGTCCTCTATCAAAACAACTCTTATTCAAAACTGTGACAAGACAGCGCTGACTGTGTGTGTTAGCAGAAGCAAAGCAGTGACTCTGCTCAAGGCATGCTGTGCTCAATGCTGGGAGAAGTGACTGTTTTGAAGTATAGCAGCTAGAATTCTCTTTCCCAGTATCCCAAGTGCCATGATGGCTAGGAGGCTCTGGAACAAAAGCTTTAACTCTGTTCTGCTTGTGGCCACTCCAGCAAGGTAGTTGAACAGCCCAGTAGCCATGGCTCTGAATTCTTACCCCATTTCTATGTTTAGGTGCTTTAAAAAACAATAAACTAACACTTGCTATATCAGAGACCATCCCTTCCCAAAAGGTGGAAATAGGTTTTGTATCCTGTGACTGGTCACTTGGTGATGCATTCAGAATTCAGCAAAACCACTGTCCTTACCCTAGGGAGGGAATGGAAGAATCTGTTTTAGTGTCTGCAAAATCTTCTGAGGCTACACCAGATTATTTGCAGGACTGATATGCAAGTCAACTCAACTCAAGTATGGGAAAATAAGTCTACAGCTCTTCTTCTTCCGTATCTGAATCTGAATATAGGTGATCATCATGGCGATCAGCCATGAAGACTGTCCTGAGAATATAATGCAGTGACCATTCATCTGCCTTCCGCATCACAGCATGACACCCATACCACTGATCCAGCTCCGCAAGGCACCTTGTGGTCCTAAATCTTTTTGACATGCAATGTTCCCCTCAGTCCCAGAGCAGTAATAATGAAGCTACTGCCCCATCAAGATGGATTTAAGTGGGATTTAATCCATTTAGGGACCATCACCCTTCCCTGTGGACTCTGGCACCCAAGCTGTTAGTCTCAGGGTTGTCAGGTTAGTTAACTACTACCTGACACTCAACATTGAGTCGCTGGCAGTATGGTCTGCTCAGTGGTGGGCATCAGCAGGTTCGTACCAGTTCACCAGAACCGGTAGCAGAAATTCTGGCTGGCCCCGCCCATCCACGTTTTGAAATAAAGTAGTCCTAATTCAGTAGGTAGTAAAAAAATCTGAATCCTAACACTGGGTCTACTCTATTACCATAGCAGAATAACCTAGCCAGACACTAAAGTCTATAGATGCTAATGTAAACAAACAAAAACAGATGATAAAAGGATATTTTCTTATATAATTAACATCAATAATAACACTCAGTTTATCTCTATACATGGCCTGAAGTGAGGACATTTTATTAACAGGTTGTTCTTGCTTTTAATCTCTTCTTACCCGCAGTTTCTGGGTCTGTGCTGCAACTCCATTTGGATGCATCATGGCTATAAAAATGGGAACATCACCCAGGGGGCTTCCTACTCCTCCAGCAATGCTGACTCCCAGGGAATCAGAGGGTCCCTGTTGCAAAAGAAAATGAGTTACGTTTGTGCTCAAATCATTTGGGGAAGTTCTAAGTCATGAATAATGACTTAGCTATGATGCTAGTTGTCAGTTATTGCAAACGGTCTTAAAGAGATATTTTAGATTTTTTGAGAGGGGTGAGTGAGAGTTGTCATTGACGATTGCAATCAAATAGGGGTGGAAATGTTATTTCCTTCTCACCAGTAAGAACAAAAAAATAACGTTCTGCCCTCTTGGCAAGATTAAATGAGGTTTTGCACATTCTTCACATTAGGGGCTTTTTTGAGGAAATCTGTAGAAATTGTTCTTGCACAAAAACCTATTATACAATTTTTTTTAAAAAAAATATTTTGTGTAATGTACTGTAAAAATTCAGCTTTTTGGCACAAAGATTTCAGTGCAAAACCCGGGGTTTCTTTTTGTTTTTCATTTTGCTGAAACAGGTGGTTAAAAAGGCAATTATGTTTTTGCTTTCTTGCAAAACTAAAAAAAATCTCCCGGTAGTTGAAGACATGGTATTTCATTGAGGATGAATCTGAGAGTGTCCAACATATCCTTGAAACACAAACCGGATCTGATGGCAACCAAATTCATAAATCAAAATGAAAAAAGGACTCCTAATGTCCAATGTACATTTTAAAATGAGATTATATTATAGCTTTGAAAAGGGACTTCTCTAGGCTGCAGCTCCACCACTCTGTAAGCATGGCCACTCTCCATGTTACCTGGGAGACCATGGGATGATGTCAATTTCAAAAATGCAACTAGAGTGGGGACTGAAAATGAAAACTATGCTGGTAAAAAGAAGACATCAACCACTGTAGCCCAGTGGTTGAATCAATGTCCTAGGTGTTTCTGCACCGCGATAGGGGAAAGGTGCAATCCATTTACAGAACAGGAATCCCAAATTTCAAGACATTTGCTCTTTTGAGAAAGGTCATTAAATTGTTTGTGATTAACCCTTGCATTACCTTTCTAGATAGATTTAAAAATCCTGCCCCTCATATACTGATTATTAGCATTTTGTCAAATATCTATTATAATGCTAGTGGCCTAATCTTTAGTGTATATTAGAAAAGGAAGGACTAGACCCATGGTTTTCAACATAGGACACATGCCCCTCAGTGGGACTTCAGTGCTTTGGGGAATTGGCTTAGACTTCTATGAAGTGAACTCCGAAAACCAAAGGTTGAGAAACACTGGACTAGACCCATATACAAAAACAGCTCCAGTGAACAATACACTGTCATCTGAAACAGTGTGAAAATCACAGTTGCAGCATGCTCCCTCTAGTGTATTTTTTGCAAACATAACATCCAGTATGTATTTAGAGTGGGCTTTGTTCTATTTAGTGTGAGATGGGAAAAGTTAAATGAGTCCTCCTACTGGCTCAACAGCTGTTGTTACAAATGGCTATTTTCTTAACAATTAATTGGATCTAAAGCTGTGATAAGTAAGTTTTGGGATCTAATGACCAATTCTTCCAGGGACCACTTCTGTTCTTGTAAACCCTCACTTTTCATTTGTTACTTCCATTCTTCTCTTTGCTTCTTCTTCTTCTTTTTTAAAAATAAGATGTTAGAGTGTTTAAATGGGAATAAATGTTCCTGGAAATCAAAGTAACAAATTTTTCTGTATCTGGGGATGCAAGGTTTGTAAAACCACACAGGGAGGGCGCAGATAGTCCATGGGCCTCTTCCTGCTCATCCCTGGTAGGATTATTTCTCCTTCCTAGTCTTTCTTGGATTAAAAAGGCCATCTCACAGTAGTTGCAGAAGATTAAAATCGTATAAAATACAAGGTGAAGAAATAAGGTTACGTAATATATACTTTTCACTATTCTTTTGTGGGGTACACAGAACCACACATGGGTGTACCCCAGGCAATGGCTACCTTGTGCCAGCTCATCTTTCTCACACTAGATCAGGCAAAAGTAACTACAGAATGAATTCACTAAAGGTGGATTCATTTTGGCAGTTTCACATTGGGCTTAGACACGGAACAAGAACTTTCATTATGTAATCTCAGGAGAAGGCCTCTGCCCAGGAACAGAGCCCAAAAAAGGACCAGGTAAGGGATGGAGCCTCTGGTTTATATATAAGCTCTGAATCTGAACGGAGTCACTTCTGAAGCAATTGTTGTCTTGAAGTTCTGATGTACAGCCTTCTTCAACATGGGAAACAGACAGATTTGACCCCTTCTTGGTGTCCTCCATATTATAAGATCATTATTTTTAAAAATATGTTTTCCTTAAACATTTCTAAACAGCCTCCAAATCTTACATTATTACTGATAAAGTGGGGATCGCTCCCTTCCAGGACAAGCCTCGTCTGAGGCTGAGTGGGTCGCCTGCCTCTTCGGAAAGGGAACCGATGGGATCTTATCCCATTGTTCCGGGGGAAAGATCCCATCAGTCGCTGTCCTTCTCCCAAGTCCTGGGGCTTGGCTGTAGCCTAAAAAGTGGGGGAATCGACTGTGCGACTGAACATCAAATATTATGTGGAGAGGGATAGGAGGCAATACTTTTAATGTTTTTAAAATGCTAAAACAACATGTCAATGCCTTTCAACATGTTTAAAAACAACCCTTTAGGCTCCAACCAAGAATGCTATATAAACTGATAATGTAACTGAATAAGCGAAATATCCATTTTTCTCTAGTCTCCTACCAGCTTCTGTATGCTACTTGCCTTTTTGATTTCGACTGTTCTTAATCCTTGTATTTCAGATGCCACTGTTAAAAAGAACCACAGAGAACTACCATCAGTGTTTTACATGACAGAAGTTAAACGTTTTCAAAAATAAGCAGTTTCTTAGATTACATTTGTCTTGATCAGCATCTACTATCAATGAACCATCTAAACCAAGGATTCACAACATTTTCAAGTCAGAGTTTGGGCCATGCTCCCTCAAATAGTTGGCAGGCTGGACTGGTGCTCCAGCCGCCGCCATCAGAATTGGCCACAGACTCATTTACGGCTGTTGTAAATGCATTTATGACGGCCATAAATGGGTCTGTGGCCAATTTCGCCAGCAGCAGCTGGAGCAAGGGCGGGGGCCGGATTATTTGGTGCCATGGGCCAGATCCAGCCCATAGGTTGTGAACCCTGATCTAAACCATCAAGAGCATTTAGTCAATTTGTCTGTATAGAACAGAGGCCAAAATCCTCTTGTGCAACTTTATTCCATTGCAAGTAGAAATACATTAGCATACAGCAAATGAGATATTTAATTTAAATTAATTGGAAGCTTCCTATTCTCCTATCTCAAGTTTTAAGGCTCCCTAGGGCTCCCTTTGGTAATCTTGTGATGGTCAAATTGCTTCTGGGCTGCTGCTGCCAGGATCAGGACAATCAGTGGCAATCCAGCAATAACCTTTACCTATTACATCCACACATACCCTGTCCTGAGGCTCCCAGAGTCTTTCCCAGGTCAAAAAAGAACCCCAGGGAGCCTCAAAACCTGAAACAGGAAGACAGAAAGCTTTCAGTTAATAGCAACCTTGTGTTGCCAGCTAATCTTTCTCACACTAGGTCAGGCGAAAAGGAACTGCAGAATGAACTCACCCAAAGGTGGATTTATTTTGGCAGTTTCATATCTGGTCCAGAAGAAGAGTACTGCTATTTAAGCCTCTCTTAAATAATAACAAATCTTTCATACTACAAGGTGCTATTCATAGTTTGGTCTTTCCTGGCTAACACATTCCAGGATCAGCCCTTTGTAGATGTTATTCACCAAAAGTGAGACTTACCCATGGGGAAAGTATGCAGAAAACTACAATCTCATCCCCATAATTGCCACTATAAATTGTTTACTTGGGTAAAAGGTATCAAGATTACAAGTAGAAACTGCAGCATCACCAAATAATATCTGTAATAAAAAGTTTGCCCAAAAGAGGAAAGTGGAGACATTCTTTGCTACTTGCTCTGAGCAGGGACAAGACGGAAACATTTCATAACTGTAACTATGTAATGAACAAAGCTGACATACAGCACGGTGTGGGGTGGGGAATCCTTCACCCTACTGGCTACTCAACTAGCTGTAGCAGTTTTTGAAATCATCTGTCCCTCTGCATTAAACCTTTCCTAATTCCTATGGATCTGTTACATATTTAATATGGCTGCAATGGGTGAATAGAATTCAGTGATAAAATGTTAACAACCGCCGTTTAAACTTACGGGAATTCTTCTTCAAGCTGCTTTCATAACTTTCAGAAGGGTTAGATCCAGAACCTGGGAAAGTGAAGGATGACAGGCTGCCACTTCCCTCACTGACCTTAAGAAAATTACATTGGTGAATGTTACTTCTAAGTCCTTAAATTCTGTATTCTTTTCACATTAATACTGTCTCATATTCCTGCATTATTTCATCAATATTATTGTTGCTCTTGCAATACATTTCCCAGCAAAGCTCAAATGCTTTTCCTCTACAAGAGCAAAAAGTATAATTCTGAATTTCTAGTTATTTATTGTTTCTTATGTATTAGGACAGGAAGAATAAAAGCATGGCAAACTATATTTTTGGTGTAAAATATTTTTATTTATTTATTTAGCACATTTATGTCCCGTCCTCCTGGTGGGTACACCACTCAGGGCGGCTAACAATAAAAGGGGAAAGGGAAGAGGGAGAAAATACAATAAGTAAAAATTACAATACTGTATAAAACAGTTTAACAACCGCTAAAAACATGACCTAAAACCCCGAGCTAAAATCAGCATTAAAATACAACAAACAAATCATCATAAAAAAACAACCCTCTCCACCCTCACCCACATTAAAACAGAGTAACCAAACTGGGGGGTGGTCCCTCACATAGGCTAAAACAGCCAGCGGGCTTGACTAGTGGAGTCAAGTGTGCTCCAAACCTGCTGACAGAGCCATGTCTTCAGCATCTTTCTAAAAGGGAGTAGTTCTATCTGGAGACGCAGCTCAGGTGATAAGAGGTTCCACAGGGCTGGGGCAGACACTGAAAAGGCTCTCTTCCTGGTCCCAATAAGATGTACTTCTTTCACTGATGGGACCAGTACATGTTTTTTTAAAAACCAAACACTTAAATCTACAGTGGTACCTCGCATAACGGACGCATTGCATACCGAAAAATTCGTATAATGAAGCGTTTGTTATGCAAGGGCGATACCCCGCATAACAGAAAACTGTTAGTTATACGGGGGTTTTGGTAACTGGGGTATACCCGCTCAATGAGAACCCCGGTTAACAAACTTTTTTTCTGTTATGCGGGTTATCTCCCATAGGGAACTGCATAACGGGGGGGAAATCGCATGGCGAAGAGCTTCATGGAACGAAGTTTTTTCATTAATTGGGGTTCTACTGTATTTCCTTCACTAAATCAGAATTCTATATTGATGGGAGATACAGCCAAGGGACTCAGATAAAAATATGATTTTTAGGTTTGTGTGCACAAATTAAGTATAGCTTCAGTAAATCTGCAACACTGAAAAGGACAACACAAGTGAAAAACATTCCTGCTCAAAGATCATGGCATGCAGTAGATAAAAAAATGTGATGGAGGATACAAATATATCTCAAGCAAATCTAATATAGAAAAATATCAATTTATTTGTAGCTCCATCTTGCCTTGTTAGCAAGCCTCTAGCACACAGTGCCCTTGGTAAATCTAAACTGTGAAAATTAGGAATAAGATGGGTACATTTTTAAAAGGTACGTGACTTTGGATTGTATTTGAGCTCTGGTATTTCTGCAGAAAAATCACTGCCCCTGGAAATTAAATTCCTTTTTATGTGCATATATAATTTAACATTGTTTGTGACGGTTCCAACAGAAAGCATTATAAGCAGTTACAAACCTGGCTGCTCTGAGATGTTCTTCTCTCTGAATGGAATGGGCCTGCTTTTATTCTTCCAACTTCCAGTCTGACTGTACCTAATGAGCACTAAAGAGAAGGTATTGTTTGTTAAGAGACAGATTTCTTAAACCAGTATCATTAAAAGCATATCTCAGTTAAAAGGACTATCAAAGCCTTTTATAAAAAAGCAATTCATTCTAACAGCAAAATATATCAAAACTGGACCAGTCTTCAAAAATGCTCATCAAATAAGGAAGTAGACTTATGATTCAACATAATACTGTACTAGCTTCAACTATACTGAGTTTAATATACGTCCACTGCCCAAATATTCAGGAAAGATGCAAGTTAATGGTTTCTGGCCGGACATCCCGGTATGGTGATGGAGTAGACTGTATAGCCAGCGACTCAACGCCGAGTGTCAGGGGGCAGTTAACATCCTGACTCCCTAAAGGGGCCAATGGCTATGGGTGGATGAGCCCCTTTAGGTGGGGGTGATGATCCCCCTCAGTGAAGGAAACCATCATATTGGGTCCAACAGCTAAATGAGCAGTGGAGGAACTCTGATTCCAATGATCATGGAGGCAGAAGAGGCCATGCCAGATGGATTGGCTATGAAGGTGCACCGATAATATCCTCAAGGCTGCAACAGTCCATTGAAGTCCTGGTGCTGAATCCTGCATGTCTCATTTCATGTGTGCCACAGGAGATGGCTCCATGATCATAGTGTGTGAGTCACTTCATGGCAAGCTGGGATCCACCTTAAACAAATTCACGCCCATGACATTTTTCCTGCTTCAGGAAAAAAACGCATTCTCGGATACAAGTTGCAGTTGACGACAACGATTGGTGTTTAAGGCAATCTCAACAACTGTAGTTAACTTTAGAATTTTTAAAACACCTGATTAGTATTAGTTTTCCACAGAGCACACTAAGATTTTTCCTTTTGACTCTCAGCCAGGGAAAAGCCACTATAAACTGATGTCCAATAGTTGCTTCAAAATACAAACTAAAACACAGACTTTAATTAGTACAAACGCTAAGAAGTCTCATCTAGACCAGTGTTTCCCAATGTGGGGCCCATGCCCCACAGGGGGACTTCAATTCCCAGAAGCCTAAGTCAGTACATTGGCTAATCATTGCTTTGGGGAATTGACTTAGACTTCTGGGAATTGAAGTCTAAAAGCCAAAGGTTGGGAAACACTGGCCTAGACAGTAACCATGATTATGCCATTTAATAAGGGCCTAGAAAAATTGCCTTATATAAACTAAAAAAAGTAAACTATCCCAGCCAGTAGGAAGTTCAAAAAATCTGCCTCTAGAATAATCTTGGGAGAATTATTCACCCAAATCACCAAAGGAACTCTGTGCACAAGTTTAACCAAGAGTGAATCCAAAGTCACCTCTGAGTTAACGTTGCATCATTCGGACAGTACCTTTAGCAAAGCAGCCACTGCCTCCTGGTTAGCATTTCGAACATCTTCACCATTCACCATCAGTATCTGGTCTCCTTGCATTAGTCTCCCATCCAGATCTGCTATACCTCCTTTGACAATGTCTGATACAAACACTCCAGTATCATTTCTGCAAACATAATATCGACTCTTTAATTATCTATTTAATAAAAACATCTTATTTTGACCTGCAGTGAAAAACATCTTGGGTGGCTTATAATAAGCATGCAAATATATTAATTACATTGCTTTCATAAATAACAATGAACTTTCATAACAAGTATTTAACTGATATTTTGATAGATTAAAATAAGCTTTCTTCCCTGCCTTGCACACATACATGATTTAACAGGATGGTTTGTCACATGCAAATCTTACAACTGTTCATAGTACACAGATGGTAAGGGGAGATGGAACAAAATATTATACTGACAAAATTGCTCCATTTGTCAAAATATAAATAAGCTTTTGCAGTCCATAAAGGCTGGGAGGAAAAGATATAATCTTTAATTTAGGAGAAAAGTTTAGTGAGTGTGAAGACATTATATTCTGGCAGAGCTGAACAGCTAACATTCAATAGCTTAGTAACACTTTAAAGGAGAGCACTCGTACTAGTCTCAATCCTGTGCCTGTAATGTAATTTCCCCTTAACCAATAATCCTGAAATCCAGTAACAACTAGAGTAGGCACATTAGATCAGCAGGGATTTGGTGAATCAACCATTCCATAAATTTCGCTAATTCAATGGGCCTAGTTGTATTCTAGTTTATTTATGTATTTATTTCAATCACATTTCTACCACTTCCCCCTCGCCAAGGAGACTCTGGGCAGTTTACACATATAAACATAACAGATTAAATTCTACAAAAACATTTAAGCTAAAAAATATTAAATTGTTTAAAGTTAAAAAAATTAAAAAGCCCTCCCCAATGCCGAATAAACACTAAAAGCTAAAAGCTGGAAGCCTGGGCGACATTTATATGAGCCAGCCCAGAGTGGCTATCTCCCCAGCCGCCCCCCACACCCGTTGTGCCAACCAGGTTTTGAGGTTTTTACGAAAAGATAAAAGCTCTGCCTGGAGATGAAACTCAGTTGGCAGGAAGTTCCACAGGGTCAGAGCAGACACAAAAACGGCTCTCCTTCTCGTGCTAGAGGCGAGCCTCTCTAGCAGATGGAACTATCAGGGAGCCCCTCCAAGCTGCTCTAGTCGGATGAGATGTCCTTGGGGTGATGTGGTCTCTTAAGTACCCTGGTCCACCATGTAGGGCTTTAAAGGTAATCATCAGTACCCTGAATTGCACCCGGAGGCACACCGGTAGCCAATGCAGCTCCCGCAGCAGGAGTGAGGCATGGGCATAATGCCCACACCCCATCACCACATGGGCAGCCGCATTTTGAACCAGTTGAAGCCTCCGAATGGTCATCAAGGGCAGGCCCATGTAGAGCGCATGACAATGGTCCAGTCTGGAGGTGACCAGTGCATGAGTGACCATAAGTAAGGAGTCCCGGTCCAGGAATGGGCATAACTGGGGAATGACATGAGACCGCATCGCCCCAAGGCTTTCGATCCGTCCTACGAGGGTGGACCGTAGGGGCTCTCTGATGGTCCCATCAGCGAGGAATGCACGCTTCGCTGGGACCAGGAGAACAGCCTTTTCGGCATCCACCACAGCCCTATGCAACCTCCTGCCAACAGAACTGCACCTCTAGGCAGTTACCCCCATTCAGGAAGGCACTAAAAACTTGGTTTGGCCAGCAGGTGTGGGGTGCATCTGGCACCACAACCCAGCCCTGCTGGCTTATTTAGCCCTGCCCAGAGGTTTTAATGAGGGATTGGGGTTTTTTATGAATGTTTTAATATTTTATAGTTTTAATATTTGATTGTATGAGGTTAGTTTTAAACTGATGTGAGCCGCCTTGGGTTGCCGTGGCAAGAAAGGTGGCAATACAAGTTCAAAAAATAATAAATAAATAAGTTGGGAGAAAGCCCTCCTGGCCACGACTGCCACCTGCTCATTGAGCAGGAGTCATGAGTCCAGGAGGACCGCCAGATTATGCACTGAGTCTGTCTGAGCCAGAAAAGCCACATCCAGAACCAAAGATAGTAGCTCCCATTATGAGTTATGAGATTGCAGCCAATAAAGGGTAGATATATATTATATACAGGAATACTGAAATGGTATTGGGGTTACAAACAATCTTCTACGGCTTAATCAAATAAAGTTGACTTGGAAGCTCCAGCAAAGGGGAAATAAGGGCAGCATCATGTTTATAAAATAATCCCACAAAACTAATCTACCACTATAGCCTCAGCTAACATTTGTGTGCAGATAAGGCATTCTCAATTATGATGATAGATTTGGCAGGTGCATTTTCTACATTATTACTTCTACTGTCTTCCTTCTTAAACAGTACAAAAATAAGAGGTCCTGTGCTTTTTCTGAGAGGTTTGCCATCTGGTGCAAAGCGGAAATTGAGAAATGCTATTTATAGTGCATCATGTCACAAACAGCTTAACATTTGTTTGTATCTTTTGCTTTCTGAATATCTTTATTTGGTAGATTGCTCTTGTTTCAGCTGCAGAGTCTGATTTGCAGCATGGCTGGCCAAGAGATGAGAAAGAGTGTCGGGTGAAATGAGAACTGCCAGGTGGGTCACTCTTGGTACAGAACACAAAGAATGCAAATTCTGCCTTCTCTTACAAATCCTTATATTTGGCATCAACCTTTATTCAAAGCCATAAAAGAACTTCAGGTCCCTCTGATACATACCTTTTCCCAACAATACTCAGCCCAAGGCCTTTCCCTGGTTTCTTTTGTAACTCTATACTAAGTACATCATACATTTCTTCTTCTTTATACTGTGCTTCGTCCCTGTAAACAGTGAGGCGAACCTTCTGGGGTGTCTGTCTAAGAACGTTTATGGCTTCATCATGTGTTGCACTCCTTAGGTCAATTCCATTGACCTGGAATACAAATGCAAGATGGAGATCACAACCTGGATGTTTAAATTCTTTTTAAAAAAATATTTGACATCTTTCTCCCCATAGGGGACCCAAGGTGGCTCAAAACAATTCAAGCTGTACAATAATCAATGTTGTTAAAATATCACAGACATATTTAAAACAAATAAACATATATCAATATTAAAAGATTAAAAATAAATTTAAAAACATTTTTAAAAGCTCCAAGTTTAATAAACATAGCATTCTGTCTCATATCCTCACCAAACAAGTTCAGGAAGGTGGTAGAATCGAGATAATTCCTTCTCCAGATTGTAAAAACTGAGACGGTTAATATGAGGTGATACAATTCTTCAGATTGCCTAGGCACAAACTGTATAGCGTTTTATAAGTAAGAATGGGCACTTTTTAACTGAGCTGTGAACCTGACTTTTGCAAACTGATTCCCAACCCACAGATTTGCTTTTTGACTGATCAGGAGCATCTTTGTCTTACCTGGGTTAAGTCTCAATTTGTTAGCCCACATCCAGTCTATCTCTAACAATAGGCACTGATCCAGGTACAGAACTGCTTCCTTGTAATCAGATGGAAAGAAGAGATAGAATTGGGTGTCATCGGCATACCATCTCTTCCAGAGGTTTCATATAGATAACATAGGGAACAGGATTGAGCCTTAAGGGACACCACAGGGTGTTGAACAGGATTCCTCCAACACCACTTTCTCAGTTTGGTCACCCAAGGACTAGAACAGCTGTAAAACAGGATCTTCAAGACCCACCCTAAAAAGGCACCTGTTGAGTCCGAGAGTAATTAGCAACGCGACAGCAAGTTCGGGGTTAAACATCAGTGATTTATTATCTGCTCAGTTAAGGCTTGTTCGGACTATTCGGACTGAGGAATAAGGGGACAAGGTGGCTACTTATATACAGACAGAATGGCAGTTACAGAGATACATTTGCCCGGGCTTCTTATAACGCGGGAAACCTGTGCTAGAACCAATCAGATTACACTGACAACAATACAAATGTGGCGCCTTACGGAAAGGGCACGGTTTTACAGCAAAGACTTCATGGCGATTACAGAACTAAAGCAATAAAGCATTTGGACACAACAGCACCCCAGAAGGGTACCATGATCAATGCTATCAAAAGCCACTGAGAAGTACAGCAGAATCAACAAGGACAGGAACTTTGGAGAGGGGAAACCACCACACATGTGCTACCTTCCACCCCTTCCTGGCTGAGTGGGCTTATGTGAGAGGATTGTTGCTTGTGCCCCTGGCTGGCCATCTGCTCTCATCCCACACCCACAGGAAGGCATTTCCCTGTTCCAAGGAGGCAGGACAACTGACAGGTGGGCACAAAGAGCCAAAAAGCAACATGGTATATGGGGAACAAATGGCAGAGCTGAGGATGGAGAAAGCTGGCAGGGACATTGGGGGAGGAAAGGGAAGGGGGGAGATTGTCACTGAGGATTCCATGGACTCTTCTGGCAAGGAGTGGGGCAATGCCAATGAGGAACCAGATCTGGCTCTCTGTGCTACCTGGGGCACAAATACATCCACAGTTCCTGGACAGGGTGCTGGGTAGAGGTTCTGGTAGCCAAGGAAGAAGTTCATAAGGGAGGAATCCCCATCTTCAGTCCCCCATCATTGCCAATCCTGCTCCCATGGAGAACCCAGTACCCAGCCCTCACTCCAATGCACAGAAGATGCTGGAGCTGCAAATGCCAGCCGAAGCAGCAACAGCAGGCAGGGCCAGGAACCCATCCCCATTTCTGAGAAGCCAGTGCTATAAGCTCTCACCAAAAGGAGTAAGGTGAGGGCACTCATAGTCTGAGAACATTCAAACCCCAGTGATGGAAACTAGGGCTCAGGAAGAAAATTAACTGTTCGGTGGGTAAGTGACTGCAGCTTGACCCTTGGGAGGTCAGGAGGAGCATGGGCTATTTGGTTTCCCTCAGTATTTTGTACCCTGTTCCCTGGTTGCAATAAAACAGAGATTCTCAACCTGCGGCCTGTGGGCAAGATGTGGCCCAAGGCACTATTTCATGTGCCCCCCCCCCACTGCCTCCACAACACCAGGAAGTGTCATGTGGTGTAGGAAGGGCAAAATGGCTATCTGGCCCCTGAAGCTGTCTGAGGGAGCGTGACCCGCCCCCAGCTTGAAAAAATTGAGAACTCCTGCAATAAAATGTAGTTCAAGCAGTTCAGACAGCCTGGAGTTCAAAACAAAAATAAAAAGTTCAGGCAAAGGCAGCACCTTCGGTGGGAGTGGTGGCACTCACACTATAGCAGAAAAAGAGAAAATATGCTTCCTTTAAAAATGCAAAATACACAGCCTTATACTGTACCTCCAAGATCTGGTCACCAGCCCAGAGCCTTCCATCTTTGGATGCTGCTCCCTCTTCATACACCTCATGAATAATAATTGCTCCCTGCAGATTTGAGAATAATAATAATAATAATAAAAATCTTTCTGAGGCTTCTATAGTATATTTACTTATTTGTCTCATCTATAAGCTACTTTTCTCCTGATGAGGGGACTCAAGGTGGCTCACAGAGATAAGAAAAATTAAAACAAAAAATATAACGGTAGGAAGGGTGTTTTCAAAATTGCCACAAGAAATTTTAATCAAAAAAATAAAAATAGAACAATCAAGAATAGTCTTTTGCAAGAAGTATCACACGGGAAAAACCCTCTTGACTAGTTTATTGTAAACTGGTCAAGGCTGTCCGTGGGGTCTTAGAGCTGCGGTCTCCCTGACAGCCCCGTCCGACGCATGCACAAAGAATGCAATGACGTCACATGGCTATCCCGGTTTGGTGGGAAAGAATTAGGGCAACCCTATTTTCATGACAAGGTTTACTTTGGCAAGTTCACAGTTCCCATGACTTAGTTGCATTGCATATAAGGCACATGCACCCTGGACCTGCATTAAAGCAGTGATTTCCTGAAGGATTGGTTAAAAGCATGTGATGTTGATGCCGAGCGGAAAAAAATGTTTGAGATATTAAATTTGAATTGGTTTCAGAAGTTAAAGGTGGACAATTGGAATTAAAAATATAAAAGAGAACTAGGGACAGATAGAGTACTTACGGAATTTGAGGAATTGGTAAGGAAGATTAGAAAAGGGGAAAGTAGTATTAAAGGTCTTGTAAGCAAGCTTTACAATATATTGAATAGAGGTGCAGATCCACAGGAGGATTTGAAACGGAAGTGGGAACAAAATTTGAATATAAAAATTGGGGAGATTGAATGGAAAAATAAATGGAAAAAGAGAATTATGAGAACAATGTCTGTAAGAATTAAAGAACATAATTTCAAGATGTTGTGGCAATGGTACCTGACACCATTAAGACTTTACCAGATGGATAATAAAAGAGATAAGTTATGCTGGAGATGTAAAGAATTTGATGGAACATACGAACATATGTGGTGGAGCTGTAAAAAAATAAGGGATTTTTGGGGAAGAATAGAAAATGAGTTTGGTGAAATATTGGGTAAAAGTGTTAAGTTGGTGTCGGGTACTATTCTTTTAACGAATGTGGAAGACTTGGGTTTAAACAAGGAGGAAAAAGAATTATTGGAAATCGTACTGACAACGGGTAGACAATATATAGCCAGAAATTGGAAAAACGATGTAGATATTCAGATTGGAGAATGGTATAAAGAAATGTGGAGTTTAGCACTGAACGATAAATTGACATGGGAGATTAAAGTCAAAAGAGATAATTTAAAAGAGAATAGATTTTGGAATATATGGAAACCGTTCGTGGATCATTCTATTATGGCAAGTGACAGTTCAGGACCAGTACCATCTCAAAGAAGCTTCTGGAGCTGAGTAGAAAATAAACTCTCCGGGCATTGTATATATTCACAGGGTGATTATTATTGGTTAAAAAGATTTGTGGTAGTACAGAAAGTTTTTTCTATTATTTTGGACTTTGAAATAATGGTTCTTAATATTTGATGGTTAAATAGTAGTTAATGAGTATAGATATTGTTATGTGCTAGCATATAGTAATGTTTGTTAGTATGATATTATGGATTTGTTAGTGTAATGTATTGTTAATGTACTGTTAATGTTTTCTTTTCTTTTTCTGTATGTCTATTAAAAACTCAATAAAAAATTATATATATAAAAAAAGCAGTGATTTCCATTTAATCAGCAGAGATTTGCCCCTGTTGGTGGCATCAATCATTGTTGGGCACACAGAGCTGCATAAAAGCATTTCAGCCATTAATTCCTAATAATACTGAGTGTTTCCATTCTTCTGTTTCAGTCACATCATGTATGTCTATGACATCAGCCCTCATACATGCTAACTCATACATACATCACTGAACTCAATGAGATTTACATTCAAATCGACAATTCTAGGATTACATTGTGAGGGGGAAAATCACACATTAAAAAAGTTAGCTTAGATTGTTGAGAAATAACTAAGATCTGTCTTTAACTAACCAGCAAAGTGTCTGCTCCTCCCACAATGCTTAAGCCAAGACCAGTACGTCCTTTGGAGATATCAATTGTAGTTTCACAACCTGGGATAATTGGGCATGTAGCTGGATCAGAGGCCAATGTGGCTGGAGTAGAGGACCTGCTTGTGTCTGAAAAGAGAAAATCAACATGCCAGTCTGCTGTAATAAAGAACTAACTGAAGAACACAGCATAACTACTTCATAGATCCGCCAAAGAAATATAAAAAATAATAGGGGAAACAAGACTCACTTACTGAGCTAAGGTAAGGAATTTATCCTGCTATGGTAATAGAGTAGACCATACTGCCAGTGACTCAACACCGAGTGTCAGGTGGTCATTAACTAACCTGACAACCCTGAGGACTAACAGCCTTGGGTGCTGAAGTTCACAGGGAAGGGTGATGGTCTACAAGTGGATTAAATCCCACTTGAATCCATCTTAATGGAGGGAAGCAGCTTCATCACTACTGGCCTGGGGCTGATGAGGACTTTGTGTGCCAAAAGGGCTCAGGACCAGAAAGTGAATCATTGAACTGGATCAGTGGTATGGGGGTCATTCTGTGATGTGGAAGGCAGATGAAAGGCCACTGCGTTATATTCTTAGGATAGTCTTCATAGCTGATCGCCATGATGATCACCAATATCTGGATTCAGATATGGCAGAAGAAGAATGGCCCTGGATAGTAAGCAGTACTGTAATACCATGGATAACGTGTGCACTGCACAATGTTAAAACCAGATGTTAGGAAATTTGAGGGAAAATTTTGCACTGCACAATGTTAAGTTAACGCTGTGTGATGCATTTCGTTTCCCCCCAGATTTCCTCCAGAGATCTCTGCCCCAAAGTTGGCAGGGCTGCTCTCTGCCTGGGAAGTGCATTCTCAGGTGGAGACCAGCCTTGTAGGCTTTGGGGCTTGGATCTCCGGTGGTGCCCTCACTGTTTCGAGGCAAGCCTCAAAACACCAAGGGGGCCTGTGTAGACTCAAGTGTCTGATCCTCGGTTCCCTTTCTGAGGAGGCAGGCAAGCAGGTCACCTGCCTCTCCGGAAAGGGAACCAGGGATCGGACACACCTTCCCAGGGGGGTCGGGCCACCTGCCTCTTCGGAAAGAGGTCGCTTGGCCCCTTCCCTTCCTGGACAAGCTGTGGGTGTGCGCAGGCGCACCTGCAGCTTGTCCTGGAAGGGAAGAGGCCATTCCCTTTCAGGACAAGCCTCATCTTGCCTGCACTCACCTGCAGCCTGTCCTGGAAGAGAAGGGGCCAAGCATTTGGCCCATTCCCTTTCAGGACAAGCCTCGTCTCACCTGTGCGAACCCACAGCCTGTCCTGGATGGGAAGGGGCCAAGCGCTTGGCCCATTTCCTTCCTGGACAAGCATTGTCTGGGGCAGAGCGGGTCATCTGCCTCTTCAGAAAGGGAACCGGGGGTCAGAGTGTCCAATCCCCGGTTCCCTTTCTGAAGAGGCAAGTGAGCAGGTTGCTTTGAGTTGGGAAGGGCCGGGGGGAACCCAGTGCCAGTCAGGTCAGCTTTTAAGCACTCTCCCCGGTCCTTCCCAAGTCAAAGCGGCCAGCGATGGGCAAGCCCACAGTGGCTGCTTTGACTTCGAGGGCAGGGGATGCCTAGAAGCTGCCCTGGTTGGCACTGGGTTCCCCCCGTCCTTCCCAACTCAAAGCGGCCACCATGGGCTTTAGTTTAATATTGTGTGATAAATGCATCACACAACATTAAAAAACACATAACATTAAAACTTGTGGAACCAAGCTTTAACGTTATGCGGGGCATTACTGTAGTTGTATTTAATCCTTCTGGAATCAGTGGGACAAATAATTTGTCGTTACAGGTTAAGTTCCAATGATTTCAATGGGATTTGGGCATGATAATCAACTGAGGTTGTTCTTTTCTTCTTTATATTTAATGTGCTCAATATTTCTTTTTTTACAGTCGGCTGGTTATAAACCTATTAGCAATATGCAATTTGTTAAAGTAAAGGGTGGGGTAAGGATGGAAGAACAACAAAAAATGGTTACCAGGCAGTGACTCATATCTAACTTTATACTGAATGTTGTAAGTTGTTGTTTTCTCAAGGAAGAGACTTATAGAAGAACTGATTCACTAAATCTCTACTGATTTAATGGGCCTACACTATTTACAACTTACTATGTGCTAAGGATTTCAGCCAAGATACACAGGCCAACAATTCTTTATAGCTCTAGAATTCAGACCTTTCTATTTAGAGAAGATAGTTGTAACTGGTCCAGTACTTTCCTTTGTACTTGATTTTAAATTTATAAAACATGGAAATCCTTACTTTTAATGGACTCTGGTTCTGGTGAGTCAGGAGGTGGAACTACTGCTGATGGCAGGATATTAGACCTCTCCCCTGGAGTGACACTGTAGATGGGTAGTTGTGGATGAGCAGCTGTCTGAGTCTCCTGTTCTACTGAGTTGATAGTGAGTTTCACAGTGGACTTAGGAGTCTTCAGCAAACTGATAAACTTGACAAACAAGAAAAAAAGAACAAGTTGAGATGTAGCCAACCCAGTATTAGTGTCTATCTCATTTTTAGTTCAGTGTAACCTGGACAGCTACTGCAGTAGACTTACAGAGTCATGGCAAGCTCTGTCTCTTAACAAATATGCTAACTACATTTCAGTTCTACCATATTGTAGACATATTGTAACCTCCCCATTCTGCCCCCTGCCAAACAAATGATTATCAGAATTATTTAGGTGGGGGTGGGAATAGGGAAACAAACATAAATATAATACTCACTACTTTGCATTTGGGACAAAACAAAATTTAAGCAAAAAAAAAAAAAACACCCAAAAACAAAACAGTGTTGTCACATTGCATCTTTTCCTTAACACCACATATAAAACTGCCCTGATCTTGATTCTAAATAGAATTGTATATATCTCCAAGGTTCTTCAACAATTATAAAAAACAAACATGATGAAAAATATAGGATATTTACTGCTCACGTACCTTTTCTATAGGGTATCCCAGAACAATTTCATCATCCACTGCTAAAATCTGATCTCCAACTTTAATTCTACCATCCTGAAAATCAAAACATTTTGTTTAAAAGATAGGAATGGGCTGAAGCAGAAAGTTGATTTCCTTCTGTATCTTTTATATTTTTCTCAATGGGTTTCAGTTTACCTTTCTTGCTGCACCATGCTCAGTTAAACTCTGAATGATCACACCATTAAGGGTATCTTCTTCACCAATGGCAATGCCTATGCCACCTTGATCCTAAGGAATCATAAGAGATATCAAAGGATATTGAAGAAATTGACCACCGCTATTCAAAGTAAAAATCAACAGCTCCTGTCTCACAATCTGCCAGTTCCCAAGTTAATTTAAAACAGAAATGAAGAAGTAAATGTTCAAAGAACAACACTAGAGACCAGTAGTTGGAAGATAACCCCATGGCTTGGCTAATTGTTTCTTTCTCCCAGTCCCTACACAGCTAATGATAGTCTCCTGACCCTTACCTTCCGATGGCTTATAATCCCCAACTTCCCTTACTTTATGACTGACCAAAACAAGCAAAATCTTAATGTCTTTCCTTGAAATAAAATGCTGGGACCTGCTAACATGCATATAAAAATGAATACAGTGGAATCCCGCTGTCAGAGAAAAACTATTTTCTGTGTTTTTCCCTGTTCTCGTATTCACTTGTTGCAGGGAATTCTATGTGAAAGTTTTATTGCATGATTTATGGCTATGCCTTTGATGGTCCTGCATTGAGTACTTGACTTGCTGCAGGGAAGGTGGAGGCTCATATAATTGCCTTCTGATCCCTTTGTTGTTGTTGTTGTTGTTCAGTCGCACAGTCGATTCCGACTCTTTGCGACCCTATGGACCATCGCTCTCCAGGCACCTCTGTCCTCCACCATCCTCCTTAGTCCACACAGCCCCGTGCCCATTGTGTCTACAATACCATCTAGCCATCTCATCTTTGGCCGTCCCCTTCTTCTTTTGCCCTCCACCTTCCCCAGCATCAAGTGAATCCTGTCTTCTCATTTGATGTCCAAAATACTTCAACTTCATCTTTGTTATTTGTCCTTCTAAGGAGCACTCAGGGCTAATCTCTTCTAATATTGACCTATTTGTTCTCCTCGCTGTCCAGGGGACTCTCAAAACTCTCCTCCAGCACCACATCTCAAAGGCATCTATTTTTCTTCGCTCAGCCTTTCTAATGGTCCAGCTCTCACAGCCATACATTACCACCGGAAATACCATTGCTTTGACTATGCGGACCTTTGTTTGCAGTGAGATATCTCTACTTTTCACTATGTTCCCCAGGTTTTTCATAGCTTGTCTCCCAAGAATCAGTCGCCTTTTTATTTCATGGCTGCAATCCCCATCTGCAGAGATCTTGGATCCTAAGAAAGTAAAATCTGTTACTGCTTCTACTTCTTCCCCATCTATTTTCCAGGGACTTATAGCGCCTGTTGCCATTATCTTGGTTTTCTTGATATTGAGTCTCAGGCCAGCTTTTGCACTCTCTTCTTTCAACCTAATCAGGAGCTTCTTTAGGTCTTCTTCACTTTCTGCCATTAGGGTGGTATCATCTGCATATCTCAAATTGTTGATGTTTCTCCCAGCAATTTTGATCCCATATGGTGATTCCTCCATCCCTGCATTGCGCATTATGTGCTCTGTGTATAAGTTGAATAAGCAAGGTGACAGAATGCAGCCTTGTCTTACTCCTTTTCCTACTCCAAACCACTCCGTCATTCCATACTCTGTCCTAACTGTTGCTTCTTGACTCATGTACAGATTTCTCATGAGACATATGAGGTGTTCTGGTATTCCCATCTCTTTAATTACTTGCCACATTTTGTTGTGGTCCACACAATCAAAGGCCTTGGTGTAGTCAATGAAACAGAAGTAAGCTTGTTTCTGGTATTCCTTTGTTTTCTCCATGATCCAACGTATGTTGGCAATGTGATCTCTGGTCCCCCTGCCTCTTCTGAATCCAGCCTGCACCTCTGGTAGTTCTCTTTCTACATGCTGCTGTAGTCTATCCTGCATTATCTTGAGCATCACTTTGCTGGCTTGTGGGATGAGCGCAATTGTTCGATAATTTGAACATTCTTTGGCATTGCCCTTTTTTGGGATTGGGACATATACTGATCTTTTCCAATCCTGTGGCCACTGTTTCGTTTTCCAAATCTGTTGGCATAAAGCATGTAGTAGCTTGATTCCATCATCTTTTAGGGCTTTGAAGAATTCAACTGGGATACCATCATATCCACTGGCTTTGTTATTTGCCGTGCTTTTTAGGGCCTTTCTGACTTCACTCTCTAGGATGTCTGGTTCAAGTTCAATTTCCCCCTCATTGTTATTATCCGCGGTGTTTAGGTCTTTTTTGTAAAGTTCCTCTGTGTACTCTTTCCATCTTTTCTTTATCTCTTCTGCATCCGCTAACTCTTTGCCATCTTTGTCTTTTATCGTGATCATTTTTGCTTTGAACGTTCCCTTGACTTCCCCAATTTTTTTAAAGAGATCTCTAGTCCTGCCTCTTGTGTTGTTTTCCTCTATTTCTTTGCACTGTTCATTTAGGTAGCTTTCCTTATCTCTCCTTGCTTTTCTTTGAAATTCTTTATTTAAGTGATTGTATTTTTTCCTTTCTCCTTTGCCTTTTGCGTTCCTTCTTTCCTCTGCTATTTTAAGAGCCTCATCCGACAACCACTTTGCTTTCTTGCGCTTCTTTTCTTTTGGTATAGTTTTCCTTGCTGCCTCCTGCATAATGTCTCTCATCTCTGTCCATAATTCCTCTGGTACTCTGTCTGTCTGGTCCAGACCATTGAATCTGTTCCTCACCTCCACCGTGTATTCCTTGGGTATGTTGTCTAGATCATATCTATCCGGCCTATTAGTTTTCCCTATTTTCTTCAGTCTGAGCCTGAATTTTGCAATCAGTAGATTGTGATCTGAGCCACAGTCCGCTCCAGGTCTTGTTTTTGCTGACTGTATGGAGGTTCTCCATCTTTGGCTGCAGAGTATGTAGTCAATTTGGTTTCGATGTTGGCCATCTGGTGATGTTGGCCATCTGGTGATGTCCATGTGTAGAGTTTCCTCTTGTGTTGCTGGAAAAGGGTGTTTGCTATGACTATCTTGGCAGAACTCTATCAGTCTTTGCCCTGCTTCGTTTTGTGTTCCCAGACCAAACTTGCCTGTTATTCCGTCCACTTTTTGATTTCCTACTTTTGCATTCCAGTCTCCTAAGATAATGTGGACATCGTTTCTTGGTGTCTGTTCTATAAGATGTTGTAGGTCCTCATAGAACTGGTCTACTGTGGCTTGATCTGCACTGGTAGTTGGTGCATATATTTGGATTACAGTGATATTAAACGGTTTGCCTTGTAGTCTGACTGACATCATTCTATCATTTTTGAGATTGTATCCCATTACTGCTTTTCTCACTCTTTTATTTACAATTATGGCCACTCCATTTCTTCTGAGGTTTTCTTGTCCACAGTAGTAGACATGATGGTTTCCAGAGCTGAATTCGCCCATACCTGTCCATTTTAGCTCACTGATTCCCAAGATGTCAATACTTATTCTTTCCATTTCCTTTTTTACCACTTCCAGCTTTCCTTGGTTCATAGATCTTACATTCCATGTCCCTATGCAATATTGTTCCTTACAACACTGTATTTCTCCTCCCCTTTCCTGCCCCTCCCTTTCTGTCCATCTAATGTGCTGAGCATCCTTCCTGTTTCCTCTGATTTGTCCCTTTGTTTTGCCTTTGCTTTGGTCAATAGGGTTTTCTTGGCAAACTCCCTGGCGTGCTTTGCCGGTTTCTACGCCATTCCCCCCCCATCATACATATTACCACAGTTTAAAACAAGGTAACATCATCATGCATATTATCACAGTTTAGAACACAGTATCAGTTTAGAACTGATGTCAGCCAGCTCTAAACTGACACAGTGACACAGTCACTCTGTCAGTTGCTATAAGTCTTCTATGTTCAGTCAACTATATTATTTCAGTTCAATTACTGATCCCTTGCATGCATGCAGCAGCTCTCGCCTCCCTTTGGCTGCGAAAAGTTGGTTAAAGGCTCCAACTCAGGCCTCACTGTGATGGTGGCTACGGATGGTGTCTTCTGGGGGTGGTCGAGGGTCTCCTGTGTCTGCAGTGTCTGTAGTGTCAGCGCGGCCCTTCCTCTTTGCCCTCTGGGGTGTTGCTACTTTAGGAGGACTCCCGTGGGCCTCTGGATGGTTACTGGGCAGTTGGGGCTTGTGTCCTTCTCTGCCTTTTCCTTCCTGTGTCCTTCTCTGCCTTTTCCTTCCTTGCACCCAGGTTTTAGGATGGGGTGGGGGGGGAGGGGCTGATTCTTCACTCACCTCCCCCAAAGGCCTCTGGATGGTGAATGGTCAGTTGAGGCCTAGGTCTTTCTCTGCCTCTTCCTTCCTTGCACCCAGGTTTTAGGATAGGGTGGGGGGAGGGGCCGATTCTTCACTCACCTCCCCCAAAGGCCTCTGTACCAATCGCTTTGTACCAATAAGTTAACTGGGCTTTTGGGGTTGCATCATTTATAAAAGGGCGTGTTGAGAGATGCTCTATCTCTTTCGCCATGGAGAGTTTCTGGGAAGGGCCTCGCAAGATGTGATTTGTGCTTTAGACAAGGCCCAGGGGCCTAGGTAACAATGAAGTTTCTTATTTTTGTATTTCCTTTTGAATGACTGCATTGCAAGTTTGATTTCTAATGCTATACTCATTGTCTTAATTTACTTAATAAATATAATTACTTTGAGACCCTTTGTGTCTACTGAATTGGGCCTTTGGGAGTTGGTTGGACCACGCAGAGTGGCCACATAGAAGCTACCTAATTTATAATTTCCCTGAACCCTTGCCAGCCTTAGCCAAGCGGAGCCTAAGGGGAACTCAAAGGGGGGGGGGGTTGCCCCAAAGAGGAGAAGGCAGAAGCTGCTGGTGAACAGGCAAAGGCAAGGTGTGGCAGGAAGGAGGAAGTTTAAAAAAACCCAGCCAAGGGGCAATTACTTCTTACACCCGTTTACGGAAAACGCGCTATACGGAAGGAAATCCCGAGAAAATGTCAGCTTACAATTTTTTCCACCATATAAAAGTTGTGGTTGTTTTTTTTTGGGGGGGTGGGGTGTTTTCTGACACTTCCCATGGTGGTGGTAGGGTGTTTGGAGCATGTCCACTCTGTTTTCGCAGTTTTTCATCATATTTTGGTACAGCCAGAAGTACTCCCCGCAACCAGGAAGTGTGGGAAAATTCCCCCATTGTCTATTTGATAAAGCTTGATTCAGTCATAAAGTTTGGGAATTCAAGGTCTCTGGGAATTGTAGCAGAAAATAACTGATTATCTCATCTTACAATGCAAGTAGTGGATGCTCAACTCCAGGATTTGAATCTTCCCAACAAGCATATCAAAGCCCAACTAAGATGCCACCATGATTCAAATCTGAATTCAGCACTATTCCAAAGAATGCTGCTGATTAAATTAGTTAACACATTCTGATTAAAACTGTTCAGCTGTGTGCAGATAGAAATGAAGGACATCCACACATCGCTGATGAATTTTTCAATTCCAAATTCCTATATTTTTCAAGAATGAGTTAGAATATATCTGTATGTATTTACCTTAGGCAGGTCAACATTTTTAAGATTCTTATATAAATTCAAGTCTATAGGTAGAACAGAACTTGGAAGATTTGCTTCACTCTGAAAGAAGGATATAAATGATCAAAGGAACAATACACAGAACCACACCCATTATACATATCATAGATTCAACACACCAGATTTTCCTCCCCATTTAGATTCAGACTAAAGTATCTCCATTAAATTTGTCTTGATAGAGGCTCATCTAGACTTCCATTTAGGGCTACTGAAGAACCAATACACAAAGAATAATTGCTTTATCCCATTAATAAAATAAACAGATAGCTTATTGTACCTCTTCATGCTGAACTGTCTCAGAAGAGGCAACTGAAGTATCTAATGTTTTCCCAGGACAAACAGCCATCTGATGGACAGCATCTTTGTTTCTATAATATATGAAGTACACATATATTAAAATTATAACCATGTGATAGACTAGTTTTTCTTTACTTGTTCTTTACTTGTCGATATCTAAAATGTATTTAAAGGGACTATGTACAATAATCACAGGACTGCAAACAAATATATAATTCAGAGAAGCATTTTTTAAAGCTAAAGAAGTTGGATTTATTGGGGGCAGGGGGCAGTAATGTACTATCACAAAGCGTATTAAGATAAGCGTATTAATATAAGTTACACATTAAAAAGATTGCTTACCTGATAAATATTATCTTTACTTTAGAAGGTGCACATTTAATTATTGAAGATGCATTCTGGTGAGTCTTTCCATAAAGAATTTGTCCATTTATCTATATAAATCAGAACACCATTAACAGATAAGAATACACATTTGACTTATTTTGTCCGAAACCAATTCTTCCACAGTCAAAATAAATGGCTTGTTTGATATCTTTTATTAAAGCTGTTCTTCAACCATTAAATTGTAATGCACTAATCCTGCTTTCTCTGTATAATCCTGCTTCTGCTTATAATTATTTCCTCTGTATCACTAAATTTCTAACAGCTGTTAGTCTGTATTTGATTCTCTTACTGAGTTGACAATGTCCTTTGCTGGGTTAGATTGGGTTGGCTGACTTTGGGAACATCATCAATTTCCAACAGTGATTGATCACCTCGTGACTCACTGTTTGTGAAATAAAAAAGAAGCCCAGAATAACAGCTTGCTAATTGCAAATAAAGTTAAAACCAGCTAGTTGTAACCAGCCCAATTTGTAACAGATCAAGGGAATGAGAATTTTAAAAATATGATTCATTGTGTCTCAACTGAGTGCTTAATTTTTCAAGATTTAAAAGTACATTTTCAAGATAATTGGAACAAAACCCCATGAAATGAATTTTTTTATTCATTCAAAATAATTTTATTGTTATTTAATCTAAATACTTCACCTACATATATTAGATCAATCCCAACAATCTCTTCCGAAATGAAGCTGGGATTTGAATAATGGTTTGGGTGATTTTGAGCTATCCCCCCCAAAAAAATAAAAAAGTAACACTAGGCATCTGGGTTCCGCCAGAGGCGTTGAGCCAGGCTCCGTTAGAAACGTTGAGCCTGGCTCCGTCATGTGATAGAGCTTTGCACATTATAAGGTATCTTTGTGAGCTACTTCTGTGAGATATTCTTTTTTTTTTGGGGGGGGGGGGGAATGACATTTTGAATTGTATTATTGCTATACCTTATTGTGACTCTGATATTTTTTGTAAAGTATATTGTGAATCGTATAATTATTATTACTATATCTTATTGTAATTTTGCTTTGCTGTATATTTCATGTATCATTGTATATTGTATATCATATCTGTATATTGTATTTATTTTTGTTGGAAGCCGCCTTGAGTCGCACTTGTGCGAGTAAGGTGGGGTATAAATTTTATTATTATTATTATTATTATTATTATTATTATTATTATTATTATTATTATTATTATTATTATTATTATTATTATTAATAATAATAATAATAATAATAATAATAATAATAATAATAATAATAATAATAATAATAATAATAATAATCTCAAACAGCAAATAACAGACCCTGAAAATCCATGGAAACACTAGGCCCGAAAGCATGTAAACAGAAACCATGACAGTAGTAAAGCTCACAACCTCATTCCTCATGTTCTCACCCCACCAAGATGTAAGGCAGACATTCATGTGTTCACCATAAAGATCTACAGAGGTACCTGTAAACAAAAGGTCCTTACAAAATTCCAGTGGTTGAGCACTCTGATAAGGATGGGCTCAGAAATGCTGTATGTACATTCACCAGAACTGGTTTACAGGTGCCTCTGCAGACCTTTGCAATGACCACCCAAAGTTCTACCATACTTCTACAGGGAGAGATGGTAATCAGCCTTATGTACAATCAATCCCCTATCACAATTTACCACCCCAGACACTTCCAGGCTTAGCATTTGAACAAGGCTCTAGTTAGAGTTATACATCTCTGTTTGAAAAATAAAAAACAGGTCCTTGAAGATGCACAATATATTTTGGATGGGCTACATTCCCCTTTGAGATTCAAGCTTGCAATTTGGGAATGCTCTCATATCTGATTTTGTTTCCTGGATAGTCAGAAATGCTTTTGCTCTTTACGATTGTCATACCATGTATAACTTTGCCTTATAAAGTAGGGTCCCAAACCAATGGACCAGTGCCAGGCCACGGTTGTCCCGAACCGGGCTGTGGGTGTGTTTGTGTGTGGTGGCACTGGGAGCCCTGTGGTAGCCTTTTGCCCTCAGCATGCTCCACTGTTCAGTGGGGCAGGGGCTTCAGACACAGCAGATGGGCAGGTGGCCAGGCCCCTCCTCCACATTGATTAACTGTGGTGGTTCTCCACCCCCACCTGTGTACAGTGTGATGCCTCGTTGCCCAAGTCAGGCAGTGTGGCTGGCAGATGGCTGGACCCCTTCTCCTTGATTTTGTGCTGCAGCAGCCCCCCCCCCAAAATCAACCTGTGCACATAATTGTATTTTGTAATGTGCTTGTGCCGTCCGGTCCCACTGCCCCACTTGCCGGTCCATGGTAGAGTAAAGGTTGGGGACCCCTGTTGTAAAAAATGACCTGACCACTGTAAGTATCTGGGAATCTCACCCATATAAAGTGCTCCAGCCAGTATGTGTTGACTAAGCCCATTATGAATATTGAGTGCTGAATAACTCAAAACTTCTTTTCCTCAAGCAAAAAAAGGTCCAGTAAATAGAACAATCGTCCAAGTATCTACTTCTCATTTGCTACTAAATCAGGGGTTCTCAACCTTTTTAAGCCGTGGGCCAGACCACGCCCCCTCAGACAGGAGTGGGCCAGACTGGTGGTTCCCCTGCCATAAATGTTGCTGTAAAACATGTCCATGGCTGTCATCAATGTGTTTACAATGGCCGTAAATGAGTCCACGGCCAATTCTGGCAGCGGCTTGAGCGAGGTCGGGGGCTGGATTATTTGGCACTGTGGACTGTAGGTTGAGAACCCCTGTACTAAATCAATGAAATCTGAGAAGCTGTTGGCATTTATTCTGAGAATATCTTATTATATAAAGTGTTAGATGACATAAGGAACCAAATGGAAACAAGGCACAAATAGTCCAAAGGCAGAAGATTTGGCCTTCATGAAAGTAGATTACCACCATAACCATATAGGTGTCTTCCCAATCATACTCTGGTTAGAATACTTCCTTCCTAATAAATGAGTACAGGATTGCAGATGAAGATGGTATATTTGTTCCCATGTAATCTGAATTATACACAGTATAAAGGTACAGTACTTTCTTCCCTTTTCTCTTTCAGCATTTCCTCCCAATATCACTGTAACTGAAAATCAATCTTGGCCCCCCAACAAAAAATTCATAACAGAAAATTAATATTCTGATAAAGTACAGACATATTGATGAAAATCATGTGCTGTTAATTAAAGTCTGCACATTTCATTTCATTTCATATTTCTATACCGCCTTTCTCAGACCAATGGCTGACTCAAGGCGGTTTACAAAGGACATGGAATGACAAAACAAAAATTACATAAACAAAGTTACATAGTTCAAATAATCAATCGTACATAATGGAAAATCAATTACAATAGGCAACAGTATAACCCCATAAAACAAAGGCACGCAGCAATACAAAATAACAATAATACAATGGTTTAAAACATTTCAGAAAAGGAAAGGGAAACCTCATCTTGGAGTCCCAGACAAAGTCCGGAGAACAGGGCCGGAGTGCGCGCGGCATTGCGGCGTCTGTGTTTTCGGAGTCCCCCGTGGCCTCGGGGGGCTCCCCTTATCCTCCCCCGCTGGTGGATGGGGCGGGGAGGGGGTGGCATCATGGTGTCAACGGCATTTTGGAGCACTCCGCAGCGTGAACGTGTCGGCGCGTTAAACCAACAATCGTGCTTTTCCTGTCTTTAAGGTCAGCATGTTTCATTTTAACTATGATTACTAGACACTTACTTCTAGTAACTCATCTGCAAGCTGCAGCCTGCCATCTTTTCCAGCTGCTCCATTTGGATCAATTCCCACTACGAAAACACTCATCTTGGATCGATCTTTGTTCCCAGCCAGACTGAGTCCTAAGCCAGTTTTCCCTTTCTCCAACTCTATCATATGTAGATCTCCTGACAGATTTCCATACCTGTGACGTATTTTTTCTAATCAAAGAGAGAGGAAAATTAATGCATAGCACAGCTAGGATTTACCTTTGAAAACTTTAAAGGAACTCAAGTTTGGAATGCAATAATTATGCATGATCATAAACCCATAATTTCAACCATGCTGAAGCAATTTGTGGGACCTATGCTTCTTTTTTCAACAAAATTCTCTGTAACCTGAACAAAATGTTTCCGGTTCTTTTTTAAAAAGTTAGGAATACAGAAACATTATGCTACTTTATTATTTGTAATTACAGAAAAATATTTTGCATATAACTTAATTCAATAAATTGAATTGTGGTGTCAGATTGAGTCTGAGTTATGGTAGCCTCTTCCGTAGTTTTCTAGGTAGAACACACTCAGAAATGGATAAATGGTCCCTTCCTCTGGGAGTGCTCTGGTACTGTGCAGTTTACTAAAGACCACACAGCAATTTCTTCTCCCACAAGACATAGTGAGGAATCGAACTTCTGATCCCTGAATTTTATAGTTCACAATGCTATCCAGCCAGCTGCTTCTATCACATTGGTGCAATAAGACAATAAGTGAAATAACAACCACAGTAGCTTCATGGATTTAACAGATGTTCCCAACCTACGGCCTGTGGGCCAGATCCGAAGGGCCGAATTGCTGCCAATGCCAGAATTCCTTCGATATCACTGGAAGTGCTGAAATTGCCATGTTTTTGCACCGAAACACTGTGAAAACATGGCCAAAAATTCAAAAATGGTGCGAAAATATTCCTCCAAGGGAAGCAGCGAAGGTAGGGAAAATGCCCGGAAACGCAGCACAAATGCATGCGCTGATGCCGCTGGTGGGAAGAATCATGTAACCAGCCCCTCAGTTGACTGAAGAGGCATGGTCAGGCTCCTGGCAGGAAAAGGTTGGGAACCCCTGATTTAAAAGATTCAGCCTAAAATTTCATGAGACAAGAAGTACGCAACAAAAATGATATTCATTTGCATAATGTGATATGACTTATACCGGGGGGAAATCCACCCAGCTAAAGATACCACATAATACGGAGAGATGTAACAAGTCTGCATGTCCCCCTCTCACCATGAAAGGCTATTTCAAAAGTTGAACTTACTCCAGCTATACTCAAACTCATCTTCCTTGTCCAAATCTTCCAGGTGTTTGGTACATGACTGCTGCACAACTTCGCTGCTTATTCCTGGAGATACCAAAGTAGGAGGATGAGGCATGTTACAAGTGGAAGTCTTCTCTGGCTCTGAATCTGACTGATTGGGGGACTGTAGAAAATAAGAAAAATACAGTGTCTGAGAACATGCAGACTGGCGCTGGGAAAACAACATGTGTGAAATGATGAAAAACAAAGACTGATACAGTACTTTGATGTTGAAATTACTGAGCAACAACAGAATAACAGGGCAATCACAGATGGAGAAAAATAGCAAGGAACAAGGCTAAAATGTAATTTAAGCAGGGCACAGACTACAAACCAAATTTAGTGCTGACTATGTACCAAAGACTTCCATAGACCTGGTGATCTATTTCAAAATGTTTGATCTCTGATACTTAAAAAAAACACCAAACCTAAATAACACTTTCATAGATCACTTTAAAAAGTGTGTGCTGAGAATGCATTACAGGTTTCTGTTGTATAGATACACAACCATAGCAGTAATGACATCACTGACAAATTGCTGCTAATCAAAGCGTCCCTTACTAGAGTAATGTATGGCATTTTGATGTTGTAAGTCACGTTGGGTCATCTATGGGAGAAAAGGTGAGATGTAAATTAATTAATTAATCTGTCTAATAAACCAATGGGATGGGATGCCAAGTCCATGCTTCTCATCTAACATTTATTTTGTTGAAAAGGCCAGTGACCAGATGTAAAAGAACTGTAAGGTAAAGGTAAAGGTTCCCCTTGCTCGAAAGCCAGTCGTATACGACTCTAGGGTTCAGTGCTCATCTTTGTTTCAAAGCCAAAGAGCCAGCGCTGTCTGCTTCTGCAGACATTTCCGTGGTCATGTGGCAGGCATGACTAGACACCTGAGCGCACAGAACGCTGTTACCTTCCCATCGAAGTGGTCCCTATTTATCTACTTGCAATGTCTTGCTTTTGAACTGCTAGGTTGGCAGGAGCTGGGACAAGGACGGGAGCTCATTTCTGTCCTGCAGTACTCGGGAATCGAACTGCTGACCTTCCGCCTCCCAGTCAGCGTCTTAGCCACTTGAGCCACTGCAGTCCTAAAAGAACTCTACACTGTGCCATTTCTATGTGCCTCTGGTATATAGAGACACAGTATATTCGCACACACATACAGTGATTCCTGTGCCACTAAGGTAACTTGGGGAAAGTCCTTAATAAGAGAATAGTAATGGCATCACTGTGTTAGAGGATCTGAATATGGTAGTCTTAATGCAGACTTTCTTTTCAAAGCACATGCCCAAAAAGGATAAATATCACTTGCCAACTATAAATGCAAGCATGACGATGCATTTCAAAGGAATGGGTGACTCTCCTGAAATGATCACAGGGCCATATTTCAAGATGAAAGTGTGTCCAAAGACTATGTTAGGAACATTGACTAGGATAGAAACTACAAGCAAAGACAAACCTTAAATGGTGTAGGAGCAAAGGGGTTACATGGGGAGTAACTGAAGGTAAATCTAATTGGATGTTGCATGTCCTATGATAATAGAAAACAGCAAATGGTTTGTTACAGACTCACTAATGGTGCCTTCTAGTCTGTACAGAAATAAGATACAGATTTCATAAACATTCTAATATAAAGAAATCTGCAACGACAGATCTCTTTAAAAGGCTAGAATATACTCATTAGCGGTCCAGTATGTCTCTGCAAAGGCTGTACAGCAGAGGTAATTAACACCTTCTGCCACTTCTGCCCCAGTGCTTGAAGCTCTGGTGGCACAGTGGTTAAACTGCTGTACTGCAGCCAGAAGGTTAAAAAGTTCGATTCTGACCAGGATTCAACGTTAACTCAGCCTCCCATACTTCCGAGGTCAGTAAAATGAGTACCCAGCATGATCGGGGGAACTGCTAATTAACTTGTGAACAACCCAGAGAGTGCACTAAGTACTATGGGGCGGTATATAATGTGATTGCTTTGCTTTCCTTTGCTTCGTGCATCCCTCAAGCCCCATGAAACTGCTGCTGAAATACAGTAGCAAGCTGGAATTCCCCTTCACAAAAAGTAGAAAATGACTTTAGGACTTAACATGGACTGCTATGGTGATTTGGTTGTAAACCACAGAGAGGAAGGAAGGAAAGGCACACCTTTTTCTGCATGCTTTAATGCACCATGTCACCTTTTCTCCCCAATTCAATGGTGTGATTTGCTACCAAATTTTGCCTACATGTTAATGGAACTAGAGCCTGTGGTGGATTGCAAGAGAATTGGCCCACAGTTCTAGCAGAATGGCCCATCTCTAGTATACATTGAATAAATATAATGCACTTGCTTCTGTTTACAGATCCAACAAAAATGGATCATTATATTGTCCTGTATTTTGCTTCAAGAGCTGAAACTATTATTTCCTCGTACCAACCACAGGTTTGTTTGTTTTTTAAAGAAATGTAGCCTTCTAATTTTACAAATCAGAAGCTTTGTTTCTATTCCTAGTATCCGATGCAGATATAACTGCATTCAAACATGCTGTATTTTATGAATGCAGAAGACGGCCTTAATACTGTGGAAGACAACTGGTCCGTGTACTTCTGTGATGATTACATGCTGACTGACAGCAGCAATCCAGATGTATAGATGGGAGTTATTTCTAACCTTACCATGAGGTGTGAGGGATTGAACCTGGGACCTCTTGCCTGAAAAGCATTTGCTTTATTACTATGCTGCAGTTCTTTTCTATTTTCATGGCACTGTTAATGAACAACAGGTGACATCAAATGCTGGGAGGTGGGGTGGAACTGTGGTTCTGGTCAGTTAATACTCATCATGCCATTTGCAACTAAAGTCTATGCCGGGGTGGCCAACATTTCTGTTGTGGACCTGACCACACACCCTTGACAGCGTCGCGGGTCTGACCATGTCCCCGACAGGCCGGATGGGATGGTGTCAGGGGATGGGTCCGGCCCATGGGTCATAGTCTATGCTCTGAGTTCATTAAGTCCTCACATGCAGCAGGGGAAGCAGCAAGGATAACTAACTATACTCATTTTTATGCTATCTATTCCATCCGCACTTATGGTAAAACAATACTGTCATGGTACCATGGGACAAGGTAACCTAGTAATTGTTGACATAAGGACATATACATATTTTGTCTGAATAAGTGGACTTGAAAGCTAACATTAAAATATAGTAATTAGTCTTTAAGGCACCGTAACCACTTGTCCTCATTTGTTTTGTTTCTTGTCTGATTTGCCTGCATAGACTAATATACATCTTCACAGTTCAGCTACAGTGAAATCATATGTTCTACACATGAATAAACTGTAGCGATTTACAGTGAGATTTAGTCCTCATATTGTGGACATTTTTTGACCTGCACAAGTTGATATACCGAGAGACCCACTGCCATCACCTCTTTTTATAACTGAAATACAGATGTTTGGCACTGAGGGAAGAATCTGTCCATTTTTTAAAAAATGATATGCCAGGCAACACTTTAATTTGGGCACATCTCTGACACAGAGAAAATTTATTTCCAATAAGAAATTGACTTATAGATGTTTCATAACTTATTTTAAATAAAGCAGTGAAAAAAGATAACAATACGGATACACGAATATTCATTGAGTCCATCACAAACACACAGGGACCATCCAACCTTGTTAGTGTTGTACTGCAGAGGATCAACAAAAGGGTTAGTGCTGCTGAAGGCAGGAGGCTTACTGAAAAGGTTTTGTTGCAGGGAAGGCATAGGAACGTTCTACAAGAAAAACAGAAAGGGACTTTCTAACTGAAAGGCAGATATATAAGAGTACTTTCACACATGCATCGTCATGACTTGACAAATGATGACTTGTATGTGTGAAATGGTGGGCTTGGCAAAAAATAACAAAACATTGCAGAGCATTTTGTATATAACCTTAAAACACCACAAACACAATTAACTTTAATGGAAACATTCACAAACTAAAGCTGAGAATCAATCTGAGTGGTAGGGTAGTCATGGAAGTTCACAAATGTATGGGTTACTACAGATTCAAAAGCCCCTTGTGTTAAAATAGCCTTTCTGTGGTTCCCATCACTTAGAACAGGTACACATCACACAAGTCCTTCCAAATATCCCTTTATGAGCAATGTTAGTCCATATTACAAAAGCAAGCACACTCACCATAGTCTTTAACCATGGAAAATAATCAAGATTCATAAGGTCCTCTCAATCCCTTCCATTTTCATGGATCACTCTTATATTTACACCATTTTGTGCTCATCATAGATTACTTCCAAGCCATCTTGCTGTCAGAGTATATACACTCTAATCCAGTGTTTCCAAACCTTTGGATTTTGGACTTCACTTCCCAGAAGCCTAAGTCAATCCCCCAAAACACTGATCAGCCAATGTACTGACTTAGGCTTCTGGGAATTGAGGTTCCCCTGTGGGGCATGGGCCTTGGGAACCACCTTGGAAACCACTGCTCTAATCTAATCTGACCAGGATTTCACCAGTAATGATGCAGTGTCACGATTATTATTAGTGTGAGAGAAGAGGGGAGAAGGAAGAAATACACAACTGGAGAAGAGAAAGAAGCAGGGGTCTGTTCTGTGTCTAGTATCCTGTTCAAAACTTATGTATGCAGAAATCCAACAGTAGATGCCACTGCAATGATCTGATGAGATGCCACTCTAGTATCAGGCTGTGGATGACTTGACAGATCACCACATGCATGCATGAATATTGAATAGGATATTGGCCCTTATCTCCTAGCCAATCACTTAGCATTAGGCTCTCTTGAGCAAAATGACTTATTTCCCAGCAAGTCTGAATAGGATAAGAAAGCACAAGCATTTGAGCACATCCACGGTTAGCTACTAAAAAGAAAAAACCCAGATAGTAAATTGTATGTTATAAACATTTATAAATAGAGCAATAAATGAAGTCTGAAGATACTTTTCATTATGTTCATCCTTTGCCAATATGTTGCAGAAGATATGCACAACAAAATAAAAATTGTATTTAATAATCCTGATTAAGAGTCATTCAGAAACTTGGATTTGAAAGAGAACAGTAATAATTAATATGTTTGGAGCAATATTCTAACTTTACCGACTCCCAACAAGCTGTGGTAGAGGGAAGTTGCTAGCTATTTGCTGGCTATTTTTGCTTCATGAAACAATATTAAAGGGTGATTCTCAATATGTAAATAACAAGGTTAGCTCTCTGGATGACTGCCTATGACCAAAACATGGAAATCCCCCTTTAAAAAAACCTCTTGTTCTAACAGCAGCAGGTTTCCAGTGAAAAGAACAGACTAAAGGTTTTCTACCTTAAAACATTCACCAAGCAAATATAACTTGCCCATGCCACAGCAAATGCACAAGCCTTGATTCACATCCTGCATACAAATCACCAACATTCATTCAGCAAAGCTACTCCATGCAACTTTACCTGTGATGACTGGTGGTAAAATGGATTATTAGGTTTCTGCCCACTGGGAGCAGAGGACGATAAAGAGCTATAAAGAGATTCTGGCTGGGAAACAGAAGTTGTGAAACAGCTAGTAAATCAAACATGCAGCTTTATAGCAAATCTACAAGGAGGAAGTTTAGTTTCAGATGATGCAAGCTGCTATATTAAAACTACTTTGCAAATGGCTGAAAGTACAAAGCAAAATACAGTATGTTCTTCTGCATACATGTACAGTGCCTCTATACGGTAAGCTTGCAATGTTTCTGGCTTAATGGTCCACAGCAAAACTAGAAGTATGAGAACCAAAAGTATGCTTGGGGGCTGGAGTGTGTGTATATTGTGCAGTCCACGTACAATCTACAGTTCTTTCTAGCTGCTATGTTTGATGGCCATAAGGTCAAAATGGGTTCTGCAGAGGTATTGCACAAAGACTGAAATAATAACTCAGGCCAAGATGACAGCTACTAGAATGCCTCAGCCAGCAGGCATACTATACTGACTGTGAGATTTTAGGAGTGAGGGAGATAACTTCTTCCAAGTTCTTCTTAAAGCCATACTGAATTAGCAGTCCAAGAAGAACTTGGTATGCAAAAATCCTGAAAGCTATCTCACAGTGCCAACAGAAACATACAGTAAATATTTTGAGCAAACTGAACATGCGTTTGTCTGCCATTGCTTGCTTTTCATCAGAAGCCTGAATTGATCCACAGATCCATTTAAAAATAGGTTATCAAGGCAATTTCAAGTTTAAGCAAGTAACTGACCACCCAACTAATTTTGCTGTGAATTTTGTCAATATGGGATTTGTAGGGTGATTCTTCTCTTCCTCTTCAAATTTAACATCACTGTGGATTTTTACTTAATTTATCACTATGTTATTTGGGAACTTCACATCTTTTTTACATGTTCATATGCTTACCCGTGGTCTGTTTATAATGCTTTGCACCATAAAGACTACAGGGTTGCCTGCTCTTCGTATGGCTTCCACAGCTTGTTCATGGCTTGCATCTCTGAGGTTAATTCCGTCCACCTGAAATCGCAAGGCCTAAGCTTTATACTCTGATACATGCAATTTTTTTAAAAAAATAATTCAGCAAGTTCTTGATATTATATAGGAAATAGCTATAGTGAGCAGACAGGCACAAAAGCCACTGACAGTGCTTTGTGAATTCAGCTCTTCCTATGAAAGTTCTCACTACTGAGAAGTCTGAGCAGTCTTTCTTTCTGATATATCAAAACCACAGAAAGGATGGCATTTTTAAAAGATTATGTGGTCCTTAAAATTATGTGGCAACAATCTTACTAAAATATTCATTCTGCTCATTATGGTAATTAATTAGCAAATTATTTTACAAATAGAAAGTAATAGACATGGTGTTAGATTTTGACTTAGTCCTGCTTGAAAGCAAAACCCATTGAGATCAATGCAATTTAACTTAGTTGTGCCTAACGTAAGCACTACATAGTTCAATGGCCCTACTTTCATTAATGCTCTCATCGTACCTGTCAACCGTGGCTCCGGACAATCCGGAACCTGCGCACAATGGTTCTGTACAAATCCCGTTCTACGCATGTGTAGAAGGCTTTTACGCTTGCGTAGAACCCTTTTACGCTTGTGTAGCCATCTACGCAAGCGCAGAAGGGTTCTACGCAAGCGTAAAAGCCTTCTATGCATGCATAGAACGCGACTTGCGCAGAAGGGATGCGCAGTACCTCTTTCTTCCCGCTGCCAATTCCGGGGTTTTGGCAGCTGCGGGCGGGAAATGGTGCAAATTGGCGCCAAAAATCGGGAAATCCCGGCCAATCCAGGAAGGTTGACAGGTATGGCTCTCATTATGACAGTCTGAATCCAATCAATAGCTAATGGCCTAATATGGAATTTGTAAATATTTTATTATTTAAATTATTAAGTAATTTAAGTAACCATGAAGCACTCTTTGAATAATATGGGAATATAATATCTATAGATACTTTTGAAATTCAAAACTAAATTATAAACTAAGGCTTGCCAGCTGACTGGTAATACTCAGGATTACTGAGATAAATATAAGTGGAGCAATCTGAAAAACCAAAGCAATTTATATGTGTTTGAATTGTTAACAGTCCATACCAGACTTTGGCTTATATGAAGGTACATACCGGTATAACCATTTTCCTTTTTTAAAAAAAAGTTAGTGATGAACTGCAATACATAAGCAGGCAAATCTGTAAATTAAATACAATGTTCTTTTTTTATTTAAATTGAGACAAAGGTGAAACATTGACACAAACATTGCCTCAGGGGTTCAAATGGGGAAACTAATATTCAACATTTCCTGCAAGAAGGCCTTCAATTGTGCAGTTATGAAAGACAAAAACACAAAGTATGTTCTAGTGGCAAAAGAAAATGTGATTCTAGTGTTAGTACTTGAAAGTTATTCATATTTTGGGCACTACAAAAGAGGTCCAAGCAGAGATAAAGCATGCTATAGGTTAGTTGCAATTTTATCATGAGTTTTCATTGGAAGAACTGCCTTTTCCTCTTTAGGTTTTATAGGATGACTAAAAAAGAAAACATATACTGTAAATTCTGGAAAGAAGAATTTGTGAGGGGAATATTTCACTATGTAAAATACTGCACAGCAAACCATGGAATTCCTCAACATTGGAACCCACCGCCACCAGACTTCCTATGAACTGCTTTTATGCCATGTATTCTACCTTCTGGAAACCAGATCCTTAAACACCTAAAACAGTTTAAACCCATGTGCATAAGTGATAAGCAACAAAATACCTCCACTATTCTATCGCCTGTTTTCAAGGTTCCATTTTTGCCAGCAGGACTGTCTTCAAGTATATGTTTGATAAAGATTCCTCTCATGACTTCACCACTGCTCAGACGGCTTCCCATTCCTCGTCCACCAACAATGCTGATTCCCAGAGACTTGTTAGGCTCTCTCCAGAGCTCAACCCTATTTAAAAAAAGTACACAAGTTCCATCTCTAAACAGCACCAACTTGCAATTTTGCAAGTACCTGTATGACTTGTCTTATTTGAATTCAGTGCAGAGGAAAATTTAACGAGCTTCAAGGTTTGGCCAAAAATACATCTTTCTTGTTCTGATTCATTCACCTGTTTTGTTAGTCATTGTCCAAATTCAATGAATTATTAGCATTCCACTTCAATTGAATTTATCTCTTTTAGAGCTGCTATCTTAAAAGTCCATCATTCCATACTAGTAGCAAATACAAAATTTCCATTCTTAGTGCTTTTCTCATTCTTTATGCCCAGAAGTTCTCTGTTCCAGGTAGATTTGCCAGTTTCCCATGAGAACAATGGTTTTTATTTTCCTTCTTTTTTCTCCCCCTTGTTACCCATTCTTCTAATCAAAAAACTACCAAATTCTGCACCACACGCAGAATCCTGCATAGGAAATATGCTTCTGTGCAGGAATTGTAGCAATCATAAGTTGTCTGGCTTGTTTCTTCCTTTTTCAGGTAAAATTCTGTAAAGGGGAACAGGCCATTTTGTGCAGAAACTCTGATAACCCTGTGCAGCTTGGTGTTTTTTTCAGGGGGGGAAATTGTCACTGAATCATCTACATATATACTGTTGACCACCACTGACAACTAAATCAGCATCTACTTTTCTAAAAATGTTTGAGTGCAAACTAAATCAGGGGCCAGAGTACACATCTCTTCTTTGTACCTATCCCTGACATCAAGTTTCAGATAGTCATTATTATATATCTATAGTAGACATTGGTTTTTTTATATTTCTACTTCCTAACACAGCATATCCAGTGTGCAGTAGTAGACAAAGAGTAATCAACTAGGACTCAGCAGATCCAGATCCAATTCCCCAGCTCTGCCATGAAAACTCACTGGGAGAGTGGAACTGGTAAAACCACTCCTTAAAGCAAGGCCCACCAACCTTTTTATGTCAAGGGCCGGATCACGCTCCCTCAGACAGTTGAGGGAGCCAGACTGGGTCCCCACCACCACCATGACCACCACCATTTACGACTGCTGTAAATGCGTCTGCAGCTAATTCCCAAACTAAAGAGTTTTCAACATTCAGCATTCTCACTGTCACTCTATATACTATTATTAAACACTAGAAATCTGTGGATAACTATTGAGATCAAATAGGGACCCCAGAGGCCTCATGAAGATGTAAACTGGTCTGACTGACCATGATTACAGGATTAGGAATGCCTCAAGGGCTCAGGACAATTTCCATCTCATACAAACATTTTCCTCTTCCTTCTCCTTTCCCAAACATCCTTTTTTCTATTTCCAGAGTTAAGTATGGCTGGTACATCTCTACAACAGTATTTTGATATATCATATTAGTCTGTGCAAAAATGGTTAGAAATCACTGTTTGCATTAGTACAGAGACAAGGTTCTATACAACATCGGCTGGTGGAACCAGAAGGCAGTATGATTTTCCAATTTTTTCCTTTTCCTATATCCATAATGCACTCCACATGTATACTCCACAGGGTCCCTCAACTCTTCAAATGTGGTTGGAAAGGTACATGGGGTTTAAAATTATGCCTTTAAAAATCAGATACTGGTGATGCTATGTCTAATTTTAGTACATCAAACCAAAGTACTGAATGGATCATTACACAGAAAAAACAAAGTTACCGTCTTGGCTGGTTCCAGTTATTGTAGCCTGCATTTTGAAGTTCACTTTCTTCTCCTTCCCCTTCTTCACGTTCAGGTAATTCTGGAATTTCTCTGTGGATAAACATTAGTGTATCTAGGATGTTTTAGAACCTATGAAAGTGCTAAGGTTTCATGCTAAACAAAAAGCACTTTCCATGGTCTGACAGCACAGCAGTCAAATTGGACTCCAAAACATTTAGGGCTTTGTCTAAATTTGCTTGGTGGGTGGAGGGAGATAAAACAAATGACCATGGAAAACTGCAGGGGGTGATACTGTTGCAAAGATGCCACAAACAAGGCCAGGTACAGCAACAAATGCAGTAAAAAGGCTCTGGAGTTAAAATAAACAAAGCTTAACCTTATAGCAGAGCAGCCATGAAAATTATACAAAGATTTATACAATTTTATACAATTTATCAAGAGATTTAGTATTATGTTAACAAGCTGCGCATTAGCTACTTTAAGCTCCTGACAAACAGATAGTGACAATTGTCTAGCGCCATGAGATGAAACCATTTTCACATGTAAATAGGCAGCAATAATTTCTTCAGATGAAAACATTCTATCCCTCACGGGACTTTGGTGTTGCCTGAAATGAACTTGGCCCCAAACTCAAGCACACTGAGACATATTCAGAATAATGTGAGCATATGTTACAAAGCCTATACGTGCAAACAGGAACACGGTAGGAGTCCAAGACATTTGGTCTCGCAAACTCATGCACCTCTCAGAGCTATACACAAAACAGGGGCTATTTAGCATGATCTCATTGCCACAAGCCATGTGAGGGATTGGGGGGGGGGAGCTTGCCTACTGAACAAAATGGGTCAGAATCTTTGTAGTCATGCTCACTGGTATAACTCAATTAGCACAAATTTCAGTGGCAAACTGCTGCAATTTAAGAAGTCAGTGTAGGCACTCCTTGTTATGTGAGTCACATGATTTTGCACACAGTCATAAATGCCAATGCTGACTTCTTAACTGGAGAAAATTTGCCACTGGGATTTATGTTGATTGTGTTATGTTGGTATAAAAATATTAAAGGATTCTGTCCATGGTTAGATTAAATGTCTTGTCTCTCACAAAACCTTCACAGAAGGATGTTAAAAATCAGTAAGCGTGGCACATGAGATATAAGAGACTACAACTGAGATACTCGAGTCTTAAGCCACAGAATTAAACATAGGTCGCCTCAAGAAAACATAAACTGTAGAAAGTATAGAGAACACATTTATTTATTTATTTAAACATTTGTGTACACAATCTCTGGAGCAGAGTGAGTAATAACAGCAAAGCACACCTGTCACTATTATTTTCCTTACTATCCTTATTTTTCTGTAAACCCAAAAGAACCACCAACTAAAATATTGGCTTAAGGGAATCTTTTAGCAAATAAAACCAATTTTTCTTCATCCCTAGGTTTTCTTTCTCATTTATACTGTTTATGATTATACTGACTATCATTTCTAGTAAAACTGTCCCCCACCCCACCCCAGTGAACATATTCACAGAACATCCTCAGTACAACATATGTATATGTGGTCACAGTTAAAGTTAAAGAAAGCTCCACTGAATATGATACAGTAAATTACCTCACAGCATGTGAAGGGATAACATCTAATGGCATAGTTCCTTCTGGCTGCTGTCCTAAACTGGCCTGGTACTCTTCTAATTGCTCTACTGGCACATAGCGAATGCTGCAACACAAAGCATAAAAAAGAAATCAAAATGCTGCAGGTGTTTGGGGAATGCCTCAGTAATGAGCAATCAAGGTTTTATGATTGTGAGCCACAACTCTGTTCAGCCAAAGCAATTGGTTCTTAAGACAACGGCTCCCTCTGAATTCTAGGGAAATAGAACAAATCCAAAGAACATGCAAATCTTCTTTTTTTAAATCACTATACACTAAATTTATTGAAAATAAATGCATTATATTAATTTGTTAAATTATATTGCAGGATATGCTATGCTCTGTAAATTTATGAAGTTGCCAAAATTACAGCTATTATTCACAGAAATGATGAAAGAAGCACAGTGTGAACCTTGTTTCTTTTTCTTAGCCTGAATCCAATGGCAGCTTTAATGCTGGGGTAAAACACTTTTTTCTGTTGCAAAGGGCACAGTGCTTAATTTTTGCTCACTTCTCTTGTTCCCCATGCCCTCTTGAACAAACATTTGTTCTTGACAGCTGGAGGAAATGTTGTAAGAACAGCATACAGGGCTGTAGGAGATAGGAGAGTTGAACATCTGAGGGACGCCGTCAGAGGTTGTTGTTGTTGTTGTTGTTATTTGCAGATTTATATCCCGCCCTCCTGGTGGGTACACCACTCAGGGCGGCTAACAACAAAAGGGGAAAGGGAAGAGGGAGAAAATACAATAAGTAAAAATTACAATATAAAACAGTTTAACAGCAACAGCTAAAAAACATGACCCAACACTCCTACCTCCTACAGGCCTGTATGCCACTCATGCAAGCAAATTCACACTCTGGCAACATAAGGCCATCAAGAAATACAACCCTTATAGTTTTTTATAGTAGCCAGGATAGGGATGCGGTGGCTCAGTGGTTAAGAAGCTTGCCTTGTTAGCTAGAAGGCCAGAAAGTTGACAGTTTGAGATCCGGGTACTGCAAGAATGCCCATTTCTGTCCCAGCTCCTGCCAACGTAGCAGATAAAAAGCCAAAAATTGCAAGTAGATAAATAGGGACCACTTCAGTGGGAAAAGATCTTGGGGACATGAAAGGAGCCTCATTCGAGTGTACCCTGAGTGGAGTTTCTCCAGCAAAAATCCTTTCAAACCAGAATAATTTCTGACACAAAACTATTATTAGAAGTAGCCAGGACACCCTTATGTTGGGTATCATTTTTATTGTTTGTTTTCTGGAAATTAAAAGTTGGTTATCGTAAACAAAAAGTTATTACAATGGCACTGCAACTGTGCAATATATAGAAATGGGGAACATTCCATGGGAGGGGGGGGGGGGCGGCAACTACAGCATCCAGATTCCTACAGTCAGTATGGCTACTAGTCATACTGAATGTGTGATTCTGGAAGTTGTAGTCCAAAAAGAATGTTTCCGATCTCTGGCAACAATTCTTTCAAGGAGACTCAACACAACCACTCTTCCAAATTTTTGTTTTGATGCCACATTAAAGCCTTATTGCTTTCTAATACTTTGATGAAGTCTTAGTTTCCCAGTCATTTTAATGTTTTTAATGGGTTTGATGTTGTTTTATTCTTTGTATGACATCTTTGGAAAGGCAATGCATGTGTGAAACATGCATCATAAAATAAAAGATGTCTAATTATTTGGCCAAACTGTCCTCTGTAGGTGCATCAACATAACTGGGATAAAATTACCCCACATCATTTATAGGCCCCAGTTCTGTCTAATGTGTTATCTCATTATTGTGAAGGTAATCCCTTTAATGGATCATAGTTAAAAGAGAGAGAGAGAAGCAATAGTGGTTATAGTGATAACAGATGGTGTGCTATGTATGGAGAAAACATCCTTTTTAAACATCAAACGTAGGAAAAACCAGAAGACTGCATCCAAGAGAAACACTATGCTTTTAAAAATATTCATAATTAAATTATGTCAGACTAGTATACAGTGGGTGCCAATAAATGTACACTTTCAGGAGATGTTATCAATACCACAGTGTCTGTTGTGGATTGTTATTAAGGGGACTAATAGGGACTATTATTTTTTTAAGACACCATTACGGATCAAGTGTACCTAGACATGCTATGCACATCCATTTTACCTGCAATTTGTACACTTTTTAAATTTGTACACTTTTTGGGAATGATTGATTTTACTTCCTACAAGATGGGGCCCCACCACACTTCCATTGTCACATGAGAGTTTACCTTGATGAGAAGTTGAATGTGGGATAGCATATCCCACATTCTCCTGACTGACTTAACACCCCTTGGTTTCTACTCATGGGAGACCTTGAAGAATGAGGTGTACCATAGAAAACTAGGTACCCTGGTCGTACTTCAGGAAGGAACTGAAATGGGATGCACAGCGATACATGTGGACACTTTGGTTGCTGAAGTGGACACATTGGTTGCTGAAGCAGTTTTTCTCCATAATCAGAAGTGTCTGGATGCTGATGGTAATCACTTTGACACCTCTTCTAATTGCAGAAGTCAAACATTACTTGTATTCATCTTTTGTTATCAGTATATATTATTACAATTTTATACAGTGTTTTCCTTTCTTAAAATGTGTATACATTTTTGGCACCCTCGGTATTTTTTAAAATTAGCGTTACTGTAAACCAGTGGTTCCCAATGTGGGACCTATGCCCCACAGGGGGACTTCAATTCCCAGAAGCCTAAGTCAGTACATTGTCTGATCAGTGCTTTGGGGAATTGACTTAGGCTTCTGGGAATTGAAGTCCAACAACCAATGGTTGGGAAACACTGATCTAAACAGATCAAAACAAACAAAAAGATTGTAGTCCTCATCTAAGAAATAAAAGTCAATATTATTAGAAGCACATTAAACCAAAGAGGTCAGGAATGTTGTCACAATGTCCAAATAATTAGCTTTAAAAACATTAACAGCAGAACTGGATAGCTTTGCAACTCTGAATAGCACAGCATTAGCCACTAGATTAAAAAAAAGAATCTATGAATAAGGATTTAGCAAAATAAGATTTAGTAAAATGGCCCCCACACTTTAGATTTTACAAGTGCCATAACTGCAAATCTAAAAACTGATAAGAGTAAACTGATTGCATGTCAGCCCTGCACTCAGCAGCAAAGTAAAGATTGATTCATATCCTGCACCAATTGAAGACAGAAGACAAAGATATAAATGGGATGCAGCATGCAATGCAAATGGAAATGTATTGCATGCTTGATTCAACAGCCACACAGGAAACCATTTATACATACTGAGATAGGACATATATCCAATAATGAAATCTAAGGTTGCATTCAGGAAAGGTTACAATATAATCAGCAGGCATGATCATTAAATAGGTAAATTAGGTTAAATAATGGAGAAAATAAATATTAGTGTTACAGAAAATATCATAGAGATTAATCCAGATATCAGTACACCCTTGAGCGTATCATTGACAAGCATCTCAGGAAAATGTTCTGATTAAACTACACCACTTTAGCATATTCCAAAAATGTGCCAAAAAATCAATTTTAACTAGGTTGTTTTGATAAATGAGAGGAAAATAACTGAACATTCTCTAGGATCATTGAGTAAATATATACAAATACCTTCTTCTTCTTCTGCCATATCTGAATCTGAATACAGTGGTACCTCGAGTTACAAATTTAATGCATTCCTAGGCATTTTCCATGTTATGAAAAAAAATTAGCTAAAACTTCCCATGGGAATGCACTGAAAACCAAAATTCATCACTTGAAACATGGTTCCCATAGGAATGCATTGAAAACCAATTAATCTGTTCTGGAAACATTCATAACTCGAGCCATTATTTTCAATTGGTTTTCATTCGTATTGTGAAAAATTTGTAACTTGAACTATTTGTAACTCAAGGTACCACTGTATTGGTGAACATCATGGCGGTCAGCCATGAAGACTGTCCTGAGAATATAATGAAGTGACCTTTCATCTGCCTTCTGCATCACAGCATGACACCAGTACCACTGATCCAGTTCAATGATTCACTTTCTGGTCCTGAGCCCTTTTAGCACACAAAGTCCTCATCAGCCCCAGGCCAGTAGTGATGAAGCTGCTGCCCTCCATCAAGATGGATTCAAGTGGGATTTAATCCACTTGGGAACCATCACCCTTCCCTGTGGACTTTGGCACGCAAGGCCGTCAGTCCTCAGGGTGGTCAGGTTAGTTAACCGCCACCTGACACTCAGTGTATGACACTCGCTGGCAGTATGGTCTACTCTATTACCATAACAGGATAACCTGGCCAGACTCTATAAATGACTAGTGTTAGGAATGAAATTTGGCTTTGGTGTCAACCCAGAAAACATTGAAAGGGTAGTATTTAACACTAAACATCTGCTGGTAGGAGAGCAGAATCCAGAAGATGGAGGGTGGAAATCTGCTCTTCTCACAACAACCCACTATGCATGTCAGGGGCAGAGAACACTCTTGAGCTGATTTTCAGGAGAAATACTAGCACTGTAGCATCACACTGGATATAGACTTACAGTTTCTTGCTATGCTTATCTCTCCCCTTTCTTCTACTATGGAACTTGTTGTCAGTAGTCCCCAATGCAAGAAATGACCTGAGTCAGACGTACTTAGCTTTAGCAAATTTTCCTTCTCATGTGTCCTCATGGGACTGGGTTATTTGCAAGGATAGTCTATACTTGTGAGCTGGCACCATGATATACCATGATATATATACCTGAGAAAGAATATCATGGAAACAATCAGACTGCATCTCATAGGTTCAACCACCCCCACCCCCCACCCAAAAAAAATTTGGAGAAGAAATACCCTCTTTATCAAACTATATTTTGACCGCTAAGAAGTCACCCAAGAAAAAGTCATCTTTATTAAATGCTTCCAAAACATTAGCTGTCTATTGTTATGTTGAATTCAATTGAGTAATTAATCAGCTTCTCAATTCTAGTAATATACTTTAATTGGACGAAAACATCTGTGCATGTCTGTAAATATACACTTAGTGCTGTACCTATATCTGGATATATCCCAGCTACTTTAGATGTTATGAAAGCATGAATGGTTAGTTGGAACACAGAGCTATAATGAGCTTTTGAATCACCAATACTCACACATAAAATGGGGGCTGATCATCAGCAGGTGTTGGAGAAGATCTAGAATGTGAAGCATACGACGCAGCATTTTTTTTACAATAGTGTTAACAAATGTCAGTGACTTGTGCCGAATGCAAGATGTACACACACATAGTAAAAAGTGCTCACTCTTATTTTCTTCCCCCTCTCCACCTCCATTCTCTTTGCACTGCCCCTCAGAAAGCATCTGCTTTTTTATTGGAGTGTATAGCGGTGATTATTAACAAGCAGGAAAAATGGAACTGCAATCAATCTTTTATGCCTTGATCAGAGATTCATCTCCACACGTTCAGTTTAGGCAGGTGAATTCTGAATCTACTCAGTAATTATCTGGCAGATGTTACAGCCAGCTGTTGCAACTGCTGCTAAAAAAGAAAACCCTAAATATTATTACAGAAATGTAAGGTGAGACGGGAAGCCACAGATTCCGGTAAGGCTCAACATCTGCTTCTCAGGGGGCCGGGAGGTAAAAAGGTAGATAAATGCACACATAGAGAACTTAATATTTGCTCTACTTAATATAATCCTAAGGAAACATGTCACAAAAGCATCTACCCTGACTCAATGGCCAAAGTACTGGCCATAGTAAATCACACTAGAGAACATATTAAATCGCACTAGAGAAGGTCTAACATAAAACATCGCACTAGAGAAGGCCTATTGCATCAATGGGATTTGGTGAGTCAACACCCATGTAAGGTCCATTGATTCAAGTGGGCATACTCTTTGCTAAAGAACAGAAGTTTGGCCAATGTTAGTTAAGCAAGAGCTGTGGAACGAACTTTTGTCTACTTGCGTTATTGGCCTGTTACAGGAAAGAAAACATACTCAATTTAAATGAGTGGAAATTAAATTACTAATTAAAGAGTAGTAAAACAGTCTTATTTACTGTAAGTAGTTTTTTAAAAAAACACACACAATCTTTTAAATTCTCAGTATGTGTTAAAAATATACCATCTTACAAAAAACCCTCTTTACAACAACTAAATCATAACAAATTATTTTAATTCACTGTTTTATTTCTGTGTTTCTGTTTTGAATGGCAAGCTGCCCTCTTTCTATTTCTAGAAAAGATGAGTTTAAAAAATTAAATAAATAAAAGCAGTGTTTTTCTTGATATTTTTCAAAGATGTACTGAGAGCTGCAAATTATAGCATTTTTCTTCAGTCTTAACATCACATGTCATGGTTTCTGTAACAAATCGATTTTGCACTACTGAAATATGCCTCAAATAAGATGATTGGCAACCAAAAAGATACCAACAATTTCCCTAGATTATCTGCCTGAACAGCAAGTTTCCTTGCTATTTAGGCCATATCACAATTAAACTTCTTACTGATCCCTGAACCCTTATGCCACTCCAGTCCCTGGCAAGCATGCTGGAGTTCCAGTAGGAAATGTATGCACAAAGAGGCTAGGGACACTTGTAGTCTCACAAGGAAGTTGAGGCAAGGCAATGGAAAGAAGAGTCACTTGTCCCTACCCATTGAGATCAGCCTTTACCATCTGATTCCATCACTAAATGACAAGAGAAGAGAGGGCATAGGGAAGAATCTGCCATAACTTGTGCCTTTTTCTCTACCTGGTTGCTTTCTGCTCTCTTTATACTCTCTCAGAGTATAAAATGAATCCCACAGTGGATAATCAATTGATCTCCCTTCCCAAACAGATACAGATACATGGTCTTGATGAAATATTAAAGAAACAGAACAGAAAATGAGAGCAAAGCAACCTATTTTTCCAGAAGTGATATCAAACAAAGCCAGCTCTACAGATTCAGCGAATGTTACCTTTTCAGACTGCTCCCCCCACCGTCACCCCAAATCTCACTGCTATTGGCCATACTGGGAGGTATCGTCCAAAGGAACAACTTTCCCAAACTCTGCCTCTACTCATTGCCAATATACCACCAGTTCCACACAACTTTCAAATATACAAGTTGCATATCTCTTTACTATAGTGGTTATGTTCATTTGTTTAAAATCCCATTTTGCATCTAAAATTCATCCAAAAGGAAAGGGAACATCTTTTGCTGTGGCCAAACCGTGGTGAGCTATCTCTTCAGGAAGAGCCATCAGGTTCCAATGCTTAAAGTTTAAAGAGGAAGCGGCAAAATTTTCCTTTTGAAAACAGCAGGCATATTTATTGGAAAGAAAATTACAATCTGAATGATTTAGTTCTTAGTTATGGGTGTTGAGTTGCTCTAAAAGATGAGCACAGAAAATGCATAAGTTGTCATGTTCCATACAGATATCAAACCACTTCAGGCTGCAACAGACCAGTGGACTGAAGTTTCAATCCAAACTGATGTATACCACAGCAATCCTAAAATGCTTCTAAAATCTATAAATCAGTTGAAAATCACAATCTTATTAGACTCACATAAGCAACCTGAACTTAAATCTGTTCATTTAAAGCAGGGGTACCCAAACTATGGCCCATGAACCGGGTCTGGCCCATGTGACGTTACCATCTGGTCCTTGGGCCAGATTGCCAGCACCGCCAGAAGTGCCTCGCCACTACCAGAAGTGCCAAAATTGCAGCAAAACCGCACCCAAACATGGTGAAAACGCACTCCCAAAAAAATCTAAAAATGGCGCAAAAATGGTCAGACCTGTAAATGGCTATTGGCCGTAATAATATTGAATTGAATGCTCAGACCTAGCTTTCTCCTCCAATGGAAGCAGCAAAGGCAGGAAAAATGCCTGGAAAAATGGCGCAAATTCATGCGCCTCCACTGTTGCTGGAACCACGTGATCGGCCCGCTCAGGACCCTGGCAGGAAAGGTTTGGGCACCCCTGATTTAAAGTCTTGTTTCTGGTGCTTAACTTTCGAAAGCAACAAGCTACAAACAAAAACAGCCCTGTTCCCCAAAACCAACCCAACACTTTATGTGACTGTACATACTTGATATCTGGTCCAATAAGAGAATGTCTTCTCAGCATGGCTCTTGCTTGTGCATTGGTTAAGTGAGTGGTGGGTTCCTCATTGATAGCTAATATACAGTCCCCTACACCAATCCGTCCATCACGACTTATGGAACCACCATGGATGATGCTGCGGACAATCATTCCTGAGCCATCTTTATTGGAACTTACCGTCATTCCTTCAATAAAAAAGAAGAAAAAATCACTTTTGGCAGCTGTAACATGAAATATGAAGAATGTTGCTCATGACAAGACTATAGACCATGACAAGCAACGATCATTTAAGTTTCTCTTTCACCCATACACTCAATTCAGGCATACTTCCATGAAACTAAATTACCTTTTTACCATGCTAGTGGTGGGGAATAATCTTGTACAAGGCAGAATCATATTTACAACTTTATTTCAAACTAGCTACTGATATACTTCTTTGAAGCCTGGAACACATCCACAATTTTTCTATTTCTTGGAAGCTGTTATCCAAAATAGTTTACTGACCATGTGTCTCTTAAGTATTGCACTGCTCTATTGAGAAAGGCTTATCTTTATAGAACTATCTTATACACATCTGCTCAAAAAACAAACCTCATTGAACTAAGTAAGGAAGACAAAAGGATGAGACTGCAATCTTAATGTAGCATTATGAGGAGACTGGGGAGCCTTAGACTTCCATGACTGCAACAACTCTTAATCTAAGTGGCCAAAATATTGTTGTTATGTGCTGTCATGTTGGAACCAATGTATAGCAACCCCACTACGGATTTCAAGGTAAATTAGATATTGAAGGAGTGGTTTTACCAGTTCCACTCCCACATCAAGCTTTCATAGCTGAGCAGTGACTTACATCTAGTCCTCTCAAGAACTAGTGCATCACTCTATCCATTACGTCACACTGAGTACCCCAGTCAAAATATAATGACTATATATAGACCTGCTACCTGAGATCAAAAGAAGAGTTGCTCCTTCTATCGAAAAATACAGGGAATTTTCAATTATGGCAGCATATGAAAAACTATGCTTTTCAACTGAAATGAAGCAGGCATAACTCCCTTTAGAGAACAACGAAACAAAAATGAAAGTAACAACCAGCAAAAGGGTGGGGGAGGGGGATAAGTAGAATCAAATAATATATGTTACCTAAACTTGAATTGCCTTTTGCAATAGTAATAGTCTTCTCAAACTTGCTCTTGTTAGCATTTGGGGATGCAGAACACTTCCCAATTTGTATTACGTTATTATTTTCCATCGAAAATACTTGATCCTGATTAGAAGAAAACTGTGTCAGTTAATAGCATCAAGTATCTGGAGAACATTGTTGGATTTTCTGTGTTTTAAAAATTACAGCTGGTTTCCAATCTGCTAGCCGTTTGAGGAGTAGTGGTGGTGGTGGCGGCAGAGGTATACATATGTGCAGTAAACATATTTTAAACAAAAATCAAGTGCAAACCAAAAGTGGCCGTGAAATGCAATCTCCCAGGAAATTGCAGCTCTCCGGCTTAAAGTTTCTTTGGAGTGAACTGACCCGATGCAAGAGCAATGATCCCATTAATTTGCATGAAAACTTTCCAATTAATTTTGTCCACTTATGAATTTTATCAAATTAACTGATTTCAATGTATGTATTATAAATCAGATTCACCCTAAGTCAAACTCACTGTGTGAGTGCAAGAGATGCCTTAGAGTACAGTCAGTTGTACATTAGATGTCACACAAGGGTTTACTTCCAATGAAAAAGGACACAGGATTGCAGCTACAGTACAGGATTCTACATATTACTTGAATGAACATTTCCAAAAGATATTCATACTTAATTAATTGTCAAAGAGCTAGTTAACTACAGAGAACACCTGATCATAGGCAATAAACTGCCAATTCCTTAAACAGTAACAGTGGTTGAAAGGGGGGGATAATGATTCTGAGTCAAGTCAACAACAACAAACAAACAATGGTAACCATTTCCAGGGTTTTCTAGGTAGAGAAAACACAGAAGTGGTTTATTATTTCCTTCTTCTAGATGCACTTTGGGAATGTGCAGCTTTTCCACAACTATACAAGCAGGATTTTCTCCTACCAGAAGCCCAAGTCAGCACTCCTGCTGATCAGTGCTTTTGGGAATTGAACTTCAAGAACAGCTGGAGTACCAAGGTTCACCATCACTGTCCTAAGAGACAGAGCGGGAAATCAAACTCTCAACCTCTGGTTCCAGTCAGATATCTAAACCACTGAGCTGTCCAGCCAGCTATTTGTGTAATGAAAAAAACTCATATTTCTAATATGCTGATTAAAATCTTGTTTCTCTTTAAATCAATCCCTTCACTCCATTGCACAGCACTTGAAATGCTGACCTGCTGACCCTCCAGTCATCAAGCTCAGCATCTTAACCACTAAGCCACCATGGCCCCACTATGCCTATGCCATTAGTTAAATATTACCTGCAATCTAGACTACTTGTTTTTATTTCAATTTATAGGATTCTTGCTAAACAAGAGGCTACATGCTGCTGAAGAATGTGGAAAATTAATGTTTTGGAAGTACTTTGTTAATTTAGAGAGAAATAATCAGAGAAAGAGAGAGAGAGATAAACAGTAAATCTATCACAATCATTTCACAAATATACAGGTAAAACTTGGAAAATTAGAATATTGTGCAAATGTTCAATCAGTTCAGTAATGAAACTTAAAAGGAGAAACAAATATATGAGATAGACTAATTGCATGCAAAGTGAGATAGTTACTTTGTTATAATATTGATGCTTATGGCTTACAGCTTATGAAAACCCCATCCCCCCCAATCTCATGTACCCCATAATCATCACATAATCTCATGTACACTGTATGCCATGATCATCACAATTATAATGAATTAAGGTATGCCATATCTCGCTTTGCATGTAGTGAGTCTATCTCATATATTTGTTTCACCTTTTAAGTGAAATGAATGGACACTTGCACAATATTCTAATTTTCCAAGTTTCACCTGTATGTAATAAAATTCTTACTTTCCTGGCAGAATCAGATGGCAACCTGGACATTAACTGTGCATTGTGTGAAACTTCAGATGTTAACTGAGACTCTTTCCAAATACTTGGTTTTTCACGTTGAACTTGTGTCTTAGAAGAATGTGTTGCTGAGTTCATGAGAAAAGGTCCAGAACGCTCTTCCACAAACACGTCTGCAGAAGTCTTGCTCTCCAGTCCTCTTTGCATCAGATCCATGGTGTACAGGTTTTGGTCTGATAATTGGTGGTAACTGATAGAGGCATTTGAACTTTCTTTGCAAATAGTCTACCAAAAGAAAGAGAAGGGGGGAAAGGGGGGGAGGGAGAGTGATTGCAGAACATTTCAAACTATTATTCCAATGCCATATGTGTTTCATTCCTACTCTTGTACTGTAAGACGTGAAATGTTTGTTAAACCAAAGTCACAGACTTCATTAAAATGGAATAAGATAAAATAAAGTGACTAACATAACAATGGATAGGTGAGCAAACATTGAGCATTATAACATATTTATAGATATATTACTAATTCCGCTAGTAACACATTTGCATCAAGTGCGTGTTATTCTTTTAAGCCAGCACCAAGCAAGTAAACTCAGTAGAATCAACAGAAATTATGTTATTTCTGATTAAGAAATCTTATTAATTTCAACAGGTGCAGGATAGTTGAGAATAACACTGGATTTCACCCCTAGTCACCACATCTTTAAAAGCCTCTTCTATACTACACTTGATTTTAGACAAAGATCCTAGAGGTGATACAGATACTTTCAATTCTAGTTTCCTTATTAAGTCTCACTGCCGTCAAAATAAGCATGTAAATAAAAAAAACCCATAATCATTATAATTAAAATATTTGCATAAATCTCTTAAAAATAGGAGATACTTCTAAACATGGGCAGCTTCTTGCTTTTTAAAGATTAAAACAAATGAGTACAGTAAAACACAGTGGCTGCTGACTAGGCTGAATCTTACTTTATTTCAGACTCAAATTCCACAAGCCAATGCACCATATAAAGGGAAACTGTACTATCTGAAAGGATCCCACCCCTCTTATGGAAATAAAATCCTTATTTCACATATTTTCAAGCTCCTACCAAGGGAATAAGGAAGTTTCACTATGAAGATACAAAAGTCATTAGATAATAAACACATGCCAAATGGCAATTCTTCCATGTCAAGGCCAGACGTGAAACTTCCAAAATGAAGACACCTTTTGGTGAGTTCATTCTGCAGTTCCTTTTGCCTGACCTAGTGTGACACAGATTATCCAGCAAATAAGGTGGCTGTTACCAGGGTATGCCCAATTGTGGCTTAAAAATACCACCATCTTTGAGGAGGCTCTTCCTGTTTAGCCCGCCAAATGACACTCTCCTATATATTCAATTTATATGGATACCATCCCCCCGACCATGACCAGTGAGCACACCTAAGCTTCTTCTCTCTGTCTTTCCTTTCATTGTATTACTATAGAATAGTCTCCTGCCAACCTAACAGTTCAAAAGCAAGAAATTGAAAGTAGAGAAATAGGTACCACTTCGGTGAAAAGGTAAACAGTGTTCCATGTCAAGGCATGCCCAGCACATGTCCACAGAAATGTCTGCAGATGCAGACAGCACTGGCTCTTTGGCTATAAACAGAGATGAGCACTGAACCCAAGAGTCGGATACAACTGGCTTTCAAGCAAGGGCAACTTTTACCTTTACTTCACCTATTACTATAGTCTCTTTGTGTGGCTATTTTTATCCAAACAAAAATAAAGTGTTAACGAAGCTGAATATTTCCACTTTATCCTCGTTCTCTGAGAGAGAATGCCTTGAAGAATGCCAGTGTGACATCTTCTATAAGACCAGATGTGTTGCAGAATGTACATTTCCCAGCATACCCTATGTCTAATCCCTTTAAGTAACAATTACTAAGTTAAATAACGCAATCTGTCTCATTGGCAAAGCATAGGTACATTCTGTTGTGGATTAGAAAATTCCATTAGGAGATAAACACCGGCTGTCAGCCCCATGGCCAGGAGGGCTGAAATGCATTTCAGGAGGGATACAACCAGCTGGTGAATCTCAGGTGTCAAAGAAGAGAAGCATCTCTTTTCAAGAAATGTACACTGCAAACCCCTAAGAAAACGAATCAACCAAAGAAACAGTGATGATGCCATACTTACGATGAGTATTAAAAGAACACAGAATGAATTCAAACTTTTAAAACAATTAACTGCAAAGAAATGATGGAGAGGAGAGAAACTAATAGGTGCAAGAAAGACATCAACAAGCTAAAAGGAATCACACACACATATAAATACATGGTTAATATTTTTTTTAAAAAAATCTGTTAGTTAATATAATAAAACTCCAACATTTTGATGTTATTTTGGTGCTAATTTAATTTTAGCAGCTTATAAAGAGCTCATTTGTCAACAAATCATAACAACTAACTCCTGCAGCTAACGAAACTGAGGAAACAACCAAGCCCAAACTTTAAAGCACGGGGGGGGGGGGGGGAGAGTCTTTTTTTGAACCATTTCACAGATGGAGCTTACAACAATACTCTAAGAATACAAAATGAAACATTTGCTGAACATTTTGTTTTTGGAAGTCTGAAAGATTCTCAATCAACAAAGCTACCTAAATGAAAATTGCTCTTTAATCTAATAACAACCTGCAACAGATGGAACTAACCATGGCAACATCAGCAACTCTACATGCAATACAGAAACCAGACAAGCATTTTTATACTCAGGTTGGTTTACCGCCATGACTCAAATGATCTTCTCTTTTTGCTTTTTTACCTTGGGAGTTGAAGAGGGTAGTGAGGGGTTATACTTCAGATCATCGGTACAGGTGCTGCGAGGAAGAGCTGAAAGTGAAGACTGGAATGTACCATCATTGTCTGGGGAATACTGTGATTCAAAGGTGGATTCCTCCACCTGATCGGCTTCACTTGAATCCACCTAATGGCAAAGGCAATTTAATCAGACAGGCTATCTGCTACCTCCGAATCACATATGCTTCTAAAATTTGCATCTACAGTGAAATGATGTGATACTTGCTTTGAAATATTTTTCTTTTCCATTTTTTCTACATGATATAAGAGAATGCAACAAGTTTGTTTTTATGTTCAACTATGCCTTAGTAACTGCAATTCAATACTTCACGAGCATCATTGGAGGCTGCCATTTGGAACTGAATTTGAGGTATATCCTAGAGGTGGTATTTTAATGCTTGGAAGCAAATATATATATTATGTAATTACTGTAATTACTGATGTCTAGAAAAAACCTTGCGCATTGCATACTGTTGAATATAAGAATACTGTGCAATTTTTTCCTTTCTCTAAGCAGATGCATTTTAAAAATCTTCATATTTAATCATTTATATATCTAAAGTTCCAAGTATTTTACTGATACTTGATTTTTAAAAATCTGACTGTATTTCATCTAAAATGTAAAGCTTGTTACTGGTAATGACAAATTAATTAACAAGCATTAACCAGTATGACATAAAATTATTAATGAGTATAATAATTATTAATTACAATGCTAATTTAGCATTTATTCTATATGTTTCTCCTTCCTACGGTTTACCATGTGTATAGCACAAGTGAAATGCTATCTACTGAAGTCAGAAGCAAAACTCCATTTTACCAAACTTCCTGTAAAGTTAAATTATAATCAAATAATATGTTTTAAACATGTTTTAAACAAAAATCAAGTGCAAACCAAAAGTGGCCGTGAAATGCAATCTCCCAGGAAATTGCAGCTCTCCGGCTAAAGTTTCTTTGGAGTGAACTGACCCGATGCAAGAGCAGTGATCCCATTAATTTGCATGAAAACTTTCCAATTAATTTTGTCCACTTATGAATTTTATCAAATTAACTGATTTTAATGTATGTATTATAAATCAGATTCACCCTAAGTCAAACTCACTGTGTGAGTGCAAGAGATGCCTTAGAGTACAGTCAGTTGTACATTAGATGTCACACAAGGGTTTACTTCCAGTGAAAAAGGACACAAAATTGCAGCTACAGTACAGGATTCTACATATTACTTTCCAAAAGATCCTGATACTAAATTAATTGTCAAAGAGCTAGTTAACCGCAGGGAACACCTGATCATAGGCAATAAACTGCCAATTCCTTAAACAAACAGTAACAGTGGTTGGAGGGAGGGATGGGTAATGATTCTGGGTGTAAGTCAAGTTCTGCTACTCAAGTTCTGCTACTCTGCAAGGCAAGGGATCTGCAGAGCTGCATCTACCCACTAGTAATCTGACTTATTCTTTAAAATGTAAAGCAAAGCAAAACTTATAAGTTTGGGAAAACCTTGGGAGTCTACTTTATAATGAATATGTATTTATTTATTTATTTGTGCTATTTCTATACCGCCTTCCTCGCTTAAAAAAAGACCCAAGGTGGTTTACAAAGATAATAAAACATCACATAAATGATGTAAAGCTATCAAACAATTGTTTTTACTTCTATTTTGGATAACAGGCTTGTTTAGAAATCTATCACATATTTGCCAATTTAAACCTCAAATCACTTCACAGTGATGCTAACAGAGACTGATTAAAACAATTTTTTTAATTATAATATCCTGCACTTAAATTATATCATGATATACAGGCACCTAACTTTCCTAAGGAAATCTCTAGAAACCCTAAGTGTTTGGCTACAGTTGTGTTCTATACTGAATTGTACTACTACAGGCAGAAAGGTAACAAGCAGGTATGTTAAGCAAACAAACAGTAAAAATAGAACAGGGATTCTATTTTAATTTCCTTCTCTCAAAAAGGAGAGAATAATTGCTACTCATCTTAGCCTTTGAAAAGTAACCCAGAGTATTGAGTCTTTTTCCTGTAGACAAAATAAAATTGGCTAGATGATTTATTGCTGATATATAAAGGTTAATAACCTGTTGCTTTAGCATAGTATGTCACAAAAGAATAGGCCCAGTATTATGGTAACAGCAACAAGTTTGCTAATGGCTAAAAATTGGGAAATCTACATGGGAAGAATGGTATAAAGAACTGTGGAACATTGCCATAAATGACAAACTGACATGTGAAATAAAATTAAAGAAAGGTATGATAAAGAAAAACGTCTTTATAGAGATATGGGGAGATTTTATTATGTTTTTGTTAAAACTAAAGGGGTAAAGCCAGCACATGAATATTTAAGTTTCTGGAAATAGGGGAAAAGAATAAATAAATGAGACTTTTGTTCATACTACTTGTTCAGCTATTAATGTCCTGTTGGTGATGGGTGTCTTTTCCCTGCTATTTTTAATTATATTAAAATCTTTATTAATTAAAAATCAGAATAGGCCCACTGAATCAGCTGGGGTTGATGAGTTAGCTCCTGCACAAGTAACATTGATTCAATGGGCCTACCCTACTGTGACTCACACTACACTAACCAACAGGATTCCAGCCATAATGTTCCCCCTGATACCGGTACGTCAACCACGTATATAACACTCTTAAACACTTGAAAAGAAATCTAAGCTTCTTTTAAATGACATCTTCTTCACATTACAACACCAAGTTAACTCCTTCTTTGTTCACAGGCAAAACGTCCTTCAATATCAAGGCACAGATCAAAAGGCTTTTCACACATTATCATGGTAAGGAAGTGGTGACTAACCAGAGCCAGCTCAGCATGGAATAGGGCTGAATCAGCTGGCCCTTCTCCCTCAATGGACTGAGCAGTGTAGAAAAGGGAATCTTCCTTAGCAGACACATAGCCCTCTTCTGGTGAAAGCTGCAGAAAGAATGAAGCTCTTGAGTTGAAAGATGGCCAGGGGTCAGGACATGCAGTGTGAGTATTGCCAAGGACATTTTAGAAGAATTGATGTAAATGAGCTGAAATTTCATTATAGTTCTAAGACGGTGTAATGATTATACAGAGCTAGGAAGAAAATCTGAAAAATGACACAATGGTCTCTGACTCTGAAATGTTTTTCCCCCAGTCCTACTTAGAGATGATACCTGATGCTAGCACCTGAAAATCTGGAATATTTTTCCAGTCCTGTTGAAGATTTCTACTTGCCCTCTTTGGTTTCTTTCTTTATGGCAAAGAGCCTGATTCCCAATACAGTTAAGCCAAATAAATTGGATTACAGACTATTTAGACCCATCAACGTCAATCCTACTTATTCTTGCATCTCAGCACAATTGTTTGTAAATATATCATAGCAGGTAAGTGGACAGGATGGATATATTTATCCCCCAGTATCAGCAGCAGGATGCCTCTGAATACCAGATGCTGGAGAATCTGGAAAATACAGAAGGTTGCTTTTCTACCCTTGCCCTTCTTGCGGGATTTCCACAAGCAAGGTACAGAGAGAATGCTGCATTACGTAAGCCTTTAGTCTGGTCCAGAAAGGCTCTTCTGATGTTCCAGTGAATTCAACAGCATATACCTGCAGTACAATGAGTTTGGCATAGGGTATGCTGACCAGCCTCATCATATGAAATTCTACCTAACTGGCTCATGAATCTATCTACAAGCCACTGACTAGATGGTATATTACCATCACTACCATCTTTATTAAATTACCACATCAGATCAGTTCTCCTCCCAACAGATAAAATATTCCCACTTAGGAGATGTAGCAATTCCAGATATTTTGGGAATTGCAGCAAAATCCATCCCTTTTTGCACATTCAAAAATTATTTATGTATCAGACCTGCTTAAAGATTAATCTGCAGAGACAGAAGAACAGTATGTCTGCAGAGATGCAGTTGAAAAAAAATACATTAATGGCCTTGGTGCAAGAATATTTCATGTATAGTTTTTAGGATACAAGGAACACAACTGTCTGATTTCTTAAAAACTCCAAACACTTCTCTACTGTATCTTTGGAGAACAGCCCCTTCCTATTCCTGCAATTTCTATATGTAATGAAGCAGATTTCAAATCCAAAATGAAATTTAGTAATCTCAAGCACAGCTCTTTTAGTAAGTACTGAAGGCTAGGTTATGTTATGTTCATCATTTGTGATGGGTTCCCCGTCAAATGAAGATTTGCACATGTGTGAATTAGCCATCAGAGATAAAACAGCACACAGAGCCTGCATTCGATCACATCACATATTTTGGGCTGCTGAGTAAAACACATGTAGATGGTTTCTTTGCAAAATATGAAATCCAAATATATAAAGCTCACATCCTTACAGGCAATGGCTTAGCGACTCCAATTCTAACTGTTCCCATCGGTGCTCCTTTTAGTGCTTGGACAGCTTCCTCCAGGCTACCATTCTCCAAGTTGATGTCATTGACAAACATGAGCCTATCTCCTGGGAGAAGCCTGCCATCTTGTTCAGCAACACCCCCAGGAACGAGAGAGCGGATCACAATCACTGTATTTGCAGGGTCCACTGGGTCCTTATTAAAGGAAGGAAAAGTAAGAAAACCATTTCACCTGTACATTCACAACTCCAAAAGCAATGATTTATGAGCAAACTTTATTCCTACAGGGCTTTCTGAAGTATTTTTCAAAATTTGCATAGATCTGCCCTAATGGTGATGTATTTGCATAGAAGATGTGGGCACATATTACACAGCAATGCTCAAGCATGTAAGGAGTTCCTACATTATTTCAGTTGTGTTCAGGACTATACAAATAACAATCCAGCAAATTATATACACTCTGTCCCAAATAACAGCATGTTTCCTCTTTTTAAAATGAAATACCTCTAGTATGCAAAAAACAACAACAACGCTGAATAATACAGATCATGGTCAGCTGAAGGGCTTTGAATAAATGTATCCTCATATGGATAGATAAGCAAATCATACTGTTATTCCAAACTAAAGCAGACTTACTGGATCAATTAGATCTATTCAAATGCTGACCTACCATTTAGTAGTTGATTCAGTGAGTCTTCTTTGGTTGGAAATAGTAACTGGATTTAGGCCGGAACTGTGAAGCTCCTTCCTAAATCAATTAAAAGACTTAAGAGTGTACTGAAATGTTAGTACAAAATGACCTTCCACAAAGCCCCTGCTTTTCTTCTAAAACAATGAAGCCTGTTCATAATGAAAGACCAATTGACATAAAATGAATGAAACGCATAAAATTAGCCAACAATCTGTTTATTCAGTGTTTCACATCTGACAGTAACATTTCCATTCAAATTACTTTGCTGCAACAGTTTCACATTGATTTCAAAACCTTTTTCTCCTGCACAGTAAAATAAACAGCTCAGAAATTACCTGGTAATCTAATATACTAAACCCTAGTCCCATGCTCCCTTTTTCTAGTTCAATTTGCTGTATTTCTGTTTCCCACATGGCCAAAGATGATCCTTGAACCTCATCTGTATTCTGGCCCACAGAAGTCATTTCGAAGTTAGAATCTTCTGTCTCTGAAGAGCCAAGGAGTCCACTGAGGTCTATATGAGACTGGCAAATTAAACACAGTTATTCTTAAAATACAGCTAACAACATTTTCTCACAAGTGCTTCATTGCTGCATTTCATTAACTTTTTTGTTAAAATTGATACCATTTCCAATATACTGTGACATATACTCCATATCAGAAATTTTTACTGAAAGCAAAGGTTCAAATATAATTAATATTCAATGTCTTAGTATCAAAGAAGCATTTTTAAACAGCTGATCCCAAGCTGTAACATACATAAACAGCAAGCCAATTTTACCCATTTTCAATTCGGTATAAATGCTACTGATTTTACAAGAGAGTCTGAGCACATGCACAAAGAACTGGAGACAAACATGGGTTTTGAGCACTGAAGAGATGGAGACCACAGGACATGTGTGTGACTCTTTTCCTATTTAGTATTTGAATTTCTGATGCCTGGCATGGTCAGATGCACGGGTCTGATGTGTGGGGACAGTGTTGGGGAAAGACAGAAAGAAGTGAAAGTGGAAAAATCTATCTCAGATGATGCAAATATATGGAGAACATAGTAAATCTTTCCTTCCCTTTCCAAATACCCAGGGGCACTCTAAATATATAGGAAGGAATTTCCAAATTGGGTATACGTGTCTGCTTTACAGCAGTAATCCCATTCCTGTGTTACTAATTATGTAGCATTTACATAGCATTTTGAATGGATAGCATGCCAGAACATCTATGTTTTCATACACATAAAAATTATCTACAAGGGTAAGACTGCGATTTTTCTTAAATACATCTCTGGATTTAAACACCAGTGTGATTTACATCTCTGTATTCAAACACCAGTGCACCAGAATTATAGTACTTGAAAGATATCCGCCGATTTGAGTTTTAAACACAGTTTACTACGTGCCAACTAAAGGAAAGTATTCTGAAAGTAATCATGAAGATTTGGCCAAGGCTATTTTCAGAATTTAAAGAAGGGACTTAAACCAGACTTCCTAGATACAAATTTAACCTAAGACTCCAGATACTGGATTTCTTCCAGCAAATCATATTTTTTAAAAAATAAGTACATTATTATTTGGTGGGAGTCTTTATTTCTTTTTGCTCAGTAGGGCTTCCTAAAGCATGTCCAATAATTATGTTCTGCACAAATAAAAGTTATGCTTAGATCCTAGTGAAGTTTTCAGATATAAGGAGAAAGACTAAACACTTGACTTCTGTGTGGCAAAAGGGAGAGAAGCTGCACTTGGACATCTGCTGAAAGCAGCCAAAGGTGGTTGCACTCCTCTTATCTGGGATAGCCATCCGTTACTACTGAGTACTTGGCTTCAAGAGGGATGCACATGGGAGAAGTGAGGTAAGGAGAAGACATCCGATTATCCATTTATATCTGCCAAATCAATCCTTTTCTCAGAGGGATGCCCCACGTTACATCCACACCACCTTCCTTTTGAGGTAAGCCAAGACAGGCTGTGGTTTACTGAGTACTAGGCAGACACACTTGCACAGTTTTGTGTAAGTTGTTCTGTCTCAGCTACTCCCCCAAATATGCTGCTCTACCTCAACAGCAACTCCCAATGTTAACCTATTTAATAATAAATCAGGATTTTGCTGTAATTTGAGGAATAATAATAATTTTATGTCAGAAATTATTCTGGGTTGAAAGGATTTTTGTTGGAGAAACTCCACTCAGGGGACGCCTGAATGACTCCTTTCATGTCCCCAAGATATATTCCCACCAAGTATTTATCTACTTGCAATTTCTTGCTTTCGATATGTTAGGTTGGCAGGAGACGCCGGGGTTGCTGTTGCTGCTGTTGGAGCTGGGACTGCCGCCCAAGCCATTCCCGGAGCCCTCGTCACTGGCTCCGGGGTGAGAAACAGCTGTGCTCAGTGCCCCTCCCCTTGGCCCATCGGGCGGGGAGTTTAGAAGGTGCCGGAGAGGCCAGGGTTGTCCCTGCTGCATCCTTTTTCATCTTTGGCAGGGAGGGATAAAGGGCCGTAGCCTGCCGGGTCAGGCTGAAGACCACTGCCGCCGGCTGAGGACTGTTGCCACAGCTGCAGGGAGGGGGGTGCCTTTCCCTCCCCCCTCCCTTCGCTCCTGGGACCCACTTTGGGCCAACATGGGAAAGCTGATGCCGCGGCAGGTGGCTGGATTCGCCTCCATCGCCACCCATGGACTCAGCCTGGCAGAGGCAAGGTGGCCCGCTGGTTAGGGGTGCTAAGACTTTGCTATTGCACTGCATTGTTAGTGTTGTCATATTGATATTGAGTGTATAGATTTTGTTGTATTGCTGTGTATCTATTCTGAATTGAATTGTATTGATTTTGCTGTTTCACTGAATTGTATTAGTATGTATTCATTCGTTTTTTATGTTGACATAATTGAATTGTTTTTGAAGTGTACTGTATTATATGAATTGACTGTATTATATTGTATTGATTGTGATGTTGCCGCCTTGAATCGGCCTCGGTCAGAGAAAGGCGGGGTATAAATTAAAATTTGATTTGATTTGAACTGGGACAGAAACGGGTGCGCAACCCATCATTCAGTACCTGGGTCTCGAACTGTTGACTTGCCAGCCTTCCAGCTAACAAGGCGAGCTTCTTAAACCACTTAGCCATCGCAGCCCCTTACTTGAGGAATGATATCATCAAAGCTCCACCCATAGATAGTTTCCAGAAGTGTTGAGATGGTTAAAACCAATGGAACAAAACTAGTCTTTGTTCGTCCAAGGTAATTCATAAGTTTCTAAGGAAGTCACAAGAATATAATAGATCTGTGTGCAAGGCATATCTGAGTACAGTATAGGAAGGAAAATGGGAAGCTGCCTTATACAAAAGATACATCTAGTTAAATATTATCAGCTAGAAAACGCAGAGGATGCGTTTCTATCCCATCAATGGCGATGCTGGGACTGAAGCAGAGACCATCTGCTCACAAAGCATGGGCTGCTATTGACCTTCTTCAATAGTCTTGATGCAAGATGCCACCATTCAGTCATCCAAGAAATATTACTGTCAAAGCACTGAGGTTTTGAGACTAAAATTAGTCTTACAGAGAGCAGTTCACTGAAATCAACAAGATTTAAGGTAGGTGTGACTAACAAAATTGCATTCATTGCTGTGAATGTAATTCTAAGCAGGAATGAATGATCTACCCAGCAAAACTGTTTTATTTTGACCCATCTATAATCTGGAGCATTTGGCAAGATTAAACGGAAGCAGAGAGTGAATGTCTAGAACAGGAGTTCTCATCTTTTTTAAGTCAGGGGCCGGGTCACACTCCCTCAGACAGCTTCAGGGGCTGGATGGCCATTTTGCCCTTCCTCCACCACATGGCACCCCCTGGTGTGTTGGAGACAGGGGGGGCACATGAAATGGCGCCACGGGCCGCAGGTAGAAAATCCCTGATCTAGAAGTATTCTCTAGAAATTTTTCATTTGCTGCTAGGAGTATGAGAGATGGGAAATGGCAAGAAAGATTCTCCATATTTTTCATCAAAGCAGTGGTGCATGAATCAACTCCTGAATGCATGTTCTATGAGAAGATAATGTGTGGAACAGAGACACATGTGTAAATGCAAGATACAAGCCTTTATTCTGTATTACCTGCTTTGGCATTGGAGACTCATCAACTACTGATTGAGTAAGTGGCTGAGCTTCACGGCAACACACCATTGTAACTTTGATGGGCAGCTCTTTTAAAATATTTACTACATCCTTGTGATTTTCGCCAAGCAGAGATATTCCATTTACCTGTCAACAAGAGGAAGTACACTTATAAGAAATAAGAAACCTATTAAAACATGGTGGGTACTCAAACATTACAAAACATAGCCAAAGCATTGCAGAGAAAAATACAACAGCACAACATAAAGGAAATGTTTTCTGGGAAAGACATAAAAAGATTAAAACCATGTCATGAGTCATAAGGAACTTTCCAAGAACACACTGAACAAGACTTGTTCAAGAGAACAAAACTGTTGTTTCCCATAAACTATACTCATATGAACAGAGTTTGCACAGTTAAATATTACAGTGCTGAGATGGGACATCACTCTGAATAATATACCCACTTTTGTTCACACTAGCTGGGATAGTGAATTTCAGTACAAAAAAGAAACCTCTCCCATCTCTTCTCCATTGAGGGTTTTGGCATATTGCCAGTATTTTAATTTCCCTTCATTAAACACTTAACAAAATATGTTACATTCTACATGAGCCAATATTATAAAGAAAAAAAATCCCAGCCAAAATCTCTCTTATGAAAAAAAAATCCCATACTTCTAATAATTCATCTCCACTGAACAGCTTGCCACAGCGTCCAACTGGCCCTTCAGGCAAAACAGATCGTATGTAATGATGTCCCACTGTAGCTTCTAAGCTTATCCCCAGTCCACTGCTTTCACTAAATTTGTTCACATCAGCCACCTAAAAAGAAACAAAATAGATTTTCAGAACAGGTTGTTTTTAAAATTAAACTCTGCTGCATTTACAAAGGAACGGTAGATTTAAACCCAGTGACCATAACATTTTGTCACAGATGCTCTCCTTCTAAGATACAAGTTCACTTCTTTCAAACATCGACCACATTCATTGATTTCTCACATCAAAACAAGGAATCACAATGTAAGCTGAAAAGGAGCAATCAGCTGTAACTTCCCATTCTCCTTGCAAAAAGGGTAACAGATGCTCAAACTACAGCTGCCCCAGAGATGAAAGGCAGCAGGAATGGGAGAGAAAGAGAGAGAGAAATAAATGGAACAAATTACACAATCAATGGTTCCGCACTTCCTGTTACACCAGAAGTCACTTTTGTAAGTGCCCCAGAAACAATGGCTAACAAACAGCAGTGCTCTAAGATGGAAATGCAACATACAAGCTCAGGATTCCCATATTGTACATCAGTATTGCACATAGGCTGTTACCGCTGGGAGCAGTCAAGCATGTACACACCTGGCTATAAAACCCTCTGAGAATGACTAATCTCCAAGTGGAGGAACAGCTGTACTATTTAGTGAATGAATGCTGTTAAATGTATTCTCCTCCTCACCACCACCACCACACCATCTATGTTCAAGGCACAACAACGAACTCACTGCTCAATTAGAAGCACACTAATAACTTGATAAAATGCTTTAATTAAATATTTAGCCTGAAGCAGGCTTGAGCATGAAATACCTTGAATACTTTCTGTAATTCTTTGGCCATAATGGTGCTTTGCAAAATATCAATCTATGGCTGAAATCTTGTTTCTTAGTGTAGTTTGTTGCACTATAGTAGGCCCACTGACCCACACAAGTTCCATTGATTCAAATGGGCTTACTCTAGCTGTGACTTACTTTGGCATAGTAAATAGCAACCAAAGTAGCCTCTTCTGAATCAACGGACCTTAAAGAGGAGTTGACTCACCAAGTCCCCATTGAGCCAATGGCCCTACACTAGTGCAACTCATTATTCCATGAAAAATGAGTAATAAATATAGAAGAATCAGAGACTGATGCCAAGTAATCACGGGAGGGAGGAAAATTACCCCACAAAGTACAGCCAACTTTTCTTTTAAATCAAGTATTTGCCAATAAAGAGTAACAGACTGTGTATAGGGAATTCCACAGTCTACCAGTCCAACAGAAAAGGGTTCTGTCACTTGTAACAGCAATGGGAGGTAAAGCCAAGCCTTTCTGGTTACATAATGGGTTTGCAGGTTCATTTGGCAGGACACTAACTTGTAAAACCCCTTTACTAGGAATAGTAATGGGGGAGGGCATCTTATTGAGAAAAAGTGTACTTCTAATATTTCTCAGGCTGAAAGATATATGAAAAGAGGGGGACACATTATTATTCCTTTCTCAAAGCACATCCAACAGTATGGGCCTAGTATTCAGACTGCAACCCTTTCTGCTTTGAGCTTTGTGATGAAGAAAAAAGTGCTGCACAGAAAAGACAAACAATGTGTTGTTTATACTCCAAATGCTAGCATAACGAAAGGGTAAAGATAAATCTCAAAGCACAGTGCTGAATTTCTGAACCAGAGTTTAAAGTTGGAGCTGGAGAATTTCTAGAAGCCCAAACACACACACCCTGATCAAAAAAAATCCCTTTTTATATAAAAACAGTGCTTTTAAAAACTGAAACAGCCACCTCTTACTCTCTCGTGACCCCAGGTTTAAAACAAAACAATCAAAAGGGATGGAGTTCAGAAAGGCTAGGACAAAACACTACAAAATTATCTCTCATACCCACATAGTCCACAAAGAAATATTCTGAGCAATAATTTGGGAGTGTGGGGAGGGGGACTCTCTAGGATGCTCAGAATCCACATTGAGACTCTTGGGGACACGTGAACTCCAGACCGCATTTCCCTGATCAAAAGGGAATATTTTCTAACTTTTGTGGGTTATAGAGTTCCATAAGAAACAGAGTTGTAATTTCATAGTTAAGTCACTTGCTTACAAATACAAATTAATGAAGCCAAAGAGTGTTGTTTCCTATTTTTTCCTTAGCCTAATTACAGAGTTGGCATAAGTTACACATGATGTATCCATGCTTGCGTTGCAAAAAGTAACAGAAACAAGAGTCCATTTCTCACACCTCACCGCCAAAATTGAATGCATATTGCTCTGTAAGATCTAATGAAACTAATATCAATTACTACTCAATAACGAGACTCATTTTCATGTTACAAGTACTATACAAAAGGAGAAAAGAGTACTTTAGATCACAAGACCCTTATCGTGTGAAAACAAAGATCAGAGCACATTTTACATAGTGCAAACCTCCAAATAAGGCCATGAAGACTACTAGATTACTAATGATTTTAACAGTCTATGACACAGGGCTGGCTCTCTCATTAGTACGGTGTGGTATACGGTAGACCCCTAGGACAGTCGCCTCTGTTGGAAACCAGAGTTCTTTGTTCCCAGTACCCGGCTTTTCCACTGCCACAATTCTGGCTCACAATACTATCACCCTACCAACATTACAGTCAGATCTAACTATCAGCCCAGTTGGCTTCTTCAGGAAGGGATGGGAACATCTTTTCATTTACCGCAGGCAACAAAAGGTTTCAGCTTTGAAGAGGCCTGGGTTCTGTCATCCAGTCACAACATGACTGGCACTGTTCCCTTGTTAGAAATGTGAAAGAACCCCTTTAGAAGGTATAGTGGTGAAGGAAGGCTAGAGTGATTCATTTCTTCCCTAGGACAAAAATGCAAACATAAAGAGCCTAACAGATTAATTTCAGTGTGAGATCTGTAGATTATCATCCATTCCCTCAGACACCAATCATTCAAGAAAATTACACTGAAATAAATATGTTGGTCTTAAAAGGGGGCTACGATACTTTTGTTCCTTTTTATTATTATTTCTGCTTTACTTTGTGCTTTACTGCTCAGTGACATCATGGAATTCTTTGTTGTCTATGTTTACCAACCAAGTTAAACAGAGACCAGTACTGTATGCTGTGTGAAAATTATTTAGGGTTTGTTCATTATCACTTCATTATGAATTAATGCATACCTTATAACATTTCAAACAAATTAATGCATACTTCATAACATTTCAATCAGACATGAGTTCCATATCCTCATTACATCCATGTGCATAAATGTGGTGAAATAAATACAAATATAAACTTCATATATGGGGTGCATGCAGGATATACTCAATAGACTCAATAAATCCTTAAATTTAGCTGTCCCAAGGAAACAAGACTTGGTGAATAATTTGCTTATCATCAAGTTACTGTATTATTTTTCCCTAAACATTTCCCCTAAATTTTGGAAGATATATGTAGGAAACTAGACAAAAAGAAGTTGGAGCGGGGGGGGGGGGGGAGGGAGAGAGCTGGACAGCAACACTGTAAGTCTACTTACCACCACTTCATAATTTGCTCCCAAAATTGCTTGCCACTTCTTCTGCAATGACACTTCTTCATCCAAGGAAGAAAGTTGAAAACCTTTTTAAAATGTAGCACTATAGTTAGCTACAGAAAAATATGCCACTCATACCCTTAAGCAGTAAATATATTATGCCAACACCTGTCTCTCTCTCTAGTAATTGTTACAATTGATTTTTTTGTAAAATCGTATATATTGCCTTTGATACGTTTTTGCTGCTCTGAATTTTGTATATTGTATTATTGTGGACCCTACTGTATTGTATTTTTGTGCTTGTATTGCATTTTTGGGCTTGAGATTGTATTGGCTTTATTGTATTATTTATATCTTCTGTATTATTGTATACTTATTTTGTGATTTGTAAACCACCTTGAGTTGCCTTAAAGCAAGGAAGGCGGTATATAAATAATAAATCAAATCAAATTTTAGGGGGAGAGAGAGAGAACAATGTGAACACTTATGGGCTACAGTTATTGGATTAACTAAAATAGAAAAAATAAATATGAAAAATAGGCATCACAATTCTAACAGAAACACTGAAATGTATTTTCTCAAACCAAAGCAAACTATATAAAAAGCAATCTCAAACATTTTGGGTTTTGCTTCAAGATTTTTTTTAAAGCCACATGTATCAACTCTTAACAAATCACAAGATGAACAGTTTTAGTATGAGATTTTTACTCCATAAAATGTCTAATCTTATTATACAGAACTTTGAGTGAATGCTAATTGAAATAGCCTTTTAGTAATTATCATGCTATTCAAATTAGAACCATATCATCTCAAGAATCATCCTCTTTTGCATTTACCCTGACTATTAGACTTAAGAGTCATGGAACTTGTTTTCTCTCTTTTTCTAAAAAAAATCCAGCTAACATCTTGAATAACTAGGTTTTTCTCTGGCTATTCTCTGCTGCACCTTCTTCTTTCAACAAAAGCAGAAATTACATGCACCTTCTGTCCTCCTATGACCCAACTATAAATTTTACAGCTAATTTCAAAGCTATGGAATGGAATCAAAGTTTGTGTTGTTTTCAAAGATGCTATAACTACTTAACATTAACAGCAGAACAACAAGTTTTGCTATAATGCATTCAGTTTGACAATACAGAAACAACTGCTGAGATACTAATTAGTAATCACATTATAGTTACCCCTTTACCCAAACCACTTTAGTGATTATAGTAAAATTTATGTTTGGTTTATTACTGAGTGAAGCAAGCAAATAAACCTACTGTGGATTACAAAAGGCATGCCTTAATCATATGCAAATATATAATATTGGGGGGGGGAGAGAGGTTTGCATTTGTAAATGAAGAGTTTTATCTCTAAATACTAGGTTCTACTTTCCAAACTTTAGTGTTAAAACATGGTCACTAGAGGGCAGTGGAAGAATGCAACTTCATGAAAACACACTTCCACTAGGCTTAGCCCCTCCAAAAATATAGCACAACATAAAGGTTTCTTAGAAACTGTAATAGGGAAATGAATATTGCAAAAAAAAATCATCAGGAAAGTAAAACTGAAAACATACACATTTAATCCAAAACAAGAATAATACAAAGAAGAATGCATAGTAGGTATAAAAATATTATTGTAAAATTGAATAAAAATATAAGACGTGTAAGAAATAAGAAATGAACCATTATACCAGTGGTTCCCAAAGTGGGGCATACGCCCCATGAAGGACTTCAGTTCCCAGAAGCCTAAGTCAGTACACTGGCTGACCAGTGCTTTGGGAAATAGACTTAGGCTTCTGGGAATTGAAGTCCACAAACTAAAGTTTGGGAAACACTGCATTATACTTTATGCTTTGGTACCTAATATCCATGCAACTTCGTGCAACCTGTAATCATTTAACACCTGAAAGCCAGCCAGCACAATTTGTGACTCACTGGTTAAAATCCTATTATTTAGCACAGTAAATTGCTTTAATTAGGCCTACCCAATCAGCAGATCTTATGGAAGAGTTGGCTCACCCTGTCCCCACTGATTTGATGACTTTGTTCTGGTGCAACTTACTACCCTAAGTAACAGGATTTCAGCAAATGAGTGATATGACTGTGACATCAGGTCCTTGACAAGACTCAACAACCTACCTTCACAAACATTATTTTAGCAATTCAAAGCAGACAGCAAAAGCAAAAAAATTACAGAACTACGCTGAGAATGAGCTACATTCAGGACAATATTATATAAATCCTGCATGTCCATTTTATCTCAGTGGACTGCTGGGGTCAGTCAAAGATTTGTGAATACTTAAGCAAAAAAGGTATTTTGCCATCACATATTAAGATTAAGAAGAGGTGCACTACAGAATACCAATATTATTAATTAATTTTAGTAAGCATAAGACTATTAAGAAATGGCAGGTCAAATAAGTCTGAAAAGAAAGAGTTTGTGTTGGAAAGTAAAACTGTCAAGGGGAAAACATGTAAATCAGTCTATAAATTCATTTATCTAAAACCGCACTGGAAAATACAGGCAACATGCATCAATACAAATAAAAAGAACTGTTGTTGTTGTCATACAAAAGCAGTGTTAAAGATTAGTCCAGCATAGATGAAGTTTATAAAAAGTAAAATAGGAAAACTCAGCACAAGGAAGATTGTATATAAGAAAATCAGTACAATATGTAGGCCCATTTTAATATTTTGGGAGTTGCTCCTTTGCCAATAAAGCCTAATAAAATGTAATCTCGGAATAACATAGGTATCATTTGCTCTGGGTAAAAGAACAATCCAAAATTAATTGTAAAAATTATTTCAAACTCTCCTGTTTTCCTGCCAGGCCTGCACCTCAGGGCATACCTGTCAAGTATCCCGGATTAGCCAGGAAATCCTGTATTTTGGCACGTGTTCCTCCCTTTTCCTGGCGCCATCCCGTATTTAGAACGGCGGGGAAAGGGGTTACTGCGCATGCACAAAGGAGTTCTGCGCATGCACAATGGAGTTTTCCCTGCGCATGCGCACCCGGGCTGGAGGAGTTCCCATATTTTCCGGAGCGGTGCTTGACGGGTATGCCTCAGGGACCACATTTTTGCTATTTTTTGAGAAATAGCAGCAGCTAGTGAGGGTGCAACCATGTCAGAAAAGAAAAAGAACACAAAAGCTAGAAGGTGTAAGCCAGTGTGCTTCCACAGTGGTACTGTAAGTTACAAAATTCGGACCTGGTTGCTGTGGACTAATGTCTTCTCCAATGTGAACCACACTGGTACTGCGTGACTGTAATGGAGATGTCTGCTCTTTTTCACTGATTTCTGGAAAAGAAGAAGAATACTTTCAGCATTTCTGGGCACACCACTGTGCTGTGATACTGTTTCCCCCAGTTTACAGTCTGGATTTAAGAACTCTCGAAGTCCAAAAGAATAAAATTAAGGATTTTTTTCCTGGTAGGCTTCAGTAGAAAGGGATGCAGTATGGAGGTAGGCAGCATAATATTCACAGGTCACATGTAGCCTCTAAACCAGGGATGGCAAACCTGGCGCTCCAGGTGCTCTTAGACTTCAGTTCCCAGAAGCCCAAGTCTCTGTGAATCCACACAGTAAACGCACAGTAAACCCATTTGTGTGGATTCACAGAGACTTGGGATTCTGGGAATTGAAGTCCAAGAAAACCTGAAGTGCCAAGGTTTGCCACCATGGCTCTAAAACAGGGGTCCTGAACCTCACCACACCACAGGCTGGACAACTCCCCCTCAGACAGCTGAGCAGGCCGGACACGTGGTTCCCCTGTCGCAAACGCTGCCATAAACCGTGGGGGGCATGTCTGCGCCTGCACAGCTGTGTTTATGGCTGTCATAAATGCATCCGCTTCTGCTTCTGGGGTTGTCACTGTGGGCCAGATGGAATGGCATCAGGGACTGGTTCCGGTCCACGGGCCATAGGTTGCGAACCCCTGCTCTAAACCTTTGCTACATCCCACTAAGGCACTCTTGAAAACTGTGCCATCCAGTTTCATCCTTCAAGGGTGGAAAGATCTTTTAAAGCAAATCTTTTCATGGAATCTTAGCAGCAAACATCTAAAAGTTATCAGTCATTTAAAGCAAGCAAGAACTAAAAAGAGTGTCTGTTCCTTCTTCCTTGAAACTAAGTTCTCCCACTGAACTTCAATTGCCTGAAATTGGTTACAGCTCAACAGTGTATATCCTCGTGAAACCTTGTATGTTTCCTGTGTCCGTATTTTAAGCCTCTTAGGTAAAAAGCTATGCTGCAGGAGGAACCTGATTAAACATTTGAATCTTCACTATAACATCAGCCTATGAATCTATTGAGGCCACTATGCGTGAAAACCTATCTCCAAGATTTCAAAGGTCTTTTCGATTCTTGATTTTAAAAAAATGTTGTGAAAATATAACAAATACTAAATTTGTTCCCAAGGTTTAACTGAGGAGTTTTGGAATGCAAATATTGTCCTCTGTTACAGAGATAAGACAAACCTCCCAATATATGGTTTCTATAAGCTGATCATCTGATCAACCTCCAGCATCCTGTTCCTCTACCTAGAACTGTTTGTCTCGTCTCTTAAATGGCAAGATTCCTATTTATACTTTCTTCGGTTCTGAACACTAGAGGAAAATGTTGCCTTACAAGATCATTAAAATAGGGCATGAAATCCTTAAATAATAAAAATCAATATGAATTGTGAGACACAAATACTAAATAATAGTCTCCGATAGTAAATGTATTGTTGTTTTTGTTACATGCCATCAAGTCAGAACCAACTTACAACAACCCTAATAGGGTTTTCAAGGTATGCAAGATATTTAAGGAGTGGTTTTGCCAGTTCTACACTCACACACACCCGAGCCTCTCTAGCTGAGCAGAGATTCAACCCCAGGCATCCCAAGTCTTAGTCTGTTATTCTACATCTACACTCCATTATACTGAGCATCCCTTCAGATTTTACATGCTGGAAAATGAAAAATAATATTCAATAAATATGTATAAAAGTTTTTCTCAATTACCTTTTCCTGTGCAAATATCCATTGTTTGAAAAATCAAATCTTTTTCAATGGCACTACTGACATCTTCATGAGATCGAATGTGGCTTTCCTGTTTAAGACCTCTTCTGACCAAAGTAAGTCGGACTGTTTGGCCAGTGTGCCGCAGAACCTCCACTGCTTGTTGGTTGGTAAAACCCTGAAGGTTTGTTCCATCCACCTAAAGAATTAAATCATTTTACTTTTCAACAAGCCACACTGCATTACTCAAAATAAACCAACCTTCATCTTGGCCATCTGCAAAAAGTTGGATATTATTTTGGTTGCCAGCCACCTAGATGCATTTCCTTTTGATTCATCACTTTTGAATATGATCATCCCAGGAACACACATGCATTTATTTAGACTATCCTTTTCATATGAAGCGACTTGAAGAGCACACAGCTCAGTCTATGCATACATTTTAACTCATAGCCCTGTCACCTCCCTGCTTCATTATTATTAGGTAAAGGTTTCCCTTGCTCGAAAGCCAGTCGTATCCGACTCTAGGGTGCAGTGCTCATCTCTGTTTCTAAGCCGAAGAGCCAGCGCTGTCTGCTTCTGCATTTTTTTCAAGTGAAGATTGGTAACAGTTGATGTACAAAAGGCTTCTGAGTTTGGAGCAGACCACTGAATCTGGTGATTGAGGTACGAGACATTTGGCCTGCACTTTCCAAATCATACGATGGAATGTAATCAAAATAGCCTTACTCTATTCAACTCTCAAGCTTCTGCAAAAAACCTATCTTCTAATACCACTGAATAGATGGGTTAGCTTTATTCACAAGCAAATCAGTGTTTCTGATAAGGTAAGAGCTTCTCATAAGGAATAAAGAGTAAAATGCCTTTTAAAACCAACTCATTTTGAATACCTGAACCACCACACACTAATTTGTTATCAGTTGATAGACTTCATGAACGTTCAATTCCTTTATATTCATCACGGTTATTACTACTATGATTCTGCAATTTGAATTTTGCATTGTATCTATCCTAAAACACTCGCCATTCCACTTGAATGGTTGAGTGTACATTACAGACTGATGATAGCCCCCACACTATGGAACCTCCTCCCGGTAGAACTACACCTCCAGGCCCAGTTGCTACCATTTAGGAACGAATTGAAGACGTGGTTGGCAAAATGGGTCTGGGAGCAGGATTGTCAACAAGCTCCTCTTTCTAGCAGGGTGGATAAAAATTAATGTTTTTTTAAAAAAAAAATCAAAATTTTTTTAAAAATTTAAATGCTTTTTGAGGAAAAATCTCTCTAAAGATCGTGTTCTAGTTAAGATACATTATAGTCCAAAGGTTATTCATCGTGAAATTAGTTTTTAATTATGTGCCATAAGGCTGTATTAATCCATTCACAATGTCATGCTCTCCCAGAGGTTTCTGATTATTTGGGGCAATTTTTCTATCTAGAAGATATTATCACATCAAATGCTTGGTTTTGCTGTTTTCAAAACTGTGCATTTGGATCTTCAACGATAACATGCCTCCTTCATAGCAAAAAATGTTATAAAATAAACATCAGAATTGAGAAAAAGACCTTAATCCCTTCATTCCTCTGCAAATCTATGTACACAGAATCAACCCCCTTACCTCTTAAGTGCTGCTACGTTTCAAGAAGTTCAATGAATAGAAGGTTGTTTGGAATGGAATAGCACAAGGAGCAAAGTTTGAGGAGGGAGGGGCAAGCAGTAAAATAAAAGTGAAACCTTTTGAGGATGGAACTCTGCATCTTGAGATCTTTATTTGTATAGCAGCCTGAAGTTTATCATATGGACCTGGCTGATGTAGTCAATGACTGTCAGTCTAAGTTTTTTAAAATATATTTACCACATCAGTTAACAAACATAGATGTTTAAGCAAATATAAGCATAAATAATGCTATATAATGTTATTGTTTTGGTTAAATAAAACTATTTAAAAGTTAAGGTAATATGAATGATTAACTTATTAAAATGGAGATAGTTCACCTTGCAGTAATTTTATAGTTATCTATGCATTTCTAATGGTATATAACCACCAAATCTGTAATTTTCTGATTTAACTGTAAAACTACTGTAATCTGAAATGTTATTTATTTATTTATTTATTTTTTACGCTTATATACCGCCCACTCAGGTACAACCCAACTCAGGGCGGTTTACATAGCAGACAGTAAATACATAAAAGACACATGATAAAACAAAGTTAAAAGTTAAAAGTTAAAAAACCCTCCCCTAAAAGGTGCGTAGGAACCGAAGGGACCTTGGGGGAAGGCACACTTCTCTATACCAACCACCCAACGGTACCCCCATCCCCACCCGCACCCCAAACTTGACCCGCCAGCCAGTTCTTTAGTTCCTTCCTAAAGGGGAACAACTCCGTCTGGAGACGCAGTTCCACAGGCAGGAGGTTCCAAAGGGCCGGTGCGGACACGGAGAAGGCCCTCCTCCTTGTGCCAGAGAGGCGAGCCCCCCTGGCTGATGGCACAATTAGAGAGCCCCTCCGGTCTGCTCTGGTTGGACGGACAGACGCCCTTAGGGTGATGCGGTCTCTAAGATACCCTGGTCCACTACCACGTAGGGCTTTAAAGGTCAAAACCAGCACCTTGAATTGCACCCGGAGACAAACTGGTAACCAGTGCAGCCCCCGAAGCAGTGGTGAGGCATGGGCATAACATCCACACCCCATCACCACCCGGGCCGCGGCATTCTAGACCAGCTGCAGCCTCCGAATGGTCATCATGGGCAGCCCCATGTAGAGCGCATTGCAGTAGTCTAGTCTGGAGGTCACCAGAGCATGAGTGACCATGAGCAAAGAGTCCCGGTCCAGGAGCAGGCGCAACTGGCGAATCACCCGAAGTTGGGCGAAGGCCCTCCTGGCCACAGCCACTACCTGTTCTTCTAGCAGCAGCCGCGAATCCAGGAGGACCTCCAAGTTGCGCACCGGGTTGGTCTGGGGCAAAACAGCCCCATCCAAAACCAAAGATGGTAGCTCCCGGGATAACGCAGGACCCCCTATCCATAGCCACTCAGTCTTGCTAGGATTCAGCTGTAGCCCATTTGCCCCCATCCAGACCTCAACAGCCTCCAGACAGCTGGAAAGGACTTTGACTGCATCACTGGGGTCCCCATGGGCCGAGATGTACAACTGTGTGTCATCCGCGTACTGGTGGTACCGCACCCCGTGGGAATGGATGATTTCATCCAGCGGCTTCATGTAGATGTTAAATAGGAAAGGAGAGAGTACCGAGCCCTGAAGCACCCCATATTTTAGGGGCCTAGGACTCGACCTCTCACTTTCCAACCACACCGACTGGGTCCGGCCCCTCAGAAATGAGGAAAACCAGGACCACACCGTGCCCTGGATCCCCAATCCTCGGAGCCGTTCCAGAAGGATACCGTTGTCAACAGTATCGAAGGCTGCTGAGAGGTCAAGAAGAGCAAGGACGGACGGATGACCGCCATCCCGCTCTCGCCAGAGATCATCCATCAGCGCGACCAATGCAGTCTCAGTACCATATCCAGGTCTGAATCCTGACTGGAATGGGTCCAGATATTCCGCTTCATCCAGTACGCCCTGCAGCTAACGTGCCACTGCCTTCTCCAGAACCTACCCCCAAAAAGGAAGGTTGGAGACAGGTCTGTAGTTGGTTAGGATTGCTGGATCGAGGGATGGCTTCTTCAGGAGGGGGCGCACAAGAGCATGTTTCAGCAGTGCAGGAAACATCCCCTCTAGAAAAGACGCGTTAATTATAGCCCCGACCCAGCCACCTGTCACCGTCGTAGAGGCTTTTACCAGCCAGGCGGGACAGGGATCCAATGGACAATTAGTGGCACGGACCGCCGCAAGGAGCCTGTCCACTTCATCCGGGGCAACTGGATCAAACTGAACCCAGGTAACACCGCAAGACTGTGCACTGGCTCCCCCCGGACCCTCCCCGCCCACGCCAAGTTTGAACCCCGAGCGAATGCGATCGATTTTCTCCACCAGATGGTCAGCAAAGTCCTTAGCCGATCCCTTCCAACCAGGCACAGGCCCCGCCCTACCCAGGAGGGACCTGGTCACCCGAAACAGGGTGGCTGGGCGATTATCAGCAGAGGCAATAAGGGAGGTGAAGTACTGCCTCCTCACCACCCCCATCGCCACTAGGTAGGCCCTAATAGCGGCTCTAGCTAGTGTCCAATCGGAATCGCTCTGGGTCTTCACCCAGTGGCGCTCAAGGCGTCTCTTTGCCCGTTTGAGCTCCCGTAGTTCTTCAGTGAACCACAGGAATGACCTAGCTCCACGGGCTCTGAGAGGCCGTAGTGGAGCGATTACATCCAAGGCAGATGTCGTCAACCCGTACCACAGGTCAACAAGTGCCTCAGGTGAATTGTGTCGCCGATCCAGAGGAAATTCCCCCAGTTCCCTCTGGAATCCATCTAGATCCATCAGTTGCCGGGGGCGGGCCACTTTAATCGACCCTGCCTCCTTATGATGAAGTGTCACCCCCAGAAAGTCTAGAGCCACCAGATAGTGATCTGACCATGGCACAGGTGTTATGTCTAGCTTCTGTAAACTCAGATCACTCTGCCACCGCCCTGACAAAAAGACTAAATGTGGTGTGTGGCCACTGCCCCTGGTCGGGCCCTGAATTACCTGAGCCAGGTCCATAGCTGCCATGGAAGCCATGAACTCCTGTGCCACCTCAGAACCAGACCCTAGCGAAGGCAAATTGAAGTCCCCCAAAACCATCAGTCTAGGGAACTCCAAAGCCAATGCCGAGATGGCTTCAAGGAGCCCAGGCAGGGAGTCCCTTACCCTGCAAGGAGGCAGGTACAGGAGTAGGACCCCCAACTGACCGTTAGGGCCCAACCGCAGGAGCAGGGCCTCACAACCCGAAATTTGTGGAGCGGTGGCCCTGGCGACTCCCAATGACTCCCTGGCTATAATGGCAACACCACCGCCCTTACCCCCATCCCTAGGCTGGTGCCAAACACCGAACCTGGCCGTACACATCTCTGATAGAGGCACCCCATCCTCAGGTCTCAGCCAGGTCTCAGTGATGCATGCCAGGTCGGCCCGCTCCCCCAAAATAGAGTCTTGTATTAGGGGAGCCTTATTACAGACCGACCTGGCATTCATCAGCAGCAGCCTAAGGGCGGGGTCACCCTGGATCAGCTGCTCAGGACCTAGAGGTGAAACCGGGGGGCCAGAACGTGGGACAGATACTAAGCATCGGTCCCGTGTTCCCCGAGTGCGGCCCGCCCCACGGTTCCCACTATAACGCCCCATGTCCGTCACAACCTCTAAATGAGCCCCTGGAACCTCCATCATTAACCCAGACGGAGTGTCGCCCTCTCTTCCTGGCTGGCAAGGCCATCTCCCCCTTCCTCCCTCCTTAACCCACTTAAAACATACTCTCTCACTCCCTCCACCCCCCTAACAGAACTCCAATGACGGAAGTCTCCTCCTCCCGGCCCTGGTCCAAGCGCTGTAAGGCCGCGGGGGTGACGGGGAGGGGGGTGCGCTGCCCCTAAGGCCGCCAAGCAACCCCAGGTGTGGCCATAGTTCTCCTCTCCACCCCGGTCCACGCGGCACGAGGCGCGATGCTGCAGGGATGGCGAGGGGTGCCACTTTTGAGGCCGCAAGCAACCCCAGGTACGGCCAATGTTCTCCTCCCCGCCCCAGTTCTGGCAGCGCAAGGCTCGTGGCTGCCGGGATGGCGGAGGGCGCCGCTTTTGTGGCCGCAAGTGACCCCAGGTACAATCAACGCTCTCCTCCCCACCCCAGTCCTGGCAGCGCAAGGCTTGTGGCTGCATAGATGGCGGGGGGCACCATCTTTGGGGCCGCAAGCGACCCCAGGTGCAGCCGATGTTCTCCTCCCCGCCCCCGGTCCTGGCGGCACAAGGTCCTCCTTGTAGCTGCTGCGCCGGACCCGCACAGCCGAGAAAAATATCCCCTCTCCGAAACCAGCCATGGGACGGAAGACAAACGTCCAATGTTCTCAACAGCCTCCACTCCCGAAGATGAAACCGGCTAAGCGGCGGTGGAGGTGGCCGTGGAGCCCAACCAGGAGTCCAGAAGCCGCCCTGCCTCAGGTGTTCTCGCCAGTCTCCCTCCCGAAGGCGGTGTTCTCGGCAGGCCAGCGGCTGGTGGCTTTTACCTTCCCTCAGGGTGGGAGAAGCAGCCCAGGATCAGCTGTGGCCTTGGTGTTCTCGGCAGGCCAGGGGCTGGTGGCTTTTACCTTCCCTCAGGCTGGGAGAAGCAGCCCAGGATCAGCTGTGGCCTTGGTGTTCTCGGCAGGCCAGGGGCTGGTGGCTTTTACCTTCCCTCAGCCTTGAGGGAAAGTAAAATGAAACCTTTATCTGATTGTAAAAATTAAGATTAAAACAACTCCAGCAAAAATGAGTCTTTATGTAGAAAATCATTATTTAAATCGAGCCTTACTGACTAGTGATTTAAATCGTGATTTAAATCAAAGTGATTTAAATCAAATTCACCCTGCTTTCTAGCTCATCTGAGGCTCCCCCTCCTGTAATTAATTTTTTTTAATGTTAAGGTCTTGTAGATTTTATATTTGTTTTTAGATAGTAAATGGCACAACGGGGGGGGGGGGGTTAATATTGCTATGTTTTTAAGGCTTTTAAATTGTTTTATATTGGTTTTAACTTGTGTACACCATTCAGAGTCCATTGGATGGGACGGTATATGAATCTATTAAATTAAATTAAATGATAAAGGTAAAAAAAACTTACTGGTAGGATTTTTGCCCAATGTTTGCCACCTTATACTTGCTTACAATGAACCATTGTACAACACTTTTGCGTTTACTAACCACACTGAATATTTTAGTATTATAAGCAAGTCTTATCAGCTGAACAGTTACCCCTAAAGCCAGATCATATATTAACAAAAGCAACAATTAAGACACAGATCCCTGGAAATCCTACTGTTTTAATACACAGGAGGAACTCTTTTATACTATGAGCTTTAGCTTTTCTCAGGAGCTTTGCCTGGATGAACTGCTAAAAGTTTTTCAAAGCCCAAGAAAACAACATCTACTGCAACACCATATTTACATTCTTGTTTATACTCTGAAAAAACTTTGAATTATTGATGCCATAGGACACACCATTGCAAAAACTATGTTAATGCTTCCTCGGCAAGACTTCTACTGCTGCACATTTGTTAATTTGATATTTAACCATGTATCCTAAAACAAATACTAGCAATAAACCCATAATTCCCAGATCTCCTCAATTCCCTTTAAAAGATTGATATTAACTTGGTCACTTTCTAGCATTCAGGTACCAAAGCTTTCATTTAGGACAATCCCACCCACCCTTTTTTTCTTCAGAAGAAATTTCCACCAAAGAAATCTTGACTATTCCATTTCCATTTGGTTTCAATTTAGAATTATGGGAATAACAGTGGATAATTATTTTTAAAGCCTATAAAAGTACCCATCCATTATTACTTACTGCAATAATTTGGTCTCCAACATGGATTCTACCATCCTGCTCAACTGCACTGCCTTTTGTGATACTCTTTACAAAAACGCCAGAAGGTTCTGCACATTAAAAGCAAAAGTCATGTGATTAAAATGACATTGAGCTAGCTAAGCCCTATTAATAAACCCAAATACAGTTACCTTAGTGGCATTTTGTGTAGCAGTTAATCTGAAGTACTACAGTGTAGGTCAACACCAAAGTCTGTTTCTGAAGGTGCATATTACAATGGGAAAACTTATCTTTTAGCACATACATACATAAAAGAAACAAACTTTAAAACAAATTACTCGTTCTTTGCAAAAAAATTATATACCTTATATACATGCAAATATCTTTAAAATTATGCCCTTGTCTTCCTCATGCATTTCCATTTCAGCAGATATAGCCATCCTATATAGGGCAAATAAGCAAACCTAAGCCCATTAAATAAATGTTTATTTGATCTTTCAGAAGCAGCACAGTTCACTAGGACAATCTAGCTACGATTCCATGCAAAATAAACATATTCAGCAAATTCAAACCATTCCATTCTGCAAATCTGTCATAAAAATGAAGTTAACTTCTCAAATTTTTTGCTGAAATACCAAAGAAGCTTGTGGGGCCTAATGCCCAGGCAGTCTGCATTTGCAATTTAATTGTGCAACCAATTGTACAAATCATAGCATGACATGTTGTGTAGCAAGAATATAGAGTTGCTTCCTGGAATTATTATGGCTAATGATTGAACAATGTCAAAATATGTTACCTAAGCTAGACAACAGATTTTACCTTTTACATGTTACATATACATTTTTCATTTCCCTGAAAAAGCTTTATTTCCATATTGTACATTTCTTTATTTTTATAAATTTAGATGGTGAGTTGAAAAACTCAGATAAAAAGTTAATAAATGGAAAGAGATCTTGAAATCATGGATGAAGGAAATGGTTAATATTTTCTTAACAGACTTAATCTTAGCATTACCTGAAGTTTTGTCTCCAATGTAGCCAGCAATAGTTATTCCTAAACCTTGGATATTTTTTGTAAGTTCCACATCAAATGCATTTCCATCTGCAATGTTTTCACTTTGTGTCTCTTCATCTTGCTTACAAAAAGAAATAAATATATGCATTTATGTTCTGCAAAAGTAGTCCTTTAAGGAATTGACAAAAGACATTGCACCTTTCCTTTAAGTTCTAATGTACAAGCTGTAAATAAACAACAGTACTTAAATTACTGGTTACACAGAAGACTCTCCCCCTGCCCCCCCAATAGATAATGAACCTTAATCAAAGTTAACAGTACTCTTCAAAACAGATCCTCAATGCACTTTTCTTAGAATCTGTGTGTGCTACTATACTTGACAATATTTTGCTGTTTGGGAATTCTTAAGCCTCAGTTCTAGAAAGATCATTTCCTCTCAAGTTCAGCCAGAAAACTGAACATCTGCAAAAAGTATCTAGCTAATGGAAGGAGCTTATCCAGCCACAGGAATCTATTGCTGGATCAAGCCCAAGAGTTACCAGAACCTCCTCTGAATTTATCTGAAAGTCACGTTTAAAAGGGTCATTTAGAATCATAATTGCTTTAAAAAAGGAGAGGAATAAAAGATGAGATTTCACATCATAGCTGGTTTCTAACTGGGACAGTGGAGGTACTCCCTGGAATGTTTAGGTTAGACACACCTTCTGTCCCAGACCATATGCCAACTTGGTTTCAGACTACAGTACTTTTTTCATGGAATGTGAGACTTTACAACCATTGCTTTAATAGAAAAGTCCCTCTCTTATTTCTGCAATAGGATTTGTAATTATGTGAACAATATAATTCAATGAACCATTTTTAAAAAAAAAATACTCTTCAACTTCAAGTTTAACCTTTTATTTGTGTGATTTATATATTCTCTAGTTATTCTTCCTGTTTCCATAAACACCTTTCCTTTGAAATATTTCAATAATAATAATTTTACCACCACTTTTATTACATTTAGAAGGCACAATAGCAATATTTGAACACTCTGTCTCCCTTTCAGTCTAATGTATTCCCAGGAAATCTTCTTAGATGTTGGCACTGTAGCAGGAGACAGAGGTGGAAGCAGTGAATGCTGCATTCCTCCACCCTGCCTGCTTCAGTGGGAACATTTCTGAGTGGAATACCTCTTAGTGATGGTTCAAATGAGAGGAAAACTGTGAGAGGGATTGAAAAGAGAAAGAGAAACCACAGGTAGATATGAATGCAGGGAAAAGTCTATGCTTAATTGAGTAAAAATGATTCAGGAAGTATCATAATCTATAGTAAAAGCATTTAATTTTTATTCCAGAACAGGGGTGCCCAAACTACGGCCCATGGGCCGGATCTGGCCCCTGATGCCAATTCATCCAGCCCACAAAGCCCTCATTGCTCCTGGAAGCAGAAGTAAAATGCATCTTTACCGTTTTACTTCTGTTTCCGGGAGCAACAAGGGCTTCGGGGACCAGATGAATTGGCATCAGGGGCCGGATCCAGCCCATGGGCCGTAGTAACTGGCCCCCTGAACCATGTGACCAGCCCACGAACCAAAATTTTTGGTAACCCCTGTTCCAGAGAGTTAAAATAGTTAAAGCCATCCACTTTCCTTCCACTGAGAATATCCCTGAAAGTGCTACTGGTATAAAATCAAGTCAAAATTAAGATAAAAGGCCTATTTACAAGCCAAAGTGCAGTCTCCATAAAAGGATGCATTTGATACAAAAGAATGGTTTAAATTTTGTTTGGGAGTATCTTCCTGAAAACTGTGGGGTGCTGGGGGAATAACATGAAAAGTATGAGGTTGCTGAAAAGATTGAGTTTGTTTCCTTCCTTCTCTCCTCTATTTGTTTCTCAATATTCTGAGGCAGCACAGTTGCACAGAACAGGACCTCATTTTCCTGAATAAAATCAAGTTAACTGAAGCATCCCACTGAACAGCTGTCAAATTATCTATACAGTATGCTGAGACTCCTACTAGAGCTCGATGTAGCCTCTCTTTCTCTAAAACAAAAGGAGAAATGCATAGCCACTTTAATTTTTTGACATTTCTTTAGTGATATACAATAATATCCTTCCTCAAGTTAGCTTTCAGTTCCCATCTTCCTACTTGCATTCTTTCTTGGAATCTTTAAAAACAAAAACACTGCGAGGAATTAATTATTTCTCAGAAGAGGGATGGGCTGGGTTGGCAAGTGAGAGTACTTTTCAGAAAGCAAAGGAAGATGGCCAGAAGAGCGAAAGAGGAATGAAGGGCTCTACAGGCAGTGAAGATGGCAGCTGGGTAGCTGGCACATGGCTAGCGGCAGCTGAAGTTGTAGCAGCTGGCCTAGGTGAAGAGCTGCAGCTGTCCGCCGGCTGGCACAGAAAGGAGACGGTTGATGGATGCCGAGGATGATGAGGTAAATGTGGGAAGCGGGAGGGGTTTTTAAAAAGGCACATTGGAGAGACCGCTTTAATAATCCAGCTGGACTGAAAGGGCTGCCACAGAGTGAGTAGGAGGTGTTGCAACACACTGATTGCTCAGCTGCCGCTAAAGCACCATTCAAGTGGCACATTGAGGTTAGTGGGTTAGAAATTATTTGCATGTTTGTATGTCTGGCTCCCTAGAGTCCTCAATACACAGACCTTCTTACTGACTACTATAATTGGATTTTTTTCCAGCGCATACAAACTCATAATCACAGTGTGCAACTGTAAATATATTTTTGCTTATATATCTTTAAAGGAAGGAAACAGCAGTCCCTATAAACCACTGTTTGAGTTTCTGCAGTCAGTGCCACTTCTGAAATCTATGTTGTCTGTTGTTACCTGGTTGCCCATCATGAAGGTTTGTACTGGGGTGCCAGGAGGAACAGCTGGTGGAGTGGGCTCCTCTACTGGACCCCTTGCAATCACCAATTTCACTCTGTTTCCACATTGCCTCAGTACTTGTGCCACTTGCTCACTGCTCATCCCAGCCAAATCTGTATCACCAATTTTCAAAATGTGGTCCCCGCTGCATAGCCGACCATGCTAGATGAGAAAGAACTGAATTAATAACCAACCAAAGAAGACCATCACTTCTCCACACCTGTATCACAGTGTGACAGTAATACAGTATGATATTTTGAACAGCTGGGTTATTGTTACATGTTGTTATGGCTTTGATAGTTAAACATGGATGCTTTCTATTTCATATAGTCCATGCATACTCTTCCTCAAAGTCCTACTTTTTCACCTCATTGTAGTACGAAAGTGTCCCTGTGCTCTCCAAGACTATGCCAGGGACTGGAAGCTCTGGATGTTGCTACAAAGCTATAGGGCCCCAACTACAGCCCAAGTAGCAGAATGCATGTCTGCTGTGTGAAGACTAACCAAACTCAATACAGAGCAACTCATAACCGAAACATGACGGCTGCCAGGGATGAACTGGCCACCGAACACAGTGTCAGTTGTGGATAGCAATACCCACTCTGTTTAAATTGCACATCTTCAAAGTATATAAAGAAAATAATTGAGACCCCCCCAGCTCTTGGGGTACCTACCAGTTGTGCCAATAATAGTAAATAATTTTGCTAAAACAGGTGCCCATCACTCAGGGTTGCTTTTGATTAGGTCAGGGGGAATTAGGTCAAAGCCAGCTGCTTTACCAGGCCTCAATTTAGCTGTCAATGATTTCATCTCAGCCTTCGAGACTGGTTGCCAGGTGGGTAAATTATCCATGCTGCCTGAATACCCATGCATCAAGGCCAAGATATCCAGGGCCATGAACAAATCATGAAAGTGTTTTTCCCAGATCTCTGGGAGTATTGCAGCTGGGATATAATGTTTTTTGAGCAACCAGAGACTAAGCTCCAAAGTTTGGAGTGGTTGTTTTGTCTGATAGCCAACCTCAATTGCTCAATAGTTATTATTGAGTCAGATTGCACTTTTTACAGAATAAAGTTTTGTGAAGGGAAGAAAACAGATTTTTTAACTAAATTCTCTCGTATTAAATCTAAGCACCTCCTCTTTGTAACAAAATAAAATAAAAATATTTATACTAAAATGTTTATATCACTCAGTGTTATGAATACCAATGTGCAAAAATACATTGGGGTAGTGTACCTGATCAGCTATTCCTCCTGGAAGGATTGTTTTAACGATTACTCCCATTGATTTTCCACCCACTATTCCGAATCCCAAACCTGATCCATCATTCACCAACTCAATGATCTCCACATGTTGCCAATGAACCTACAGAGACAGAGAAAAATTAAATCCATGAAGATAACAGCAGTGGATTAAGTTGGGAAAGAGCAAAGCATTTTCGTGCTTCTAGTACTTCAGAGCCCAGTAAAACATACCTATGTTCTTATATTACATGTTGTATATATCTGCTATATATTTATTCCAGATGTTTATATGCAAGCATAAGACAGGAATGATTGATTACCCAAGTAGTCAACTGTGAACTTGGTCATCCTATCTGCCTCCCCTGAGTGTCACTATCACCTAAGCTAAACATCCTTTATTTCTATTGCTCATGCCATGGATAGGGGATGGGGAGAGAACATGGGAACAGATATACAGTGGAACCCCATATAACAAATGCCTTGTATAATGAAAAATTCATACAACAAAGAAGATTTGCGCTAACCACTATACCCCGTATAATGAATTTTTTCGTTATACGAGGCAATGCATCTCTAAGGGATTTTCATTGTACGATGCATCCAGTAGAGATTTTTGTTATATGAGACATGCTTCGCATAATGAAAAAAATGTATAACAAAAGACATCGTGGAACAAACTTTTTTTGTTATATGGGTTTCTACTGTACATGATGGTTACAGATGGTTTAGGCTTCCAACTAAAAACTTGATATTCATTTCTAGATGTTTCCAGAACAGTTCTGCACAGGTACATGATAATCTACTTGTCTGAATCATGGAAACAAAGAAGAAGAAATATGAAAGGCAATTACCCATCTTTCCATGTTCCTAACTGAAAGGAGGCATTCTATTAAATCCCTCAGTTCCAAATATGAAAAATAAAAGCAAGGCCAAAAATATCAAAACAGAAAATATTCACTTATTGTAAGACTACTTTACAGATGTGGAAAATTATTATCTCCAATAAATTCAACTCCTCCTCTGATAAAGATGTTGGGAAATATGTTTAACCTGAGAGGAAAGATGATTAAGAGAGCAGCATTTAAACCATACAGATGTACACTGAATCACATTTAAATGGCAACCTTTTTTAAGCAAGAAGAAGGAAGACACATTTGTTTTCAAGGTGCTTAAATACTCACTGGATTGGAATGGGCCGAAATTGTACTAGCAGCTGATGGAGACCGAGAAACAGCAGGGCTAATGAGCTGAGGCAAAGAGCCCCTGGCCACAACTAGTTGGACACTATCTTTTGCTTTCTGTAGAATGCTGATAGCCTGTTGATGTGTAATTGTCTGATCAAGGGGTTGCCCATTAATGGCAAGAATTTGATCTGCTTCCTGTAGCCTTCCATCCCTATTATAAGCATGTGAAAAATAAACAAATTAACAAAAATAAGTACTGCCACCAAGTATTATAATTTTGTCAGTTTTCACCAAGTAGTTTCTTTTAATCCTGTTTTTCTGTTTCTTCCAACAATTTTTTGTAAAAAAAAAATCGTTCCCTGTAGTTTTGCTATGAGCATCTATCTTGGCACCCTTGTGATCCACTCCCTTTGAAGCTAATCCCACTGCCATTCTCTCTTGGCTTCACCCCACAGCAAGCTCCTTCTCTCTGCACCTCCATCCGAAACTAAGCATATTACACTTTGGTTGCTTCCAGCCTTCTCTGCTATAGCCTGGGAACGTCATTCTTGACTCTGAGCCTGCTATTTAACAGACCAAGTGTTCACAGCAGAAGTGCTGAATATTCATTGAGTCATAGAGTTTATTTACCAAATATTTTCATCAAAATGGTGGGCAGGGTGGACTAGTTTTCCTTATTAAAGTCTAAAGAAGAAGGGAACATTATAAATTAATATTCTGTTGAAGGTTGCACTTCTAATAAAGAATGTAATTCATTCTAACCTTCATTAAACTAAACTGAAGAGAAGTAAATTATAAATTGAACTTGTCCTTTTTTAAGAAGGAACTTAATATTGTATCTTCTAATCTCCTCTGTGTGAAGAACAAATCAGACATAAACTAGCCAAACAAACATTTTAAGGCTTATTGTCTTCAATGAAAGAATAAAACACAAATTTATATGTCTTCCATTGAAATAAAAGAAACTAAAAGTAATGAAATGTGCATTGATTGTATTCAGTGGCCAAACTCCTACTACAATACAGTACTTATATACACCAAGACACGTCTAATAGCATAAACTGCAGCAACAAATTCCTGATTATTACAATATTCCAAAATGAACATTAATTTTATTTCTTTGGTTCTCTGCATATTATTCTGAATAGGTAAAATATGTAACATAGATGAAAATGAAATTTTACATAGCTTTTATCATAGTCCAAAAATGTACTTGTGCACTTTCATCACCTATTGATTTGCCTCGTACTTGTCCACTCACTCCACAAAACAGAGAGGAGTGTTAACATTTAGCTCCTAAACCTTCAAAGTAAGGAGCTTTTTGCTCACATTTTGATTGTACTTTGTGTACAGTATACCATACATGGACATGTAACAACAACAAAACAGATCAAATATCCTTAGTTTCTTTTTATTCCTTCAAAAGTAAGGTGTAATTTGCTTTTGCTTATACTGATATGTATATATTAAGGAAAAGCTGCACAACTAAATAAAAATGTGTCTCTACACCTGGAGTTTAATTAAATGCATTATTTTAAATTTAGACTTTTATTCCCTTGAATGAATATTACTAAACACCCTTTTGTGAAGTTCTTTGATTCATTTTCTCCCTCCATTTACACTCACTAACCAACATCATTGATTAGCTTTTAGAGATCACCCAAAAAGTCAAGTGGCTAATAGTGAAGATGAAGACAATGTTGTCACAAAAGCAAAGTACAGTATGAGTATGAGTTAAATGGAGGGAGAAGACAGCTACATTTTTCTTCAAGCAAGTGTTAAAACACCTGTATGGTACACAGATTTACAAACTGAAACTAAACTCAAAAATACTCTATGAAAACATTCTCTTGTGATATTGGTTGAAATGGACAAAACAAGAGAAGAAGTGGAAGCTAATAAGGTTTTTAAAGTATGGCATACTCTTAAGACAATCCTTCTCTGGTCAATCTTTCTACACCTGCTGGATTTTTGCAGCCCAAAACAAATGGAAAATAGCAAATATTCATAAAGGAAAAACTGATAAATAGGGAAAAAAAGCTTTGTTCTCACAAAAGAAACAACAGTAGTAATTTATTTAATTTTTGCACATTTATATCCCGCCCTCCTGGTGGGTACACCACTCAGGGCGGCTAACAATATAATAAAAATTACAATAAAAACAATTCAATGACAATAACTAAAAACAAACCTAACACCCCAATTAAAACCAGCATTAAAACACAAACAAATTGTCATTAAAAAACAACCCACACCCACCCTAGCCCTGTTAAAACAGAATAACTAAGTCTGGGGGGCAGCCCCCCACATAGGCTAAATCAGCCACCGGGCCTGACTGATAGAGTCAAGCGTGCCCCAAACTTGCTGAAAGAGCCATGTCTTCAGCCTCTTTCTAAAGGGGAGTAGATCCATCTGGAGACGCAAATCAGGTGGTAAGAGGTTCCACAGGGCTGGGGCAGACACGGAAAAAGCTCTTTTCCTGGTCCCAATAAGATGTACTTCTTTCACTGATGAGACCACCAGTGAACCCCTCCTGTCTGCCCTAGTAGGACGGGCTGAATTCCTTGTGGCGACGCGGTCTCTTAAGTAACCTGGTCCAATGCCATGAAGGGCTTTAAAGGTCAAAACCTGCACCTTGAATTGGACCCGGAGGCACACCAGCAACCAGTGCAGGTCCCGGAGAAGTGGTGAGGTGCGAGCATAAGGCCCGCACCCCATCATGACCCGGGCAGCTGCATTCTGGACCAGCTGAAGCCTCCGAATGGTCACCAAGGGCAGCCCCATGTAGAGCGCATTACAATAATCCAATCTAGAGCATGAGTGACCATGAGCAAGGAGTCCCGGTCCAGGAACGGGCGCAGTTGGTAAATGACACAAAGCTGTGCAAAGGCCCTTCTAGCCACGGCTGCCACCTGCTCTTCGAGCAGTAGCTGCGAGTCCAGGAGGACCCCCAAATTGCGCACCGGATCTGACTGTGGCAAAGATGTCCCAGCCACGACCAAAGATGGTAACTCCCGGGATAACACGGGACCCCGCACCCAAAGCCACTCAGTCTTGCCAGGATTCAGCTGAAGCCCATTGTCCCCCATCCAGACCCGAACAGCCTCCAGACACCTGGTCAGGACTTCAACTGCATCACTCGGGTCCCCACAAGCTGAGATGTACAGCTGGGTATCATCTGCATACTGATGATACCTCACCCCATGGAAACGAATGATCTCACCCAGTGGTTTCATGTAGATATTAAACAAGAGAGGCGAGAGTACCGAGCCCTGAGGCACCCCACATGGGAGCAACCTAGGGCTGGAAAACCCACTCTCTAAAGACACCGACTGAATAATAGTAGAAACAGAATCTATCTGAAATTGTAGTTACTATTTGAATCCTCCTGGTACCTGACATATTATTCCTCATAAGCAACAACTACGTTATTCATAACATTTGTTCTTATCTTTTTTTAAAAGTTTGTTTACCTTTGTGCCATGCTTCCATCTTGAATTTCCTGTACAAATATGCCCAGTTCACCTCTGTATTCACTCTTCAGGCCCACTACGCTAAAGCCTAAACCACCACTTGCAGGTTTTACGAGGTCTATAGTCTCAACAAGACGGCCCTGATAACAAACACAGTGAAAAAGAAAGCACCATTCTGAAACAAATTCAGAAGCAATATAATTTCAAAATCCATGCAAAGTTAATGTTCAGATGCTTAATGGAATACAGCGTGTGTTCTAAATATAATGGCATACTGGCAGAAAGCTGCTAACATGATGGCATACATTCTGAAAACTCTCCTTTTCATCTGAGATCCTACTCCCTCAGAAAAGCTGCAAAATGGGGGGGGGGGGGGGGACACCAACAATTCTTAGTGGTTCCATAATAAAAGAGAATGCTGCATAGATCCCACCCCAAGCAGGCAAACAACAAATACATTTAATACAGATTTAATAAACAGATCAACATATTAAAAAAATCTGGACTTCTCAGAGGCTCAGACCACCCATCAGATCTTTTACAGAAGCCCTCTTACTTTCAGTTTCAAAACTAACTACAGTTAGCATCTGTTTGGCCATGATAACAAGCCACAGTTGCTGTCAGAACACATTCTGATATTATGATGGTTTGTAAAATGGGGTTTCAATTTATTAAGGCCAGCATTAGCAATACTTCAGATAGTCAACTCAGAAAACGCAAGGAAGATAGAAAACCTTATACGAGGGGAAGAAAGTAAAGGGTGTAAACTTGCAAAGCTGTAGATATTTCCAGTCATATAAAATTAAGTTACAGTACCAAATCATTCAGGTTCTGGCATCTTACCTGTGCCATATTTCTGATCAGTACTTCAAATTCATCGTTGGCAGATTTTGCTTTAAATTGAGGGGTGACAGATCGTGTAACAACCCCTAGCCCGCTAGAAAGGCTGCCATTCTGCTGAGCCAACAGATAGGATTCATTCTGGAGTGAAGAACTCTCAAATGTACTATGATGCAGAACATGAAGAAGTTCACCAGGTGAGGAAGGAGAAGGTGCAACATTTCCCTAAAAACAGTTTACAAAATTACTGCATCTTAATTGGGAAGCCATCCTATAGACATAAAGCCTGTGAATACAACATACTTTATTTAAAAACAGTAGTTCAATCACAATATACATAAAAGGACAAGCACAGATTCACGTCTGACCAAAATGCTATTACTGACTATACTGTACTTAGCGTAGTAAATTGCACTAGAAGAAACCATGGGGATTAAGTATGTCAACTCCTCCTTACATTCCATTACTTCAAATGGGCCTACTCAAAGTGCAACTTACTATGCTATTGTTACTATTAAGCTATGCTGTAACAAATAAGTGGGATCTTATAATGCTTGGACTGTGCCTATGGTTTGGGGATCATGATGTCAGAAAAATATCTCGGAAGCATCATATGAGTCATGGGGATAGGTAATTCTACAACAATCCCTTGTTGGTTACATTTTTTTGTTGAAGAAAACACTAAATAAAACACTTTAGTATTTTCATGAAGACTGCCTTTTTTCAAATTGAAAAGGAAGCAAGGCTTCATTTGTTGTTGTTTTTACAAATTTCCATTCTTGAAGATAATCAAACTAATCCTTATCTGTTTTAATAACACAGCACTATTCTTCCAATGCAATGAAACTGCTCTAGCATGAAGAAATGTCTCTCCTACTACCTTGCAAACATTAAGAACCAAAAGAGAGATGTATGTCTTCCTGGTATGAGTTTAGATCAGTTACAGGAGAGAAGAATGAAACTAGAAACTTAATTCCTCTAAGTCAAATTCAAGACTGTAGGACTTAAGATGTTTTTAAAGCCTTTAATATGGTAGACTGTGGCAGAGTTTTGATGTATTATTGACTACTAACTCATCCACAGTAATTTATAGTGGCACTCCCTTCTAATGATCTTCATTTTTAAAGCTAATTAAAGAAATTAAGTTGCATGTTCAAAGGGGATTAGCTTAATGTGAAAAGACTATATCAGACAAAGTAGCTTCTGGCTTCAGCTCATGAATTTGAGGGACAGGGGAGGAAGGGATAAAGCTAACACAACCCAAAATGTTTTTGAATGGAAACTTTAGGTAAATGAAAGATCCTACAAATCTCTGCTCATCCACAGTATGTGAATTTGCATGTTATTTAAGAGTACCTTAAAACACTTGTATGTTATGCAGAGTAACATCCAGCCTAACTCCAATGGGTTTATTCTGGCCACGCTTGAATCCAATCCAATGTACTGTATTCTCTGTCTCCTCTATAAGCACTCTCTGAACGAAACTAGGTACAGAGATAGCAACTTGCCCAAAGCTAGCCCCTAAGCTTCATAGTCACATAAGGTTTTAAGTCTTTACCTACAGCACTATACTGGCTCCAAGTAGGATTACCAAGAAATAATTGGATGGCTTTAGCAGTTGTTGTTGTTGTTTGGTAAACATAAACTGAATATTTGCACAGAGATACAATGATGGAAAGGTAAGACAACTAATTTATGCACACTAAATCCTTCTATTAAAAGTCCCAAAGCCTTCTGTCAACAACAAAAAACTGCACTCACATTTACCATGAATGACAGTGGAGCTATTTGCCTATGGTGTAATCTCACAAACTAGATTACATGTGTGAATGCATCATTTTCAATAGTAGTGTCAGAAAAGCAAAAGAAATTTCATTACATTTTCCTGGTCTCATGTCACCTACCAAAAGAAAAAGCAATGATCAGGAAGGAACAACCTATGCTGTTACATGAGCTGGCCCATATGGCTCCAATACATTCACGCAAATACTGCACATGTTTGGACTTCAGATGGATACGCATGGAACCAGCATGAGCTATGAAGGTGGCAACACCCGTCCATTTTCTGCAAGTCTAATTAAAGCCTTATTCTTTTGCACTATAACTCCAGAGTCCTCAAGATAGCAAGGGCACTAGTAATTATACTTTGAAAGAAGAACTCTTCCACTCTATGAATCCAATTCAGAATTAAATATTGATAGAAGCAGAAACATTCAGTTAAATATGACATAAAGCTACACAGGAAATATTAGAAGTGTGCAGATTTCTAGTTTTCAATTATAACATCTATGCTGCCTGGAAAATTCTGGGAACTGTGGTCCAAAAAACACAAACCTGTACAATTCTAATTGTACCATGAATATAAAACTCTCCCATTCATGCAGCTGTCATACTGTAAAAAAAAACAACCCACCCACCAGTATAATATATTCATTCTAATTAAGTCTTTCCACAAGGAACGACATGTGAGTAATGGATGCATTTATGCTGGAGTTGTCATCAATGAGACTACTCTAATGTCTGCATATATTCATCTGATGTAACATGTACAAAGTAGAGAATCACTGCCCAAATCAAAGATGTTGGTGGTGGTTGTGAAATAGCTTGAAAAAGTTACAACCCTGCTTGCTAGGGAATTCTAGAAGAGTAGTCCAAAGAAGTAACTTCTTCAAACTCTGGATAATTCTTTTTTTCCTCTCTCATTGCATATAAACAGTTTTCTTCTATAATGATAAACCCACAATAATTCCATCATGAGATAATTTTATAGTAAAGTAATTATGTAAGCACTGTACAAAATGAACACCACTTTGTTCTATAAATTGCCTTATGCTAATTTGCCACAATTGCTTTTCTTTTCACTAGAACATCTGCAGTATTGCCATAATTTGGCAACAAACAAACAAAAGAAATCTCTGATGCCAAAAGATATGATAAAACATACATTTGTGAGTTACAGTTAAACTTTCATTGCAATCAAATTATACTTTCAGTAGTTTACTCGAAATATACCTAATTAAAAGAAATCTATTTCAATTACATTTATGGCAAGTCAGCGCTTTAAGCAACAAAATTAAAGTTAGATCTTCATTTTAAAACTTGGCTTTTTTATCAAAGCTGGAAAACAGGGGCACAGGGAGAAAATGAGAACATCAGTCTATATTTCTCTTTGAATGCTCTCTTCAGGTGTGCCTGTCTTTGGGAGATGCTTCCTGCTGCTGCTGCTGCTGCTTCTGTGTCTAGGCCAGGCATCCCAGGGTGGGTTGGGGGGGGGGGGGGCAGGCTGTTAGCTTAGGCGTTCTTGAACTTCAATTCCCAGAAGCCTTGATCAGCTGGTGTGCTGACTTGGGGTTCTGGGAATTGAAGCCCAAGAACACCTGGAGAACCAAAGTTGGCCACTGCTGCCCCAAGTTCTCTGAACTGAGTCACCTGCAGGATTAGAGCCCTCTAGAACAATATTGGAAGACAAAGCTATAAGCAGAAAACTGAGATCAACTCCTCTGTGTAAATACAGTACATGTACTTTACTTTTTAACTTCTGTTCTTTTTGCTGTACTATGCTGGTCTTGGATCATAATAAAGATTGATTGATTTGTATACTTTACTTATATTGTCATCACTACCAAAACTGACCTGCAATCACCAGGATTCAGCTGGAAATATCTGAGTACAGTACCATATTATGAACTAGCCACTACTCCTGCAACTTGCCAAAAGTGGTCAACCAGATGATGATTATAAATATCAGAATAATTTCCAACCACCACTAAGAGAGTCTCGAAAGGTCACTTAATGAGTTTCATAACCCAAAGGGGATTTCAACCCAGATTTCCCAGAGATTACACACAGTGGCCAAAATCTTCTTGCAAAGCTACAATGTAACTTTCAGAGGCAAGCTGTCCCAAGAAATCATCACAGACATTATCAGTTGTACACTAATTCACACAATTCAGTATACAACTTATGATGTCTACTCTGATGTCTTAACAATACAATTCACCTCCAAAGGTTATGGACCTTCTGTTCTGCCAGAAGAACTAGGCAAGAAGAGTTGGGTCAGTATGACTGTAACCCTGCTGCGGTTTCCAAACTGCAGCCATTTCATAAGAATTGGTCCTTAATTATTTGGACCAAATATTCAAGAGCAAGTCCAATCATTCCAAACAAATTTCTACAAGTAATGAATGTCTGTCCACTTCCTCCCACAAGGACTATTCATAATCATTCAATTGATTCTTCATATTGTGATTACAACAATGAGTAACATAATCAGTCACCTTCCATAAATCCCAAACCCATATGTAATGAAGAAATGTGAAGCAAGACATTTGCTATTATTTTTACCGGTAGCAAGGATTGTGAACTGACTAACAACCAAAAGATAGGGTGAACAGTTGCATCTTAATGCAACTTTGACTCTAGGCATCACAAAAAACCCTCACACAAAACATCGCCCAACAACCCCGAAATTGTAAGAGAAGAAGAAATAAGACTTAAAGGGGCACAGTGAAGAGAGCCTAAGTGTTTACATTGCGGCCAGTACTTTTCCACCCTGTAAATATCTATCTTCCAACTTGCATGAAAAATATCTGAAGAATGCTGCCCAGCCAAGGAAAGGGATTTTTCTCATTAACACAGCTTTGAGCTATTCTGATAGAGGGGGAATAAACACTGATAGAGCAAAGACTCAGTTGCCAGCTCTGAGTGATTGCTGTTTAAATATTTGAATATTTCACATTATAAACAAAAATCAAATTAAGACTTGAGAAGTTCATCAAATCACAAGAGCAGAATTTATTTATTTGTATTTATTCCTTTCTTGTTTCCTTATCTTCAAGCACCGGGCTTTTGCTGTGGCATCAGAGTTACAGAACGGTCAGCCAATAAAGAGTGGCAATGCTCAGAGGGAAAATATGTGCTCGTTTTTTTAGTATGCTAGTATGCAAATAAGTGCTGAAGGCAGGGTACCACTTTCCAGCCCTGAAAAAAGAGCATGAATTCTGCTCAGTTTAGTCACTAGCTGTTAGGATTTTGCTCCTGTTTATCTGTTTATTTTGCAACTTGAAACTTTGAACAGAAACAATCTTGTTCTATTTTAATGAAGAAGCTTACAAGGATCCTGTCAGCAGGCATCTGAACACAGGTAACAAAACATTCAGGGTTAAAATTAACAATAAATGTATTACTCTCTGTTTTTTCCAGCCAATTGACACTCAAGTAAGGGAAATATCTCCCAAAATAGTTCTCTCTCTCTCTCTCTCTCTCTCTCTCTCTCTCTCTCTCTCTCTCTCTCTCTCTCTCTCACACACACACACACACACACACACACACACACACAACAACAACAACAACAACAACAACAAAGCTTCAAAAATCCATATAAAAGAAGCCAGAAAGTGCAGAAAAGTAAAATAACTGCAATCATGAAAATCCAGCCTCAGGACAGAATATTTTTGTTTATAGCTAAATATTCAAGATACCACATTTGTTAAAAAAAGGTAAAACATTATGATATTCTTTCTTCCTCAAAAGATGGTTAACCATTGAGATATGTAACATTAATAGTACCCTTGGAGTAGATGTGCCTAACAATTATTTCTTTCAATTCATCTGATTTAAATACATAGAATAACTATGTGTATGCCTAGTACAGTAATGATATATCCAGCCTATATATTAAAATATTTTCTATTATTCATATATACCAACACATTTGCACCCCATTCATTTGAGTGAAACACCAGGCATTTAAGTCATTCCTATTTTATTTTAATGTCCTCAACATTCCATTCAGTCTTCAACAAATTCCTGGTAAAGGTCAGAGTTGCACCTTCATTGCTAAGGATGTACTCCCACACTCAAAATGTTTTATTTTTGCCAGGGCTTCACATTAGATCTCTTCCCTCCATCCCTTTCCTCCCTAGTGAAAAAGCTAACAAATACCTCAATATTTCAATTCCAATCTAAATCCTTTTGACAGGTAAAATGGTAAAGTAATCACAAATGCTATGAAGTACACACACACCATGTACTCTTTTGGGTGGGCGTAGAGTACTGTACAGTATTTTAAAAACAGCTTAGTGCTTCTCCACTGGTTTGATAATGCTGCCTTTATGAAGTGAACATGACTTCTGGTGAGGGTCAGCAGGCAAATCTACACTGGTTTGGGTGATATATTGCCTGTGTGCCAAGCCAGTAAGCCCAAATCTGCAGGGCTGCTGATGCCCATGTAATAGCACTACTGACATATGGCAGCACCATACAAAATCCTTTATCTTCTTTCCCTCTGGAAGAAAGATACAAGTATAGAAAGCTGCTTTACAATAAGTCAGACTGCTAGTCTATCTAGCCTGGCATTGCCACCTCAAATTTGCAGTAGCCTTCCAAGGTTTCTAGAAGGATTCCTTCATTACCTTAACTTGAGATCTTTGGTGTTCCCTGGTGGTTTCCAGTTCGAACACCATCCAGGTCTGATCCCACTTGGTTCCCAAAATCAGTCAAGATAGTGTGGAGGTAGAGATCTGCCCTGCCTCTCTCTATATGGTTAGTGGTATAGCGCATAAGGAAGCTCTGCAGTGGTACAACTCTGCAACTGCAACCAAATTCAAGGTGAATCTACAGTGGTGGCCAGAGAATCTTAATAGCAGGGGAAACAGTATGGCATGCAATGAATTGGATTACATTTAGTTCATTATTATTATTCTCCATGCACGTTGGATTTGAAATTGTGATTAACAATAACCATGGTTAGTATCAACAAGCCATTTTTATAACCCATGGTTTGAAGTTGTGCTATTTGAAATCAACCAGTGTTTAGAATTGTTGGATCGTGGGGACACACCAAACAACAATTAATCAAAAATGAAAGCAACAATGCCTTGGGAGGAGAAAATGTAGAGAGGGGAGATATGTGAACCTGAACCTCCCTACAGCATATTCCTGTGTGATGCTTTAGCCTAACATGTTCATGCAACCCTTGGGAGAACATCTCTTCTCAGACAAAAAACCAGTGGGAGTTGGGATGTCCACACCACTTTTGAGGCCTGCCTTGGCAACAGTCTCCCATTACACATGCAACCAATCAGATCAGGAGTTGTCAAATCACTAGAAGGGAAATATGAGAAAGTGGGATAAGGTTCATAAAGTATAAGAACAATGCTATTCTTCTTCAGCCTGATTGGCCCAATGAGATACAGTGTCAATCTAACTTCTGCTCAGTTAAGAAAACATAATTGCAAACTGTGAATGAAGATGGAAATGGATACAAAAAGTCTTGACCCAATTATTTATTTCCATCATCCTTCTTCTCAACTCTTTAACCTGTTGATTCAGCAGTCTTCAATGGTGAAGCAATAGCTATGCGTATTGCTTTCACTATAGATTGTTTTATTTTTACAGATATGTATTAGATGTTATTAGGCCACAGCTAAAAGCTTATTTTGTCATCGTTTCTGTCACAATAAAAGCTGTATTTTTTTTCTCATTTCCCAAAATCATGTTCTGAAATTATACAACTGGCATACTTACCAGTAAATTGCAGCAAGCTAAGAAATCTGTGCAGACATTGTCTGATGCAGCCTAGTTATACAACTTGGTGTGCAACAAATAATCCCCATGGAGATTTCTTAATTTATGAAAATTCACTGCTGGAGGTTACACCTTTAATATAAATCTGCAACAGGATTTCAACCATTATCACTTACTATCTCCTTTTGTACTAGCTGTTCTTGAATAGTGTTTACATTTTTCCCACCTAGAGGGGGTTTGGCTTGTACAGATTTTTTGCTAAGAAATATTCTGGGCCTTATGTTTGCTGCATTGTCTGAAGCTAAATCATGGTTCACAAGCCAGGTTTAGATTAATGGCTTGTAACACCAGATTCCTAGTCAACTGCAATCCATGTTTTATTAATTTGATTAATTTAAACATTTTAATTTCAAAGTTTGGATAATCATACCACTCTTGAGAGGCCTGCCTTGGCAACAGTCTCCCCTCAAACGTACAATATAAGATTATTTAACCTAATTCTTCAAGATGCCAAATTAAGGTGAGAAAATACAACTGTAGGAACATTAACCCAGAAATTTTACTACCTTCAATGTCCAAATAAATCTTATTTAAATGAGCCCTATTTCAATCACAAATCACTTAATAAAAATAGTTATATCATTTACCTCCAAATTCACCATTAATAGTAATATCCACACTAGTTTTAATGTGTGTAAATACACATTCTTCAATTGGCTCCTGACACAGTTTATTTGTTGCATTCCTAATGGCTGATTTAATAATAGTAACAATTTATAATAGTATAAATATTAGCAGTAATATAAATTTGAAACTGCATATTAATCTTTCGTGATCAGCAATATTTATAAATGTATATATATTAGATAAAAAGATGGTAGCTTTGATGCTTTCAATTGAAATCTTCGAATCCAACTTTTAAATTTAAAATTCCTTTTTTTACATCTCAACCACAGTTTTGTGAGGTATTCACATAGTTATCACATAAAAACATTTCATAAACTTTTATCAGTATTTCCCATTTCTGCCCAAGTTGTTTCTGTCTTACCTGATCTCTTGGCTGGGAAAGAGAAGCCTGAAGGTTTAGGATCTGATTGAACAAAGGACTTTGCAGCACTGATTTCAGTAAGCTTAACTTTTCTTCATTTGCTGTATCACCTCTTTCCTGTAACTTTGCCTGCAGGCGTTCTACTGCCTGGAGGGCACGGTGTGTATCTGAAAAAATATTCAGTACTATTTAATGAACTTAATGTGTTTACATGCTTGTAAACATAATTGGTTACACACCTTTTTTTTTTGACATTTGAACCAGAGGGAGCTACATAAGTTTACATGTGAAGTCTTAATGTTAAAAATTTTTTAAACAAGGTGGGTTCATCAGTTTCTACCAATGATGGGTGAAACTAAGCAGATTCCTGTTCTCTGAATGGTTTATATTGAGAGGAAGTGCAAATCTAGAACTGAGGTCACATCTTCTTTTCCACGTAAACTTCAGCTTTCAATCCATACCCATGGTAGCCTCCTCCTCCTTTCCCACATAATGTTACTGTCTGGTTTATTTTATCTTGTCCCAATGACATCAACTTTTCTTTCCCCTTCTATTTCATTTCTTTCCCTTAAATTGCTGTTCTTATAAAGAAGCTTGGACCCAACAGCTAAATGGAAGGGCTATGGCAAAAAGGTAACATTCATGTTTTATATACAGATAAATCCAGGTTCAATCTCTGTCTAACAGATTTCACATAATAGGACCTGACAATAGTTATGCCCCCAGAATCTGGGCAGCTGCTTCAAGTCAAAATAGAAGGTACAGGGCCAGGTGAATCAACATATTACTCAGTATAAAGGACCTTCACATTTACTCCTATTCTATCAGCCATCTTTACTACATCTTCCCTTGGTAAAGGTCTCCCTTACTCAAAAGCCAGTCATGTCATGCTTTGGAACTGCTAAGTTGGCAAGAGCTGGGACAGACAATGGGAGGTCACTCTGTCGCACAGTACTCGGGTCTCAACCTGCTGACCTGCCAACCTTCCAGTTGCCAAGCTCAGTGTCTTAATCACTAAGCCACTGAGGCCCCATCTTCCCTTGGCCTCTACCTCAATTAACAGCTCACTAATAACTACATAATGCATTTCCCTCTAAATTGATGCATAACTGCATGTTGTCAAGTCATTTCTGACTTATGGTGACATTTTTAGGATTTTCTAGTTAGCAAGTAAACAGATGTTTATTTGATGGTTTGCCATTCCCTTCTTCTGGGTGCATCCTGGGTCTTGCACCTTGCCCATAACAACACAAACTGGTTCTTCTCCTTGAAGGCATGAGGAATTGAATTCCCAACCTCTGGTTCCACAACTAGATACAAACTACTGAGTTATCCAGCCAACACAAATTGATCTATGCAACAAAGTATATTTCACAGTAGCTATTTAATATTACAGTGAAATTAACATACATGGGCCAGGATACTATTGGATCCTTTCTATGCTGGAATGCATCCTCAGCATCTGCTCCAGAAGACTACAAAACCACACCAGAGTTTCAGTTAACATGAAAGACTGGATGGAAGAGACAAGCATCACTCTGCAGATGTGTTGGGGTTGTATGCAACCAAAGAGATTGAGTTTTCAATGATCCACTAATGAATTTCTTTCCTCAAAGGGCCCAATGCAATCTTGGATTAAATATTTAAATATGTTTTTGTACCATAAATTACCTATTGTTTCCAACATGGCCTTCATTTTCTTAGCTCCTGCTTCTCCAAACAGGTGTCAATGCAGGTGTCTAAGAGAGAGGGAGAAAGATTTTAATAAATGTACACTAAAAATGCAAGATATCCACTGATTACTCTGTCCAGGACTGATGATTCTAAAACAGGGGTCAGCAAACGTAGCTCTCCAGATGTTCTTGGACTTCAATGGCCAGAAACCCTAATCAGCAGGTGTACTGTCTTGGGCTTCTGGTAATTGAAGTTCAAGAACACCTGGAGAGCCAGGTTTCCTGACCTCTGTTCCAGAAGAATCTATTGTAATTGCAATTCAAACACTTCCAATGGCTACAAAAACATGTTACAAATATTAGAAAAAGTTATACATATTTGGCCTGCAACTCACAGAATTTTGGAAGCTGCAACAAAGAAAAAAGTATTGCAGCATTTTAATGATACTGAACTAACTTGTAACCCTCTCCCTCTGCAGTTTTTGGGCATATGCCATATCACTGTGCCATTACGTCATGAGAGATTCAACTGATGCCCTGTCCAAAGCATAATATCAGCATAAAAAACACTAACATTTATTTATGTTTATTTATATTGCATTGGATTTATTAAACATTAAGTACAGTATTTTAAATCTAATTTCTGAAATCTACTAAGTAAACAGCTGCTTTAGTTTTAAGACCTGTTAATGACTTGGCTTCTAGAGGTCACTAATTCAGAGGGTCACAATAGGTCAGAGGGAATTTGACCACATGTAACAACAAAAATAAGTAGAAATGGGATGATGGAAAGAAAAAGGAGGGATGGTAAAGAAAAAAAATAACAGAAGACATCAGTGAATAGGCTGCTTTGCCCAATGATCTCTGTGCAAAAAAAATCTTTATAAAAGATTTTGTCTTCACTTTTTAAAAAAAGTTATACATGATTGTTTCAAAAGGTATAAAGAAAGAAGACCAGAAGATTTCTGCACAGAGAAACTGTAAGCCTTCAAATGACTGAGCAACCAGATTTTGGAAATATGTTACCATTCCAGCTATATCACTGACAATAAGTAATATCATCAACAAGTAAGCCTAAGTCTGGAACTTCTAACAGATTCAGAAATTAAATTTTTTTTGCACCTGAGTGTATGATTTCCAGCCATAAACTTAACTATGCTTCATTAATTGGTACTGTAACATTTCACAAATCTATTTTAGATAAATAAATTGGGAAATATAAAGCTTATAGCACAGGATTAACAAAGTATGCCAAAGATAGCAAGTGGAGTAATAGGCTTTACCCTGTAGCTTGTTACCGCAGTGATGGATTTTCTAAGCCTCTCTGGAATTAACACTGACATTGAGGCACATATACTCAATAGGTAGCTCTGATATAATTAGGGAAACAGACTTCCATTAGAACACAAGGTAGCAAACATTTTCTCTGAGTGCCATATGGTCAACGTTCACAATAGCTAGCAAATGACATGAAGTGCAGATTTGTAAATTATTCATACACACAAGGAAAAATGCACCATTCAATCAGTTATGCAGATATTCACCATTTCTATCTGATACTATCAGACATAGATACTTCCATGATTTCTCCATTAGCAAAACATGGACCCGACTATCAAGAAAATGCTGCCATGATCTGAATGCAATTGAGGTGTCCATACATGTTTACACATCCCTTGGAATCCATTGATGCATGTCGTAAGGAATATACTAAACCAGGGATTACCAAACTATGGCCTGTGGGACAAACCCTGCCCGTGGTGCCATTCCATCTGGCCCATTGCTGCCTCCACCGTACACGGAAATGGGAGTGGGCATGTTTACATCAGCTGTAAAGTGCGCCCGTATATGTGTAAATGTGCCCACAGCTGGCGTAAATCCGGAAGTGGGCACATTTACAACAGCCATAAATGCACCCATATCTGCTTCCATGGGCATGGTCAAGCCCACGGCAAAAAAAGGTTGACCACCCCTGTACTAAGCACTTAATTCATGCACCACTTTTCTGCAAGGACTAACCAAAGCAGCTCATATAAACACTGCTTTTCAAATTACCTTGTATCTAAGAAAAAGGGATGGGGGGTGTTAAAGCATGTGTTTGTGTGTGTTTGTGTGTGTAAGTATAGTGGACCCTTGCATAATGACATTACTTGGTTCCCCAAGTAGCATTGCTAAGCGATTTTTGTTGTTATGCGGGTTTCTATGGAGTTTCCCGCATAACGTTTTTAGCGTCGTTGTCCGGATAATGACGGCTATTTTAGTGTTGTTGACCGGACAATGACACTAAAAACGTTGTTATGCGGGGGAACATGTGGTGCATAATGATGCGTTGTTAAGCGAAAATGATGCTATCTGAACATGTTGTTACGTGAGGGTTGCCTGTATATATTAAACAACTAACATAAACATAGAATTTGTCATTTGTCACAAGTCCTTCACTGGAAGGGAGGGAGGGAGGATTCTAATTTTGGAGATATAAATGCCAATAGTGAAATAATAGAAGACAGAGAAGACTGAATATACCTTCCAAAAGTGAAAGACAGAACTTTAAAGCCTGGAATAGAGTAAACACTGCTGTGAAGACACAACATTGTCTGTGACAAATGGAAATCACAGCCAGATGGGAGATCTGAGCTGGCCACAACTCTGGCTCTTCTGTTTTGAACTGCAAACCTTAATGACACAAAAAAGATGCACTCACTAGGAGATCTTGGGAAAAAAATATTATCTCTCTCCTTGCTCAATAGGCCACATAGGGTTATTGTGGGACTAACATGTAGAGAGAGAGAGAGAGAGAGAGAAGATAACATATATGGACTTACCTATATACTCGACTTTAAGCCGATCTGAATATAAGCCGTTACCTAATTTTTCCTGAGAAATCAGGAAAACTGATTGATTCTAGTATAAGCCTAGGCTGGGAAATGCAGCAGCCTGGTAAGTGCCGTGGGTGTTGGGGAAGGCTCGAGTATAAGCCGAGTCTGCATTTTTCAGCACCTTTTTGGTGCTGAAAAAATTGGCTTATACTCAAGTATATATGGTAAACTCTCTAGAGCAGGGTTTCCCATCCTTTGGGTTTTGGACTTCGATTCCCAGAGGTCTAAGTCAGTACATTGGTTGATTGGTGCTTTGGGGAATTGACTTAAGCTTCTGGGAACTGAAGTCCTAAACCCGAAGTTTAGGGAACCCTGCTCTAGAGAAATGATGGGCTATAAATGTAACACATAAATAAACATTTGCTTCTTTTCAGAATCACATGTAAGAAAAAATCAGAGTTATATCTGTTGCCATGCTTACTCCTGTATTGAGAGAGATGATTTGGAGCAGGGGGTTTGTCCACCTGCTACAATTATTTGGAATTTTATGGAACTGGTGGGCTGTCCTACATGAACAACTAAAAGGACTGGAAAGACTCAGTGCATTCAAGGTCAGTATACGTAGCTCCACAGTGGTCTTGGAGCTTAAACCACAAGAATTTTGCTTTACTAGCCAGAGCTTAAATCAATATAGGTACTGTATATAAATGGCCAGGAAAAGGAAGAGCCAACTATATTGCAAATAATATAAATACAAAAAATAGTAGTACAATGAGGTCATATCAACTCAAAATATAAAAAAGAAAACAATATTTTTGCATTTTTCAGTGACAGTTACAATGAAAACCCATTGTAGTTATATTACAGTCAATTCAATATGGGAGCCTAAATCTAATTATTTTCTGTACTTATACAGACATTTGTTTTGGTTTGTTGTTGTTGTTTTGCCATTCCTTGGCTGCATGTTCTGTAGCCAGAGGAAAACCCAACACACTTTTTGAATGCACCAAAAACACAACAGGATGACAACCAAAGTCTAGCAACACCAAAACAAAAAGGTGGTGTGGCTATTGAATGAATTTATATCTAACACTAAATAGAGCTGTGCTACCTCAGTAGGGTTTCAAACCTGCCTCTAGTCAGCCAGGTCTAATCACATTTTGTATACAGTGATACCTCATACAACATCCAAGCTTGGTTCCACAAGTTTGGACTTTATACGGATTTGGACTTTGTATGAGGCATGCAAAATCCTAGCCACGATGCCTCATACAACGTCCAAATCCTTGCTGCGATGCCTCATACAATGTCGTTTCCATAGAGATACATTGTACTGTAACAGCACAGACTTCAGGGCAAAGTCAAGGAAACAGACAGGAAACTGACAGAACTTTAAGAAATCATTGTCTAAAGGCTAAAAACATTCCAAAAACTTGTCAAACAACCCTGATTGTCCAAGAACCTGAAGAATTTTTTAAAAAAAATCCAAAATCCTGTTCAAAACCACTCCTAAACACTCTTCGCCTCATGCAAAATCCACAAGAGCAATGCACACGTGTCCTGCCTTTTATACTGCCCAAGGGAGGAAGGAGAAAATACACCCAGAATAGAAGCAAGAGTTTTTATATATAACAAGTATCTAGACGTAATCAAGCCCACTTAAGTATGAACAAAGTGAAAACACGGTGAAACACACGTAACAAGGAATTGGTCAAATACTATACAAACTAGGCACACACCAGTTGGGAGTCGAGTGGCCAAGAGCCAAAATATACATGTAAAAACTACTTTTGAGAATATATAACAATCTAAATATGTAACAAATCGTTGCTGAGGAGCCTAGTGATAAAGTCCATATCAAAGTCGTAACAAGGAGTTCATATATAAAGGGGACAAGTTCCAAAGTACAATTCAAGGGGTCCGTATCAAAAATCCATATAAAAGGCTGTGGATGGCAAAAAGAGAGGTACAAGGTGCCAAATAAAGCAGCCGGGAGGCTATGCAAGCAAAATGGAAGAACAACGTCGTTGCAGCGAAAACAGGTCGATATCCTTCCGGTAAAAGATATTTCGCGCTCTTTATGAAGATCTGTAGAAACGCGCTCAAAATCACCTCTGGAAGTATTCTCATGAAGGGTGGGAGCATACTGCCCAGGCACAATGCAACCTGGGAAACCCCAATTCCTCATACAAAGTCACATGACTTTGTATGAGGCAACTTTTTTCAAGGAATTAGGCGGTGTTGTATGAATCCGATGTTGTATGAAGCGGACTTTGTATGAGGTATTACTGTATATGCATTCATTAAGAAACTGCATCGGACTGTGGATGGAGGGACACAGCCCAATATGCAATCTATTAGGCTCAATTCACTTTCTGGAGTGGATGACAATGTGCCTCCAATTGGCACCTTTGGTTTCACCAACAATGAGCAGTATTCAAAAGAAATATATTCAGACACAGAAGTCACCAACTTAACATAATAGGAATACATATGAAGAATTTTACAGATAAATTGTCAAGGCAAACTAATACGTGAAATGTGCAGCTCATTCAGATGCCATGCAAACTGTTAGCTGCCATTAATATAAAGGACATAAGCGTAAAGGAAGTAAATATATTTTCATTTCATTTATTTTAAACAATGGTTATTAAACGAATTGTAATTGTTATGGGGAATGTTTTAATTTAAAACTATGTAGTATAAATCTATCACACTGAAAACAAATTACTAATTTTATCTGAGAAAACAGATAAAGAATGCAGCAGACAAAGCAGTAAAGTATTTATATAATGAATAATTCCTGTTGAACTTCACTGTTTTCTCTGATGAAACTACAAATATACATACATATACCCACAAATATAAAGCTTAAGCATGTCATGAAAATAACACATGCAATTACTGAAATGATCAGTGAACTGCACCAGGAATTAGTCATTAACTTTTGCCACATTAACTCAGATTGCTACATTCTTTCTTGATTTGACACTTTCTTCCCCTCTGGTAGGTAGGACACAACCACCTGTATCGGTTTACACATAAAGTAGTACCTCGCTTAAAGAGCATAATGCGTTCCACGGGATTGCTCTTTAAGCGAGTTTGCTCTTTAATTGTAAGTGACCAATTGTGACTGGGGGGGGGGTGCGAGTCCTGATTTAGTTGTTCAGTGAGTTTTTGGTTGGTTTTGGTTGTTAAGCGAGGCAACCGTTCAGAGAAAATTCTGCTCTTTAAGAGAGTTAATCTCTAAGTGAGGCGCTCTTTATGCAAAGTTTTACTGTATATGCATTTTATGGCACATTTTCCAGATGTAAATTTGCATCTATGCATTTTTCTTCCCCCCAAATGTACCACATCCCTCAGAAATGTTCAGACATGTGACACAAGATGTGCATTGTCCATTTGCCAATGTCATAGAAAATGAATATTGTCTCATGGAAATTTGAACTGAAGTAATAACATTTGTGTTTTAAATAATTTATGCAAAGTTTTACTGTATTGGATTCTGCATGCATATAGTGTTCAAAAATGTTGCCCCTACCAGTATGTATGGTTTACTAGTTGAGTATAGTAGAAATATATGCCTCTCACCTACATATACCAAACCAAATTCAGAAGAAAAAATATTATTGCCTTCTCCCGCCCAGGGACAACTTTCACATTTGACAATAATGACAAAAATTTCAGTGAAGTGAAACCTATCCATACTTAGGCTGTAACTTTTTAAAAAATTTATATTATTATTTTCAGTAAAGGTAAAGGTGAGAGATCATAAGTTAATCATCTCCTTCATTCCAAACAAAAATCTGATAGATCTATTTAAGCCCTGAAGAAATATTGCTTTATAATTTGCACAGCAATATTTATAGCTCATATTAATGGATTACACTAATTTATAATTTAATATTCCTAACAATTGCCTAACTTGGAGTGCTGCTACTGGCATGTTTGTCTCATCAATTAAAAGTGTTATTGTCTTAAAACAGCTGATCATGACTTTAAAATGTGACTATTCGTCTGTCATATTTTGATCACTCAAATGGATAACTCGAGTCAAAAAATGCATGTGCAAACTTTAATTAAAATCAAAGTGAAATATGGTTTTTATGTGGAGTAAAAATCATCTCATCATGTTGCTAATAGCACCAAGATCAGAAACAAAAATGAAACATCAGAAGAATGCACATTAAAACATTTAAACAACTGATTTACATAATCCAATTGATTTCATAAACACCATAACATACTCTGCTTACGATCTATACATATTTGAATTTTATTACTGCAAGCTGAGTGAGAAAACCTCTTAAAATTGCCTTTAATCTAAAGATTAAAGTCTGCCCTGTGTGTTAGAAGATACTAACCTGCTAGACATCATGCAGACTAGATTTTCACAGAAAAGGTTAATTGATCATTTGCCTACAGAGGCCAAAAATGTAGAACTGGAATGAAAAGGAAGGCTGCACATATTCTAGCATTTAAAGCAGTACTTTTTCAAAGACCTGGTACTAACTTCATCCTAGTGCAGTGTTTTACTAAGCTGAACAACAAGAAGTATTGGAAAACATATCAGCTGCAACTGCAATATTAGATTTGGGGAGCACATTCATTTATTTCGGTAAGATTACAATACAGTAATGTAAATTCCTATTAGGAACAAAAGAAAAACAGTAACAAAAAGAGATGTAGTAAAACATATGTTTCTACATTACGGGAAAAGGTACTTAAAAGGCACTGTACTGTACAAGGAAAGAAGTAAATCACTTCAAAATTCAACTAAAGTTAATGCAACATCTCTATTATTATTATTTTTTAAAAAAGCACAGCTGTATCTCTACATGTTTCACTGCACAATGCCATCATATCCCCTTACCATCAAAACATGTTTTAGCATTGTAGCTAAATGAAAATGTTGTCACTCACAGACTGTATAGTATTGCCATTGGTGCAAACTGACTTTTGAAACAATTTACATAACTTAATATCTGATACGTTTTCATTATCACTCTCTGTGATGTTGCAGAAAATTAGCTGAACAGTATGGTGAGCTGCTATGATTAGTTTGCCAAATCAAGTTACAGTACTTCCATTTGCCTTTTTAAAGAGCAAATGGACTTCTTAATGCAATTGGGCACAATTGTGATCTAGTGACCTATAGATAAGCAGCATCAAGTTAAACCACCATATCTTGTGCATGGAGAAGGTAATGCAAAAAGCAAACAATCAAGCATTTCCTTAGACATATCAGCCCTGAGAACAGTTCATCACAGCTACGTGCACATGATTAAGTCTCAATTCATTCAGACTTAAGTCTTCCAGGGTCATGCCCTTATTTGTTCTTTATCTGGACTTCTTATAATCAGTTCTAAAACTTGCAAGGTCAGCAAGCAAATGCTTACAATGTGGTTTACTGGCCACTGCCAGTGCAACAGCAGAAGATACATCACTGTAACAAAGAAGCATAAACATCCAGATATGAATTGAGTTCACTAAAATATTACACCTTAACTTTCTTCTAAAGTAGTTTGCCTACAACTTCACTCCTATAATGCAATACTGCACTTTTGACATTTTGGATAAGTGAAGAGACCTCACCATCTCACAATGAAGTGTATTCATATGTGGCCATTTCTTGTAGTGAATGAGTAAGGTGATTTGTGCCTCTTTATAACAGTTCTACATTAGAGAAAATGTAAGACATTTGTACAGCCATGGTTATGCAACTCAAGGTCCATGACAATTCATCTGTCCTGCTATGTAAAAAAAGAACTTTAAAGAAAGGGAACTTTAGAAATCATGTAATTTTAATATTGTACTTTTTGGCACATTCTTGTCTGTATATGCATTTTAAACCTAAACTTAAAATTGCCAAAACTAGGTAAAAGCACTACTGATAATATGAAGCTGAATTCTCTTATTTAAAACTGAAAGATCTGCATAACTAAAGAAATGTGACACTTTCTAAGAAATTCCATTTCTTAGGAACTTTTCTAATAATTTAGTGAGTTTCCACAGAATAGCACTGAAATATGTTTACACTAGATGTTTAAAGGATCTGATGATTAATAATAATAATAATCAATAATCACAATGTAACAGACTTAGGTAAACATAAAGGCACTTTTGGTGGCCTAGGGCAGTGATAGCGAACCTTGGCACTACAGCTGTTCCTGAACTTCAATTCCCAGAAGCCCTGATCAGCAGGAGAGCTGACTTGGGCTTCTGGTAATTGAAGTTCAAGAACACCTGGGGGCCCAAGGTTCACCATCATGGACCTAGGGCTTATGCAGGCACTAAAACACTGAGACTAAATATCCCATACACCATTTTTGTTGTATACACTACAACAGAAATATGCTTCAGTAACTTATCTCCAAAAGTGACATGCAACACAGGGTTGATGGACCCTGTTTTAATCCATAACTGAAATGTTTGCGGTGGTAGCCGTGTAAGTCTGTGGAAGCTTATCAGAGAGTAAACAAAACAAAAAAGACAAAAAAAGTTGTGGCACCTCCTGTATTTAAATGTGAGCTTTCTTGGATCAAGTCATGGACTTAGATACAGGAGTTAGTCTTTAAGGTGCCACAACGTTTTTGTCCTTTTGTTGTTTTGTTTACTCTCTGATCTAATTTTGTCTCCCTTTGCATTAATCATGCAAATGTTCGAAAGGGTATGTTCAGTATGAGAACCAAGATTATTGTAGATTAATCACTAAAACCAAATGCAGGATCAAGTCTACACAACATTAGCCACTTTACTCTTGCAAGAGGCAAAGTCACACTCTTCTATCCCAAATCAAGAAAGCCAAAGTAACTTCTTGACTGTGCACCCTCATCTGTCACATCAAAAACCTCAATTCTACACCCAATAAGCACAGAGAGAGCGAGAGATGGCGTCTTTTTAAGCACCGACAATCAATACAAGTCAACGGCAAACACTGCTGGTGGACCATACCTGCCAAGTTTTGGGAAATTCCTGTCAAATAAGGGAAATTTCCCGGCCAAAACAGGAAACTGGGCAGCAATGCTTATCCTGTGCTGGCTTCCAGTCTAACTCCAGTCTAACTAATACGGGATGAGAGCAGGGATATGTGCCCAAATATGGGGGTTTGACAGAAATTTCCCGAAACTTGACAGGTATGTGGTGGACAGGCGAGCCAGGTTGCTGGTTAGTGAAAGCAGAAATGCTCAGCTGCTTTCCCTGCCCTGAGGCTCCAAAAGGCAAGGCCTCGCCCGCTCCACCTCGTTCTCCGTTCCGGAGAGGGGAGCCAGCACGACTTCGTTCTTGCGCGCCTAAGGATGCTCGGCTGAGCCTGCATCATCTCCTCCAGCCCACTCTCCACTGCGCATGTCACCTGGAGAGGGGAGGGGGGGCACTTCCCAAATTCTTTCCTAGTTCCCTAGCAATCCAGCTTCAATCTCCCCCCACTGGGAGGAGGAGGCGGCGCAGAAAGGAGAGGGAGGAGAGGGTAACCCATAGAGACGGGGAGGGGGGGGAGTAGGCGAGAGAACCCCTCAGTAGTGCCTGAAACGTCCCACGTCGCTCCTGTGTTAAAGAGAGGGACCCAGAGCGGCACGGAGGGATTGAGGGAAGAAGAGGAGAGGGGAAGGCGCCAAGGAAAGAAACCCTGAAGACACAAAAGGGGCCGTGCGTGGGGTGGGGGTGGGGGGTATCCAGCATGGACGGAGCCATTCCGTACCAATTGAGGGGGGGTCCGTTGTTGTTGTTGTTTGAACTAGCCCAACCCGACTACAGAGGAGAGGAGGCGGCACTGGCAGCAACGCTTTAGTTGACCTCAATACCTCTTTGCAGCAGAACCGACCGCCATCGTGTCCGCTCCTCCGGCAGCCCAGAGTTAACCCCTGAGCGACTGAACCAGAACCTCAACCCCCTCCTCTTCCCCTCCCCCCCCCCCCACCGCCTCTGCTCCCGAGTCCTCCCTCCCTCCCAGCCTCTGACCCGCTTCCTTTCCCTAGGAATGTCCCGTCCTGCTGCTGCTGGGCTGGAGCTGGGCCAGCGCCACCCGTTCCCAGAGAGACGGGAGAAGAGAAAGCAACAGGCGGCCTAAAAAAAACAAAAACCCCTTCCTTCCTCAAGAAGAGGCAGCCTCGCGGCCTCAATGCTCTCCCCTCCTCCCGCCCCCATCCCCTGCCCTGCACGCGCGCGCGCTTGCTCACCGAGCAGGGCGAGAGAGAGATCCCCGGGCGGGCAGGCGCTCTTCCCGGCGCGCACGCGCGCGCACCACACGCGCAGCACCCCGCCTGCTACGGGGAGTGTGTGGGGGTAGGGGGGGGGGGGCTCTGTCTGTTCTCTCTGTGCCGGGCCTTACCCGTTATAGAGAGCTCTCGCATAAAGGGCCGGCCCCGCTTGCGCTCGCTTCCTGCCAGTGCCACCCCTTCCTTTCCTTCTCTTCTTCCCAAATACCCGCAGGGTTTTTTTCTCTCTCTCAGCTGGGAAAGGAGGAGAGTTGCCCAGGAGGGGGAACCGGGAAGCAGCCCGGCGCGAGTGCGCTGCCGACTCGCCTCACCCACCTACCCCGTTCCCATTCCCCACTCAAATGTTTGGGGAGTTCTAAAGAAAGCCTTTACATCACATTACAAACAAAAATTAGAATAGTCAAAGCAATGGTATTCCCAGTGGTAATGTACGGATGTGAGAGCTGGACAATTAGGAAAGCTGAACGCAGAAGAATAGATGCCTTTGAAATGTGGTGTTGGAGGAGAGTTTTGAGAGTACCCTGGACAGCGAGGAGAACAAATAGGTCAATCTTAGAAGAAATCAACACTGACTGCTCATTGGAAGGGCTAATAGTAAAGACGAAGCTAAAGTATTTTGGACATCAAATGAGAAGGGAGGATTCACTTGAGAAGGCCCTGATGTTGGGAAAGGTGGAGGGCAAAAGAAGAAGGGGGAGGCCAAAGATGAGATGGCTAGATGGTATTGTGGACGCAACGGGCACAGAGCTGGGAGTGCTGAGGGGGATGGTGGAGGACAGAGGTGCCTGGAGAACAATGGTCCATGGGGTCGCAAAGGGTCGGAACCGACTGTGCGACTGAACAACAACAAAGAAAGCCTCACAGCAGTAGCTTTAAAGAGGAGCGCCCCCGACGGCCGGGCCACCAGAAGCCCTGCGGAGCGCGCGCGAGGTGGGGGTGGCGGGGGTCCGTGGGGTGGTGCTTTCTCTCCCCCCGGGGGGGGGGGGCAGAAGCCTGCGTGGGTTTTTTCTGCATTCTTAGCAGACGGCGACCCTCCGCCTCAGCCAGATATTTCACAGAGTTCATCCACTGAGGCCCACCCGCCCTACCAACACCAACATTGTGGGCTTGGCTTTGTTTTGGTCTGTTTCCCTGAAGAACCGCATCCCCAGCCCCCTTGGTTTCTATGAGGGGGAGGGAGGGAGAGCCGAGGCTTTCCTGAGAGAAGGAATCCAGGGAGGGAGGGAGGGCTCTCTCCTTCCTTCCTCCCCCTCCCCCCCCCCCCTCCGCTGTGTTTTACCTCTTCGCTTCCTTTTCTCGGAAGTAACGGGCTCTGGCTCGGAGAGGAAAAGCCAAGAGGATAAACAACCGCCGGCCCCCGTGCAACATAATCCGACCCCGGCTGGACAACGACACCCCTCCTCACCGCCCTCCTTTGGCTCCGTCCTTGCCCGCCCTCCTCCTGCCCCGGCCGGCCGGCCGTCTGTCTTCTTGAGCCCAGCCCAGCCGCGAGTGCGGGAGTTACTTGCAAAGGAGGCACCATGACAACCGGCGGCAGCAACTGGAGTAGAGCCACCCACGAGGAGCGCTGCGCATTGCTAGCCGGTCACTGGGGCTGGAGGCAAGAAAGATGCCCTACTAGACAGCTTTCTTTTCCTTATCTTCCCTCCACTTTCTTTCTTTCCTTCCTTCCTGTCCTCTTTCCTCCCTTCTCTTACCTCTCCTTTCCTTCCTATTCCTTCCATCCCCTTTCTTTCCCTTCCCTTCCTTTTCCTTCCCTCCCATTTCCTTCCCTTCCTTCTCTTCCCTCCCCTCCCCTTTCATTCCATTTTCCTTCTCCACCACCTGCTGTGGTGGGAGAAGGGGGCCTAGGAAAGGAAAAAGGTTGAAGGGGGACAATTGGTCCAACAACATAGGCTAAGATCTTGAGAGATTTCTTTGTCATGTCTTCCTCCTTTTTGCAAAAAATGTTTTGAGCCAGTTTCAGGCCTTAGCAAGTTAGGTGGAGTGGATCTCCAGAATGCAAAAACAAAGTTGTTGAAACAGTAGCACACCAGTCTGGCCAGATTATCCTGCTATGGTAATAGAGTACAGTAGTAGACCCATACTGCCAGCGCCTCAACACCAGCATCAGGCGGTGGTTAACTAACATGACAATCCTGAGGACTATTGGCTTTGGTGAAGTCCACAGAGAAGGGTAATGGTCCCCAAGTGGATTAAATCCCACTTGAATCCATCTTGGTGGAGGGCAGCAGCTTCATCAATACTGGCCTGGGACTGAGGAGGACTTTGTGTGCCAAAAGGGCTTGGGACCAGAAAATGACTCATGGACCTGGATCAATGGTACACTGCGATGCAGAAAGCAGATGAAAGGCCATGGCATTATATTCACAGGACCGTCTTCATGGCTGATCACCATGATGATTGCCAATATTCGGAATCAGATATGGCACAAGAAGAAGATCAACATTAGAGTTCAGGTCTCCTCAAACAGGGTTAGGTGAAAACATCCTTAAACTTGTACACTCAAAGTTCGAATTTAATGACAACCTCCTTTTGAAGTTTACACAAACTCATCAGGCTCTTAAGAAAAGAAAGTTAAGTGTTGTACTAACACTCTGTTTACCAGTGAGAAAAGTTACAGTGTACAATTTCCATGTTTGGGATTCATTCCATGTTTTGGATTATTTTACAGGCAAATACAGCACATTAGTTTCACTTACTGGAGCAGCTATTTTGGCATGAACATTGCATAGATTTGCATTTTTAAGCATTTTTTAAAGGAGCATGGCTTTGCTGGATACATAACTCCATAACTCTTAATTTTCTACTGGAGGTTACATATGTGCCTGGTTTTGTTGGGTTTTTTTTAAGGAACCCTCAAGATAGAGCAAAATGAAATATCATTAAAGGGATGTTAATTATATATAATTGCAAAACAAACTGAATAGAAATTGCAGAAAAATAAAGGATAAATGATTTATACATAAACATGATTATTAAAAACCACAGGCCTTGCCTGTAGCAAACTAGTGCATCCAAGTAAGTGTCAAAAGCAAATTAGCATTGTCATACATCATCCAGACACAAAATACCTGAAAGGAATGCCTGGTATGGCCAGATTATGGCTACTTTGAAAAAAAGAGTTTAATGTTTCTCAAGGTGGCCATAGATTTGCCATGCTCCAATTACAGACAGAAGAATTCTAAAATGTTTCTACTCAAAGAGTTCAGGATGGTCACAGTCTAGGTGCAACTTGGTTGGCCTTAGCAATACAAAGGCTTTTACTGAACTCAGAGATGTAATGTGTGCCACCACTATTTTAAGATGAAACAGATGGTGCTGTGATGAGTAAGCTAATTGATCAAACTGATGACATCACATGACTGAAAGAATTCACAACTGCCTAAACTGCAGGATAGGGCTGCTAGAGATGAAAATTTATGGAGTTGGGGGTGGAAAGTTACAAAACCTTTATATAATTATCAATAATATTGGTTTCTATGTTACAATGAGGATCTCTTGTTTGTTATCATTATATAGTGCTTTTTCCTAAGTGGAGAGCCGTACTATGTAAACATGTTGGGAATATAGTCAGATACTATATTCTACTTCTTTTTAAAAAAATGGTATAATCCCAGTATTGATCCCAGTATCATTGATCCAGTATCCCAATGATCCCAGTATCCTTGAAACACCAATGTTTATACAGCTCTTACTCACCTGAGATGTGCAGCCATTTCTGTCAGACATGCTCGATGGAGACTTAATTATCCTTGCCTGACAACAATGACAGCAACAATCCCTCCATGGAATGGAACAGTACCTTGTCATGATGGAGAGACATGCATGTTCTAATGATGCTAGAAGGTATGCTGAACAAGTGCAGGGCTTAGCTGAGGAACCAGACTAAATCTGTTCCACAACCCATTTAATATGGTGATAACACATAATACTAATCCCATGACAGTTTGGTCATCCCTTGGATTAACAAGGATCACAATAGATGCTTTGGCTCCTGAAAAATGAACTACAGGGCTCAACTCATTTTGCTAGGCAATCAGGGCATGGAGTTGATGAGCAACTGGAACTCCCAAAGAATCTGGACAATGATTAAAAAACCAACCTATTTGATTATGGAAACCTTTTACCAGTCTGAGCCATCAAAATGTGGATTTCAAAAAAATATCTACCAAATTTGGAAAGAAAACCACCCAGATTTGGAAATTCCAAATCAGGGTGGTTTTCTTTCCAAATTTGGTAGATACATTTTTGAAATCCACATTTTGATGGTGAGCAATGACTAACAAACCAAAGACGTGTTATTTTGAAACATAAGTTCTTCACTGAAGTTGAAGGACAAGAGATTGAAAGCAGTTCAGTGCAAGATCTAGACCCAAGCATAACTTATAAGCATAATTTATAAGACACTGACTGGGAGGCAGAAGGTCAGCAGTTCGATTCCTGAGTACTGCAGGATGGAATGAGCTCCCGTCTTTGTCCCAGCTCCTGCCAACCTAGCAGTTCGAAAGCAAGAAATTGCAAGTAGATAAATAGGGACCACTTCAGTGGGAAGGTAACAGCATTCCGTGTGCTCCATTGTCTAGTCATGCCTGCCACATGACCATGGAAATGTCTGCAGAAGCAGACAGCGCTGGCTCTTCGGCTTTGAAACAGATGAGCACTGAACCCTAGAGTCGGATACGACTGGCTTTTGAGCAAGTGAAACCTTAATTCACGTATAGAGAAGCAAGTAGTGGAGGAAAGAGAGACCAATAGGGCTACTGTGAAATCAGAAACAACAGCTGGAAAAGACCTTGTAGAACCAGTGGCCAGTGATGAATTAGTTGAGAAGATTAAAGTTCAAATGAAAATAATAGAAAGAGTCTGACTGCCAAAACTGAACCAAATTAATAGGAAAATTTGGCTAAAATGTTGAAGAAAATGAATGAAGCTGTCCAGATTATTCCAACAGAACCATTAGCTCAAACGATTTAGCTAATGTATGTAGCAGCTTATGTTACTACTTAAGAGCTAGATTTGAAAGTCCAAAAGAATCAAGGGATTAAAAAATGAAAACCTAAATGGAAAATTTGCTTGGAGTCAAAAATTAAAAGAATTTGATCAGACTTGAGTAATCTGAAGAATATGAGACAAGGAAATCTAAAAGACAAAAAGATAAAAACCAGCCTGATAACAAGGTATGACTTGAGCAACAAGGGAACTGCAGTTATAATTAAAGAGTTGAAACAGAGAGTTGTGGCCATTACAGAAAAGATCAAGCAATATGATCAGAGTAATACAGATTCAGCAAAATTCTTAATTTTGAGTTAACCAACATTATTTTTACAAGACCCTTGAAAATGGGCATAAAACCAGCACAGATGAAAAGCCAAAAAGAGAAAGCACTCTGAAGTTTTGGAGGCGCTTGTGGGAAAACAATAAGGAGCATAATGAAAATGCAATGGATCAAGCAGGTGGAAAATCTAGCAAAAGCATCCAAAATGGCAAGTTTTCAGATAACAAAAGAAGCCGTACAAGAACAGGCAAAGAAGATCAAAAAGTGGAGAGCTCCTGGTTTAGATGAACCCCATGGGTTCTGGCTAAAAATGATAACATGCAAGATTGTCAAACCAGATGAATCAGGTTTTGGAAACACCAGCAGGTGAAAAGTGGTTAATACAGTAACTTGACGGACACTCTTAATTCAGAAGGACAAATAAAAGGGAAATGAGCCTGGAAACTACAGACCAATAACTTGTCTACCAACAATGTACAAATTATTCAGAGACATAATTGCAAGCTAGATATGTGGGTATTAAAAAAAAACAATTTGTTGCCTGTAGAGCAGAAAGGGTGCTGCAAACATTCAAGAGGAACCAAAGATCAGCTATTGACAAATTGATTTTGAAGAATTCAAAGAAAATGCAAACAAATTTGTTTATGGCTTGGATCGATTATAAAAAGGCATTTGATTCAGTTCCACATAGCTGGAATTAGAAATGCCTTGACATTTTTGGAATTTGCAACAATATTCAAAGATTCATGAAGACGTCAATGACGTTATGGTGAGTAAAGTTATTGGCCTGTGGAAAATAATTTGGTGAAGTTGAAATTAAATGTGGAAATTTTCAAGGTGACTCACTATTACCTTTGTTATTTGTGTTATCAGTGACACCGCTGACAACAATTCTAAATACAGTAGAGCAAACTGTGGATAGGAATTGGCTAAGAAAAGACTGAAGGTTTCACATTTGTTCTATATGGATGATCTAAAATTGTTTGTTAAGACAAGAGCTTAATTAAATATTCCCCTGGAAAGCACAAAGAAATTTAATAAAGACATCAGAATGCAATTTGGAATTAACAAGTGCGTAACAATTACTGTTAAGGCAGGCAAAATTGTCAAAGGTGATGGATTTGAGTTAGATAATTAAGAATATATCAAAACCATAACATTGGAAGAGGGATACAAGTACCTGGGAGTTCAGGAAGCTTCTTACCTGCTACATAACCAAGTCAAAAGAGCTACTTCTACAAAATACATAAAGTGGGTCCAGAAAATCTTGAGGTCAAAACTGAGTGGAGGCAATATCATAAAGGCAATTAATATCTGGGCAATGCATGTTATACAATATTCAGCTGGAATAATTGATTGGACCTAAATAGAATTAGACAACCCAGACTGAAAAACAAGGTAATGACTATGCACCATGTCCTGCACTCAAAGTGTGACATTGATTGTATGTACTTATCAAGAGCCAAGGGTAGCAGAAGACTCCTACAGATGAAACAGACAGTAGAAGGAGAAAAAGTATAGCTTGAATGACTACATTAAGAAAAGTGAAGAGCCTATGCTTCAGAAAGTAAATAAAGGAGGATTTTTGAAAACAGTGAAGAAGAACAGTGCAGTAAAAATCATTGGAAATATCAGGTAGATAAAGTTTTATAAAATGAGAAAGTCAAAATCCTGTAGGACTTTAAAATTCAAACAGATAGACATCTGACTCACAACACACCTGATATAACTGTTGTGGGAAAGAAGAAGGTCTGGTTTATTGACATTGCTATAACGAGATGTACGAACTGAAGACAAATAACTGGAGAAAATCACAAAATATTGTGATTTGCAAGTAGAGTTGCCATATGTCCCGATTTCCCGGGATTTTCCCGGGTTGAAGCAGTCCCATCAGGTTCAAGAAAAAACATGTAAAAATCCCGGAAACAAAGGGTTAGGGTTAATTTCATAGAGTTGCTATTCCTAGAGAGGGAGGACAGAAAGTGAAGAGTTGTCTGTTGCAAAATAAGTCCTTTCCTGTCTCCTGCTTTTCTCCTTCGGGAGGGAAACGGAGGCTCCATAGGCTGCACTGCCGTTCCGGGCCCCTCCTTAGAACTTTCTTCCAAGGGATCCTCAAGTGGGATTTGAGGGTGAGTCTACTTCAATGTGTGTGTGTGTGTGAAGGGGAGGAGGTGACCTTAGGGGGAGGAAGGGTGGTTTAAAGAGTAGCCCAATAAATTTTAAAAAGGTAAAGGTCACCCTTGCTCAAAAGCCAGTCGTATCCAACTCTAGGGTTCAGTGCTCATCTCTGCTTCATAGCTGAAGAACCAGTGCTGTCTTAGTCTGCAGATGTTTCCATGGTCATGTGGCAGGCATGACTAGACACCAGAGTGCATGGAATGCTGCTTACCTTCCCACAAAAGTAGTCCCTATTTATCTACAGTACAGAACTTCACAATTTCTTGCTTTCAAACTGCTAGGTTGGCAGGAGATGGGATAGAAATGGGAAAAGAAATAAAATAGAACCATCAAGAAACATCTTTTGTGAGAAGAATCATATGGGAAACATCCTCTTGACTACAACTTTTTTTAAAACATATGGTGGCTGTCCGCCCTGGATGGGGATTCTGTGGGGTCTTAGAGGTGTGGTCTCCGTGACACATGCATAGTTTGAAGAATGCAATGATGTCACTTGGCTGTCCTGGTTTGGTGGGAAAGAATTATGGCAACCCTATTTGCAAGTAGAAGTTAAGTTTCTAAGCCAAGCTGTACTCCTGTGTTTTCAGAGGAATTGTAACCTCACCCTGCGTAGTCTGAATCTCTATTTCCTTCTTCTGAGGACATGTGTAGGACTGCGTAACATGATCAAGGCCACACATAGTTGTCCTAGGTCAGTGACGGTGAACCTTGGCACTCCAGGTGTTCTTGGACTTCAATTACCAGAAGCCCAAGTTAACACTCCTGCTAATCAGGGCTTCTGGGAATTGAAGTTCAAGAACATCTGGAGTGTTATGGTTCGCCATCACAGTCCTAGGAGATACTTGAGCAAATCAAACTCCCAACCATTGGCTCCACAGTCAGGTGCTTGAACTCGGTGAGCTTTTCACTAGAACAAATTTATAAATATTTGAGATAGGGAAGGTGCAGCTCTCCAGCTGTTGATGGATTGCAGATTCCAAAATTCCTTACCATTGCATATGTAGAGATACAATAAATATCCTGGGGCATATTTTCACTTATGGTGAGAGTGTAAGGTTGCCCATGTTCGAAAGCCAGTCGTATCAGGCTCTAGAGTTCTGTGGTCATCTCTGTTGATAGGCAAAGAGCCAGTGTTGTCTGCGTCTGCAGACATTTCCATGGACATGTGGCAGGCATGCCTCAACACCGGAGTGCATGTAACGCTGTTTACCTTCCCACCTAAGTGGTCCCTATTTATCTACTTGCAATTTCTTGCTTTCAAACTGCTAAGTTGGCAGGAGCTGGGACAGAGACGGGAGCTCACTCTGTCATGCAGTACCCAGGAATCAAACTCCGACCACCCAGTCAGTGAGTTCAGTGTCTTAACCACTTGAGCCACTGCAGTCCCTTGGTGAGTGTAAAGAGGTAAATAAAACTTGGATATATATATTTTTGAAGATGTAAAGTATTGTCACTTAAAATTCAAATGTGTCCTAGGATTGTTTTGCTAAATGAGTTGGGAGGACTAAATGTGAAAAAATTCAAGAATGATGATATGTTGATGACGATGATGATGACGACAACAGCAGCAAGAATGTTAATAACTAAACATTGGAAAATGTATAGATACTTAAGATTGGAGGGGTGGTACAGTATAAAGAATTGTGGAATATGGTGATTAATGATGAACTGACATGTGAAATAAAGTGAAAAAGGTATTATTAATAAAAATGAATTTGTTGACATTTGGGAAGAATTTATTGAATTTGTGTTGGGAAAATCTAAGGGAATTAAACCTGGATATGAATATATGACATTTTGGAGATAGGGGAAAATAAATAAAAAGATTCATGTAACTTATATAGTTGCATTAAATAATAGCTTTAGACAAGTGGTAATGACCGTGCCCCGGGTGATGGGTTTATACCATACTATAATATATTATGTGTAAGTGTTTTGGTTTTTGTTGATGTATGTTTTTATGGGAATTTTTTTTTAAAAAAAACAACATTGTGTATGCTGGCAATGAATGATGGGATATACAGCCTAATGATATTCGGAGAGTCACTCTTTGCCCACAACTGCTATACAGCATTCACCATCTGAATCCTTACTCCACATGGGCAGAATAGTTAGTGTATATTACCCAGTTCAAGTTTCTCCTCCTGGCCAAACAAACAGATGCTAAGTCTAATATGGGGAAGAGAGGAAACATCACTTTCAAATGAGGCCTATTCTAATAGAGTAAAGATTGCGTGCCTGAGTGTTTGTGAGAGAGAGAGAGATGGAGGCAGAGGTGGTGCAATCTCCTCTGTAGACTGTCGTTCTCACTATTATAAATTCCTTGTGTTCCTACTGGGTTTCCCTGCTGTTATGTGCTGCTACGCAAACTGTTATATTCCCCCAGGAGGTGGCTAAGGTTGGTGCCAGTTCCTACACCCATTTCCTTCTTCCAGTGCTCTGTCAGAGAGCTCCAGCCCTTCAAAAGCATACCATGGTGATTTATTATGTTTAAGATTAGAGCACTGGATGATGGAGACAAAGATTGTCTGCTAACTTTTTTATATGGGTCAGAGGAGGGTTGCTGAGAACAGAAATAGCAAACTTTAAGTATGTTGGAGTGTATGTGTATTTGGAGGATAATACTGTGTCCTGGTACTGCCTCTTGTTTCCTCCTTCTCTTCAAAGGCAGAGGAAGTATTAACCTATGAGCTGCTTACTTGGTTCACACTGGAGGAGTCAGCTATTGTTTGACTTTATGTCATTCTAAGGTAGGTGGTTACCAATGTCAACTAAAGTGTTGCTTCCCAAAGAAAACAAATCATTAATGAAAGTCTGTCACCATCCCTACCACCACCCCTGATTAAGGCTACTAGGGGGAAATATACAGGGAGTAGTTCAGCTGGATTATGGTGGCACTGGAGCCAGCAAAGAAATATAGATGGCCTCTTTTGTTTGAACACTAAATACAACCAGAAATATAGGAGTCATGAAGGAGTTGGAGCTAGCCTGTTACTAATTTCAGAAGAAGTTCATTGAGCTGAACCTGCACATAGGAAGCCATAATGAGTTAAGGTAAAGGTCACCCTTGCTCGAAAGGGTCTCTCGGTCGGGAGAGGTGAAGGCGGGGAGAGACATCAGTGGCACCTGGGGTCGATTCTACGGCCCCAAAAGCCGCCTCCCCACCGCTGCCACCGCCAGAGCCGTCCACCCCATGGGCCGGACAGGAGTTCGGCCGGGAGAGGAGAATCAATCAATCAATCAGTTTAATTTATATCCCGCCTGTCTCGGCCAAAGGCCAACTCAAGGCGGCTAACAGCATATATAAATAGCAACAAAATAATAATACAGAGATACAATAAATTTACAATAGCGAGCAATACAAGTAAGCATGGTATCAAAATACAAAAACTACATAATTACATTTTAAAAATCAGTATAATACAACAACAAACCCAGCATGGAAAAAACCCATGTCCGCTGGAGAAAGTCACAGGAGCTACCACTCCCCCCAGCAGCAAAGGCAGCCACGGCAGTTCAGATTGTTCCAAGGGCTGCAACAGCTGCAAAGACGCAGGCAAGAGCCTTAAGGACAGCATCAGCTCCAGCCGAGACAAAAAGGGGGGTTAACTCGTTCATTGCCGGCTGGCCACTGGTCGAGAGCCCCGCCGGGGTCGGTGGTGGCTGGAGCGGGTTTTGAGTGTGGTGACGAGTCCTTCAGGTGCCGCTCGTTCATTGCCGGCTGCCCGCCAGTCGAGAGCCCTGCCTCTGGCCCGACTGGCCAAAGGAGGGGGAAGCGGGAGGCCCAGAGCCGTGGCGGCACAGTCTTTTGAAGGCACCCGCCGCCCTCCCGCAGGTGGAATCACTCCCCTCTGGCCCAACTGGCCGAAGGAGGGGGGAGGGGGAGTCTCGGAGCCATGGTGGTGGTGCAGGCTTTTGAAGGCGCCCACTGCCCTCCCACAGGTAGAATCACTCCCCTCTGGCCCGACTGGCCAAAGTAGGAGGGAGGGGGAGTCCACAGGCGGGGAGAGACATCAGCGGCACCTGGGGTCACTTCTATGGCCCCAAAAGCCGCCCCCCCGCTGCCACCGCCAGAGCCGCCCACCACATGGGCCGGACAGGAGTTCGACCGGTTCTCGGTTGGGAGAGGAGAAGGCGGGGAGAGACATCAGTGGCACCTGGGCTTGCTTCTACGGCCCCAAAAGCCGCCCCCCGCTGCTGCCACCACCAGGGCCGCCCACCCCATGGGCCGGACAGGAGTTCGACCGGATCTTGGTCGGGAGAGGAGAAGGTGGGGATAGACATCAGCAGAACCTGGGGTCAATTCTACTGAAACAAAAGCTGCCCCCCTGCCGCTGCCACCGCCAGAGCCGCCCACCCCATGGGCCGGGCAGGAGTTCGGCCGGGAGAGGAGAAGGCGAGGAGAGACATCAGCGGCACCTGGGGTCACTTGTACGGCCCCAAAAGCCGCCCCACCGGTGCCACCACCAGAGCCACCCACCCCATGGGCCGGACAAGGGCTCAACAGACACCTCATCTGGGAGAGGAGGAGGCGAGCCCTCAGAGAGATTTTAGGGGCGGCCACTAGACTGGGTTAAAAAATTGCTGCTACAGCTGGAATTTTGTTAAGGGGGGTGGAGGGATTGAGAGGGTATGTTTTAAGTGGGTTAGGGAGGGAGGGAGAGATTGCCTTGCCAGCCAGGAAGGGGGGGGGCAACACTCCATCTGGGACAATGGAGGAGGTTCCAGGGGCCCATTTAGAGGTTGTGACGGGCATGGGGTGTTATAGCAGGAACCAAGGGGCTGGCTGCACTCGGAGAACGCGGGACCAATGTTTAGTATCTGTCCTGCGTTCTGGCCCCCGGGGGTGACCCCACCCTTAGCCTGCTGCTGATGAATTCCAGGTCGCTCTGTAATAAGGCGCCCCTAATACAAGATTCTATTCTGGGGGAGCAGGCCAACCTGGCATGTATCACTGAGACCTGGCTGAGACCAGAGGATGGGATTCCTCTATCAGAGATGTGTCCGGCCGGGTTCGGTGTTTGGCACCAGCCTAGGGATGAGGGTAAGGGCAGTGCTGTTGCCATTATAGTCAGGGAGTCACTGGGAGTCACCAGGGCCACTGCTCCACAAATTCTGGGTTGTGAGGCCCTGTTCCTGCGTCTGGGCCCCAAGGGTCAGTTGGGGGTCTTACTCCTGTACCTGCCCCCTTGCAGGGTAAGGGACTCCCTGCCTGGGCTCCTCGAGGCTGTCTCAGCATTGGCGTTGGAGTTCCCTAGGCTGATGGTTCTGGGGGACTTCAATTTGCCTTCACTGGGGTCCAGTTCCAGGGTGGCTCAGGAGTTCATGGCTTCCATGGCAGCTATGGACCTGGCTCAGGTAATTGGGAGCCCTACCAGGGGCAATGGCCACACACCAGATTTAGGTTTTTTTGTCGGATCGGTGGCAGAGTGATCTGAGTTTACAGAAGCTAGATATAACACCTGTGCCATGGTCACCAGATACCACCAGCGGTATCTGGTGGCTCTAGACTTCCTGGGGGCGACACTGCATCGTAGGGAGACAGGGTCTATTAAAATGGCCTGCCCCTGGCAAATTATGGATCCGGATGGATTCCAAAGGGAACTGGGGGATTTTCCTCTGGATCGGCAATACGATTCACCCAAGGTGCTTGTTGACCTGTGGTACAGGGCAATGACAGCTGCCTTGGATGTAATCGCTCCACTATGGCCTCTCAGAGCCCGTGGAGTTAGGTCATCCCTGTGGTTCACGGAAGATCTGCGGGAGCTGAAACGGGCAAAGAGACGCCTTGAGCGCCGCTAGGTGAAGACCCGGTGCGATTCCGATTGGACACTAGCTAGAGCCAATATTAGTGCCTACCTGTGGCGATGGGGGTGGTGAGGAGGCAATACTTCACCACCCTTATTGCTTCTTTTTTTTAATAAATTTTTATTAATTTTTCAAAGTATATAACAAACATTTAAAACATAATAATAACATTCTGAACAAAAAAAGAAAACAAAGACAAGATACAATAAAGAAGAGAAACTATGTATTACATACTAATCACCCTGTGCTATATACATTGTCCAGGAGGTTGTGAGATTTCCCATTAATTTCTATTATTCCCAAAATTTCATTTGGTCTGGTGTCAATTTATTTGTTCCATCTCTCATCAGTGAATAGTCAACAAATTTTCGCCATATATTCCAAAATCTATTTTCTTTTATTATACCTTTTTTTAAGTTTAACTCCCATGTTAATTTTTCGTTCAATGCGAGATCCCACATCTGCTTGTACCACTCCTCCACCTTTAATGTTAAGTCATTTTTCCAATTTTTTGCAATGCACATTCTAGCTATTACAAGCATCATAGACAACAATTCTTTCTTGTCTCTGTCTAAATTAACATTATCTACGTCCATCAACAAGGTAATAACTGGCCCCAATTTGAGACGCAATCCTATAATTTTTTCAATCTCAATCTCGATTTTTGCCCAAAAATTTTCTACCACCTTACATTCGTACCACATATGGACATATGTACCCAATGTATTTTTACACCTCCAACACATTTTATTATTCTTTTTGTCTATCTGGTGCAGTCTCATGGGGGTCAGATACCACCTCCATAACATTTTGAAATTATGTTCCTTTACCCTAACCGACAGGGATCTCATAATTCTTTTTCTCCATTTATTTTGCCATTCCTTTTCTGTTATTTTCACATTCAAATCTTGTTCCCATGTATTTCTTAATATTTCTTGTGGATTAATTTCTGTATTTATTATTTTATAAATTTTAGTAACCATTCCTTTAATTCCAATTTCCTCCTTCCTTATCTTCCACACTAAATCCTCGAATTCTGTCCTGTGTCTTTCCAAACTCTGCTCCCTCCAATATTTATTATTCCACTTATTCACCATCGCTATCTGAAACCAATTCAACTTCATCTGAGTATATAATTCTCTTTTCGTCCCATTATCTTTACAGACTCGTATCCAATCTTTCAACAGGAAAACCCCATTTGTCTGCAAAATTTCTTTCATCTCATTATCTATTCTCATTGGGAACTTTTTCAAATCTTCTATTTCAATTATCGGTGAAATATTTGGGACTAGTTTCATTTTAACTTTCTTCCAGACTCCCAACATTGATCTCAACATTCTGTTTTTAACTGGTGTTTTCCATATTTCCTTATCTAAAAAGACGCTCTTACCCACTTCCTTTAATTCCTTCATTTCAATTTCCTCCCAAATAACCGGCTCCTTCGTTAAAATCTTAACTACATTCTTTACATGAAATGCTTTATAATAATTCCTTAAATTAGGTATTCCTAATCCCCCTTCTTTTTGAGATAAATACCACATTCTCTTTGAAATTCTAGGTCTACGTCCCCCGTTACAATAGTTATCAAATAATTTTTGAAATTCCTTAATATCTTTATCTGTCAGCTGGATTGGTAAGGCATCAAACAAAAAATTTAATTTTGGTAATAACATCATTTTAGTCAGCGCTATTCTGCCGACCCAAGACAGCCTCAATTTTTGATGTTGCAGGATTTTATCCTTAAGTTCCTTCTTTTGTTTATCGTAATTTAATCTTTTCAAATCATCCAACTTATTAGAAATGTTTATCCCTAGATATTTCAAACTCTCTTTAATCCGCACTTTAAATTCGTCCTTAATTTTCCTTTGCTCATCCTTTTCGATATTACTTAAAATCAATTCAGATTTATCCCAATTTACCTTCAGACCTGTTATTTGTTCGAATTCCGTTAAGTGTTTTTGAATACTTTCCATAGATCTTCTGGGATGTTTCATAATTAACAAAGTATCGTCTGCGTATAAACTAATTTTATTTTCCATTATTCCTTCTATATTTTTATCTTCCCTTATTGTATTTGCTAATATTTCCATCGCCATAATAAATAATATTGGGGATAGGGGACACCCTTGCCTTGTTCCTGCCTCTAATCTCACTTCCTCTGTAAGGCCATCATTAACCCTAATATTAGCATACCCTTGTTGATATAATTGTTCTATTGTTTTTAAAAACCTGTCACAAAATCCGTAACTCTTAATTATCTCACTGATTGTTGTCCATTGCAAGGAGTCGAATGCTTTGAATATATCTAACGATAGTAAACCTACTTTCTCCTTATTTTGTCCCGCCACATCTATTAAGTCTAGTACTCGCCTTACCAGATCCGCCATGTGTCTCCCTTTCACGAATCCGGCCTGGTCTTTATTTATATATTTATCCATAAAACTATTTAATCTATTTGCCAATATTGCCGTAAAAATCTTAGCGTCTTGGTTTATCAAGGAAATAGGTCTATATGACTCTACTTTTTCTGGGTCTTTTCCCGGTTTTGGTAGTAAGACAATTATTGTTCTATACCATGATAAAGGTATCTGCTCCCCATTAAGTATACCATTATAAAGTTTTAACAGTTTTGGGATTACTATATCCTTAAACTCTTTATAGAATTCAGCGGGTAATCCATCTTCTCCTGGTGATTTATCTACTTTCAGTTTGTTTATTACTTTTTTTATCTCTTTTTCGGTTATTAATTCTTCCATTTTTTGTTTGTGCTCCTGACTTATTTTATTTTTAATTTGCGTTCCCAGTTTATCTTTTAGTTTATCTATATTTACCTTCTTTTTAGAATATAGATCTTGATAGAATTCTCTAACCACCTTACATTTATCTTTAATCTTATTATATCTTATACCTTCCTTGTCTACTAAAATCCCTATTTCTCTTCTACTTCTTTTTTCTTTGGCCGCTCTCGCCAACAATTTTGAATTTTTATTACTATATTCAAAATATTCTCTTTTTAAATATACCAAATCTCTTTTCACCTTTTCAATATCTTTTCCTATTAATTCTTTCTTTAATCCCTGCATTCTTTCATAAGTCTTTCTATCCTTGGTTGTTACATGCTTCTCCTGCAGCCTTTTAATCTCTTTTTCAATTTCTTCTTGTTTACTTTTTAACTGTTTGTTTTTAATGCTTGCCAACCTGATACTTTCACCTCTAAATATTGCTTTCATCGTATCCCATACAGTACCAATTCCAAGTTCCCCTGTATCATTCCACTTCCAGTTTTCTTCCCATTTTTCTACCATTTGATCTTTGAACTTTTTATCTCTAAACAATCTGGCATTATATCTCCAATTTTTCCTAATCTTTATAGCCTCTATTTTCATTTCCAACAAGACTTTTGCGTGATCCGACTCTTTAAAAATTCCTGTTTCTATGTCTTCTAAGTTTCTTATCAAATTGTCAGTAACAAATATATAATCTATTCTGGAATATGTGTTATAGACTTGTGAAAAATATGTATAAACCCTTTCCGATCCTTTAAGTTCCCTCCATGCATCCTTCAACCCCAAGGATTTCACCCAATTATTTAACACATACATTTTATTTCCGCCCACACATCTTGCCGTATTTGTACTATCTATATTTGATCTTATTAAATTGAAGTCTCCCGCTACAATCATTTTTGTTCCTTTCTCCTTCTCCATTATTCTATACACCTTATCTAAAAAACTATTTTGATGTTCATTTGGTACATACAGATTCACCAGCATTATTTCCTCCTCTTCTATTTTCCCCTTTATAATCAAATATCTACCTTCTGGGTCTGATATACTTTTTACCATCTCAAAACCCAATCTATTTGATATCAAGGTTGCAACCCCCCTAGCCTTCGAGGAACCATATGATTTTTCATAGATCTGGGTCCATCCTAAGAACAACTTATTAGCTTTCTCCGATTTCTGATGGGTTTCCTGAAGAAAGATCACATCCAGTCTGTCTTTTCTAAGTGCTGCTTCCAATCTCCTTCTCTTTACTTGACAACCAGTACCTTTCACATTCCATGTTATTATTTTTATATTCCTCATCTATTATTTTTCTCCCATAATTTTTTGCATTTCCCACTTCCTCCTACGGACATGTGATTAACATATAACATTTCCTTCACCTTATACAAAAAAAAAACGAATAAGAAAAAAAAGAAAACAACCAAAAAATAATACACTAAACAATCTACTACTTTCCCTCCCCATTTTTTTTAACAATGGCCTCTGAATTACAGAGAGGGGAGGGGGGGTGCGATCAATCATAGGAGCTTGAGAGAGGTCCGAACCTATTCTCCGCCCGGAACAATTCCTCCTTCTGCACCTTTAGGCATATTCTCATTTCCATTACTATCCCGTCTTCTATATCCACCAGATATAATCAGTTCTTCCTTCAGATCAAACCATTCTTTAGTTCCTGCTTCCAGTAACTTTGCATCAATCATTACATCCAGAACATTGGGGCCTTCACTTATTGAATAACGTCTTCCCAGGTAGAAAAAGCTTAGTTGTCGCGGGAATTTCCAATTGTACCTTATTCCTTTTTCCTGAAGTCGTTTTGTGATTGGTTTCATCGATTGTCTCCAGAAACGGTCTTCAATTGGAATGTCATTATACACTTCAATGTCATGGCCTTCCACTTTTAGAACCTCTGCGCCTTTTTCCCGTATAAGCGCCATTAAACGCAGTTTATCTGACACATTAGTAAATTTTAACATGACATTCCTTGCCCCAGTTTTACCCCTTTTTGAACCCAACCTAAATACACTTACGACCTCCTGTGGTGTGAAACCATCTTCCATAATTTCGTCTAGCCATTTCACTATTCTTTCTTTCAGTTTATCTGGTGAGTTCTCTGGGAATTTTCGAATTATGACGTTTGCTCGTCTTAGTTGTTCTTCTACATTTTCCAATCTCTTTTCATGGTCTCCAACCTTATTTTCTCTTTCTTTTTCTCTCCTTCTCAGGTCCATAACCTCTTCTCTAATCGCTGCCTGTTCTTTTTTAATAACTTCTTGTTCTTTTTTAAGATTATCTGTTTCTTTTTTTATACCTTCAATTCCCTTCAAAATGTCTGCCATCATATCTTGAATTTCTTGTTTTCGTTCTTGTTTATCTTGAGCAAACATGTTTCCAATTTTATCCTCCATGTTATCGAATTTCTCCTTAAGACTTTCAAATTCAGATTTAGGTCCTTGCCCCCACCATTGCCGATGTTGTTGGCGTTGTTGCTGTTGCTGTGGTTACAATCGTAGTTGGTACTGTCCCTGCTGTCGCTGCTGTAGTTGTTACGGTTGTTGTGGCGGTTGTTGCTGTTGTTACTTTTGCTGTTGTTATTACAATTGTTTTTACCGCGGTTGGAGCAATCGTAGTTGGTGATATTATTGTCTTCTGTTGCTGTTGCTGCTGTAATTGTTGTGCCATCTTCTTCACTGTCTCCTGCTCCTCCAGGTCTTTCATCTCTTGCTGCATTATTTTCTTCATCTCGTCTTCCTCCTCCTCCAACCTTGTGAGCCTTCTAAAACTCCTATCCGAAGATGTTGGTCTTTCCACTCTTGTCCAGGCCAATTTCTTCTCCTTCTCTTTCCCTCTCCCCTGCCATTTCATCCAAATATATTTCCAATTGCTTAATTTTAATAATTTACATAAACAATATACTATTCAACAATCACCATGTATATTAACTCTAACCAATTTTAATAAATTTATTTCCAGCTAAAGACCTTTATCTTCTCCTCCCCCTCCCCCTTTATCAAATATATGTGTGTGTATTTACACACACATATACACACACATATATAGACCAGTATTCACCCAGATCCCACTGAGTATGAGGGTAATAAAGAAAAAAAATTCACTGATCCCAATTCAAGCCAAATTAGTTTCCCTCTTAAATTTTAAGTATTTTAATATTTTACCCCCAGCTGAACAACAACAATAATTTAAAAAAGGGGGGGGGAATGGGAAAAAGGGGGAAACAAAAGAAAAAATAGCTTTAAAAGTTAAAAATGAAAAATCCCAACGGCAAAAAAAAAAGAAAGAAAAAAAAAGGAAAGAAAGAAAAAAGAATTGTCCTCAAACTTTATCCCACAAAATGAGGGGAAGGGGAGCGAACTTTGTCTTCGTGTTGCAGCCAGCAGACGTTATCCAACTTAAAAAAAAAGAAAAAGAAACAAAAGCAAAAGACAAAAATGAGGTCAGACTCCTACTCTCAAAAACTCAGGGGTAACAGCACTTTACTTCTCACAGCACGTTTCTAGGCCACAACACCGTCTTATTCCTCTTTATACCACAAAAGAAAATAAGCAGGGGCAAGATTAGTCAAAATCTCCAAAGGTCCAATTTCCTCTTCTTTCCCAGTTTTTCTTTAGGACCCAAAGTTCTAAAGTCACAGCACAGCACAGACAGCAACACGGGAAGAGGAGAAAGAAAAAAAAAGGAAAAAGAAAAAAAAGAGCAAAAGATCCTGTATTATCCCCCGTTACTTGGCCCCTAGCATATCAGCTCCCACCGGCATGAAAAAGAACGGAAAATCCAGTCACTTTTCTTCTCCCTTCTACTTTCCCATTTATTTTAGCAAATTTGCTCACCGTCTGGACTTCTCGGCTTCTCACATTAACACTTTTCCAGCTCCGCAAAGCTCCGTGCGTCTCCGATCGGGGGGAGCGGCGAGGCCGAACGAGACCCGCTTCAGCTTCCCTCTTTCAAATCCCCGCCGAGCTTACCCTTTTCGATCCGATCGTCCGCTTATCTGCTTTGCCTACTCTTTGTCGAATTTCACCGGGGCACCGATCTCCACACCGTTCTTCAACTAAGAGCTCTGGGGACTCGTCGCCATTATAGACCGCCCATCCCCCCACTCTCTCCAAGATCGAAGCTCTGTTTTTTCTCCTTTTCTCAGCACAACTTTAGGCCATCCAAAGTAGGTTCCGCAACTATTTTTCCTTCTGAATATTCTAATCCATTTTTTTACCAATTTCAGGAACTATTTTCACTTTTAGAAGTCACTTTCGTTTTCCTCCTTTCCGAGCGGAAGAAAGTTCACTCCTCTCAGCTCTCCATCTTGACACGCCCCCCACCCTTATTGCTTCTGCTGATAATCGCCCAGCCACCCTGTTTCGGGTGACCAGATCCCTTCTTGGTGGGGGGGGGGGGGCTATGCCTGGTTGGCAGGGATCGGCTGAGGACTTTGCTGACCATCTGGTGGAGAAAATCGATCAGATTCGCTCAGGGTTTAATCCTGGTGTGGATGGGGAGGGTCCGGGGGAAGCCAGTGCACAGTCTTGCAGTGTTATCTGGGATCGGTTTGAGCCAGTTGCCCCAGATGAAGTGGACAGGCTCCTTGCGGCAGTTCGCGCCACTAATTGTCCATTGGATCCCTGTCCCGCCTGGCTGGTAAAAGCCTCTAAGACGGTGACAGGTGGCTGGGTTGGGGCTATAATTAATGCATCTTTTTGTGATGGGATGTTTCCTGCACCGTTGAAACATGCTTTGGTGCGCCCCCTACTGAAGAAGCAATCCCTCGACCCAGCAGTCCTAACTAACTACAGACCTTCTCCAACCTTCCCTTTTTCGGGAAGGTGCTGGAGAATGCAGTGGCGCATCAGTTGCAGGGGGTACTGGATGAAGCGGAATATCTGGACCCCTTCCAGTCAGGATTCAGACCTGGATATGGTACTGAGACTGCATTGGTTGCGCTGATGGATGATCTCTGGTGAGAGCAGGATGGCGGTCACCCGTCCGTCCTTGTTCTTCTTGACCTCTCAGCGGCCTTCCTTACAGTTGACCATGGTATCCTTCTGGAACGGCTCCAAGGATTGGGGATCCAGGGCACTGTGTGGTCCTGGTTTTCCTCATTTCTGAGGGGCCAGACCCAGTTGGTGTGGTTGGAGAGTGGGTGATCCAGTCCTAGGCCCCTAATATATGGGGTGCCTCAGGGCTCAGTACTCTCTCTCCTCTCCTATTTAACATCTACATGAAGCCACTGGGTGAGATCATCCATTCCCATGGGGTGCAGTACCACCAGTATGCGGATGATACACAGTTGTACATCTCGGCCTGTGGGGACCCCAGTGATGCAGTCGAAGTCCTTTCCAGATGTCTGGAGGCTGTTGGGGTCTGGATGGGGGCGAATGGGCTGCAACTGAATCCTAGCAAGACTGAGTGGCTATGGATAGGGGGTCCTGCTTTATTCCGGGAACTACCATCTTTGGTTTTGGATGGGGCCATTTTGCCCCAGACTGACCCGGTGCGCAACTTGGGGGTCCTCCTGGATTCATAGCTGCTGCTTGAAGAACAGGTGGTGGCTGTGGCCAGGAGGGCCTTCGCCCAACTTCGGGTGATTCGCCAGTTGCGCCCACTTCTGGACCGGGACTCCTTGCTCATGGTCACTCACGCTCTGGTGACCTCCAGACTAGATTATTGTAATGCGCTCTACATGGGGCTGCCCCTGATGACCATTCAGAGGCTGCAGCTGGTCCAGAATGCTGTGGCCTGGGTGGTTATGGGGTGTGGGCGTTATGCCCATGCCTCACCATTGCTTCGGGAGTTGCACTGGTTACCAGTTTGCCTCCGGATGCAATTCAATGTGCTGGTTTTGACCTTTAAAGCCCTATATGGTAGTGGGCCAGGTTACCTAAGAGACCGCATCACTCTAAGGACGTCTGTCCGTCCAACCAGAACGGACCGGAGGGGCTCTCTAATTGTGCCATCAGCCAGGGGGGCTCGCCTCTCTGGCACAAGGAGGAGGGCCTTCTCTGTGTCCGCACCAGCCCTTTGGAACCTCCTGCCAGTAGAACTGTGCCTCCGGACGGAGTTGTTCCCCTTTAGGAAAGAACTAAAAACCTGGCTGGCGGGCTAAGTTTGGGGTGCAGGTGGAGGGGTGGCTTCCGTTGGGTGGTTGATATAGAGGAGTATGCCTTCCCCCACAGTTCCATCGGTATCTGCGCCCCTTTTTAGGGGGTGGGTTTTTAATTCTGTATGTTTTTATCTGTTTTATCTATGATTGTGAACCGCCCTGAGTCGGCCTTGGTCGAGTGGGTGGTATAGAAATTTAACAAAATAAATATCCAACTCTAGGGTTCAGTGCTCATCTCTGTTTATAGCCAAAGAGCCAGTACTGTCTGCGTTTGCAGATGTTTTCATGGGCATATGACAGGTATGCCTAAACACGGGACGCTGATTATCTTCCCACTGAAGTGGTACCTATTTATCTACTTGCAATTTCTTGCTTTTGAACTGTTAGGTTGGCATCTGCTGAGACAGAGATGGGAGCTCACTCCATTGTGAGCACTCGGGTCTCGAACTGCTGACATTCCAGACTTCAAGTTCAGCATCTTAACCATTAAACCACCACAGGAGCCCTATTATTCAGTTTGGAAATACTATATTCTTTTTATGCTAGTGAAGGTACAGTATCTTCCTCTTCACATAACAGCAGTGGAATAGTTTAGGGAGATTGCAGGGTGAACTCTGTGGGATTTTCTCTTCCAACAGTAGAGATGATTCTAGCAAAACATAACTTGAATTTTGAGCCAACTTGTACAAGTGGTTTAGATATCTCTCTGTGGAGACAGAGGTTAGGAATTTGATTCCTCACTGCACCTCCTTGCCAGGGGCGGACTTCATGGCCCATAGGTTCCCTTCCAGCTTTGCAGTTTTAAAATGATGATGATGATTATATATAAATCTACCATTTGATTCACAGTCGAGGACTGATACAAAATTAACAGTTCAATCCCTAAACAAGGACTCAAGAACTGTTAAGATAACGTCTAAGTATATATAGTATGCAGTTCCTAGTACAGTTGGTTTTTGGAGAGTTCGGATGTTCAAGCATGATAAGTCCAAAATTTCTAAATATCTAGGGAGTCCTTTGGGTATTGCTCCAAGGGCTCAGATCACTATAGGTAACACACCAGATTTCTTCCTCCATAATTTTTTATATAAAACTGGATGCCCAGTTTTCACCAGTGGCCAGAAGCACATTGGCACAGTTAAAACTAGTGTGTCAGCTGCACCCATTTCCTGGAGAGGTCTAATCTGGCCATGGTGACACATGCCTTGGTTACATCCCGGCTGGACTACTGTAATGTGCTGGACATGAGACTGCCTTTGGAAAGTGATCAGAAACCAGTAAATCCAAAATACTGCAGCCAGTTAGTTTTAACCTATAAAGCCCTAAACATGTTGGTTTCAAGTTATCTCAAAGACCACATTTCCCATTACGAACCTACCTGTGTGTTAAGATCATCAGAGGAGGCCTTCCTTTCAGTCCCAAAACTTTTAAAAATGCCTTTTGTAAGGACATGTTGCTTCTCTGTTGCTGCTCCCAACCTCTGGAACTCCCTTCCATGGGTGGCCATATAGTTTTATGATGGTACCAGTGAAAGCAGTAGTAAAATATGACATCGGCAGATAAATTTCAAGTAATAAACAGCACTACACTGTATAGCTCATGAAATTCACAGAGCTTTCAAAGTGGATGGAGGGAAGACCAAAAAAGATAACAGCCGCATCTGGTGGGCATCCTTGGAGAGACAGATCCATAACTAGTACACCCATTTCCTGTTGCCACCCACGCCACCTCAATCGGTGTGAACATAGCAAGCTCAGTCCTCTACTGCAAGGGTCCCCAACCTTTTTTGCACCACAGACCAGTTTCATGCTAAACAATTTTTCCATGGACCGGTAAGTAGGGGTGATGGGATTGGACGGTACCAGCGCATAATAAAATATAATAAAGTGCATAATATATAATTTATCAACTCAGGCACTGCACACAGGTGGGGGGCAGAGCCCCGCTGTAGTTAAGCAACATGGAGGAGGGCCCTGGCCACCTGCCTATTTCTTGTGTCTGAAGCCCATGCTCTCACTCCATTCACCTGGCAGACCCAGTGGAGCATGTTGAGGGCAGAAAGTGCCGCCTACCCCTGTGGCCTGGTTTGGGACAGCCCATGGCCTGGTACTGGTCCACGGCTCGGTGTTTGGGAACCCCTGCTCAACTGCACTCCATTTATTAATTCAAAATCATTTTAAATGTCTAAAAGGTAGCTCAGAAAACTGCCTAGGAAAAACCTGCTGTCTTCATGAAGACAAACAGGAAGATAACAAAGTTTTCTCTGCACATTGTCCTTATTGCTCAGGATCAGCACATCTGATAAGTTACTCTTGGCATCTCACAGAAAAGGTAGAGTGGCTTTCCCCCAGAATGGTGCCAGGAAGCAGTTTATTTCTTTAACCCAACAGCAAATAACTTGGGGAAGGTGTTTAGAGAGAAAGTCTCCATAGAAAACACCATGTGCAGGTATGAAACCTGGACATAAAGAAAGCTGATAAGAAAAAAATGACTTCTTTGACATATGGTACTGGAGGAGAGCTCTGCTGATATCCTAGAACTGTTAGTTGGGGAGCCGAAGACGCTGCCGCCACATGAGAATGTCCCTCCCCACCCCCTGCCACCGGGCAGGGAGATTAAAAGGGCTCCCCGTGGCCAGAGGGAGCCGAAGATGCCGCCACCGTGTGAGGACATCCCTCCCCGCCTCCTGCCACTGGGCAGGGAGGTTAAAAGGGCTCCCCGTGGCCAGGGGGAGCCGAAGACGCTGCTGCCACACGAGGACGTCCCTTCCTTGGCCCCACTGTGGTTGTGGACATTGAGCTATGGATTCTGTTGTGGACTTGGCTGCTGAGGACATTGCAGTAGTTGTCTTGTCTCTTCTTTATTTTGTCGTGTGTATTATTGCTTATTATTACTGAGCTGGATTAGTCGTAGTCGTCAGAAGCCTCCATGTGAGGTAATCAGTTTCCTTTCCCATAGCATATTGTATCTGTCTTATTTGGTTGAAGTCTCACCTCATTTACCCTGTCCCCCCCCCCCCCCCAACCTCCCAACATAAAATCAAGAGTTTTGTGTCCTCCTAGTTAGAAATTGTCTGAAACTAGAGGCAAGGCTTAGTATCATCTGCATATCGATAACAATTAAGTCAAAACCTCCAACTGACTTCACCCAGCAGCCTTATGTTGATATTGTAAAGCAAGATGGAATTTTGTGGTACTACATAAGCCAATAGCTGTAGCCGATGTCTTGTAATATGTACATATAGGGTACAGTATGTCAGTATTTCCCACTCTCTTATGGGAAGGGAATGCAATTTAACATGCATTGCATTCTCTGTTTGATATTCGTACATACTGGAATATACCAAAGTAACCAATCTGTCATGCACACAGTCAAGATGGAGAGACAAATGAACAGCATTCGTGTCTTGAGCCCATTTTATAAAATAAACTAACCTAGATTTGAGGGAACTTTATGGAATCAAGTAATATCCAAAGCAGAGGGATGAATATAACAAAGGGATGTATAAGAAGAGAAGAGAATTGTGGTTATTTAGTTATTCCTATCACAAATAATATGTCAAAATGAAAGCAAACATTCATTTCTTTATTTACATCAGTTTTAATATCTTGTCACATAGCGTAATAAAAAAACCTCATGTTCCTCACAATCATATTTCCCATTGAAATTCAGTATTAGTCATGATTGGAAGTAGTTTTTCACTCTTGATGGGAGATGGGAGAGATCGGTTTTTGGTGAATACGTAAGATTTCTAAGCACCCAGAGGTATTGATGGAACTCATTATGGTGAGCAGAGGGAATCACAAATTCTAGAAATTAAAGAATTCAAACATCTGTTTGCGCTCAGCAAGTATTTCTCCAATTAGAAAGATAAAAATAAAAGTCTGATAGATTTTCAGCTGAAAACTCGAAGACAATGAACAAGAGATCGATATCATGTTAAATTTGGCAGATGGCACAGTGAATAAACTAGAATGGGGGGGGGGGATCTCAAAAGGCAGGTACAAAACAAGTGTTGCACAATGCCAGGAAGATGGACCTGCAGTGCAAACAAACAGTGGCTGAGTAAATCTATTGCAGATAAATTAAACTGGTCCACTGGTTGTCTGCACACATAGGTTGCACCCTGGATTACTGTATTCTTATTCTTCCATGTCTAGGCCAGACATGAAACTGCCAAAATGAACATCAGAGAATAAACAAAACAAACAAACCAACATTGTAGCACTTTGAAGACTAACTGTAATATTTTAATGTTAGCTTTCATGGATTAAATTCACCTCATCAGACATGGTATCAGTGTTGTTTTTGTTTTGTTTATTCTCTGATATGTTTGAAACACAGACTAACATGGCTACTATGCCAACATGAAGGCACCTTTTAGCGAGTTCATTCTGCAGTTCCTTTTGGCTGACCTAGTGTGAGAAAGACTAGCTGGCAACACAAGGTTACCGTTACCAGGGTACACCCAATTGTGGTTCAAAAATACCACAATCTCCTAAGAGGCTCTTTCTGCATCTCTTTTACCCAGGATAACCTAAACAAAGCAAATACTAACCAGTCTTACACTTAATGACAGCTTTAATCATAACAATGTGTTACCAGGCACTTACCTGTATAGCTAAGAATTAACAACAAAATATAAATAACTTCCTGGGCTACTCTTATTGTTTGTTATTCAAAGCTATCTTCATTTGATAGTTTTGACCAAGTGAAAAGTCACTAAAGACTGACCTCATTTTTTAAACACTGCGATACTTAGATCTTGATGCTCAGCAGAACATAGTGCTTTTAAACTGTTAATTTGCCATTAGTAAATTAACAGGGGCTACATTTCTCTCTACTCTATCTAACTCTTTTTTCATGTATTGAGTGTCGAGGTGCTGCAACGTTATTCTGTAGAATCTGCATTTGTTTCCCGTTATCATTCAGATTTTGAGTCGAACCTAATACCTCTATTATTTTCACCTCTCTTTTTTGACCTTTAGTTTGGCTTTTATTTAGATTCTGTTTCTCAGAATTTTCTATAACTAGTTTTCTTTTTCCAATGTAAGGTAAAAGTAAAGATCACCCTTGCTCGAAAGCCAGTCATATCCTACTCTAGGATTCAGTGCTTATCTCTGTTTATTGCCAAAGAGCCATATGTGGCAGGCGTGCCTAGACACTGCAGTATGCGGAACGCTGCTTGCCTTCCCACCCAAGTGGTACCTATTTATCTACATGCAATTTCTTGCTTTCGAACTGCTAGGTTAGCAAGTACTCGGGTATCGAACTCCAATCTTCCAGTCTTCAAGTTTAGTGTCTTCAATGTACTTTGTGACATACTCTCCTTACCCAACTCTTCATTCCTCTCTGTGCCTATCTTATGCTGCTTCCTCCAAATTCTTCTTTTTCCATAAAAGACCAATATTTTATTTAAGGAAGCAGTCCAGTAGCATTCAAAGCAGTCTCTTCCAAACTGGACACCCACCCATCCATGGACCAGAGCAAAGCCCCTGGCTAGCTTGGGGTAGTCTCTTCAGAATGTACAAAGCTTTTACTTTCCATGGTTACTTCTGGTCTGTCATCTGTTACTTATATATATAACTTCTCTGTATCTCTTGGAACTGCCCTTTCTTATTACTTAACTCCTTTTATAGTCTAGTTTTGGGTTTCCCCCATTAACACTGCTTTTTAAAAGATTCCAAAAGATTTGCTGTTTAGATAAACATAGGATCTCTATTCTGTGTATTCTAATTCTACTAACACCTTCAAGCTTCATTTGATATAGTAACTCTGTTTGTTCTCTGAATGTCCTCCTCTGGGGTACTTACCATATTTGCCGGCATATAAGTTGCTTTGGAGTATAAGACACACCCCGTTATTACCAAAATAGCCCACTACAGACCACTATATATAATACAAGATGCACTCCATTTTCCCAGTGTATTTTAAAGAGGGGGAGTGGGTCTTATACGCCAGCAAATATCATATGTTACTTACTTTGTGGTTTCATCTGTATGCAGAGCATAAGAGGGATTGCATAAACTCCCCCTACCCCTGTAGGTTGTGCATTGCATGCTGCTTTTTGCACTAGTTGCAAGATTAATCATAAAACCAGCTACACAACAAGGAGTCTGCAGGAGAAGGAGAGAGACACATTTACCATTCTGCAGCATTTCAGCAGCAGGATAATGTCATGAATGAGTTTTCCTTTTCTCTTATTGGTGTTGGAATCTCTGCTTCGCCTTTTATACTACAGTCTCTAAATAAACTCCCGTTTGGTCTTCATTATCATCATTCTTACAGAAATTCTCCTGAAATGTATTTTCCCATAACATCTCTTTCTGCTTTGCCCACCAATCACATGAGCCGGCAACCTGTGGATAAAGGAAACTGCCATGATAATTTTCCTCCTTCTGGCAGTATACTTAGAGGTTTTGTGTGATCAAGCAACAACTAATTTCTTTGCCAGGCTGACAAAAACACCTTAATTAAATTTCCTCTGGCTGCTTATATCTCTTTTTCTACCTTTATTTTACTAGGAAGAATATGTCAATCTTTATACTAAAATTTAAGTTGCTACCCCACTTTACTTCTCTTTTTAGTAATATAGAAAGCTGCTTTAGCGCACTGGTCCATCTATACTATTATTTGACATCAAACTGACCCTTTCCAGGACTTTCTAGGTAAAAAGTACTCTAAAGTTGTTTAATATTTATTTCTGTGGGCAGCTTGACACTGTGCAGTGTGCTCAGTCTCTGGAAAAGCAAGGTATTGAAACTGGTACCTCTTGCAAACAAAGCACTGAATTACAACTTCCCATCTGATGATATTAGGTATTGATAATAAGCAAAACATTATATGTAACATATGCACACACCTCTTGCAGCCTGCCAAATTAATACTGCACTTCAAGACCGTTTAGAGTGTTGTGTTGTTGTTGCTTGTTGTTGTTGTTTGTTGTTCTTATTCTTCTGTCCTGACAATATAATGCAGTGGCCTTTCATCTGCCTTCTGCATTGCAGTATGACACCTGTACCACTGATTCAGTTCCGTGAGTCACTTTCTGGTCCTGAGCCTTTTTGGCACACAAAGTCCTCATCATAGCCCAGTCACCATAGGTCCAAAATTGGGGGGGGGGGGGCTTGCAAAAATTTCCAAGTTAATGAAACGTTGGGGTGTTGTGTATGGGTACCCAGTGGAGCTACACTCAATTTATCCAACAAAAATTTCCTTGTGGAACCATTGGGGCGGGGGGTGGCAAAAACTGCAAAAATTTAGCACTCTTCCCAGTTTTTCGATTATATTTTCTAAACCATGCATTTTTTGTCTGCCATGTGTAATTAGAAAGTTGTAGAGCATTAAATTCCCTTCAATTATCATTGGTCAAAATATTTTAACCCCATAAGTACCGAGATACAGGGCTTTGGAAAAGTGCTAAATTTCTCAAATTTGTAAAAAAAACCAAAAACCTGCTAAAATGGCTGGTTTTTGCTATGTATCTTCCATTTCGCAACATATTTAATGGAATTTTGGATTCTACTTCAATTTCCAAATGTTCAACTACATCCCCCCCTCTTCCCCCTCCCACTACCCCCTCCTCTGTAGGATGTTCATACTTACAGTGTACATCTAAGGTTCAAAGAGCATGAAAACTGAGTTCATCTTTCAGTTTGGCTCAGCCCCAGGCCAGTATTGGTTAATCTGCTGCCCTCCATCAAGGTGTATTCAAGTGGGATTTAATACATTTAGGAACCATCACCCCTGTAGACCTCAGTACCCAAGGCCATTAATCCTGTCAGGTTAGTTAACTGCCACCTGACACTCCACGTTGAGTCACTGGCAGTATGATCTACTCTATCACCATAGCAGGATAACCTGGCCAGACATGCAAATGCTCTTAATGTGTCCAATGCAGTTTTTTGCATTTTCATCAAGTTATCAGACATTCCAAGGTTCCCTAGTCAGTGTTCCAACTTTTCATTTGCCCATGAATCAATATGATGGCACTCCAAATTTGCTGGAAGAAGGTGCACATCAAAATCACAAGGAGATATCAGATTAAAGTGCATCAAAAAAAATTTATTTAGCAGAAAGCTTTCTTTGTGCATTTCAAGCATAAGCTGTTCTTTGTCTGGGGAGGAAGGGTGCTGGTATGACTAATAACTCTTCTGTTTTATAAATGCCCCATCAAAATTATTCTGGATAGCAAATATTGCAAAGCTCTCCAGATCTTCATGAGAATAATTTTCTCTCCATGAAATAAATATAATGAATATCCATTTAAGCTTAACTGGATTGTGCCTGGTGGCAATAAATACTAAAAATATTCAGACACATGGTACAGTACCATGTGTGCTGTATCACAAATATCACAAATAGTGTGATATTCTTTTGCTAGTTATAAATATCATAAGCTAAACAAAATTATTCCTTCTTTATATGGCACCACCAATAAGTTGTCATAAGAATGATGTGGTTTTTCATAGAGCAGCAATGTTTTTTTCTGAAATAATGAAATAAAATGTATTTGAGAGAGAGGAAAATCAATGCAATAAATTAGAAGATAACAATAAATTATAGGACAAGAATTTTCTCACATAAAATTAAAATGTGCAGAAATATTATTTGGGAACAGTAGATGTCACTATAATCATTAAACCAAATGACAAAATAGCAGCAAGTAGGGTACCTCATATAGTGTAAATTTTACATTTACAATTACCTAAGTCCATTTAGAAAGACCACCAGGTTGAAATGTTTTATTTAGGCAGTGTATGTATATTTGTTACTGCTCTGTTTGCATCAGGAATCTTTATTGAAGGCAATGCTTCATATACCCAGGATGTTACATTTCCTAGCATTTGAATTATGAGGTTGCATGACTAGTTCATTCGCCAACTAATGCCCATTTCTCTTGTAATTGTTGCAATGACGGCTCCAGAAAAAAATATTATTGTGGGGCACAGAAGGCACAAAGAACATTTCTAAGGGGGGAAATGTCCAAAATGTTAGATTTCTGAAAGACAAGTAAAATGATATTTCAAATTAATGTTAAGATGGGCTGCAAATTTTATCAATATCTAAGTGCTTCAGTATAGATTATCTGACTTATGTGAGGGGGAGGAAAGCTGATATAAACTTTGGCTTTTTCTTGTGGTTTCATCATGGTGATGTCACAATATGGATTCCTGAATAGTGTATGTGACATCACTACTGACAAACTGCACAGCTTCCTCTTATAAGCTACTAGCAAGGGTTGCCCGGCGTTGCCGGGCTTTTCCCCCAGTGTTTTTTAATTTGAAATGAGCCAATTTTATTTTTGCAATAGTTTTACATTGTGTTGGAAGGTTAAATTGTGTTGTTTTTTTAAAAATTGCTTAGTCTGTAATTTTAATTTTTTAAATGTTTATTTATGTTAGATTTGTTTGGCTTGGCTGTTATTAACTGTGATCTGCTTTTTGGGTTTTTTTGAGGATTAATAAAAGAAGAAAGTATGATATAATAACTCAGCACAGGATTTTTTAAAGTTTTTATTGTATTTTATTGACATATATTTGTGATTTGTGTGAAAGTGTGTTTAGTGTAAATTTTTTTACTTGTTTTTGTTGGTGTGACCTTTTGTGTATAATTGTGAATTTGTGTTTTGTTTGGGGCTGTTGTGTGTTTTTGAATTGTTTGTACTATTGTGGCCAGCAGGTGGTGCTGGTAGGGGTTTTTGTATTTTGACTTTTGTTTCTCTCCTTGCCTTTGGGTGGAGCTTCTTCTGGTTAGTAGGGTCTTTCTGTATTCATTTCTTTTCCAGTCCTGGTGGAGGTAGCACCTGTTTCGGTACGTTTGCTTGTTTTCTTTCTTTTGTGTGTGTGTGTGGGCGGGGGGGGGGGATTGGAATTTGTATTTTTTTTCTGTTTGTTTTGTTTTTGATTGTGTCTTTGTTTACTTCTTATTGTTTTTGGTGTTTTTGTTTTTGTGTATTTTTGGCTGTGTTTGAGTGTTTTTAGTAATTTTTAAAAAAGTATTTATTTGGTGGTGGGGAAGGTACGTGGTCATTGGGGGTTTGGATGGGTGGGCTAGGTGGTGGGGAGGGGGGATGGTCTTTGGGGGTTAGGAAGGGTGGGCTAGGTGGTGGGGAGAGGGGCATGGTCGTTGGGGTTAGAAAGGGTGGGTTAGGTGGTGGGGAGGGGGGCATGGTCGTTGGGGGTTACGAAGGGTGGGCTAGGTGGTAGGGAGGGGGGCTTTATTGTTTTATGGTGCTTTGTTTGTGTGGAGTTGTGAAAGTAGATCGGGGTTTCCCCTTTAATATCAGTTGGTGGGGCTTGCGACCCCCCTCTCCGCTGGCTTTTCTAGGGTTGGGAGGTTTGTGGGGAGAAAAGGGGAATGTTTCCCAAACCCTTCTGGACTCAGGACACCAGGGAGAGGGGATCGATTCCCTCCCCCCTCCTTAAAACAACTCCGTTTTTAAAGAGTAGAAAAGACGGAGTTTTTTTAAGGAGGGGGGTGGGAATCGATCCCCTCTCCCTGGTGTCCTGAGTCCAGAAGGGTTTGGGAAACATTCCCCTTTTCTCCCCACAAACCTCCCAACCCTAGAAAAGCCAGCGGAGAGGGCGGTCTCAGCCCCCACCCACTGATATTAAAGGGGAAATTCCAGGCGCCGTGGGTGAGGGAAAGAAAGCCGGCTGGTGTGTGTTTGGCTGTGACGCGGTGAGTTGTTTTTCTTTTTAATTTTTCAGGCGCCATTTTCCTCAGCGTTCTGCGTGCTCATGGCGCGCAGGACGCTGGGGCTTGTAGTAATGGGTTGGTGCTTTCTGTTTGTGCTGCATTTTTTTAAAATGGTTTTGTTTTGATTGGCTGCGGCGCGATTCCGAACGCTGCACCGCGCGAGAGCCTCTCAGCCTGATTGGCTCTGGCGCGGCGCGGCACAAGGAATGTTGGGAAGTGAAGTTCTTTCCCTTTCTTGCCGTTTGTGGGGCTGAGGCCCCCGTGCCGGATTTTTAAATCCTTCGTTGACCTGCGTAGGCAATTCGGCCGTGCGCACGAAGGGTGGGTGCGGGTCAGTAGGGCGACGCATAGCAACCTATAGCCAGTTCCAACGGTGAACACTTGGATTTATAGGTTAAGATTTTATGATTCTGATAAGAGACTTAGTCTGGAAAGGGATTTTGTCTACATTTCTCCTTGTACCCAGGGTACCACTAATACTTCAGAAGTGAGTTAGAATTGCCTCACCCTCTCTCTAGCCATCTTCTTTCTGTCATTTCTTCTTTCTTTCCATCTGTAGGTGGAACCTGTACCTGCACAATTAGGAAATAGTGAAAATTTAATTCACTCCATTTTACTAAACATCTAAACAACTAAAGTACATGTAATGTTTTATTGCTATCTGTGGTGGTGAATTATTGCTCTTCTGCACTGAGTATAGCACCATATTACCCAACACACAGAGATGGACATGGGCAGACTCTTGGATCAACTCAGACATAAGCCAATCTATTTATTTTCAAATTGTAAATTAGCTTAGTTCATTGTTAGAGAAATCTGGATAATTTTAATGGCACTGTCCAGAAGAGTGATGGAGGAACAGCCAATATATGTGGCCCTGAAGAAATTAGGATTTAAGCCATAAAGATTCCCCATGGGCTGAGGATTTTGCACTCTCACTCTATCTGGGGTTGGGGCTCTTAAGATGCATTTACCCTATACTCTTAATGTCTCCAGAAACAGCTTTTAATTTTTTTTCTGAGACAATCCGCTGCAAAGTTCATTAGCTGTTTAAAAAAGAGGAGGCAAAGTATAAATGTATTTGTCACTTTTGTTGTATTTTCTGCTCATCCATGGCATTGTTGATAAACTGGCCCCTAGAGCAAGGGTCCCCAACCACCGGGCCATGGATTGGTACTGGGTCACAGGTTGTACTGAACTGGGCCACGGGGGTGGGTGGCTCTGAGAGCCCCAATGGCATTATTTTGCCCTCAACATGCTCCTCTGGATCTGCCCGGTGAATGGAGCAAGAGCATGGGCTTCAGACACAGTAGATAGGCAGGCGACTGGACCCCTCCTCCTTATTTTTGAACTACAGACACACACCCCCCTTACCAGTCTGTGGAAAAATTGTTTAGCATGAAATCGGTCTGTGGAGCAAAAAAGGTTGGGGACCGATGCCCTAGAGCCCTGCAATTCTACGCATAAATGTCTAATGTTGTACCTACGTAGATAAAAGCTAATTATGCTTATATTTATGTTTATTTGATCTGTATGCTGCCCTACTCAGCACAGGCTGACTCAGGGCGGCTCACAACACATCAAACAAAATACAATATTTAAAAAAAATGCAGTAACAGATACAATGTGGCAAAAACAAAATACACAATATGGCAAAAACAAAATACAGTATAACAAAGAGCAAGGTCAAAAATACAATAGCAGACAATAGCAATAACAACTCATAATTATAAGAAGACATGCTGTAACTGAGCATTTGCAATGCATCTCACAGTGCTAGCTTACCAGTACTGTATTCAATTACAGATGACTTCAGGATATTATTAATATTCACCTTTATTCTTAAAAGTAACTGCCTAAAATTTGTCACAGCATTAGCATTTTAGATCTCCTTTAAAAAGTAGAAAGGCAATTCAGAAAACACTGGAATGCAATAGGCTGGCGACAACATCAGCTGGACTCTTGTGAAAGATGAGAGGCACTAATCTGAAGTCAAACAACTGATGCGGAAGCAACCAAAACAGCTTATATGGAAGAAACAAATGTAAGCATGGTAATGAAATCCAAGTCATATCAGAGCATCAGGTACGAGAGAAGAGAAAGATGCTATCACCTTGCTCTCTGGATTTTAGTGCTACTCAGAATTCCCACCTACTTCCAAAAGTAAGTTTCCCTCTGCTGTGAGAAGAAATGAATTCCAAACAGTTATGTAGAAAGACATGTAGAAGACTTGGAATGATAGCTTCTGCCTCCGCCCTCCCCACCTGGGGGGAAGAAAAAGGAGACGCCGACGCCCTGGCTCACCAATGCTCCCTGCTCGTTCCAGGAGCCCATGCCACCGGCTCCCGGGATTTGAGGCAGGTGGGAGCCATCGCTTCTGCCTCCGCCCTCCCCACCTGGAGGGAAGAAAAAGGAGACACTGACGCCGCGGCTCGCCAACGCTTCCTGCTCGTTCCAGGAGCCCATGCCACCGGCTCCCGGGATTTGAGGCAGGTGGGAGCCATCACTTCTGCCTCCACCCTCCCCACCTGGGGGGAAGAAAAAGGAGACGCCGACGCCGCGGCTCGGCAACGCTCCCTGCTCGTTCCAGGAGCCCATGCCACTGGCTCCTGGGATTTAAGGCAGGTGGGAGCCATCGCTTCTGCCTCCGCCCTCCCCACCTGGGGGGAAGAAAAAGGAGACGCAGACGCCCCGGCTCGCCAACGCTCCCTGCTCGTTCCAGGAGCCCATGCCACCGGCTCCCAGGATTTAAGGCAGGTGGGAGCCATCGCTTCTGCCTCCGCCCTCCCCACCTGGGGGGAAGAAAAAGGAAACGCTGACGCCCCGGCTCGCCAACGCTCCCTGCTCGTTCCAGGAGCCCATGCCACCGGCTCCCAGGATTTGAGGCAGGTGGGAGCCATCGCTTCCTCCTCCGCCCTCCCCACCTGGGGGGAAGAAAAAGGAGACACCGCCGCTGCGGCTTGCCAACGCTCCCTGCTCGTTCCGGGAGCCCATGCTTGTTGCTGGAACCAGGGAGGGATTGTGGATGGGGTGGGAAGAGAGAGAGTTGGTCCTGCCAACCCGGAAGGAGGGGCAGCATTCCATCTAGGAGGGTTCCAGGGATCCATATAGGTGTTGTGACGGGCATGGGGCGGTATGGCGGGTACCGTGGGGCAGGCCGCACTTGGGGAATGCGGGTCCGATGTTTAAGTGCGGTCCCTCATTCCAGCCTTGCAGGTACATCTCTGGGCCCTGAGCAGCAGATCCAGAGTGACCCCGCCCTTAGGCTGCTGCTGGTGAATGCCAGATTGGTCTGTAATAAGGCCCCCCTGATCCAAGATTCTATCCAGGAGGGGTGGGCCGACCTGGCATGCATCACCGAAACCTGGCTGACACCTGAGGATGGAGTACCTCTTTCAGACATGTGTCCAGCTGGGTTCGGTATTTGGCACCAGCCTAGAGTGTGGGGAGGGGCGGTGGTGTCGCCATTGTTGCCAGGGAGTCTTTGGGAATTGCTAGGGCCACTGCTCCACAAGTGTCTGGTTGTGAGGCCTGCTTCTACGGTTGGGCCCCAAGGGTCAGTTGGGGATCTTACTCCTGAACCTGCCCCCTTGCAGGGCAAGGGATGCCCTGCCTGAGCTCCTCGAAGCCGCCTCGATGCTGGCGTTGGAGTTCCCGAGGCTTATGGTTCTGGGGGACTAAAATTTGCCATCATTGGGGATGGCTTCTGAGGTGGCAAGGGAGTTCATGGCTTCCATGGCAGCCATGGGCCTGACTCAGGTAGTTCGGGGTCCGACCAGGGGCAGTGGTCACATGCCAGACTTAGTTTTCTTGTCGGAGCAGTGGCAGAGTGATCTGAGATTACAGGATTTAGTCATCTCACCTGTGCCATGGTCAGATCACTATCTGGTGACTCTTGACTTTCTGGGGGCGACGCTTCATCGTATGGAGGCAGGGCCTATTAAAATGGCCCGCCCTCGGCGACTAATGGATCCAGATGGATTCCAGAGGGAACTGGGGGATGTTCCTCTGGATCGGCTACACGATTCACCCGAGGCACTTGTCGACCTGTGGAACAGGACGGCAACAGCAGCCTTGGATGAAATCGCGCCACTGCGGCCTCTCCGCGGCCGTGGGGTTAGGTCATCCCCGTGGTTCACGGATGAACTGCGGGAACTCAAACGGGCAAAGAGATGCCTAGAGCGCCGCTGGGTGAAGACTCAGGATGACTCCGATTGGACACTAGCTAGAGCTGCTATTAGGGCCTACCTAATGGCGATGGGGGTGGTGAGGCGGCAATACTTCATCACCCTTATTGCCTCCACTGATAATCGCCCAGCCGCCCTGTTCCGGGTAACCAGGTCCCTCCTCGGTAGGGGGAGATCGGTGCCCGGTTGGCAGGGTTCGGCTGAGGACTTTGCTGACCATCTGGTGGAGAAAATCGGATTCGTTCAGGGCTGAATCCCGGCGTGGATGGGGAGGGTCGGGGGGGCACCAGAGCACAGTCTTGCTGTACGATCTGGGATCGGTTTGATCCTGTTGTTCCTGATGAAGTGGACAGGCTCCTTGCAGCTGTGCATGCCACTACATGTCCTTTGGACCCCTGTCCCACCTGGTTGGTGAATGCCTCCAAGGTGGTGACAGGTGGCTGGGTCGGGGCGATAATAAATGCATCATTACGGGAGGGGGTATTTCCTGCACTGCTAAAACATGCTTTGGTGCGCCCCCTCCTGAAAAAAATATCCCTTGACCCAGCTGTCCTTAACAACTACAGGCCGGTTTCCAACCTGCCCTTTCTGGGTAAGGTTTTGGAGAAGGCGGTGGGGCGCCAGCTGCAGAGTGTCCTGGAGGAAGCGGATTATCTAGACCCCTTTCAATCAGGATTCAGGCCCGGGTATGGTACGGAGACGGCATTTGTCGCATTGATGGATGATCTCTGGCGGGAGTGGGATGGGGGTTATCCATCCGTCCTTGCTCTTCTTGACCTCTCAGCGGTCTTTGATACCGTCGACCACGGTATCCTTCTGGAACGGCTCAAAGGACTGGGGATCCAGGGCACCGTGTTGTCCTGGTTTTCCTCTTTTCTGGAGGGCCGTTCCCAGTCGGTGTGGTTAGAGAGTGAGAGGTCCAGCCCTAGGTTTCTCAAGTATGGGGTGCTTCAGGGCTCAGGGCTCTCTCCTCTCCTATTTAACATCTACATGAAGCCACTGGGTGAGATTATTCGTTCCCATGGGGTACGGTACCATCAGTACGCGGATAACACTCAGTTGTACATCTCGGCCCGTGGGGACCCCAGTGATGCTGTTGAAATCCTATCCGGATGCCTGGAGGCCATTAGGGTCTGGATGGGGGTCAATGGGCTTCGGCTGAATCCCAGCAAGACAGAGTGGCTGTGGATAAGGGGCCCCGTGTTATCCAGGGAGTTACCATCTTTGGTACTGGATGGGGCTGTTTTGCCCCAGACAGACCCAGTGCGCAACTTGGGGGTCCTTCTGGACTCGCGGCTGCTGCTAGAAGAACAGGTAGCGGCTGTGGCCAGGAGGGCTTTTGCCCAACTTCGGGTGATTCGCCAGTTGCGCACGCTCCTTGCTTATGGTCACCCACGCTCACCCACGCTCTGGTCACTTCCCGACTAGATTATTGTAATGCGGTCTACATGGGTCTGCCCTTGATGACCATTCAGAGGCTGCAGCTGGTCCAGAATGTGGCAGCCCGGGTGGTGATGGGATGTGGGCGATATGCCCATGCCTCACCGCTACTTCGGGAGCTGCACTGGTTACCAGTTTGTCTCCGGGTGCAATTCAAGGTGCTGGTTTTGACCTTTAAAGCCCTATATGGCAGTGGGCCAGGATACCTTAGAGACCGCATCATCCCAATAGTGTCTGCCCGTCCAATCAGAGCGGACCGGAGGGGCTCTCTAATAGTGCCATCAACTAGGGGTTCACATCTGTCCAGCATCTGAAGGAGGGCCTTCTCCGTGTCTGCACCAACTCTCTGGAACCTCCTGCCAACAGATCTAAGACTTCAAAGAGAGTTGCTGCCCTTCAGGAAGGGATTGAAGACCTGGCTGGCAGGGCAGGTGTGGGGCCCTAATGGGAACACGGTCCTTGCCTGCTGGCTTATGTAAACAATTAAGAACTCTCTCTTCTTCTTTTGATAGTGGGTGGGATGGGTGGGTGAGATATGGGTCTTTTAAAGTGGGTGGGATATGGGTCTTTTAAAGTGTTTTTATGTGTTTTTAGAACTTGTTGTAATGCTGCCCTGAGTCGGGTTCTGCCTGAGTGGGCGGCATATATAAATATGACTATTAAATAAAATAAAATTAAATACCTACTTTTGCATGGATTCACGGTGTGCAATGAGAGTGTACCAAGCAATATTCTGAAAATCAGTAATTATCTGCTTTTTTTTTTTTTAAATCTTTATCTCTGGAATTAATTGTCTCATAAGACAACTTGTGCAATTGTCTCATAAGACAACTTGTGTCTGTTACTTGTGAATGTGCACTCCATCCGAAGGACAGTACAAGAACTCGTCAGAATCAAATGTCTTGGTAAGAAATTTTCTAATGTGTAAGCTCATTGGCAAAAAGCCTGTTCACAACTCAAGCCTCGCTTAGAGACTAGCTCGCTTAAAGAGGAGAATTTTCTCTGAATGGTCACCTCGCTTAACAACTAAAACCAACCAAAAACTTGCTTAACAACTAAATCGGGGATCACAATTCCCCCTACCAGAAGTCACAATTGGTCACTTACAATGGTGTTTCTCTGAAAGAGCAAACTCGCTTAAAAAGCAATCCCGTGGAATGCATTATGCTCTTTAAGCGAAGTACCACTATTTCTGTTAATGATAAGAGAAGGTGGCAAAGGTCCACTGTTCAAAGATCCCATGTTACTTCAGGATGATTCTGAAACTATTCACTTTTTTATTGTGATACAAAGGTGCTTTCTGGGTTGAAAGGATTTTTGCTGGAAGAGCTCCACTCAGGGGACTCCCAATTGAGGCCCCTTTCATGTCCCCAAGATCTTTTTCCACTGAAGTAGTCCCTGTTTATGTACTTGCAATTTCTTGCTTTCGAAATGCTAGGTTGGCAGGAGCTGGGACAGAGACGGGTGCTCATTCCGTCATGTAATACTCGGGTCTTGAACTGCCAACTTGCTGACCTTTCAGTTAACAAGGCAAACTTCTTAACAACTGAGCCACCGCAGTCCCTTAATCTATTCACTACCATAAGATTGCTTGATGGGAAGGCTACTGCTGCGAAACAGAGTCGCCAACAAGAAGAGGGATTTCCCTCATTCTATCCTGCTTCCCACAAACAAATGGACCAACCCCTACATTTTACTTTCTTCTACATCTTATATTTTAAAATCAGAAATTGTTTCCATTGACCTATGAAGAAATCAGTGCATTTTGGAATCTCTTTTTCAAAACTAAGCTGAACAAATTCTGAACTTTGTGAGCACTTGATGATACAGCTATTCCCAACATGGAAAAGGCCAGTTCGCACCTCCTTAAGGTTGAGGAATCCATGAGGAAGGAAGAAGTGTCACAAACATGGCTGAATATGAAGGGATCTACAGCTAGTTAGATTTCTTAGAGTTGAGTGTGCCAAACCATCTCTGCTGATGGGAAGATTTGCTTTCTCCCATGTTTTCTCTTGCTCTGTTGCTTTCTCTCTGTGTCCACTAAATTTATAAATAAATTTCTGGAATTTGGAAAGCTCTTGTAAGCAACAACAAAACAAAATGTTCAACCACCCACGGGTTTGCTATGAAAGAATGGAAGCTCTATCTGTTCAATGTCTGTAGAGCAGGGTTTCTCAACCTCAGGTCTCCAGATGTTCTTGGACTTCAATTTCCAAAATCCCTGATCAGCAGATGTGTTGACTTGGGCTTCTGGAAACTGAAGGCCAAGAACACATGGGGACTCAAGGTTAAGAAACCCTACTTTAGAGAAAGAGGGCTTGTAGTTTACATCATTACAAGCAACAGGTCTTAGCAACAATAAGAAAGGTCATAAATTTTTAACAAGTGTTATTATATCTGAACTGGGGAATCTGAGAGTTATAGTCTAAAAAGTATCTTGGTTACTCAAAATAAGTAATCAGACTAAAGGAATATTGTGAATACAATCAAAGCCTATTCACTTAATTCTCTTTTCAGGGTGAAACGGTTTTTTAAAATAAAAAAATAAAGAACAATTTAAGGCAGGAATTCCCAACTCTTTAAAGCTAGGGGCCAGGTCGCGCTCCCTCAGACAGCTTCGGGGGCCGGATAGCAGATTGCCCTTCCTCCACCACATGGCACTTCCTGGTGTAGTGGAGGTAGTGGGGGGGGCACATGAATTGGTGCCACGGGCCGCAGGTTGAAAATCCCTGATTTAAGGATTTAGATGTTGTAAACTCTTGTCAGCTATCCAGTACAAATAATGTAGGCAAAACAGCTGAGACATGCAGTGTGGCATGCTCTTTGGAGATAAAAATAAAAGCAGACGTAACCAGCTTGGCTTAAACGGCAAATAGGCTGGACTGAGCCAAGGCTAAAAAATCCCAAGCCTCCATCTGTGTTGTGGATGCTGAGGTAAAACATAGCAAAAAGGAGATCATTTGTCCCTTCTGCCTGCTGAGATCCAATACTAGCCAAATAGTTTTCCTCCAGATCTGATTTTCTATTAAGCAGCCCTCTTCCAATTAAAACAAAAATAAATAAATCTGATGTTGCCTGAGAAACTCTCTCCAGGCATCTCGTTTCATTCACATCCAGGAGAAGTCCCGTCAATCAGCCTTTACAGGGTCCTCTCATTTGTGCTGACTCCAGCAAATGCTTACCAGGCCTCTGTGATAATGGGCCGCCATCCAGCTATGAGTGTGACTCACAGGTGACACCTCTCCAACAAGGTCTTTGAAAAGGGATCTTGGATGGCGAGAGGTGCAGTTAACCATATCCATTCTTGCTTCAGCTTCAAGCGCAAGGCACAGCTAAACTCATGGCTCAAATGCAAATCCAACTGAAATCTCAAGAAGTTAGTTCCAAATAAAATCTATGCAAAGTGTAGTGAGTTTACATTTACTGTGGGTAAGCAAACATCCAACTGTCACAGAAATTAAAGATCTAAATTAAGGCAATCATAATTTAATTTAATTTAATTTAATTTTCGCGCTTATATACCGCCCACTCAAGTACAACCCAACTCAGGGCGGTTTACATGGCAGACAATAAATACATAATAATAATACAATAACACAACAACAATAGAGCAACCCATCTCCAAAGGTACAGCTACAAAAACGCAACCCGCAAAATATACACCTCAACTACAGCAAGAGAAAACAAACAAAATTAGAAATACAAAATCCATAAAATACAGTATAACAGCAATAGCAACAATATAATCCATAATCAAAGCATACAATATCAAAAATACCAAAATTCCAAAGGACAAAATTCCACAGGTAATGGAGCCATCAGCTCAACAGTTCCACTGAATGACCCTGGCGGCCCCCGGCCCTTTATCCCTCCCGATGGAGCAGGGAGGGAAGGCGGAACCCCTCGCAGCTGCACAGTGCTCTGGGCGGCGGTCTTCGGCCTAACCTTTGTTTTGTGTTTTATAATACCAGAACTTGCAAACATGAATTTGTTTTTGTTTTTGCAAGCTGCAAATTTCAGAATCTCACAGCTAGTGTGGCTGCTGAGAGATTTATATATATATAACACACACACACACACACACACACACACACACACACACACACACACACACACACACACACACACACACACAGTGTCACCATGAAAGTTTGCAAGGCACCATCCAGTCTGTTTACCAAGGACATACAGGAGTGCTTTACTTCTAATGCTGCACTAAGATTTTGTGGTATTCAGTGTTCATTATTCCCTTCAAGAAATGAAAATGCCAATGAAAAGCTTTTACCTTATGTTCTTTGGTCCTATTTTTAATTTTTTGAAAACTACTGCTTTCCATTTGCTGCTGCTTGAGGTCCATTTTTGGACTGAAATGGTTTTTTCATCTTGTTTATCCCACGATCTCCATTTGACTAGGATTACAAACTTATGTCATAGGTCTATATGACCAATCAGATGGATTTGTGGATGATGTCACTCTAGGTGTAGCAAACACTCTCATTGTGTTTGCTCATCTCTTTTGTCTAGGCAGCTAGACCACAGTGGTGGACTGGCCCATTGGGCTACCAGTACTCAGCCTGGAGCACCTCCCCAGACCCCCAGTACCATGGTACCCCTTGGGTGCCAATCCAAAGAGCTGAGCTGAGCTGCAATGCCCGGGACGATTGAGCAAACCAGCAGGGCTCTGTGTTCCTCTGCCTGCCTTTTCCTCCTTTGTCGCCAACAATAAGTTTACAAAAGCAGCTCCATTTACAGTAGAGCTGCTGTGGCTTAGAGGTTGCAATTTTGCCTTGTAAGCAAAAGGTTGTTGGTTCAAATCCCCAGAGGGGAGTTGAAATTAGAAGGTGGGTGGGAACATATTAATTTTGTTAGGTTTAAGTGCCCTCATCACTCCCTATCCAGTGCCGATTTAGTGTAGCCAGCACACCTCTGCTAGACCAACCACCACCACCCTTTCTCATTGAGGTACTGGTTTTCTTGCATCATTATATCAATCAATCAAAACCATCTCTCAAGAGCCTATCTTCTCGAATGCCATCTCTCTCACCATTCTGTCACTTCAGAATAAACTTATGCTGATCAAAAGAAGAAGAAGCAACAGCTTCATTCTAAATAGATGGGATCACTATGATCAGTGAGCAGGAATGACCCCTATTTCAGTGGAGCCTCAAAGTGGTCCTAGCGTTTTATTTTTGCAACATATTAATAAACTTTTTGCACCTTCTGTCAAGAAATGTCTTTGAGGGAATGGACAACATTAAAACATAACAATAACAATCAAATTAGGAACAGCAGAAATCATGTTTATATTATCTCAGATAAAAATCATCTGCAGCCTACCAAAAGCCAACCTGAACAATGCAGCCTCAAAAATTAGAGATAAGTAGAGGTGATCTAATTTTTGAGGCTTCATTGTTCAGGTTGGCTTTTGGTGAGCTGCAGATGATTTTTATCTGAGATAATGTAAAGGTGATTTCTCCTGTTCTTAATTTGATTGGTTTTGTTAGGGATAAGTAGAGGTGATCTGGGACTGCCATGGCTTAGTGGTTAAGATGCTGAACTTGATGACTGGAAGGTCAGCAGGTCAGCAGTTCAAGACCTGAGTACTGCACAACGGAGTGAGCTCCTGTCTCTGTCCCAACTCCTGCCAACCTAGCAGTTCAAAAGCAAGAAATTGGCTATATACAGAGATGAGCACTGAACCCTGGAGTCGAATACAACTGGCTTTCGAGCTAGGGTGACCTTTACCTAGAGGTGATCTGTTCTTGTTAGGAAGAGAGCTGCAGAATCACGGTGCTCTCATAGACAAGATCTTTTCTTTGTAATGGGACAGCAGCAGAGCTTCAAAAGCAGAGCATAGAAATGCTTCTTTTCTTAAACTTCAGCTCCAGAGTTTTTCATTGCAAAATAGCCCCTTCGAGGGAAGTTAAGACTATAAAAACAAAATAATAGTAACACTTCCAAGCTCTGTTGTGAAGATCATAAATATAAGACAAGTTTATGTGAGGAGGAAATATTATTTCACAAAGACTGGTCCACAGTTATTTACGGTTTTATAGATTAGAAGCAGTAACTTCTATATGGCTGTGGGGAAAACTCCTGGAATTCCACAAGGTTGATATAATAATGACAGTTGTGAGCCCTCAAGACAATTCTGACTTATAGTGACTCTTTTCAGGGTTTTCCAGGTAGACACTACTCAAAAATGGTTTACTATTCTCAACTTCTGGGGGCATCCTAAGATTGTGCATTTTATCCAAGGACACACACAGGATGGCTTTCCTGGGATGCACAGTGACAAACTGAACTTGCAATGTCTAAATTCTGCCATCAGATACTTAGCTCACTGAGCTATCCGGCTAGCTGCTTGATATAACAGTAGTGTAATACAATTTGCACATTACATGCCAAAATCAATTTGACTGCCCAGTTTTATAATAGCTGTAGTTTCTAATTACTGACTCCTACAAAGGAGGTACAATGCATCACCATACACCAGAGGCATACAGCAGTACTGAAAACCCCTTGCAGTATAAAAGTGTCCAGGGGGTCAACTATGTTCATATCTTGAAGCAAAACTAATAACAGAGAGGCTTGTGGCACCTCATAAAAATATAAGAACAGCCTTGCTGGAACAGGCCACAGCCCATCCAGTCCAGCATTCTGTCTCACACAGTGGCTCATCATTTGCTTCAGAGTATTCCCAAGCAGATGCCTTCACCTGCTTAGGATTCCCTGGAAATGGCATTGAGAGAGATCCTGCCTATCTCTCCAACCCGGAGGTTGTCCTTAGGTATCTATAATTATAGCCATTGATACCCTTGTCCTCCATGAACTTGTCTAATCCTTTCTTAAAGCTGTCAAGACTGACAGCTGTCACCACTTCTTCTGGCAGGGAGTTCCATAGACCAGTAATCCTCTGGGTGAAAAAGTACTTTCTCTTATTTGTTTGAGAACTAGTACCCAAAAGTTTCATGGAGTGCCCCTATTTCTAGTGTTATGCAACAGGGAAAACAGTTTCCCCTTATCTACTTTGTCCACACCATGCATGATTTTATAAACTTCAATCAGGTCACCTTTTAGACGCCATCGTTCAAGAGTGAAGAGGTCCAACCGTTGCAGCCTCAGATGGTAAGGAAGGTGTTCCAGTCCCCTAATAATTCTGGCTGCCCTCCTCTGCACTTTTTCCAGCTCCATAATATGCTTCTGGAGGTATGGCGACCAGAACTGTACACAGTATTCCAGATGGGGCCTCACCATAGATTTATAAAGAGGCAAAATGACAGTTGCTGACTTATTATCTATACCCTTCCTAATGATCCCTAACATTGAGTTTGCTTTTTTCACTGCTGAGGCACACTGGGTTGACACCTTCATTGAGCTGTCCACCAGGACACCAAGGTCCCTTTCCTGATTTGTCGCAGAGAGTTCAGACCCCATCCGTTTATAAATGTAATTGGGGTATTTCCCCCCCCAATGTGCATCACTCTGCACTTACTAATGTCGAAGCTCATTTGCCACTGTTTTGCCCACTCCCCCAGTGTCAAGAGATCCCTCTGGAGTTCCTCACAATCTCTCACAGTTTTCACTACCCTGTATAATTTAGTGTCGTCAGCAAATTTGGTTACCTTGCTATTTACTCCTACTTCTAGATCATTTATGAAGAGGTTGAAAAGCAGGGGTCCCAGTAATGAACCTTAGGGGACCCCTGCTTTTTATTTTATTTATTTTAGACACTAATTTATTTTATTTGGGAGAGGTTTTGGAAGGACTTTAACCTGACAAGGCAGGCATCAATCCTGGAAAGCTGTTACCAAATAAAAGAGTTCAATTTTAATCTGCCACAAGAACACGGGTTGGTTTTGATGGGATATCAATGCTTTCCTACACACTTTCTTTACAGAGACACACATATGCAGGTCAGTTTATTAATACTTACAGATATAATCTATAAAATCTAATCAATAATATTTGATAATAATATTTAATAATAAATATTATTAAATATTATATTTGTTATATATTTGTTATTATTAAATATTATATTTGTTATTATTTAATAATAATATTTGATAACACATAATAATATTTATCATTTAAACATTTCTTTTCACAATGGCCGAAGGGGAAAGTTGCACAAGGATGTAGGTGCAGAGGTAGGCCAGTGAAGACTTCCTTCAAGTTTGAGAGTAGAGACACAGATACTAATCTTTGGAAATCTGCTTCAAATCCTTGCCAGTTTAATTTTATTTTCACAAAATTAACAAATAGTAACTGGCACTCAGTTTCCATCCTCACCTTTTTTTTCCTGTGAGCCAAAAAAATAAATAAATAGCAGTTGCATATTGTAAATGAGGAAAGGGTCCCTTGGGGGTGAAGAAACCCCATAAAGGTAGTAAATGAGCCTCTGCTTTTGCTATATTTTAAATTCCTTGGATTAATGTTGACTCCTATTTATTGGCATCCAACAGAGAAATGGAGAGATATTGTTTGGAGACATTTTGGGAGCAGCTTAACAATGTTGAGGCCACATTAATTACATACTTTTTTGTGGGGAGAGATTTTCACTTTTATTGGAGTCTGAAACTTTCTGGCATTGTCCCAGATATAACCCACTAGAACCACATAACCAAGTTGGGCTTTTTTTAAAGGGTTCAATCAAAGTTTTTGAAAATCACTGCCTTTCTGTGCTGGACATGCATGACTGTCTGGATCAATCCAAATTATGAAGAACTCGCAATACATAACCAATGAAAGAAAGGTAACTGTGAATTTACCTGTTTACTACCAGCTCCAAAGTATTCTCTACTAAGCATACAGGCACATGTGCAAAAGTGTTGGCTGGATAAATATCCAGTAATATATTTATGGATGTGACAGTGTTAATAAGAATAACATTACTTAGCTCATTCACATGTGCCTCTGCACATAACAGAGACAAATTAAACATATCAATACATGCAGAGTTTAATGCTTAAAATAAATGTGTAAATTCTACCATAAGTGTGAAATGGCCAGAAGCCAACAACTAAACTTTTGTAGTTTCCAACATCCAAACTTACTTTAGGGAAAAAAATGGCCCACAAAAGAGATGTAACCATTTACAGAAGAACAGCACTTTATGGAATTGCTAATCATAGGCAAATGTGTGACAGGTCTCAAAATGGGAAAGTACATTTTATGCAGAGTGAGTGATATTGCCAAGATAATAAATATATCTTCTGTCAGCGAATACGTAAGGCATTGCCAAGCATGAACTAAAGACATCTTATCCGTATTCTGTACAATGTGCTTGGCGTGTGTTATGCATTATGAATTGTACTGCACTTCTAATGATGAGTTTCCACCAATATATCTTTGTAGAGATTCTAATTTTCATTTTCATTTAGGGACTAAAAATATATGCTCAGGGCAACCCATTGAAAAGAATTTCCATACATTGCAATACCAAAGGAGAACATAATGTACTTCAGTGTACTCTGCATGCACAGGCATCATCAAAAAGCAGTATATTACTCTAAATGGGTAAATTAACTCAGAGAGGGAAAGTTTGCTGGTCTTATAGCAGTCTTGTCAACTGTGGCCTATTTACTTTGTACTGTAGGACTGAGTAAGAATGGCGAGGAATCAAGCCCACTGAGTTTCTCATTAGCACCATCTTGAATGATGTTCCCCAGTCACTTTATACATTTATTGGCTACATTAATATACATTCATAGTCATTAGATATTTATTTTGTCATTTATTTTTGTTGTTTGTTTTTATTTTGCTGCGGTTGTTTATCTGTCTGAACACTGCCCAGAGTGGGAAATATCAGGATAGATAGATAGATAGACAGACAGACAGGACAGACAGACAGACACAGATAGATAGATAGTGCCCAGGTGGTCTACGTGATAGAATGCCCATGCCAAAAAAGATATATCGGCCGAACTTCTCATTCAATCAAAGTCCAAATATCGGAACATAGGTCCAAAATACGGGGACACCATCTACAAGTACCACTCACTGCTCACTTTTTAGAACTAGGTCACTGAGATAGAGACATTAGGTTCATCATATTAGAACAAGTCCACCCGTCCAAATATGAAAAGATTAACCTTAATAAGAGATTATTGCACTGTGAAGCCTTTTATATTAATTTATTTAATACCCTAGCTCCATAAGGTCTCAACCCAGAAATTGAATTATCATCCTTTCTGTAGATTATAGGTACGTAACATCAGTTTGTAAGTATTGGTGTTCCATCCGCTCTGGAAATTACTACAGGTGAATTTAGTTAGCCACCTGTAAGTGCAAATTCTCTATATTAACCATTGGAAATTTACACCTAATTGACGTCCTAACGCACAATATACAGACATCGTAGAGAGGCAATGGATGCAGGTTATAATCTATCGAATGAATTGAATAGCTGATTTAGTCTTTATAATCATTTCATATTTTATGATTGATTCATGCGTAAAAAGAAAGATATATCATTGATGTATTGGCCCCTATGTTTGGAAAGAATGTAATGTATAGATTTATAGCTTTGTAATATGTAAAACAGCAATCACCAACAGTATATTATATGGATACTAGCTGTATTATACACTTTGTATTTAGTTGTCTTTACCATTTGTAGATTCCTTGATGAAAGACATTTGGTCTGAAAAGCTTTATTTACCAGGATAGCTTCGGAAAGATTATTTCTACAAAGTTCAAGATTTTGTAAGAGACTTTTATTCAAGAACCAACAATTATTGGATTGCATTTTGAAAATTCTTTTGTTGAAAATTCCTCTTTTGAAAATTATTCTTCTTCTGAGCATTACACTTTTTGAAAATTCTTCTTCTGAGACTGAATCACATTTTGAAAATTCTTTTGCTGAAAATTCCTCTTTTGAAAATTATTCTTCTTCTGAGTGTTACATTTTTTGAAAATTCTTCTGAGTGTTACATTATTTTTTGGAGACTTATACCTGCAAGCAAAGAAAAATTAGTTATTTCAACTACCTTAATTAATAATAATAAATATTTTTGAACTGTTACCACGTCTATGTAAATAATAGTGTGCCAACAGTATTCCTTTCACAATTGGTTTTTTTGCATCCCTCATAATTAATAAAAATGCCATGCTGTCAAGTCAATTCCAATTTACATGGACTCTGACCAGGGGTGTTAAGGCTACACAGGCTGGACTTTCCTCCAAGAGGCACAGTGAGGAATCCTTACCTCTCATTGAGATATCCAGCCAGCCCACAGACACACAAGGGAAGAAGAAAACCTTCTTTTCTGCTCCTTTGCTATTCATTCTTGAAAACTCACCACCTCCAAACTGGAGGGGAGGCTAGCAAAAAGATTAAAGAAATCTTGGTTGGCATCAATTAGCAAAATCAGGGCCAAAATAAAGGTTGTAGATAACCCTCATTAGAAGAGTGGATCCTTTAAGAGCTCATTGTATGCAGTTGTCACATCAAGGGTTGCCTTCACCTCCACACAGCCAAAGTAAGATCCTTTGGCCATCCATACATTTTAGATATACTGTAATTTCCAACTACACACAGTGGTGGGCATCAGCAGGTTCACACCAGTTCACCAGAACCAGTAGCAGAAATTTTGGTTGGCCCTGTCCATCCAAGTTTTGAAATAAAGTAGTCCTAATTAGGGTGCAACGCAGAGCTTCCCCCCTGGCCACACCCACCATACCACTCCCACGGTGTGGTAGTAAATTTTTTTGGAGCCCACTACTGACTACACACACACACACCCTCCTACCCTACTGTCAAATAATGAACTACAGCTCTCTAGCAGAGGAGTCTATGTAACTCACCCAGTGGTGGGATTCATTTTTTTACTACTTACTCTGTGGGCGTGGCATGGTGGACATGGCCAGGGGAAAAACCCTGCGTTACACCCAAATTAGGACTACTTTATTTCAAAACTTGGACAAGCAGGGCCAGCCAGAATTTCTGACAAACTGGTGCAAACCGGCTGAATCCCACCACTGAACTCACCACAGAATCTCTCAGGATGAATCTGTGGCAATTAAATTGTGATCAAATTGCTATAACTATAACAGATACAGCTGCTATCATGGAAAACAGAATTGGCTTTCAAAGTCTAGCTCTGGGCCCAGAACTGCAGTAGGATCCTTTTTAACATGGGACAACTATTTTATAGGTATCCCAAGTTAGCCAAAACAAACGTCAAACATTGGAAACTGCTAAGTAAGATTTTTCATATTTATACAGGCTCTGTGTACCAATTTCATTTGAAGAAATATAACAGATCTTTTTAATTTCAGTGCTTAAGGACTTTCGAAACTGCCTCATTTCTGAAGGCAACAGGGGGGTGGGGGACCAGTTGGATATGCTTCCTTGTAGTCTTGTTTCCCACTGATGTCAACTGTGGGACTCTAGGAAGACCACCAACCACAGTGATATTCACCCACTTTGATGGTCATCTGATTTTTTAGAGGATGATGTGCAACTATCTTTTTGCAAAAGAGCTCCACAACTGTGTGACCCCAGAGTTTTCAAAGTACTCTTTGATATCTCCATGATGAGCAACAGCCTATCACCAGTGGTCTTTCTCCTACAGTAGCAAATGGGTCATTGTGACATTGAAAAAGAGCAACCCAGCCCTACCTGGGAATAGCAATTACACTTATATAATTGACCTGGCCCTAGGCTGGATGGGATTGCTCTCTCCCCTAGGGACCAGATAGATCCTCATTTGACTCTCGAAGCACAAATTGTAGCAGTGAGCAAAGCCACTTTTTCTAACTGTACCAAATAGCTCAGTTGTGTCCCTACTTGGACAGGAGGTTCCTCATAACATTAGTTATCTCACTGGTAATCTCATGTATTGATTACTGTAATGCTTTCTAGGAGAGGCTTCCCTTGTTCCTGATAAGGAGGCTTCAACAGGTGCAAAATGCAGCAGCCAGGCTGATTACTGGAGTGAGGAAATTTGAACATATCTCCCCAGCCTTGGCAGGGCTACATTGGCTACCTGTTCCTTTCCGTATCAGGTACAAGGTGTCAGTTCTAACTTTTAAGGCCCTAAACGATTTGGTGGAACATCTTCCTCTCAGAACATCAGCTTGCATCACTCGTTCCTCCTAGATGGTGCAGCTTCTGGTGCTGACTTTGAGATTAGCAAGAAAGGCTGTGACTCAGAGAAGAGACTTCTTAGTGGTGGCACCAACTTTGTGAAACTCTCTTCCAGTTGAGCTGTGCCAGGTTCCATCTCTTCTTCCTGTTTCGTGTCCCAATCAGATCCTGGACTGCCAAAATGAAGCCACTTTCTTGGCTTTGTCGTTAGCCAAACATAAGTCCTCATCGGTGCATGTTTCTGGCAGCAGTAGGCAGACCAGTAAATGAGCCAGATTATGTGTCTCTCCACATTCACACCATGTGTTGTTGTCTGCCAGTAGCCCCCACTTGAGCATGTTAGTCTTGCTTTTAGGGATTCCAACCCTCAGCCTATTCAGAGTCCTCTAAGTGACAGGGGAAGTTGAGATCTTCAGCTATATCCACCTTTAATGTTGTTCCTTGTCCAGTGAGCTCCTTCCTCCATCTTCTAATTTTGCTCTTGTGTACCCTCAAGGATGTTTGTTCCATTTCTGTGTATTTTTTTAAATTAAAAAATCATTCCTTTTTAAAGAGGCTTTTAAGGATATCCTGCAAATGGCCAAGATTTCGGTTGAGATTAACTTTTCCGTCACCAATTGGTGTTTTTATTGCTGGCATTTTTTAATGTGTAGGTATTATTTTTGTTCTTCCTGATATTTATAATTTATTCAAGTTGTTCAAAAAATTTATTGTAAAGAATTTAAAAAATATATGTTGTAAGCCACCCAGAGTGGGAAAATATCCCAGATGGGTGGGATGTAAATGTAATAATAAAATAAAATAAATATACCACTCCATGGTGCTTAGTGCACTTTCTGGGCAGTTCACAGGGTAATTAGTATTTTGCTCCCAATATGTTGGATACTCATTTTATCTACCTCAGAAGGATTGAAGGCTCAGTCAAACTGGATCCCTGTTGGATCAAATTCACAATGTTTTGGCTGCAGTACAGTGTGCATGTGCCACACTGGTGTAAACCCTCAAATGAGAAGTCATTGATACTCTAGAGCAGCGTTTCCCAAACTATGTTCTGCGGAACAATGGTGGGCTTCAATTCCCAGAAGCCTAAGTCAGTACATTGGCGGATCAGTGCTTTGGGGAATTGACTTTGGTTTCTGGGAATTGAAGTTCAAAAATGAAAGTTTGGGTAACACTGCTCTAGTGAATATAAATGCTATAAATATGTCAACTGCATGAAGAAACTTTTCAAGTTGACTCACCACAAGCCAAAGTCAGACAGCCTTCTTGTACAGACTGTGCTTTCCAATCATAGTTTTGCTGCATTAGCTAAACAAGGTTCACTCATAATTTGGATCTGTTTGCTGTGCCCACTGGCTTTCATCATTCATTTCTAAATTATTAAGATGAACAATAGACACCACTCTCATTAATATAAAGACTCATTCATGAGCATTTGACCTAAGCATTTAATGACTCCTTGGCAGTTTTCTCTTGGGGAATGGACACACAGTGTGTTACCAATTAGAGAGGATGACTTAGCTATGCACTGCTCCCTTAAATATGGCAGTCTCCAGCAATTCCCTCTTCTTCTTTTATCAAGGACTAGCAGGACCTGCTACAAGCCTATGGCAAGAAGCATACCAGGGAACCAAATATAGCCTATGGTACTAAACTGCTTAGGAGACTGAGGTGGCTTAGTGGTTAAGATGCTGAACTTGATGACTAGCAGGTCAGCAGGTCAGCAGTTTGAGACCCAATTGCTGCATGACAGAGGGAGCTTCTGTCTCTGTCCCAGCTGCTGCCAACCTTGCAATTCGAAAGCAAGAAATTGCAAGTAGATAAATAGGCACTACTTCCACGGGAAAGTAAACAGTGTTCTGTGCACTCCCATGTCTAGTCATACCTGCCACATGTCCACAGAAACGTCTGCAAATGCAGAGAGTGCTGGTTGTTTGGCTATAAACAGAGATGAGCACTGAACCCTAGAGTTAGATACAACTGGCTCTTGATCAAGGGTGACCTTACTAAACTGCTTAAAATAGCAAACCCTGATGCTGGACCTAAATTTAGCCATCACATTTCAACAAGCAACACATGTTCAATAATTAAAATACAACAACAAAATAAATGGTCTAGGCAATCTGTCATTAACTATTAATTTATAGTTGTGTTCTGAGGGACACATTGAACCCTTTCTTGAGACAAACAGTTTTATCAAGACACTAAACTGCACTCAAAATGTATCTTATTTTAAATAGACGAAAAGCCTTCTTCAGGATTCAGTTTACAATTCCAAGTTTTGTCTTCTTTTGGTAAATCAATCCAGAATGTGTTTTGCCCAAGGCTGTGGACAAATCACTGTATTTGAAAACTGTGCTGAGAATGAAATGTTTAGTTGCTCTTATGACAATATGACCCTTACAATTAAAACTTTCATGAGATTAGGAAGGGAGGAATGTTAGTAAGTCAGCTATGTCCAACTCTAGGGGGTGTTGCTCATTTCTGTTGACAGCCAAAGTGCCAGCACTGTCTGTGTCTGAAGACTTTCTGTGGCATGACTAGACAGAATGCTGCTATCTTTCCCACAAAAGCAGTACCTATTTATCTTCTTGCAATTTTTTGCTTTCAAACTGCTAGGTTGGCAGCAGCTGGGACAGAGACTGGAGCTCACTCCATTGCGTAGCACTCAAGTCTTGAACTGCTGACCTGCTAACCTTCCGGTCGACAAGCTCAGTGTCTTAACCACTAAGCCCCTAAACCACATGAATAGAAAACATTGTGGTTTTTTTAATTAAAAAAAACCAGTTTGAAAATTCAGACCAGAGTCCTGTTGCATTATAGGATTGCAGAAGTGTCATTACATAAGCATTTCCCCTGCTCCAGCAGCATACCTGTCAACCTTCCCGGATTGGCCGGGATTTCACGGTTTTCAGCGCCGATTTGCGCCATTTCCCGCCCCGTGCTGCCGAAACCCCGGAATTTGGCAGTGGGGGAAAGGAGGTACTGCGCAGCCCTTCTGCGCAAGTCGCCTTCTACGCAAGCGGGGTAGCCTTCTAAGCATGCGTAGAAGGGTTTTATGCTTGCGTAACCCCGTTCTACGCATGCATAGAAGGGTTTTACGCTTGCGTAGCCCCATTCTACGCATGTGTAGAAGGCGACCTGCACAGAACCGTTTGCGCAGGTCCCATATTTTCCAGAGCCACGGTTGACAGGTATGTCCAGCAGGCTCACCTCTGCATGCCCCACCTTGTTGTGCAATTGGTTGTGTTTTCAGTTCTATGACAGGAGGCCTGTTGGACCAGCGAAACACTTATGTGACTATCCTTATGCTTCAAATAGAATACAGCCCTCGTATTTTCCATTAACGGACTTTTCTATTACTAAAATGAATTTAACAGCACAAGCCACCACCCCCTCCACTCCCACCCCCACTTCTTAAAGCAGTAAAATCACATGCAATCTGCTGTTGGGTGGGTGTTGGGGGAGATTAAAATTTACTCCCCCGGTTAGTTGACTTCCTTTACTACATTATTTCTCCAGCTGTTCATGGGAATCTGTGATATAACTATACTGAAATGATTACTACTCAAGAAAACCACAGTGCTCTTCAAAGGAGGTGGAAATTTTTCAGTGACAATACAGAAATCCAGAACCAATATAGAAATGCCAACAAGGCTGAAATGATAATTCCATAATGAAAGCCTGCAATTCACATCCTCTGTCCTTACAAACAATGAAGCTGAAACTTAGCAACAACATGTAGTGTTCTGCCAGACTTAATGGGTGGTAAATCCTTAGTCAAACTGTGACCTATTTTAAAGGTATTTGGGAAGTGGGGGGCAGAATATTGAGTGTCTGTCAATTGGCTGGACAGAACATTATGATTATCCAAAACAGTGTGCAATCACAGAACACATATACAGGTTTAGCATCTGCAGGCTACTGGACCATCGTGACCTTTGACCCAGACTCTGGAATGCAAAAGAGAAACATATCTGCATAGAACTAGAGATTCCAGCCAGGAGCTTGTACTGCCTCTCTCTCTCTACATAGAGTTCAGGAAAGTTACTCTTTGGACTACAGTTCCCAGTGGTGGGATAAAAAAAAATACTACCTACTCTGTGGACATGGTATGGTGGGCATGGCCAGGGGGAAAGCCCTGCATTGCATCCAAATTAGGACTACAATACAGTACTTTAGTTCAAAATGTGGGTGGGCGGGGCCAGTCAGAATTTCTGCTACCAGTTCTGGTGAACCAGGGCGAACCTGCTGAATCCCACCACTGACAGTTCCTCAAATCCTCCACCAAGCATGAGGAGTCCAGGGAGTGTTAGTCTAAAAAAGTAATATTTTTGAACTCTGATTTAACATCATCATCATCATCATCATCATCATCATCATCATCATCATCATCATCATCATCATAACAACAACAACGGCGGCGGTGGCGGCGGTGGCGGCGGTGGCGGCGGTGGCGGCGGTGGCGGCGGTGGCGGCGGTGGCGGCGGTGGCGGCGGTGGCGGCGGTGGCGGCGGTGGCGGCGGTGGTGGTGGTGGCAGCGAAGACGGCGACAACGATGATGATGATGGTAAAATCTCATCCTCCTGGTTTGATTCTGAGAAAGATTCTTTCTCTGGAATCTGTAGGCTGACCTACGGCCATTGGCAGTGGAAGGCCCCAAGTCAATACCCAAAGAAAACATGACACCCTTAAATCTCACAACACCTATCTTGAATGGGTAAGGAGTAAAACTGAGATGGCAGGCCTTATGAAAGCCAGTACAGTAAAACCCCAACTTACAAATGCCTCGAGTTACATAAAATTTGACTTACATAATGATTTTGTACTAAAACCATGTCCCGATTTACACGATCTCCTATGGGTTTGCTTCGAGTTACATAAAGATTCTTTTTCCTATGGATTTGCTTCGAGTTATGTAAAATTAATTTCCCTATGGGTTTGCTTCGAGTTACATAAAAAATAATTTTTCCTATGGGTTTGTTTCGAGTTATAAAAAAAATTGATTTAAGCAAAAGCCTACGGAACGGACTTTTTTCGTAAGTAGGGGTTTTACTATAGTTGTATAAAAAAATTGATTTAAGCAAAAGCCTACGGAACGGACTTTTTTCGTAAGTAGGGGTTTTACTGTAGTTGTATTTGCATCTTGCTCTGTAGGAATTAAGAGACTGTGGTTGGCCAACTTAGTGTTTAAGATGCTGAACTTGACGACTGGTAGGTCAGCAGGTTAGCAGTTTGAGACCCAAGTACTGCACAACAGAGTGAGCAGTCTCTGTCCCAGTTCCTGCCAACCTAGCAGTTCGAAAGCAAGAAAATGCAAATAGATAAATAGGTACCACTTTGGTGGGAAGGTAAACAGCATTCCGTGAACTCCGGTGTCTAGTCATGCCTGCCACATATCCATGGAAACGTCTGCAAAACGCAGACAGTACTGGTTCTTTTGCTATAAACAGAGATGAGTACTGAATCCTAGAGTTGGATACGACTGGCTTTTGAGCAAGGGTGACCTATAGGAATCGATTGGGGTTCTTACCACCTACTGTTGCCTTTCTAGAGGCTTGCTGTAGCACTCCAACTTTACATTCCTCAAGGCAGTGTGAAGAATAATAGGTCAATATTGAGGTCAGCAAAGCACATCAGGATCAAGCTAGAGCCCTCTTGCTTTTTTTTAAAAAAACTGAAAATATATACATATTGTTTTAACACAATGAGAGAAGAGCCATTGAAGTGGCCATCCCCATGACTTCTTCCAAACCCTTAGGTACTGTGCAAACACTTCCTGTGATTACGGCCATTTCCAGCTATTTCTGGACATGACACAGCTTGTGATAGAGTTTGGATTCAAGAATTTAGCCCCTCAGACCCAGTGACATTTCTCACCTCTGGTCCTCTTCATTTCCGGAAATCCCCCCCCCCCCCCAGTGTTTATTGCACTTGACACTAACTTGACTTCACATGGACAGATGCAAGCACACGTGTCAAGAGAAAGTCTAATTACTCAATAAGTCAAATTTGCAGTGCAGTTTATTTTTCTGTGGGAAAGAGTGTGTTGGAAAGGGCTTATTATAATCTTTATAAAGGATTTTTGATGTTGGGTAAGAAATCTTGAATTCATCATGGAAATGAATCTATTTGGCCTTGTTCTTTTTCATCGATTTAGGGGCAACAAGAAGTCTCATGTAACTGCATCAGATCTTAGGCTCAGCAATTACAGACTTTGCTTGGGCTTAGGCTGTGGAAATCTGTCCAAATCATTTTGTTAGGTTTACCCCATTTCTGATCAATATTTTTATTCAATGTTCTTATCTAGTAATTAGGACTCTTAGCCATTTCCACACCACTCCCAAATGTACACATTTTTGTTAGTTCATTGTCTCATTTTTTACCACGTCCAGCTTGCCTTGATCCATAGATCTTACATTCCAGGTTTCTATGCAATATTGTTCTTTACAGCATTGGACTTTCCTTTCACCATCAGATCCATCCACAGCTGAGCGTCCTTTTGGCTTTCACCCAGCCACTTCATTCTTTCTGGGGCTACAGTACTTGTATTTGTCTTCCACTCTTCCCCAGTAGCACATTGGTCACCTTCTGACCTGAGGGGCTCATCTTCTAGAGTCATATCATTTAGCCTGTTAGTACCGTCATGGGGTTTTCTTGGCAAGGACACTGGAGTGGGTTGCCAGGTCCTTCTCCAATGGATTGTGTTTAGTCTGAGCTCTCTGCTATCATCCATCTTGAGTGGCCCTACACAGCATAGCCCAAAGCCTCATTGAACAATGCAAGCCCCCTCACCACAGCAAAGCAACAATCCTTGAGGGCCCCCATAGGTATTTCCACCACCACCCCACCTCAAATGTACAGATTTTTGCTACTTGCTTCAAATATACTTTTTTTTTGCCCAGCTAAAGCATGTTTGTGCATTTCTTTTAAACACATAAATGCAGATGTTTGAAATCTATGCTTCCTCCACTATGAAACAGATACCAAGGCTTGAAGTATACAGATTTACAAGGCAAGATGTGTTTCATTTCGTTGTCAGACATGCAGTGATGGGCTCCCCAAAAAATTACTACCACACTGTGGGCGTGGCCAGGGAGAAAGCCCTGTGTTGCACCCGAATTAGGACTACTTTATTTCAAACTTGGATGGGCAGGGCCAGTCAGAATTTCTGCTACTGGTTCTGGTGAACCTGCTGATGCCCACCACTGCTGACTCATGGAAATAAATTAATTATTTTTGTTGTTTTAATGGACATGTGGATATAACAAATTGTTCTATTTATCCCGCTACTGCTTCATCATTCCTTTAGCATCTGAGTGTTCTGTGGGTCTCTTATGGCAGCTTTCTGATGCCTGTCAACCCTTGAACCAAGTGTTAGGAAATGTTCTACTTCAGAGTAAAGTGTATTTGGAGGTTCTAGTAGGGGAACACACCTATTGTATACCTCTGACATGGCAATTCTTGCTCATGTTTTTTCTCAAATGCTCCATAGAGAATTTGCCCAGCATGTCAAATGCCTCCCTCTTGTTCCTTTCACTTTGTCCAGATCATACCTGTCAAGTATCCCGGACTGGCTGGGATTTCCCGTTTTTTTGCACCAATTTTCGTCATTTCCCGCCCGGAGCTGCCGCTACCCCGTAATTTGGCAGCGGGGGGAAATGAGTTACTGCGCATCCCTTCTGCGCAGCTCACTTCTACTCGTGCGTAGAAGGCTTTTCCGCATGTGTAGAAGGCTTTTCCGCATGCGTAAAAGCCTTCTACGCACGAGTAGAAGTGAGCTGCACAGAACGTTTCTGCGCAGGTCCGTTGTACGCATGCGTAAAATCCTTCTACGCATGCATACAACGGACCTGCGCAGAAACGTTCTCCGCAGGCCCCGTAATCTCCGGAGCTGTGCTTGACAGGTATGGTCCAGATACAGCAGAGTATTCATATTGCCCATTCTCACCACATGTCTAGGCATTTTGCTTTTGTGATTTTATATAACAAGGACTTATTTATTATACTTATATACTGCTCATCTGTAGCTATTGCCACTCTGGGTGGTTCAAACCTTATGTCGGGAATGGTCAATGCCATTTCTTGCTCACAAATGATTAACAGTGGCATCCTTCTTATGCCCTCTATATGCCTTTCCATCCCTTTTTTCATTATTTGTCATTTTTATTTTATTCCTCCATAAGCATGCATCCTGTCTTTCTTCAGCCATACAGTCTTACGAGAAGTATATGTGAATGGGAGAAGCTGTCCTACAATCCCTAGTAAAACTCCACTGTTGATTGGCTTCATCTACAAAATATTTCTAAGAAGGAAGGGAGGAAATTGTATTAAGAAGCACTCATCTGTGGATTACTGGAGTCCACATTTGCTGTAAGAAATTAATCCACCAATTTAATCCAGCAGATGACGTGGCCTGGCGGGAGGCTGAGGGCTTTGCCACCACCTCCAGGCCCCCGCCAATGGCTGGAGGGAGACAATGCAGTGGCCTGGCAGATGGCTGAGGGCTTCACTGCCACCTTCAGGGCTCCACTAACAGCTGGAGGGATAAGACGTCGTGGCCTGGCGGGCAGCTGAGGGCTTCGCCGCCACCTATGTGCCCCCACCAATGGCTGGAGGGAGAAGATGTCATGGCCTGGCAGATGGCTGAGGGCTTCACTGCCACCTCTGAGGCCCCACCAACGACTGGAGTGAGAAGACATCGTGGCCTGGCAGGCAGCTGAGGGCTTTGCCGCCACCTATGAGGCCCCACCAACGGCTGGAGGGAGAAGATGTCATGGCCTGGTGGGCAGCTGAGGGCTTCACCGCCATCTATGGGCCCACACCAATGGCTCAAGGGAGAAGACGCCGTGGCCTGGCGGGCAGCTGAGGACCTCACCACCACCTCCGGGGCCCCACCAATGGCCGGAGGGGAGATAGTCTGTGTTTTGATTTTGGTTGTTTTGTGGGGTTATATTTTATGATTGTTAATGTACTGTTGTTTTTGATTGTAAGCCGCCCTGAGTTGCTATGGCGAGTGGACAGCAATATAAATCTGAACAAACAAACAAACAAACAAATGCTGAATCAACATTTTGATTCAGAGTTGTGTCTTTCTTCTTACACATTTCTGATGGTGAACTCAAAGCCATTCTCATTAATTCTGGCTGCAAACTTTTTCTTTAATGTTTGGTTGTTTTAGGTTGGTTTTTAAACTGTTTTTATTTTAACTTGTTTGAAATTGTTTTTATATAGCTCCATAATCCACCCTGAAATCCCCCCCCTCTCTCTCTCTCTCTCACACACACACACACACATACACGCACGATTGTAAATCTGGGAGTTGAAATCCCAAGAAGGATTTCTTGTAAGCGCTACTGCCGTTTACCTCTTTCCTGTAGCTCCTCACCAGTCACACTTCTAGAAACCTCCAGAATCCTTTTTCTTCCTCACTACATCATCTTCAGAAACAGAGCCACACATATCGTTCTCACGAAATGCTCACTAAAGTACATTCTCTTCCATACACCTCATTATACTTAATAATCCCTTCATTTATTTTTTATTTTTTGTCCATATAAAAAGATGCCAGCATTGGCAAGCTCACAACCCTGGCACCAGAAAGTGTGTCTTTAACTACAAAAATAACCTTGCCAAGGTGGCTGAAGCATGAAACTGGGAAGACCCCCTGTAATTGAAAGAACGTGTTTCATTTACCCAGATGATTTGCTGATGAGACTACCTGCAAGACCAGGATCGATTGATGCCAGATGCCAGGGGGTTATTTCTGATCCAGCCAGGGCAGTCTTCCTCTCTTATACTCTTGCTGCTGGACAGCTGGATGAACAGAAGCAGCTTTTGACAGTATAGGCTGCTTTAGGTGAAAACCACATTAAGTGAAGAAAAGTAACAGAGAAGATAAAAAATTTCACAGTGATTGAGCACTGTGAGTCAGTCTGGATGTGTCAGCTGTTTAATTGGCAAGTTCAGTCAATGTTCATACCACAAAAGCCCCCCCCCTCCGGATTTCTAGTTCTATATGGTGCCACAGATGATAGGTAAAGTTCTCCTTTCTAGTGCACCTGAAACAAATCAAAGAGCCACCCACTGGCTGTAAGAAACAACTCCACTTCCTCAAACTGTAAAGGCAAGTCATTATACAATTTTATATCCTAATTTGCTTCTCTCCCAAATAGTTCCCTAATCTTTATCAACTGCAAAAGGAGCTGTAAAAAATGGAAAGATATTTTGGGTCCAATCTTTGCACACCTGTCAACTATCCTGTTTTTCCCAGGAAAACCCCTTATTTTTACCCCTCTTCCCGCCCCCTCCCATTTTATTAATTTCCCCTTAATATCCCTTATTTTTTTAAAAAAAAATCCTGACCGGAGCCCTCACAGGTGAAGCTACAGTATGTTTTTCCTGCCACCAGAGGCCGCTGTATGTGGCTTTTCGCTGAGAGAGAAGGTGATGGGGGCCCTTCCTGTAGTTTCTCTTTCACTTCCCTGCCACCACATGGTCATGGGGAGGCTTCGTTTTTGCCGCTGAGCTGGTCAGGACGGGGAGTCTACTCTAGGTGAGCAATATTTCATATATGCAGGGGCAAATCAGCTCTTGGTCTATCACTCTCATGGTTTATTGAGCTGTTTCTGTCCTGCCTCCTGGCTGGAGGATTTCATTTCTGTTCTAGAGTTATCTTGGGAGGTGGGGGGGGAGGTTGCTTGATCACTATATGAGAGAGAGAGAGAGAGCAAATTAATTAAAAATGAGTAAGGTAAAGGTAAAGGTTTCCCTTGCTTGAAAGCCAGTCGTATCCAACTCTAGGGTTCAGTGCTCATCTCTGTTTCAAAGCCAAAGAGCCAGCGTTGTCTGCGTCTGCAGACGTTTCCATGGCCATTTGGCAGGCATGACTAGACACTAGAGCACATGGAACGCTGTTACCTTCCCACCAAAGTGGTCCCTATTTATCTACTTGCAATTTCTTGCTTTCAAACTGCTAGGATGGCAGGAGCTGGGACAAAGACGGGAGCTCATTCTGTCCTGCAGTACTCGGGAATCGAATTGCTGACCTTCTGCCTCCCAGTCAGCATCTTAGTCACTTAAGCCACTGAGTAAACAAGAAAGAAAACAAAACAAAAGTCCCCCAAGAAGATGGGGAAAGGGTTCTTTGGCCCACACAGCTTTGTGCCCATTGCATCTACAATACCATCTAGCCATCTTATTTTTGGCCACCCCCTTCTTTTGTCCTCCACCTTTCCCAGCATCAAGGCCTTCTCAAGTGAATCCTCTCTTCTCATTTGATGTCCAAAGTACTTTAGCATCATCTTTACTATTTGACCTTTAATGAGCAGTCAGGGTTGATTTCTTCTAGGATCGGCCTATTTCTACCACATTTCAAAGGCATCTATTTTTCTGCACTCAGCTTTCCTAATGGTCCAGCTCCCACACCCATTACATTACCACCGGGAATACCATTGCTTTGGCTATGCAATTTTTTGTTTGCAAGGTGATGCCTCTACTTTTAACTATGTTCCCCAGGTTTCTCATAGCTTGTTTCCCAAGCATCAGTTGCCTTTTTATTTCACGGCTGCAATCACCATCTGCAGAGATCTTTGATCCTAAGAAAGTAAAATCTGCCAGTCGTATCCAACTCTAGGGTGCAGTGCTCATCTCCATTTACAGCCAAAGAGCCAGTGCTGTCTGTGTTTGCAGACATTTTCATGGCCATGTGGCAGGCATGACTAGAGCCCAGCAACTCACATGGCTATATTTGGCCATGCCCACAGATTTGGCCACACCCACACCTTATTTTCAAATCCAAAACTTGACAGGTATGAATCTTTGTTATACATGCTATTCATTACTGGAAGATTGTAACATGTGGTGTGTTGAATGGGGATGCCACAGATCTGAAAGCAAGGGTACAATGTTTTTGGAAAAAGAACTGACATCAAGAGCAGCTACCAGCCACCCAGTGCATGGTAAAGAGGTGGCAGCCTAGGTAAACGAATGTGTGAGTCAGATCTAAAACATCATGAAAGTGAAGGCCAGGTAGAAGAGTAACCAATGCATACTAAGTGTTTTTCACTTCATTTTGTAAATCTAGACTGAGGGCTCTGGTCACAGTGTGGAGAAGTTATATTTTTGGGCTAACAGTCTTAGCCTGACTAAGTGATTCTAGGACTAAAGAAGTTACTTTTCTCAAGCTTCAGATGTGAGCATGAAGTGCTCTCACAGAGTTTGAGAAAGTAACTTCTTTAGCATGGAAGTCCTAGAATCCCTTAGTCAGGTTAAGGCTGATAGCCCCAAAAGATGACTTCTCCACACTGTGGCCAGAGAGTCTAGATTTACAAAATGGAGCATGCAGTGGCTGAAGAGGGAGATCTGGATGAGACATACTCCATTCGGGCCCCTGCTTCCAAATGTCTGAGAGATGGTAACTCACACAAAGCCACCCATTGAACTTCATGACTGAGTAGAAATTAAATACAGGATGGAATAATAAACCCATGTATCTTATTTTATTGTGTAGAATGGAATTTTAATAAGGCTCCCATAGCAACCAAAATAAATATTGTGGGATTGTTTCTTCTGGTAAACTCTAACTCTAAGCTTGATAGTTGTTCTGGATTTGCGAGCAAGATTTGTTTGGCTCCCAAGTGCAAAGAAACGAGAAAAGATGATATATTGACTTGCACTGCTGCTTTGAAGTCCCACTCTTCACATTAAAATTTTCAGGGAGGCTGACTGGCCAGCCCATCCACTTGCCCACATAGCTGTTTTTTTTTTTTAATTATTGAATAAATGCACAGACAGAAATTATATAAAAACAAAGAGTACATTGACATACACTCATATGTAAAAAAAGTGATAATTGCTATCAGTATTGAAAATATACATAATCAATAGGTGATATACTCTTCTTTGGTTATTTGTTCTCAACGTAATAATGATGATAATAAGGAAAAAAATGTTCAATCAAACAATTGTATTTCATTACTTTCCCTTATAAATTACATGTCTTTAAACCAATAATACTCTTCAAAATTTTCCAATTTACCTACTTCTTAATCGATTAATAAGTGAACTAAAAAAAAGAAAAAAAGAAAGAAAATCCCCATATGTGACTGTACAATGCCCTGGAGGATGCAGTGGACTCATCTTTTCATTATTTCCAAAATTTGTAGAATTCCGGTACTGGACTGCTCCCGTCTCCTCTGTTGCCTGCAAATTCAATAAATGGTTGCCAAATTTGCCAAAATCTATTCTCTTTTATTATACCCTTTTTCTTGTTCCATGTTAGTTTGTCATTTAATGCAAGATCCCACATTTCCTTATACCAATCCTCCAACTTTAAAGTCTGATCTTTTTTCCAATTTCTCGCAATATATTGTCTTGCTGTTGTCATGCACAGAGAAAGCAACTCATTTTTATCCTTATCTAAATTCATATTTCCTGTGTCTGTCAGCATTGCTAAACCTGGCCCCAGTTTAAAATTCACCCCAAGAAATCTAGATATTTCTTTCTCTATTTCCCCCCAGAATTCTTTAACTACGTTACAACTCCACCACATATGTGCATAAATACCCAACTTATCTCTGCATCTCCAACACATTTGGCTTCTATTTTTATCCATCTGATGTAACCGCCCCAGGGTCAGGTACCACCTCCAAAGCATTTTAAAATTATGTTCTTTTACCCTAACCGACATGGTTCTCATGATTCTTTTTCTCCATTTATTTTTCCACTCTGTCTCTGTGATACTGACTTTAAGATCTTGCTCCCAAATTTTTCTCAATGTTTCTTGTGGTGTACCCTCTCTATTTAGTATTATATAAATTTTACTCACCAATCCTTTAATATCCACTTCCCCTTTTCTAACTTTCCATAATAATTCCTCAAATTCTGTTTTATCTCTATTTGAGCTGAATCGAGCCAAATATTTGGCATTCCCCGCTCTCCCCAACGCTCACACCACCAGCGTGGGGATGGAAGTTGCTTCAGCTGTGGACACCGTCGCTTCTCTCCCAGCCCCACCTGTCTGGGAGGTAGAAAAGACGCCCGCAGCCATGGAGGACTGTCCTGCTCTCCCCAGCGCTCACACCACCAGTGTGGGGATGGAAGTTGCTTCAGCTGTGGGCGCCGTCGCTTCTCTCCCAGCCCCACCTGTCTGGGAGGTAGAAAAGACACCTGCAGCCATGGAGGACTGTCCTGCTCTCCCCAGCGCTCACACCACCAGTGTGGGGATGGAAGTTGCTTCAGCTGTGGGCGCCGTCGCTTCTCTCCCAGCCCCACCTGTCTGGGAGGTAGAAAAGACACCCGCAGCCATGGAGGACTGTCCCGCTCTCCCCAGTGCTCACACCACCAGCGTAGGGATGGAAGTTGCTTCAGCTGTGGGCATCATCGCTTCTCTCCCAGCCCTACCTGTCTGGGAGGTAGAAAAGAAGCCCGCAGCCATGGAGGACTGCCCCGCTCTCCCCAGCGCTCACACCACCAGCGTGGGGATGGAAGTTGCTTCAGCTGTGGGCGCCGTCGCTTCTCTCCCAGCCCCACCTGTCTGGGAGGTAGAAAAGACACCTGCAGCCACGGAGGACTGCCCTGCTCTCCCCAGCGCTCACACCACCAGTGTGGGGATGGAAGTTGCTTCAGCTGTGGGTGCAGTCGCTTCTCTCCCAGCCCCACCTGTCTGGGAGGTAGAAAACACACCCGTAGCTGGGGCAGTACGAACCGTGGCCCCAAAAACAGTGCCGACGTTGACACATGTCTCGCCTTTGCTGGGTCACGGGTTCCATTGTGGCTTCGTTAGGGACATTGACCCCAGCTCCGTTGTGGACGCTGAGCTTGGGGTCTGTAATGGAGAATTGAGCCCTGGCTCTATTGTGGACGTTGAGCCTTGGACACCATCATGGATGGCAAGCCCTGTTGTGTATGTGTGTTTGATTTTTTTCCCCTCCTGGTGCTGTGTATGATGGATTTGATGCTTTAAAATTTATACATTTGTAATTTGTATATTTTGTATCTTATTTTTATGTTACCTTGTTATATTCTGTATTTATTGCTTTACTCCATTGTATTTCTGTATAATTATATTGTATCTTTATTTGAAATGCTGTTAGCCGCCCTGAGTCGGCCTGTGCCGAGTAGGGCGGGATATAAATTAAAAATTTATTATTATTATTATTGTTATTACTGAAATAATTTGAAACCAATTTAATTTTAACTGTGTATATAACTCCCTTTTTTCCTTATATCACTGCAGACATCAATCCAGTCTTTCAACAAGGAAATCTCATTTTTAGTCAAAATTTCTTTTAATTTACTATCTAGTTTTATTGGAAATTGTTTGATGTTCTCTATTTCTATGATCGGGGAGAGGTCTGGGACTAGGTCTTTTTTCACCTTTTTCCAAATATTCAACAGGACCTTCATCATTCTATTTTTAACATCTATTTTACTCTTTTCTTCATCTAAAAAAATTGCTTTGCCAATTTGATTAACTTCCTTCATCTCTAATTCCTCCCAAATTACCCTTTCCTTCCTCAGAATCTTTACAATATTTTTAACCTGCAAAGCTCTATAATAATATTTAAGATTTGGTAAAACCCAGTCCATTTTGTTTCTGTGGTAAATACCACAAACTTTTATCTATCCTAGGCCTACTCCCACCATTACAATAGTTATTGAAAATATTTTGAAATTCCTTAATTTCTTTCTCTTTTAACTGGATTGGGAGAGCGTTGAACAAAAAATTTAATCTTGGTAATAACATCATTTTACAAAGTGCAACTCTACCGAACCAGGAAAGCTTCAATTTACTGTACTGTACTATTTTTGCCTTAATTTCCTTTTTTTGCTCTTCATAATTTAATTTCTTAAAATCTTCCCATTTATAAGAAATATTAATTCCCAAATATTTCAGGCTATTTCTTAACTTTATTTTAAATTTATCTTTAATTTTCCGCTGATCCTCTAAATCTATATTATTTAAAATCATCTCAGACTTGTCCCAGTTTATCCTCAATCCCGTCATATCCTCAAAATCTTTTAAGTGTTCCTGAATCCTATCTAAGGCCTTCAAAGGTTGCTTGACAATTAATAAAGTGTCATCTGCATACAGGCTTATCTTGTTATTTGCAATCCCTTCAATGTTCTTATCTTGTCTTACAACGTTTGCTAATATCTCCATTGCCATGATAAATAATATAGGAGATAGTGGACAGCCCTGTCATGTTCCAGCCCCTAATTTGACCTTGTCTGAAATAGCATCATTTACTTTAATGTTGGCTGTACCTCGATGGTATAATTGGGCAATCACCCCCTTGAACCTATCTCCAAAACCATAAGCTTTAATTATCTCATTAATTGTTACCCATTGAAGAGAATCAAATGCCTTGAATATATCCAATGATAGCATTCCAACTTTTTCTTTATCACGTATTGCTAAATCTATTAAATCCAGAACCCTCCTTGTTAAATCTGCCATGTGCCTTCCTTTCAAAAAGCCTACTTGATCCTTGTTTATATACTTATTCATGACATTGTTCAACCTGTTTGCCAATATTGTCGTAAAATTTTTTGCGTCCTGATTTATTAAAGAGATTGGTCTATATGACTCAACTTCTTCAACATCTTTGCCCGGTTTCAGTATTAATACAATTATTGATCGGCAGCATGAAGTCGGTATTGCTCCCCCTTCCATTATGTAATTATGTAATAATTTTAATATTCTTGGGACCACAATTTCTTTAAACTCTTTATAAAATTCTGCTAGCAGTCCATCTTCTCCTGGGGCTTTACCCATCTTCAATTTAGCAATCACATCTTTTATTTCTTTCTCAGTTATAACCTCTTCCATTCTCATCTTATGCTTTTGTGATACTTTTTCGCCCATTAATTTTAGCCGATCTCTTAACTTTCCTTCATCTCTCTTTCCATATATAATTCCTGATAGAAGTCTCTAATTATCCTAATTTTGTCTTTTAATTTATTATATCTTATTCCATCCTTTTTCAAAACACCAATTTCCCTTTTATTAATTTTTTTTGCTGCTCTTGCCAGCATTTTTGAGGTTTTATTACTAAATTCGAAATATTCTCTTTTTAGATAAACTAAATCCCTTTGTACCTTCTCTATGTCTTTTCCTACCACTTCCATCCTTAACTTCTGCAATCTGTCAACATTTTTCATGTCTTTTGTCCTTATATGCTCTTCCTGTAATCGCTTAATCTCCTTCTCAATTTTATCTTGATTATCCTTATATTGTCTGTTTTTAATACTTGCCAATTTTATACTTTCACCTCTAAATACCGACTTCATGGTATCCCAAACCGTATAATATCCTATTTCTCCCGTATCATTCCAAGACCAGGACTCTTCCCAACTTTGAATTAGTTGTGAATTAGCTTAGGATCATATCTCCAATTGTATCTTCTTCTTTATTCACCCTCTAAATTTAATGTCATTACCACTTTTGCATGATCGGACTCTTTAAAAATCCCTACTCCTATTTCATCCAAATTTTTAACCATATTTTCTGTAACAAATATATAACCTATCCTTGAATAACTTTTATAAACCTGAGAAAAATATGTATATAGCTTGTCCGATCCTTTCAACGCTCTCCATGTATCTTTCAGAGCTAACAATTTCATCCAGTTATCTAAGATTTTTAATTTACCCCCTCTGTCCTGGGTTATGTTTGTACTATCTGCCGTTGACCTTATCAAATTAAAATCCCCTGCCACAATCATATTTGTAGATCCTTCTTTCCTCAAAATTTGATAGATCTTATCTAAAAATTTCTCTTGACCCTCATTGGGAGCATAAATGTTGACCAAAGTTATCTCTTCTTCATCTATCCTACCTTTTATAATTAAATATCTACCATCCGGGTCTACTATAGTGTTAATCATATCAAAATCTAATCTCTGTGATATCAGTGTGGCTACACCTTTTGCCTTTGAAGTGCCATAAGTTTTCTCATATATTTGTGTCCAACCTAGAAATATCTTATTCATCTCATTTGACTTTTGATGAGTCTCCTGAAGAAAGACTACATCTGGCTTATTTTTCTTAAGAGCTGATTCTATTCTTCTACGTTTGACTTGACAGCCAGTACATAAGAACATAAGAACATAAGAACAGCCTTGCTGGAACAGGCCACAGCCCATCCAGTCCAGCATTCTGTCTCACACAGTGGCTCACCATTTCCTTCAGGGTATTCCCAAGCAGATGCCTGCTTAGGATTCCCTGGAAATGATATTGAGAGATATCCTGCCTATCTCTCCAACCCGGAGGTTGTCCTTAAGTATCCATAATTATAGCCATTGATACTCTTGTCCTCCATGAACTTGTCTAATCCTTTCTTAAAGCTGTCAAGACTGACAGCTGTCACCACTTCTTCTGGCAGCGAGTTCCATAGACCAGTAATCCTCTGGGTGAAAAAGTACTTTCTCTTATTTGTTTGAGAACTAGTACCCAAAAGTTTCATGGAGTGTCCCCTAGTTCTAGTGTTATGCGATAGGGAAAACAGTTTTTCCTTATCTACTTTGTCCACACCGTGCATGATTTTATAAACTTCAATCAGGTCACCTCTTAGACGTCGTTGTTCAAGAGTGAAGAGGCCCAACCGTTGCAGCCTCAGATGGTAAGGAAGGTGTTCCAGTCCCCTAATCATTCTGGTTGCCCTCCTCTGCACTTTTTCCAGCTCCATAATATCCTTCTGGAGGTATGGCAACCAGAACTGTACACAGTATTCCAGGTGGGGCCTCACCATAGATTTATAAAGAGGCAAAATGACACTTGCTGACTTATTTTCTATACCCTTCCTAATGATCCCTAGCATTGAGTTTGCTTTTTTCACTGCTGAGGCACACTGGGTTGACACCTTCATTGAGTTGTCCACCAGGACACCAAGGTCCCTTTCCTGGTTTGTCGCAGAGAGTTCAGACCCCATCAGTTTATAAATGTAATTGGGGTTCTTTGCTCCAACATGCATCACTCTGCACTTACTAATGTTGAAACTCATTTGCCACTGTTTTGCCCACTCCCCCAGTGTCGAGAGATCCCTCTGGAGCTCCTCACAATCTCTCACAGTTTTCACTACCCTGTATAATTTGGCTACCTTGCTTTTTACTCCTACCTCTAGATCATTTATGAAGAGGTTGAAAAGCAGGGGTCCCAGTACTGAACCTTGGGGGACCCCACTCTTTACTTCCCTCCACTTGGAGAAGTGTCCATTTAGTGCTACCCTCTGTTTCCTGTCCCTTAGCCAGTTGCTGATCCAGGACAAGACCTGTCCCTTTATTCCATGACTGGTAAGTTTATTCAAGAGCCTTTGGTGTGGGACCTTGTCAAAAGCCTTCTGAAAGTCCAGATAAACAATGTCAACTGGATCCCCCTTATCCACATGCTTGTTGACACTCTCAAAAAATTCCAACAGATTAGTGAGGCATGATTTGCCCTTGCAAAAGCCATGTTGGCTCTCCTTTAGCAGCGCCTTCTCTTCTATGTGCCTATTAATTCTATCTTTTAGGATGGTTTCCATCACTTTACCTGGGACACATGTCAAACTGACAGGTCGGTAATTCCCTGGATCACCCCTGGATCCTTTTTTGAAAATTGGTGTTACATTCGCTACCTTCCAGTCATCAGGCACAAAGCCTGATTTGAGGGAAAGATTATATATTTTGGCTAGGAGATCAGCAATTTCATCTTTAAGTTCTCTGAGAACTCGTGGATGGATGCCATCTGGTCCTGGTGATTTGTTAGTGTTTAGTTTAACAAGACATGCAAGGACCTCCTCCCTGGTTATTTCTATCTGGCTTAATTCTTCGGTTTCCCTCCCTACGAAGATAGGCTCTGTTTTGGGCATGTGGCCTCTGTCTTCTTCAGTGAATACTGAAGCAAAGAATTCATTGAGTCTCTCTGCAATCTCTGTTTCCTCTTTAATAACCCCTTGCCTTCCATTGTCATCTAATGGTCCAATGGCCTTCCTAGTTGGGTTCTTACTTCTAATGTACTTAAAGAAGTCTTTGTTATTTCTCTGAGTATTTTTAGCTATACGCTCCTCAAAGTCTTGCTTTGCTTTCCTGATTGTTGCCTTGCATTTGTTCTGCCAGAATTTATGTTTTTGCCTGCTGTCCTCATTCGGACAAGCCTTCCATCTTCTAAATGAGCTTCTCTTGCTCTTGATCACTTCCTGAACAGCTCCTGTAAGCCACATTGGAGTCCTCTTGGACCTGGCAGTGCCCTTTTTCCTTTTGGGTATGCATTCCAATTGAGCCTCTGTTATTGTTTTTGTAAACAGCCTCCATGCCTCTTGGAGTGTTTGGACTCTCTCAATTTTCCCTTTCAGCTTCTTTTTTACTAGTTTCCTCAACTTTGGGAAATTTCCTTTTTGAAAATTTAAGGTCTCTGTGTTAGATTTTATCAGTGACTTGCGGTCTATGATCAAGTTAAACATAATTGAGTTGTGGTCACTGTTCCCTATTGGATCAGTCACATTAACATCTTGCACCAGATCCTGAGTATTACTCAGGATCAAGTCAAGGATTCTTGTACCTCTAGTTGGGTCTTCAACCATCTGTCCCAGGGAACAATCATTTAGCATATCTAGGAACTTTATCTCTTTATCATGTGCTGAACAACAGTTCACCCAGTCTATGTGAGGGTAATTGAAGTCCCCCATTATAACCAGGCTTCCCTTCTTGGATGCCTCCTTTACAACATTCTCCAACTGCCAGTCTCCCTGAAGAGTTTGGGTCGGAGGCCAATAGTATATGCCTACTGTTAGACCATCCTTGTGGCCTGGTACTCTTACCCACAGAGCTTTTAATGGTGACTCCAAATCACCTAGATATTCCAATTCATATGATTTTATCACTTCTTTGACATACAAGGCCACACCACCTCCCATTTGCCCCTTCCTATCCTTCCTGTACAGTTTATAGCCTGGGATAACTGTATCCCATTGGTTATCATCCGTCCACCAGGTTTCAGTGATACCAATAATATCAATATTCTTATCTATTGCTAAGTATTCCAGCTCCCCTATTTTGTTCCGGAGGCTTCTGGCATTTGTATACAAGCATTTATATATGCTTTTCTGACACAGTCTTTTGTGTCCAGTTGCATTGTTAGACTGCCTCTTGCATCCTTCTGCTAGAATGCTAGTGACTAGCTCCTCGCTCTGCTCAGTAAATTTTGCATCCTCCTCACTACTCAAGTACACACTTTTCCGAACCGGATGCTGCCAGCTCCTGTCGGCTTTCCCCCAGTTATCAGTTTAAAAGCTGCTCTGCAGCGTTTTTGATGTTGAGTGCCAGCAATCTGGTCCCATCATGGTTCAAATGCAACCCATCCCTCCTGAACAGATTTTGGCTTGTCCCAAAATGTTCTCCAGTTCCTGACAAATCTGAAACCCTCCTCTCGACACCACCGCCTCATCCACGCATTTAGGCTTCTGAGCTCTGCCTGCCTGGTACCATGACAACTGGCTCGTTCCCAGTTCTCTCTAACAATCTATCTAGATTTCTTGTGATGTCTGCAACTTTTGCACCTGGCAGGCAAGTCACCACACGGTTATCATGTGCATCACAAATCCATTTCTCTGTATTTCTAATTATTGAATCGCCTAGTACAAGGAGCCTCTCTCCTGCAATCTGTTCATCTACATGCACCTCATCAACCATATTAAGGGAGAGAAACTCAGTTTGTTCCTGTTGTTTATCTTCCTGGATCTCATCAAGTGTGATGAAGGAGAGATCATCAGGTGGAACCAGTTGTTCCTCTGTGTGTTCCTCATCAGGTGTGATGAGGGAAAGAGCCTCAAAATTATTCTGTAATTTCAGACTCTCAGAGTACCTTTCACATTCCATGTAACTACCTTTATATTCTTCATAAATCAACCAAATCTTCTTAATTGTGTCCACCACATCCTCCTATGGGTGTGCATTCCTTTAAACCAAAATTTACCCAATACCCTACATTGAAAAAAGAAAAATACATGATCAGATAACAATACAAGAAACACATAGAGAAAAAAAGAAAAGAAATTTTTTTTCTCTCTCAACCCTTCCCACTCTTCTTTCAAAATAGTAATCCTTGCTAACCAAGAAGGGGAGGGGGGATGTGTTGGCGGTGTGAACTTTTCGTAGATGTTAATAGTATCCCTTTACTGCTGTTAACCCATTTGACTACCTCCTACTGCACCTTGCATTTCTTGCACATCCTCATCCTGAACTCTTCTAATATAACCCCCTGAAATAATCAGCTCCTCTTTAAGAAATCCCATTCTTTTGTTCCCTTTTCTACCAATTTTGCTTGATCCATAACATACAAAGCATCCATATCCTGGGCTATTACATACCATTTCCCTAAATGAGAAAAAGTCAATTGTTTGGGAAATTTCCAATTATACTTTATAGATTTGTCAATCAATCTTTTGGTCACTGGCTTCATGATTTGCTTCCAAATTCTTTCCTCTACCGAGATGTCGTTGTATATCTCGATATCAACTCCTTCCATCTTTAACGCTTGCATCCCAGTTTTTTTAACAAAAGCCATAACATTCAATTTGTCCGACACATTTGCAAACTTTAACAAAACATTCCTGGCCCCAGTTCTGCCTTTTTTTTGCACCTAAGCGAAAAAACCCCTAATCAATTCCCATTCCCAGCCCATTCAACCAAGTTAGAATTCTAAGCCTTAACTGATCTGGAGTCTTCTTTGGGATCTTTCTTATTACTATATTGGCGCGACTTAATTGCTCTTCCACCACTTCCAATCTCTTCTCTTGTGACCCCACCTTAAGATCTCTCTCCTTATCTCTCTTCTTAATCTCTGAGACTTCCTTTACTATTTTACCTTGTTCTTTCTTAACCTCCTCCTGTTCTTTTTTGAGGGAATCCTGAATTTTTTCAAGTTTATCATGGTCTGCTTTCACAGTTTTAATGAGATTAGCCATCATTTCTTGAAGGTTTAGTTGCCCTTTCATAACCTCAGTTTTTTCTTTCATCCAAGTCTCTTCCAAATCATGAACATCTTTTTGTATTCTAATTTGAATATTTTGTAAGTCTTTCTGTATATTCATTTCCATGTGATCTAATCTTTCTTTTATTTTTTCATATTCACTCTTAGGTGGTCCCATATCCTTATCATCTTTTGATCTCTGTGGTTTCTGCTGTTGCTGTTGTTCTAGGATCTTTCTCACCTTCTCCTGCTCTTTCGTTTCCTTTAACTCCTGTTGTAAACCCTTTGAAGGACCCTTACTCTCTTCCTGCATCCTTATCAATCTTTTATAACTCCTGTCGGACAATGACTCACGATCTACCCTAGTCCAAAGTGGTTTTTTGTCTTTATCCCCACCCCGCCCCCGATGGCTCATTCACTTTTTCCCTTTTAAAATATTCAATTGCTCTTTTTCCCCCTCCTTCCCCTCCCCTACCTTTCCCTTTCCCCCTTCAATCAATAATATGCCCAATCTAATCAAACATTAATAATATACACCAATTTGCAATAATTAAATAGTTGAAAATAAAAATAAAATTAAAAATGAAAAGGAAAGGGGGGAAATATATAATACAAATAAGGCTTCACAACTATCAAAATTTCAGTATTTAAGAATCCAAATCGTTGCCTATAAATCCAATCACAGTGGGTAACTAATTCAGTGAAATTTTGTATCTTTGAGTCCTATCCTTGAGAGTTAATGTCTTTGTATCAGTCTTATACTACAGATTAGTGTCTTTGTAGCAATTTTTATACTACTGTCTTCAAAGAAAAAACAATGGAAGGAAGGAAGGAACTAGTATATCCAAGTCTCACATAAACATCCACTTTGTTATGTGCACTTCAACAACTGTTAATTCCGCCTCTGAGGTCCAACCTTGGGTAGCTTAAAATAGCATATCAGGAGTGGAGAGAGAAAACAAATCCCATAGACAAAACAAACTTGCCTGCAGCGTCACTCCATGGCCCACACTTTCAGTTAATCCTCTCTTGGCGCCATTTTAACTTGCACAAAAAGAACAAAGTTTTTAAATGTTTGTAGTATTATCTCTCCCTAAAATTCAATTTAGGATCCCAGACACTATCACAATAAATCCCTCTTGCAACTCTGCTGTCCCCAGAATCAGTCTCGATCTTGACTCCAATTTATTTAAGCTCCAAGCGGAAAACAATCAGAAAGGGAAAAAAGAAGGGATAAACACTTGCTCTCTGTGGGTCTTCTCGGCATACACTGGGTACGTGGCTGGAGAGAACCCTCTGAGACCGGCCTCCGCTAGCCCCAAAGCCTCTCCCGGTCCCGATTCCCAGCCTCCTCCTCTTGCCCACGAACTCACAAGCCTCGGCAGCACACTTTCAGAATCTTTTCCCCGAATACGTCTCCGGTCTTAGCCTTATTTTCAACCTCGGAGGTTCCATCCACTCCCGCCTTGCCTCTTCTCCACAGTGACTTTCGGCTACTTAATTCCACTCACAACGGGCTCGGCTCTCTTTCCACCTCTCTTGGGATAGACGCAAGACTCCTGCAGTTCAATAAGTAGCCCGTCCGAAGCTCATCAAACAGCAAAAATAAACTCACGGTAGCTCACAGTCCGGCAGGCACTACTGCTATTTTCCACCTTTATATTATCTGCCCTTTGATAAGTTCAGCTCTCTTACCCCATCTGCCTCGGTCCACTCACGGGGGAGATCCTCTCTCGAATTCTCCGCAAGAAACCAGGGGTCTCTCGAGCACTTTTGGTTCGTTCAGCTACCAAGTCCGGGCTTGAACGGGCCGATGTAACTAGCCCGTCCGGCAGCCTCCGTGCTCTGTGCTTCGCTTTCTCTTGTCTCCCAAAGCTCTGCAGCAGTATATCTTTTTACTATTTTCTTTTTTTAAAACAAATTTGGTAGTTTAGTCCACATTTACCCACCAAAGTGGCCCCCCTTTTCAGCAGCATGGGAAAAAAGCTGCTCTCACATCACCATATTGGTCACTCCCCCCCCACACACATAGCTGTTTGTCTGGTATGGGAGCCAAGCCAAGAGCAGGTTATTTCTTCTCCCTTGTCTAGGCCAGACGTGAAGCTGCCAAAATGACGGTACCTTTTGGGGAGTTCATTCTGCAGTTCCTTTCACCTGATCTAGTGTGAGAAAGATTAGCCTCATCCTAATAGTCCACTAGGATTCCTGTTGGTGACTAGGGGACTGGCCATTCCCATACATAATCCAGGGAATAAATTTTAAAGAGGAAACAGACTCTAATACAGCAACCTGCTCTTTTTATGATTTAGATAGCATCATGTTGCCAAGAATGCAAGCGTGGCGCCAAAATGGCCGCCACGCTCTTTGCGGGCCCCCCCCGGACGAAGGCATCTGGGTAGTTAGGGGCGTGGCCAGCACCCTAATAAAAGGGCTGGCCACGAGGCAGCCGAGCTGCCATTTTTGCGAAGCGACGGAGCGGAGAAGTTTTTCCCTCTTACCTCCGTCGCTTGTGTTCTTCCCTGGAAGCCTCTTCGGTGCAGCTTTTCTCTTTTCGGCTTCCCAGCGAGACCAGCTATGCTCTCCGAGGAGAAGGCAGCTGCGAACGTGGCTCGTTCTGTGCGGAGGCGCCAACCGGGTCGGAAGACCGCGACTGTGCCTCCCCAGCAGCCGCCTTTGCAAGAGCCCACCGGGACCGGTGGGATGGGATCAGTGGCCCCTTGGCCTGAGGCGGGGCGTCCGCAGGCAGGCCCGGCAAGGGCCACGGCCCTTGGCCCGCAAGCGATGGCCACTGCCCCTGGCATGGTCCACGCTGCGGGGCCTTCCTCCTTGGGTTCGCAGCTTCCTGCGGGGGGATTCAGCCACGGGGGGTGGTGGGGTTCCCTCCCTTGGCAGGGCATGCCCACGGCCTCTCAAGGGCCGGGCCTGGGCTCTTGGCCATATGCGGCCTCTGGGGTCCAGGGACCTGGACCGGCGCCCGTGACTTGCAGGCCGTCTGGCCCTTTGCCCCCTTTCGTACGGGGGGCTATGTTAACGTCGAGGTTCTGCTGGCCCGCGTAGCGGCCCTCGAGGCATCCTTTGCCTGCCGGGCAGCGGCAGGCGACGGGTCGGGTTGAGCTGCCTGAGGCGCGCGGGCCGGCGGCGGCCACTGCCTCGCAGCTCCCCACTCAACAGGCGCAGCAGACTTGTGATGATCTGGCCCCGTCGACGAGCTCAGTTTCGGTCGTGAGCTCCGACACCCCCAGCGGGCCGGAACCCCCGGTGGGGGCGGCTCGTGGGGGTGCATCAGATGAGTATGCGGTTCAAGCTAGTGCACCCACACACCTGACTTCCATGGGGGGGCATTTCAGTGGCCATGGCCTCGCACGGGCGGCGCGGCGGTGCAGCCGCCTCTGGCACACCTGGCGACTTTATCCCTGACACGGGGCCCGGTTTGGGGTGGTGCCTCCTATGCAGTAGGGAATGTGCTAGGGGTGTCCGGGCTGGTACAGGCCCCCTTTACTTTGCCTGCAGTTCCCTCCATGCCGGTGTCGGCGTTGCCGACAGCGGGGTATTCCTTGCCCCTAGGGGACCATCTGGCCCAGTCTACCAAGGAAGAGGTCTGGCGGGGCGAGTATGTGGACATCTTCTCCCTTCTTAACAGAGAGCCCACCAAGGAAGAGAGGGAGGGGCAGGATTGGAAGGATAAGGAACAGGCACGTCGTCGTAAGCCGCCGCGTACGTGGGCTAACTGGTTGCCAGCGTACCTCGTATATAGGGCGGTTTACCTCAGGGCCAGGCCGGATCTGGCCATCCCGATGGTCCAGTATTTGGACAACATCTATCGGGCAATGGTTGACTTCCCTGGCCCGTCGTGGCTGGCTTACGACGAGGAATTCTGTATGCGGATTCCCCTCCACCCAGAGATGAGGTGGGATGAGCCCTGCCAGGAGCTGTGGCTTCTGTACATGACCCCCATGCGCCCTGCGCCCGGGGAGAGATACCATTGTGGACATGCGGTCCAACGAGCGGCCCCAGTACAGGCACCCGCCAGGTGTCGGGGCAGGGGGTTCCAGCCCGCCAGCTGTGCTGGACCTTCTCGTCCAATGGTTCTTGTAACAGGAGAAATTGCAAGTACAGGCATGAGTGTCCCTCTTGTTCTGGCCCCCATGCGGCCTCCGCCTGTCCCAGGCCGGGAGGAATGCAGGGCAGGGGTAGGGGGGGACAAGGGGTTGGCAGGACTGCAGCTGAGGGAGCAGGTCCATCGAAAGGCCCCCTCCCCAATTAATGTGGACATGCTGGAGCGTTGGCTCGCATTGTACCCGAGGAGGGCAGATGCAGTTTACCTACTTCATGGTTTTCAACTGGGGTTTTCGTATTCTTTTCACGGGGGATAGGTCCCCTCAAGACGCGCCCAACCTTTTGTCACTTAAGGGAAGGGAGGAGGTGGCTGCTGCCAGCATTACTAAGGAGGTTGATTCGGGCAGAGTCGCTGGCCCTTTCCCTGCACCCCCGTTTCCCAACCTTAGAGTCTCCCCATTGGGATTAGTGCCCAAGAAGTCGCCAGGCGGGTTCCGCCTGATCCATCACTTGTCCTATCCAGCCGGCCGATCGGTCAATGATGCTATCCCTGATGACCTTTACTCAGTCGGGTATACATCCTTTGACCAGGCATTGCGCATGGTGCGCTCATGTGGCCCGGGTGCACCTTAGCTAAGTGCGACATTAAGCCGGCCTTTCGTCTCCTGCCGGTGCACCCGGGTGACTTTGAGTTGCTGGGCTTCAAATCCCGGGGTGCATATTATTTCAATAAAGCCATGCCTTTTGGCTGTTCCATATCATGCTCGGCCTTCGAGCGTTTCAGTACTTTCCTACAGTGGGCCTTTGTCCGCAGGTCAGGGTCTCGGTCTGTAGCCCATTACCTGGATAATTTTTGTTCGGGGGTGAACGGGGCAGGGACACGTGCACACGTCTCCTCAACACATTTCAGACGCTAATGGAGGAACTCGGTGTCCCTTTAGCGGCCGAAAAGACCGAAGGCCCATCAACTAAGATAGTATTCCTGGGGGTGGAGATTGAAACGGTAGAGCAGGCGTCTAGGTTGCCGGGGGACAAGGTGTCTAGGATAGTGGCCCTCATATCGGACTTGCTGGCTAAGCGCAAGGCATCCCTTCGGGAACTGCAGGTGCTACATGGTCACCTTAATTTCGCTTGCAGGGTGATCGCACATGGCGCTTGTGCAACGCCATGACAGGCTTGTCCAGGCCCCACCATAGGGTGAGACTGACACGGGGCATCAGGGCAGACATGCACATATGGCTCCAGTCCCTGCGGGAGTTCAATGGGGTCTCTTTTGGAGGTCTGACCTCCTGGCTTCACCCCGTTTTCAGATACAGTCTGATGCCTCCGGATCCCTGGGTTATGGGATGTACTTCAATGGGAAGTGGGCCTATGGTGGGTGGCCACCAGCCTGGTCAGGCACGGGTCGCCTGAGAGATCTCACATATCTGGAATTTTTTCCCATTCTGGGGGCTTTGATGCTATGGGGTGAGGAGTGGGCCAACTCGGTGGTGCATTTCTGGTGTGACAATGCGGCCGTTGTCCACATTGTCAACTCACAGACTTCTAAATCGCCCAGGGTCATGGACCTGGTGCGCCAGTTTGTATTGCGCAGCCTGCGCCTCAATGTACTGTTCCAGGCCAGGCATGTCCCAGGGGTCACTAACGATATTGCTGACGCTTTGTCCTGCCTGCAGATCTCCCGGTTCCGCGCCTTGGCCCCTGATGCGGAGGAATTTCCCTCGCCACTCTCGGAGGAGATATGGACCCTTGGCAAGGAGAGGTGAACCGGGCGGTCGGCATGCCGCTGGCGCCACGCACGCGTAAGGCGTATCACCATGCATTCGTTTCCTTTCAGCCATTTTGTACCCAATTTCGACTGCCAGATACCTGGCCGATCCCGGTGGCCCACATCCTCCGTTTCATGGTTTACCTGCACGCACAGGGCCTGGCACCCCGCACCATAGCATCCAGGCTGTCAGCGTTGGCTTTTATGGCCAAGGTGGGAGGTCATGCGGATAGTACCGCTGATTTCCGTGTGAGACACGTTTTGTAGGGGTGGGTGCGGGAACGTGGGCGTAGCCCGGACGACCGTCACCCAATTTCCCCTGGGGTACTTACCCAACTGGCACGGGGCTGGCATGACCTATGTTTTGTAAGGTATAAGGCAGCCCTGTTTCATGCGGCTACAACGGTGGCCCCTTTTTGGAGCGCTCCGCATCAGCGAGCTTGTGATGCTGTCCAAGGCGGATGCAAGTCGTAGGGCACTGGAACTCGAAGATGTCCCTGTTTGCCATAATTGGGCTCAGTTGAGGATACGCTCCTCTAAACCAGATCAGCACGGCGTAGGCAGTGGAGTAATACTGCTACGATGTTCCTTGGCAGACATCTGTCCGGTTGGTGCCCTACAGGAGTTTCTTGCACTGTGTGGCACGCACCATGGCCCGTTTTTCTGTCACCAGGATGGGTCTCCCCTCACTAAATTTCAGTTTTGGAAGGTGGATGGGAAAGCCCTAGCCAGTGGGGGCCTCCCTGGGGCTTGTTTCGGCGTCCATTCCTTCAGGATAGGGGCGGTTTCTACTGCAGCTGCTTTTGGGTACTCTGGGGCTGAAATGCGCCGCATGGGAAGGTGGGGATCACATTGTTTTCAGTTTTGTGTTCGCCCTCTTCAACCGTGAGTACCAGTTTAGTCACTGCAGTGTTTCTCCCCCCCCTTTTTTTCCTTGACAGACCCTGGGTGTCGTTTTACACCGGTGACAGTATGCCTGGTGGGCCGTTGCCACGTGCACAGGGCAGCGCATTACGCTGCACAGGGCAGCGCATTACGCTGCAGAGGGCAGCGCGTTACACTGCGGCGACAGAGTGGGACCCCGACTGGGACTGGGTGCATCCGCACGTCTCAGGTGGTGTGGTAAGCGCGGCATGTTATGGCGGGAACTGTTGCCATTCCTTTTCTACATCAGGGATGCTGACTCGCCTGATGTCCTGGTTATTCACCTTGGGGGCAATGGTTTCGGACAGGTCACTGGCCTATCGCGGAAGCTTGCGATTTGCAGTCACCTGGCCTACTCATGTTATGTGTGGCCTGCCACACCCCTCATTTGGTCGGACATGATACCGCAGTACGCTTACAGGGGAGCGTTCGGCCTCCAGGCTCTTGACCGAGCTTGACGCTCCAGGGCTATTGCCCGGTTCCTTTTTGACAAGGGTTGGGGACGCGTCATTCGCCTTCCCACCATCAGTCTGCAAAATTATGAGCTTTATTCAGGGGATGGGGCCCATCTGTCGCAGGGAGGTATGGACCTCTTGTTGGTAGGCTGGCGAGCAGGCCTGTTGACCGAGCTGACGGTCTGGGGGGGGGGTGAGCCTTTTGGGAAGCCTCCCCGTGTGGCGGGTAGCACTGGTAAGGTAAACATTTATGACCCACAGGTATCCGGCAGGTTCGCAATTGACTGGACAACACTAGATAGGCATAAGTTGTTTAAACGTTGTCCGGTCAACGACGAACCAGGCGAGGGGGTGATGGCTACAGCTAGACAGCATGCATCACCCCCTGATTTTACGGATACACGTCAGAGGGTGGGGTCATTAGTTAGATATTGACTACAGTCAACAATTTGTTTGTTCTCAACAAACAAATTGATACAAATAGATACATTGTAACAATTGCCGTTGGCAATTTTGGGTGGTACCTTACCAGTGTTACTTCGGCCTGCTTGCCTTAAGAATTATGATTGGTCAATTACCAATAGAAATTTATAATTCGGACTAGGGCATGAATCAATAAATGTGGCCCAATGCCGTTATCCACTTTCATTTGTGTCTGAGTCCTTTATTGGGGGGTGCGCCTGCAAAGACCCACACACCATGTCCCTGTGAATGATTTAAAATAAGGAGCTTTGCAAAGTAAAGTATACATAACTTTTCTTTAGGTTTCTCTCAATATCTGTATGTGCTACACTCCATTCTTGAGCATGAAAGAACATCAGTCCTGAAGAAATATGGCTGAGATTTCTTTCTCAATACAGATGGCCCGGAGTGCTCTGCACTGGGCTACATGATGCAAAAGCACTCAACGCTCATGTAAATTCATTGGGGAGCAATCTAATACCTCAGCCTGCTCAAGCATGTACTTGAGTTCATATAGTTGACCTAAAAGACATATTTCTTCTAAACATTTGGATTACTTTGTGGTTCCAAGCAATAGATACCTAGAGAACTCTCTGATGAATGACCTTGTTTGGGTGAGAACTAGTAAATGGATGAAAGAAAGAGTCAGGTACAGTAATGGGATTTTGCCCTATTTGGTGTCTCTTTGTGAATAGCAGCAGGCATAAGAGAGACCATCTTGACTGCTGATGTTGATGTTATCAACATTCAACCTGCCTTTTGCTATGTAAAGTTTGGCATCATTTTTTCTGGCTGGAAACTTTTTTCCTGGTGTTTCAAATTGTGGATACAGATGCTCAATATCATATTAATAAATAAGAGGTGTTTTTTTAAAAAAAGAATTTAATATTTCACTCAGCAAGAAGAGGTGACCAAGTCTCCTATTTTACAGAGAACCATCCTCTGTTTCAAGTGCTGACTATTTTAAGTCCATTTAACACTTAAAGAATTACAAAAAAGTGTGAGTCATGATGTTGACTATAAAGGTTTAGCATCTAGATAGTGTACCCATGATGGTGAGATCTATATGTTGTAGTAATTCTATTATTTTTACACACAAATTAGTGCACCCTAATTTTATGTAGATGCATGCCCTTTTGTGGCTTCCAGTGTTTCTCTTTTTTCAATTATGAATGAATATCCACTGTATTGCTTCTCAGCCTTTTGGTTAAATTCAAGTACTGTATCTGCTGTACCTCATCAGCACAGGGAAGATAACTGAATAGTAACAAATACAAGATACACCTGTTTATAAAAAACCAAGTGCAACAAAAGGGGGAGAGGGTTCATAAGTTCACTAACGTAAACTCTTGAGGGTTTGTAAGCTCACTAAAAGTATGTCACATTTTATGTGTTTCCTTGACAAAAAAAGTATATATTTATATGGCTTTTTCTGGAGTCAGCCATGGTTAAACATGTCAAAGCTAGGGTCTTAACACATCTGCTGGAGCAGCTAATGTATTGAAGGCCTGGCCTCTGCCCACCCTCATACCTGATGCTGTGTTGTTCAATACATGCTGCTATACACATCTCTCACAGTTCCCTAGATTTGCAGGAATCATGGGGAAATTAAGTGATATCTGCAGTCTAGCTGGCCAGTACAATCACTGCTGCTTCTATTGCAGTCAGTCTATTGCCATCAGCTTGCTTTCATCAAATAAGCCATTCGGCATAAAAAGTGGCCTTGCTCCTGTCCAGTTCTGGTCCGAAGCTCATTTGGCACACAAAGTCCTCCTCAGCCCCAAGCTAGTATTGATGAAGCTGCTGCCCTCCATCAAGATGGATTCAAGTGAGATTTAATCCACTTGGGGACCATCACCCTTCCCTGTGGACTCAGAGTTGTCAGATTAGTTAACCACTGCCTGAGGATTGACATTGAGTTGTTGGCAGTATGGTCTACTATACTACCATAGCAGGATAACCTGGCCAGACCAAATTACTCCAAAATAGTTATTGCTCTCTCTCTCTCTCTCTCTCTCTCTCTCACACACACACACACACACAAAGCTATTTTTACATTACTTTTTTCAACACCTTAAAACATAACATTGATAAAAGCCTAAAGTTTGGAAAGTGCTCAAAATGCTTCTAAAAATGCTGTACAGTAAAGCCCCGTGTTACGACGGAGGTCCGTTCCAACAGCCTCTGTTGTAACCCCAAAAAATTGTAAACTGAAACATCGATAGGGATGCATTGAAAAAAATAAAAAATGGTCCTGAATTGATCATTGTAAAATAAAGAAAAATACATTAAAAATTTGTAAAGTGAGATGGCATTTCCATAGGATTTGCAGTTGTAAACCACAAACCGAGACAGTTGTAACCCAGGGTTTTACCATATTTCTAAAAGTAAATGGAAAATCTTGTTACAAACACAAAATGTACTCTCTTAGTCTACCTTTGGAATGTAGTTTCATTGAGATCTTGTGTCACAAAATCCAAAAAGTCATCCAGGATAGGTGGCTATACAGTACAGTAAAACCCCGACTTACAAATGCCTCGAGTTACATAAAATTCGACTTACATAATGATTTTGTGCTAAAACCATGTTCCGATTTACACGATTTCCTATGGGTTTGCTTCGAGTTACATAAAGATTCTTTTTCCTATGGGTTTGCTTTGAGTTACATAAAAAAACATTTCCCTATGGGTTTGCTTCGATTTACATAAAAATTTCATTTTTCCTATGGGTTTGTTTCAAGTTGTGTAAAAAAATTTTTTCCCTAGGGGTTTACTTCAAGTTACATAAAAATCGATTTAAACAAAAGCCTATGGAACTGACTTTTTTCTCGTAAGTAGGGGTTTTACTGTACTGTACTGTGAAAATATCTTAGGCCACCACCACCAGCTGGTTTGGAGAAAAATCAATGAATGATGGTGGGGAGGAGGGATATGACTCATCCTTGAACCACCTGACACACCAACATTGGAGAGAGTCTTCTACTGACTCTCCTCTCAACCCTCTCCAAATTTAGATGACATTTGGAGTTAGGGTGTCCAACTAATGGCCCCTAAAAATCACTCATTGAATTTCCACTAAACCAGCTGGTAGTGACCTTAGACCAGGGGCGCCCAAACTTTTCCGGCCATGGGCCGGTCACGAGGTTCAGGGGTGCCCAAACTACAGCCCAGGGGCCAGATCTGGCCCCCAATGCCAATTCATCCAGCCCACACCACCCTCATCGCTCCCAGAAGCAGAAGTAAAATATGCCCAAATGGCACAGTGGGTGGCACAGGCTGGATGAATTGGCATTGGGGGCCAGATCCGGGCCCCAAGCCGTAGTTTGGGCACACCTGCCTTAGACTTTTGCACAGTGCTCTATGTCAGTTCTCTCTCTGGGCGCTGCTCTTGGCATTGACAGATCCTTTCCAAAGAAAATAAAAGTGGTGACAGAAGGAGAAGGCAGGATGTCCTTCGAGCAATAGGCAGTGGCAGTAAAGATTCCCTGGGTTTAAAAGCAAAAAAGGCAACAATCAGCATAGTGGCCCTCATTAACTTGCTCAGTCTCAAAACAACCCCAGTATGTTGATGGGAAAGGTTTTGTGACCTTGTGTTTTCTTGATGTTAGCAATATTTTTTTCCCTCCATCAAAGAGATCTGGCTGTGTTTTAAAAAACCTTTTATTGTTTGAAATATATGCCATTAAATCAAATTAAGTAAATATTGGTGGTGCCAGTAAAACATAATCAAAATCTACTTGTAATGGTTATGGATAGGACACTGAATACATTTGTGAAACTTTTCATCTGATTTTACTTTTCTCTGTCAACAGTAATTTTTTCTCTCCTCCAGAGCTAATAAAGAGGTTTGGAAGACACACACACACACACACCACAACATCCTTGCTGATACCAGAAGTCCTGGCTCCAATGTCACTTCTTCTCTATGGGTGCTTCCAGATGGCTGGTTTCAAGTATACCACCCCCAAAAGCTAGTCAGTCTTTTCTGCAGTTAAAAAATAAAGATGGAGGAAATGGTGCAAAAACTTGGGAGGTTATAAACCAGGAGTTCTCAACCTTTTAAAGCTGGGGGCCGTGTCATACTCCCTCAGACAGCTTCGGAAGCCGGATGGCCATTTTGCCCTACTTCCACCGCATGGCATGTCCTGGTGTGGTGGAGGTGGTTGGAGGCATCATGAAATGGTGCTGTGGGCCACATCTGGCCAATGGGCTACAGGTTGAGAATTCCTGTTATAAACAGAAGACATTGGCTAAAATGCTATTGCATAGCATTGTAGATTGCAATTACAGTAGCCCAACCAACAGATTTCATGGTGGAGCTAACTCACAAAACTCTCACTGATCCAATGGACTTACTTTGATGTAGGCAGATTAATCAAACACGGAGCCGGCAGGCGGGCCAAACACTTCTTTTTTTCAGCATGGTCAATCTGTACATGAGGTTACACTGGGAGACACAGCTCCTTTTATAATGCATTTGAATTCCCCCACACAATACCCATTGGTTGACGTCCTGTATTCCCGCCCATGATTTCCCATTGTGTTGTATTCCCGACCATGAACACCCTGATTACCTATTGTGTTGTATTCCTGACCATGAACACCTGGAGGCTGGGAGTTCCCCGCGCTAGCTATTAACTGGGTGATTGGAGCCGCATGGCCTTGGCTCCTTCAGCTGTTATCTCCTTCACTTGCTGCCTGCTGAATTCCATGTGGAACTAGCTGCTTGCATGCACAATACTTACTCTACTGCTACTTGCTAAGTGGTAAGATTTCAGCCACTACCTTCTCCAATACAGCCTCTTCCAGTTATGTTGGACTATATTACATATATTCCAAGCCAGTGTGGCTGTGCTACATGTGGATTATGGGGACTGTAGTCTGAAAAAGGGGAGAGCTGTAGAAGGCTGGTGTAGCTGAACATGCTGTCTTCTCTGGTTGGAAATCAGGAGGTTTATTTTTCCTTCTTCCCTGATCCATCAATTCTCTTCCTCTTGCCCCATCTTTGACAGCAGGCAATAGAGCAGAATGCACAACATCATCATCATCATCATCATCATCAACAACAACAAAAACAACAACAACAACCAATCAAACCACTATGATAGAACAGGAGAAAATTGGAATTGGTCATGCAAAAAGATTGGATCTTTTTGTTTCATCCAGTGATGCACCCACACAGAGGAAACCTTGTGTCCTTTTGATCACATTCTGAGTGTATGGATTCTTTACTTCTAAGATATAAATTGCATCCTAGTATCCACTGTGGATAGTTGAGCACTGACATACATGTGCTTCCATACACATACACTCTTATTTGGCTTAGTCAGCCCACCCTTGCCTTAAACCACCTTTATTTTGTATATTTCTTCCCCCAGCTAAGGATACTAAGGCAACAAAGATGAGCAGCAACTGTCATTAGAGATATTTTAGTCCAGAAAATAGTCCTGAAGGAAGTGTACAAACAGTTTCCCAACAATTTAAAAAGGAGACATTCCTCCCTTCAAAAAGGCCTCTCCTAGTTCCAAGGAATGTAACCACATTAAAGTCTTAATTATTTCCTTAAGCTTGCATATTTCTTCAAAAACACGCTTTGACAGCTGTATTGAAATCAATAAAGGGAGCAAGGTAGGTGACAAAAGAGTACTGTTAGTCAAACACAAAGTCCTTTTGCAACCATTGTGTTTCTGTTTGAGGTTTCCCTTGAGGTTTAGGCATGAAGTATGGGCGGGAATGTAACTGATTCATTGGTCATAAATAACCATTTTTCTCACCCCTCCAGGGTTTACAGTGCTATATCAGTGCTGAAAAGTTAGAGGTCACTGATATTAAAGACAATACCTGTAAATATTAAAGCCATAAGGGTGTACAGAACCAAGGGGAGGGACCCTTAATTTCTAAAAATCACCACCCACCAGTTGTCTTCTTCCTCCTCCTCCATGTCTAGGCCAGTTGTGCAACTGCCAAAATGAAGGTGAATTCATTCTGTAGTTCCTTTTGTCTGACCTAGTGTGAGATAAACTGCCAAGGTTGCCATTACCAGGGTATGCCCAGTTGTGGGTCAAAAATACAACAATCTTCGAGGAGGTTCTTTCTGTGTACCCCAACACCCACCAGTAAAATCATGCCATTAAGCAATACAATTCTTCCTTCAATTAAACATTTTGTGTATTTTCTTATTTATCTGTTAAAGTAACTTCTCTCACACCTCGCTGTACCCTGGAACAGATCTCAAACCCACCTAAAAACCCCAAATTAACAACTATTAAGCCATATAAACATCTAATTATAGAGAAGAAGGGCCAGAAAAATAGCACATGCTAAAGCCATAACCCAATGTCTGACTGAAGTAAACAAAACAAAAGCCTGCCATGATGATTAGAACCTCATAAGAGGGTCTAGCAGACAAATATCTTGGCACAGCGATTTCTGAAGCCGGAAAGTTACAAGAAGGAAGTACCCAATAACTTGGGATAATCATGGGACATGAAATCCCAAGTTGCACAAAGGAAAGATTCAAATGGCCTAATACATTCTTTATAAAATAGCCAGAGTACATTAGAGAACACAGTGGTGTTTTTATAAGTTTCCATCCACAGAGGCAGGCTAAGGTGTGTTGCTAAGAGAGATAAAGAACAAAATGCAGCTCAATCACCCTGCCATGTAGTGAAGGCAACTACAGTTGAGCTATACTGTAGCACAGATGCTACATGGTTCTGACAGCTGCCTGGAAGACCACAACAGACTCTAAGACACAACAGATTTGTCCTCCAGGCGGAGAAAGGCAGCAGGGCTTAAGAGGACTAACCAGGAGACTGCCATCCCATTTCCCAGCTATTAATGTGGCATGAAGTGGCTGCCTTTTTCTGATTAATATTAGGACTAACCCTTACCCTGAAGCATGATAACTGAAAACATCTTAGCTCAATAAAATATTGATTCTTGTTCATCCCAGATGTTATAGCTCCCCTCTTTTTGCCTATTCCATTCTCCCCCCCCTCCTAACCAAAATTCAAGACAGCAGTGACAGTAAATGTTCTATCCTAGTTTCTCACCAAATGAACCTCTTCTTCCGTGTCTAGGCCAGAAGTGAAACTGCCAAAATGAAGGCATGTTTTGGGGAATTCATTCCATAATTCTTTTCGCCTGACCTAGTGTGAGAAAAATTAGCTTGCAGCACAAAGTTGCCGCTGCCAGGGGTACGCACGATTGTGGTTCAGAAATACAATAATGTTCCAGGAGGCTCTTTCTGTGTACGTCTGCTGTCAGGAATCCAACAGCTGAGGTTCATTTGGTGAGAATACAGGATAATGTGTTCCCCATTGTTGTTGTTGTTGTTGCTGCTGCTGCTGTTCTACTTGTTGTTATTGTGAAGTTATGCCAGAAGTCATCTTCCAATATGGTAAGAGGTGACCCCCTGAAGGAACCTGATTATCAGCTATTTAAAGTTTTAAAAGGTGAGGCTCAGCCGCTTGAGCTTAGTCTCAAAGTGAAGCTTGTAAAAAGGAGTCATGTGCTCCCAATAACTACAAGGGACAGCAGTTTCACTATTATTGTTGCTGTTACTGTTGTACCTAAGAAGCACACTTCACATTTTTGTATGCGAGAAACACATAAGATGGAGGACATTAAGTAGTGGGATTTATGCCACACAAGGCTAATGATACCATCAGCCATAGCAATTTTTCAAAAATTAAAAATTCCTGGTTTCCTTTCCCCATATGTCCTGAGGCTGTCTTGAGAACTATGTTGTTGTTGTTGTTGTGGTGGTGGTGGTGGTGAAGCCATTGGCAGTTTCAGAACCAGGGTGAGAGTCTTTAATTTCTGAAAATAACCACCATCACTAAAATCATGCAGTATAATAATTTTGTGTCAGAAATTAGTCTGGGTTGAAAGGATTTTTGCTGGAGAAATTCTGCTCAGGGGATGCCCGAATGAGGCTTCTTCCATGTCCCCAAGATCTTTTCACAATGAAGTGGTTCCTATTTAAAGGTGAAGGTCTCCCTTGTTCAAAAGCCAGTCATATCCAACTCTAGGGTTCAGTGCTCATCTCTGTTTATAGCCAAAGAGCCACTGCTGTCTGCGACTGCAGACATTTCCATGGATACATGGCAGGCATGCCTCAACACCGGAGTGCATGGAACATTGTTTCTATTTATCTATTTGCAATTTCTTGCTTTCGATCTGCTAGGTTGGCAGGAGCTGGGACAGAGATGGGCACTCAATCCATCATGCAGTACCCGGTTCTCGAATTGCAGACTTGTTGGCCTTCTAGCTAACAAGGTGAGCTTTTTAACCACTGAGCCACCATAGTCCCCTGAGCCCCTGAGGTGGCTTAACCTTGAGCCACTGCATCATGCAATGACAGCATTTTTTGAATAAGCAACACCCTCCTTCCTATCATAAAACAAGTTTGAACTTAAAATATCTTTGCCATGAGAAAGCTGTTTTTAAAATTTGTAGGAAACCAGTCTTGGTTTTTTTCCCTTGTTTTAAATGCCCATCCACTATAAGAGGAAAATATCTAGATTAGATTCATTTTTGTTTCCAACCTATTAATATACTGTATTGATCCACAATTCGTCTCATTGCTGAGAAGACATTAATGGTTTCCATTAGTCCTCCTTTTTAATTTCCCCAAGATCCAATCATAGTAAATCTTTCTTTCACCCATTTGCAAGGACTTCTAGATAGAATTCACTGCATTGTGGGCAATAAGGATCTCTGGGAGAAGAAATAATGTCAGTAATTTGTCTACATAAAGTCTGAGGCTTTCATATAATCTTCCCTGTCTCAAGAGGCTGTAGGGCAGGACTCTCAAAGAAAGTGAAAATAGTTTCACAGATATCTGATGGGATTAATTCAAAGTCAGTCATTTTGGAGAGGAAACATTTTCAATACAATCTGAATAAACCATACAGACAGAAATACAGTATGGATAGATATATGATCTGAAAACAGTAAACCATAATACTATTACAACTTATCAAGTTGATTTTGACTGATGGCAACACTTTCAAGGGTCGACAATGCATGGCAGTGGTTAATCATGCCCTTCTTCTTGGGGACATTCTGGGACCGTGTAGCTTGCCATGGTTATACAGTAAAACCCTGGCTTACAACCGCCTCAGTTTAAGTTTGCTGCGGTTTCTAATGGCAGATCCTATGGAACTGAACTGCTGTCCCAGTCTAAATAAAATTAATGTAATTTTTTTGGTTTACAACTATCAATTCAGGACCATTTTCTTATTTTTCAATGCTTCCCTATGGATGTTTCAGTTCACAACTTTTTGGGGGGTTACAACGGAGGCTGTGGGAATGGACCTCTGTCGTAAACCAGGTTTTTACTGTACAGGCTGGCTCTTCTAGGATGCACAGTGCAGAATTGAACTCTCAAACTTTGCTTCCACAGCTGAATGCCTGATTCATGGAGCTATCTAGCAGTAAATAAACCAGATACAAAAATATAGGTAGAAGTAGAGGGATAGATAGATAGATAGATAGATAGATAGATAGATAGATAGATAGATAGATAGATAGATAGATAGATAGATAGATCTTTATTCTCATTGTCCTGCACAGAACAATGAGATTGGGAGAAAAAAACACTTAACAACCCAACAAAACCTAAACAAAATACAACTATACAAAATTATCAACATACTCCCACCCCACATATACACATTTAACCCCTAAAAAGCTCTAAAACTCTAAAAACTCTAAAACTCTAAAAACTATATACAGAAGCTCCCTCATAGACTGCATTGCACTGCATTCAAAGCCAGAACCGCTTTTGGGTAGAAACTATTTCTCAAGCGGCTGATCCTGGTCTTTATCACCCTATACCTTCTTCTGGAAGGCAGAAGCTGAAAGAGATCATTTCCGGGGTGCGTACTATCTTGCACTTGGGATGAGATACCCAATGTGGTGTAGTGGGTAGAGTAATTGACTGGGACTCAGGAGGTCTAGATTTGAATTCCTGCTTAGCATGAAAACTATCTGGGGATGTAGAACTAGTACATTCACTTTGAAAACCATTGTAAGTAGGTTCTGAGAGCACATAATAATGTAGAGATATAGGTATGGCTCTACTTTCCATTTGCTCCTGCAAGAAGATATATGTCTCAGTTAGCCAAGCTATTCACACATACAAACAAGAAGCCACAAATGCAGAGAGTTGAGAAGAACATCGGAAGAGCCCTTCTGGATCTGAACAAATACCCATTCAGTGCAACCTTCTCTTCACAAAGTGACCAAACCAGATGCCTCAGAGAAGTCCACCAGTAGGGCAGATGGACTCATGAGTCCATCTGCACCTCCATTTCAACCCACTCCCCCAATTAATATACCAAGACATGCTGTATTTCCAGTACTGAGACTGAAGTGTAATCAACCTGGCTAGTGGCTACTGAGGGCAGTAAGTGCCATGAATCTTATGCCTTCCCCTTTTGAGACCAACCAAGTGTGAGCCATCATTGAATCTTGTGGTCTCTTTCTCGGCAACAGAGTTTCTTTTCTTCATATGTGTGTACATTACACGTGGAGCAAGAACAGCTCACATTAGGCCACCATTCCAGCCATTTGAAGGATAGTATTACAAACTATTCCCATTTTAATGTAGAGTAGTTGAAAGTGCTTTGCTCTTGACCAATTCAAGACCAATAACTTTGCACAAATGTGTTCCCTGCTCCACATTGTTTAGTATGCTCCTACTCAGCTACCTACATATTTGAACTCCTCTATGAATCAGGATGGCTCTTCTTCTTCAAGTGCTTTTTCTGATTCCAAATATTGGCTATCATCATGGCAATCAGCCATGAAGATTGTCCTTGGAACAATATAATGCAGTGGTCTTCCATTTGCCTTCCTTATCACAGCATGACACCCATATGACTGATCCAGTTCCATGAGTCACTTTCTGATCCTGAGTCCTTTTGCATACCAGGTCGTCACCTGTCCCAGGCCAGAATTGTTGAAGTGCTTCCCTCCATCAAGATGGATTCAAGTGGGATTTAATCCACTTGGGAACTATCACTTTTCCCTGTAGACTTTGTCACCGCAGGGTTGCCAGGTTAATTATTACCTCCTGATGATCGGTGTTGAGTCACCAGCAGTATTACCTTAGCAGGAGAACCTAGCCAGACTATTTAGGATGGCTATGGAAACTACCATAATGAGTATCTGGAGTCTGGACGTCCAGATTTTCCACTTAAGTGCTGCATATTGGGTCAAATAACTGATTATTCCCCAACCCTTAATGGAGTTTCAAATTTCATTTGCTTCACTGTCAGGTCAGAGCTGATGGGCAATCTAGACTTCTTGGCTAGGGACTTGCTATTGCCTCACAGTCCTCCACATTGTCCAGTATGGGATTAGTTTTCCTGACCAACTGGTAGGCAGGATTCCTGATATCTCTGACTTTTCTTTGTTAAGTGTCTTTGTAGTTTCTTCCATGTAATTTATGCCTTTCCCTTTTAATTTTGAAAGAAATGGTCCCATTGCATTGCTGTTCAAGTGAGAAGTTTATAAAAACTCTTTATCGGGTTTATCATGCCAGCACCTCTCAAATCATACTAATTTAAAAGAGTGTGATTCCTTAAAATTGGTTTTTTAAAGATCTGAAGTGTTTTGTTACATTCTCCACTGATGTTTGCTGTGGGTCCCAGAGGCCATAAGAAATTCAGTTCAGAAATTAAAAGGAAACGGGTTATTTTCAAAGAGTGACACTGAACAGACCAGGCCACATATTATTCAAGAGGCAAGCTAGGGGTGCTAACTAACCATGTGATATGGTATCACATACAGTACAGCTGGCCTGAGGAAGTTTACCAACATTCAAGTGGGATTTAATCCACTTGGTAAACTTTGAATGTTGGTAAACTTTGATTTCCCATGGGCCCTTGACAATACAATCAATGTTGAAAGAGTGATATTCATCAAAATCTAGAGATTCTAAGAAACACAGAGCTTGGAATGGATTGCTTGGGTGATACCAAGATGGCAGAGTTAACTCATTTCTTTCCCCAGTGATTCAAGTCTAACCCATAGACGACCTTGCACATGCAGCTATGTCAGTTCCTCCAGTGGGATGACATTGATGAGCCCTTGTGGCACAGTGGTTAAACTGTTGTACTGCAGCCAAAAAGTTGTAGATTTGGTCATGATGGGGATCAAGGTAGACTCAGCCTTCCATCCTTTACAGGTCGTTGAAATGAGTACTAATTGTGTTGGGGGCAAAATGCTAATTATCTTGTGAACCGCCCGGAGAGTGAACTAAACACTATGGGGCAGCATATAAGTGTAATTGCTATTGCTATTTTGTACATATTCCAGAGGGTGGAAATCTACTTTTTGGAATTATAATTCTCCAGATCCTCCAGACAGTATTTAAAAATACAGTGCTGCTTCAAATATTATGGGAATGAAGTCCTCAAAAGTAGCTATTGCACCTTCTGCTAACTTTCATCACTAGTCAGAGCGGGGCAGAGTGGGGGAAAGCAAATGCAGAATATCTTGGTGTCATAATACAAGATAAATTCTTCCAGGGTGGGGATGGGGAGATTCAATGCACAGTTTCCAGCATCATACAGGTTCATCTTGTGTAAATGAAGAACATTTTCAAATAGAAATGGCAGTACAGCAACACCATTTTTCCTGACACAGTGATTACATTGAACAATATAACTCACCAATAAAGGTAAAGGTAAAGGTTTCCCTTGCTCAAAAGCCAGTCGTATCCAACTCTTGGGTGCAGTGCTCATATCTGTTTCAAAGCCGAAGAGCCAGCTTTGTCTGCTTCTGCAGACATTTTTGTGGTCATGTGGCAGGCATGACTAGACACCGGAGCACATGGAACACATGGATTTACATAATTCAAGTCAGCTGCATAACAATCAGCTGACTGCCATAACAATCCTAAAGTCATGTCCCCAAAGAGAATCCCAAAAAATGCAGATTGCTATAATTCTATCAGTTTCCATTTCCATCAGGAACACTTCTTCTTTTTTACGTTAATGGGTCTCAATTACCCATTCAAAACCAAGCCAAACCATTTGCTGTGCATTTGGAAAGGAATACCTTATAACAATATATGGCAAATGGACAAACCTATTGTTGAATCATAACTATGCATGAAGGATTAGAAAAGCTAGAGTGGTGGTGGAACAAATAATGCAGTACAGTATTCTCTGCTAAACAAAACTTCATGTAAGCCCTCCGTCTACCATCACATCATTGCTAAAATCCAGCAGTGCAACTTTTGTTGTGTAAGGCTGATGACATATTCCACTGAAGCTGGTTTTCTATTCATTTAAAATTTCTTGCTTTCAAACTGCTAGGTTGGCAGGAGCTGGGACAGAGACAAGAGCTCACTCTGTCATGCAGCACTCGGGTCTCGATCTGCTGACCTGTCAGCCTTCCAGTCATCAAGTTCAACATCTTAACTACTAAGCCACAGCAGTCCCTACTGTCATAAACCTTACATAATGCAATTTTCAAGGCTGGGTTTCAACCTATGTATTATAATTCATTCACAAGTACTGATGCTGCACTATTTTAGATATAGCCTTACTATGCTGAATTTAGATGGTAGCTATATTCACCTTACAAGTTATAATAAATTTGTACTGGTGAATTCAACTTAAAAATACACATGTGGTAGATTGCCCTTTTTTTAAAATGAGCAATTATCTTATTTTGTTCAGCTTGCCGAGAGTGGTTTATATTTGACATCACTTTTTGTCTGCTTCCTGCCAGTATAATTGCCTGGTCTGGGTGCCCATGGTGGTCTCACTTCCCCTCAGCTCTTCTTGACGGAGCCTCCATGGAGATGGTGGCATTTTTGCACCACAACAGGGCACAACTAGGCAACAGCAATGTTGTTGTACCAGCTAATCTTTCTCTCACCACGTCAGGCAAAAAGAACTATGGAATGAATTCACCGAAAGGAGGCTTCATTGTCTGGCCTAGAGTTGGAAGAAGAAGTTCTTTTTGACACCAGTTTAGAAAAATAATTTCATTTCAGTGCTGGACCAGTGTTTCTTTAGATCACCTAGGAAAGCAATTAAAGAAAAGAGAGAAATGGCTCTCTGTTAGCACATTGGGAAGACAACTTTTGTTGTTGGAACGGTGTTGGAGTTCTCTGCCTCTGCTGAATCCTGCAAATCTGGACAACCTGATTTCCACAGGTGTGAATCACAGTGGATCAACCTATATTTATCCTGCTGGGCATTTGCATGCTCAGAAACTGCATTTGGGTGCTACACTGAACACTAGGCTGGGGCTGTGTCATATCTGGCCCTTATAAGCAATAATCCAGGCAATGATGAACAGAACAACAACAGGGGTTTATTGAACAGTCTTTCAGGTTACACTTACAAGGCGCTCCAGACATCAGATGGCTACATAAGTCCCATGTAGTCGGTCCCTCATGTTTCCTACCATAAAGGCAGTGACTAAGCTACACCTTGGCATGATAGCATATAGAGGAGACCCAGGCTTAGCTGATGCTGGCTAACCTGTGCGGTAATGGGAAGTACAGATCCGGTCCGGCCCCTCCCTTGTTTACCCGTGGGGCTTATATAGTGTCGCCTCAGTGGTGACTGCTTGCTACAATGTAGTAACCCGCCAGACAATCATAACCAACCAATCATGACAGGATATATAAGTATCAACCAATTAGGAACAGGATCCAAAGTTGTAACCAATCACAGAACTCTAATTGGCATAATGAGCATGCCAAGAGAGGGAGATTACGCACCAACTTTAGCTCCTAATTTGGATGGCAGGAAGTCGGCATTTTATCTTTGCAAGGCATTGCTTGAGCAACTTGCAATTCTGCCTTAATACACAACAGGCTGAGAAGACATGAGCAAAAAATCCTGCTTGTCCATACAGAAAAGTGTTGGTGGACCATGTTTAACTTGAGAAGATGGAAGGTCACAAGTTCTATCAGGCCTTTTGGTAAAGACTCTGAGAGTATAAAGTGATTGTTTTATGGCAGTTCCCAAGGTGTGTTTGATCCCATTCAATCAGTGGCTCAGTGTTTAGGATGCTGAACTTAAAGACTGGAAGGTTGGCAGGTCAGCAGTTCGAGACCCAAGTGCTACATGACAGAGTGAGCTTCCGTCTCTGTCCCAGCTCCTGGCAACATAGCACAGGGGTGCCCAAACATTTCAGGACACCTGATGGTCACGCGGTTCAGCAGGCCAGTCTTGTGGTTCCTTCCAATGGAAAAGGAAGTAAAAAGCACCTTGCAATCTGTTTTGAAACAGGATGAGATAGATTTTAAGCTGCCATTTTCTCTGCTTAAACCAGGGGTGCCCCTGATGTCAATTCATCCTGCCTGCACCACCCTCGTCACTCCCGGAAGCGGAAATAAAATGCACATTTTACATCCGCTTCTGGGAGTGATAAGGGCAGCGTGGCCCAGATGAATTGGCATTGGGGGCTGGATCCAGCCCACGGGGCATAGATTGGGCACCACTGACCTAGCAGTTCAAAAGAAAGAAATTGCAATTAGATAAATAGGTACCACTTTGGTGGGAAGGTAAACAGCGTTCCATGCACTCTGGTGTCTAGTCATGCCTGCCACATTTCCATGGAAATGTCTGCAAACACGGACAGCACTGGCTCTTTGGCTATAAACAGAGATGAACTGAACCCTAAAGTCGGATATGACTGGCTTTCGAGCAAAGGAGACCTTTACCTAATCCTTTCATCCCCTCTGCCCCTCTATCCCAGCAAAATACATATTCTAATCTCGAAGTGGGCCAAGGGAGAGGAACTCAGTCTGAAAGGAGTTGTTTTGTTTTGGGAATGCTTTACCTTTAAAGAGTGTTATGGGATGGAAAACATATCATTCTGTCCCTGCCCAGGATTGGGGCTGTGGTTCTTAGCGAGTCGTGCCAGTAGAGGGCGCTGTTGGTATTGGTTTTGGCACATGGACTGTTTTCCTTTGTCACTTAATTAATTCAGGTCTTGGAATCAAACCCCTATTTAAAACGCAATGGCATTAATATGCAAGGAGAGACACGTAAACGTGGATAAATTTCATTAAAGCTTCGACACTTTTGCACATTTCCAGAACTTTTCTGTTGTTCTTTCCCCCTTTTCTCACATAAGTCCAGGCACTGTCAATATTGGCTGTTTCAAATAAAACTTCTTGGCGAGGGAGCCTTTTGGCTCCTTCGCCATCTCTTAATCCTGAACAAAAAAGAGAGAGAAAAGGTTACATGCCTTTTAAAATGGAAGGATATGAACCAAAAGCAGTTTTGTCAGATCAGGAATGTGCTTACTCTAATATACAGTGAAAGGCTAGAGTGAGAGTGGTTATTTTTTCTTCATCTTTTGGGGGACATTAAGAGGCTAAAATTCACAGCAGAGTCCAACTCACATTTGTCTTTTGGTAAAAACCCATTAGCTCAGTTTGTCGCTGTCGATGGGGCGAGACCAGCGTATACCGGCAAAAAACATGGCACTTGGTCCAGAGTACAGATTTTATTGAGATAATAAAAATAAATCTTACTTGTGAATGGCATTTAAAAATATTACATTGAAACAGAAGAATGGGCTTAGACATGATTGTATATTGCAGCTAATTCCACATTTTGCAGAACACTGGCCTGTCCTCTCTTTATGGAGGGGAAAGCACTCAGAACCACTGTATGCTGTAGGGAAGGGAGAAGACGAGAGGTACAACATTAAATTGCCACCAAAAAATAGTAAGTGAGAAGTAGGCTAGATAAGAGGTAGGAGAAGTCTTGCTTCACAGTTATGATTGCTTCTGTATTTCAAGTATAGATTGGCTCTAAGTATTTGTATGTAACTAATTACCTGTAACTAGTTACATACATGTAACTATTTACTTACGGGTAATGAGTATTATGTAATATGTGGGACTACAGTGGCTTAGTGGTTAAGATGTTGAACTTGACGACTGGAAGGTTGGCAGGTTGGCAGTTTGTGGCCCACATGCTGCACGACAGAGTGAGTTCCCATCTCTGTCCCAGCTCCTGCCAACCTAGCAGTTCGAAAGCAAGAAATTGCATGTAAATAGGTACTGCTTTGGTGGGAAGGTGTGCTTCAGTGTTTAGTCATGCTTGCCACATGACCACAGAAACTTCTGCAGATAGAGACAGCTCTTTGGCTGAAATGGAGATGAGCATTGTATCCTAGACTTAGCATTTTTAGAAATATTTTAGAATGTGCAATATAAAAATTGGCCACTAAGGGAAACAGGAGTGTATTTTTCTGGTATAGCCACTCCTCCCCGCCCCCCAATCCACTGGTGCGGGGAAGGGAAGTGGTTGCAGCTGAGACACCTCATCCCCTCCCAGTCCACCATGGCTGGTCGAGGGTTAAAAGGACGCTCGCCACCCGGAAGACCCAAAGGACACTGGGCACTACTCCCCACCACCAATTCCACCAGTGTGGGGAAGGGAAGCGGTTGCAGCTGAGATGCCTCGCCCTCTCCCAGCACAGCTTGGCTGGTTGAGGGATAAAAGGACGCTCACCACCCAGAAGACCCAAAGGACTCAGGCCACTCTTCCACCACCCATTCCACCAGTGCGGGGAAGGGAAGTGGTTGCAGCTGAGACACCTCGCCCTCTCCCAGCCCACCTTGGCCGGTCGAGGGATAAAAGGACACTCGCCGCCCGGAGAACCCGAAGGACTCTGGTCACTCCTCCCCGCCACCCATTCCACTGGTTTGGGGAAGGGAAGCGGCAGCAGCTGAGATGCCTCGCCCCCTCCCGGCCCACCATGGCCGGTTGAGGGATAAAAGGACGCTTGCCGCCCAGAGGACCCAATGGACTCTGGCTGCTCCTCCCCACTGCCCATTCCATCGGCACGGGGAAGAGAAGCAGCTGCAGCTGAGACACCTCACCCCCTCCTGGCCCGTCTTGGCTGGTTGAGGGATAAAAGGACGCTGGGGCTATCTTTGTTCTTTGTATTTGGGGGTTGTTACATTGTATTGTATTGTATTGTTACTGTTAGGTAACTTTGTAACCTGTGCTTGTGGTTTATATTGTATTTCTGTTGTGTATTTCCTTTGTTGTAAGCCACCCTGAGTCTTCCTTCGGTAGAGTAGGGTGTGATATAAATTTAATTAATAAATAAATAACTGCTCAGGTTTTTCCGAGTACAAAATATGACAGAAATGGTTTACAGTTCCCTTTTTCTGTGGCACTTTGGAAATAACAAACTTGTGCTGGGCTACAAAGGATGTCTCTTTTCCTTCAGCTATGGAGTGGGGGGTGGGGGCTTAACTCAATCCATGGATCTATAGATAAGCTGTTCCATCTCACTGACTTTTTCATAAAAGTGAAGTTCAGGTACTAAGAGTAGTTGTAATTTTAAAAGATGGGTCTCTTTTCCGCTGAAAAGAGGAAGAAGGAATTGACATACCCTCTCTGTAGTGAGCATACTAAATGAATGTCAATACAAATGAGTTAATTTCCACTTTCAAAATTTAAACATTCTATGCTCCAATTATGGTGTAATTGCTTCCATTCCCTCACCATGCCCAGTAGCAATTTAATTCAAAGACCATTGGAGATAAAACAATTGAGATACAGTTTTGGCAACACATTGGTGGAACCTAATACTTTTGACTATAATCGCTAACACTCACTAATCAAAAGCACAAGTGAGTAGAAGACAGCAAAGGGATTCATCCCAGAATACTTGAGAAACACCAAAAGGAAGATAATTTCAGGATGATGATTGTTTGCTCAGCCTTTGACAGTCCTTGACCAGGAATAAGTACTACTATACAGTGGACTCCATGAGGTGTCATCAGAACCACATATTCAGATGTACCAACCATCTTGAAACAAATGGAGATTACCTTATTTAAGTGATGGTGAAACTTGGCATTCCAGATGTTCTTGAACTTCAATTCCCAGAAGCCCTGATCAGCAGGAGTGCTGACTTGAGCTTCTGGTAGTTGAAGTCCAAGAACACCTGGAGTGCCAAGGTTCACCGTCACTGCCTTATATGTGTTGAGGTCCAGTCCTCATCAGACTCCGAAGATGACCTGGATCAGGAGGCACTTCCTATGCCCAGCCCAGTTCTGCCTGCACCCAAACCTGAGAATGTCATGAACCAGGAATCTCAGCCTGCTTCTGGCTCAACTCTGTTTCCTCAGGCAGATGATCTGTCAGATCAGAAGTCTGACTCTGACAGTGGTCAGCCCTCAGTCAGGGAAAGATTCAGAAAGGAGCTATACCTGCGATGCAAGGAAGCTAGAACTAGTTACCAGAGAAGGCTCCCAGCTGATAGTGATTAGCTGGGAGGCTTTTAAGCAAGCTTGTTGCAGCATTCCAGCACTGGTACAATTCTTCAGTGCAAAGACCGACATCCTGCTTGACTTTGGATACTTCTTGAGGTTGCCTGCCTAGACCTGGACCTGCCTGCCATGACCCTGATTTCTCTGCCAAACCTAACAATGCCCTTGGGCATCCTTTGGACTAGACGCTGCTTGAACTACCGGTAACCAGACCTTGGCTTGCTCTTTGGACTTTGCTATTTGGACTCTCCTTGAATAGACTCTCTGTGTAGCACTGCTGTGTGGCAGCTGTGCCCACTGGGGTAGGTTAGCACAATATGTTATCAACATTCATTTCAATGGCTCTCTTTTCAAGGCATACCTAAGATCAACTGAATACACATGTCTCAATTTATTTCTAGTTGTACTAAAATAATTGACCAAGTCCACAAATATAGTCTATGCTCAGATGGAATACCAAGAGTATCTGAAGCAGCAGGATAATCAATCACATTCTCATAGCTTATCTTTGAACTTTTGGGCAAAGTTCTACTACATAACTAGAACAGCATAACACCATTGGTGTAAATTTTAGCTGCAAATTGCTGCAAATAAAGAGATCGGCATAAGTATTTGCTAGCTTTGACAAAATCAAATGGCTAGTGTGTAATAGAAAATGCCTGTACTGACTTCTTAATGCATGGCACTTCATCACTGAAAAATTTTACCAATGAATTTATACCAGTAGGCGTAATTAATAGGATTCTAGTCGTTGTTTTCCTCATGAGAAGCTTTTATGTAGCATCATATGCTGTTTTAAATGAAATCCAAGATTAATCCTAGTTAAAGTTTACCCATTGGAACATATGAAAATTACATTACTTATTGTTAACAAGCCCCATTCGCTCTTTAAGACTATTTTATCTGGGATTATGATTAGATATATTTCTAGGACAGTATAGCTGTTCCGCTTGCTGAAATTCAATGATTCAGCTGTTTAAATTAGTGGAATTTACAGAGGAGTTGACTGACCAAATCCCCACTGATAAATTGGCCTCCTCTAGAATGCCTCTAGAAACAACATGACTTAAACCACTATTCATGTGAGTTTTTTGATAATTTCCCTCTAAAACTGCTCAAACTGTTGTCAGAGATAGGAGACAGGGCAGTATGGATTCCATTCGCAAGGCTGGACCACTAAAGAAAGACTGAACTCTATCATTTTCCATAGCACTGTGAAAGTGTGGCACATTTTTAAAGAGATGAAACCATCTCATTTTGCTGGAGTACCATTCTTCTTGGTAACAAGAAATTCCATGACAAGTCATATTACTTTATTGAGCTGGATCAGTTTAAGCAAGAAATCTATGGTTTGGGGCCTGAGATTTATTTGACATGCAACATTAATTTTCATGGGAACTTTCAATTTCGGATCACTTTGGAATTACAATATCTAATTAAATTTTAATTGTAAATCATGTCCAGACACTGGTTGTTTCCTGGCTCAAATTCTTTAGCACATATGGTATTCGTATAAGCTTGTGCCAGTCTGCATACTCTGGGTAATTTTGCATTCAAATAGTTCACTATCTCTGTCGAGGTGCTAGAACATGTTTAGTACATTTGAAAATATTTGCATTGCAAAAGGAGAGGGAATCTCTTGAGGGAAATCAATTTGATATTTTTGAGGCTACATAGATGGAATATGTGCCTCTACTTGGGCAAGTATCACAGCTCCTGGACTGCTCCTTCTTCCAGTCACTATAGCACCATTTTAAAAAACCTGACATTTCCCCAATCCTATCTGGATAGTCCTTAAAAGCATGAAACACAGTATTTGTTTATGGCTTAGTGGTTAAGATGCTGAACTTGATGACTGGAAGGTCAGCAGGTCAAGACCTGAGAGCTACACGATGGAGTGAGCTCCCATCTCTGTCTCAGCTCCTGACAACCTAGCAGTTCTAAAGCAAGAAATTGCAACAAGATAAATAGATACCACTTTGGTGGGAAGGTAACTGTGTTCCATGCACTCCGGTGTCTAGTTATGCCTGCCACATGTCCACGGAAATGTCTGCAGACAGCGCTGGCTCTTTGGCTATAAACAGAGATGAGCACTGCACCCTAGAGTCGGATATGACTGGCTTTCTAGCAAGGGCGACCTTTACTTCTAATTGTCATACTTGCTTTGTATTATCCCCCAAATTGTAATGTATGGAGGGTCCAGGACCTTTACACAATCCTCAAACTTCAGAGATCACTGCGGAAGGAAGAGTGCTGTTAAACCATTAAGCCTGTAGTGCAAGAAATGCACACTTTTTTTGGTTTAGTGCTAAAAAACCCAGGTTTGTGGGAAGTGAAAGTGAACACGTGTGTATTGCAATTCTAGTTCCTTTAGATTCTCAAGGTATCCCTACTGTTAGGTAGAATAAGCCAGTTGCCTCTGGCATGTTACTTGAAGGTGTCATTATTATATCTTTAGTGCTAAGCAGGAAGAGGAACTTGGGAGTTTTCTGTCCCAGGTGTCAGAATGACTTTGCAGGCGCACCCCCCAATAAAGGACTCAGACACTGGTAAAAGTGGATAACGGCATTGGGCCACATTTATTGATTCATGCCCTAGTCCGAATTATAAATTTTTATTGGTATTCAACCAATTATAATTCTTAAGGCAAGCAGGCTGAAGTAACACTGGTAAGGTTCCACCCAAAATTGCCAACAGCAATTGGTTACAATGTATCCATTTGTATCAATTTGTTTGATGACAACAAACAAATTGTTGACCGTAGTCAATAATCTAACTACTGACCCCACCCTCTGACGCGTATCCGTAAAATAACGGGGTGATGCCTGCTGCCTAGCTCGTGCCATCACCCCATTGCCTGGTTCATCGTTGACCGGACAACGTTAACCAACTTGTGCCTGTCTAGTGTTGTCCAGTCAATTGCGAACCTGCCGGATACCTGTGGGTCATAAATGTTTACCTTACCAGTGCTACCCGCCCATGTGACCAAAGTCAACAGCAGAGCAAGAAAACCCCTATGTCAAACCATAGCAACAGTGTGGGATGGGCAAAAAAGCCAGGACCGGAAAGCCAATTGTAGGTCCCAGCCAAAAATTCCCACCCGGCCCCGAAGCGACCAAAATATCACACTGTTAACTAGGGAGGGGGTGGAGGGGAAAAACTTCTCCTCTCCGTCGCTTCGCGAAATGGCAGCGCGGCTGCCTCGTGGCCACCCCTTTTAAAGGGTGCTGGCCACGCCCCCTAACTACCCGGATGTCCAAGTCCGGTGGGGGGGCCGCAAAGTGCGCGGCGGCCATTTTGGCGCCGCGCTTGCATTGCAGGCGCACCCCCAATAAAGGACTCAGACACTGGTAAAAGTGGATAACGGCATTGGGCCACATTTATTGATTCATGCCCTAGTCCGAATTATAAATTTCTATTGGTATTCAACCAATTATAATTCTTAAGGCAAGCAGGCCGAAGTAACACTGGTAAGGTTCCACTCAAAATTGCCAACGGCAATTGGTTACAATGTATCCATTTGTATCAATTTGTTTGTTGACAACAAACAAATTGTTGACCGTAGTCAATAATCTAACTACTGACCCCACCCTCTGACGCGTATCCGTAAAATAACGGGGTGATGCCTGCTGCCTAGCTCGTGCCATCACCCCATTGCCTGGTTCATCGTTGACCGGACAACGTTAACCAACTTGTGCCTGTCTAGTGTTGTCCAGTCAATTGCGAACCTGCCGGATACCTGTGGGTCATAAATGTTTACCTTACCAGTGCTACCCGCCACATGGGGAGGCTTCAACAAAAGGCTCACCGCCCCCCCCCCCCCAGACCATCAGCTCGGTCAACAGGCCTGCTCGCCAATCTCACAACAGGAGGTCCATACCTCCCTGCGACAGATGGGCCCCATCCCCTGAGTAAAGATCATAATTTTGTAGACTGATAGTGGGGTGTCGTATGACGTGCCCCCAACCCTTGTCCAGAAAGAACTGGGCAATAGCCCTGTTCACCGAGCGCCAAGCCCGATCAAGGGCCTGGAGGGTCAACCCTCCCCAGTAAGCGTGCCGCGGTATCATGTCCGACCAAAGCAGGGCTGTGGCAGGCCAAACATAATGCAAGTAGGCCAGGTCACCGCAAATCGCATGCTTCAGCGATAGGCCCGTGACCTGTCCCAAATCATTACCCCCAAGGTGTATAATCAGGACATCAGGCGGGTCAGCATTCCTGATGGAGAAAAGGAATGGCAACAGTTCCCGCCATAACATTCCGTGCTTACCGTACCACCTGAGACTTGCGGATGCACCCAGTCCCAGCAGGGGTCCCCACTCTGTCGCCGCAGCAAACTGCGCTGCCCTGTGCACATAGCTGTGGCCCACCAGCCATACTGTCACCGGTGTAAAACGACACCCAGGGTCTGTCAAGGAAAAAAGGAAACAGGGCAGTGACTTAACTGGTACTCACTGTTGAAGAGGGCGAACATACAACCAAAAACATCGTGATCCCCACCTTCCCATGGTGCATATCTCAGCCCCAGAGTACCCAAACGCCGCTGCGGCGGAAGCTGCCCCTATCCTGAATGAATGGGTGCTGTAGCGAGCCCCAGGGGGGCCAAAACTGGCTAGTGCCTTACCGGTCACCTTCCAAAATTGAAATTTAGTAAGGGAAGACCCATCTTGGTGACAGAAAAACGGGCCATGGTGCGTACCACGTAGTGCAAGGGACTCCTGTAGGGCAACAACCGGACAGATGTCTGCCATGGAACATCGTAGCAGTCTTACACCACTGCCTACACCGTGCTGATCAACCTTAGAGGAGCGTATCCTCAGCTGAGCCCAATCATTGGAAACATAGACATCTTCGAGTTCCAGTGCCCTACGGCTCGCATCCGCCTTAGACAGTAGCACCAGCTCACTGATGCGGAGCGCTCCAAAAAAGGCCACCGTAGTAGCCGCGTGAAACAGGGCTGCCTCATACCTGTCGAAACACAGGTCATGCCAACCCCGTGCAAGGTTGGGTAAGTACCCCTGGAGAAATAGGGTGGCGGTTGTCCGGGCTGCACCCACGTTCCCGCGCCCACCCTTCCAAAACATGTCGTATGCGAAAATCATTTGTGTTGTCAGCAAACCACCCACCTTGGCCATGAATGCCAGCGCTGACAGCCTGGATGCTATGGTGCGGGGGCTAAGCCCTGGGCATGTAAGCAAACCATAAATTGGAGGATGTGAGCCACTGGGATGGGCCAACTTTCAGGCAGCCGTGATTGGGCACAAAAGGCCCTGAATGAACTGAATGCATGGTTATACGCCTTACGCGTGCGGGGGGCGAGCGACATGCTGATCGCCCGGTTCACCTCTCCTTGCCAAGCGTCCATATCTCGTCCGGGAGCGGCGAGGGAAATTCCTCTGCGTCCGGGGCCAAGGCACGGAACCGGGGGATCTGCAGGCGGGACAAAGCGTCAGCAATATTGTTATTAATACCTGGAACATGTCTAGCCCTAAAAAGCACATTGAGGCGTAGGCCGCGCAACACAAACTGGCGAACCAGTTCCATGACCCTTGGAGATTTAGACGTCTGTGAGTTGACAATGTGAACCACTGCCGCATTGTCACACCAGAAATGGACGACCGAATTGGCCCACTCCTCGCCCCATATCATCAAATCTCAAAGAATGGGGAAAAATTCCAGGTACGTGAGGTCGCGCAAGCAATCCGTGCCCCACCAGGCTGGCGGCCACCTGCCGTAGGCCCACTTCCCTTCGAAGTAAATCCCATAACCCAGGGACCCTGATGCATCCGACTGAACCTGAAAACGAGGGGAAACCAAAAGGTCGGATCTCCAAAATGACACCCCATTGAATTCCCTCAGGAACTGGAGCCAAATGAGCATATCGTCCCTCATGCCCTTGTTCAGTCGGACCCTGTGGTGGGGCCTGGTCAAGCCAGTCATGGCGTCGCACAAACGTCGAGCAAATGCTCTGCCAGGTGCGACGACCCTGCAAGCGAAATTGAGGTGACCATGTAACACCTGGAGCTCCCGAAGGGACACCTTGCGTTTCGCCAGCAAGTCCAAAATGAGTGCAACGATCCGTGAAACCTTATCAGCAGGTAACCTGGATGCCTGCACAACCGTGTCAATCTCAACCCCCAGGAATGTGAGCTTGGTTGAAGGGCCCTCGGTCTTTTCGGGCGCTAAAGGGACACCGAGTTCCTTCATTAGCATCTGAAATGTATTCAGGAGACGTGTGCACGTGTCCCAGCCCCGTTCACCCCTGAATAAGAAATCATCAAGGTAGTGGGCTACAGACCGGGACCCTGACCTGCGAACAAAGGCCCATTGGAGGAAGGTGCTGAAGCGCTCAAATGCCGAGCATGAAATGGAGCAGCCAAAAGGCATGGCTTTGTCGAAATAAAATTCACCCCGGAACTTGAAACCCAGCAACTCAAAGTCGCCCGGGTGCACTGGCAGGAGACGGAACGCGGACATAATGTCGCACTTAGCTAGTAGTGCACCCGGGCCACATGAGCGCACCATGCGCAGGGCCTGGTCAAAAGATGTATACCTGTCCGAACAAAGGTCGTCAGGAATAGCATCGTTGACCGAACGGCCAGCCGGGTAAGACAAGTGGTGTATCAAACGGAACTCCCCCGGCGACTTCTTGGGCACCAACCCCAACGGGGAAACCTTGAGGTTGGGAAATGGCGGGAAAGGGAAAGGGCCAGTGACCCTGCCTGCAGCTACCTCCTTAGCAATACTCATGGCAGCCACCTCCTCCCTTCCCCTGAGTAATAACAGGTTGGGTGCATCTTGAGGGGACCTGACCCCTGTGAAAGGAATGTGAAACCCTTTCTGAAAACCCTCAAGCAGGTAAGCTGCGTCCGTCCTCCTTGGGTACATCGTGAGCCAACGCTCCAACATGTCCACATTAATTGGGGAGGGGGCCTTTTGCCTGACCAGCTCCCTCTGCGGCAGTTCTGCCCGCTCCCTGTCCACCTCTACCTCTGCCCCACAGTCCGCCTGCCCTAGGACACGCAGAGGCGGCATGGGGGCCAGCACAAGAGGGACACTCGTGCCTGTATCGGCACTGCTTCCTGTTGCACGCACCATTGGCTGAGAAGCTCCAACACAGCAGGCAGGCTGGAACCCCCTGCCCCGCCACCTGGCGGGGTGCCTGGGCTGGAGCAGCTCGCTGGACCGCATGTCCACAATGGTACCTCTCCCCTGGCGCCGGGCGCGTGGGGGTCATGTACAGAAGCCACAACTTCTGGCAGGGCTTATCCCACCTCATTTCCGGGTGTAGGGGCACTCTCATACGGAATTCCTCGTCGTAAGCCAACCACGACGGGCCAGGGAAATCAACCATCGCCCGATATATGTTGTCCAAATACTGGACCATCGGAATTGCCAGGTCAGGCCGGGCCCTAAGGTACACCGCCATGTATATAAGGTACGCGGGTAACCAGTTGGCCCACGTGCGTGGCGGCTTACGTCGACGAGACTGTTCCTTGTCCTTCTTGTCCTGCCCCTCCCGCTCCTCTTTGGTGGGTTCTCTATTCAAGAGGGAGAAAATGTCGACATACTCCCCCCGCCAGATCTTTTCCTTGGTGGCCTGAGCCAGGTGATCCCCAAGGGGCAATGAATAACCTGCTGTCGGTAAGGCCGACACCGGAACATTGACAGTGCTGGGCACCGTGAAAGGGGCCTGGACCAGCCCCGCCACCCCCAGCAAGTTCCCTGGAGGACAGGGTACCCCGCCCCAAGAGGGGCCCTGAAGTGTTGGAGCCGTACCCTGATTGGGTGGCGGCGGCTGACCCGCCGCCCCAGCCAGGCGAGGCCACGGCCACTGCAAACCTCCCCCCGTTGTGGGTTGTGGTGTGGGTGCACTAGCTTGGACCGTATACTCACAAGTTGCATCCCCATGGGCCGCCCCCACCAGGGGTTCCGGCCCACTGCGGGCGTCGGAGCTCGCGACCGCAACCGAGCTCATAGATGTGGCCTGACCACTGCCAGCTGGCGGCATCTGCTGGGTGGGGAGCTGCGAGGCCGCGGCTGGTGCCGACCTACTTGCCTCAGGCAGCTCGACCCTTTCGGCCGCCTGCCGAGAACCGGCAGGCGCTGAGTTGACCTGTAAACCAAACGGTGCCCCGGATGGATTAACTACCCTTAAAGATGCCTCGAGGGCCGCTACATGGGCCAGCAGGGCATCCACGTTTACATAGCCCCCAACGCTGACAGGGGGCAAAAGGGCAGTCGGCCCACCAGTCACCGGCGCCGAGCCAGGTCTCTGGACCCCTGGGCCCGCATATGGCCATGCCCCAACCACCGGCCCCGGAGGGGCCGGGGGCATGCCCTGCCAGGGAAGGGAACCCAGCCAACCCCCTTGGTTAAAGCCCACCGATGGAAGCTGCATGCGAAGGCCCGAAGGCCCAGCTTGGCTATGCGCCAAGCCCGGGCCGGTGGCCGCTAATTGCGGGCCGGTGGCCGCATCCCCTGCAGGGCCGGTCTGAGGCTGCCCAGCCTCAGGCCAGGGAGCAATCGACCCCATCCCGCCAGTCCCGGTGGGTGCCCCCGGAAAGAGGGCCTGCTGAGGGGGCGCAGTCGTGGTCCTCCGACCCGGCTGGCGCCTCCTGGAAGTGCGAACCGCGTTCGCCATCGCCTTCTTCTTGGAAGGCATTGCTGCCAATCGTTGGGAAGCCGGAGAAAGAAGCGCAGAAGAAACCGCTGCCCAAAGAAGGCTTCCCAGCTAAAGGGAAGAGCGACGGAGCAATTGGGGAAAAACTTCTCCTCTCCGTCGCTTCGCGAAATGGCAGCGCGGCTGCCTCGTGGCCACCCCTTTTAAAGGGTGCTGGCCACGCCCCCTAACTACCCGGATGTCCAAGTCCGGTGGGGGGGGGCGCAAAGAGCGTGGCGGCCATTTTGGCGCCGCGCTTGCATTGGTGGCCTACAGCACTATGTTCTGTAACAGCAGATGTCCTTTAAAATTTCTGTTGGCTACACAGCTCAGTGATTTGGTTGAGAATGCGAATCCCCACTGTGCCCCTGAAAGAAGAGCCATCCTATGTGGCCTTGGACAAGCAGCATAGTCCCAGAACACCCTCCAGAAGAAGGGAATGGTAAACCACTTCTTTGTATTCTCTACCTAGAAAACTTCTGTGTATGCCTTATCTTTTAAAAAAAATACTAGAAAGGATTGCCATAAGAGGGGACTGACTTGACAACATAATTATATATTGCTCACTATGGGTACAACAACAGATTTCTTCCTCCATAGACCCCATCTTCAATTTGTAAATTGGGATGTTTTGTGATTTTCTCCAGTTGTTTGTCCTCAATTTGTGCATCTCCTGGTATAGCAATGTCAAAATACCAGGTCTTCTTCTTTACCACAACAGTTATATCCATACCTGTCTACCGCGGCTCCGGAAAATCTGGGACCTGCGCAGAATGGTTCTGCACAGGTTGCTTTTTACGCATGCGTAAAAGCCTTCTACGCATGCGTAAAAGCGACTTGTGCAGAGCCGTTCTGCACAGCTTGCTTCTACGCATGCATAGAAGGCTTCTACAATCCCCTTCTGCGCAGAAGCCTTCTATGCATGCGTAGAAGGGTTCTATGCATGCGTAAAAGCCTTCTATGCATGCGTAGAAGCGAGCTGCACAGAAGGGATGTGCAGTAACGCCTTTTCCCCCGCTGCCAAATTCCAGGTTTCAGCAGCTCCGGACAGGAAATGGCGAAAATCGGCGCCGAAAAACGGGAAATCCTGGCCAATCTGGGAAGGTTGACAGGTATGGTTATATCAGGTGTGTTATGAATGAGATGCCTATCTGTTTGAATGTTAAAGTCCCACAGGATCTTTAAGCTCTCATTTCCCAAATCTTTTTTCTACCTGATGTTCCCAATAATTTTTACTGCATTCAAATCCAAACCTCTGGCAAAGTTTCCAATTATTTTTTTTGTAACCCTGTCATGGCTGTCTGTGAAATTTTGCTCCATCCACTGATCAGATGATCTACTGTTTCATCCTTTTCATTGTGAAGCCGGCATTTGCTATTGTTGTTGGATACATGCTGTATTTTAGTCTTCATGCAATTTGTTGGCAAAACTCATTTTTGAGTTGCCAAGATACTTCTGTTTCCTTTTTCAAAACTCCTGCTCTTAATCACCCCCATGTCAGTTTTTCATCATTCTTTTCTTCTATATTTTTCAAGTATTGACCACACATTGGCTTGTTTTCCCAGTTTGTAACTCAATTTTCAATCCTTTCCTTTCTGTTTTCAACTTTCTTCTTCATTGTTTTCAAAAGTCCTCCTTTGTTTACTTCCTGAAGCACTTCTTCGTTTTTCTTAATATAGTATAGTCATTCAAGCTATGTTTTTCTCCCTCTATTGTCTGTTTCACCTGTAGGAGTCATCTGCCATCCTCAGCTCTTGGTAAGTACAAATGATTAAGGTTATTTTTGGGGTGCAAGGCATGATGCATAGTCATTAGCTTCCTTGTTTTTCGGTCTAGGTTGTTTAATTCTATGTGGGTTCAACCAATTATTCCAGCTGAATATTGTACAGGGTGGCCCGTAAGTCCCTACCGGGCCAAAGGGAGTAGGGCTCTGCTGGGGGAGGGAGGAAGTGCTCCTATTGGGCTTCTGGGCAGAAGGGCTGGGCGAACACTGTGCTGTGAGGAGGGAGGAAGCACTCACATTGGACTGCTGGGCAGAGGGGCAGGGCGTGTGCCCACAGAGAGGACAGGTAGAGACTTATGGGCCAGGTTGGGACTTATGGGCCACCCTGTATAACAGGCACTCTCCAGGTATTAATTGCCTTTATGACACAGCCTCCACTCAGTTTTGACCTCAAGATTTTCTGGACCCACTTTGTAGAAGTAGCTCTTTTGACTTGGTTGCCTAGCAGGTCAGAAGCTTTCAGAACTCCCAGGTACTTGTATCCCTCTTCTGATATTATTAATTTGATACATTCTTCATTATCTAACTCAAATCCATCACCTTTGACAATTTTGCCTTCCTTAACAGTAATTGCTGCTCACTTGACAATTATTATTGTTGTTGCTGTTGCTGCTAATCACTGCTTACTATTGCTTTTTGCTAGTCCATGTCAGGCAGCAAAATGTCTTGAGCCAGCCTTGCTGGAGATATCTAGCATTGTGACACGTATTACCACGGAGAGATGCCCTATCCAGGGCTGCAAGTTGTGTTCCAATTTATTTAAGAACCTGAAATTGGCAAGCTTGTGAACAGCAGTTTATAATCAAAGTTAGTTTCTGTATCTGATCAATACTTCATTCCTCCCAGTGCCAAGAAAAATAACTTTTGCAGTGCTTCCCCTTGAAAATAGATTTAACTCTGGAGAGGTTTCTTTAAAATTACACCTAATATATACCATAAATCTTTGCAGATCTACTTAGCTTGTAAAGCTGACATTTGATCTTCTGGTTGTATTTCATCTGAACCAATGACAATTTGTTGTTGCCTGATTTATGCCCCATGGTTGATTTTTTTTCTGTTTGCCATTCGACAAAAAAAGTTTTCTTCTCCATCCTGGTCCATCTTAAAAGCTATTTTGCCATAAATTAATCAGTTTACAAGAAATATTGGCCTCTGCCAATATTTGTTTGGGGGAGAAATTGTTCAGAAATTACCCTTCTTCTAGGAAGCATGTAAGGGAGTGGTAAATTTGCTATGTTTTGAAGGGCCCCAGTCATACCAGTCAAGTATCCTGTTTTGCCCTGGAAAACCCCGTAATTTAGTTCCCCTCTTCCTACCACCACATTTTTTTTTATAATTTCCCACATTTTAAAAAAAAATACAGGGGCATGTAAATCTCCCATATATTATTGTGTTCTATCTTTATTCATGAAGTGTGTAGCTCATACCAGAGCAGAGGAGTGTTGGGCTCCCCCTGGTGGTGGAGGAAGAACCACCCCATAGGCATGACTGTTTCCCATCATGGGGGAAAAGGCAGCCAGCAAGCCAGGCTTACTATAACAATTCTATTCTAAATTCACCCCTATTTTCCCCCTATTCAACTGCATTTCATATTATGGTGATTTTTCATGGAATTGTTTTTTACACTTTAATCAGTTAATTGTCTACTGTCTTATTTATTTATTTTATTTTATTTTTAAAAACTCTGTGTTTAAGAGAAAACTATGGAAGTATCCTGTTTATGCTGTATGCAAATATGTTTGAAGCTGATTGGCTCATTGACTTCCCTTTAACACCCTCTTTCCCAGGAGAGAGGGCTTCAAGTATATTTGCATACAATATAAACAGCATACTTCTGTGGTTTTCTCTTAAATACAGACTTTTTAAAAATGAAATTGAGGCACAAAACGCTAAGACAGTAAACAATTAACTGATTAAAATGTAAAAAACAGTTCCATGAAAAATCACCATAATATGAAATGCAGTTGAATAGGGGAAGAATAGTGGGGGATTTAGAATAGAATTATTGCAGTAAGCCTGGCTTGCTGGCTGCCTTTTTCACCTGTGAGGGGAAATAGTTGTGCTTATGGGGTGTTTCTTTCTCCACCAGAGGAACTAAACATTCCTCTGTGGCTCCTCCTCTTCTAGGCTCTTGGATGTGCCTAGATTTTGGGGAGGAGGGTGTGTGGCCTGGGAAAGAAGGGCATGGCCTAAAATTTCCCTTATTTCCATGTCCAAAACTTGACAGGTATGGCCCCAGTATTCCAGGACCTTTGTTTTTTAAATGCAAGTAGAAGGTACAAGGTATAGTGGATAGATTGATGGACTAGGACTGTGGAGACAAGGGTTGAAATCACAACTTGGTCAGTGAGCAGAATCCCACTGGGGGAAGGTGGAACTGGGAAAAAACCACTCTTGAAATATCTCACTTAACTTAAAAGCCCTATTAGGGTTGCTCTAATTTGGTTCTGACTTAACTGCACATAAATAACCAAGTTAAGGTACATGTAGGCTTTTTCAATTAAAAGCTCAATTTTTTAAAAGTTTCACTTAACAAAGCCCTACTCTAGTGACCTTCACAATAATAATTACAATAACAGTATCTTTTCCATGACTGATTGTCTTCTAAACCTTCTGTTAACATTCACAAGATTTTGCTTCTTCCAGCTTCTCTTCTATGCATCTTTATTCTCTGCATCGTTAGAACTTCAGCAGTTGATTTGTCTTGCACAATGCCTAGCAATATAGATAAAATATAATTGTGATGACCCAGCCAATGTATGTTGTATGTATGTGCCATAATATCCATTTCTCAAGTATATATCCATCCTTCTTCCTAATAGCTCAGGGCAGTATTCAGTCTGATGCTTCCATTACTGATGTAATTACCCTATAAGAGAGGCAGAAAGAGAGTGATTTACTTGAGGCCACGTGGATGCATAATGGTTGGGCAATCGCTTTTAGAGCACTTTTGCAGCTCAGTTCTGTGCATATTTATTCAGAGGCAATCCCCACTGATTACAACTGGACTTACTAGCAAGTAGAAGCATGCAGTATGTTCAATCTCCTTTCATCCCATCAGGCTAAAGGAACCAAGAGTATAATTCATGACATTTAGGGAAGGAAGGGGCTTACCGTAATGGTCAAGTTGGGCTCTCCTTTTTTTCTTTTAAAACAATCTTTAAAGACCACTGTGAGGATAAGAAAAAATAGAGAGTATTGGATACCACTACCATCTGTTGAGACAACCAATGTCCTTTAAGCTGTGGAGGAGGAGGAGGAGGAGGAAGGACAGCTCCTCTGTTGTCATGGGAAACTCCTTCCCTAAAACCAGGGGTGCCCACAGGCCAGATCTTCCCCCTAACGCCAATTCATCTGGCCCACGCTGTCCTTGTCACTCCTGGAATCAGAAGTAAATTGTGTTTTTTCTCTGGTTCAAGCAGAGAAAATGGCAGGCTAAAATCTATCTCATCCTGCTGCAAAACACAGATTGCAAGGGGTGTTTTACTTCTGCTTCCAGTGGGAGGAACCATGTGACCGGCCCATGGCCCAAAAGATTTGGGCACCCCTGCCTAAAACCATTTCAATGGTGGTCCCCAAAGCTAGGTACTAAAACAAATGTTCCAAGTCTACCAATATCTAGAACTCTGACACATACCTGTCAAGCACGGCTCCGGAAAATACGGGACCTGCACAGAAGGCTTCTGCGCAGAACCCTTCTACACATGCACAGAACCCTTCTACGCATGTGCAGAAGGATTCTGTGCATCCCCTTCTGTGCAGAACCATTCTACGCATATGCAGAAGGCTTCTGTGCATCCCCTTCTGTGCAGAATTATTCTGCACATGCGTAGAAAGGTTCTGTGCATGCGTAAAAGGGGTCTGTGCATGCATAGAAGGGTTCTGCACATGCATAGAAGGGTTCTGCACAGAAGGGGATGTGCAGTAACTACTTTCCCCCACCATCAAATTACGGGATGGTGGCGGCTCTGGGTGGAAAAATAGAAAAAGTAGCACTGAATTACGGGAAGTCCCGGCCAATACGGGATACTTGACAGGTAAGCTCTGACATCAATACACATACTAAGGCGCAGACAGCGTAGAAAGCTACAGGTCTTTTACTGAAAAGACCTTTACCAAGCAGAGTACATGTTTATCTCTCTGAGTTAACTGTAAGTAAAGAACTATTTTTGTTATCTTTTTGAACATCGTGTGGAGTGTGTTTAATTGCTGGGCTAAAACAGGGAGTATAAGCCTTAGAGAACTTGTAATTCAAACTGAAGATGATTGTGAAAACTGTCCTGCTTTACTGCTGCATAAAAACTTAACAGTCCTTGGGTGCTGAAGTCCACAGGGAAGGGTGATGGTCCCTAAGTAGATTAAATCCCACTTGAATCTATCTTGATGGAGGACAACAGCTTCATCATTACTGGCCTCTTGTCTTCCTTTAGTCAGTGGGTCACTGATACAGATAATATCAAAGTAATCTGTGCTGTGACCAGGAGGTCTCCAGAGAGAATTTAAATTAAAGCGTTAAGAAAAACTTGTGTTTTTCCTCCTTTAGAGCGGCCTTTTTTCCAACTGAGGAATAACAGCAGGGAACACATGCAAGGACCATTCTGATTGCAAATCCCTACCCTCCTAATGAAAGGACCATTCTCACAGTTGAACATGGGGAGATGTGCTTTCTTTCTCCAGCCCTGCCACCAATAAGAAGTGGTCCCCAAAGCTAGGGGGTGGGGTTCAAGTGAGCATATGAGTAGAAGACGGACAGTGCTGAGAAGAAAGGAATCCTAAAGCCCTATAACTTGTCAATTCAATTTTATTTACAGTCCATGACCAGCATAAGCCCTATAACTATATTGGGAATGATACTTTTTGTGGACTTCATCTCCAGAATCTCCCAGTTGAGCAATCCCATCTTCTCTTTTAAACAAAGGTTGAGCATTGCTGTTCCTTGAGGTATGAATGGGGCAAGTCTCTGAGGAATGTGGCTGATGTTATCCAGGTAAAACAATTGATGATGCTGCTGTGAGAGAAAGAGGAGTAGTTCAGGATGGAGACAACTTTGGAATTTATTCTTGCTCCAGCTTCCAAAAATAATGCCTTGTATGAGAAACTTAAAGAAAACCAAATAATGTTGAAAAATTGGGTCCATGCCAAATTAGAATACTGTTCTCAACATGTGTAAACTACACCCATGCCTCTTGTTATTGAAATGGAAAATAAAAATGGCGTCACATAATGCCACAGTTAAGCAGAAAGTAATATGGCACATGTAGTCACTCCAGAGCAAAAGCAAGTACACTGCACTGCAATTTCCACTATTACCATACTCAGTGCAACAAAAAAGGGCATTCAGCACCTTCATTCTCCTCTTCTGTTGGTGTCCCTGCACTCCATCTTCATCTCCCCCGTGCAGGTGTGATATATTGTCTAAATATTTAAGATCAATTGCAAAATCTTTTTTCATGTAGCTACCTGACTACCCCTCCCATCTCTTTCTCCTTCCCAACCCAGGCAAACATGTTACAGAAAGCTGATAGTCATGTTATCATTCATGAAATCTGGATCTCTTCTCAGAATCTTGATTATGAGGTTGTCTTTCTTCAGAGCTGAATCATGTGCATCTATGCCCCATAATCTTCAAAGCAGTGGATTAAAAATGCACTGACAGTGCTCTGTAGTAGGCTCAGAGATGCCCTATACCACACCCAACATGATGAGATCTCAGTGTAGTTTTTTTTAAAATATCCAGGTGATGGGGGCAACATCTCAAATATGTAGTTTAATAACCAAATACTGAAAAAAAGAACATTAAAATAAATGTCAATGCAGAAAAGCCTGCAGCGAAACACCGTCTTTTACAATGTTAAGGCTGTGGATAGATATTTTTTTTGCTAATTTTGCTGCATTTATCCAGGATGAAATAGTGTTTTGCTATTTTTGCTACCAGTCCTCAAAGAGCCTACGTGGTGACTATGTATTACTTTTCTCCGTTGTTGTTTGTGGTGAAAGTGACATTGCTGTCAGTATCAGTAGTGTCGAAAGTACAAGTCATCTATCTCAGGGGTTCTCAACCTACAACCCACAGGCTGGATCGGCCCACAGCACTAAATAATCCACCCCCGACCTTGTTACAGCCGCTGCCACCACCGACCATGGACTCATTTACAACTGCCGTAAATACATTTATGACAAACATAAGTGGGTCCATGGCAGTCGTAAATGCATTTACTACAGCCATAAATGAATCTGTGGCGGTCATAAACCCATTTATGACAGCCATGGATGCGTTTTTCAACATTGTTTATGGCAGGGGGACCATCAGTCTGGCCCACTCAGCTGAGTAGTGAAAAAGGTTGAAAGCCCCTGATACATCATTTTTACCCATGTGGGCTACCAATCTGATGTTTCACAATAGTGTTTAGAGATGGAGTAGAGCCTGGGTTATTGGGTAGGTGGTTTTCTTTTCTTTTTTTGGTAACAATTGCCAATACAACAGGGTCAACCTGGATCAGGACATTAGATGGTGCAAAAAGTTGATGTTCGCCTATCCCAAAATTAAAGCCCCAGCTACATTTATGTTCTCTTACTGATGCTGTTACTCAAAGACAGAACAGCACAAATTGATCTGATCTGAAGATAAATCTGCATTTGGACTTGTAGGAGTTTTCTCACTGAGTCTCTAAAGAGGATTGATGTCATACATATGGGTTAGGGGAGATTGCATTTGGGACCATAATGATAAACATTTATCACAAGGATGCAAAGGCTTCCTTGGGCCAAGAGCCTAGCTGCTCCTGAGCAACTATATCTGGGACCAGCAGTAGGACCAGGGACACATCCCAAATTGGGAGGTGCAGCCGTGTCCACTGTTGGCACATTCTCAAGATGATTGACCAGACATCGTAACTTATTCACCCCAGTAAGCACCCCCCCCCCCCATTTTGATGTCTTCCCATGGGAAGTTTCTGCCCAGTGTGCAAGCATCTGATAAATGAAGAGAGATGAAGAGTTCCTCCCAAATAGCAAGAAGGTTTTTAAGAAATTCACATCATTGAGGTTTTTAAAAAGCACAAGATGTGAATTTCTTAAAAACCTCCTTACCATTTGGAAGGAACTTTTCATCAATCTTCATTTATCAGATGCTTGCACTCTGGAAAGAAACCTTCCATGGTCCAGAATTTCTCCAGTGTTGGTGTAGCTCTGCCCCACATTATGGCCTCAATACAAATCATATACACCACAAAGTTCTGCAGAAAGCAGCGGAGAAGCCTTAGGGCCTGAAGCCTGTATGTTTTCTCCTTCATATCTGAAAACAGCTTTGAAATACAAGTTCAGCCTGGGATTTGTCCATGCATGTTATACCTTCAAGCTAAATAACACCTCCCTCAGATCTGCTATCATATAGAAATATATAGATTTTTAACCAGAGGTAAATTGTCTTGTGTTCAACAAGCGTTACTTTCTTATAAATGTGCTTAGAGTTATAGCCATGCAGGACAGCCCTAATAATATGTACTGCAAAGGAAGTTCAGCTTGGGGCAGATTCAGAGGGTAGACCTTCTCTCAAACTATATGCTAGTCCCAAGCCTAAGTAAACCACCATCCCATTCCAGAATTCTATGGGCCTTGCCTCCAATAATATGTTTCTTACCAACATTCACTTAACTTATAGGGTTGTTGTCAGGACAATCTTCCTTGTGAAATGTTTTTAATCAACAATCCTGCTACTCAAATGCTGATTTTAAAAATTATTTTTGTCGCCACCACCACCACCTTCATCATCACTAACTCATTGCCTTAGAAAGAGTGATACAGCTAACCGGTGAAGGCAGGGTGGTGGTGGAATAGAATGAAATTTCGCCTTGAAACATCCACGGCTAAAATGTGTTATTTGCAAAAGACTTAGTGTGGGAACAGTGGAATGTGAAATCTACAGGCCAAGAGGTTATAACAGCCGTAACAGTAATAGCAGTTGTGGCCACAGCAGTTAGCAAGCCTCCTGCCCTAGCTGCCTTAGCAGACAGGCATTCTTGCAGTAGTTTACCTAATGCAAATCCTCTCTCCAGTTCAAAGTAAGGGCATTATATTCAGTGGATGCTGAAGGCTACAGCAGGGAAATGTTCAACAGCTATTCCAAAATTGCAAAAAGAAAAGAAACCCCAATTGAATTACACTACAGTAAATACTGGTTAAAGGTCTTGAGGATATTATAAATATCCAGAAACTGAAACGTTTGGCTAAGTAAGAATACTGTCTGCATGGGGTTTCGTTAATCTGGAGTTATATCAGGGATGTGTTAAAAGGTCTTGATAAAAAGACTTGGAATAATGTGACTAGTTGTTTGATCAGCCATTAATTAAGAATGAGAATGGATTTCAAGAAGCACTGCTTCTCCTAACTTTGCCCCCTCCAGTTGTGTTTGGCTACAATTCCCATTATCCCCAGCACTGTTCACTTTTTTCATATGAAATGAAGAACCATCAGTCATTCCAAATGCTGTGCTCATTTTATTACATCAGATTTGCCTTCAAGGGAAAGAAAAGAATAGTTAATGTTATGATGTTCAAACATGACAGCTAGGAACTAGGAACTGCTGAAGATTAAAATTTGCTCTGGCCATGAGCTTGGCTCCCTTGCCTTGACTATTCACTTAACATCTTTGCTTCCTCATTCTAACACTGCAATCAGACCACCAGACTTTGGGCAGACCTGAACTGATCCTTGAATCCCACTGGCTGACCTTGGGCTAGTCATTAACACCAGAGTCTAAAGAGACTTTGCAGAATTGTTGTGAAGATGAAAGGTGATAACCCTGACATACAGTATCTTAAATCTACAAATGCAGCAAAATAAACAGTTTAGTATCTTTTAATTTATTAGTTGCTCTGGTAGTTATCATACAGGAAGCATAATTGTTCACACAGATTTACAAGGACTGAAGCAAATGTTACATGGATTAAGTACAGAGTTATCTTTGGAGACATTACAACTCTGCAGTTCTCCCCCATAGCCCATATCAGCTAGTACCAGATGTGCTGACTCAAAGCTCACAGTTCATCACTTTCCTAATTGACTCCATGGCTTTGGGTGAGGGCCTTCCATACTCTGACACAATAAAAGGCTTCCTCAGAAATAAGCATACCTGTCAACTTTCCCAATTTGGCCGGGATTACCCCGTAATCCTGCGTCGATTGACGTCATTTCCCGACCCGCGCTGCCAAAACCCCGCGGGGGAAAGGAAGTACTGCGCAGCCCTTCTGCGCAAGTCCCTTCTATGCATGTGTAGAAGGGTTTTACACTCGTGTAGAACCCTTCCACGCATGCGTGGAAGCCTATGCCGCTTGCGTAGGATGCTGCGCAAGCGGCGTAGCCTTTCACGCATGCGTGGAAGCCTTCCATGCATGCGTGAAAGGCGACCTGCGCGGAACCGCTTTGCGCAGGTCCCGTTTTTTCCAGAGCCGCGGGTTGACAGGTATGGAAATAAGCTGAATTCAGGACCAGCAGACAAGAAGATTTGTCAGTACAGGTAACACCTGATCTAGGTAGACTGGGCCCTGGCCTAACTGGCAGCATGTATAAAAAAAGCAAAGGATTCTGTTGTCTTTTGTTGTCTGAATTGTCTTCTCTGCCTCAATATAGTGTTGAAAGAAGCTGTTCATTTTCATTACACATTACACTGTTAGAAAGGAAGCACTATGCTTTTTGTTAGTCTTCCACACTCTTATTTATCCTCATGAGGGCACACTGATGTAAAAACAAAATGTTAAAATGTCTTGACAAAAACCTGCAGATGCCCTTAAAAAGCAACATTAAAAGGAAACAAGAAACACAGCTCATTACACTAGAGAAGACATTTAGTTGTGTTATTTTTGAAGAGAGAGACTTTGTTATCCCCCTCATTACTAAGATGAAGTTCTTTGTTATAGGTAACTATACCTGTAACTATGGGGAGACATAGAAGAAGCCTCCCCAAAGAGTGGAAAGCATTGCAAGTACGCTAAGGTGTCCCCTGGGAACAGTGTAGAACCAGTCAATCCTTCCGATCCAGAAGCACTTCACTGTAAACGTTCTGATTTGTGCAACGCTCTAACACAGAAAAAGAAAGACAGGTAATTATGCGATTTGTTCCTGATGACTTTCAAAGCTCTGTCTTCACCTGATTGACAGGAGATCTACTATCACATGTACTGTGACATAATTCTCTCCAGCCAGTGAAAACGGAGCAGAAGATGATGCTACAGAACCTATAAATGACTTTGGCACAACAAAATCAGTTTGAGTTATGACAGTTCTCTGCATCCTTTCACTAGTGCTGCCTAACTTGGCTTCACTGGCAAAAATACAACACCAAGTGTCTGAAAGGAAGGCTAATAAAAATAGCAATCAATGCAGCATAGAGATTAGCTTGCTTCCAGTTCAATCATCTTTAGGCCACAGTTTTGCTCCTACTTTTCAAAATGGCTTCCTTAAAAAAAATATGCAACAGAAAACATGAAATCCACCATATTAAAAAAAAATCACAAGGCACACACAATACTCCTGTGCTCTGCAGCTTCCAACCCGACAACAATCATTCACCTCCATTTCTGTGGCAGCGATCCAGTTCAAAATTAAAACGAGCTGGATGGCTGTATAGAGTAGGAGATAATCTGAAGCCGCCATTTTAGTAAATTAAATTGTGAACCTCTCCGCCTGCATGTCTCTCATCTACAGATAAACGATACCAGATGGAATTGTAATAACTCCCATTGTTGTGGAATGGCTCTATTGGATTCAGGAAAGGGGTCTCTAAGACAAACATCTTATTATAGGTGCCTGTGCACGTTGAAAATTACTGCCTGGTTTCCAGACGTATTAGCAAGTTCCTTATTATTCCTATTGTCCTTGGTAATCATTGTGAAAATTAGTATTACTATTCATTTGTGAATGCTTCAGCTAGCCGTGTACCTGGTTTAGATTGCTTCAGCAGATAACAGATCCTATAATCAGGCCAATGGGAATTCATATCGAACGCAGGATATCAAAGGATCTGATGGAGTGTGTTTGTGAAACTCCTGACTGTTAGTAATACACATCCTTTATGAAACAAGGAGGGGCCAGTGGCTCTAGTGCCAGAGGGTTGCTGGCACATCAATCAATCCATTAAGTAAGTAAATAAATCAATAGCCAAAAGTATAAATCATTTCGGAATTTCACAAGCAGATACTTCTGATACATAAATTATGACAACCGGATGACTCACAAGCCCTTTTGGAGTCTACAGTGTATATTCAAAGACTGGGGAGGGAGATTTGAACCAAACAGCAGTGCTAACTGTGGAACATTCATCTTTCTTTGATCCCCAAATTTCCCCCACCCCATCTCATTTGTACTCAGTTGGGAGGGGGAGAGCCCTGCAGTACATTTCCACTAGCACAGAGGGTGGGCACAACAGCTGCCTCCACAGCTGATGCCACTGTTAACTCCGTAGGTTTGCTTCACTAACCCGAAAAGCTCACAATGAGCCCTTGGATGGCGTACAACACTTTGCCTCAAGCACAGCGCCAAGGTTTCCTGGTGCCACAAGCCACGGCGATATTACCACCAGACATAATAAGCATATAAAATTGGGTCTTATGAATAATTCATCTCCAGGGTGGCACGGAACAAAGGAAGACTCTGATAGTTGGCTGATCACACCAGGGCTGAGGTGTTTAGATACAATACAAGTTGAAGTCAGCATTGATCTCTTCCCATTCCTGGCTACAATTCTGAGCAAGACGCAAGTGACTGCACGCAAAGCAGATCTCCCTCTTTTCTCATAAGGAGAAATGTATTCCCTGAGGCAGGGACAGACTTTATACACCAGGGGTGTCCAAATGTTTTGGGCCATGGGCCAGTCACGTGGTTCAGGGCTGTAGCCAGGGGGCCCAGCCCCCCGAAAACCCTCCTGAGTTAACAGCCCATCCCCCCAACCCACCCTGAGATGCCAATATTATATATGTGAGTGTGACATTGGTGCCCCCTGAAATTTTTTTGCCCCTCCTGAAAATTTTTTCACACTCCCAAATCTAGAATCCTGGCCACGGCCCTGAAAACATGCCTTGTAATCTGTTTTGCAACAGATGTTTTGCAACTGGATGAGATAGATTTTAGGCTGCCATTTTCTCTGCTTAATCCAGGGGTGCTCAAATTACGGCCCATGAGGCAGATACGGCCCTCGGTGCCAATTCATCCGGCCCGCACCACCCTCATCACTCCTGGAAGTGGAAGTAAAATAGGCCCATATGGGTGCATTTTACTTCCACTTTTGGGAGTGACGAGGGCAGTGCGGGCTGGATGAATTGGTGTTGGGGGCTGGTCCACCCCACGGATAGTAGTTTGGGCACCCCTGTTATAGACCATGTGAGGAGGGCCCCTCTATTATACAGGCAAAGAGCAGAAACTGACCACATTTTGTCACCTCAAACCTACCTTTCTGTCTTTGATCAGACAGACAGTGCTGGCTCTTTGGCTACAAACAGAGATGAGCACTGAACCCTAGAGTCAGATATGACTGGCTTTCAAGCAAGGGCGACCTTTACCTTTACTAGCCAACTTTCTGGTGATGACGTTATCTAAGCACGAGGCTGGTTCTTAGACATGGTCCATATTCAATGCCTTATCAACTTGGTAAAAACCAGCAAAGCTCTCCAGAGTTTAGGGGCTCCCCCACATCATGATAAAGCAGAAGAGTGAGATATTGGAGGGGTATATGTTTTAGTTTGGGTGCATTTTATCTACCACAAAAACATATAATAGCTTGGGCTGTTTTTCTTACCAAATAGGTCTGCAACTTCTTACAAAGTGAAACTGTTGATAAATGTCTTCTATCATATGTTGATTAAAAATAGGGCAAGCTTACCAGTTGAAAATAACTTTTTGGTACTAGACTGAACTTTAAGTGGACAATTACTACTCCAATTACTTCTCCAGAGAAAAACCTAGGGAAGAATGGTTTCAAGGATCCTATTCAGACTAATAACACTTTTCTGCACAATTCAAACACTTTCAGTTTTAATCCTTCAAGGTATAACATTTTGTTTGATAAACAATTTGCATCTTCTTATTGAGTTTAATGGGACGTACTCCCAAGTAAATGGGTATAAGAGTGCAGCCTGTGAGTTCTGCCACTGGACAGATAAGAGAGTAAGGTAAAGGTACCCAGTCATTTCCAACTTTAGGGTTCAGTGCTCATCCATGTGTATAGCTGAAGAGCCAGCGCTGTCTGCATTTTGCAGACGTTTCCATGGACATATGGCAGGCATGCCTAGCCACCAGAGTGCATGGAACACTGTTTACCTTCCCACCAATGTGGTCCCTATTTATCTACTTGCAATTTCTTGCTTTCAAACTGCTAGGTTGGGAGGAGCTGGGACAGAGACTCAAACTGTCATGCAGTACCCAGGTATCGAACTGCTGACCTGCCACCTTCCATTCAGCATCTTAACCACTTGAGCCACCACAGCCCCAGATAAGAGAGTACAGTAATGCATACATATGTAAAGAAAATGAAGAACATTGAGCCAAAGCAGCTTGTGATGAAAAGTGGATTTTTTCCAGTAATGGTAACAAAAATATTCATGTCAAGAAAAAGGTAAACAAAATAGAGCTACAGATTTATAACTGAAGGGTAAAGAAAGTTAAGGTAAGAAAAGTATGTGGTTGATTTCACCTGCTTTTCTCCACCTGTGTTCTCATGTCAGTCTTGAGGGACACAAATTACAGCAAAGCATGCTACATTACCTGCTGGCTCACTTTAGGTTGGGGACAAATAACTGTGGCTTATACATAGATATTGTAGGGCCAGCAGCCCTCTTCATTGCTGGCTACAGTCACAGAGTCACAGGAGGAGTCACAGTCCAACCTCGTCTGCAGGACCACAGTGGTCCTTAGGCACAAAGTAGCCATAATAATAATAATAATAATAATAATAATAATAATAATAATAATAATAATAATAATAATAATAATAATAATAATAATAATAATAATAATAATAATAATATTTTAATTTATATCCCGCACTTTCTCAGCTGAAGCTGACTCAAGACGGCCATTACAACATGTAGATATCATACAATACAATAATAAAGAAGCATGAAAAGTAAATTCGATACAATAGTCAATAGTCAATAACAAACATAAATTAATCAATACAATATAAACACAATACAATTCAAAAAGCAGTGCAGTACAATTCGAAAGGTCAAATTTGAATGCAAAATATCACATCAAAAAATAAACCCATTAACAACAATAAACACAAGAAATATCCAAGACCACCCACGAAATCACTCCCCCCGGCCTATAGAGTCTTTTGAGTCCGAGCAGGGCGAGGGGTGGGGTGAAAAATGCTGGCCAGGTGGGGTGGCCGGTGGAGTGGCCTCTTCATCCCCACCGGGGCCAGGATGCTCAGGACGCTTAAATGCAGGATTCTTTTGCAGGTGCTTTGAGACATTATAGCTGCAACTTACAGAGTGAATGGTGGGGTTGTGTGTGTGTATTTTAATTTCCCATCACAACGAAAGAGCCAGAGTGTATTATGTTAGTGGGACTAAGAACTGGTTTCCAGTCCCTTCTTAGTCCTGAAACTGACTGGTTGCCCCTGGGCCAGTCCCTCTTTCTCAGCCTGACTATCCCACAGCATTGTAATGGGGAAAATCTGGGGGTGAGGGAAACCAGGTACACAACCTTGAGTTCACTGAAGGAAACACTAGATGCAGATATAAACAACAACACAAAGCCAGCTTTAATCTAGCCTTCTCCTCTCCAAGACCAGAGAGAGTATAAATCTACTTGTAAGGTACTGGATAAGGTGAAGGATTAATCCTTTATTTTTAAAATGTGGCTTGTACTCTGTTTAAGGTAATGGTAAAGGTTTCCCTTGCTTGAAAGTCATTCGTATCCGACTCTAAAGTTCAGTGCTCATTTCTGTTTCAAAGCCGAAGAGCCAGTGCTGTCTGCTTCTGCAGATGTTTCCGTGGTCATGTGCAGACATGAATAGTCAGTGCACGGAACACTGTTTAGGACCATACCTGTCAACTTTTGGCTTTGAAAATAAGGGAAATTTTGTGGGCATGGCCAAATAGGTGGGTGTGGCCAAATTGGTGGGTGTGGCCAAATCAGTGGGTGTGGCCAAATTGGTGGGCATGGCCAAATCCCCCCCAACCCTTCCAGAGCTAGGGGAACCAGCAGAGAGGGGATTCCTCAACAGGACACCCGTTATTAAAGAGAAGAAACCAAGTGGTTTCTTCTCTTTAAAAACGGAGTGTTGCAGGGGGGGAATGGAATCAATCCCTTCTCCTGGGTCCCCTGGGATCAGGGGGTTGTGGGGACAAAAGGGGTCTGTCCACCAAACCCTTCCCGAGCTAGGGGAGCCAGCAGAGAGGGGATCCCCCCACAGGACACCCCGTTATTAAACAAGAAACCAAGCGGTTTCTTCTCTTTAACAACGGAGTTTTTGGGGGGTGGATTCGCTCCCTTCTCCCGGGTCTCCTGTGTCTGAGAGAGTTGGGGGACAAAGGGGTCTATCTCCCCAACCCTCCTGAACCTACCACCCTCTCCGCTGGGTCCCCTGGGTTGAGGAGGGTTGGGGAGACAGACCCCTTTTGTCCCCCCCAACCCTCCCAAACCCAGGGGAGCCAGCGGAGAGGGGGATCGCACCACCCACCCACTGATATTAAAGGGGAAACCCTGATCGGCTTTTCCCTTTTAATATCAGGGGGTGGAGTGGATTCGATCCCCTCTCCTGGGTCCCGTGGGTCCATGAGGGTTGGGGGACAAAAGGGGTCTGTCCCCCCAACCCTTCTGGCCCCAGTGGAGCCAGTGGAGAGCGGGATCGCACCCCCACCCACCCACTGATATTAAAGGGGAAACCCCGATCGGCTTTTCCCTTTTAATATCAGGGGGTGGGGTGGATTCGACCCCCTCTCCTGGGTCCCATGGGTCCGTGAGGGTTGGGGGGACAAAAGGGGTCTGTCCCCCCAACCCTTCTGGCCCCAGGGGAGCCAGTGGAGAGGGGGATTGCACCCCGCTCCCACTGATATTAAAGGGGAAACCTCGATCGGCTTTTCCCTTTTAATATCAGGGGGTGGGGTGGATTCGATCCCCTCTCCTGGGTCCCGTGGGTCCAGAAGGGTTGGGGGGACAACTCTGGAGCTGGGCAGGGGCCGCCTGGACCAGAGACCACCACCCCCGGCTGGGGGTGAGGAGGAGGAGGAGGACCAGTTGAGTGGCCCCCGGCTCTGGAGGCCCTGCAGCGGTGGCAGTAGCTGGCCTTCCCGCCGCTCAGCTGCTCCTCCTCCTCCTCCTCACCCCTGGCTGGGGGTGGTGGTCTCCAGTCCGGGCGGCCCCCACCTGGCTCCGGATGGAGGGAAATAAGGGAAAATACAGGGAAATTAATAAAACGGGAGGGGGTGGGAAGAGGAGTAAAAATAAGGGGTTTCCCCGGGTAAAACGGGATGGTTGACAGGTATGTTTAGGACACATATTAAAATGATAATATAATATAATGGTCATCTTTCTGAGAATTGTGTGACTACTTAGGAATTTGGTCCTGCATCTGTGTTTGGGCAGGCCTATTTAGGAGCACCGCTGCCCACCCTGCACAGGGAAGGCCCTAGAAAATGTGGGCTAAACATCGGAGGTCACACATTTTGTCTGGCAGGGAGGCCACACCCTGTGGGTTACCCCTTATATGTGGTCGAAAAATGAAGAATAAGCAAATGATAATGATGATTGGCACCTGGAATGTTAGGACACTACTCAATCTTGTCAACAATGACAGACCCGAGAGAAGAACAGCTCTTTTGACCCATGAGCTTGCTAGGCTGAACACTGATGTTGCTGCCTTGACTGAAACTAGATTGTCTGGTGAGGGAAAAATCATCGAGTCTGGTTTGGAATATACCATCTTTTGGAAGGGGAAAGAGGAAGGAGAGTGTCACATACATGGTGTAAGTTTTGCTGTGAGGACAAAGTTAGTAAATGACCATCAACTCACTCCTACCGCAATTAGTGAAAGGCTATTGACTCTCCATATACCTCTCTCAGGAGACACCTCCATCACACTTATCTCCACCTATGCCCTCACTTTAGATGTTGATGAAGATGTTAAAAACCAGTTCTACAATCACTTGATCTAGAGATCCATCACTAAGGTACCAGCTAGAGACAAGCTTTTACTGCTTGGGGGACTTCAATGCCAGAGTTGGAAGGGATTATCAACTGTGGGGAAAGGAGATGGATAAGCAAGGACTTGGTAACTGCAATTCAAATGGACTACAGCTTCTTGGTCTATGTGCAGAACACACTTTTAGCTGTTTGGGGTAATTCTTGTAAGTGTTTTTGAGTTGGGCAGCTATATAAATTGGACAAATAAATAAATAAACAAACATCAACTCTTCATCACCAATACTCAGTTCTGACTACCCAACTGTTTTAAGACCACATGGATGCATCCCCGCTCCAAGCACTGGAACATCCTTGGCTACATCATCACCCAGCAATGTGATATGAAAAATGTCCTCATCACCAGGATAGCTAGAAATATCAATGACTGTTGGACAGACTGCTTCTGATATCCAGACTCAGGATTTCTCTTCACCAAAGACCATCTAGGTACCCGCCTAACCTGCCCAAAAGGAAGTTCGATATTTCTAAACTTGGGATGAGTCCACTGCTGTGGTATTTCAGAATAAGATCTCTGACTGACTGTTGAATAATGCAGTCAGCACTCATGATGTCAAGCGAATGGCTTCACTGCAAAATATTGTCATAGAAACTGCTGAGGAAACCATTGGTTTTGTGAAAAAGAAGAGGCAAGACTGGTTTGTGATGAAATCGCATGCCTCATCAATGCCAAACGGGAAGCCTATCTATCGCTTCTTCAAGATCTATCCTCCAACATGAAGAAAGCTCATTTCCAAGAACTAAAGCGGAAATGTCAGGCACAAATAAGGGAAATGAGGAACGTTAGGTGGCAAAAAAAAAAAAAAACCTCAGGAACTTCAAAGGCTGTCTGATGCTCGTGACCTAAGGAACTTTTATGATGGCATAAAAGAACTATATGGACCATCTCATTTTCATCAGACACTCTGAAAGCAGCTGACAGTGCTACAAACCTTACAGGTGGCCAGAAAATCCTAGAGTGCTGGAAGGAACACTATTGCATGCTTTTAAACCAAAACTCTACTGCTGCTGAGGATTTTCTTCGAGAAGTGCCACAACATCCCCACCAGCCATGGATGACAATTCTACCGACATACCTAGAATTCTGTGAGGCTATGAATAAGCTGAAACCCAGAAAGGCACCCTGGCCAGATAACATCCCCTCCAGAAATGAGGGGTGCCTCTAAAGATAAAGGATGCCACAGTCCCAGGACGGTCGAGGACACTGCCACCCACTTACCTCCAGGCCCCACCATCGCTGGAGGAGCAGGACCAGACCTGCTGTGGCCGCTCGAGCGGTGGAGGATGCTCCTACCTGCTGCCCTCCACCTCCGGACCTGCCTCCCTGGAGGAGGATAAAGGCTGGTCGAGGACGCTCCCACCCACTGCCCTCCAGGCTCCGCTCTCCCGGTGCAATTTGTCTCCGGGTGCAATTTAAGGTGCTGGTTTTGACCTTTAAAGCCCTATATGGCAGGGGGCCAGGATACCTTAGAGACCGCATCGTCCCAAGAGTGACTGCCCGTCCAACCAGAGCGGACCGGAGAGGCTCTCTGGTGGTGCCATCAACGAGGGGTGCACATTTGACTAGCACCCGAAGGAGGGCCTTCTCCGTGTCCGCACCAACCCTCTGGAACCTCCTACCAACAGATCTAAGACTTCAAAGTGAATTGCCGCCCTTCAGGAAAGGAGTAAAGACCTGGCTGGCAGGGCAGGTGTGGGGCCCGAACGGGACTATGGCCCCCGCCGGCTGGCTTTTATAAGACTCTCTCTCTTTCCCTCTGTGTGGTAGGTGGGACGGGCGAGTGGGATATGGGTTTTAAATGGGGGTGGATGTCGGGTTTTTTATTGGGTGGGTTTTTTATTGGGTGGGTTTTATAAGGTTTTATAATGTTTTTATGTATTTTTTGGAGTTGTTGTAATGCCGCCCTGAGTCGGGTTCTGCCTGAGTGGGCGGCATTTACAAATGTGAATGATAAATAAATAAATAAATAAATAAGGAGGTGCTATTGTCGGGTCTCTCCCTGAACTTTTTTGTCAGGACTTTTTTGAACTCTTCTCTTCGTGATATTGTATTTAGCTTTGTTATTGGTTACTTTGTTTAATGTTGTTTCATGGAATGTTAGCCACTCTGAGTTGCATCATCGAGTAGGGTGGCATACAAGACAAATGAATGAATGAATGAATGAATGAATAAGGCTCTTCACACTCATTCTCTTGATTTGGGAAACTGGTAAAGTGCCTGATGATCTTAAGAATGCCACCATTATCACCATCTTTAAGAAAGGTGACCATATTACTTGTGGCAATTATTGTGGCATATAATTGCTATCCATCACTGGAAAGATTTTTGCAAGAATCCTGCTCAGTTGCCTGCAAATTATCTCCAAAAAGGTTATCCCAGAATCTCAATGTGGTTTCCATATTTTCCGAGGCATAATGGACAAGATCTTTTGTGCAAGATAACTTCAGGAAAAATGCAGATAACAACAGAATCCACTCTTTTTAGTATTTTATGACCTGGAAGAAGCTTTCAATTCTGTCCCAAGACCTGCTGTGTGGGCTGTGCTGAGATGCTTTGGTTGCCCTGAGTGTTTTGTAGATCTGGTCCAGGTGCTTCATGATGGCATGTCTGGGAAGGTTCTCCATCAAAACAGCATATCAGATGCTTTCCCAATCACCCATGGATTGAAGCAGGGTTGTGTGCTTGCTCTAACCCTTTTTGACCTTTACTTGGCTGCCATGCAGTATGAAACATCTAATAACAACACAGGCATAAAGATTAAATACCGCTTCGATGGAGGACTCTTTAATTTGTCTAGACTATGCTCCCAAAGACTAACCAGTGTTAACAGGATAGTGGAAATGCAATATGATGATGATACTGCATCACCTGATTTCACACTTGAGGAGCTGCAACAGTCAGTCAGCTGTTTCAAGAATGTATGTGATAGTTTTGGCTTCACCATAAATGCTCAGAAAACCAAGGTGCTTACACAACCTGCCCCAAGGACAGCCATTCCAGAGTTCAGTAATACCATCTCAGATTCGACACTGGAACAGGTAGACCAGTTTTCTTACCTTGGTAGCATCCTGTCTAAAAACTGCACCTGTGAACATAATGTGATGAAGAGAATTGGTGCTGCCCATTCTGCCTTTGGCCATCTATCACACTGGGTTTTCATGAACCAAGTTTTAACAGTTCATACAAAGCTCCTGGTATACCAAGCTGTTGTTACCTCAGCATTATTGTATGGCTGTGAAATATGGACCCTTTATTGCCAAGATATCAAAAAGCTTGAGCGCTTTCACCAACAGAAGCTAAGGTCCATCTTGAATATTAAGTGGGATGACTATGTCACCAACATTGCAGTTCTCGAGAAGGCACATGTAAATAGCACTGAAGCTTCCATCATAGGCATTGTCTTAGATGATTAGGGCATGTCTGCCGTATGGACAGTTCCAGACTCCCTTGTCAAATTCTTTATGGGGAACTTAGCTCTGGTACAAGACCTTGTGGAGCTCCTTTGATGTGTTATAAGGACCAGATGAAACAAACCATGAATATGCCAGGTATAAACCCACAAACCTGGGAGGCAGAGGCCATAGATCACCCACTTTGGCACCAAACCATATCTGCTGCTACTGATCACTTTGAAGGAGAATGACGCAGACATGAAGAGGCTAAGTGAAAAGCTCGGAAGCTTTCTCAAACTCAACTATGCCCTCCGCCATCTATTCAGTGTAATGTGTGTGGTTGCATGTTTCATTCCAGGATCGGTTAATTGAGTCACCATAGTCACATCCATCAACTGTGAAAATAACTTCTAGGAAAGTGACTTGCGGAATTGGATCAGTGGCATGAGGGTCATGCTGTGATGTGGAAGGCAGAAGAAAGGCCACTGCATTATATTCACAGGACAGTCTTCATGGCTGATCGCCATGATGATCGCCAATATTCAGAATCAGATACAATACAAGAAGAAGAAGCTTTAATTGTAGTTAGTTGACATCCCGCTCAAGATAAACTAAATAGCATCAGAAAAATAATAATAAACTGAACATCATGCCAAAGCATTAGATTGTACAGGGAGCTGATGCCTTGGTGAATAGGGCCTAAATGTTTTAGTAACACTTAAATACCCACTAATTTAAACACAAGTTAAATTGGCAATCAAAACACCCCCAACTGTTCTGAGCTGTCATCCTCTTTATGTAAAAGAGCTTCAAGGCTTAGTATTAGCCCTGTTAAGCAATGGCACAAGGATGAAACCAATGGTGCATGTTCATTGCTTATTTTCTGAATATGCTATGAGTCAATGCAATCAAGCTTTAATCATTATTTTTGTTTGAAAATGTGCCTTACTGACTATTTCTCTGAAAACAAGCTTGGGAGGAGATGACACTTCACACTGCTTCCACCCCACCTACTCCCACACAATTTTGACTTGATTTGCACCTTCCAGCTCAACCTTGTCTACTGCCAAATTTTAATTAGTAGACCTTCCTTCGTTATCTGTTCTGGGAGTTTTAATAAATAAATCCAATTATTTGAAAAATTGTTTGATTTAAAAAAGCAAGACACTGATTCAGGTCAAGGATTGATGAAGAGGCTCGTAACTCAACTATTATATTCACTGGGTAGGTCATTTGGCCTATCACAGGGTTTATTTTTAGCCTGCAAAATATATGTTGGTCCCTCTCCCCCAAAATTATTTGAAAATTACCCTTTGTGAGCTGGCTAGGTCTAAGACCTTTGAAAAACTGGGTCTGTGCCTGCTCTTCAACTCAATCGTAGCCTCTCATCAAATCCAGTTGAAAGAAAATACAGTTCAAGGTTAGAGCTAGGAAACATTAATTTAAAAAATGAACTTCAGCTGCCAGAACTTCCTAGCCAGGCTAATCTTTCTCACACTAGATCAGACAATAGGAACTGCAGAATGAACACACCAAAAGTTGCCTTCATTTGGCAGCTTCATATCTGGCCTAGACACAGAAGAAGAAGAAGAATTGAAAGTGCCGCTCCATCTTTTGCACCCTGGCTCTCTTTCACCCCCAGTAGACCTGACTCTAATCTTACTCACTCTGAATTTTAAAAATATTTATTTTATTTTTTTGGAATTATAATCTCCCCACAGACCATGGCAATCAAGAAATGTACCTTCTTGCTGTAATAGAATACATTCAAAATTCTTTGGTGAAATTGCACAGGTTTTTACTTTTGCTCTCTGCCTCAGAAAGAAATGGAGAGGGAAATGTTTGTGAGGAGGAGGAGAAGATCTTAGTAGTTTTAGTTTTTATTGTGTAAAAAAAACCATAGGCCAGAATCCTATTGCATTTTGCATAAGATTTGTGTAACTCATCATGGCTCATTGTGGCTAATTGATCAGGTGCTAGGGTGCACCTCAGTCAAATGCTTGGTCATGTACCCAACTGTACCTACCACCGATGTTTGTCTCAGCACCTTGTCAGTTAGCCAAAGTTAAGTGCAGCAAGATATGCCAACCTTAACAAATCCCAATGGGATTCCAAATATTCTATATTAATGCAGTTCTTGTTTATTAAAAATTGAGCTTATAATTTGTTTTTTTTTAAAAAAAAAATAGCACTACTGTAATCAACAATTCCTGATTATACCACTGAATTCTTAAAGTTGATCAAAGGAGTTCCAGGCATAATAATCTAGTACTGTATAAGAAAACAGCATGGTTCCCAACATGCAGTTCTACACAATCAGAATAAATAATGCCAATTACCATCAAACAGACCAAAAGCCTCTCCAGTTTTGTGGAGACTATTTAAAAGGTGTAGTCCAGGTATACAGATACAGGATATTTAAAATATTAGTATAATATATTTAATATTGTTACCAATCGATCATTTGATGTTGCTTAATCAGTAAAAATAGCGTAGATTCAAAAAGAAAGTAAGGGCTGCATACATTCTTATTTTTTTCCAAAATTCTCTATATTTTAATGCCATTTTAATGTTTTTACATTTTAAAAATTGTTTTTAGATTATGTCATAATGTTTAATAGCTTTTTCATGGTTGCAGTATGTTTAAAATAATTTCTGTTCGTTTTAACAATGTTGTGAGCTGCCTGGAATCCCTTCACTGGGAGACAGTTGGCATAAAAATGCAATAAATAAATATTTAATTTCAATGTTTCCAGACTCCCACCCGTTCTACATTTCCAGAATTTCACATTCACATTTTTGCACTAAACCATGTCCCTGGAGGAACTGTTCTGAGAAGTTAAGAACAGGAAGACTATTGCCATGATGATAGCCAATATCCGAAATGGATACGGCACCTGAAGAAAAAGAAACCACAGAACTCAGAGGAAACATGTGGCAGAGATAGCAGTGGTACTGAGAAGAGATCTTGGAAGTAACAAGATAAAAGTAATATAGTTACCAATAAGTAATCACTTCAGAGGTTAACAAAAATGTTAGAATGTTACATTTCAAAACTACTGTATCAAGTAAGAACAATAATTCTTTACTCATGTAACAATTCTTGTTACTCTAGGAAGCACCTTTACTGCGATTTTGACAGGAATATTTCAAGGTTTATGCCATTCCATTAGATGTCCAAATATAACATTTTAAATAAAGCAAAGACAACAAAAAGTAACAAGCAACACAATAAGTTCTTTTTCCCATCACTGTACTGAGTAAAAACAACAAATAACTTTAAAACACTATAAAGAGTAATTGGAACAAATGTCTTCAAAACAGTAATGGCCACAGTTGCCATTTTACAGTAATCCACAAGGTTGACCAACAAAAGGGAAGAGGAAGGGAGCCCATTACATGTACTCAAGACCCTTTTGCAAAGATGATGTTGTCCCTCTTGCCACCTATATAGTTGATATCAAGGGTACTGGCACAGTTCAAAAAGGCATGCCCCACAAGTGATACCATTGGCAAGACGGGAAGGGTGTACAACATGCTGTGGGCATTATTGTGAATAAGAAGGTTAAGGTCAAGATTCATGCAAAGCAAATTAATGTACGCATTAAGTATATTAAGGAGTCAAAGAGCAGAGATAGCGTCTTGCAATGATTCAAAGCAGTAATTTTCTGAGCTTTTAATTTGTTTCTTCTCATCCCCAGAAGGGAAGTGACAAGAACAACATCTGGCTATATATAAGTCTGAATATATTTTAATAATAATAATAATAATAATAATAATAATAATAATAATAATAATAATAATAATAATAATAATAATAATAGTAGTAGTAGTAGTAGTAGTAGTAGTAGTAGTTTGTTTTTGTTGTTGCTATTATTATTATTATTATTATTATTATTATTATTATTATTATTATTATTATTATTATTATTATTATTATTATTATTATTATTATTATTATTATTATTTCATGCCAGAAATTATTCTGAGTTGAAAGGATTTTTGCGGAAGAAACTCCTCTCAGGGGATGCCAGGAATCCAGGATGAGGCTCCTTTCATGTCCCCAAGAGCTGGGACAGAGGCGGATTCTCATCCATCATTCAGTACCTGGGTCTTGAACTGCTGACTTGCCAGCCTTCCAGCTAACAAGGAGAGCTTCTTAACAACTGAGCCACCACAGCTCAGTGTATGGTGTATCATCATACATATGGTGTTAATGTTTTAAATTGTTTCACATTATGGCAAGCTAGGATCCACCTTAAACAAATCCATGGCAATGACATTTTTCCTGCTTCATGGGAAAAAAATGCATTCTCAGATATGAGTTGCAGTTGATGACAATGACAATAGCATTGTTCAAATTCTTCTTCTTCTTTGCTTCCCCTTTTACCCCATCCGGTGTCAAATACCCCTAAATGTTTTAAATTGTATAACATCTCTGCCTATATTTTAAAAAATCAACTAAAATTGTTCCTTTTTAAAGAGGCTTTTAAGGATATACTGCCAATGGTTGTGATTAACTTTTCCATCACTAATAGGTGTTTTTGTTGCTGCCATTTTTTTAAAAAAATGTATGGGTATTATTTTTGTTCTTCCTGATATTTATAATTTATTCAATTTATTTACAAAAATATTGTAAAGGTTTTTTAATATATATATGTTGTACACTGCCCAGAGTGGGAAAATATCCCAGATGGGTGGAATATAAATGCAATAAACAAATAAATAATAAAATATTTTTGAATACATTTACATGTTTTAAACTAATCTATATTTTTCCTGATGCATTTCAGCCTGGCCTCTTTATGGCACGATAAAAAAAATCTAAATAAATAAGGACTATTTCGGAGTGTCATGACTTTAGCACAGATAGTGATGTCGTTGAAATTGCTATGGCACACATTAGCCCAATACATAGTAAATGAGCATCTTATCAGATATGGTAAAAACTGATACAGCGAATGCAGAAGTGTCATTAGAACAAGTCAAGGAATATCAGAATCTTTCACATTAACATCTAGAGTGAGGCAGGGGTGTGTACTAGTATTGCCATTATTATTTATCACCTACATAGACAGTATAAGCAAAAAGGCTAAGCCCATGAATGGAAACAATATCAACAAATTGCTTTTAGCAGATGATCAGGTACTGATAGCAAGTACAGCTAAGGAATTGCAACAACACCTTACGTCCATGAATCAAGAATACAAGATAAATAATATGAGAATCAGCAAAAAAGAAGACTGAGGTAATGGCAATTGGAAGGAAACAACATACTTTAAATATCGTAATTGAGAGGGAACAAATATAAAACAGGTGGCAAAGTTTAAATACCTAGGAACAACATTTACTGAAAATAGTAAAATGGATGAAGAAATTAACTTACAGTGTAATAAGACAATCCAAACATTGGGACATTTAGCTCTGCTCTTACAACACAAGGCAATACCAACCAGCACAAAGAAAAACCTCAGTTAAAACACTGACTGGGAGGCGGAAAGTCAGCAGTTTGATTCCCGAGTACTGCAGGATGGAATGAGCTCCCATCTTTGTCCCAGTTCCTGCCAACCTAGCAGTTCGAAAGCACGAAATTGCAAGTAGATAAATAGGGACTACTTCAGTGGGAAGGTAACCATGTTCTGTGCACTCCAGTGTCTAGTCATACCTGCCACATGACCACGGAAACATCTGCAGAAGTATACAGTGCTGGCTCTTTGGCTTTCAAACAGAGATGAGCACTGAACCCTAGAGTCGGATACCACCGGCTTTCAAGCAAGGGAAGCCTTTACCTTTACTTAAAACATATTCATTCCTATCTTATTATAAAGTAAGAAACCACTTTATTTGTTGTCTCACTATATCTGTGATGGTGAACCTTGGCACTCTAGGTGTTCTTGGACTTCAATTCCAAGAAGCCCAAGTCAACACACCTGCTGATCAGGGATTCTGGGAAATGAAGTTCTAGAACACCTGGAGTGCCAAGGTTCAACATCACTGCTCTATATAGTTTAAGACTGGTTCTATTCCAATTCTTTTCTTTATAATCTTTTTCCTGATTTTATCCCTTCTAGACACTCCAGCAGCCTTCCTCAGACATCTCTTGTCTGTGGTGACTAACTGTTGTTTCTGTTTTGTTGTAAGTGTTCATGTTTGGCACTGGTAACATAAGGTGAGAATGAATATGCTTTGTATGAGGTGTTTCTTTGTGCTGATCAGCATTGCCTTATGTTGTAAGAGTGGAGCTAACTGTCCCAATATTTGGTTTGCCTTACTGCATCATATGTTAATTTCTTCATCCATTTTGCCATCTTCATGAAATGTTGTTCCTAGGTACCTCTAAGTGGAGTTAATACGAAGTTGGTTGCATATAGATTCTTTTCCCATTTCTGTGTGGTTGGCCTGACTGATTTGAAATAATAATCATCTTGGATACCATGGAGTTGTTATTCATCAAGAAGTCCACACATTGGTAGACATCTCCATGATGCCATTCCACACATGCAAATGGACTTGAGGAATAAAGTCCATTTGCATGAGGTATTTAGCCATTTGGATATCACATTGGCCAGGGGTTCCCAATTTTTTCAAGCCAGGGGCCAGGTCATGCTCTTTCAGTCAGCTTTGAGGGCTGGATGGTCATTTTGTCCCAACAGCTTCAAAGGGGTAGCCATTTTATTTCTTGAATGCCCTTGGAGGGGTGGGGGGCACATGAAATGGTACTACAGGCTGGATCCATCCCATGAGCCTTAGGTTGGGAACCCCTGGTCTAGGTGGACCATGATGTGTGCCCTCCGCTTTCACCTTGCCCAAGATTGCTTCTGAAAATATATGTTCAAAGATTACAGCAACCAGGTTTATAGAACAGGTTGAACCACATCAGGAAACTGTTTCAGTACTAATGTACATCCAGCAAAACACTGTGTCAAGAATAAGGCCTTGCAGCAGACTACACAACTGTCAGGAAAACAAAAGAACAGTGTGCGTGCGTGCGTGCGTGCGTTTGCATGTGCGTGTGTGTGTGTGTGTGTGTGCACGTGTGTGCATGTGTGTGCATGTGCACACGTGCATGCATGTGTGTGTGTGTGTGCCTAATCCTGTAACCTAACTAAATTTACTTTGATCATGTTTTTAAGCAACAGATATATACATTTCTGTGTGATATAATGATGAATATTCCAGTACCTGGCATCTTGTTCTTAAACTTTTGCACCAGAAATCTGATGCAAGTCTAAAAACCACTTCATTGCCAACATAATATTATGCTTTTGAATAATGAACTGATGAAGTTCTTGGTATGTCCTATCCTAGCAACATATGAGGTTTAAGATCGGGCTGACAATGGGAGCTTTTTGTTTTTAGTAGAAAGAATTACAGGAGAATTATAATGGTTCCATCTGTTGGAACTCACTTTTAATATCTCCAGGAAAAAAAACCCACAGAAGATTTGCTGTAAAGGGATAATGTTGCCATCCCAAACGTATTACAGTTTAAATTTTACAACCACAGTGTTTCATATAAAGTGGCAGAGGGATCATGAGAATGGCACCATAAAAATTAAAATGTGCATTTTCTTTCAAGCTGGGAGAGTGGTGGGCAGAAAACTCTACAATGGTATTGTGAAGAATAAATTCCTACTGAAGGTCAAACACTCTTTAAAATGAGAAAATAAAATCTATTTTTAACAATAAAACCTCTCTCTCACAATAGAATGATATCTTCAGGCTTCTTAGGAAGTTCCAGTACAATGGCATTTCTGAGTAAGCACAATGTCTTTGCAACACACTGATGTCTGATTGGGATAATAGCAAGGTTGCATGCACTAACACTGGGTTTCAATGGGAGGGGACTTTACAGCCTAATATGATTGTCCTTTCCCATTCACCTGATTAGTAATGTCCCCCCTCCCCCCACACACACACCTCTGGCATTTGAAACGAGCTCCCATCCCCTGTTTCTGTTTGCTCTTATTGCCATTGTTTTTGATAATAGCTCTTCTTCCTCTGATATTTGTCCAAACAACAAGCATGGTGGTTCTGTCCAGTGGTGGGAATCAGGTTTGCACCAGTTCGTCAGAACCGGTAGCAGAAATAAAGTAGTCCTAATTCGGGTGCAACGCAGGACTTTCCCCTGGCCACACCCACCATACCACACCCACAGTGTGGTAGTAAATTTTTGGGGAACCCACCACTGGTTCTGTCCATGTGCTGGATACTTCATTTCCCCTTTTAATAACTGTAGATGACAAGTATAAGTAAAGATACCTTTTTCTAGTTTAATTGCCTCTAGTGTAGTTTTATCATTCAAAGTTCTACTTTGTGCAAACAAACAAAAATAAAGAAATGGGAGGGACAGAAACTGAGCTTATGAGAGCTTATGCACCTTTTGTCTGCATTGATGCTGTTGTTGTTTTTAACCTCACTCCCTGCTAACTAAGAAGAATAACCAAAATCTCACACTATAGCTAGCATGTTAAGACAGCAACAACCCAGGTATCAGTTGAGTCTGTCTTTTTTTAAAAAAAAATGCTGCTAGTCAAGGAGCAATACATTCTTGACATGGCTTACCTCCCTTAGATTCTTGGAATACATAGTCTATGCTAAATGCTGTTCTAGGAATGTAAAATCTGTCATTTCCTTATTTACTTGCATGTTTGTTTATGTCCAGCCTGCCCTATATATCAACAGATCTCAGGGCAGGATACAATAAAGAAAATCACTGCTATTGCACTCTCCATAATGAAAAACAATTGAAACATTGGCTGAAATCTATAAACATCTGTTGCATGCTGAGTTTATTTATTTATTTTAAAAATTTCTACCCCACCTTCCTCATCCATGGATGACCCAAGGTGGCTTACATGACAATTAAAATACATACAAGTTAAAAAACAACAACACCCACCCCTACCCCCTAAACCCTTAAGAAAAAAAGTACATAACAAAATTTAAAAACTGTTAAAAAAGCATGAAACAATACCAAGAGTAATGTTAAAAAGTTAAATAAGCTAAAAAAAGGGAGGGGAAGGGAGAAGGGGACAAGGGGGAGGGATAAAAACAGACAGGTGTGTTACAACAGGCATCATACCAGCCAGCGGGACTGAGTCGTCACATACCCGCTGGCACAGCCTTAAGGGCCTTCCTGAAGGAGGCAGCTCTGTCTGGAGTTATGTGTCTATGGAGAGTTCTTAACTTATGGCAATCTGCTTCCAAAAGTTATGTTTTTTTGCGAACAGCACAACAGGATTTGGTCACAGTTTTAAAGCACTTTAAAACAATTTGACAATTCAAACAAACAAAACCAGCAAGCTGAAAACCCTGAACACCAAATTATGATTGCACCAGACAATGAAGGGGGTGGTGGGTTAAATTGCTGTTGCAATAAAGGCAATATCAACACCTACAGAGCCTCCAAGGGAAAGGGTATTTGTTTCATTTCTCCTGGTCCCCTTAGTCTTCTCACTACATCTAAGATTCTAATGAGTTTGCAGGCCTTCCTTCCTTTGATGTTCGGGAATTGAAGAGAATTTAAGAGAAGCAGCCAGCTAACCAGCACTACAGACCCCAGATGTCGGCCTCCCCTCCTTTGGCCGGTTTGGCCAGGGACTTTGCCACCTCCCCCCCCCTGTCCTTTTTCATCGGCTAGGGAGGAGAGAGGCACAGATGTTGAGCCCGTTCTGTTCCTCCACCCTAGTTGAGCTGGAGACTTGGAAGTCGTCCACATACATGTATTTGGTATTAATAATGTTTTTTGTGATGTATTATTGAATTGTTTACAAATATGAAATGTATTATTGAATTGTGCTCGAGTTGTTACTGTATTATTGCATAAATTTGTATCTTATTTTTTTGTACCTATGCATATCCTGTATATTATATTTTGTATCTTGTAAACCGCTTTGAGTTCCCTTAGGGGAAGAAAAGCGGTATAGAAATATAAGTATAATAACAATAATAATAATTACAGGGCCAAACACAACTTTATTGTAAGCAAACCAAACATAAACAGCAATGGTGCAACAGCTCTTTATATACACTGTACAATGGATATATTTGGGCGGGAAACAATATGATTGGTTAGGAGAGGAGTGGGGTGATTGTGGGTTTACCGGACCGATAGTTCAGTACCAAGAAGAAGACAAAATGGAGGATCACCCAGATCCCATAATAACAATTACACAACATTACAGCAATAATTAAAGTTAAATACACAACACTTCCTAATCAGACATTTTCAGTATTTTTAAAGCAGGTTATCTAATGTGTGGATTCTTACACCTTTTTCTTAAATCCAATTCAGTCCTTACATTATCTAGGATGGGGGTGCCCAATTATCCAGCCCGTGCCTGGAAGTAGAAGTAAAATGTGCATGCACCTGTGTATGCTCTAAACACTGTCATAAAGTATCCGTGGCTGTCGTAAACATATTTACGACAGCTGTGGGTGTGTTTACGGCAGCATTTTGCACATGTGCAGGCACGTTTTACTTCCTGTTTCAGTGAGAGGAACCATGTGACCAGCCTCCTCAACCACGTGACTGGCCTGTGGCCTGAAAAGTTTGGGCACCCCTGATCTAGAATATGAATGAAGTTAAAGGGAAGCAGTTTGTGCCCTGCCCTCATTTCATTGCTAGCTCACATAAACAGTGAGAGGTCCGGAGGAGAAAGGTGCTGCTCACATGTAGGCACTCTATATAAACAAGAACCCAGCTCTTCCCATTTCACACTACCATGCAAAGCCTACATACAAGCAGTATTGATTGAGTCTCGTCAGTGCTTGCATAAGCAAAGCAACAGACAGAAAGTAGCTGCTGCCATCTAGTCATGTCCTTGATTCTAACTGACGGAACAACTGAAGAATGGATGCATTTGTCCACACATTCCCTAGTAGCTAAAGTGTGCTTTGTGTGTGTTTTCTAAACATATGAATTTTTTATTTGACTGTTTATCATTTGTTTATCATTATTTATATTTTGCCTTTTTCCCAGTTAGGAGATTTGATGACTCACAACATGAATTAAAACAGATACAGTTAGCAAGGCAACAAATTATCAGTCAAAATGAAGCAAAGATTGTTTTTCTAAAAAATTAAAACTACAGTGGTACCTCATACAATGATTTTAATCCATTGCATGTGGCTTGATGTTGTACAAAACAGTGGCTGTAGGATGCATGCATTGTATAGCAATTTTCCCTATGGGATGCATTGTATAACGATTTTTTTTTTGCTAAGTGGTTTTTCCCATTGAAAAATTGTTGTACTTTTTTCCATAGGGAAAATTGTTATGTGGGACGCCATTTCCCCCCAAAACCTAATTGTTATGCAATTTCATTGCTATATTGGGTGATTGTTGTATGAGATTCCACTGTACTTGAAAGCCCATCCAACAAGAAACAGCTCCCACAATTAAAACTTATTTCCGCAACAGCCAGTGAGTGGTGAAAAGCTAGTCTAAATAAAAATATCCTTGTCTGGCTATAGATGGAGAACAGAGAAGGAGCATCCCTTTGAGAGAGACTTCTACAGCCTGGGGGTGGCCTCTAATGAGTCTCTATCTCCTGTCTCCTGGCCAAATGGGCCCTTGAGCATGTCAGAACCAAAAGGGAGATACCACTAAAACATTCTCAAGTGCTGAACAGAAGTGTTCAGTTCCTTTAATGTTATTCAGAATATTGTCTTCTTTATTTTTGGCCTGCTGCTTTTATACATTGTACGACTATATTTGGCTGTCCAGAGTGGCAGTTTCAGCAGGATGAGTGGGGTATAAATCTAAATTTAAATCCGAATAAATACATAACACACAAAGGGGGTGGATCTGATAGTTTATTGTTGAGCTTTGGCTCCAAAAAAATCTCTGAAAGGTGGAACTTGGTCTTCTGCAAATAAAGCAGAACAATCCCTTCAGATATCCCTTCTTTCATGTTTACAGCTCAGGGCTACTTGCATGGAATCGCCTGCACTTTCCATTTCAACTAAGTAGCTTTAGGAAGAGAATGCTTGCTTCATTTGTCCACTTGATCTTTGCCTTACTGAAAACCAAAGGTGTAGGAATGCTTTAATCCTTGCCGGCTTCCAAAGGGTGGAGGCCAGGTTGCGAAACCCAGGGTCAGCCAAAAGGCTTGACCAAAACTCCCTCTGGGTGCCCCCCAGCCAAAGTTGGCATAAACAAGTCCTTATCAGGCCCATGGACAGTCCCCAATGCACAAGACTCCTTATCGGTCCTTGACAACTGGTCACCCCTTTTGGCATGTACACAAGGTGCATCCGCTAATATATAACCAATGTATACAAGACCCTATTTTTATGAACCTACTTCCTTGTCGCTTGTAACAGCCGCATGAGTGCACGTAGACACATGCGAGCTGAGGAATGTCAGTAATAAAAGGGCTGCACAGCAATCCCTCAGGGTTGTCTCCTCCCAATGCCTTGAACCTTGTGTGTGTGAGTCTCATCGCTACACAAAGAGAAACTGAGCATTTGACTGGAATCCAGAAAATGAATTGGGCACCATGCTCACAAACATTCAAAGAGCTCAGTCCCTTGATTTTTGCCCTTTTACCTGCACTAAAAATACTCAGGGAGGAAGGGGACACTGCTTCCCCCACAGAAAAAAACCCTTACCCACATCCACAGTGCCACAGTTCCATTGCCGGCTCCCTCCTCTGCCCCGCCCAGCGGGGGAGGTTGGAGTGCAGCTGACTGGCGTTACGCGGTGGGACTTTGAAAAGCCGCGCCGCCAGTATCACCGGAGCCACAGTTCCATCGCCGGCTCCCTCCCGCGCCTGGCCCGGCAGGGGAGGTGGGAGCGCAGCTGACCGGCGTTACGTGGCGGGACTTTGAAAAGCTGTGCCACCAGTATCACCGGAGCCACCGTTCCATCGCCGGCTCCCTCCCCCGCCCCACCTGGCGGGGGAGGTGGGAACACAGCTGACTGGCGTTACGCGGCAGGACTTTGAAAAGCCGTGCCACCAGTATCACCGGAGCCACAGTTCCATCGCCGGCTCCCTCCCCCGCCCCACCTGGCGGGGGAGGTGGGAACGCAGCTGACTGGCGTTACGCGGCAGGACTTTGAAAAGCCGTGCCACCAGTATCACTGGAGCCACAGTTCCATCGCCGGCTCCCTCCCCTGCCCCGCCCGGCGGGGGAGGTGGGAGCGCAGCTGACCGGCATTACGCAGCGGGACTTTGAAAAGCCGCGCCACCAGTATCACCAGAGCCACAGTTCCATCGCCGGCTCCCTCCCCCGCCCCGCCCGGCGGGGGATGTTGGAGCGCAGCTGACTGGCGTTACACGGCGGGACTTTTGAAAAGCTGCTACTACCAGAGTAGCCAATACCAGTTTTTTCCTGGTCTCAGTTGCCTTGCAGCCGGATCGTCCTCTTCTTTGGCTCCGTCAGGGACTTGTGAGCCATGGAGCTATGTTTTGGGGGGACGTTAGTAGCCGAGGTATCGTGTAACTGTTTTGTTATGTTAGAACTTAAATGTTTATTGCATATTTTATTGTTTAATTTGCTGTATTGTAACATTGTACCATTTGTAATTTTTGTATACTGTATTTGATTTACTTGTTGTAAGCCGCCCTGAGTCGGCCCTGGTCGAGTAGGGCGGGGTATAAATCGAATAAATTAAATGAAATGAAATCCACAGACACATTCAAGGCTAATATTCAGGGTTCTGCTTAATTTGAAACCTCCTTTAACTGATTTATTGGCTAATGAACTGACTGGAAAGGCATAGTTGAAAAGTTAAGACTACTATGGACTGGGCTTTTTGTTTCTTGTTGTTAAAGGGATGCCAAGCTATGGCATGGTGACTATCCTACAATGTGTTTGCATATTATTAGCGTTAAAACACTGAGCTCTAACATCATTATCAATCATCCTTTGCTTATTGTTGGTCTCCACCCTAGTAAAGTTTATTTTATTTAAAAAAGAATCCATTGAATACCTCAGCATCAATCCTCCAAAGAGAAGTAACCTATGCATAACAAGTGCTTAAATCAGCATGACATTTACAATACATATTAAGTGGTTTGTTATTTATTTCAGGACTTTAATTGGCATAATACATTAGCCTTATTGTTGCAGCAGTTCCACTAAACAGTTTCTTTTCCCAGCTTGCAAGATCCAGCCTACTCTCTGTCCCTTGTTTTCATTACGCTTTAACCCAAATGAATTGTTTTGTTTTATTTAAGTTATTATATTGTTTCCATGGCTCTCCAGTACAAAGCCAGCCAGCTTCATGGAAAGTCGACAATTTCCCCTTGCCTTTTTCACCTTGGCCATTCAAGGCTTTGGGCCGAAACCCTCAAACTCCTGCTTTCACTTTTTCCCCTCTTAGGAATCTCCTGGCTTTTCCACTTGCACTGCTATTTGGAGTTGGAGAAAGGGGAAGACTCATTAAAGTATTATGAAGCATGCAGTGTAATTATACATGGCAATCTCTGCCAATGAATAACATCTGTAGAAATGTGTGCATATATTTATATTACAGTAAATTTGAACCCAACCATCTATGGTTTTTTTTTAAAAAAGTGGTCCCTCCCCTCTTTGCTTCAGTTTAAAAATCTTTTGTCTGAGGCAATGCGTGAGGCAAATGCTTGAACCACACAGTCTACAGTACAGCCATTGTTGCTGAGCTGAACCTGCTGCCGTCCTGTGCCAAATGCCGTTATGCCTTTGTTTAGATCTTAGTCTATAACAAGGCTGTATCTGATGTCTGTTAAATGTTCTGTTTTTCTTTAAGTCTTTCCCCCCACCTTAAAAAAATAACTGGGAACGCTCTCCACAAAACTGGCAAAAACCACAGTGTGGTTACCATGCAGCAGCTAGGGCACCGCTGAAGTATAGGGACAGAGGACAAGCAAGGAATACGAAAAAGGAATACGAAATCAAAATCAGATCCTCCAAAGATTAGAGAAAGGTGCAAGAAAGAAATCACAGAAACATTTGCCGGGAAGGGGGGGGGGCGTTCGTGCTGTGCATTCACTTCTAGGGAGATGATAAAAAGTGAATACCCATGCCATTTTCTCACCATAATTTGGGGACACTTTCCTGAATCTGGCTTTGTGCCCTGTTTACACAGTTTTAAGGGAAAAGAGGAGAACAGGCCTGATTAAAGGTTAAATTGTGTGCCTCACTTCATGTCACATTCGGCTCCTTACCCCAGCATACATTCTAGAGAGCTCAGCCTTCATGGGTGAGTTGCAGCTGATATTTTTTTTAGCAGTCTTTTATAAGGAGTATAAATATTTTCCTAAACACGGAGAACTACCAAACTGTGCAGCTGCCTTTTTGTTTCTGCGAGCTTTTCACAGCCCTGTTGGCTTTTGCTTTGACATTTTGTTTTGCCTAACAAACAGCTTTCTTTGTCCAAGTAACCGTGATGCTACCATGCAAACCAATTGCATGTTGGTGCTGTGATGACACTAAAGACGCAAACAAGACTAATTCAAAGTGAGGGCAATGCCCTCTACTGGTTTAAAACAATGAACCAGTGCCTTTACTCTGTATTAGCTTTGTTTGCCTTCCGTGATGTTACCAGGAAGCCAAATTTGCCTGGCTCTGTGATAATGACACAGTTATTTCGTTAAAGGAAACTAATTGTTAGATTTTAAAATGTGACCGATACAGCAGCTAATCAGGATACCAAAAAAGCAATGAGCGAGTGGAGAATAAATATGATGGGGAGGATCTGTTCTGAACAAAAATACTTCAAGCCTCTCAAACCTTTTTTCCAATGAAAAATATTTCTCAACAAACGTGGAGTAACAGCACTGGTTTTATACGCAGCATAATTCTAGGGATCATAGATCATTAGGCCATCTAACAAAACTAAAGTCCCAAGGTAAACAGGATGGTTTTAAAATTAGTTTAATTGTTTAAAGTAGATACACCCTTAGATTCAGAAGATTATTTTGACCTGTTTTTCAAACAGACATTTTCCCTTTTTGAACACTCTCAGAAAGACAGACCCAAGGCAGCACAATGCAGTTACTTTGGCAAGTTTTTAAAATTTAGCCATTTCCATGAAAGAGGGAAAAATTGAGAGAAAGGCTGTGTCTAAATGAAAACAATACAATGTTCAGAGATGCAGGGTAACAGCAATGCAAACGGGGTTTGGGCGTGTATGTATAAAAATAACTCCTACAGCATGCTTCATTTATACAGAGGATTCACTGTCTCCTCCTGTTATCACACTAAACCAAGAGATTCAAGGGAAGTAAGTAGTCACTGTTATTTCATGGTATTAAGGTCCTTTCTAAAGGGCTGTATGTACACATGCCTCCCCTCATGTTTGTAACCACCCAAAAGCTGCTGTACAGATGGTTTGCCAAGAATCTGACATACTCCTACCCTCGCTAAAGCTGCTTGTCATTTCAATTCTTATAAATAAGATCCGGCTTTAAAAAAGCAACCAGTTTGGATCCAATAAAAGCTACAATGTACGATCCCTGGTTTACACTTTGCAAATCTCCTATGTTTTTCTTTCCATTATGGCAAATGTTATCCTTCTCGGAGACTGGACCATTCCCAGTATTTCCTCCTTTGTCTGTCAGTTGTTTGTAGCGGCAACTCATTTTGCTTTGTGATTGCTAAGATACACATTTTATTTTTTAAAAAGCCACAAAACTTAAGTGAAAAGGGAAAATGCACCAGTAATCTTACTGTAGCCCTCCACTCCCCCCCCCCCCTTTACATGTCTCTGGTCAACACAGCTAGAAGAGTTCATTAAATAGGGGAAAGGGAGAGAAGAGTGACAGAGTGATGGAGTGGAAGAGAACGTTCTGGCCATTATTCCTAATGTTATTTTTAGAAATGAACCTCACAGCGCTGACCGAAGTGTTTTGGTATGTTTCTAGCCAAGCCCAGTTTACAAAGAGTTGTTCCAAAACCACCATCACCCATTTTTCTAAAGAATCGTCACCACAAAACCCCCACACTTGATTTTCATTTTAGACTGATTTTGACACCTTAAGTTGATCCCTTCAGTTCTCACTCTCTCTCATTGTTAACAGATTTTCTATACACACTGTAAAAAGAAAGGCCATACAGTATTGAAGGAAAGAAGGAAGGAAGGAAGGAATTAGCCAGAAAACATACGTGCAGTTTTTGGGCAGAGAGCACAAGTTTAGAGATTTGTATGAGAGGGATTGCTATCATAGGCGGTGCTTCATAATTCCATATTTTAAGACCAATTTTCTAAGAGCAGCTTTGTACATCCGCAACAGTTCCCATATTGGAATACATATCTGAATGATGGTGCTAGTACATGATTTACATAAAAGCTGAATCTATGCCTGAAGAAGAATCATATGTATAGTCTGGGCCTGTCAGAAGCTCCCAGGAGAGCAGAGTGGTTTGGCTTTCCAGCTCTAGGAACAACTATGGCAGAAGCTACAGTTGTACACATGTTTCTCTTTTGTGCTCACATACCACTCCTTTGGATTATGTCTGAACAGATTCTTCTCCCGCCACCTTCAGTCTGCAAAATGTCCACCTCCAATTTGCAGTGATGCAGAACATCCCCTCCCTTCTCTGAACAGAAAATGTAATCCTTTCAAGTAAAAAATAGGGCTGTCCTCCTAAAGATCCATTTTCTAATTGAAAAAAGATGCCTAGGTCCTCACACGCCCAGGCAAAAGATCCTGCCTAGATCCCCTGACTGCCATTTTTCAACACTGCTGTACCTTAGCATAAATTTATAGGTAGCATAAAGTATGGAACTCCAAACCAGCATGCATAGTTTGGAAGAGTTGCAGATCCCTCACCTCAAGGCGGTATGGAGGCTGACCATGCTTGCAGATTATGGTACCCACAGTCCAGGAAATTAAGTTTTCCAGACTTTGCAATGTTCATCCACAGTATTTGTCACAAAACACTGAATCTCCTACACTCAGTAGAAAAAGTGAACTGTTTAGTATTCTAGTGTAAAAACAAATATCAGGGAGACTTTCCCAGAATATACCTAGATGACTTTTCATTGTAGGAAATTCTGGTATCAATGATAAAAAGCACCAAGCTACACCAGCAATTAAAATAATCTAATCCTACAATTGCCCTTTCCACTGTGTGTGCAACTGAATGTCTCTGTACACAGGTACACTGCAGCATGTATTGTGGGTATTTCACTATCTGCAATGTAAAATATAGGGTTCACTGTTATCTGCAGTTTAAGGTATCCACAATATACAACCTGTGCAGGGCTTGTTGGGGAGGGGGGGACCTGTATATTGTAAATACCCCAACCAACTACCAAAAGGAGTTGGTAGGAAGACTTGCAGAAATGCGAGAAATCTTTTTTGGTAGTGTGGGATTAGGGCTGTATCTTAATTTTCTGCAACATCTATGTCGGCTCTCAAATCTTAATGTTGAGAGAGACTGCAGACATGTCTTCAAACATTTGAGCTTCAGTCTGTCCCAGGATCTGTAAGTGAAGACCTAGTGCCTTGAATTGGGTCCAGAAGCTATCAGGCAGCAAATGTTTTTTGTTTTGTTTTTTAAACAAGGTGTATGGAGGCAGACACACTGGTGAAAAGCCAATGGACAAATTCATCATTATCCAAACATAAACCCAGTCTGCCATTCAATGGTTTGTAGTAATCCAAGGGGTGTCAAAATTATCTCAGCACAGAACACTATGGCCAGATTAGCCCCACCTAGAGATTATTGCATTTGGTGCAAAGACTGGGAAATTAACCTTTATAACTTGTAATCTTGTGTACCTGCTTATATTATGGAAATTATTCTGTGTTGTTGAGGCCATCAATTGGGTCTCTATTGACAACATAAGATTTAGCATTATCTGTGTGACAGAGAAGAGAGAGAGCAAAACGCCTTCCTTACCAGAGTATCTGCTATCTGGACCAAACTGCAGATGCACTCACACAATGATTTCAACTATGTTTGTTGATTGTTTGTTTGTTTTTGTTTCCTTAAATGGAATAAAAAGGAAAGCGACGTGATGTTGTTGTTTTCAAAACTAAGCCCACCTTTAAAAGGATCACAGAAGCAGCCCTAAAGATCTGCATTGTGTGCTGAATCTCATAATGGGAAGATCGAGGGCTGTCATCGGAGTTGAGGAGTCAAACATTGTGCGCCAATGCAGAATGCAGCTTATGGTGTGCAATTTGTTCATTTCCCACATCAAAACCATGTCATAGTGAGTCAGTTCCCCCACAGTCAAAGGCAAACGATGTAAAAGTGGATAATGTTGGCACGATGCGCCGAGCCACAGCATCAGATCTGTTGAAAGAAAAAGACAACCACCAGGAAAAGGAAAAGTGATAGCCAGCTGACACTCTTGGAAACAGCCATTCCCGTCAGTGGCTGTACATCTGGAATCTGCAGCTGCCAAGCTCCTAGTGACTGACTGGTTCTAATCCTGGAGCAATCAGGGGAGAGGCAAGAGCACAGCCGATGGCATTTAAAAGATATGAGCAAGGCTGTTTACTGCTGTGTTGCGAATGTTACAATCTGGCACTGAACTGTGCACATGTAGGAGTGCACCTGTGTGTGTGTGTGTGTGTGTGTGTGTGAGAAAGAGAGAGAGAGAGAGAGAGAGAGAGAGAGAGCATGCAGCTTTTGCTTTAAGAAAATAATAAAGCTGTGCATGCCCTCCTGCTTTGTGGTTACTGCTATGGAACGTGTGTTCTTTATCTTAAACATTTAAGATAATATATCTACTCTGTCTGCAGCAACAAAATCCTGTCCTGACGACAGGGGTATAAAATGACACAATAAAATCCACACATCTTCAATGAAGACATTACAGTTATTCACCAGCAACGACAGGATAGGTTTCATTTATTTTATCTACTGGGGAGAACCAGAACTTTAATCTGAGCCATTTGTCCTGGTTTGGATGGAACATTCCTGGCACGATCAAGCAGAATTTATTCAGCTGAGCAGGAGCATTTGGGCTGGTCTTCTACATTTAGCCCCTTTCCCCCTTCCCTCCTTCCTTTCTCCTCTAGCTTCTCTGCTTTAATCTTGGTCTATTTTTAGCTAGCTGTTACTTCCCAGATGGTGAAGTGTGATTTAATGTCAGTCTACTAACTAAGACTTTAAAGCACATTTCAGTCTAGGTTTATGTCTATGATGTAACAAATACTTGGACATTTCTTATCCCCCAATCTATTCACCCCATCTCCAAACAAAAGAAAAAGAAAAGATCAACACTGGCGACATGTTTAGCTCTTCTATGAGGCAATAGAGGCCAGCACTCTTTTCATCATCATCAGAATGAGCAGGAAAACCATCAGCAGAACAAGCAGGATCAGGGAGGGCTGCTCAGAAAAAATGTGCAAGTTTATTGCACACACACACACACACACACACACACACACACACACACACACACACACACACACACACACACACACACACACCACTTACATGGATTTTTCACAAAAGAAGTGCCAAATTGTGAGGAATACACAAAAACTCTTGCAATCTCTTCCAGCAGAGAGAAAACTCTTGACTTTCCCCCTTCTTACCTGAAAGAAAGAAATAAGCAAAGATTTATGTCCATAACTGAAGCATCCATGATTTAAGCCAGCACTAAATGCAATTCCCTACTTTATATATAATAGGAACCCGCCATTTAAACACAGTACAGAAAACATCTTGAACCCTGGGAGTCAGCATAACAAAGAGAGAATGCTAAAGATGGAAAATAAATTTATGTGAACTAATTTAAAATTAGATGGCCAGAATTCTTTTTTTTTTTACAATATGCTTTGTTTAGCTTTCTATTGCTAATTGCCACTAGTTGATGAGATGTTGGGCTACAACTCAGCTGCACAATCCGATGCATAACCAATCATGCAAACCAAGCATTTCTGGCACTTAATCATTTGCTATGGGAAATCATTCCAATGTTATACAAACACCACTAGGATTTAGTTTACTAACATATTTATACCCTATCTTTCTCTTGAAAGAACTGAAGGCAGTTTACAGTATTAAAAACAAATGATATGAATAGCTGAAAACAACAAATTATTACCATATTTAAAAAAGAATGAATCAGTAAAGTAGAGATTTGTTCTAAAAACATATTAAAAAACAACAAAAACATAACAGTCCCACTTTATGAGCCCCCTCTAAGGCATCCAATCACTATGAGAAAACCTTTCCCCCAAAAAGAGAGAGGTCTTTGCCTGCTTTATAAAAATTACATTTCATTTGTTCCCCTGATAGACTCCCTTTCCAATTTTTCTAAAAGTGGAGAGAAAAGGAAAGCACATTCTACACAATGGGAGACACAGGGACGTTTTATATCTCAACTCAGTGTCTTACTTTATTCCAGACCTCAAATAGCTTATATAGAGGAGGAGGGAAGCCTTTCCTCAAACATGCAGAAAATGGAGGGGAATGTTGGACATAATAGGAATTTATTTTACAATACCTCTTGAACTTACAGCTATCCAACTTCATATTATCCCTATGCGCGCACGTGCGCACACGCACACACACACGCGTGCGCGCGCACACACACACACACGCATGCACGCACGCACACACTCACTCAATTTGCTACAGTCATTGAGAGTAGAGATAGCTTACTCAGAACAAGGCAAAAGTCAACGGCCTGACTATTCATATGCAAATTTATATTAGAAACTTATTGGAAACAAGTTGTAATACCTTGTGCAATTTTAGTACACCTGCTTGCAAGGTAAAGGCCACCCTTGCTCGAAAGCCAGTCGTATCAGACTCTAGGGTTCAGTGATCTATATAAATAAAATGGAAGTGTGCATCTGTGTGTCCCGAATGCGTTTCCACGCCCCTTGACTGAGCCCCCTGAAAGTTGGTGAATGCCTACCTTTGGCGTCACAGATTGCATAGCTGGAGTCTGAGGGCAGCAGAGGGGCCCTGTGCCCCACAAACCCATGAAAACCGAGAAACTTCAAGCTCCAGCAACCACTGCAGCACACCTCAGCCAATCGGCGAGGCCAGCATGGGTGTGGGTGAGTGTGAACAACATACCTGCCAACCTTCCTGGATTGGCTGGGATTTCCCATTTTTCGGTGCCGAATTGCGCCATTTCCCGCCCCGCGCTGCCGAAACCCCGGAATTTGGCAGTGGGGAAAAGGAAGTACTGCGCAGCCCTTCTGTGCAGGTCGCCTTCTCCGCATGCGTAGAAGGGTTTTACGCTTGCGTAGAACCCTTCTATGCTTGCATAGAACCCTTCTACGTATGCGTAGAAGGCTACGCATGCGTAGAAGGGGGCTACACAAGTGTAAAACCCTTCTATGCATGCGTAGAAGGCGACCTGTGCAGAACCGTTCTGCGCAGGTCCTGGATTGGCCTGAGCCACAGTTGACAGGTATGGTGAACAATGGCCATGCGCAGAAGGCAGGGGGAAGCGATTGCCGGCCATGCATGTGCCTGGCAGCCCCCCAAATCCTCAGTAAAAGGAAAGGGCCTCGTAGGTGGAGCAAAGGGCATGGACGAGCTGGCAGCAGGCACAAAACCAGGGTGGCATGGTCGGCGGCAGCTGTATGAGAGTGTGTGTGTGTGTGTGTGTGTGTTCAGAGGGGGAAGGAACAAGGGCACTGGACTGGCAGAGTATATGTGTGTGTGAGAAGTGTGTGTGCAGGGGAGAAAGGGAAAGAAATGGTGGCCGAATGAAATGTGTGGGCAGATAAAACTAATAAGGGCAGGGAGGGAGGAAAAGAGGAACACGAAGTGTGTATGTGTGTGTGTATGTGTGTGTGTAGGTGTGTGTGTGTCAGTGCCCGGGGAGAAAGAGCAGGAAGAGATGGGCGGGCATGGTGTGTGTGTGTATGAGTGTGTGTGTGTGCATGTCAGAAAATGAAGGGAAGGGGATGATGGACGCATGGTGTGTGTGTGTGTGTGTGTTCCCGGGGAGGGAGGAGAGGGGGCAGTGTGCAAGCCCTGGCCTGCAAAGGAACACACACACCCGACCAAGGCCAGGCACCAAGCTAGTCATCTCTGTTTATAGCTAAAGAGCCAGTGCTTTCTGCATCTGCAGATGTTTCCGTGGACATGTGGCAGGCATGACTAAACACCAGAGTGCACAGAGTGCACGGAATACAAACTGCTAGGTTGGCAAGAACTGGGACAGAGACTCAAGGTCACTAAGTTGTGCACCAACCTGGTATCTCATGAGTGGGAGTTCCATAGTTTGGGAATAATTAATTTCTCTAATTATCTTTGATACTATTAATGGAAGTGTGCTGTTACTTTGTTTTCCCCACTCCTAGGGAAGGCACTATATCAGATTGTATTCTTCCTTTCTTTCTCTTTAGAATTATATATACATAAATAAATGTAATTAAAATGTGTACCAGAAAAAATGCACTTAAACATATTTTAGTTAGTGAGAAAATACATTAAGATATGTACATTATGAAAAAAAGGTGTTAAAATACATACATTAGGGAAAGTGAGCACCAAAATGTATACAACAGCCGTACAAATTGATTTATAAAAAAGACTAGTAAGAAAGTTTAAGGGATTTGGAGGAGCACAGCACAAATCATGACTGTGGGACATACAAACAGCAAACAGGCCCAACACTCATTTGTGGCTTAATGTACCATGGTTTGTTAAGTCAGGAACATTAGGTCTGAAAGATCAAATGCCCTACATACATCAGGTCTGTTGAGTGCCCTGTTCCTCTACCAGCATTTGTAAACCAGCTCTCTCAATCTTTTCCCACAGTTCATGTGTTGTAGGACTGGGTGACTTTGAGGGACTAGGAGCCACATTTCCAACTTCAGCAGTCACAGACCCATAATGGTCAGGGGGGAGACCAAACTGGAAGTGCCTAGATGGCCACATCTGATTTTGAGGGGTGTGTGTGAGAGTTATGCAGTTGGGTAGGTTGGAAACACACAAACACACTGCCCAGAACCCTGTGAAGCAAAAATCACCCATCCTCTCCAAGTGTAGAAAAACTCACTGTCCCTCACCATTTTTGCCTCCATTTTTGTCCTTATGGGATGGGGTGGGGGTGCGGACTCCAGGGTGGCTGCGGAATGACACATAACACAAACATTTAAAGCAGGAGTGCCCAAACTATGGCCTGGGGCCCAGATCTGGCCCCCAAGGCCAACTAATCCAGCCCACGAAGCTGTTGCTGCTCCTGGAAGCAGAAGTAAAACATGCCAGTACGAGCGTGTTTTACTTCCACTTCCAGGAGCAACGAGGGCTTTGTGCGCCAGATGAATTGTCCTCAGGGACTGGATCTGGCTCCCAGGCCATAGTGACCAGCTCCTTGAACCACGTAACTGGCCTGTGGCCTGAAATGTTTGGGCACCCCTGATTTAATGTTTCATGTTGTTCTTCCTTTTCTTCTTCTTCCTCCTCCTCCTCCTCTGTGTCTAGCCCAGTCATGAAATTGCCAAAATGAAGGCACCTTTCACCTTACCTAGTGTGAGAAAGATTAACTGGCAACACAAGGTTGCCATTACCAAGGTACACCCAGTTGTCATTCAAAAATACCACAATCTTCAAGGAGGCTCTTTCTGTGTACCCCAGAGGAATACTAACAGCTGTTTATCAGAAATTTGCCAAGGGAAATGGAGAGAATTACAACCCAATACGGAAAGCCTGGAAGGTCGGAGGTGGGAATCAAAAGGTGTGGTTATGGAATAAATGTAAGATAATGAGATGCAGAAAGACCCTTCTCAAAGATTGTGGTATTTTTGAACCATAATCGGGTGTACCCCAGGCAATGGCAACCTTGTTGTGCTGGCTAATCTTTCTCACACTGGGTCAAGTGAAAGGAACTATGGAATGAACTCACCAAATGGAGGCTTCATTTTGGCAGTTTAAAGTCTGATCTAGACACCAAAAAAAGATGAGGAGACAAAACTATCTCCACTCTCATCTACATTTCCATCAGCGTGATCTTCTGATAACTTCATCTTCCTATGGAGGCTTTACACACAGTCCTGAATCATAGAATATCGTAGCAACATAATAATAATAACAGCAGGGGTTGAAAATAGTATAAGTAAAGATTATTTTAATGCTGATTCTATAGATAAGGCTGCCAAAAATGGCTGAAATCCTGCTGTGTAGGATACTCAACAGATGCAACTTTTGGAAGCAGATTGTTATGAGTTAAGAAATCTCTGTAGATATTATCTGTTGCACAGCATTTTGGTAGATTATCATATAATTATTTGTAAAACAGCATAACTGTTTATTTTGCATAACAGTTTAGAGTCACCTGTTGGGAGAAGTAAGAGATTAAGGCTTCAAGACTATTGAATACAGCAGCATTTAACTACAAATTAAACATGGACCACATTGCACTATACAGTATTAGTGGGGAAAGTGTTTGGAAATCCTTTGCATTGACTATGATAAACCTCTTTATCCCTATTCTACATTTCCATCTTTGTTTGTTTATTGTTTGCTTAAACCAGTTGTCTAACATTGCAAAGCTGAGTCAGAATGATTTGGTTTTGGTGTGATCTGAATTTCAGCCTTTATTATGTTTGACATCATAAGCAGTGCCACACTGGGGTTGCAGTTTGAATTGAGAGTTCAACTAAACAAAATAATATTGTGTGTGTGTGTGTGTGTGTGGTGGTGGGGACCTTTGTGGCTTCTTAAAGACTAACTACAGTATTTTGATGTTAGCTTTCATGGATCAAGCCCACTTCTTCAGACATTAAAGTGAAATTTCATGGCAACAATTTATACATGATCCATGACCAAGTGGGGCTATAGAAGGACTGGCTATCTAGCTAGATACTTGAAATATTTATATACTGCTGGATTTACTAGCAAGGCACTACTCACGGTGGGTAACAATATTGTACAAATAATATAATAAGCCAAATAAACTCACTAAGATCATAAACATATTGTCAACACAGAAGATACAAAATTACAAATCACATGAGTCAGTATGGGTGTTTCACATTTGGTAATGATAAATATACAGAAAGTGTCCTGAGAAAGTGCTAATTACCTTCTCAAAGTGACAAGTTTTGTGCGTAGATCAAAAGGCTACCAGGTGGCTATCTTATCTATGTTCCATCTCAGACCGTGAGTTAGAACATCTTCCCAGACAGTGACCTTGGGAATAAGAACCAAAATGTACTTTCCCAGAAAAAAGGGATGATGGCACTTAATGGCAGGTGCCAACTTAAAATGGCTCCGATTAGCCTAAACAGAGTATATCACAGAAAGAAAAGAAAAGATATTTAAAATCCTTACTTAATAACCTACATAAGTATGATGTAATAATTATAAAAAATGATGTCATCCCAGATGGAATCATGACACCATCTGGCCATCTCATTCTCTGCCATCCCCTTCTTCTTTTGCCCTCATCCTTTCCCAGCATCAAGGTTTTCTCAAGTGAATCCTCTCTTCTCATTTGATGTCAAAAGTACTTTACCGTCATCTTCAATATTTGACCTTTCAAGGAGCAGTTGGGGTTGATTTATTTTGTGTTGCACAAATGGTCACCACATATAAAAGGTGTCCTTTCTTCTGCGTTCAGCTTTCTTTATGGTCCAGCTCTCACAACCATACATTACTACCGGGAATACCATTGCTTTGACTATGCGGACTTTTGTTTGCAAGGTGATGTCTCTACTTTTCACTATGTTCCCCAGGTTTCTCATAGCTTGTCTCCCAACAATCATTCGCCTTTTTATTTCATGGCTAAAATCACCATCTGCAGTGATCTTGGATCCTAAGAAGGTAAAGTCTGTCACTGCTTCTACTTCTTCCCCATCTATTTCCCAGGAACTAATGGGGCCTGTTGCCATTACCGGACCCACTCCCCCAATAGACGGACAACAGTGCTGGGATTAAACTGGGCCACTTTATTATTTGTAATTCAATAATGCAAGCGGGCCGCCATAGCAATGGTAAGGAGGAATGGTTATAACCAATTATATTGACCCCAAGCAGAAGCGCAAATAACCAAACTTCTGCTTCTGCGTGTGTCTGGTGAACTGGAAGGATTTGCAAGCTGTATCTAGCATAGCATCACCTTGTTCCTGAGCACACACGATTGGCCAGCCACTGTACCTCTATATTATCCTTCCTGTGGCCAACCGAGTGTGCTCCTACCGGACTCGTAAGGGTCCCCCAGTGCTTCCTTACCAGTGCTAGCCACCAAGCGACCAAAAAGGAACCAAAACTACCCCGCAACTAGCTCAACAGTGACAGTGTGGGATGGGCGAAAATGCCAAGAACCAAACGGCCAATCTAAGTTCAAGCAAAAATTCCCATCCGGCCCCGAAGCAACCAAAACAATCACACTGCAACCTAGGGTGGGGGTGGAGGGCAAATGCTGCCTGGCCCAGTCGGCGAAGAGGCGGAAGGGTGGCCCGAGCCCCTCCTTTAAGGAGACTCGTAGGGGTCCCCCAGTACCTCCTTACCAGTGCTAGCCGCCACACAGGGAGGAGTCTACCCCGACTCCCCGCCACCCCCCGACCGCCAAATCGGTCGCCAGGCCCGCCTGCAAGGAAGCCAAGAAACATTCCATGCCTCTCGCCGAGAGGTGAACTCCGTCACTGCGATACAGGCCGGCATCCAGAATACTGATGGCCAGATGGTCCACCATGGTACCCAAGCCGTGGTCGCCAAAGTAGCGGGCAATAGCCCGGTTAAACGACCACCGGGCATGGTCAATGCGGCACGGATCCCCCCCCCCCCGCAAAAAGGATTGTGGGACCAGACGAAGCTGATGCGTGACCATCGGCACCGCAAGAGGCCAAAATCTCTACGAATGGCAATAGTCAAGCCCAAGCCCGTAATTTGGCCCAAATCATTACCACCCAAATGGACCAAAAGAATATCGGGAGGGGGAGAGGCCTCAAGGGAAAAAAGGAAAGGGAGGAACTGGTGCCACCGCATCCCATGAATGCCATGCCAACTGAGGTGTGCCAGGGTCTGCAGGCCGAGGTGAGAACCCCAACGGGAGGCCGATGCGTGGCGAGCCGCCCAAAAGACATAGCTGTGGCCCACGATCCAAACGGACACTGGAGAAGCGCGGAGGACAGGAGCTGCAAGAAAAGAGAAGAGAAACAAGTGGCAGCGGGTGTTCAACAAAACATGCGGCGCACATACGACCGAAAGCGAGTGGAGCCCCACCTGCCCATCCTACGGATGTCATCCTCTGAGTAACTGAAAAGGGCAGCCATTGAAGCAGCGCCTATATGAAAGGAATGCATGCCATACCTGGCCCCGGGGAGGCCGAGGCCAGCTAGAGCAGACCCCGTCACCCACCAGAACTGGTACTTAGTAAGCGGCCGCCCGTCCTGGTGTATAAAGAGAGGGCCACGGGCAGAGCCCCAGGCCGCCAAAGCAGCCACAGGGCAGATCGCGGGGAAACTGCAACGGAAGAGTGACACAAAACAACCCCTACCCAGCTGGTCCGACTTAGAGGAGCGAATGTGCAACTGAGCAGAACGCCGCTCAAGAGCGACGTCGCCCAATTCGAGGTACCTATGGGATTGGTCACTGCAAGAAAGAGGCACCAACTCGCTGACCTGCAAAGCTCCAAAGAAGGCCACCGTGGTGGCTGCGTGAAAAAGGGGGGGCCTCGTACTGGTCAAAACAAAGCAACGGCCAAGCCTGAGCCAAGCGGGCAAGGAGAGCCGGCGTCACAGCTGCCGGGTGTCCGGGTGATGGCCCCGCTCATGGGTCCAACCGTCCAGGACCCTACGAACCCTAAAATCAGTTGTGGTATCCCCGAAACCCCGGGCCTTGGCAGGAAACGCCAAGGCCAAAAGGCAGCCGCCTATGGTGCGTGGCGCCAACCCACCATCATGCAGACAAACCATAAATTGCAAAAGATGATCCACCAGGATGGGCCACGTGTTCGGGAGCAACATGGCCTGGCGGAACACCCGGAAGGACTGGAAAGCATTGTTATACGCCCTGCGAGTATGGTCGGCCAGGGACAGGCCTATCGCCCGGGATGCTTCAAGTCGCCAAACGTCCACACCTCGCTGGGCAATGGGGAGGGAAGTTCGTCGGCCCCCGGCGCGAGCGCCCGGAATCAAGGGATCTGTAAGCGGGACAAAGCATCAGCTATACTGTTGTCAACACCCGGCACGTGCCGGGCCCTGAAAATAATGTTGTAATGCAAGGAGTGCAATACAAACTGGTGAACAAGCGACATCACCCTGAGCGATCGGGACATCTGGACATTGACAATACGCACGACGGCCGCGTTGTTGCACCAGAAGTGGACCACTGAGTCCCTCTACAAGTGTCCCCAGAGTACAAGCGTGCCCAGGATAGGGAAGAACTCCAGGAAGGTCAAGTCCTGGAGGACATCCATACCCTGCCACGCATCTGGCCAACTGCCACAGCACCAGTGCCCATCAAAGTAGATGCCGTAACACAGGGTGCCCGAGGCCTCAGAGTGCACCTGAAAGCAGGGGGGCAGAGCAAGTTCGCGGCACCAGAAGGAAACCCCATTGAAGTCAGACAAAAATTCAAGCCAGACCAGGAGATCGGCCCGCATGCCACGCGTCACCCGAACCCTGTGGTGCCTCCTGGAAAGCCCAACCATGGCGTCGCACAGGCGCCGGGCAAAAGCCCTGCCGGGTGCCACGACCCTGCAGGCAAAACTGAGGTATCCATGAAGCACGTGGAGGTCATGAAGGGAGACTGGAGGTCTGCCTAACCGTGTCAAGTGAAATCCCCAGGAAGGTAAGGGCAGTGGCCGGGCCCTCCATCTTCTCCTGAGCCAAGGGTACACCCAGCTCCGCCATGTGTTCCTGGAACACATGGAGCAGCTGCTCACATGCACCAGTCTGGCCCGCGCCCACGAACAAAAAGTCGTCCAGGTAGTGTGACACCAAGCGGGAGCCAGACCCGCGAACGAAGGCTCAGTGCAAAAAGGTACTAAAGCGCTTGAAGGCCGAACAGGATATCGAGCAGCCAAAGGGCATGGCCTTGTCTACAAAGTACTGGCCCTCGAATCTGAAACCCAAGAGCTCAAAATCAGCAGGGTGGACAGGGAGCAGCCAAAAAGCCGACTTAATATTGCACTTGACGAGCAACGCTCCAGGGCCGCAGGCGTGGACCATGGAGACTGCCTCGTCGAAGGACGTGTACCGGATGGAACAGAGGTTGTCCGGTATCACGTCATTCACTGATGAACCCGCCGGGTATGACAAATGATGGATCAGGCAGAACTCACCCAAGGACTTCTTAGGGACCAAACCCAGGGGAGAAACCTTCAAATTAGGAAACGGGGGGGGGGGGGCATCAAAAGCCATGCGGCAAGGCGAAAGGCCTAGGCCGTGTGGAGGCTTCAGCCGACAGAGGAGCAGGCAAACGCTGCCTGGCCCAGTCGGCGAAGAGGCGGAAAGGCGGCCCGAGCCCCTCCTTTAAGGAGGCCGGCCTCGCCTCTTCCTGCCTCATGCCGTCTCTCCTGGGGGAGGAGCCGGCAAAGCGCGCGGCAGTGGATCCACGCTGCTGCACGTCCCTTATCTTGGTTTTCTTGATATTGAGTCTCAAGCCAGCTTTTGCACTCTCCTCCTTCAGCCCAATCAAGAGATTATTTAGGTCTTCCTCACTTTCTGCCATTAGGGTGGTATCATCTGCATATCTCAGATTATTGATGTTTCTCCCAGCAATTTTAATCCCATATTGTGATTCCTCCATCCCTGCATTGTGCATTATGTGCTCTGTGTATAAATTGAATAAACAGGGTGATAAAATGCAGCCTTACCTTACTCCTTTTCCTATTCCAAACCACTCTGTCATTCCATGTTCTGTCTTAACTGTTGCTTCTTGATTCATGTACAGATTTCTCAGGAGGCATATGAGGTGCTCTGGTATTCACATCTCTTTAATTACTTGCCACAGCTTGTTGTGGTCCACACAGTCAAATGCCTTAGTGTAGTCAATAAAACAAAAGTAAGCTTGTTTCTGGTATTCCTTTGTTTTCTCCATGATCCAACATATGTTGGCAATGTGGTTTCTAGTCCCCCTGCCTCTTGTGAAACCAGCCTGCACCTCTGGTAATTCTCTCTCCACATGCTTCTGAAGTCTATCCTGTATTATCTTGAGCATCACCTTGCTGGCGTGTGGGATGAGCGCAATTGTTCGATGGCATTACCCTTTTTTGGGATTGGAATATATACTGATCTTTTCCAATCCCATTGCCACGGTTTTGTTTACCAGATCTGCTGGCATATTGAATGTAGTAATTTGATGCCATCATCTTTTAGAGCTTTGAAAAATTCAACTGGGATACCATCATCTCCACTAGCTTTGTTGTTAGCAGTGCTCTTTAGGGCCTTTATGACTTTGCTGTCCACGATGTCTGGCTCAAGTTCAATTTTTTCATCATTGTGATTATCAGGAGTGTTGAGGTCCTTTTTGTAGAGTTCCTCTGTGTACTCTTTCCATCTTTTCTTAATCTCTTCTGCATCAGCTACCTCCTTTCCGTCTTTGTCCCTTATCATGGTCATTTTTGCTTTAAATGTTCCCTTGATTTCGCCGATTTTTTTTGGAAAAGATCTCTAGTCCTGCCTCTTGTTGTTTTCCTCCATTTTTTTGCACTTTTCTTTTAGGTAGTTTTCCTTATCTCTCCTTGCTTTTCTTTGAAATTCTGTTGTCAAATGATTGTATTTTTTCCTTTTTCCTTTGACTTTTGCATTCCTTCTTTCCTCTGCTATTTTAAGGGCCTCATCAGACAACCACTTTGCTTTCTTATGCTTCTTTTCTTTTGGTATGGTTTTCTTTGTTGCTTTCTGCATGATGTTCCTCATCTCTGTCCATAATTCTTCTGGCACTCTGTCTATCGAGTCTAAGCCATTAAATCTGTTCATCACCTCCACTGTGTATTCTTTAGGGATGCTGTCTAGGTCATATCTGTCTGGTCTAATTGTTTTCCCTATTTTCTTTAGTCTGCGCCTGAATTTTGTGATCATTAGATTGTGATCTGAGCCACAGTCTGCTCCAGGTCTTGTTTTTGCTGACTGTACGGAGGTTCTCCATCTTTGGCTGCAGAATATATAGTCAATCTGATTTCAGTGTTGGCCATCTGGTTATGTCCATGTGTAAAGTCACCTCTTGTGTTGCTGGAACAGAGAGTTTGCTATGACCAGTGCGTTCTCATGGCAGAACTCTCCTGCTTCATTCTGTGTTCCAAGACCAAACTTGCCTGTTATTCCCTCCACTTTTTGATTTCCTACTTTGGCATTCCAATCTCCTAAAATAATTTGGACATCATTTCTTGGTGTCTGTTCTATGAGGTGTTGTAGGTCCTCATAGAACTGGTCAACTGTGGCTTCATCTGCACCAGCATAATAGCCTTTGCCAATCATGGAAGAGAAGACCACATCAGACCACCAGTAAGGGCCTATCAGTTTGACATGGGATGTTTGGGTGTGGTTTATGTAATTCCATCTCATGCAATGTTGGGAGCAATTGAGATTGAAAGATTTGCCTGCAAATGGCCATGTCCTTTTGAGAGCTAATTAGTAACTAGTCAGAAAAATTGCTTCTCTGTCAAGAGAGGTCTCCAAACTCAGCATTTTCTAAGGACACAGTTGCTAGTTCTTAGAGGCCTTCAGCATGTGTTCCTGGGGTGTGTGATGTTTGGTGCAATTAGGGAAGGTTTCTTCCTCCAGGCAAAACTGTGAGGTGTAGATTTCCTAAAAGATGTTATTGTAACACCTTGCTCCTTCTTACTTCAGCTCCTTACTAGAAAACAACAATAACCACGGCTGCTCCTATGTTGTGAACCACGGCTGCTCCTATGTTGGGGGAACAGGATGAGATAGATATCTATAAAATCTCTTCTAGGCAACTGCACAAATAATTGATTTTTTTAAAAAAATCCTCATTCCTATTCAAATATGTGAGAGTTACAAATACCCACATTATGTAACATACTGTTGTGTAATTAAGGAAATGTGTTTGCCATTTTGTATTGTTGTGAAAGAGTTTAATATGTATTTGTTTTATTATTGTCCGAAGTCTCATGAGACTTCGGGAGGGTTCTGAACAAGAACATAGCTGTCAACGGTTCTAACGGTTTTTTCCAACTGTCAGTTCTGATCAGAGATAGTTAAGGAATGTGAGGGTGTGTGGTTAGCTCTGGTCACCTGTTCTTATTCCAAATAAAGTTGTGTGTTTGGCCCATATTGCTGGCTGCTGCCTATTATTTCCAGAACACTAAATTTGCGATGAAGGTGGGATAGTGTCCCAACAGAATTCTGTTGGCCCTTTTGATATCTCAGCATCAGAGAAATGGGTTCTCTACAAAAAGCAGTTCAAACATTCCATGGTGTCTGACAACATAGTAGAGGAGGACCAGAAGCGTTCGTGTTTTCTGGCGAGATGTGGCCTGCCTATGCTCAAGCTGGTCATTCACTTGGTGCTGCTGAGGGATATTGACAATGTTCCCCTCACTGATATCCTGATTGCCCTGTGAAGCCATTTCTAGCTGAGGGTCTCCATATTTCCCGCCCGGGTGGCATTTCACCGCCATGACCAACACCCTGGGAAGTCTGTGGCTGACTATGCTGCCGCCCTTTGACTCGCAGATGCCCCATGCCAGTGGCCGAACATCGAAGAAGCCCTCCGCGACTGCCTGCTAGCCAGACTTCAAGATGAAGAGGCCCAATGCAGGCTGATGGCACATAACATGCTCACATTCAAGTCTGTGCTGAAGGAAGCATTGGCATCTGAGGTGGCCAGGTCGGGGGTAAAGTCCTTCAAGCTACGGCCTGTCGCCTCTGGGGCTCCGGAGTCTGCTGTACAGGCCCACCACTGCTCCTCACCAACATACTCATGTTCGACAGCATCCCCGGTGTCATCGTCCATGTCTGGGTCCAGTGATGAGGATGGAGGGGTTGGGAATGTCCGAAGGAGAAAGGAGACACATGCCCCAAAAGTCTTTAAAAGGTGTGGTGGCTGTGGAAGCAAGCACGACCATCGAAAGTGCCCCTTTCAAAATACGGATTGCCACCATTGCAGCAAGCAAGGGCACATTGCAAAGGTGTGCTGTCAGAGGAGCAGGCAAGCCCCAGTGTCGGACCAGCACCTGAGGAAGCTGGAAGCGCATATCTCCAAGATCTCCATGTCGGAGACTTCATACAGCAATGTAGTGAATGTGTCCGGCCGGTTCTTTGCTGACTTGCAATTGCAAGGCATACCAATTCGCATGGAGGTAGACTCGGGTACGTCTTATTCCATTCTGCCCCCAAAAGAATTCTTAAAAATTCCCCCCGCCTCACGCCCTAAGTTGCGGGCATTGAAGACATCCCTCTGAGATGTTCAAGGGTGCCACATACCAATTCTGGGGGTGGGGGATTTCACTGTACATTTCAAGAACATTTCCACCAAATTGCCTCTTGTGGTGGTGAAGCAAGGAACTAACTGTCTGCTGGGAGTCCAATGATTCAACCCACTGGGAATAAAACTGTCCGGAATCAATGCTGTGAGTTCTGACCCGGTGCTGGACATTTGCAATGTGCACCCGGAGGTTTTCAAGTAAGGACTTGGTACTTATGTCCCCCCCCCCCCCCGGTCTCATTTGAACTTGACCCAGCCGGACTGCCAGTCCACCTTAAGCCACACCATGTTCCTTTTGCCCTTAAGGACAAGATAGAGGTGGAAACAGATAAGCTTGTGGGTCAAGGTATTTTGGTTCCCATTGATTCTGCAGAGTGGGAAACTCCTATTGTGACAGCAATGAAGTCAAATGGAGAGGTTAGGATCTGTGCATACTACAAGTGCACGATCAACAAAGCCATTTGGCCCAATGCATACCCGGTCCCTGTTGTAAGTCACTTGCTGGCTTCATTACATGGGGTAAAGTATTTCACTAAATTAGATTTAGCCCAGGCCTACCAGCAGCTGACGGTTACACCTGCTGCTGCAGTAATGCAAACAATAGTCACTCATAGAGGGGCTTTCAAAGTCACCCGTTTGCAGTTCGGGGTCAATGCAGCCCCCGGTATATTTCAATTGCTCATAGAGCATCTACTTAAGGGTCTCCCTAGGGTCCTCCCCTATTTTGACAATGTTTTAATCACTGTGGGGGATGAATTCGAACTGGGAAAAAGGTTGGACCAGGTTTTGCAGAGGTTCGAACAGGCAGGGCTCCGGTTAAGTAAGGACAAATGTGTATTCTTTGCCAGGGAGGTTGAGTTTCTGGGAATCAAAATAACTCCCGAGGGGGTCAAACCCTCAGATTCTAAGGTCTCTGATGTATGTAATGCCCCTCGGGCATCTTCTAACTCCAAGTTGCAGTCTTTCCTGGGTTTGCTTAACTTTTACCACTCCTTTCTGCCCAGGAAGGCATCTGTAGCCGAGCTGCTGCATTGTCTTCTCAAGAAAGATGTGGTTTGGAGGTGAGGGCAGAGCCAAGACAAGGCTTTCAGAGAGTTAAAGGAGCTGCTGTCCTTTGAGGCAGTCCTCACCCATTTCGATCTCTGAAAACCTATGGTATTGGTTTGTGATGCATCTTTGCCCCTTGCACAGGGCTCACAGCAGTCTGATATTTCCTCCAGTCAGTTGGAGGATCGGGGGGAGTTTTTTGAATTTTCCCCTGGGACCCCTCATCCTCCTGTGTTAGAGTTTACCCAGTCTACACCCACTCGTAACCAAAGGAGGGACTTTTGTGTTGAGTCGTCCCCTACTGAAATGGGCAATAGTGCTGAACTACAAATGGGTAATTGTACGCACCATGCTAGGAGTTCTAGAGGTGCCCCCACTGTGGGGACTTTGCTAGCTACCTCAACTAGCCCCAGAGTTTCACTGGCTGACCAGGCGCCAGTTCACCACAAAAGATGTTGTGGTCCTCCAAAATTGTTGTGGTATTTTGATCGATCCTAGGGGGGGAGGGGTGTTGTGTATTTAAGGAAATGTGTTTGCCATTTTGTCTTATTGTGAAAGAGTTTAATATGTATTTGCTTTACTATGGTCCGAAGTCTTGCGAAACTTCGGGAAGGTTCTGAATGAGAACAGAGCTGTCAACGGTTCTAACAGTTTTTTCCATCTGTCAGTTCTGATCAGAGATAGTTAAGGAATGTGAGGGTGTGTGGTTAGCTCTGGTCACCTATTCTTATTCCAAATAAAGTTGTGTGTTTGGCCCGTATTGCTAGCTGCTGCTTATTATTTCCAGAACACTAAACATACAGTTAAACTATTCAGCATGTATGGCTTAGGACAGGGGTGCCCAAACTTTTCAGGCTGTGGTCACATAGTTCAGGGGGCCAGTCACTATAGCCCATGGGATGGATCTGGCCCCCAGCACAAATTCATCCGGCCTGTGAATCCTTCGTCGCTCCCGGAAGCAGAAGTAAAATGTGCCCATATAGGCACATTTTACTTCCACTTCTGGGAGCCACGAGGGCTTCGTGGGCCGGATGAATTGGCATTGGAGCCAGATCCAGCCTGCGGGCTGTAGTTTGGGCACCCCTGGCTTAGGATGTCATGGCAAGTTTGATGAATCCGTACACTAACTATTTGAATGTTGCTTTCCCATTTTACTCCCTGTAATCCCTCTCATTTTCAAAAGGCATTTCCTGCTATTTCCTTTATCTATGGACATGGGATGTGTGTTCAGAAAATGGATGCATTTGCTTCAGTGGCTCTATGTTACAGTGAAAAGAAAAATGAGTCTGGTGGGAGCTAGGTACTGCTATTGAAGCTGTGTCATTGACATTGAGAAAAACAGCCCAGCATGTTCTCCTCTCCTGCCCCGTAATACATCACAGCTCAGTGGTTTAGGCAAGTGTTAGGAGTTTGATTCCCCACTGTACCTCCTTGGCAGAGGTTGGACTTGATGATTTTATAATCTTAAAATGAAATTAAATGCAATCTTGCTGTTTGTTGTGTTATGTTGCTGTTGTTTATCTAATTGTTTGTCCACTGCCCAGAGTGGGAAGTATTCCAGACAGGCAGCATGAAAATGTAATGTAATGAATAAGTGAATGAATGAATGAATGAATATGATGAATATTGGGTCCCTTGCAGCCCTTCAATTCTAAGACGAAGATGATGAATAAATCACATAAATTAGGTGATATCATTTCATTGCAAATCTTGTCCCATATACACACCACACATTCTTAGCCACTTCTTTAGATGCAACTAGAGATAAGAGGAATTTCATCCAGGCTATCCTTTTAAGCAAACTTTCTTGATTTGTACTTCTCATACTAATACATACATTGTAACACAGTTATCCTTTGGATCATGCACTTTAACAATGGTGCACTCCTCATATGAAAAATCACACATTAAAATTACATTCGACTGCTCACATTGTGAATTTAAACTTGATGGGGCTTAATGTTGACCTTGCCTTCCATACTTCTGAGGTCAGTAAAATGAGTACCCAGCATGCTGGGGGCAAAAACCCTACTTGCAGTGTGAACTGCGCAGAGTGCTCTAAATGCTATTGCTAAAATATGTATATATTAGAGACTGTTGTCTAACAAAAGACACTTATTGACTGCTATTCTGTTCAATATCTATGTGAAAGTGGATCTCCAATCACAAAAACTGCCATGGCACTCTGATGGCCTACACCACACCCGAGGACCAGGGCAATATTTGCAATTAGAATTCTTTGTGCATAAACACTGAACAGGATATTGGTGCTTGGGAAAAGCTGTAAACAAAAATGCATATTTAAAGAAAAGCCATATGCAAGATGATATTTCTTTAACTATGCATTTTCTATCAGTAAAATGTTTATTTATGTATTTAGTTATTTGTTTTAACATCAGTGTAGTGTTCTTCTTCCCAGTAGGGCTCCCAAAATGATTTACAATACAGTATGTTAAAACTAGAGAGAGAGATTTGAACCTTGTTTAGAAACACATTTTTACAATGCCCTAAAGCCAGTTTTTTTTAAAAAAAATATATAGTATATATCCTTGAAATCAAAAGTAATTTGATGCAGTAGTTTTAATTCTTAACACAAACACAAGAGATTTAGAGCCAGCCTGTCTTCTCTGGTGAGGATGTACTTCTATAAAGAATGCCTGGTCTCATGTGCTCATCTGTTAGGGTGCTACAATTTCACTGATATAGTATTTGTTAATGTTTTTAGAATCTTAGTAGGATACAAGAGGAGAAAGTCTTTCTGATATCCTAGCCCTAAGTCCATGATGGTGAACCTTGGCACTCCAGATGTTCTTGGATTTCAATTGCCAGAAGCCCAAGTCAGCACTCCTGCTGATCAGGGCTTCTGGGAATTGAAGTTCAAGAACACCTGGAGTGCCAAGGTTCACCATCACTAAGTCGTTAAGATCAAAACTAGCACATAATTCAAGACCAGTGTTAACTGTGTTGCTAAAGTACATTTCAGACCAACGTCTAGCTGCCATTTTGCAATAGCGATATCCAGTGATGCGCTGCTCCCGGTGCCTACAGGTGTGCGGGCACCGGTAGTGGAAATTTCCCCAGGCCATGCCCACTTGGCTGGCCACGCCCACCTCCCTACCCCAGGTCATGGCATGGCCAGCCAAGTGGGCGTAGACTACAGAGTTAGCCACGGCCACAGAGTTAGCCACGCCCAGGGTGAGGGTAGTAAATTTTTTTGCAGCACATCACTGGCCATATCCCATTTGAAATCAGCTCCATGTGAAGTACATTACCTCTAATTAAAAAAAAACAACACATGGACCACTCTGACCAAATCTGTCTTCCCTAGAGCACTGACCAAAGCTGGACAAAAATCCTCCTTGCCATAGCAGTCTCTTGGCTTTCCAGAAATTATGCTGAATCCAAGAACATTCCTCAAGCTGTGAAGCTTGTCATTCAAAGGGAATACAACACCATTCAGGAAAGACCAGAATCCTATTTCCAGAGTGTCCCAGAGAATGTCACCCTCAGTTTATTCAATAAGTACTACACATGATTAGTGAAAGTTGCATACATAGTGTGTAAATTTAGAGACATACAACATGAAAATAAAGGCAGATTTCATTGTTTCTCTCGCTCACTATGGCAGATTGATCAATTTAGGCTTGAAGATATTGAACTGAAATGGTTGAACAGAAAACAGAGTGATTCATCTACCCATAACTGCAGCTTTCAAATGCAAGCAGATTTGGGCGCTCTTAGGTCACATGACATGTCTTCTTTTGCTACCTATTACCAAAAAAGAGGAGTGGAGGAGATGCAGAGTGGATTGTTCTGTGAAGCAGTCAGACCTTCCAGTAACATTTAGTTTCTGCATTTTATCACCCTGCTTATTCAATCTATACACAGAGCACATAATGTGCAATGCAGGGATGGAGGAATCACAATATGGGATCAAAATTGCTGGGAGAAACATCAACAATTTGAGATATGCAGACGATACCACCCTAATGGCAGAAAGTGAGGGAGACTTAAAGAACCTCTTGATTGGATTGAAGGATGAGAGTGCAAAAGCTGGCTTGAGACTTAATATCAAGAAAACCAAGATAATGGCAACAGGTCCGATCAGTCCCTGGAAAATAGATGGGGAAGAAGTAGAAGCAGTGACAGATTTTACTTTTCTAGGATCTAAGATCACTGCAGATGGTGACTGTAGCCATGAAATAAAAAGACGACTGATTATGGGGAGACAAACGATGAGAAACCTGGGGAATATAGTGAAAAGCAGAGACATCACATTGCAAACAAAAATTTGCATAGTCTAAGCAATGGTATTCCCAGTGGTAATGTATGGGTGTGAGAGCTGGACCATTAGGAAGGCTGAGCGCAGAAGAATAGATGCCTTTGAGATGTGGTGTTGGAGGAGAGTCCTGAGAGTCCCTTGGACAGCAAAGAGAACAAATAGGTCAATACTGGAAGAAGTCAACCCTGACTGTTCTTTGGAGGGACAAATAGTGAAGATGAAGCTAAAGTACTTTGGACATCAAATGAGAAGGGAGGACTCACTTAAGAAGGCCTTGACTGTGTGACTGAACAATAACAACAAGGCAACAGAGGTAGCCATTCTGTAGCAAGCTGTACAACAAGAGCTGTACAATTTGATGGAAAACAGATTTTATGTGGTGTTTTTTTAAAAAAAATCATTGTGCACAAAGGCAGGACAGTTGGCAGTAAAAAAAAGAAGAAACAGAGCTCTGGAATCTTTTGGTAGAAATGCTGCAAGAGTCCCAGTTCCTCAACCACGATAGCCAATTGTATTTGTCATGATTCCATGTGGGATGGCATCTTTTTATGTTATTTACCTGTTAGTATTGTAGGATTTCATTTAGCAATGCTAGCAATGTCTTTCTTTTTTCTCTATGAGTTATGCCACTTAGCCTAACAGAAGCCATTTTAAAAAGCACACTCCACCATTAACTGGGAAAGCACCTCTTGTTCTTTTCTCAAGGCCAACATCTGGGAAGCGACCCAAAGAGGTGGACTTCTCTCACGAGAAGAGATGCGATCTCTGATAACCAGACAGCAGGTATCTTTGATCTACGCAGGAAACTGTCACTTTGACAAGTCAATTAGCACTTTTCCAGGGCAGTTTCTCATGGAGAAAGGTATAAAAACCTACCAAATTTCTCCATTGGAGAGGCTCTTCTCCATTGCTAGGAGAACCCTTGTCATTCGTTATCTTGATGGGAACCAATCCATTCCATCTTGGATGGGGCGGCCAAGACCGCCGCTGACTACCAGAGGCAAGTGGTAGCTTATAGCTTTTATTACTTTCATAGGGCAAGTTATGTTTTTAGTTTAGTTAGAATTATTCTTCATATTCTGCATTTATTGGAACTTTGCTATTTTCTTCAATAAACTGACAAAAAGGACTTGGTTTGTCAAGCTTACTCCTTTTTGCTCCTGCTGCCAATGGAGCAAATTGGGGAAGGGAAATTTAACAATAAGGCCTTATTCTGGAAAGGAGGAATGTGTCTATTTTGTATCAACTTCGTGGAGTCTGTTGCCCAGAAGAAGAAACTTCGCCCTGCACCTCAGGATCCAGCGAGTTGCTGCAGAGTTAACAGAGTTACTCCCACACACCTTTCACACTGCTAAGGCTAAAAGTTTCCCAGAAGCAAGATAAGGGTGCTTTTCGTATGGGAAAGTGGTGTTCTGTCCCAGGGGTCTTTGCAGCTCAATTTCCCCTGTGTAGTTTGTCCTGGATCGCCATTTCTCTATGGACCTATGAGCCAGAATTATCTGGACCAAGCCTTCCTCTGCCAAGCCTTGAGGAAGCCACCCTTTTGGCCCACCAACCAATTCAGGGCATATGCCTGTGCCGCAGCCTGTCAACCTCTAGCGGAGGGGGAGCAGAGCCTGCCGACAGGTGAAAGGACACCCCAATAGTATTAACCAGTTTCAGACTTCTGGGAGTTTTAATCTGAAAAAGTAACTTTCCCAAATTTAAAAAAAATCTTACAAGGAGAGCAGGTAGCAAGGGGACAGAATCAAATAGACTGCAGCCCTGTCACAGTAGACAATGTCTTAAAGGAGATGCCTTAAAGTAGATGATGTCTTAAGAAGGCCCTGGGGAAGTTAGTCTCTTGTTTAGGTTGCACCTAACAACAGAGATGAGTACTGAACCCTAGAGTCAGATATGACTGGCTTTTGAGCAAAGACAACCGTTACCTTTAACAACCTATAGTTGAACTGGCTTGTGGCTCATTATGTTGCATGAGAACACCTATGTTTTCCTCCACAGAAATGAATGGTGCTTTTAATGACTAATGCTTATAGTCTCTAAAATGGATGAGCCATATACAATGACTCTTGGCTAGGAGGCATCATGGGGTAGAACTGACATCTAGCAGATCTTGTTGGCTGGAGGACTGTCGAAGCTGTCATTCAAAAAATAATCTTCCAGGCTCTGAGTTCCTACACAAGATGGGCTTTGTTGCCTAAAAAGCCTATATTCACTAAAGCTCTAACAAATGGGAAGTGGCTCTGCTGTGTTGAAGAGAAAAGATATATGGATTCCGCGAGCACAATTGGCATGACGCGGCGGCTGGCAGAGGCCACTCCGGTTGAGAAGGCTCCTGGTCCGTGGGCTCTGCGGGCCCAGAAATTGGGGGAGCGGATTAATAGCTATAAATCATAAGGGTTTATTCACCCGCATCTGACCTGACCGGCGATTCCGCTGAGAGAGCAGATCTCTAACCTCTGTTACCCATTAGGCAATCACTCACTCGCAGTCAAGCCTAATCTTTGGTGCAAATAGAAGCCATATTTACTCTGGTGTAAGCCTCGAACAATGGTTTTCCCCTGTCAGTGTTTGCCCGAGTTAATTAACTTCCCCAAGAGAGATTCCCCATTAACCCGAGTAAATGGGTGATGTGATTTTCTGTCAGATGACGATTCTTTCCTGCATTGCCTTCTGATCTATATATGATGATGCTTTTCCCTCAATAAACCACTGATCTGATCTCGCTCCATATTGCCTCGTGTCGTTACTTGATCAGTCTCCTCCGGGACCCAACGGCCGTCCTAGCGGCCCCAATTCCTACATCTGGTGACCCCGACGTGATTTACTCGAGAGTAAGCGATCACACGGTCCGGTTCTACACGAGAACCGCGTCCGATCGTCCCGGAGGACAGCGAGGCAGTCCGGTCGGTAAGCCAGCCGATCAGAGAGATGGCCCTGCGGCGAGGCATTACAGAGAGGCATCCTACAGCTTGCTCCCGACTTTCGCGGCAGGCTTGCAGCAACGGAAAAACGCGTTCCGCTCAGGGTCAGCTGTGAACCCCTGACAGCGCAGAGGCCACCGAGGGCCCGTGGCAGCAGGCCACGCTCCGAGCTCTACCCAGACACTCGTCATGCAAAACCTATTGCCTGAACTACAGACGCGTCGACCCGTCCCGAGGAGGAAACTTCAGAGTTCCCCGCAGGTAATATGGGGACTTGTCCTCAGTGGCAACGTCCGTCTGCTAGCCAAAGAACTCATGAGGAAGAGTTCAAAATCCTGGCCAGGGTATATCAGTTACGCTTTCACAGTGGAGAGCTAGCGAGACTTTTGGTGTTCTTGAGGGAACACTGCCTGCTTTACCCAGAAGTAGATATGTTATCCGTTCAGCTCTGGGATGAGATAGGAGACTGCATTCAGCAACCCCCGAAAGCTCCAGAGGGCATAATTTGCACATGGAGTAAATGTAGGAAGCTCTTAGCGGAGATAGATCCAGTCCGGGTAGAGGCCAAAGAACCCCCAGCGCCAGTCGAGCCATCGGCGCCCACGGCGCTCTATCCGTCATTGCAGTTTAAGCAGAGTAGTGTAGGGAGCTTTCCCTCGGTGACAGCTGCAGACGTCACCGACGGAATGCATGGAATGAGGAGCGCAGGCGCTTCTCAGACAGCTACAGGTTCCCAAATTAAGAGTGCCCTTCAGCGCACAGTTGAGGAAGAGATCAAGAAGGGGGATTTGCCAGCAGAAGAGCTAGCTGAGCTTAGTCAGATTTGTCCAATTCGCTTGGAAATGGATGCCCTCACAGGGCAACAGCAGGTAGTTCATTCACCAGTCCCGTATAAGTTTCTCATGGCTATACGGAAGGCCATTACAGAGACAGGACTCCAGAGTCGCTTCACTAGGGGCACGCTTCAGCAAGTGTGCGAGAATACCATGTTCATCCCGCACGACTGGAAAGCCGTGGATGACTGGAATGCGGATAATGCTCAACCCCAGCCAGTATTTGCTATGGGACAGCGAGTTTCGCCTCGAGGCTCAGACAAGGGCTGCCAGGATGGGAGGCGCAGTACTTCCTGACCAGTTATATGGTTCAGGTGCCTTCGAATCCGTCGATGCGCAGACCAACTTGCCACCCGCCACCCTTCAAATGTCAGCCGAGGCCCCCTTCAGGGCTTTTCTTAAGGTTCCAGCAACTGGCAAAGCGGCCAAAAGTTACACCGCAGTCAAACAGGGAGCCCAGGAGTCCTACATGGACTTTGTCAATCGCTTAGAGGAAGCGATCAGTAGGCAGATCGATAATGAGCAAGCCCAACAAGAGCTCATGATGAAATTGGCCAAAGACAATGCCAATTTAGACTGCCGTAAAATCTTGCAGTCACTGGGTAATCGTCCCGACTTGACTCTCACGGACATGATTAGAGCTTGCGCCGACGTTGGCACAGAATCCTATAAAATGGGTTTGCTGGCAGCAGCGGTGCAAGGGGGTAGGAAACCCAAGAGCAGAAACCAAGGGGCATGTCACAATTATGGCAAGGTCGGTCACTTCGCTAGGGAGTGCCGATCCAAGGGAGGCGGACAAAATTCCGGCCGTTCCAAGGCTCCAACCACCCCGTGTCCAAGGTGTAAGAAAGGCTACCATTGGTCCAGATACTGTCCGAATTCGGGAAACCGGAACGCGGGCACGTCTCTGGCCCCGGTCCAAACAGAGACTTCCCTTGCTCTGGGCGAGTCAGAGCTAGACTAGATTCCGATCACATTCCGAGCATTGCGAAGGCACAGGCCAGCCCCAAGGGTAGTACAGGGCTAGAATTGACTTGCCAGGCAGAGGTTACATGCGACCTGCCAAGCACAGTCTATCTGGTGGACTCCCAGTACATGGGACCCCTGCCCAAGGGCTTCATAGGTTTAGTTTTGCCTCGCAGTGTAGCAGGAGCACGTGGAATTCTTGTAATTCCAGGAGTCATTGACTCCAATTTTTCAGGTGTTCTCCAAGTTCAGCTTTGGACGCACTTACCCCAAACAATTCACAAAGGAGACACATTAGCGCAACTGATTATGGTTCCTTGTCACTCGCCAGCAGATAGCCAGGGAAGGCTCAGGGACAGCTCAGAGTCCGGGTCAGAAGACCGCTCGAGCGCAAGTGAGGCAGTGCAAGGATACCAAGTCTTAGCGACAGTGGAGACCAACATAGAGTGGAAACAGCGCCCAGTTATTGAGGTATTTCTGAATAAAATATCGTTTTCAGGGTTGTTAGATACCGGATCTGATGTCAGCGTGGTCAGCCGAAGCCAGTGGCCACGGGAGTGGGCCATTGAGCCGGTCTCCCATGTGTGGGGGGTAGGTGGCATCCAAGAAGCGTTTAGGAGCCGGGAGTGGGTGGAAGTCACGATTCCAAAGGCTGACGGCACAGCGGTCATTCGGCCGCACATTCTGGACGTGCACATCAACCTTTGGGGGCGAGACATTTTACAGCAGTACGGTGCTACTCTTACCTTCGGGTAATGGCGTTGCCACTTAAATGGCTCACCAATACGCCGGTCTGGGTGGAACAATGGCCGGTAGTGGGAGAGAAATTAGTCGCCCTAAAGCAACTGGTTAAAGAACAGCTAGACGCAGGACATATAGAGCAGTCCACTAGTCCTTGGAATTCGCCTATTTTTGTCATCAAGAAGAAGTCGGGGAAGTGGCGACTCCTCCACGATCTCAGAGAGATCAATAAATGTATTCAGCCAATGGGTCCGCTTCAATGCGGCATCCCAAATCCGAATATGATTCCCGAGGGGTGGGAGATCCTAGTTGTAGATCTCAAGGATTGTTTTTACACCATTCCCTTAGACCCCAGGGACAGGGAAAGGTTCGCCTTTACGGTGCCGGTTGTGAACCACAGTGAGCCCACGCAGCGTTACGCGTGGAAATTTTTTCCACAGGGCATGCTCAATTCGCCCACACTGTGCCAAATTTATGTTCACAACGCACTGGCAAAGTTTCGAAACCTTCATCCCACAGCCTTAGTATGCCATTTCATGGATGATATCTTGGTCGCAGTGCCGCAACTCGGCAGCGAAATGTTTACAGACCTCCAGGCCAGCCTGGGGGAGAAAGGGTTACTCATTGCCCCGGAGAAAGTGCAGAGAACCGAGCCCTTCTCATACTTGGGTCATCGGCTTCTCCGCTCTTTCGCAGCACCAGTTTTGCCCCAGATCAACTTAAAGGACTCAGTCACCCTGGTAGAATTGCAGCAGGTTTTAGGAAACATTAATTGGGCCAGACCGTATTTCCGATTGGATACGGATCTTTTGAAGCCACTCTTCTCGCTGCTCACATTAGGTAAGCAGCCAGCAGACCGGATACAAATTCCTCGAGAGGCACGTTTGGCCCTCGAGAAGGTCAACCAAATTCTCAGCCAAAGGTGGGTGGACAGGATTGCTCAGGGGCCATATGCCCCGATCCTGAACTTGTACATAGTTCGGGCAGGATCCATGTTCACCGGAGCCCTAGGAGTGGACTCCGAGAAAGGGGCGAGTATCGTGGAATGGGTGTACTTGCCGAACACCTCTTCCCGAAACATTGTTCCTCCCCAAGAATTGGTCTCCGCGGTGGTTTACCGCGGAAGGCTGAGAGCTAGGGACATCTCAGGGCACGACTTAGCAAAGATCGTGGTCCCGTTTACCAAAGAGCAGGTTCAGCAGTTGATGCAGCTCGGTGACTCGCTTCCAATTGCCTTGGAGGGATTCACCGGATGCTTGGCATACCACTTGCCGAAAGACCCCAGACTTGTCTTGCTTCAAACGCAGACAGTCAGCTTGTTCGAATTGCTCTCGCTGGTTCCACTTCAGGGGGCCAGGACAGTTTTCACTGATGGGGGCCGCATATATGGTGTCTTGACTTGGCAGGAGGGCCAGGCTTGGCGCACGCTGTTAACTCTTCCACAGAAGTCCGCGCAGCGGGCAGAGTTGGCAGCAGTGAACCTTGCCTTGCGCACCTTCGCCAAAGAGCGCCTAAACATCATTACTGACAGTCAGTATGTTAGGAATTTGCTTCACAGTCTACCGGGAGCATACATCACTCCCGCGATAGACAAAAATTTGCTGAGTTTGTTCCTCACAGCTCAATTTCATTTGCGAAACCGCACGGAAGCGCTCTATATTGCCCACATCCGAAGTCACCAGGACCTCCCGGGTCCAATCTCCGCGGGCAATAGCAGAGCGGATGCGGCTGCAAAGGAAATTCAGCAACGTTCAGTGTTAGGTGTTTTCACTACTCCAATTCAGAGTCATGCATTCTTTCATCAAAATGCCAAAGCGCTCGCCAGACAGTTCAATCTGCCACTTTCTCAAGCCCAAGGCATAGTTCGCTCTTGCCAGCATTGTGCAGGGGCACCGGGGGGGCCCTCGTGGGGGGTCAACCCACGAGGGACAGAGGCTAACCAGGTGTGGCAAATGGATGTCACGCATGTTCCGCAGTTTGGCAGATGGCAGTACATGCACGTTTGCATTGATACCTTTTCACAATTCGTTTGGGCAACGGCGCAGAAAGGGGAGACAGCTTCCCACGTGGAGCAGCACCTCCTTTCCTGCTTCGCGGCCATGGGCAAACAGCGGCACGTGAAAACCGATAACGCCCCGTCCTACAGCTCTAGGCAGCTGGCCGCCTTTATGGCCACCTGGGACATTAAGCATACCTTTGGCGTTCCTTACAATCTGCAGGGGCAAGCGATTGTGGAACGAGTCAATTGGATGCTCAAGTCCTATATTGACAAACAAACAGAAAGGGGGGAGCCACCAGCCCTCCCCAAGTCACAGGGTCAGGCACAGCATTGTCTGAACAAGGTGTTGTTCACCTACAATCACCTTAATGTTTTTTCGGATTGCACGCCACAGGACAAACACTTCCGCCATTTGGAAGCTCTCCCGCGACCGATGGACCGATACCGGGTGCCACCGGACCCTTCCTGGAGGGGCCCGGCCCCACTCGTAACCTGGGGAAGAGGGTATGCTGCAGTTATGTCTCCTACAGGTGTCATCTGGATTCCAGCTCGGTGTGTTAAGCCTCACTTGGAACCACATGGCGTGGACCCAGGCCGACCCGAGTCCGATCCCGAAGATGGAGGACCTCACCCTGACCGAGGGGACCCGGCGGGAGAGACAGCGGTCGCAGATGACAGCGCCGAAGATCACCTGGGGGATGGTCAAGGCCCTTTGCCATGAGGCCCAGGACGCCATCCAGCGCGAGGAGAGGGAGCCGACACCGGAGAACTTCGTGGCTGCAGTTTTTGCCCAGATTCATGCCAACTCCATGGCAGTCACCATCATCCTGACCCTCTCCCTACTTGCGGGGGGAGGCGTTCAGGCAGCCTCACTGAAGGCCAACGACTTGATGCCAGGCGGAGACCTCTGTGCCCGGATGCACTACAACCTATGGGAAAGGTTGGCGGGTCTCGTCAACCAGTCCGATTTTTGCCTAAAGCAGGACGCGGGTTCTGCCTCAATTCTGAGCACCTGCCTCATCCCAATGTGCCACACTCTAGACGCACGCACCAGGGATGGCGACTGGCTGTTGAGGCGGATTTTCGGTCCGCATCTCCCTGCGAGCTTCACAGCATACACTCGCTGGGGAATGCAGCTGACAATGACTTTGCCGGCTGACGCAGCCACTCTTCACACTCCTCGAGTGGCGGTCAGCCCGAACTCTACTTGTGATCAGATGGTCGGCTGCTCTGCAGTCGGCCGAACTCAGCGCCGCTGCCTCGACGCTGGCAGCGGCAACTGGACTTGTGATAAACCAGAGACACTTGGTTCAATGTATGCTCATGTTACTCTACCTTCAGGATGGTTCTTTACATGTAATCAGTACACTTGGAACTACATTCCCGCAAATGTATCAGATTCTATATGTTGCATTAGTCGTTTGACACTGTTACTCCCCACTAAGGATATGATTGTTCCAAGCACAAATGTTTCCAATGTTTCCTCACCCATACGACACACTCGTGCCACCCAGTTAGACAGCTCATGTGATAGCAGCATTAGGGTTCTTAGTTGGCAGTCAGCATACTTGGCGTGCCATGCTTAGCCGTCGGCAACGCTCGGAGAATTGGTCAATTGGCTTGCGGATTAGCAAAAGCCATTAACCACACCTCCTCGGCGATAGCGCTGCTCAACCAGGAGCAGGCAGAGCTTCGCCATGCCATTCTTGACAATCGAGCAGCTATAGACTACCTTCTGTTGTTACATCACTTGGGCTGCGAATCTGTTCATGGCATGTGTTGCTTTAATCTCACAGACAACACACGCAAGGTACAGAGCCAGCTCACGGACCTCCACACCTTAGTGAAGAACATCAAGCAGGGTTCTGCATGGGATTGGTGGAGTTCCTTGTGGTCATGGCTTCCGTGGGGGTGGCTCCAGACGACGCTCAAAGTGATTGTGGGGGTGATTATACTAGGCATAGCAGGATGCTGTTTCATGCAATGTATTCCCTCACTGTTATCAAGGTGTCCCCCGTGGGGGGAACCCCGAAGCGTCATTCCCGCACATCAGCTGATGCCCCTCTTGCGCAGGGTCGCCTGTCAGGTCCAAAAATAACAAAATAAGGGGAGATATGGATTCCGCGAGCACAATTGGCATGACGCGGCGGCTGGCAGAGGCCACTCCGGTCGAGAAGGCTCCTGGTCTGTGGGCTCTGCGGGCCCAGAAATTGGGGGAGCGGATTAATAGCTATAAATCATAAGGGTTTATTCACCCGCATCTGACCTGACCGGCGATTCCGCTGAGAGAGCAGATCTCTAACCTCCGTTACCCATTAGGTAATCACTCACTCGCAGTCAAGCCTAATCTTTGGTGCAAATAGAAGCCATATTTACTCTGGTGTAAGCCTCGAACAATGGTTTTCCCCTGTTAGTGTTTGCCCGAGTTAATTAACTTCCCCAAGAGAGATTCCCCATTAACCCGAGTAAATGGGTGATGTGATTTTCTGTCAGATGACGATTCTTTTCTGCATTGCCTTCTGATCTATATATGATGATGCTTTTCCCTCAATAAACCTGATCTGATCTCGCTCCATATTGCCTCGTGTCGTTACTTGATCAGTCTCCTCCGGGACCCAATGGCCGTCCTAGCGGCCCCGATTCCTACAAAGATACATACATCAAACCATTTTTCTCTGATAGCAAGAAACTGAAGTTAATTCTGCATAACATTCTCCACAGCAGCAATGTGGAACACAGTCAAACCATAAATGAACATGTAGGATTAATATACCATGGCAAAATGTAACATCAGAAATCCAATGAGACTTCTGCAAATAGATGTTTAAAAGGACCAAAGTCATTATTTTTGTGATAAGTTTTGCTACATTCTAGTTACTATATTCCCCACCTATCAAACTTTCTTAATTGTGTCCTTTTTATTTCATAACGCCAAATGAGCATTCAGCCTGTAAGAAATTTGAAGAATACAGGCTAACATACAAACCTCCTTTTAAGGGGTTTTAAAAACAACAGCAGCTGCACAAAACGTGCAGTCAACTTCATAGTATTAAACCTAGACTCAAGAAACACTTCATAGCCAATCTCCTATTTCCACTGAGTTTTCCTCCTGCTTCCTTTAGCAGTATTTAAAGTTAATGAGCTTTTTCAATTTAAGCATCAGATAGTTAGCCTTTGGATAACATTTAGAGGAGCCAGGGTGTATCTAATTATGTTGGGTGAATTCTTAAGAGGCTTGGCGTCTACTTCATTCAGAACAAGCACATTTTAAGTTGCAGGCACGTACTGGACGTCATTCCAGAATGAATGCAAATCACTCTTGTGAAAACAACACTACCAGCAGGTCTGAGAGTTCGAGGAATGACTGCACTAACAAACACCTTTGAGAGTACAGTATGTCTAACTCCAGCTATTCAAGCTGGCAGGAAAACTGGTGTTGCCATTAAGTCTAAATTGAAGGAAGGGGGGAAAGCTGACTGGACAAACTAAAAGGACACCACCTAAGTTGGATAAAACAGGCCTGAATAGAATACTGAAAAAAATGTCCAGCCTCTTTTAATAATACAAAAGACACACTGAAACTAATTATAGAATTAAAATGAAAAGCAGCACCATTTCAATAAGTACAGTGATGTGTAGAGCATCAGTAAATGTGTTTAAGTCTTGCAAGTTGCACCATAAAACTACTGTACTCTCTGATTCAAACTAGTGTTACTTATTTGTGGCTCTGAAGAGAAAAAATTGTAATGAATGATGATGTCACCAAGCCTAGCACATGACACAGCAAGTCAACACGTAAGCTTGTAATTCAAATCTAAACCCATGATCCCTCATGCTTTAGTAAAGCCATGTTGATTTTAGACCAGTACTTTATGAAAGAAAAATTTAAAATGGAAAAACTGGGGTCTGTATCCTAAAGGAATCAGTATCATGGCAGCCATTTCACACAAGTCTTCAGATATTTGTCAAAATATTTGCAAAACATTTCCATGCTTCTCACAGTTATAGCTCTCAACTACTAGGCTTTTGCTGTGAAGCTTCCCTTTGCCTTTCTGTATTTTGACATTTTCTAGTTAGCCAGAAAGCACAGAAGTGGACATTTTCATTCAGAAAGCTAGTTGCAGAATTAGCTCTGATCCTTCCTCCCAGGATGTGCCAGAAGGTGAACCTTTTCTCTCCTACAGCTTCAGAAAGCTACTGAGAGACCCTTGTGTTTGTTGTGTTAATAAACAGAGAATGAGTTAAGGTTTCCTTTGCTCAAAGAATGGAGGGGATAAAAAATCTGCTGTTGATTTACTGGGTTTTGGCAAGGCCCTGAAGTCTTAGCTGGGATGTTAGCTTCAGTATTTAAAACCATTCTTTAAAATAAATAATAAATGCCTGTTTTAATGGAATACAAGATAGGTTTTGCTCTTTTTAACATTGTGAACCACCCAGAGTGGGAGTGTATCCCAAATAGGTGGGGTATAAGTCAAATAAATGATGATGATGATGATGATGATGATGATGATGATGATAATAATAATAATAATAATAATAATAATAATAATAATAATAATAATAATAATAATAATAATAATAATAATAATAATAATAATAATAATAGGTGAAATGGTAAAAAAAATCCAAAACATCTGGTGAGGTACATTTTTAAAAAAAAAAACCTCGTCCTTTTGTGAATATTTTAAAAAGATATCTTTCCAGGCACTCAAATAGAAAATATATGTGGTTCTCATTTCCTCTTTCAGTGATTTGTAGCCCAGTGGTTTAGGTATCTGGCTGCAGAGATACCTAAACCGCTGGAGTTTGCTTCAAATCCAAAGCAGACTTTGTAGGTAACTGAGATGGGGAATTGAGGTTGGAAGCTCAATTCTCCTCTGCGCCTGCTGGGAGAAGAGCCAAGCTGTGTGGCCTTGGGCAAGTTGCACAGTTCCAGGGTACCCCCAGAAGAAGGGAAAGGTAAACTGTCTAGTCTCTTCCATAAAAACCCTGGAAAGGATAGCCATAAGTCAGAATTGACTTGACAGCATATTATTATTATATCCTGATTTCAGCTATTCACTCCTCCTTCTGCGAGCATTGGAAAGAGGCTCAGAGTATTGTCAGTAACAGAATTTCTAACAACACACCTCATACCACATCAGCAGATGCTTCACAATATATATTTTTTAAAATGCAGTTAATCACACTGCATATTTCAGGTTTTCTGAGGCAACAGACAATATCCAGAACAAAATGTTCCCTTTCCAGTCAAGAACATGGGTTTTCTTGGAAGAAAGGCAGGGGGGGGGGGGAATTACCATGTCATACATAGACCAAACAACAAGTATGTTTTTCTTAGGAAGTAATCCATGATTTTCTCAAGAACATAAAATAGCTCCTGAGTCAAAGTGTGAGTTTTCCTCCTACAAAATCTGCCTTGGATTTGAAAACATTTTGTAAAAATCTTACAAAAACCACAAAAACGCAGAGTGAATGTTTTCTACACACCTCAAAGCCACATGAGGCCAAATCTTCTTTTTCACCTTAACATCACCTTCAGCTAAAAGCCTTTCTGTAAACCCCAGGCCTTCTTTCATAACATTGTGAGTGGACAGAAATTTAATTTTTCCACCAGTTGGCTACATTATTCCAGCTTCCATAAGCATGTTCCCAACCCCAGCCCCTACAAACACACAGTGAATTGTTGAAAATTATTATTATTGAGGCTGAATATTAACTTATTGTAATTTAAATGTGCTCTATATTTGTACCGATTAAATTATTTTAAAATTTTCTGGAATAGGATGCAAGAAGATCAATCAGTAGTAAGGCAGTTAAAGACTGGCTAGCACATCCTGGCTAATAGGTTTGCTTTCATAAGCCAAAGCCCTGCACTGCAGCCAAGTGGCAAGTTCTCCATGGAACAGCTGTTCAGAGAGACAACAGGGAAAAGATTGGGGGCAGCAAGCATTCCTGGGGCAAATCTGGCTAGTGGATTCTGCCTTCCCAAAAGCTGATGTAGGAGGAAACGTGAGATACTTAAGAGAGAGAAGAATAATTTCAATTCTTAAGAACATTACAGATATTACCTGAGTCGCAACAGCCACCCATTCATAAATAAAGGCTGGCTTTCACTCATACACATGTACACATTGTGGGATTTGACTGCTTTTAGAGAGCTTCCTGGCTTCTGCTGAGCAGGAAGCAGAAATCAACAAACTAAATGGCAAAACACTGTTGGGATTTTTTTTAAAAAAAACTTTTTGAAAAGGTGCTTTAAGAACTTACCATTGTCATTGTATTTTCGGCTTCTGTCCCAATGACTTCAGCCTGGAAGCATTAAAATTAGTTTCATATATAGGCTCTGCAGGTGAGGGTGTTTTTAAAAAAGAAAAAGAAAAAAAGATTTAATTTGCTGTTTGATTCGCCCCAGGATTTTCAGGTGTTGCACGAGTGAGCAAAGAACAGAAAGTACCTCAGTTCTTGGTTGTCAGCCATTGGATGATGGCCACGGCATTATTAAACCAGCCAAGCATGCTGGGTCTCAACCACAGAATTTAATTTTCCCTACTGCAGGGGCCTAATCAACTACCACAGGCTCTAAGTCCCCGAGGAGACTGTTTTTATCTGAATGTAGTCTTTTTTTAAAAAAAAGAAAAGAAACACACACACATTCAAACTTTCAAAGGCACAGTGAATTTAATTTTACAGTTTTGTCTATCCTCAGGGTTACAGTGACAGAAATATAATGCGATGAGAAACAGATAAGACTGGAATTTCTGCTTACACTAAGATATAAATTAAACAAAGATGAAGGTTCTAGGTAATTAACAGTTCTTTTGAAAGCAGGGCAGAAAAAACCCACATTCTCTTCAGTCAAACAAAGGGAGGTGACATATACCACATGCATTAAGCATACACCTATGGTATCATTTTTTAAAAAGGGCAAAGTGGATTTCTACAAAACAAAAGCCCATTTCAGTAAATCTATGGTGAATGGCAAAATTAGTTACTATCATCTGGGTTACTTCATAAAACATGCATTGTTCATGTGTTATCCTGACTTTAAGCAGAAAATGCACCGTTCAGAAAGGCATTTATAGCTTGGTAGTTAGTAAAAAAAATAACTCGTATGTTCGTTTAAGTGAACACTATTGGATATTGTGCATAACATCATTCTGAATGCAGAAGAATAGATGCCTTTGAGATGTGGTGTTGGAGGAGAGTTTTGAGTGTACCCTGGACAGTGAGGAGAACAAACAGGTCAATCTTAGAAGAAATCAATCCTGACTGCTTCTTGGAAGGTCAAATAGTGAAGATGAAGCTCAAGTACTTTGGACATGAAATGAGAAGAGAGGATTCACTTGAGAAGGCCTTGATGCTGGGAAAGATTGAGGGCAAAAGAAGAAGGGAGCAGCAAAAAATGAGATGGCCAGATGGTATTGTTGATGCAATGGGTACAGAGTTGGGCAGGTTGAGAGGGATGGTGGAGGATAAAGGTGCCTGGTGTGCGATGGTCCATGGGGTCACAAATGGTTGGAATCGACTGTGCAACTGAACAACAATGGTGATGGTGACAATGACAATGCCGCCTACAACAACAACAACAACAACAACAACAAATCATCAAAACTTTTTTTTTGAATTCCCTACAATAGAGGCTATCTAAGGGTTGAACCAGTGCAGAAAGGGATGGATTTGGACAGATGGAGGTGGGGGAGAGAAAGAAGTAAAAGGATACCACTGCCTAATATTACCATAATATTCATCTACATTATTTTTTAACCATAGGAGCAATTTCTTGAAGTCTTCCAAAGAAAGGCTGAGCAGGGGAGGGAGGCAACCACAATGAAATAACCATACCTTAAAATTTACCATTCCTGGTGATAAAGGTTACACAATGCACATTAAATTTATCAGAAAAAGGCAGCTGCAACCATGGTTCACATGGCTCAAATAGATTCTTTCGAAATGACTGGCACTCCAGCTTTATAGGCGTTACCTGAAAATCGCTATCCCTTTTTCTCTGTCACAGGAAGACCTGTGATCACCGGATATGCTTTTCGGAAATTAAAAAGTTCTTTCACTGGTAGAGCCCCCAAGAACCACAGTGACTTGAATTTCAGGCAAAAATAAAAAGGTTTATTGAATATGCATTTAATCAACAGTGCTCTGCTGCTGGTCAAAGACAGTTCACAACCTTTGCCTGCTACAAAAATCTAAATGTGAGCTTCCCTAACTAATTTGTTCAGAGAGAGCTGGAGTCCCGACATTGCGACATCCTTTTATACAATTCTACAAATGCAGACTAATCCTATCTTATCTAAAGTTAGAATAATTTTTTTTACAAAGAAAACAATAACCTAGCAGCAGGCTGTTATTTCATAGGTAAATAAGTCAATTTTGAATTACAATAGTAAGTTTTTATGTAAATAATGGTATTTGGTAAAGGATTACAAATTCCAGGAAAGAATAGAGGGAGGAGGTTGGGGAATTTTTGTGAAGACAAGTCAATACAGTAACTAATAGCAGAGTGAAGTTGTTGAGCGTGCCCTCAATGAACATGCTTCGCTTGAAGACTGGAACCAATCAGAAATGCTGCACGTCCAAAGCGGGAGGCTGACTGACCAGTCAGAATCGATGGAACTTCACTTGATGGGGACTTCACTTGATGAGGACTTCACTTGATGAATTTCTTCACAGTTCCCACCCAAACAGTCCCATCCTGTCTCCAGGCAGAAACTAACAAGCATTATGTACATATGGTAATTACAGACCCCAGAAACAAACCCAAAACAACAATCCTTAAAGCAAGTAAAGACTGTAGTTTTTGTTGCAGACTTTTAGGAAGTTTAGATATAGGTGTGTGGCCCTCTGGACATCAGGTGTTAATTGAATGTTTCCTGTGAAACATGGTAAGCCTCTTGTGTCTACCGAGGTAGGATCAAGTTTAAAGAAAACATTGTGAAAGTTTCCTGCTTTGAAAATACAAAATAGAACATGTTACCACCATTTTACAATATTTCTAATGATTTTTGGAACATTTAATTGCAACTGCTAATTAAACTTCAATCAGGGATCAAAGAATCAAGTTTGCCATGCCTATGGTCAAGCATGGCTCCAAAGACGGGAAAACTGCATTTTTATGCAAATCGCAATTACTTTTAAATTATTTTAAAACCTTAATTTTACTCTGCCATTGCAGCCATGCTTCACTTTTAGGCAGAAGAGGCAGGGAGAAATCTGATTTCAAAAAGCCCGCACTTTCTAAGTTGCAGCCAATTGGAAATAAATGAACTTTTACTGTCTTTCTCCCAAGGAGACCTTCTCCGGTCCATTCTTCCACCATCCCTTGGCCGGTCAACAAATCCTGGGGGGTCAGCTAGGCTCCAGGAGTGAAGAAATGATTTTTAAATAATTATTTTAGTTTAATTCAGCATTTAAAGTGTTACCTTTCAACCTGAAATCTCTTCCGCTGCCTTCCCCTATTACTCTGAATTTTTGCTAATATTTTTCGTTTGCGGTGCTGTCGAAGAATCCTTGGAAAGTCCTTATTTCTTTGAAGTTCTTTGAAGCCCTGATTGAATCAGTCAGAATGGATACATTGTTGCAAACGTCCAGCCGTTGATGTCTTTGAAGTGCCATATTTGGATTCCCATTCATGTAAACTCGTAAATCATTTGAGGACATTGTGGTTGTCTACCAGCCATTCTCAATTAGGCACGATCATCCGAGAGAATTTCCCGGTCTACCATCCTTTACTTTTTTAAAAAAAATGTTCTTGCATTCGGGGTGGTCTACTCTGCTTGTCCCTTCTATTTTAAAAAATTTCATTCTTGAAGTCAGGATGGTGTACTTGCCTTTGAAATATAGTACCAGCACTCATTCTCTGAACAGCCCTGGTCTACTCAGCTTTGATTTTTAAAAAAATCCCATTTACGACTGAGGCCCAAACTACTCTGGCTTCTTTTAACTGGGGCAATCTACTTCCCTCAGGCCAGAGTAAATAGAATACTGAATGGACCAAACGGTGTGGAGATACGAAGCAATAAGAAAACCATTTAATCCTTGTAAATAAAGTGCAAGTCTTTAAGACAAAATAAAATAGTTGTTTCTTCACAAAAGGTTCAATAATTCAATAAGGTTGATCTCAAAGTTGATCCGGTTAATCAAAATTTTCAGATAAATCTTTCTTCAGGAAATCAGTTGTCTTCATTAGCGTCGGAGCACAAATGAAAACTACATAGAGAGGCTCCGATGCTAGTGAAGAGAACTGATTTCCTGAAAAAAGATTTATCTGAAAAGTTTGATTAACCAAATCAACTTTGAGATCAACCTTATTGGATTATTGAATCATTGAAAAATTATCTTAGTTCAAAATATTACTTTTTTTTAACCTTTTGTGAAGAAACAACTTTATTTTATTTTGTCGTAAAGACTTGCAACTTTATTAACAAGGATTAAACAATTATCCATATTGAAGACTTGCTTTAGCATTTTGTATAAGTTCTCACGCTTCAAATGTTTTTCTTATTGCTTCATACTTCTCTCAGACCGGCATAGGTGCTTCATCCCTGGACTCGCTTCTCGAGCAAGACCAGGTCTGCCTCCAATGCAATTGCATATACTCTTCAACTGAAGCTCTGCTTCCAAAGCGGAGCCCCGGTCTACTCCTATTCAAGTGAATGGTATTTGTGGAGTTCAAAGGATTGCAATTGTAACCCTTTGAAAAATGGTTAAAAATTGATCTTTGCAGTTATATATCTGCAAAGTGTTGTGAATGATTGTGTGTTAGTATAGTGCTTGGTGCATACGGAAGCTGTGATGGAACTAGGTATACCCTGTGTCTTTTTCAAAATGGCGATTTCAAATCTGGTGGAGAGTGAACGAATGTAAACATTGTTACCTCTCCCTAAGGGGGTGAGCCAAAGGTGGACCCTATGGGAAGGAGATATATCCCAGACACACACACACAGACACTCTCTGGAATGTTGTGCTTTGCAAGCAGCCAAAATGTAGAACTTTGAGAGAAAGCGGGGGCTTTGGGCTATCCCTCAGAGAACCAGTTTGGTTCATTTCCTGGCTTTGAATTGCTTCCTTATCTCTTGATGGACTGTATCCTGTACCTTGCTATGCTTTCAATACACATAAAATGCCTGAAGAGGCTTGGAGTGATTTCTTGGCTTGATGCTACCTGAATCCATACATATCTGATGCCTGGGTTGTCCAGCCAGGGGGCTGCAACTCAGAAGGGCAATAGGGCCTACCCATGAGTAAGGATCCTATTGTTACAGAAGCCTAACCTTAAAGTGGATGGCAAATAAAAAATAAAGAGAGAAGTATCTTTATTGGAAATAAAAGTATAAAAATAATTAAAAGGGCAATTTCAGATCTGGGGTAACATAGGAAACATTAGCTTAAAAAGAAATTTGGAAATAGAAGAAAGCACCCTCCAAAGAAAACAGTGATAAATATTCTTAATTGCCTGGAAATGATTTGTCACACAGAACTGGACCAAGATAGCTTTTCTTTAAATAAAGTTTAAAAAGAGAGCTTTGAAGCCCATGAGATTGAAAAGTCTATTAAAGAGACCAATATGTTTTCCAACTGCAAGTCAAAGCAAAGGATATAGTTTTAGCTTTTATCTTCCCCTCCTTTCTTCCTCTTTCCTGCTCACTCCATTTTCTCTTTTACTTTTCTGCAAGTGCGTGTGTGGGGTTGTGGGGTGGGGGTGGGGAGTCAGTGTGAGTGAGGAGAACACAAGACAAGGAAGGAGACTGAAAATATTCTGGAAGGTTCAGGAACTGCTACTCAAATGTATTTTATGATTTCAGGAATTCACTCCAAGCTGTAGTGCAATTACACTTAAAACAAGAGAATAATGGCCCATTGACATGTATATGGTTTTAGAAATACGAGGCCTCATTTTCGCAGCTGGAATTTCCCCACGTTGTGCATTTGCATTGCATTAGGGATGCTCTTTTTTAAAAAGAGCATCGCATGCATCCAGACATTTTGACAGTGTCTGGGTCAGGGGCAACATTTGAAAGCAATGGGCCCCCAGTCTCCTAAGAGTCTCTCATGTTCAGGCACAAAGCATTAATGAAAATGAGGGAGGAAACTGAGAGAGTTCTGCCACATTATTAAGTCATACTTTATGACATACCTGCCTGCTCACGACATAAATCTACAGGAGATAGATTGTCATGGTCATGCTCTCTTGCTCTGTTCCAACTGCATATACATTACCCAAATTGAAATCTGCATCCTTTTCCCCACTCATGTCATATGCAGTTTGACGTGACTGTACTATGAACAGCAGGACCCATGAACGAGCAGTTTTTGCAGTGAATATAATCTTCCTCCCGTTTACCAACTCAGGGAGCAGCTGCAGTCTCCCCCGCCCCCTCCTTGAGGCATAACAAGGAAGGCATTATTCTTGGCTCCTTAGCTGAAGCCTAACTAGCTTGTCAAGGTTCAGAATTGCAAGGCATCAGCCAGGTATGTAAGCAACTCAGCACCTTTCCTGTTCCCGGCAGTGCTTAAGACATAATGGTAAAGGAATGCAGAAGTATTTCACCTGTTAGAAGGGTAAAATAAAGAGTTCTTTGTCATCTTCCAAGAATAGGTCAGTTGTAAAGGGCAATGACTATATAGAGGTAGGCATGCTTCAAATGAAATAGAAAGGCCTATAAAACTGGTGCAAGCAAGGGTCACAAAACAAAGGTGTGATCTTCAGTGCACTCAACTAAAACAAATAACTCCTGTTGAAGAGTGAGACATTTAGAGTAAACATAATTGGGACTGAGCTGTATACTTCTCTGACATTTTCTTAATCAACCTTTTCTTGCTCTCGAAACGGTAGGTGTCTTTCTATATCAACAATATGTAGAATTTTTTAAAAAATCTTATGCTAATTCCTACCACTCTGCTCTTTTCCTAAAGTACCAAACAATATTTTGTGCTCCCATCTTACAATTCATACTTAGGGGCCTTTCAACAATTATGTGGTACATTTTTGGGGGGAAATTGACACACACACCCCATGTAATCCTACTGTATTTTTTGCTTTGAAACCCCCCTTTCTTTAAAATTACTTAATCCAGAGCTTTTGTATTGAAACTCTAATTTTTAGAGCTTTTCACTATTGGTGAAATAGAAGTAGCCTGCACAAGCAATTCAATAATCTCAAATCAGATCAGAATTCCCAGAGATCATTTTTAAACCTTAAAAAGTGCCATGTTTCAAAACCACAACAGCTCCAAATGGATTACTTAATCTTTGACACCCCCACCCCCATGTAATTTTCCATAATTCAGATGGTAGACTCCCCCCCCCTCAAGGAATCACATAATTGTTAAATGGCCCCTTACACCTACATTTTCAAAGTTTATCTTTTTTGCAGGGGGGAAACCCTTATATTAATGAACTTTTTGATTCATTCTGTAGTTCCAAAACTGTTGACACCAAAAGGTACCTTCATTTTGGCAGATTCATATCTGGCTTATACATGGAAGAAGCACTGCTTAGGGATTAAGATGCTGAGCTTGAAGCCTGGAAAGTCAGGATTCGATACCCAAGTGCTGCACAACGGATCTTGGGGACATGAAAGGAGCATCATTCGGGCATCCCGAGTGGAGTTTCTCCAGCAAAAATCCTTTCAACCCAGAGTAATTTCTGACACAAAACTTATTATCACGGATGAATAATGGTAGCACATAAGAATATTTCTCATATTTTGGCTTCTTTTTTCATGTGTTCTTATTCTTTCCAGGAGAGAGGCACAATACTTCCGAAGTATTCCTTTAATAGCATTGGGGGGGGGGGATGCTTGTTGGACTATAGCACTTCGGAATTCAAGAAGGGGGTGGGGACGGACTGTGCTACCTCAGGAGCTAAAAAAGGTAGAATCACATGTTTAGTGTAATTTGACATTAAATTTTATGTGCTCCTCCCCACCACAAAAAGAGACAGGTCATGTGGGAAGGATTCTCCCTACCCGCCCTTCCACAGTTTGGAACCTGTCAATTCATTTTAGCATTTCATGGAAACAAGCCTGCCTTAATTTCTCACTAATCTCCCCAGTGAATTTATAGAAGGGTACCTGGTCTATAAATACTGACCAAAATGCCAAGCAGAGATAAAATGGTTCAAAGAGCTGATTGAGAGTGAAATCCCCATGCAGTGAAATTACAGTATTTACTGTTACTAGTCAGTAATGCTGTAAGAAAAAACCAGTTACATTTAATGGTGCATTAGACTATTTAGCACAGTGAAGCCACAGACTGTAAATTGAGAAGTGAAAAGGAAATGAGAGGATATATAAAGGGGGCATGGGGGGGGGGGTCATACACATTCATATGAATGCTATTTGTCAAGAACCATCAGCAGTGACTTACTAGACTATCAGATCAGTGTCGGATACAAAATATGAAGTATCACATTGAATGGGTAACTGATCCTACCCAGCAGATTTGTAGCCTGAGGCTTCCTGTGTCTTTTATTCTAAATAGAACTACACAGAACTGTCACTAGGTTACCATGCACCTCCTATTTTCTCAACATCTCTTCAGATATCATTTTTGTATTGGGGCGGTGGGGGGGGGGGGGAAATCATAATCAGTCATATATACTGATTTTCCAGGTAGTTACATCTCATCCACATTTTCCCTGTATAAAAATGTACTAGACATTCACATGGAGATATGCTCTGAGTAGCAAATAAGAAGTCATTTCTCCCAAACATAAGTCAACAAAATGGAGCAGGCATTTGCTCTGGATAGTCATACCTAGATGAAGTCCAAAATGTGTAGAAGATGAAGGTTTTTCAGGACAACCCCTCCACCCAATCTCTTAGAACCTCCTTGTACTTTAAGGAAAGCAGTTCTCCAAAGTTTGTGAACTTTTAGATGTAGTAATAATAATAATAATTTCATGTCAGAAATTATTCTGGTTTGAAAGGATTTTTGCTGGAGAACCTCTGCTCAGGGGATGCCTGAATGAGGCTCCTTTCATGTCCCCAAGAGCTGGGACATAGACCGGCACTCAATCCATCATGAAGTACCCGGGTCTCGAACTGCTGACTTGCCGGCTTTCTAGCTAACAAGGCAAGCTTCTTAACCATTGAGCCACTGCAGCCCCACTTTAGATGTAGTGTCCAGAACACGAGGAACTGCATCTGAATAGATAACCTGGAATGGGCTATGAAATTCCAGTCCACCACTGCATTGCAACTGGCAGCAAACCCAACAGGGCAGGGCGGAAGGGAAGAACACACCATCTCTGATCTCTGTGGCAGCTTAGAAGCTAAAGAAGGGGGCCATTGTGTCACTCAGAGAACAAAGGCCTCCTTCACCTAATAATGTTTTATGGGGTGGAGGTGAGGTGTGCCAGCACCTGACATGCTAAGGCATCTGCCAGATCCCTATCGGAGTTCACTGCTGATGCCACTCTTTGAATGTGCTGAAATGGTAGAGGTTTTGTTTGTTGCTGTTTGCATCCACCATAGATATAATGCCGCTGTTATCGTGTCAGTGCAATGTATTCTAGGGAACAGAGAGCGTCTAGTTGTAAGTACTAGGTAAGTATCAGAGGCAGGCAGAGTTGGCTTTGTTTCTTACTCCGAACAGGTGCATTTAGAGAGGGCAAGATGCTAAAATGGATTGGTGGCTGCTTCCACGCTGGGGAACCCTCTCCTAAGGAAGGGTAGGCTGGGCTCTCTCCCTGCTGTTCCTTCGACTGACAAGCCAAGACACTCTTATTGAAATAGACCTTTGGCCATTAACTAGCCCAGTGTTTCCGAATCTTTGGTTTTTGGACTTCAATTCCCAGAAGCTTAAGTCAATTCCCCAAATCACTCATCAGCCAATGTATGAATTTAGGCTTCTTACTAGCCATTGAGGGAGAATCTTTTAGTGGTGGGTGTTGTTGTTTTTCTTAGTGTCTTTTTCCTTGTGGTGCTTTTAAATAGTTTTTGAATAGTTTTGATTCAGTGCTTATTTACATAGACAAGTCATTTAAGTTTTCTGTTTTCACTAGAAACTCTTAATGTTCTTTTAATTGGATCTGTCTTGAGTCATGCTGAAACCTGAACTGGGAGAAAAGCAAGATAAAAATAAAGTTGGGAAAAAATAGAAACACATTCTTGTTCAATTTTGTGTTTATTTCTTCATAAAGCTAATAGGGGAAAATAAAAATGTGGAAGAATACAAAACAGGCAGATTTACACATCCAAACCCATGACGTTCTGAGCATTTAGATCTTAAAGATCTGTATTTGAATCCCTGGGGTTGTGGTACTGAATTAAGGTTTCCACATCTCCCCCCCCCCCAATAGATTCTCTATTTTTAAGTGGTCCATGTCCAGGAGATACAAAATGATCCTCTCTGTACTGGGAACAGATATGGTGATGGAATTTGGTTAAGAATCTCACTCAGTTTATTTGTTCTAAAGACCCAACAATAAATGGGAGGTGGTAGCCTTTTAGTGTTTTAGTAATTTTAAGAGTTTAATAGGAAATTGTGTGGATTTTATATATTTGTATTGAATTGTTGTACGCCGCTCAGAGTCGCTCATTGATTGGGCGGCTTATACAAATCACACCAAATGAATAAATAAAATAAAATAAAATAAAATAAAATAAATGTCAAATTTCTTCACAAATCCACTGGAAGAGCTTGAGATTTTAGCAACTGGTGTTTGGGTGTGGGTGTTGGGGTGTGTGTGTGTCAGATTCACCCACCCCTAAGGAAAGGGAAGATATGGCTAGGCAGAGAGGTTATCCTAGGCTGGATTGTGCTAAACTGGATGGCTCGAAATTGTGGTCTGAGATTTAGGACAGACTTTGCAAAGGTCAGCTGGTTTTAGTGTAAGAAGTCACACCACATCTCAAAGCAATCCTATTTAACCATTCCTTGCTCTGAGTTTCCATGCCTCCATCAACTTTTCCTTTCTCCCCCTTCATGAGGTTTGGAGGAAAGCTAGATTCCCTTCCCCCATGTATTGATAAGTGGCATATCATTGCCCCAGCTTTTCACCAAAGTGGAAAAGTGTTGGATTTAAAGAGACTGACTTCCCTGTCCTTTCCTGTCACCACCTATATGAGAAGCAGGACAAAACTGTAGGGTCTTTTCAACTTATTGGCAAGTGACATATCACTTCATTGGCTTGACATGTAAGTGATATAGCACTGAACTGCTGGGGGGAAAACACCTACCAATGCTGCTTTGGTTGAATACCAGTGATCACACATACCAGAAATTTAACTAAAATGGAACAATCCTATTTGCACTAAAAATGGTATGTCCTACAGCTGGAGTTCTCAACCTTTCAAAGCCAGAGACCAGGTCACACTCCCTTAGACAGCTTTGGGGACTGGATGGTCATTTTGCCCTTCCTCCACCACATGGCACTTCATGGTGTAGTGGAGGTGGTGGTGGCGCAATATGAAATGGTGCCTCTGGCTGCCTCCGGCCCATGGGCCACAGGTTGACAATTCTTGTCCTACAGGAACCTCAAAATTATACAAGTAGCCATGAATCATGAGTATCTCTTGTGATTGCTGCAAAAACAAGCAAAATGGCTCATTCCCAAACTGAACTAAACTGTGAGACAAATCCCCATCTGATTGTACAGTTTTTCAGATGACAGACCTACTAATAATAATTTTGTGTCAGTGATTACTCTGGGCTGAAAGGATTTTTGCTGGAGAAACTCTGCTCAGGGGATGCCCAAATGAGGCTCCTTTCATGTCCCCAAGTGCAGCTCTCGGGTTCCAAAACCCAACCTTCCAGTCTCCAGCTCAGTGTCTTAATCACTGCGACAGACCAACTAATGTTCAAGGAAGAGGTGACTTTAAGGGTGTGTGGCATTTAATGTAAGCTGATGAAGAGCATTCCACAACTTGGGAGAAACCACAGACAAGGCCCTATTTCATACCCAAGCAAATATGCCTGTAATGACAATGGGATCAAGAGGAGGGCCTCCTCTGAAGATCTTAAAGATCAGGAAGTATCCTATGGGGAAATGTGGTCCTTCAATTAACTTGGACCCAACTGTATAGAGCTTTATAGAGACTATCCAGCGCTTTGAATTGGGCCACACAACATATTGGTAATCAGTGCAGTTGTTGTAGCAGGGGCATTATACATTCCCTATACCTGCTCCCAATGCTGCTACTGTTGGTTTGGGGCCGTGAAGCGGCCCTTGAGGTCCCGGAGGAGACTGGTCAAGGAACGACACGAGACAAGATGGAGCGAAGACCAGTGGTTTATTGAGGGAAAATCATCATCATATATAGGAATTCAAGGCAGCGTGTGATAGAATCGTCATCTGACAGAAAATCACACCACCTATTTACCCGGGTTAATTGGGAACTTCTCTTGGGGAAGTTAATTAACTAAGACAAATACTGACAGGGGAAATCCATTGTTCATGGCTTGCTCAAGAGTAAACATGGCCACTATTTGCGCTGGGGCTTGGGCTAATCTGCAAGTGCGGAATTGCCTAATGTCTAACTCCGGTTAGACATTCAGCTTCCTCCTGCAGAACCACCGGCCAGGTCAGATATGGGTGAATCAATCTTATGACTATTAATCCGCTCCCCAATTTCTGTACTCACAGAGGTCAGAGGCCAGGGGTCTGCCTCGCCCGGTGTAACCTCTGTCAGGGACAGTTATGCCAATCGTGTTCGCGGATACCACATGCTACGTTTGAACCAATTGAAGTTTCCAAACCATCTTCAAAAGCAGCCCTGTGTGGAGCTGATTGTGGTAATCCAAGCAGAATGGAACTAAGGCATGTGTCACTCTAGCCAAATCAGCCCTCTTCAGGAATGGGCACATTTAGTGCACCAGTTTCAACTGTGCAAATGCCCTTTTGGCCACTGCTGAAGCCTCAGGATCCAGGCTCAAGGATGAATGCAAGAGTACACCCAAGCAGTGGAACAGAGTTTACAGCAGGAGTAACCCATTCAGCACAGATTGTTTCCCCTGTTCCCTCATTTGCCTTCCAATAAAACTACAGTGGTACCTCGCATAACGAACGAATCATATAGCGAAAAATCTTAACAACGAAGTGATCGTTATGCAATGTCGATATCCCGCATAAAGAAAAAAATGTTCATTAACCAGGGTTCTCATTAAGCGGGTATGCCCCAGTTACCAAAAATCCCGCATAACAATTTTTTTTCTTATGCAAGATTTTTGGTAACCGGGGTATACCCGCTTAATGGCAGCCCCGGTTAACGAACATCCCCCTCCCCCCCGTTATGTAGGGTATCTCCCATAGGGAACCACATAATGAAAAAATCGCATAGTGAAGAGCTCTGTGAAATGGAGTTTTTTCATTATGCTGTTTTAAATTGTGTTGTTGGTTGTTGTTTTTTAGTAATGTAAAAAAGAGGTAAGTATGTTATTGTTTTCTTAAAACTTTTTATTTATGTACAATTTTTTATGTTGTCATTTGTTAAGTAGATTTTATTGTTTTGATACTGTAAAGTAATATTAATTTTTAATTTTTGTAATGTGTTTTTAAATATATATTTTTAACAATTATGTTAATGTAAGTTACATAATATGGTTTTTTGTTCAAAAGATTAAATATATAAACATTTTAAGTCAACAATAAACATTTTAAAGTCAACATTTGTTGCTGTATAATCTTTAAATGATGTATAACTTTAACTATATAAATTTGTAAATATATTTTTTTCTTATGTTGGGTTGTTTTTCTGTTATTTTCATATTCTGTAAAACATAAGAATGTATATTTAATTATTTTATTTAGTTTTGGGGTTTTTTAAGGTTTTTTTAATTGACTTACCTTCAAATAGTTTTGATTTGCATCTGTGTTGTAATATGTTGAAATTTTGATTTTCTGAAAAAAAGAATGAAATGAATTATTAGAGTTATGTTTGTGAATAAATGTAATGGTGTAAGGTTTTTTTATTTTGCTTTTTTTAATGAATAATATTGATTTTATTGTACTATAGAATTTATTGTTTAAACAGATAATTTTTTTAATGTTTTCAATTTTTTAGATAAATATTACTTACTTTAAAAACTGTTATTTGTTGCTTGTTTTCTCCCGTTGATTTAATTGTGTAATATCTGTAAAGTAGAGAAAATACATTGCATTATTTAAAAAAAATAAATCATAAGTGTGATCTTAGTATTGTTTCACTTACCTCTTAATTGTGTATGGGTAGCTTGTGTTTCTTGATTATTTTTAATTGTTATGAAATGATTCAGCATTAGCAGAGCTAATGGGATGTTGATATTCGTTGGTGGGTTTAACATGAACAGAAGTTGCCTTTGGATGATGAAATCAATTGGTATGATTGTTGAATTAATGCTATTTTTGTCTTGTTCATTGTATGTGATGTCTTCTTATTCTTTAGTTTCTGGAATTCTGCAGAGTTTTTGTTTCCTCATAGTTCTTTTAGTAATTGTATCTTTTTCTGGTATTTGTTTGTTATTGATTTTTCAATTATTTCTTGAATTTGTTTATTAAGGTTTTCAGAGATGTTGTCCTTATTATCATTTTTAAGTGTTTGCTGTTGTATTATTTCTTTTTTTCTTACAATAGGAATTTCTTTGTTTTCTAATTCTTGTATTTTATTTTCATCTTCTCTTTGTTTTTTGAAATTTTGCATTGTGGTTCATTTGTGATTGATCTTTTATTTTGGTTATCTATTTCTGAAATTTGTTTCTTATTTTTTTCAATTATTTCTTGTAGTTGCTTCTTTGTATTTTCAGATATGTTGTTATGTTTTTCATTTGTTATTTTTTTATTTTATTTTATTTCTTTTTCCATCACTGTTTGTAATTGTTGTTTTTTGTTTCGCATTTTAATTTCAATATTTTGCTGATTTTCTAAATTTTGTTCTGTTCTGATTGTTGCGTTTTGAGTATAGGTTGTTTCATTTTTTGTTCTGAATTTTCTATTTCTTGTAATAGTACTGTAAATTCTTCAGTTTCAAGAATTGTGTATTCTTTTACTTTTGTAAAATATTGTTTTTCAACTTCAGAATTTGCTTGTAATTTCTCTAGTTTTTGTTGTGTTGTTATGTTGTTATTTATTGTTTTATCCATTTCAGAATTTAACGTAGAGAGTGGTTGTGAAGTAGTCTAATTTTTAAAAATGTTACCTTGTTTTGTGTTATCAAAGGTGTATAGTCCTCCAATGCTAAATTTTTTGTCGTCAGTTATATTTTTCGGGTTCATTTCTTCTGGTTTTGTTTTGTTGTCTTTGTCCATTTTTCTGTATCCTCATCCACTTGGTGTCCTTTTTATTTGCTCCATTTTAGAATTTTAATTAGTTTATATTGGAATGTTAGTATTATTTTTTTAAAAAATAAATCCGGTTGACATGCTTAGCATTACTTTCTAATGCTCCCCTCAGTGTTTCTGGATCTTTCTTCCCCTATTTATATTAGGTTGGTTTTTTAAAAAAAGATTTCGTTCTCGCGTGAGTTTGCAAGCATTAGTTTTCCGCGTTGTTTTTGTCTGTTAGTCATTGGCTCGCTGTTTGCACATTGGGTAGGTGTGGCTATAGTTTCATTTTCCCTTTTTTGTGGATTTACAGCATGTACTTTGTTTATGGAAGAATATGCGCCTGAAGCTGGAAAGCGTGTTGTTCACTGTTTTGGTATACGGGTGAATCTTCTATCAACGATTATGGGTTGAAACTTTGTGCATTGTTGCTGTTTTCGGTAAGCTTGAATGTTTCTTGCAATTAACTGTTGCATTTCTGACTAATGTAATTACAGCGACCTTAAAGAGCGAACTGGTATTTTCGTGTTGATTAGTTTTACGTAACTATTTTACTATCTTAGTATTTTTAAATTTAGCTTTTGTATTTATTTCATGTATTTAGAGATTTGTTTTTGACTCGTTATGATTGAGTGTTTTTGCTTAATGGATGGTTCTTTGTTTTCCTTAAAATTAACATGTTTCTGCTGATTACTTTTTAGATTACATGCTTTGCATATTATTTTGATTTTTGCAGCACTTGTTGATGAACAATATTTTTAGTTTGATTGTTTGTTGCAAGTATGAATAAATTATCTGCTGAAACCACTCAAGAACACGCAACATATAATTGTCCGTGAGAGAAACGTGGCTTTGAAAGATGAACTCCACAATGTTACAGTGTCTGACCTTGCGATTTATTTATGGTAATTGAGAATGCTAGTTGTACAGGGAATTGTAGCCTTTTAAATGGTATTGTTTGATCAGTTGGAATCAATGGAATTCATGGAATGCAAACTGATTCCCCTGCTCCTTTTCCTATCATAATTGTGGCTTCTATTACATTTGGCATGAGGTTTTTCACACACAGTCTAGTGCCATTACATAACTTTGGCAGGTTTACATTTCTTAGTAAAATAATTGGTGCTCCTTCTTTCAGGAGTAGTTGGTGAGAAGGCATTCCTGCTGGTTCTAGGGAGTTTAAAAATTCAGTAGGGAAATTAACAGCATCATCTTTGTCTACCACTGTATCAATAGATTTGTATACAGTAGGTTGGTCTGGTAACATGTCAAGAATTTCCTGATTTATAATGTTAACATCCTCATTCCTTGCTGCTAAGATAGCTCTTTCTTTAAGCCATTCATGATGTTGATAATTGTCATTAATGTTTGAGTATACTGCATTTATAAGTTCGAATGCAGATGTTACCATGGTGCAGAAATAATCTGGGAATTCAATGTTATTTTCTTCATTTTTGGTACTTTTCCATTACCTATTTGTAGAAGAAAGTTGGTAAAGAGTTGAGTGTTTGCATTTTGTCTTACTCACATGTTTTCTGTTAAGGTAATGGTTTGAACATTTCCCCATAAATATGATTGGTTGATACATGCATTGATTTGATCTGCAGGTGTAGATTTTAGTATTACTGGGAGTGTTTGTCTGAAATCTCCACAAAGAAGTAGTAGAAGTCCACCCATTATTTTTTTATTTTCTCTTATGTCTTTAAGTGTTATGTTTAAGGCTTCAATAGATTTTTATGTGCCATTGTACATTCATCCCAGACAATAATTTTTGTCTCTTTTAGCACTTTTGCACGCCCACTTCCTTTTGTTATATTACATGTTGGGGTTTCCTTTTTAGCTATGTCAAGTGGTATTTGGAGTGCAGAATGAGCAGTTCTTCCTCCTTCCATTAATGTTGCTGCTATTCCTGATGATGCTATCGCTAATGCAACATTTCCTTGTGAACGTATTTCTGCTAGAATTAAGTTTGTGAGAAAAGTTTTTCCCGTTCCTCCAGATGCTTGTAGGAAAATTATTCCTCCATCTTCTGTTGTTAGTTGAGTAATTATTTTGTCATAGGCAGATTTCTGTTCATCATTAAGCAGTGGTTTGTTTTGATTTATGTATTCTTTTAATCTTTCAATGTCATAGTTTGTTTCTCTTATATAATCTGCATTTAAGGCATCTCCTTGATTGCGTGTTGGTGCTGGTAGGCCAAGATGTTCGTTTTATTAGTCATGCGTATGCATTTGTCTTCGATTTCAATTAATGCCATGTTGTATATGTCTGTTCCATACTCAATGTTTAATGTTGGATGTTCTTTTCTGGCTTTCATTAGCATATCTTCACTTAGTGGGTTTTTAAACATTTCCCACAAATTTAGTGGGTTTGATGGACTACATGAAGTGAGTATTATTGCTAGTAAAGTTCTCATTTGGTGTGGCATAGAAATCATTGCTGCTTCTTGCAAAGTTGTTTCCCAATGTTGATCAGCTTCTAATAAACCCATGTGCTGACAAACTTCTCTGTATGTTTCCATCAGTTTTGCATCCACAGTTTTGAGTTCTTGAAAAGATGTTGGTCCAGGTATTGTGTGGAGCAGCATTCTCAGATAGAAACATTCTGTATTATTTGGATGCACAGTGTATAGTCTGCCTATTGCATCACTTTCATAAATGTTATGTTCAGGTATGTAAGTGCCAGTTTTTCTGCAACAGAATTGTTTCTTAGTTTTATTCCAGGTGTAATATTTTGCCACATCTTGATATAGTATGGTTTTTGCAAATTCATATTACTGGCATAGTTTTAAAAAAGCAGTTAAAGTTGTTTCTTGAGGATTATCTGCAACAGTTGTTGCTGTTTCAGGAGTAAAATATACTCTTTGAACATTTTCAAGGTGTACACTTAGATGTAGTACTGTTGGATGTCTATCAAGTATGTGGAAGCCTAGAATGCGCCAAAAACCCTCATTAGTGCTAATGTACCTTCCACATTGATACTGTAAAATCTCATCGTTTTTGTTGCTGTTTCTAACATCATAAATGGCCATGTCACTGCCTTTATTTATATATTTACACACATACTTTATTGATTTAACACTAATACAATATTCAACATTAATGTGTGCTTTGAATATTTTTGATAGTAGAGGACAGTATGGTACTATCCAGCTGTTGTCTATTACTATTTCTCCTTGTGTTTTCATTTTTAATTTAGTTGTGTTCCCTCCATCCTCCAGAGAACGACATCTGTATTGTGGGTATCCATCTTCTGAAGTTTGTGTTTCTTTCAGTAATACTCTGGGGTATCTTTTGGTGCAGGTTTTTTCTTTCATGCATGGTGCTTGTGGGTTAAGAAGACCACAGGGTCCATGAATCATGTTTTTTTAACAACGGCATGCAGTTAAATGTCTTCATTTTCATTTGGTATTTCAGCAGATATTATTTTATCAATATCAGTGGGATGTATTTTGCTTTTTAGCCAAATCAAGTTGTGAGAATGTGGCAGCCCACATTTCTGCCATTTAATCGTATACATCCAGCAATTACATTCACCAAATATCTGATTTTTTGTGATAAGATTAATTAATTGTGTTTGTTTTTGTCTAACTCTTGAAATTAAGTCATGTCTGTCGTTAGCTGTTTCATCATTTTATCTCAGGCCATGTTGGGTTACATGTAAATGTTATAAATAAGTCTGGTCTTCTGTGTTTCCTTACATAGGTCATAACATCCTGAGTATATTCGTGCATATGCCTTGGGCTTCCAGTATATGTTACTGGCAGGATGAGCAGTGTTCCAACATTTGTTAGGATCCCATCATGTGCCACAGCATCCTTTAAATGTATGTATTGTTCTGCTCTGAGTGATTTTTGGTTTGTTCTCATGTAAAGTAGTCTTTCACTCTCTATTTTGCATACACAATGAACTGATTTAATAATTTTCTGCAGTGGATTATGTGGTTTTGTTCTTCATTTCTAACCATTAGAATGTAGGAGTAGTAGTCCATGGCTGAATTTTTTTCTCAGTTTCCTTCCCTGTTTTTGAATCAATGCGTTTCAAATTAAAATGATATCCATCCTCACTATATGGGAAAAGTATGGGATACTGAAGAGCATCACAGGAGTGATGTGTTTCTGATATACATTGCAGTTTTTTGTTGTGTCATTTAAGTATTATATCTCTGGGATGGAAAGTATCTCCAGAAATGAGTACTGCGACTTCATTTGTTTCTGGCACATTGTATCGCCATATATGTTCTCCTGTTGGAGTTTTGTCTGCAGCTATGACAATTTGGTACTCATTTGTTGGCATGTTTTGCATTGCATTTTGGAAAGTGCGGATGAGATTATTGTGTTGATGTAACATTCTTTGTATTCTTAGCACAATATGTTGTTTTGTTCCTTTAATGTATGTACATCATTGTGCTGTTTCTTTTTCCTCATCTCCCATGAAATAAATTTGCAGGAACTTTGGCTTTTCTTCTGGTAGTGGTAGTAGTGAACCGATATTGTGGTAAATCTGTCCTTGAATTGTCAATGTTGGATTGAATCCTTTGTGTTGTATAATGGCTGTGGCTCCAAATGAAGTATTTGAAAACATGAGTTGTATTTTCAAATATTCTTTAAGAAATGTTTAGAATCTGTTGTTACTCCACTTGTATATTCCATCAGTTCTTGTGGTGGCATCTGCTGTTGAATTCTTTTTACCTTCTTTACAACATAGTGATTGGGTTTCTGTTTTGAATTTTCTGGCTTAGCAGAATTGGCAAATTTTGTCTAGATCACCAATCTCTAAATTGGCATTTTCTGAATAATTAGTTTCTGGATCATAGGAGAAGGCATCCATTTTTAATATTAATTTCTTAGCTTTACTTCTCTGTTTTCATATTGTTCTTGTCTTTTTATTATGTTCTAATCTCATATCATGTTTTTCTTAGTGTTTTCGTTTGCTCTTGATGTACTGTCAATTTCTCTACGTTCTGTTGACATGGTCTCATGTTCCTGAGAAGATGTTTGTTCTGTCTTTTGTGCATATTTCTTTCTGCATTTATTAAGTTTTTCTTCCCTTTCTTGTGATGTTTCTTGTGTTTTTTCTAGTTTTCTTTTCAATCTTTTGCTTGTTCTTTGTCCTATATTTACATGTTTTTTGGTGGCATTGTGATTTTCAATTCTAATAAATTAATATATTGAAATATGTTATTATTAATTCAGTATTAAAACAATTGTCATATATTGTCGTTGTTGCAGCTTGTTAATGGTTTATTACTTTGGCAAAGAGGACATAATGCACTTTTCTGTAACTATAATTTATGTATAAAGTCTTTTTTTAATGATTTATTTGTTTGGCATAAGGTAATAATGCACTTTTCTGTAATTATTGTTTATGTATAAAGTGGTTTTTTCCTAATCAGTACTGTGGTCAAAAGTTTTTGGTAAAAAATGTATGTGTTCAGTCATTAGTTTCTTTCATGAGGCAATTATTTTTAGTGAAAAGAGTTTTACTATCAGAATTATAAATTTTCTTCAAGTCCTGCACCATATGCAATTGAATATGTTTGAGAAAATATTTTTTTTGTACTATGCATGCATCAATACTTAATGAAGTCTGCTCCATAATTATCTTCAGGTGCTATTGTGCATAATTGTGACGGTTATTTGTCCCCTAAACTGTGTGTGGTTTTCAATTTTGTTCAAGAGCTGTAAGATACACTTTTATTTTTTGTGAAATACGTGTAGCATATACAGTAGAATAAGTTTGTGAAGGTTTTTCTTTTTTTAGTTTAAGTGCTCAAATAGTAAATGGAGTGTGCTCCGTAATTATCTTTAGGTGCAATTGTACGTAACCATGACAGTTATTTCTCCTCAAAATTGTGTGGGGTTTTTGATGCGGCGCCTTTTATTGGATGTTTTTTCACGCTTTTCCCAACGTTTGATGCGTTCGCGCCATTCAACTTGATTGGCTGCATTGCTGTAAACGCATAGTATGCTGTGATTTGTAGTGTAATTTGTTCTGTGAGCATTCAGTCAGCGGCTTCGTTTCTATTTTTACTTTTTAATTATTTTACGTATACGTTGTGTATGTATTACGTGGGTTATTTTGCAGAAACATAGTAGTTATTTATCGTATTTTCATAGAGTGAAAGTTTTAGAATGGTCTGGCAAGAATTTGAATTTTTTTAGATGGTTTGTTCTACGTTCTATGTACTCGCGCCGTTCAGCTAGATTGGCTTATATGCTATAGGCATGTAGGATACTGGGACAGGAAGTTTAATTTGTGATGTTACCATTCATGTGTTGTCATTTTTTCTGTAGCTTAATTTTGATTCGCCGCGGCACGTCTCACAATGTTCTATTTGGTTACACTTCTCAACCTAATTGGCTGCGGCGCAGCGCATAGGATGTTGGGTAGTGAAGTTCTCTTTTTTTGTGTGTTTGTGGGGCTCTTGCCCCATTGGCGCATTTCTCAAACATTTAGTGACCTCCGTACGGGTTTGGGCGAGTGCAGGAGGCTCGGTATGGGATAGGATAGATGGGTGCAGAAACATATAGCAAGTTCCAAATATTTGCTTTTGAATTACGGAGCCAACACAGTTAACTGGGCTCTCCATTTCAACCCTAAACCAAGTAGTGTTAATCAACAAGGTATCAAGTCATTAAACCAGGGGTTCCCAACCTATAGCCAATGGGCCGGACCTGGCCCACAGCACTATTTCATGTGTCCTGCCACCACCACCGCACCCAGAGTTGAAGCAGATGCATTTACATCAGCCATAAAATGCCCCTAGGCATGCGTTAACATGCCTGCAGCTGTCATAAATGTGGAAGTGGGTGCATTTATGACAGCTGTAAATGTGCCCACTTCCACTTCTGGGGGGCATGGTGTGGAACGCTCAGCTGTCCGGTGGATTTAGTTAGGCCCACAGCGTAAAAAGTTTGGAAAACCCTGCATTAAACAGTCTGCCTTTTACACACCCAGTATTATTGCATTCAATTAACATAAATGTGTGGAAGATCCTCTTTTGTATTTCCTAAAAGGAGTGACTGATGGTGATTGCATCTTTGTATCCTATCTTCTAAATACATCTGCTGCACTTGTCACAAAGGCATCCTTGTCACTAAAATTACCTTCTTATTGAACATGATTAGAAATAACCCTGCTTCCTATTTGGCCAGGAGATTAGTGGACCTACAAAATAATCTGGATTGGCCTAGACATAATCCTCAAGGACAAGATAGGCAAATGTATATTATCATATTTTAAACCAAACTACAGGTTTCTGGGTCTTCCTTTGTTTTCCATGGAACCTGCCCTAGTCTGAATTATAACTTTAAGAACATAAGAACAGCCTTGCTGGAACAGGCCACAGCCCATCCAGTCCAGCATTCTGTCTCACACAGTGGCTCACCATTTCCTTCAGGGTATTCCCAAGCAGATGCCTTCACCTGCTTAGGATTCCCTGGAAATGATATTGAGAGATATCCTGCCTATCTCTCCAACCCGGAGGTTGTCCTTAAATATCCATAATTATAGCCATTGATACTCTTGTCCTCCATGAACTTGTCTAATCCTTTCTTAAAGCTGTCAAGACTGACAGCTGTCACCACTTCTTCTGGCAGGGAGTTCCATAGACCAGTAATCCTCTGGGTGAAAAAGTACTTTCTCTTATTTGTTTGAGAACTAGTACCCAAAAGTTTCATGGAGTGTCCCCTAGTTCTAGTGTTATGCGATAGGGAAAACAGTTTTTCCTTATCTACTTTGTCCACACCGTGCATGATTTTATAAACTTCAATCAGGTCACCTCTTAGACGTCGTCGCTCAAGAGTGAAGAGGCCCAACCGTTGCAGCCTCAGATGGTAAGGAAGGTGTTCCAGTCCCCTAATCATTCTGGTTGCCCTCCTCTGCACTTTTTCCAGCTCCATAATATCCTTCTGGAGGTATGGCGACCAGAACTGTACACAGTATTCCAGATGGGGCCTCACCATAGATTTATAAAGAGGCAAAATGACACTTGCTGACTTATTTTCTATACCCTTCCTAATGATCCCTAGCATTGAGTTTGCTTTTTTCACTGCTGAGGCACACTGGGTTGACACCTTCATTGAGTTGTCCACCAGGACACCAAGGTCCCTTTCCTGATTTGTCGCAGAGAGTTCAGACCCCATCAGTTTATAAATGTAATTGGGGTTCTTTGCCCCAACATGCATCACTCTGCACTTACTAATGTTGAAACTCATTTGCCACTGTTTTGCCCACTCCCCCAGTGTCGAGAGATCCCTCTGGAGCTCCTCACAATCTCTCACAGTTTTCACTACCCTGTATAATTTAGTGTCGTCAGCAAATTTGGCTACCTTGCTTTTTACTCCTACCTCTAGATCATAAGAACATAAGAACAGCCTTGCTGGAACAGGCCACAGCCCATCCAGTCCAGCATTCTGTCTCACACAGTGGCTCACCATTTCCTTCAGGGTATTCCCAAGGAGATGCCTTCACCTGCTTAGGATTCCCTGGAAATGGCATTGAGAGATATCCTGCCTATCTCTCCAACCCGGAGGTTGTCCTTAGGTAGCCATAATCATAGCCATTGATACCCTTGTCCTCCATGAACTTGTCTAATCCTTTCTTAAAGCTGTCAAGTCTGACAGCTGTCACCACTTCTTCTGGCAGGGAGTTCCATAGACCAGTAATCCTCTGGGTGAAAAAGTGCTTTCTCTTATTTGTTTGAGAACTAGTACCCAAAAGTTTCATGGAGTGTCCCCTAGTTCTAGTGTTGTGCGATAGGGAAAACAGTTTTTCCTTATCTACTTTGTCCACACCTGATTTTATAAACTTCAATCAGGTCACCTCTTAGACGCCGTCGTTCAAGAGTGAAAAGGCCCAACCGTTGCAGCCTCAGATGGTAAGGAAGGTGTTCCAGTCCCCTAATCATTCTGGTTGCCCTCCTCTGTACTTTCTCCAACTCCATAATATCCTTCTGGAGGTATGGCGACCAGAACTGTACACAATATTCCAGATGGGGCCTCACCATAGATTTATAAAGAGGCAAAATGACACTTGCTGACTTATTTTCTATACCCTTCCTAATGATCCCTAACATTGAGTTTGTTTTTTTCACTGCTGAGGCACACTGGGTTGACATCTTCATTGAGCTGTCCACCAGGACACCAAGGTCCCTTTCCTGGTTTGTCGCAGAGAGTTCAGACCCCATCAGTTTATAAATGTAATTGGGGTTTTTTGCCCCAACATGCATCACTCTGCACTTACTGATGTTGAAGCTCATTTGCCACTGTTTTGCCCACTCTCCCAGTGTCAAGAGATCCCTCTGGATCATTTATGAAGAGGTTGAAAAGCAGGGGTCCCAGTACTGAACCTTGGGGGACCCCACTCTTTACTTCCCTCCACTTGGAGAAGTGTCCATTTAGTGCTACCCTCTGTTTCCTGTCCCTTAGCCAGTTGCTGATCCAGGACAAGACCTGTCCCTTTATTCCATGACTGGTAAGTTTATTCAAGAGCCTTTGGTGTGGGACCTTGTCAAAAGCCTTCTGAAAGTCCAGATAAACAATGTCAACTGGATCCCCCTTATCCACATGCTTGTTGACACTCTCAAAAAATTCCAACAGATTAGTGAGGCATTGGTGTACTCATCCAATTGTAATTCTTAAGGCAAGCAGGCCGCAGTAACACTGGTAAGGTTCCTCCCAAAATTGCCAATGGCAATTGGCTACAATGTATCCATTTTGTATGCATTTGTTTGTTGACACAAACAAATTGTTGACCGAAGTCAATAAACTATCTACTGACCCCACCCTCTGACGTGTATCCGTCAAATCACGGGGTGATGCATGCTGAAAAGCTCCTGCCATCACCCCTTGCCTGGTTCGTCGTTGACCGGTCAAAGTTATTACACCTGTACCTGTCTAAGTGTTGGCCAGTCAATTGCGAACCTGCCGGATACCTATGGGACATAAATCTTTACCTTACCAGTGCTACCCGCCTAAAGTGACCAAAGTCAAAGAAAAACCCCTATGTCAAACACTAGCAACAGTGTGGGATGGGCAAAAAAGCCAGAACCCAAGGGACAATTGTAGGTTCAGGCCAAAAATTCCCACCCGGCCCCGAAGCGACCAAAATATCACACTGTTCACTAGGGAGGGGGTGGAGGGAAAAACTTCTCCTCTCCGTCGCTATTTCTAAAATGGCAGCTCGTCTGCTTCGTGGCCACCCCTTTTATAGAGGGGTGGCCACGCCCCCTAACTCACCCGGATGTCTGAGTCTTGGTGGGGAGGCGCAAAGAGCGCGGCAGCCATTTTGGTGCCGTGCTTTCATTGCAGGCGCACCCCCCAAATAAAGACTCAGACACCGGTATATGGATAAAGGCATTGGGCCACTTTTATTGAATAATGCCCTAGTCCGAATTATAACTTTCAATTGGTGTACTCATCCAATTGTAATTCTTAAGGCAAGCAGGCCGCAGTAACACTGGTAAGGTTCCTCCCAAAATTGCCAATGGCAATTGGCTACAATGTATCCATTTTGTATCAATTTATTTATTTTATTTATTTATTTATTTATTCAATTTATATCCCGCCCACTCAACACAAGGCCGACTCTGGGCGGCTAACAACATAAAAAGTAACCCCAGGGCAACCCAAGGAGTTTACAGACAATATTAATAATCCTAAAAACAGTTAAAACAGTAAAAAAGTTAAGACTACCCACCCCCTAAAAAGCAGGGGCTGCAGGATCGAAAAGGCACCATGGGGAAGAGTTAACACAAACAAATTGTTGACCGAAGTCAATAAACTATCTACTGACCCCACCCTCTGACGTGTATCCGTCAAATCACGGGGTGATGCATGCTGAAAAGCTCCTGCCATCACCCCTTCCCTGGTTCGTCGTTGACCGGTCAAAGTTATTACACCTGTACCTGTATAAGTGTTGGCCAGTCAATTGCGAACCTGCCGGATACCTATGGGTCATAAATCTTTACCTTACCAGTGCTACCCGCCACACGGGGAGGCTTCAATGAAGACACACCACCACCACCACCCCCAGACCGTCAGCTCGGTCACCAGGCCTGCTTGCAAATCTTCCAAAAAGAGGTTCATACCTCTAGCCGACAGGTGGACCCCATCCCCTGCATAAAGATAATAATTTTGGAGACTAATGGTGGGGTGTCGGATGACCATCCCCAAACCCTTGTCTGCCAAGAACCGGGCAACAGCCCTGTTCACCGAGCGGCGAGCGCAGTCAAGGGCACGGAGGTCAATACCTCCCCTGTAAGCATGACGCGGTATGATGTCCGACCACAGCAGCCGTGTGGACAGCCACACATAATGCTAACAGGCTAGGTCACTGCAAATCGTGAATTTTAAAGAAAGGCCAGTGACCTGGGTGAGGTCATTGCCTCTGAGATGCAGTACAAGGACATCTGGCGGTTCAGCATCCCTGATGGAGAACAGGAATGGCAACAGTTCCCGCCATCTCATTCCACGCTTACCGTACCACCGTATGCGTGCGGTTGCACGCAGTCCAAGCTGGGGTCCCCACTCTGTCGCCGCAGCGTACTGCACTGCCCAGTGCACATAACTGTGGCCCACCAGCCATACTGCCACCGGTGTGTGGGGACACACAGGGTCTGTAAAAGAAGAAAAAAGAGAACAATGACTTAACTGGTACTCATACCTGAAGAGGGCGAACATATAATGCAAAACGCATAGATCCCCATCTTCCCATACGGCGTATGTCAGCCTCAGAGTACCCAAATGCAGCCGCAGTGGACGCAGCACCTATCCTAAATGAATGGGTGCCGTAACGAGCCCCAGGGAGGCCAACACTGGATAGTGCCATACCGGTCACCTTCCAAAATTGAAATTTAGTAAGGGGAGACCCATCCTGGTGGCAGAAAAACGGGCCAGGGTGCATGCCACGCACTGCCAAGAACTCCTGTAGGGCACCAACCGGACAGATGTCTGAAATGGAACATCGTAGCAGTCTTACTCCACTGCCTACACCGTGCTAATCAACTTTTGAGGACCGTATCCTCAACTGAGCCCACTCATGAGAGACATAGACATCGTCGAGTTCCAGTGCCCTACGAGTCGCATCCGCCTTAGACAGTAGTACCAACTCACTGATGCGGAGCGCTCCAAAGAATGCCACCGTGGTAGCCGCATGAAAAAGAGCCGCCTCATACTTATCAAAACACAGATCGTGCCATCCTCGTGCAAGGTGGGTAAGCACCCCTGGTGAAATTGGGTGGCAAGTGTCCGGGCGGCGGCCACGTCCCCGTGTCCACCCCTCCAAAACATGTCGTATGCGGAAATCATTCACGCAGTCAGCAAAACCCCTCACCTTGGCCCTAAATGCCAGTGCCGACAGCCTGGATGCTATAGTGCGAGGAGCCAGACCCTGACTGTGTAAATAAACCATAAATTGTAAAACTTGTTCGACTGGAATGGGCCACACTTCGGGCAACTGAAGTTGTACACAAAAGGTTCTAAATTGAACAAAAGCATGGTGATATGCCTTACGCGTGCGGGGTGCCAAAGACATGCCGATCGCCCGGTTCACCTCTCCTTGCCAAATGTCCAAATCTCGGCCAGGAGTGGCGAGGGGAATTCCTCTGCTTCCGGAGCCAAGGCGCGGAACCGGGGGATCTGGAGGTGGGATATAGCATCAGCAATATCATTATTAATACCTGGTACATGTCTGGCCCTAAAAAGCACATTCAGGCGTAGGCTACGTAGCACGAATTGACGGACCAACGCCATCACCCTAGGTGACTTAGACGTCTGAGCATTGACAATGTGCACTACCGCAGCATTGTCACACCAAAAATGGACCACTGAATCGGCCCACTCCTCGCCCCATAGCATCAAAGCTCCCAAGATTGGAAAGAACTCAAGGAATGTAAGATCGCAGAGGCGATCCGTGCCCCACCATGCTGGAGGCCATTGGCTGTAAGCCCACTTCCCCTCAAAGTAAATCCCATATCCCAGGGAGCCGGAGGCGTCCGACTGTACTTGGAATCTAGGGGAAACTAAAAGGTCGGATCTCCAAAAGGAGACCCCATTGAATTCCCGCAGGAATTTAAGCCAAACCAAAAGGTCAGCCCGCATGCCCCTGGTCAGTCGGACCCTATGATGGTGCCTTGACAGGCCAGACATGGCGTCACATAGGCGCCGCGCAAATGCTCTGCCAGGCGTAACCACCCTGCAGGCAAAGTTAAGATGGCCATGAAGTACCTGAAGCTCACGAAGTGACACTTTACGCTTGGCCAGCAAGGCCAAAATCATCGCGGAGATCCGGGTGACCTTGTCAATGGGTAACCGGGATGCCTGTGCGACCGTGTCAATTTCAATACCCAGAAATGTGAGCGTAGTGGATGGGCCCTCGGTCTTTTCGGGCGCTAAAGGGACACCCAGTTCCCGCATTAGCGTCTGAAATGTAGTGAGGAGACGCGTGCACGTGTCCGAGCCCCGTTCACCCCCGAACAAAAAGTCATCGAGGTAATGGGCTACAGACCGAGACCCGGACCTGCGAACAAAGGCCCACTGGAGGAAAGTGCTAAAACGTTCGAATGCTGAACATGAAATAGAGCAGCCAAAAGGCATGGTCTTATCTACATAATACTTCCCTTGGAATCTAAAACCCAATAGCTCAAAGTCCCCCGGGTGCACTGGCAGTAATCGGAATGCCGACTTAATGTCACATTTTGCCAGGAGGGCACCAGGACCACAAGAGCGCACCATCCGTAGGGCTTGGTCAAAAGACGTATACCTGACCGAACAAAGGTCATCAGGAATAGCATCATTGACAGAGTAACCCGCCGGGTACGATAGATGGTGGATTAAACGAAATTCCCCCGGGGCCTTTTGAGGTACTAACCCCAGAGGGGAGACCTTCAGGTTAGGGAAGGGTGGTACAGAAAAGGGGCCCGCCACCCTCTTGGCCTCTACCTCTTTGGCAATACTCAAGGCAGCCACCTCCTCCTTACCCTTCAGAGAAAGTAAATTGGGGGCATCTTGGGGTCCCCACACTCCTTTGAATGGGATACGGAAGCCCCACTGGAAACCCTCCAGGAGATACCTAGCATCCTCCCTCCTTGGATACGTTGAGAGCCATCGCTCCAACATATACACATTAACTGGGGAGGGGGCCTTTTGACTGGCTAGCTCCATCAGCAGAAGCTCTGCCCGCTCCCTGTCCACCTCTACCTCTGCCCTGCGACCCACCGGCCCGCGGGCACGCGGCGGCGGCATGGGGGCCAGCGCAAGAGGGACACTCATGTTTATATCGGCACTGCCGCTTATTGCACACGCTGTTAGCCGAGAAGCTCCAACACAGTAAGCGGGCTGGAACCCCCTGCCCCACCGGCTGGCAGGGAACCTGTGTTGGAGCAGCTCGCTGCACGGCATGGCCACAATGGTACCTATCCCCAGGCGCCGGACGCGTGGGGGTCATGTACAATAGCCACAATTTTTGACAGGGCTCATCCCATCTCATCTCCGGGTGTAGGGGCACCCTCATTCTAAATTATATGGGATCCATATAGGTGTTGTGACGGGCATGGGGCGGTATGGCGGGTACCGTGGGGCGGGCCGCACTCGGGGAATGCAGGCCCGATGTTTAAGTGCGGTCCCTCATTCCAGCCCTGCAGGTACATCTCTGGGCCCTGAGCAGCAGATCCACAGTGACCCCGCCCTTAGGCTGCTGCTGGTGAATGCCAGATCGGTATGTAATAAGGCCCCCCTGATCCAAGATACTATCCAGGAGGGGCTGGCCGACCTGGCATGCATCACCGAAACCTGGCTGACACCTGAAGATGGAGTACCTCTTTTGGATATGTGTCCATCTGGGTTCGGTATTTGGCACCAGCCTAGAGGTGAGGGGAAGGGCAGTGGTGTCGCCATTGTTGCCAGGGAGTCCTTGGAATTGCTAGGGCCACTGCTCCACAAGTGTCTGGTTGTGAGGCCCTGCTTCTACGGTTGGGCCCCAAGGGTCAGTTGGGGATCTTACTCCTGTACCTGCCCCCTTGCAGGGTAAGGAATGCCCTACCTGAGCTCCTCGAAGCCGCCTCGATGCTGGCGTTGGAGTTCCCGAGGCTTATGGTTCTGGGGGACTTCAATTTGCCATCGTTGGGGATGGCTTCTGAGGTGGCAAGGGAGTTCATGGCTTCCATGGCAGCCATGGGCCTGACTCAGGTAGTGCGGGGTCCGACCAGGGGCAGTGGTCACATGCCAGACTTAGTTTTCTTGTCGGAGCAGTGGCAGAGTGACCTGAGATTACAGGACTTAGCCATCTCACCTGTGCCATGGTCAGATCACTATCTGGTGACTCTTGACTTCCTGGGGGCGACGCTTCATCGTAGGGAGGCAGGGCCTATTAAAATGGCCCGCCCTCGGCGACTAATGGATCCAGATGGATTCCAGAGGGAACTAGGGGATGTTCCTCTGGATCGGCTCCACGATTCACCCGAGGCTCTTGTCGACCTGTGGAACAGGACGGCAACAGCAGCCTTGGATGAAATCGCGCCACTGCGGCCTCTCCGCGCACGTGGGGTTAGGTCATCCCCGTGGTTCACAGATGAACTGCGGGATCTCAAACGGGCAAAGAGACGCCTAGAGCGCCGCTGGGTGAAGACCCGGGATGACTCCGATTGGACACTGGCTAGAGCTGCTATTAGGGCCTACCTAGTGGCGATGGGGGTGGTGAGGCGTCAATACTTCACCACCCTTATTGTCTCCGCTGATAATCGCCCAGCCGCTCTGTTCCGGGTAACCAGGTCCCTCCTCGGTAGGGGGAGATCGGTGCCCGGTTGGCAGGGTTCAGCTGAGGACTTTGCTGACCATCTGGTGGAGAAAGTCGATCGGATTCGTTCAGGACTGAATCCCGGCGTGGATGGGGAGGGGAGGGGGGTGCCGGAGCACAGTCTTGCTGTACGATCTGGGATCAGTTTGATCCTGTTGTCCCTGATGAAGTGGACAGGCTCCTTGCAGCTGTACGTGCCACTACATGTCCTTTGGACCCCTGTCCCACCTGGTTGATGAAAGCCTCCAAGGTGGTGACAGGTGGCTGGGTTGGGGCGATAATAAATGCATCCTTATGGGAGGGGGTATTTCCTGCACCATTAAAACATGCTTTGGTGCGCCCCCTCCTGAAGAAAATATCCCTTGACCCAGCTGTCCTTAACAATTACAGGCTGGTTTCCAACCTGCCCTTTTTGGGTAAGGTTTTGGAGAAGGCGGTGGCGCGCCAGCTGCAGAGTGTCCTGGAGGAAGCGGATTATCTAGACCCCTTTCAATCAGGATTCAGGCCCGGGTATGGTACGGAGACGGCATTGGTCGCACTACTGGATGATCTCTGGCGGGAGCGCAACGGGGGTTATCCATCCGTCCTTGCTCTTCTTGACCTCTCAGCGGCCTTCGATACCGTCGACCACGGTATCCTTCTGGAACGGCTCAAAGGACTGGGGATCCAGGGCACTGTGTTGTCCAGGTTTTCCTCTTTTCTGGAGGGCCGTACCCAGTCGGTGTGGTTAGAGAGTGAGAGGTCCAGCCCTAGGCCCCTCAAGTATGGGGTTCCTCAGGGCTCGGTGCTCTCTCCCCTCTTATTTAACATCTACATGAAGCCACTGGGTGAGATCATTCGTTCCCACGGGGTGCGGTACCATCAGTACACGGATGACACCCAGTTGTATATCTCGGCCCGTGGGGACCCCAGTGATGCTGTTGAAATCCTATCCGGATGCCTGGAGGCCATTGGGGTCTGGATGGGGGCCAATGGGCTTCGGCTGAATCCCAGCAAGACAGAGTGGCTGTGGATAAGGGGCCCCGTGTTACCCAGGGAGTTACCACCTTTGGTACTGGATGGGGCGGTTTTGCCCCAGACAGACCCAGTGCGCAACTTGATTCACGGCTGCTGCTGGAAGAACAAGTGGCGGCTGTGGCCAGGAGGGCTTTTGCCCAACTTCGGGTGATTCGCCAATTGCGCACGCTCCTGGACCGGGGCTCCTTGCTTATGGTCACCCATGCTCTGGTTACTTCCCGACTAGATTATTGTAATGCGCTCTACATGGGGCTGCCCTTGACGACCATTTGGAGGCTGCAGCTGGTCCAGAATGCGGCAGCCCGGGTGGTGATGGGATGTGGGCGATATGCCCATGCCTCACCGCTACTTCGGGAGCAGCACTGGTTACCAGTTTGTCTCCGGGTGCAATTCAAGGTGCTGGTTTTGACCTTTAAAGCCCTATATGGCAGTGGGCCAGGATACCTTAGAGACCGCATCGTCCCAAGAGTGTCTGCCCGTCCAACCAGAGTGGACCGGAGGGGCTCTCTAATGGTGCCATCAGTTAGGGGTGCACATCTGTCTAGCACCCGAAGGAGGGCCTTCTCCGTGTCCGCACCAACTCTCTGGAACCTCCTGTCAGCAGATCTAAGACTTCAAAGAGAATTGCTGCCCTTCAGGAAAGGATTGAAGACCTGGCTGGCAGGGCAGGTTGGGGCCCGAATGGGATCACGGTCCCCGCCTGCTGGCTTACGTAAAGAATTAAGAACTCTCTCTTCCTTTTTTTAGAGTGGGTGGGATGGATGGGTGGGATAAGGGGTTTTTTAAGTGGGTGGGATATGGGTTTTTTAAAGTGTTTTTATGTGTTTTTAGAATTTGTTGTAATGCCGCCCTGAGTCGGGTTCTGCCTGAGTGGGCGGCATATATAAATACGACTAAATAAATAAATATAAATAAATAAATAAATTCCTCATCGTAAGCCAACCATGATGGGCCAGGGAAATCCACCATCACCCTGTAAATATTGTCCAAATATTGGACCATAGGAATGGCCAGGTCAGGCCGGGCCCTAAGGTATGCCGCCATATAAATAAGATATGCCGGCAACCAGTTGGCCCACGTGCGCGGTGGCTTACGACGGCGGGACAGCTCTTTGTCTCTGTCGTCCTGTCCCTCTCTCTCCTCCTTAGTGGGCTCACGGTTCAATAGGGAGAATATATCCACGTACTCCTCCCTCCAAATCTTTTCCCTCGTGACCTGGGACAAATGATCACCAAGGGCAAAGAATAACCAGCCGTCGGCAAAGCCGTCACCGGCACATTAGGTATCTGGGGCCTACGCAGCTGGACCTGTACTGCCCCTGCGATGCCCGGTACTACCCCGGGGGCGGAAACCCCCACCCTCAATGAGGTGCCATTTTGAAACCAAGGGGCACTGGGATAGACTGGTAACTGATGCCCACTCGCCTCAACTTGACGAGGCCAAGGCCACTGAACCCCACCACTGGAAGTGGGCTGTGATGTAGGTGCACTAATTTGAACCTGATACTCACTAGGTGCACCCCCGTGAGCCGCCCCCACTGGGGGTTCTGGCCCACGGCGGGCGTTGGAGCTCATGACCGGAATCAAGCTCTGTGGCCACACCTGACTGGTCCCTGTCTGCCGCTCTGGACGAACAGGGAGCTGCGAGACACCGGCCAGCACAGGCCGGAGCGTCTCAAGCAGCTCAACCCGGCTGGCCGCCTGGCGCAGTGTGGCAGCTGTCGAGGTAGCTGGTGGACACGAAGGGCCCCCGGCAGAGAGAGAAGGGCCCCCTCCCATAGGAGGCTGTGCAATCCCCAAGGATGCCTCCAGCACTGCTAAACGTGCTAGTAAAGCATCCACTGCCACAGATCCCCCAGCATAAGGTGGGCCGGGTTGGCCAGAAGGCCCACTAGGAAGTTGGAAAGGGACACCCAAGTGAGAGCCTTTGCCAGCATAGGGCCATGCCCAAAACTCCGGCCCATGAGGGGCCGGAGGAGGAACGGGTTGCGCACCCGCACCAGGCCCTCCCCCACTGTCTTGACCCATGGCCGGTAATTGCGGGCCGAGGGCCGAAGCCCCTGAGGGGCCGGCCTGAGGCTGGCCAGCCAAGGCCAGCTGCCAAGTGCCAGCATGAATCACCCCACCGGTATCGGTGGGCAAGGCTGGGTTAGTGCCCTGCTGCGGGGGCGCAGCCCTGGTCCTCCGACCTGATAGCTGCCCCCTGTCCTGCGCAGGGCTCGAAAAAGTCCTCCCCTCTGGCCGCGGCTTCATCGCCGGGGCCTTCCGTTTGGGAGACATCGTAGAAAGAAAGAGTAGGATCCCTTGCCAGGGATCAAAACCAAGTGCCGAAAGCGCGCAGCAGCCAGCAAGCAAGGGGCTCTGTGCGCGCTAATCCTCCCTTCCCAGCCGGGAAGGTATCAAGGGCTAAACAGCCGAAGACTAGAGAACAAACAGCGATGGAGAAAACTTCTCCTCTCCATCGCTATTTCTAAAATGGCAGCTCGTCTGCCTCGTGGCCACCCCTTTTATAGAGGGGTGGCCATGCCCCTTAACTCACCCGGATGTCTGAGTCCGGGTGGGGTGGGGGCGCAAAGAGCGCGGCGGCCATTTTGGCGCCGCGCTTTCATATTTCCTGCCATTACAACATTTTCCCTCTAGGCACATATTTTCTTAAAAGATCCATGGCTAACCAATAAGACTAGCAACCAAAGTCCTTATTTCCCACCCAATTGCTAATCACAAAACATAAGAAAGGTGGCTGGTAAAGATGGAGACAGAGAGAGAAAGTGAGAGAGAGACCTTGTGTTAAGAGGAACAGATGTTGTGTCTCATAACACATCTTCAATTCCTCTAATATACAAACTGTATCTTATAGTTTGCCCCAATTAGCTTAATTTAGGCTTTAAAAGCACTAAACATGTGGGAACCAGATATCAGATGACCCTGAGATCTACCATTAATATTCCACCCATCTAGGATTCCATCCTACTCTGGGCAGTTTACATCTTTAAAGACAAGGACAACCAAATAGCAAAAAAGTAGACGTTTCACCCCTTGAGATGCCCATGTTATTGTAATGTGTTGTGGGTTATAGTGACCCTATCAATTAGCATACATTAAATCCTCTCATTAACAGCCCTGTTCAAGGCTTGCAAATCCAAGGCTGTGGATTCCTTTGAGCCAATCCATCTTATATTTAGTGTTCCTCTTTTCCTGCTGCTTTCAAATTCCCCCATTAAAATTGTCTTCCCTAGAGAGACTTGTCTTCTCATGATATACTCATGCTACCCTTCTTACACGTATTTCCCCTCCCTTTCTTTGCCAATGTAATCCATTACCAACATTTATTTATTTATTTACAAGGCCATTAGTAGGCATGGTGCTGGAATGAATACATGAATGCAGGTGGCTGTCCCAAAGAGCTTACAATTGTGATGTAGCATGTTGAGTTTGATCTACCATAGGCATCTAAAGGAATTATTCTGTGAGCTGAAGCACATCCAAAGGAATTATTCTGTGAGTGTAGTGGATGTTAGCATAAAATTAGACACAAAGTGCGCACACACAGTAAAATAATAAATAAATGCAGGATCCAGGAGGAGTACCTTTCTTTGTCTTCCACCATTACCTATGGCTGTATCCCTTCTAAACAGTGTTAGTTTTAACAGCAATTTAAAACTATGATTTGAATCTGGGTTGCTATGCCTAGTAAAAGGTTACTCTGGTGAATGTTAATTATGGGTAGCATTCCTGATACAGACCAGTTAACAAGTTGAAAAAGGATGAAGGGAAAGTGAAAGTGTAGGGATATTAATACACAAAGAGGTACTCTTTCCACATCTATTAACCATCAATAACAAATATGTATGCATTGACTTTGCTGACGAGTTGTGTTGCACAAAGGAGATTTATTGCAACCCTATTGTGTTCCTACAACAGAATATTGGATTGTCCTGTTTGGTTGGAAGTAAATTACCTTTATGACTAAACCATGTTTTATTCAATAAAGCAATATAAATTCAAGATCAATTTATAGATGTACTGTTAACAGCAATATTGTTTATTTCATTCAGGAATGAATAGCATCCATAAGAAAAATATAAAAATGGAATTTCACTTCATATTATTTTTTATGCCAACCTATACAGAGTTGCCATCCAAAATCAGCTTTTGTCTTCGATTCCAGTTACTAATGCTACTCCTGTTTAAGTTTCTCTACTTAATTGGGTACATTTGCAGCTTACGTAAAGGAGATTTAATTACATGACCTCTATTAATATATACATTGATCCCACTAGGGTCTTTATTGTGTGTGGTCTATGTATAATTAGTATTATTGATTGCCTCATGGAAGCAATTTTCCAAAGAAGGTCAAATTCTTCAGTACAACTCAGTGGTGTCATGCAGAACTGCAAAATATCTTTAGGGCAGCGTCCTTGATGAAGTGATTATAAATGCCATTCCACTTTCCAGTATTAAAATGAGAACAAAAATCTACTGTTGTGTACATTTTTTTGAGACTGGAAAAATAATTGGCTGGTGTTTGCTAGTTTCTTACCTCACATTATTGTCAGAGAGATGTACTTGTGGTTTATCCAGAGTTTAAATCCCCACCTCCATGCACCATTCCCAGTGTTTCTGAGGAAAACTTTATGGGAGACTGAGGACAATTCAGAGGACCTATAAAAGGAAAATTATCCTTGAGTGACTTTGCATGTTTCAAAAGGCAGGGGAAATAGTACAAGAATCTTGCATTTCTTAATAACTACACTATGGGATTATATTAAAGCCATCTGTTCATCAGGAATTGGCATGGCATGGATAAGCCTACAGCATTTGTATCTCTCTACATTGTGTAACATCCAAAGACCAGCCAACCCTACCATTAAGCAAAGGGAAACAGAAAAGAGCCATTTGCCTCTTCAACTTCTTTGAATCACTTAAACTAGCCTGCTCTTCAGCTAAACTCTACGGTGAATTAATGGGGAGGGCTGAATTGCAGGCGCACCCCCCAATAAAGGACTCAGACACTGATGAAAGTGGATAACGGCATTGGGCCACATTTATTGATTCATGCCCTAGTCCGAATTATAAATTTCTATTGGTATTCAACCAATTATAATTCTTAAGGCAAGCAGGCCGAAGTAACACTGGTAAGGTACCACCCAAAATTGCAAGCGGCAATTGGTTACAATGTATCCATTTGTATCAATTTGTTTGTTGACAACAAACAAATTGTTGACCGTAGTCAATACCTAACTATTGACCCCACCCTCTGACGCGTATCCGTAAAATAACGGGGTGATGCATGCTGCATAGCTCTTGCCATCACCCCATCGCCTGGTTCGTCGTTGACCGGACAACGTTTAATCAACTTGTGCCTGTCTAGTGTTGTCCAGTCAATTGCGAACCTGCCGGATACCTGTGGGTCATAAATGTTTACCTTACCAGTGCTACCCACCACACGGGGAGGCTCAATAAAGGCTCGATGTCCCCTCCCAGACCATCAGCTCGGTCAACAGGCCTGCTCGCCAATCTCCTAACAGGAGGTCCATACCTCCCTGCGACAGATGGACCCCATCCCCTGAATAAAGCTCATAATTTTGTAGGCTGATTGCGGGGTGCCTAATGACGTGCCCCCAACCCTTGTCGAGAAGGAACCAGGCAATAGCCCTGTTCAACGAGCGACGAGCTCGATCAAGGGCCTGGAGGTCGAACCCTCCCCTGTAAGCATGCCGCGGTACCATGTCTGACCAAATGAGGGTTGTGGCAGGCCACACATAATGTAAGTAAGCCAGGTCACCGCAAATCGCATGCTTCAGCGATAGTCCAGTGACCTGTCCCAAATCATTGCCCCCAAGGTGTATGATCAGAATATCTGGCGGGTCAGCATTCCTGCTGGATAAAAGGAATGGCAACAGTTCCCGCCATAACATGCCGCGTTTACCATACCATCTGAGACTTGCGGATGCACCCAGTCCCAGTCGGGGTCCCCACTCTGTCGCCGCAGCATACGACGCTGCCCTATGCACGTAGCTGTGGCCCACCAGCCATACTGCCACCGGTGTAATACGACACCCAGGGTCTGTCAAGGAAAAAGAGGGGGGAGAAACAATACAGTGACTCAACTGGTACTCACGGTTGAAGAGGGCGAACATAAAACTGAAAACATTGTGATCCCCACCTTCCCATGCGGCGTATTTCCGCCCCAGAGTACCCAAAAGCAGCTGCAGTAGAAGCCGCCCCTATCCTAAAAGAATGGGTGCCGTAACGAGCCCCAGGGAGGCCAACACTGGCTAGTGCCTTACCGGTTACCTTCCAAAATTGAAATTTAGTAAGGGGAGACCCATCTTGGTGACAGAAAAACGGGCCGTGGTGCGTGCCACGCAGTGCAAGAAACTCCTGTAGGGCACCAACCGGACAGATGTCTGCCAATGAACATCGTAGCAGTCGTACTCCACTGCCTACGCCGTGCTGATCAACTTTAGAGGAGCACGGCGGGTTGGAGAGATAGGCAGGATATCTCTCAATGCCATTTCCAGGGAATCCTAAGCAGGTGAAGGCATCTCCTTGGGAATACCCTGAAGGAAATGGTGAGCCACTGTGTGAGACAGAATGCTGGACTGGATGGGCTGTGGCCTGTTCCAGCAAGGCTGTTCTTATGTTCTTATGTATCCTCAACTGAGCCCAATCATTGCAAACATAGACATCGTCGAGTTCCAGTGCCTTACGACTTGCATCCGCCTTAGACAGCATCACAAGCTCGCTGATGCGGAGCACTCCAAAAAAGGCCACAGTAGCAGCCGCATGAAACAGGGCGGCCTCATACCTGTCAAAACAGAGGTCATGCCAGCCCCGTGCTAGGTGGGTAAGTACCCCTGGGAAATTGGGTGGCGGTCATCCGAGCTACGCCCACGCTCCCGCACCCACCGCTCCAAAACATGTCATATGCGGAAATCAGTGGTACTGTCAGCGTAACCCCCTACTTTGGCCATGAATGCCAACGCTGACAGCCTGGATGCTATGGTGCGGGGTGCTAGGCCCTGGGCATGTAGGTAAACCATGAATTGTAGAATGTGGGCGACTGGGATAGGCCAAGCCTCGGGTAGTCGAAACTGGGCACAAAAGGCCTGAAAAGTGATGAACGCGTGGTGATACGCCTTACGCGTGCGGGGCGCCAGCGACATGCTGATCGCCCGGTTCACCTCTCCTTGCCAAGTGTCCATATCTCGTCCGGGAGCGGCGAGGGAAATTCCTCTGCGTCCGGGGCCAAGGCACGGAACCGGGAGATCTGCAGGCGGGACAAAGCGTCAGCAATATCGCTATTAATACCAGGCACATGCCTAGCCCTGAACAGCACATTGAGGCGCAGGCTACGCAACACAAACTGGCGCACCAGCTCCATGACCCTGGGAGATTTAGACGTCTGTGAGTTGACAATGTGGACAACTGCCGCATTGTCACACCAGAAATGTACTACCGAATTGGCCCACTCCTCACCCCATAGCATCAAGGCTCCCAGAATGGGAAAAAATTCCAGATACGTGAGGTCGCGCAAGCGACCCGTGCCCGACCAGGCTGGCGGTCACCTGCCGTAGGCCCACTTCCCATTGAAGTACATCCCATAACCCAGGGACCCCGATGCATCGGACTGGACCTGGAAACGAGGGGAAGCCAGAAGGTCGGACCTCCAGAAGGACACCCCGTTGAACTCCCTCAGGAACTGGAGCCAGATGAGCATATCCGCCTTAAGGCCCCTGCTAAGACGTACCCTGTGGTGGGGCTTGGTTAAGCCTATCATGGCGTCGCACAAGCGTCGAGCAAAGGCTCTGCCAGGTGCGATCACCCTGCAAGCAAAATTGAGGTGACCATGCAGCACCTGTAGCTCACGAAGGGACGCCTTGCGTTTAGCCACCAAGCCGGATATGAGTGCAACGATCCGTGATACCTTATCAGCCGGTAACCTGGATGCTTGCACTACCGTGTCAATCTTGACCCCCAGGAATGTGAGCTTGGTAGATGGGCCCTCGGTCTTTTCGGGCGCCAAAGGGACACCAAGTTCCTTCATTAGCGTCTGAAATGTATTGAGGAGACGCGCACACGTGTCCCAGCCCCGTTCACCCCCGAATAAGAAATCATCCAGGTAATGGGCTACAGACCGAGACCCCGACCTGCGGACGAACGCCCACTGCAGGAAGGTGCTGAAACGCTCGAAAGCCGAGCAGGAGATGGAACAACCAAAAGGTATGGCCTTATCGAAGTAATATTCACCCCGGAACTTGAAACCCAGCAACTCAAAGTCGCCCGGGTGCACCGGCAGAAGACGGAAGGCCGACTTGATGTCGCACTTAGCCAACAGTGCACCCGGGCCACATGAGCGCACCATGCGCAGAGCCTGGTCAAAAGATGTATACTGGACCGAACAAAGGTCATCCGGGATAGCATCATTGACCGATCGGCCGGCTGGGTAGGACAAGTGATGTATTAAGCGGAACTCGCCCGGTGACTTTTTGGGCACTAGCCCCAAGGGGGAAACTTTTAAATTAGGAAACGGGGGGGCAGGGAAAGGGCCGGCAACCCTGCCAGCATCAACCTCCTTAATAATGCTCAGGGCAGCTACCTCCTCCCTTCCCCTAAGTGACAAAAGGTTGGGTGAATCTTGGGGAGCCCTGACCCCCGTGAAAGAAATGCGAAACCCCTGCTGGAAACCCTCAAGCAGGTAAGCTGCGTCTGCCCTCCTCGGGTACATCATGAGCCAACGCTCCAACATGTCCACATCAATTGGTGAGGGGGCCTTTTGCCTGACCAGCTCCCTCTGCGGCAGTCTTGCCCGCCCCCTGTCCACCTCTACCCCTGCCCCGCGCTCCTCCCGGCCTGGGACAGGCGGAGGCAGCATGGGGGCCAGCACAAGAGGGACACTCATGCCTATATCGGCAATTTCTCCTGCTGCAGGTACCATTGGCCGAGAAGGTCCAACACAGCAGGCGGGCTGGAACCCCCTGCCCCGCCACCTGGCGGGGTGCCTGTGCCGGAGCAGCTCGCTGGACCGCATGTCCACAATGGTACCTCTCCCCAGGCGCCGGGCGCATGGGGGTCATATACAGAAGCCACAGCTTCTGGCAGGGCTCATCCCACCTCATCTCCGGGTGTAGGGGCACTCTCATGCGAAATTCTTCGTCGTAAGCCAACCACGACGGGCCCGGGAAGTCAACCATCGCCCGGTATATGTTGTCCAAGTACTGGACCATCGGAATGGCCAGATCCGGCCGAGCCCTGAGGTACACAGCCATGTATATGAGGTACGCTGGCAGACAGTTGGCCCATGTGCGTGGCGGCTTACGATGACGTGCCTGTTCCTTATCTTTCTCATCCTGCCCCTCCCTCCCCTCCTTGGTGGGTTCTCTATTCAGAAGGGAGAAACTGTCCACATACTCCCCCCGCCAGATTTTCTCTTTGGTGGCCTGGGCCAGATGATCCCCAAGGGGCAGGGAATACCCCGCCGTAGGCAATGCCGACAACGGCACAGAGGCCGCATTGGGCACGGTGAAAGGAGCCTGGACCAAGCCTGCCACCCCGAGTAAGTTCCCAACGGGACAGACGGCGCCACCCCCAGTGGGGCCCTGGTTTGATCGTGCCGCCCCCGTATGGCCCGGCGGCGGCTGAACCACCGCGCCAGCCATACGGGGCCACGGCCACTGGAAGCCCCCCCAGTGTAGGTAGTGGTGTGGGTGCACTAGTTTGAACCGTATACTCACACGCTGCACCCCCATGGGCCGCCCCTACCAGGGGTTCCGGCCCACTGCGGGCGTCGGAGCTTGCGACCGCAACTGAGCTCGTGGACGAGGCCTGGTCAGTACCTGATGGCAGCAACTGTTGCATGGGGAGCTGCGAGGCAGCGGCTGACGCCGACCCATGGGCCTCAAGCAGCTCTACCCATCCGGCCGCCTGCCGATGACCGGCAGCTGATGCGTCGACCTGTGGTCCCAAAGGCGCCCCGGGTGGGTTAACCACCCCCAAAGAAGCCTCAAGGGCCGCTACGCGGGCCAGAAGGGCGTCAACATTAACATAGCCCCCAACACTGATGGGGGGCATAGGGCCGGCTGGCCCACTGATAAGAGGCGCCGGGTCAGGTCTCTGGACCCCGGGTCCCGAATATGGCCATGAACCCAGTACCAGCCCCTGAGGGGCCGGAGGTATGCCCTGCCAGGGAAGGGAACCCAACCACCCCCCGTGGTTAAAGCCCACCACAGGTAGCTGCGGGGCAAGGGCAGAAGGCCCCGAGGTATAAACCGGGCCAGAGCCGGGAGCCACCGATTGAGAGCCGGAGGCTGCGGCCCCCACCGGGCCGGTCTGAGGACGCCCAGTCCCGGGCCATGGGGCAACCGACCCCATCCCACCGGTCCCGCTGGGCGCCGGCAAAGGGGGCTGTTGGGGGGGCGCAGTCGCGGTCCTCCGACCCAGCTGGCGCCTCCTCGAAGTGCGAACCGCGTTCGCCAACGCCTTCTTTTTGGAAGGCATTCTTGAAAGCGCTGGGAAGCCGAAGAAAAGGAATGAAAAGGACCGCTGCCCGAAGTAGCTTCCCGGCTAAGGTAAGAGCGACGGAGCAATGGGGAAAAAACTTCTCCTCTCCGTCGCTTCGCAAAATGGCAGCTCGGCTGCCTCGTGGCCGCCCCTTTTATAAGGGTGCTGGCCATGCCCCCTAACTACCCGGATGCTCTTCGTCCGGTGGGGGGGGGGGGCGCAAAGAGCGCGGCGGCCATTTTGGCGCCACGCTTGCACTATATATACATAGCTCAATCCACCCCATTCATTTCTTAGCCTATGGCAATCAACAACTAAATGTTACACATTTTGTATAATTGTGCAACAGGATTTCAGCTATCATCTGAGTGAATGTTTACTTACCTAATAGTATATCTGAGAGTAAATAAAACACAACAACAACAACAAGGACAAAAAATGTTGTGGCACCTTTTGGTCCACAAAAGTTCACCTTTTTCCCCTGTTCTGCTTTGTTTACTCTCAGATATGCTTGCACACACTAACACAGCTACCACTTCAAACATTTACCTAATAGTGTATTTGTTTCTGTTTACCTCTAACTGCCATTTCTAGCTCCATCTACATTTGACTGCTATGTCCTAGTTTGGAACATGACTTTGCACTGAAACCCAGAAATGCTAACATATTCACACTTCTAAAATGTCCAAGAAATAGCTGATAGGATAAAACACACAAATAGTTTAATGTTTAAGGTCAAAATGTGGTGATATTTTTTTCTTCATGAAAGTACCAAATACCAGGCCATTTCTATCCAGCGATCGGGAGTAATTAGTTACTTCTAATAAATTCCTTTTTTCCAACAACAAAGTTATACTTCCATTACACTATATTACATTACACTTGTAACTTAAGGAGAGATAACATCCCTTCTTTCATGTCCTAACAGCAACTTTTTAGTTCCATTTATAGTTACAGGGGTTTGGACTCCCCTCCTATCACCTGCTTGAAGTACTTTTGCTACCTTAAGTTCTCTTGTAGGTATTGAATTTTAACATGGGCTAGAGAAGAATTTATTTGTTTTCCAGGCCAATGGCTTGTAATGTTCAGATGTGAGGTTTTTTTAAATCAGTTAAACTGTATTTTAGTTACATTTGGAAACTAGGAAAGTAACTAGAATCTTTTTTAAAAGCCAGTGTAACCCCCTCTGTGACCTTGATACAATAACTGTAAGTAATTTCTTTTTCAAAGTAATTTCCCAAATTACAGGCTTATTTCTTGTTTATTTAAAACATAGACTTCTGCCCACAGTTAAGTGTAATGACATAGATAGAAAGTTAGGAATGGACATCCACAGGAGTTCACAATCAAAGTGAAAAGACTCACTTTCAAAGCAATATTTGCTATTCTCAAACTCCCTCTTGGGGATGGTAATAAACCAAGCATTTTCAATCATCTTCAAGTTAGATTTTTGCCCACAAGTTGTGAGCCTCAAAGGGACTTTCTTGTTGTTATTTGGGGCTTATTAAAATAAAATGTGAACCGAACTGGTTTGGCCAGCCGTTCTGTGGCTAAGGAAGTGCCAAAAACAATTTGGGCCTGGACAGCTCTTGGAGTCATTTTTCAGGGCTTTCAGTGCACGGGGTGGGGATGGGGGTTCAAGTTCTCTTTTGAAATTAGACATATTGCTGCTTTCCAAGAAACTGTAGATTAAGTCATCAAAGCTAACAGTCTTTACTTGGTTTTTTGTTTTACTAATCTTTACTATCACTCAACTGTAATAGCATAAATACAAGAAGTTCCAGCATAAAACAGAAGACTTCCATTTTCATTAAAGGGCTTATCACAAAGATTAACTTCACTTGCTAATAATGCATTATGGCTCAGTGGTTTAGACTGATATCTGCCTGTGGAAGTGAATTTGAAAGTTCATTTTCCCATTGTGCTTCCTTGACAGGGACTGGACTCGATCATCCACAGGGTCCATTCCAGATCTGAGGTTCTCAGATTATTATGAAGTTCATAGCCATGTAAGATTTGTATTTTTCAACATTCCATGAACTATGACAAAAGTATATTAATTTAAAGAGCTTGAGTAACATATGTTGACTGAAATCCTATTGCACAATGTGCTGCCATGAAAGGATGGGGATATAGGCTTATAGTCTTATAAAGGCTGGTGATATACAAGTCCCAAAATAATAATAATAATAATAATAATAATAATAATAATAATAATAATAATAATAATAATAATAATAATAATAATAATAATAATAATAATAATAATAATAATAATAATAATAATAATAATAATAATAATGGTGGTGGTGGTGGTGGTGGTGGTGGTGGTGTGGTGGTGGTGGTGGTGGTGGTGGTAGTAGTAGACAACGATATCGAATTTCTAGGTCGATATCCGTCTGGTTAAACTGGGATATTTCGGAGTCTTTTTCAAGATTCTGAAAATGTTTAAGAATACGCGCCCAGTAGTAGCCTTTTTCAGTGAGCTCTTGCTGGGTTAGAGCGTACCATTTGTTTCTGCATTTTATCACCCTGCTTATTCAACTTATATACGAGCACATAATGTGAAATGCAGGAAAGGAGGAATCACAATATGGGATCAAAATTGCTGGGAGAAACATCAACAATTTGAGATATGCAGAGGATACCACCCTAATGGCAGAAAGTGAGGAAGACCAAAAGAATCTCTTGATTGGGTTGAAGGAGCAAGGCCTCCATCAGTGGGAGGACAAGGGAGACTGCTGTCCCGGGCCCGTAGCTGGCAGGGGCCCGATGGCGCTGTGTTAATTTTAAATAGGATTGCTCAGTACAGGGCACAAAGATTTCTGATGACAGCCCTGTGAAGGAGGAGTGTGCAAAAGCTGGCTTGAGACTCAATATCAAGAAAACCAAGATAATGGCAACAGGCCCTATCAGTCCTTGGAAAATAGATGGGGAAGAAGTAGAAACTGACAGATTTTACTTTCTTAGGATCTAAGGTCACTGCAGATGGTGACTGCAGCCATGAAATAAAAAGATTCTGGGGAGACAAGCTATGAGAAACCTGGGGAACATAGTGAAAAGTAGAGATATCATCTTGAAAACAAAAAATTGTATAATCCAAGCAATGGTATTCCCAATGGTAATGTATGGGTGTGAAAGCTGGACCATTAGGAAAGCTGAGCACAGAAGAATAGATGCCTTTGAGATGTGGTGTTGGAGGAGAGTTTAGAGAGTCCCCTGGACAGTGAGGAGAACAAATAGGTCAATCTTAGAAGAAATCAACCCTGTCTGCTCCTTGGAAGGTCAAAAAGTAAAGATGAAGATGAAGTACTTTGGACATCAAATGAGAAGGAAGGATTCACTTGAGAAGGCCTTGATGCTGGGAAAGGTGGAGGGCAAAAGAAGAAGGGGCCAGCCAAAGATGTGATGGCTAGATGGTATTGTAGACACAATGGGCACAGAGCTGGGTGGGCTGAGGAAGATGATGGAGGACAGAGGTGCCTGGAGGACAATGGTCCATAGGGTCGCAAAGGGTCGGAATCGACTGTGCGACTGAACAGCAGCAGCAGCAGCAGCAGCAGCAGCAGTATTAGTTATTTCAAGCCAGAAATTATTCTGGGTTGAAAGGATTTTTGTGGAAGAAACTCCTCTCAGGGGATGCCAAGATGAGGCTCCTTTCATGTTCCCAAGAGCTGGGCCAGAGACGGATGCCCAATCCGTCTAAAGGTACCCAGGTCTTGAACTGCCGACTTACCAGCCTTCCAGCTAAAAAGGCAAGCTACTTAACAACTGAGCCACCCACAGCTCAGTGTATGGTGTATCATCATATGTAAGGTGTTAATGTTTTAAATTGTTTCACATTATGGCAAGCTAGGATCCACCTCAAACAAATTCACGGCAATGACATATTTCCTGCTTCAGGAAAAAATGCATTCTTTGATATGAGTTGCAGTCGATGACTGTGACATTGTTCAAATTCTCCTTCTTATTCTTTGCTTCCCCTTTTGCCCCATCCGGTGTCAAATCCCCCTAAATGTTTTAAATTATGTAACATCCCTGCCTATATTTAAAAATCACCTAAAATTGTTCCTTTTTAAAGAGGTTTTTAAGGATATACAGTACTGCCAATGACTGAGCATAATATCAGCTCTAGCAATTGGGGTGTGTGGGGGTTGGATCAAATGTTTCTAACCTCTTATCAATGACTTTGAGGGCATCAGTACCAGAACTGGGCTTGAACTGTTATTTTTATACCATTCTTTGACTGTTAATCTAATGGTAGATTTGTATAATGAAGAAGAAGAACTTTATGATAATAAATAAATCATAAAAGAGAAATGGAAGGAACCAAACAAATGCATATTACTGCTATGATTTTCTGTTATTGTTATTATTATTACTTCCTAGCTATATTTGTATACCGCCTTCCTCATCCTATGGTTGTACAGTAAAACTTCTGTATCTGTAACCTTTCCTGGTATAAGAAGCTGAGTGGATAACTCAATGATTTAGGTATCTGGCTGCAGGTTGGAAATTTAATTCACCAATGTGTCTCCTAGAGCAGGGGTGCCTAAACATTTCAGGCCGTGGGCCAGTCACGTGGTTCAGGGGCCTGGTCACATGGTTCCTCCCACCAGAAATGGAATTAAAACATGCCTGTGCGTGTGCAGAATGCTGGTGTAAATGCACCTGCGGCAGCCATAAATGTGTTTATGACAGCCGCGAGTGCATTAACAGCAACGTTCTGCGTGGGTGCATGTTACTTCTGCTTCCAGGAGAGAGCAGTGCAGGCTGAATGAATTGGCGTTGAGACTTGAGTGTCGGATCCAACCCACGAGCCATAGTTTGGGCACCCCTGTTCTAGAGGACAAGCTAGCTTGTATACATAGTCTCGGGCACCCCCAAAGAAAGGGAATAGTAAATCCCTTCTGATTTTCACTATAAAACTCTGGAAAGGGCTACTATAAATTGGAATTAACTGGACTGCATGCAATTATTATTAGTAAGTATCTATAGATGTGAAGACTAACCAATAAATCGAAGCAGTTATTTTGGGGTGGTTACTTTGACCTCTAGCACCTTACATGCAAATTTTTTTACTTTTCTCTGATATTCAAGTAATGTTACCACTGATTCCCTAAAACAGAAGTATAAAATCATTTAAAATAGTTTTGGTTGGATAGGTATGGTAATTCACTTCTTATTGGCTGTGGAATGTGCTGCACTGTAGATAATTGACATAAGAAAATATGTTTGCTGTTGGCAGTGGCCATGCTGGTGCAGCGGCTGCTAATTCAGCACCACTGAGAGACATTTGACCCTTTCTGTCAAGTGAATATTTAACCAATTTGAAACCTATTTAACAGTCTCCAGTATAGAAACTTATCAAAGCCACTAAAATGAAGGGGGCAGGGATAGGGGTCAAATTAGGAGATATGTCTTTTGATTTGTTAATTTATTTTTTGCAGAAGTGCTCAACCTAGTGCTGGAATATATCTGTTTGTCATACTGTGATTTTTCCTCAACTCCATATCTTGTGTTGAGTGTGGTTTGTTTTCTCACTGGAAGATAAACATGGCTTTAGTCACCAAGATTCCATGGATTATGGAGTACATGTGGCACTCATATTTCTTTTGATTATAACAGAGTCATCTTAGCATTTTCATATACTGTATGTGTAAATCCTAGGGTTGATATCTGCCTGTTGTCTGTTTCCTGGAGGAAGCTTGAATACTAAAAACATTTGCAAAGGTTGTTATGTCAACACTATGGCTAGGGCCTCCAGACACTGGCAGTCCTGAAAACACTTTCCCCAGCCTTTCACAGTCTTCCTACCAAAAAGAATTGTAAGGTCAAGGGTCTAGCGCAGTGTTTCCCAAACTTTGGTTTTTGGACTTCAATTCCCAGAAGCCTAAGTCAATTCCCCAAAGCACTGATCAGCCAAAGTATTGACTTAGGCTTTTGGGAATTGGAGTACCCTTGTGGGGCATGGGCCCCAAGTTGGGAACCACTGCTCTAGACAGAAGTCTGATGAATTAGAAGGTAGGGTCTAGGATGCAAAGGATATTGCTGCTGCTACCTCTAGAGTGCTTCATTGGGTTGAAGGTAGGTTCTCAGTTAAAGTTACAAACCAGGTAAAGGGCAGCATTGGAGGAGGGCTGTCTCCCAAAACCACTTGGGTTGCAATACAAGAGCCATTTTATACATGGAAAACCAAATAATTTCCCTCTCATGTCTAATCAATCATCCTTTAATTTAGTTTCCCACCAAATTAATTTTCTTCCCATAGCCACAAAATCAATTCTTCCTCAACTACTTTATTCCCCAACATTGATTTATTGCACAGATACCTTTCTTCTTCCACCTTCCATTAAAATATAACTGGGGTAGGGGGATATCACTGTTATAGCAAAGCCAGCTTTTTCTCTTCTTCAGTTTTCTACATACATTAATGACTATAATGCTGTACACATCCTTTAGTCTGTGTACTGCAGAAATTTTGGCTTGCACTTTGCATCAGCTGCAACTGATGTGGCCAAGAATGAAGGGTCATCGCAGTTTGTTATTGTTCAGTTGCACAGTCAAATCCAACCCTTTGCGACCCCATGGACCACAGCATACCAGGCTCCTCTGTCATCTGCCATCTTCCCTTGTCCACCCAGATCTACACTCAGTGCATCTATGATGCCTTCTAGCTATCTTATCCTCTGCTGCCCCTTCTCCTTTTGCCTTCAATCTTTCCTAGCATCAGAGCCTTCTCCAGTAAGTCCTCGCTTCTCATGGGAGCTATGACCCTACAAATCTGAAGGATGCCAATGGTGGCAAAGACTGGCTCAATGTGTCCTGGGGTGGGTGACTTTTCAAGAGTAATATAGCACCATATATTAAGAGAAGAATGATGGCCATTCAGAAGCCAGAACCGCCCGCCCCCCTTTCATGGTGACCCAGCCTCTTTTATTCAACCATCTGAGGCACCTTAGCAGGAGCCTCAAAGCAAGTGCTCTCTTGTGTATCCCAACACAGCATGCAAGGAAATCCTTAACTGAAGAAGGACAATCAATACTTTGACCCAGAGCACCAATATTTAGAGAGCTTAGAAAGCATTGCTTTTTGAACCTTCCCTATTTTTAAGAGAAACACATGGCTGGGTATCCCCCCCTCTCTCACACCATTCCATAGCCCCAAAGTGGTATCTCTCACACACACACTCTCCATACCTCCCATTAGGCTTGGCTCAGGCTGGGCCACTAGAAACACATCACACCCAGTATCATGGTTGTGGGAGACAGAGAGCCAGCAACAGCAGAACAAACAGGACTGAGTGGCCTCATTGCATTGCCGGGAATGCAACTATGAGCTCAGAGAGAGAACAAGAAGATTTGCTGGTTTGCATACCCACTTTGCCCTCTTCCCACGTGAACCTTGTGCTGGGTGGAGATGGCATATGGTAATGATGATGATCAGGGTGCCATAGGAACTGGAGGCAAGGACATGTTTTGTGCTGCTTGCCCTAGGAGCCATAATTGCCAGTTATGGTTCTGCATGGAGGGGTGGACCCTTTAGACCACATGTGAGTTCCTATGGTGATGAAACAGCCATTTGCCCTATGAGGGCCAGCTACGCAATGCTATAAACCTCCCCCAGATTGTAGCTTGGAATTGGGGGTGGTGTGGTGCACTGTGCAAAAGGTGGAATGTAGCAACCACCCATTGACACACAGGACAGCCTCCACTTGTGAGAGTGGAAGTCTTACCCGGCCAAAATAAGAAATAAAAAAAAATCCTGCAGCAGATTTAAACAAGACAGTGTCCTCTGAATTCCCATTACCTTGAAGTTTTTATTTATGTCCAAGGAAAAAAAGTTATGTAACCTTTTTGATTTCACTTGCCACTTTCATTAATGCAATAATCTGAAATGCCATTATTTATTTCCTTTTGGCTTCTCCCCAGTTGAAACTATGACTCCACTCCTATATATCTTTGCTAACAGGAAATTCTGGCTTTAGAATTTATACATTCTGTTTGCATTCTTTCAATTTGTTCGTCTTTCTTCTGTTTGCTTATAGAGTACATACCTTGCTCCCCCCCACCCCCATTCTACGATATGTGATGAACAAACACCAGGTGTTGATGAAATTCCAGGGTCTGTGGAAGGAAAGAAGTCAGTTCTTAATAATACAAAAGTAACATAAAGCATTTGTGCGGGATATATGATGTGCAATTTTGGCAAGGCCCATTGTACAAAATGTACAGAATGAAAGCCACATTTTCTTTTGGTAAGAAGCCAAAAAGAAACACACTGTACTGTAAAAAGCTTAATATTGTTCTGCATTGTCTCAATAAATATGAATTCAGACCTTGTTAGAAAAGCTGACTTTTTCTCTTTCCTCCAGTATTGTTGAATTAATAACTCAGAGTAGGAGAATTGCTCAGATTATTTAAAAAAGAAGAGAAGCTTCCAGAACACTTAGTATTTTCCAAGCACTATTTCCCTGTTTCTACCTATTTATTTGTTTTGTATTAAAGAGTAGTAAAAAGAGTTGGATATCCTCTTATCAATTCTTACTTATGGCAGACCTGTCCAGGGTTTTCCAGGTGGAGAATACATGGAAGTGATTTACCACTTCCTCCTTCTGGAGGCAATTGCACAGGCTGGCTCTTTTCTCTGGGGCCACATTGGGGAATCACACTCCCAATCTCTGGCTCTTTATCCAGATGCCTAACTCACTGAGCCTATGACCATTTATCTTCTTCTTTGCTTCCTCTTTTACCCTATTGGGTGTTGATGGAGATGCAAGGTTCTTGTCCTGGCATTTCCAGTGGCCTCCACTGGTGTTATTTGGTGCTCTTGTAGTATTTATTTGACGTTATCTCTCCACCTTCCTCTGGGTCTGCCTCATGGTCTTTGTCCTTCACTTCTTTCCACATATGCCTTGTAAGGTATGGAATTCCAAGACATTCTCTCCAGATGGGCAAACCACTTTATTTGTTGTCTCTGTACGTACTGCAAGATTGATTCTGTTCCAATTCTTTCTCTTATAATCTCATTTCTGATGCTATCCCTTCTAGTCACTTCAGCAGTCTTCCTCAGACCATTTATCTATGGCCTAAATCTCATTGAATTATGAACAGGAACTCTGCACAGCAAACACATTTTAGTGCTATCACCATTAGGCCACTATATAGACTGATGGTAGCCCTCTAATGTTCTCATTTCCCTCAGTTCCAATGAAACCTAGGCAGATGAGTTAATGGTGAGGGCTAATGAGAGTTACAAAAGAATCTGGTGGGACAGAACAAGAAGTGTTTGATGTTAAGGAAAAGTGTCTGAGAGTTCTGAAAGTAGCTGCAAACCTGTTTGTTGAGAAGGAGCATAGACTTAAAGAATCCCTTAACTGCTTTGTAGGATACAGATAGTGCTTTAATGAGTCCCGAAAATGCATGTAATTTGTTTCTTCCTCTCTAGAAAGGAAGTCATGCTTTAACTTCACTATCCACCATTCAGCCCTGCAAATCCAAAAAAGTTGGGTCAAGTGTTTTGATCCAATAGGAAACATGCTTTTGATGATGTGGTTTCTATTTTGTCAATGATAATTCAACATCAGATTTGTTAGTTTTTAAGGAGCCAGGCCTTTAGCATTTGCTTCTGTTAAGAGATATCAAATAACCATCTTGGGCCAATCACATACATGAAATACCTAACCTCTAATTAGGCATTACTTGTCAAGTAATGCAACAACAACCTCAAACTGAGACTTTTGCCCTACCACAAAATGTCAACAAAGTTGAACTTCCATATTCCCAGGGCTTCATATTTCCATATTATTCTTTGCATCATAGATCAGCACTGATAATTAAAAATAAATGGAACTAAGTTAGTTTTGGGGGGAACAGGAGGATGTCTTGCTTAAACTTTATTTAAACTTAAATTATACATCAGTGGTCAGAAATAACTTGGAATTTAAAACTGGTTCCAAGTAAAGCAGACACTAAAATAAGGCCTGAGAAGTAAAACTAATATTAGCAATATTTTTTCCAGCTGCAATCCGCACTGGCTGCCCACTCTACCTCATTCCTCTGCAAAAGAGGACAGAGACTGAGAAGCAAAGGTTGTGTGCAGATAAGCTCCCCAACCTTCTAAGCAGTTTGCCTCCCAGAGAAGGCTTCAGGAGAAAAAGGAAAGTCAAATTTGCCTCAGTCTTGGGCTAGACTTTAGTAGGCATAGAAAATCACTGAGTGAGACAAGTGACTTGGAATTTGTCACTGGATCAAAATTCAGAGGAAATAACAGGTATTTTCAGTACCAAGATTCAGTTCTACTAAGGATGTGAAGTATTACAAATAACAGCTACAATGATCACAAGTGCCTTGGCCCATCCGGTCTGGAAGGAAGTGAGAGCAGCTGAGCAGCGGGCATAAGAACGCCAATGCTAATGCCGCCATCGCCGCACTCCTTCCCTTGGCCCATTTGGCCTGGAGAGAAGTGTGAGCAGCTGAGCGGCACAGCGGGCATAAGAATGCCACCACTGCCACTGCCACCACCACCGCCACCAGACTCCTTTCCTCGGCCTGCCCAGCCTGGAGGGAAGTTTGAGCAGCTGTGCGGCACGGCCGCCAAAAGATCGCCACCGCCAACGGACTCCTTCCCTCAAATTGTTTTTCCCCGCATTGTCTTTGAAATGCTTTTGTATGTGATACTTTGTAATTCAGTTTAATGTATTATGGGAATTGTGACACTTTGTGATTCTTTGTTAGCCACCCAGAGTCGCACTGTGAGTGGGGTGGCATACAAGTCAAATAAATAAATAAAATATCTACTGAATATACATGCCATCTCAAACTAGGATAGAGGTCTTGCAAGATAAAGTGATATTACTTCTATTAAAAAATGCAAATATTTTCCACCTAATAGTGCTAAAGGATTCTCTGGGCAGTTTACAAAGTAATTATACAAACTACAATTTGCTCCCAACAAGCTATGTGCTCATTTTACTGACCTCAGAAGGCTGCAAGGCTTGAGGGAAAAAGACAGAGTATGTATATTTATATCTATAAAACAGAGGTGTGGGTTTGTATGTGTTCTAAAGGAACCCATACCCCTGGACAAATGTTGCTGAAATTTGGCACATATATACCTTGGGCTTGCGAGATCAGCACTGTGGGAGTCACAAAACCCATTTGGGGGTTTATGCCCCCCAAAGTGGGATGCAAAGGGGACACCCCCACCAACAGGAGAAAAAGCAACGAAACAGCAGTACTGTGCATGCATACCACAGCCTCCTTTCCCCCCAGTCAATCCCAATGCAGCCAACGCAGTCACACTTTTCCTTGAGGAGAACTTACTGACAGGAAGGTTTCCAGGCTTTCTTGCCAGTAGAACATAAAAGTGTCAAAGGCCACAGAAGATCACGTTTACAAGTAAGGAATGAAGGAAGGAGGACATGGCTTGACAGCAGTTTGAATTTTCCACCCGGAGGCATCTATGGCCTCTAAACTTAAATTTCTGTCGAGCTGCAGCCTCCTTCCGCTGAAGGTAGGAGGACATGGCTTGACAATGGTTTTACGGTTCCACCAGGACACACCGCCACTAAAGAAAGCTTTCTTCAGCATCGTTGTCTCTGGCCCGTAAAAAAAATCCGAGCAAGGCCAGGTAATCAGCTAGTGACTAATAAAAGGAGCAAACATATACCTAGGTAAAAAAATACATTGGAATTTGCTGCTGAGTAAATGTATTATTGGAGGCCAAGATCAAGATCATCCATATTATTGTATTTCCAAACACTATGTGCAGGAGTGAAAGATGGACAGTAAAGAAAACTGACAGGGAAAACATTAATTCTGGAGGAGAGCTTTGCAGATAACACTCCAGGTGTTCTTGGACTTCAATTCCCAGAAACCCTGATCAGCAGGAGTGCTAGTAATTGAAATCCAAGAACACCTAGAGTGTCAAGGTTGGCCATCACGGGCCTGGACTTTCAAAATGACAGACAGGTGGGTCCTAGAGCAAGATAAGAGTGGAAATACTTTAATTATGGAAAGTCACCTCCATTGGGGTGACTCTTCTGGTGG